>CM073577.1:46666206-48014381 GCA_037074715.1 Magnolia kwangsiensis | reverse complement strand
CGCCACGTGCGATCTACGAATGCTACTGGTCTGAAAATGAGATGTGAGCGACATCCGATGTGCATGAACTTAAGTCTGATCGCGTTCGGCTAGGGGACCACCAGAAATGTCTTTTTGGACCGAAACAACCCCGATTTGGTTAGGCATCAAGTGAACATTGTTCCCAAGCCTGTTTTGGGCAAGTTTTAGGTTATAAAAGGGGCTTAAACCCTCACATCTCTCATCCATCCGAATTTGTTAGAAATCTTAGCTGGTGTGAGAGATTGTCAGAGAGAGTGTGAGAGAATTTCTTGCTGCTTGCACTACCGGTTGCACGTGCTTAAGCAACGCGCCTCAATCACTTTCATGGCGATTTCACCGCGTTTCTAGGTAAGAAAATATCCCAAATACTTGCTGATTTAAGGTTCCTTCGGTTCCTTAGCATGGTAGCTTATAGATCTTGTGTATTAGGTTCCCGGTTCGCCGTAGACGAAGCGTGCACGCTCCGTTCGAATCAATACACTTCTAGGATAAAAGGTGCAGATTTTAGACGCTTTGATTGACTGTCTTCAACGCTTTCAATGTCATTTAATAGTAGATTATCGACGGCAACGCCGTTTGACATGTACAACATGCTGTCCGTTTCCTGTTTCATAAGCAGACGAAAAATATGAGATTTATGGCATTTTAGTCATTTGTAGAAAATACTGTTTTCATCCATATTTTGCTGATGTAATTGACATGGCTTCTTGTCGCATTAGGATACTAGGTATGCGTGCATAATTAGTTTGGCGAAGAAATTCGCCTAAATGCACACTTTGAGTCGACATACTATATGTAGACTTAAGTGTGTAGTTTAAGTGTTTGTATAAATACTTGTACTAGTACATATTGAATTAAATGGTGTTATGAATTAGTTTGAGATTGAATTCTCAATTAATATGCTGATGTAAATGATTTCCTACATGTTAGTTATATGCATGATTTCATTACATGTATGAAATGCATGTGTTAGATGATTTACTTAAGTTGTATGTTATAACATGTGTTAACATGATCACATTGTTGTATTTCATTTCCAATACTCTTATATGATTGCTGATGTGGATTCATAATTGTTTGGGACTATACCTAGTCCAGGCAGTCGGCAACCGAGTAAAGTCGTGGTTGGCTTATCTTTGCCACGAACGGCACGTCGATGAACGCGAGCCGTGTTTTGGAGTTGGCGGCAGTGGTTAGGCCACACGAGGTGTTTTACGTACTTCATGTCGTTCGACTTGAGATGCGCTCGTGCTAGTCGAGCCCTTCAAGTAACCTGACTGGCCATTATATGTTCACCTTGTATGAGTCATAACTGCTTGAACCTAGGGTACTGAACTTACCACTGTAAACCCTTTTAACCGTGGTACCTTGATCCATAAAGACTCATGAGCCGGGCATGGTGGTATGGGATACCGTGGTCGAGCTGTCGGCCTATGCTGGGGCCACAAACCTCCCCGTAGTGACCAGTGAACACCTATAACTCGTGAGCAGATTATGGTGGTATGGGACACTATATTCTTGCTGTCGGCCTACACTGATCAGGCGACGAGTCATTTGTAGTGACCGCGAGCGTATTCTGAGTCTACGAGAGGCGACGACCCTTCCGTAGCAGTGAAAGTACAGTAGGCCTGTATTGATAAGGTGATAGGGGAGCGGTGCAACGAGTGCGAGCAACAGCCCTTGCAGTGACCTACAAAATATACATCGTATGAGATTACAAGGAGTGACGACCCTAGACAGGATCTGTGTTGGGATTGATATAAAGTACCTTAGTTTCTCAATCCTGCTGTTTGAATGGACTAATAATAACTCGGTAATCATATCACCATCACATTGCATGTGCCTGGAAGATGTGGAGTACTGAGCGGTACGCAAGCATGCCGCGGATGAAGATGGTGCCGTATGAGGGAGAATGTCGGTGAGGGCATCCATCATGTCATGTCATACTGCATTAACAACAGTATTAGGAATGTTTGATTTACTTCTTTACTATTATCACATAATTGATTTGAGAACATGCTAATCCTTGCTCTATTATTCCACTGAGTTAGCTACTCACTCCCACGTTATGGGATGGTGTTTGCAACACCCACCAGACCCTTTCTTAGATGCAGGTGAGGCAGCGATTCAGGAGGCAGAGCCGGACTATGATGAGGACTAGGATGAGTTTTCATATATGCAGTACCACGACGGCTTTGCTTAGGTGGCCTGGATTGACGGGACTTCTCAGTGGGACTATTTTAACATTTGATTTCTGTTTATTTACATGTATATGAGACTCAGAGATGTATTCATACTTTGGAGACAGTCGAGATCTACTTTGTTTTCCATACAGTGATATATATATTCTTTAGTCTTCTGCTTGCTTTTATCACTGGATCTGGAGTATGAATTGCAGTTTTGGTATACTTTTACTCATGTGAATGCTTTAACTCAGACAACATTGAATCATAATCATTTTTGTTACATAAGTGACGGTCTGGAACTCGGGAGTTGGGTTTATACACGACCCCCGATTTTCAGGGTGTTACACTTGTGTCGTTGTGCGATGAGTGGTCCTATAGGCCCATAGAGCTTCATGTAAATTTTCATCTCAGTCATGCATATTCCCATTCACCATTTTCTTCGGTACTTTCACAACCGTCTTATTGAATGCTTCTTCCAGCCCATTATCTTGTGGATAATAGGGTGTTGAGAACGACTGATGAATTTTGAACTTAAGACATAACTTCTCCATGCCCCTATTCTTAAAAGGAGTGTCGTTATCTGTGCTGATTTTCTTCGGGATACCATGGTGATATATTATTACGTGCCAAATGAAATTAATAACATCTTTCTCTTTAACACTTCACAACATAATCGCTTCTGTCTATTTGGAGAATAGTTTGTTACTGCTAGTATATACTATTTTCTTCTCGACGACGGTAGATTTATGGGGCCAATAACATTAAGTCCCCATGTGGCAAAAGGCTAGGAAGTAGTTAACTGATGAAGATCTTCAGGGGTTACATGTATAATGTTCCCGTGGATCTGACATGGTGGCATCGCTTCGTATAGTCTACTGCATCTTAAACATTGTCGGCTAGTAATATCTCATTTGGTGTACTCGATGGAACAAATTCCTCCAAGCCTGATGCGCCCCACATTCCCCAGAATGTGCCTCTTGCAACATTTGACCTACCTCCTCTTCATTTAGACATCACAACAGTATTTCATTATAGGAGCTTCTATATAATCCCTCATTACACATAATGAATCTTTTCACTCTCTGCTAAATCTGTAACTGCACCTCGGAATCTTCAGGTAGGATATCGTACTTGAGATAATCAATGAGAGGCTAAAGCCAATCATCTATTGTCACTTCTAAACATGGTATAAGTAGTGCTTCCATTGTTTCACTGATTATTTTTGCTGAAGGCAAGAATCTCCTTTCTTCGATTGTCACTTGTAAGGGGGCTTTGATTTGGGCAAGATAGCGCTGCTGCTAAACTGGCCAAAGCATCAGCCTTCACTTTCTTGTACCGTGTTATATGCTTGATTTCAACAGTGAGACCCGTATTCTAGCCCCTACTATTCCAAAGGATCCCGCGGCCCTTTCGGTAAAATTTTGACGATCCGCGGCACATAGATAACATTTACGCGCGCTTTTGAATCACATCTTGTAAACTCAAACTGACTCAACTCAAAACCTATACCATTGTGACCTCGTCGTCGCCGCGGTTCCAACGCCGGATCTCATGCGTCAATGCAACTCTTAGATCATGAGATGTAGCTTGTGCATTATAATGGTTGTGTACGGCACATTTGTGGGACCCATGTAATATAGTGACACTATTTCCTAGGTTATCATGGGGTGATGTCATCACCCCATGCCAAATAATAAATTCTCACAAGTAATTATGGCATTTATCTCCCCCATGAGTTAACCCTAGCATTTATGACCTTACATCAATTAATTACTCTCGCTCTCTCTCTTTCTTATTCTTCTTCATTTTCTCCTCTACCAAGAGAAGCTAAAAACATCCATGGTAACTCCCCCCATTTCTAGCCACGTTCACCTTAAATCCCCCTCAATCCAACCATTAGAAGCCCATCTCCACCGTTGAAGGAGCCCATTGGAGCTTTGGAGCACTACAGAGGAAAAAGAAGGAAAGTGGGTGATTTCTTTTTTGTGTAGATCTTGACCTTTGGATCATAGTGGTGTTCATCCCTTGATTATTTTTATTTTATTTTGATGGCCCACTTGTGGTGGAACCCACCCTGACGTAGTGTATCCACGTCATCAAACCAATGAGGCAGATTCAAATCACAGGCGTCTCAGGTGGAGTACATCGCTGGACAGCACGCTGTCCAGCGTGTTCTCTGATGTTGTGGGGCCCACTGTAAGGTCCCATCTTGATGTATGTACCCTGTAGGCACACCGTCCATCATCTGGCCATCTAACCATGGGGCAGATGGGCCGTTACCAGATGAATCTGCTATTGTCCAGCAGTAGGTGCTGATGTAGGAAAACACGAATAACAATTTAATTCAAACTGCTTGGGCCCACTGACGTGGACCCCACTTGCTAGATGTATCTCACCCACACCGTCCATCTACAACGGTGAAGATCTGGTGTTTGAGGGCTGCACTAGTAGTAGCAGCATCGTCTGGATGGCAGGGCAGACACAAATATCAGCTTACTGCTGACCGTTCATTGGAAAGGAAAACGTAAATATCAGCTTGCTTCAAAGCTGTGGGCCATGTACACGTGGACCCACCTGATGTATGTTGTATCTCCACCGTCCAATAGCTAGACGGTGGGACCTACCTTGATATATGTGCTTCATCTCCACAGTCCAGTAGGAATGGTGGGCACACCTGATGTATCTGTTTAATCCCTACCATCCACATTAACGTGGACCCCACCCTGATGATGTATTGTATCTGCTCCGTCCGTCCATGGGGAGCCAGCGGGCCATGAGGGGCCGTGAGCTGCTTGACCATCTGCTGTCTAGCAGCAGACGTTGAAGATGAAGGTAAAATGCAAGTATTTGTTTAAAATAATAATAATAATAATAATAATAATAAGTAAATAATTATTAAATGATTATATATATATATATATATATATATATATATATATATATAAAGGATGCATTGACTGAAAGTAGATTGGTTGACGTACCTCACACCAGCATGCAGCTGGTGTGATTGACGTCAGTAAGTTATGGTGGGCCATACGTTGATGTACTTGGTGTATTTACACCATCCAGCGGACCCAAAACGGTGGGCCACACCTTAATGTATTTATTATAACCACATTGTCCATCCCTAGACGTGGGTCCCACCTTGAAAGCGTGTATTTTATATTCATGCCGTCCATCACAGACGGAGGCACCCTGATGTATGACACCTGCCTTGATGAGTGTGTTGCATTCACACTGTCTGTCTACTTGATGGACGTATGGCCCACCTTGATTGCATGTATTTTAGCCACGCCATCCATTGAGGCAGGACGGTGGGACCTCACCATTATGTATGTGTGTTTCACACTGTCTGTCCAAGACATGGCCCACTTTAAACGAGTGGGTGGAACTCTCTTGATGCACATATTCTGTATCCTCACCGCCCGTCTGGACAGTGTGGTACACGCGTGAGGTTTGGGATGTGTTCCATCCATTCGTCCATCCTGGACAGGTGAGACCCACCTTGATGCAAGTGTTTTCTACCCACACCATCCATAGCCACCATGATATATGTTGTCCAGGGGCTCCACCTGATGCATGGCCATTATCCTCGCCGTCCGTCCCATGCACCTGTATGCTTGAAATTTATAAAATATTGTATTTAATATAATATTATGGTGGACCCTGATGTACGTGGGACCCACCTTGCAAAGCAGATTGGCTAGTGTATTTCACACCAGCTATACAGCTCAGCAAGACCTGTGGACCCCACCATCATATATGTGATATTCCACACCGTCCATTATCTGGATGGTGGACACCTCACAGTGATGTATTTGTTTCATCCACACCGTCCAGACTATTTGGACAGTGCTGGACATGTTTGGATGGTGCTGATTTATATGGGAAGTGTTTGGATGGTGCTAATTTACATGTGAAGTGTTTGAATGGTGCTGATTTACCTGGATAATGTTTGGACAGGACCGATTATTATTAGTGGGCCATGTGCCTTATGGAATGACGGTGTACAGTTACACTCATGTTACACCTACAACCATTGAAATGATTTTTAGTGTGGTCCAAGCCAACTTGACACCCGTTGATGTGGCCCACTTGATGTTTATAAGACCCATGGGTGTGGCCCATTGATACGACCTAATTAATGTGTATGAAGCCCATTAGTGCGGCTCCTTGATGTGGCCCACTTGAGACCCACTGGTGCGGCCTAACTATGAGGCTCATCATGATGTATATTTGGCCCATGTGATAGGGCCCACTTACCTTATATTATAAGGCCCATGTGATAGGGCCCACCTCGTAATGTGTTGTTCACATCGTCCATTCACGTGGTCCCCACGTGAGTTACGTGTTTTATCTAAGTTGTCCATTGATGGGCCCATTTGGAATGAGCAGGACCCAACCCATTGAGAAGTATTTTGGGACCAGGTATGCGGCCCATTAGATGTATATGAGACCCATATGTAGGGCCCGCATACTGTATATTTGAGCCCATGTGTAGGGCCCACCTGTCGTTTATATGAGACCCATTAATGCGGTTCACTTGATGTATATTGAGGTCCATGGGTCATAGCCCATTATGATGTATCTGAGGACCATGGGTCGTGGCCCATGGTGATGTATATTAGACCCGTGTGTTCGACCCATTGTGATGTATATTAAACCCTTGTATGAGGTCGTGGGCCCATTGTACGTTTGGCCTTATGTGGGCCACCCCTTGGGAGCAATGTTGGTTAAATGGTAACATTGATAGGCAATGATGGTTTAAAATCCACATTGTGACCTTCCATTAGGCCTTGTTCATCCAAGTGTTGAGTCGACTCTGATTTGTCGAGGCTAATTTTATAGGCCGATTCCAATTGTTGTGACCAATTTGTCGATTATCGATCGAGGTCGATTACTAATTTTGATGGCTGATTACCGATTCTGATTTGTCGTGGCTGCTTGCCGATTATCGATCGAGGCCAATTACCAATTTTGATGGTCGTTTACCAATTCTTATTTGTAGTGGCCGATTGTCGATTATCGATCGAGGTCGATTACCGATTTTGATGGCCGATTACCGATTTTGATTTGTCGTGGCCGGTTGTTGATTATCAATCGAGCCCAATTACCAATTTTGATGGCCGATTACCGATTCTGATTTGTCGTGGCCAGTTGTCGATTATTGATCGAGGTCAATTACTGATTTTGATGGCCGATTACCGATTCTGATTCGTCGTGGCCGATTGTTAATTATCGATCGAGATCGATTATCGATTTTAATGGCCGATTACCGATTCTGATTCTTCGTGGCCGATTACCGATTATCGATCGAGGCTGATTACCGATTTTAAACTGTCATGGCCGATTGCTGATTCTGATTTTCAGGGCCCAATGTGATGTACATGCGATCTATATTTGAGGCCCGACGTGATGTGTATTCAGCCCGTGTCTATGGCCCAATGTGATGTATAGTGACGCCTAGGTGATGAGGCCCATTATGATGCATTTGAGGGCCAGGCAAAGGAGCCCATTACGATGTATGTTAGGCCCATGTGCAGGGCCCACCTATTGTGCACATGTAACCCTTGAGTAAGGCCCATTGTGTTGTATATTAGGCCCTTGTGTGAGACTGTTGGCCCATTATATGTTTGGATCTATGTGGACCATTCCTTGGGGCAATGTTGGTTAAATATCCACATTGTCGAGGTCGATTATTAATACCAACTATGAGTATGTGACAGCATAGCATCATGATACATGCCCATACGCATCATCTGCATGTTTGTTGTGAGATATGATTGACCATAACATATGTCATTGGGTAGGATGATATGAGACTCCCTGATAGATGGAGGTTATCTCACCTGAGCGTATGACATGCGCAGGATTGATGTATGATTAGATTGTATGACTCATGCATCATGCATTTTGTGATATAACTATGTACGCCCTTGCGATATCAGGGTCGTAGCCTCCATAGACATATCGTGGATAGGCAGATGAGACACCAGAAATGTTTGGTTTTAGCATACGGGCGCCATAGATGTCCCTAGGTGAAAATTCCTAAACCTCCGTGGGTAGGAGACACCCCAACGTTGAGACTGAGTGGATATATATGAGCGCATGAGGGCCGTATACCAGTAGGCCGTGTCTCCACTGTGTCATGGTGGGTTGGGAGGGGGTGTGACCTTACCCGCCTGAGTGAGGGGGTAATATCTAGGTTGAGTCTCACCAGCTTGAGGAATAGATCCGCTATCGATGAGCCGGGCTGGATATTGACAGACAGATAGTGAGGTCTCTTCGACTTACCCAGTTGTGCACTCGGATAGGGGCAGCAAGCTGGCGTATAATGTAATAGACCTCGATGATGATCCCAAAGATTAACTATACTGATATGTAGATTTAGTGAGCAGGATTCGCATACTTATTCATTCATTCACCATCCACTCGGGCTGGTGGTGCGTAACTATTTGTTATATGTACCTTCGTAATGGCCAGGATTTCGGTTGGGGCGCATGACTAACCTGAGACCAGGAGTTTACCACATTGAGTCTGACTATCCAAATTTAGGTATGAGACTGGTTTGGATAGAAGTCCCTTATGATGGACCCCATAGCATGTGATACTACGTACTATCATCCCGACTTCATACCCCAGCATGGTCATTCCATTTGCACTGCATGTTGCATTACATCTGTGGCATATTATATGACTGACGCTGTTTGTGTTACTCATCAGGAATGTATATTGCATTATATCCTCTGCATCTGATATTTGACTCTCTATTACTCGTTATTTGCATAGTTGATTTCTATTGCATATTCTAATATTGTATGACTCATGCACTTGCCAATATTTCTGTTTACTCTGATAATTCATGATCTTATCAGTATTTTTGCTTATTCAGACATTGTATGATTTATGGATTACTAGTATTTTCGGTATTATATGATTATGGTATTGTATTGAATACTTGGCACTTACCTTGTGTACATACTTACACCACCCTCTAAGCTTTCTATAAGCTTATGCACGATAGATGCGTACAGGTGATGTTAGGTTGCAGCAGTGTTGAGCTTGGAGCGTTCAGTGGTCTTCTGGAGCTTGATTTTTTATTTATGTATTTCCCTTCCAGCACTATAATCAAATTTTTATATTAGTGAATATGTGATGATGATGTTGCCTTTGTGAATTGGGTAATCTTGTGGTTATGCTTTACGAGATAAATGTATATGTATATAAAAAAAATCTTCCTTGTAGGATCCCAGGATCGAAATCTGACATATGGATGCTAGGAGCCGAGAATGGGGTATTAAGGAGGCTGTTGGCACCGGATTCAGCGATCGGGATTCCTGTGAATCCGATTTCTGGGTTTGAGGCGTGGCAGAAGATGTTATTAGAGCATAACTTGGGGACACCTGAAGATAACATCACATGTCTACTAATAGCTACCCTTCACTCTATGATTGTAGAGAACTTTGAATGGCTAGATCCCCAAGTTCGAGTAACTTAGAGATTTTCTAATAATAGCTCCCTACCATTGAGATTGTGAGGTTGCATAGTATCCCACTTTCGATCGTTCCTGATTTTAGATCAGAGGATCAGTGATGACATCATAGCGTTGATGAGGCATCCCGAAGAGGGGTGAGGTTGAGATTGGAGAGCGCTATCTTCATCCTTTTACAGATTAATTGTAACCTAATAAACATACATGATGATGTTACCTCTTCCCTTGTTTATTCTATAAATTTTAAGGATGAAATTTTTATTAGGAGGGGAGAGCTGTGAGACCCGTATTCTAGCCCATACTATTCCATAGGATCCCGCGGTCCTTCTGGTCAAATTTCGGCGATCTACGGCACATAGATAACATTAGCACACGCTTTTAAATCACATCTTGTAAACTCAAACTGACTCAACTCAAAACCCATACCCTTAGGACCTCATCGTCACCGAGGTTCCAACGCCGCATCTCGTGCGTCAATGCGACTCTTAGATCATGAGATGTAGCTCGCGCATTATAATGGTTGTGGACTGCACATTTATGGGAACCATGTAGTACAATGGCACTATTTCTTAGGTTATCATGGGGTGATGTCATCAACCCATGCCAAATAATAAATGCTTACAAGTAATTATGGCATTTATTTCCCTCATGAGTCAACCCTAGCATTTATGGCCTTACATGAATTAATTACTCTCTCTCTCTCTCTCTCTCTCTCTCTCTCTCTCTCTCTCTCTCTTCTTCTTCTTCTTCTTCTTCTTCTTCTTCTTCTTCATTTTCTCCTCTACCAAGAGAAGATAAAAACGTCCATGGTAACTCCCCCCATTTCTAGCCACATTCACCTTAAATCCCCCTCAATCCAATCATTAGAAGCCCATCTCCACCGTTGAAGGAGCCCATTGGAGCTTTGAAGCACTACAGAGGAACAAGAAGGAAGGTGGGTGATTTCCTTTTTGTGTAAATCTTGACCTTTGGATCATAGTGGGTGTTCATCCCTTGATTATTTTTATTTTATTTTGGTGGCCCACTTGCGGTGGAACCCACCCTGATGTAGTGTATCCATGCCATCAAACCAATGAAGCAGATTCAAATCACAGGCGTCTCAGGCGGAGTACATCGCTGGACAGCACGCTGTCCTGCGTGTTCTCCGATGCTGTGGGGCCCACTGTAAGGTCCCATCTTGATGTATGTACCCTATAAGCACATCGTCCATCATCTGGCCATCTAACCATGGGGCAGATGGGCCGTTAACAGATGAATCTGTTGCTGTCCAGTAGCAGGTGCTGATGTAGGAAAACACGAATAACAATTTAATTCAAACTATTGGGGCCCACTGACATGGACCCCACTTGCTGGATGTATCTCACCCACACCGTCCATCTATAACGGTGAAGATCTGGTGTTTGAGGGCTGCACTAGTAGTAGTAGCACCGTCTGAATGGCAGGGCAGACAAAAATATCAGCTTATTGTTGACCGTTCATTAGAAAGGTAAACGCAAATATCAGCTTGTTTCAAAGATGTTGGCCATGTACACGCGGAACCACCTGATGTTTGTTGTATCTCCACCGTCCAACAGCTAGATGGTTGGACCTACCTTGATATATGTGCTTCATCTCCACCATCCAGTAGGGATGGTGGGCGCACCTGATGTATCTGTTTCATCCCTACCATCCACATTAACGTGGACCCCACCCTGATGAAGTATTGTATCTCCTCCGTCCGTCTATGGGGAGCCAGCGGGCCATGAGGGGCCGTGAGCTACTGGACCATTTTCTGTCCAACAGCAGACGTTGAAGATGAAGGTAAACACAAGTATTTGTTTAAAATAATAATAATAATAATAAGTAAATAAATAAATATTAAATGATTATACATATATAAAGGATGCATTGACTGAAAGTAGATTGGTTGACGTACCTCACACCGGCAGGTAGCTAGTGAATGTCAACAAGTTATGGTGGGCCATACCTTGATGTACTTGGTGTATTTACACCGTCCAACGGACCCAGATGGTGGGCCACACCTTAATGTATTTATTATAACCACATTGTCCATCCCTGGATGTAGGTCCCACCTTGAAAGCGTGTATTTTATATTCACGCTGTCCATCATAGACGGAGGCACCATGATGTACGACGCCTGCCTTGATGAGTGTGTTGCATTCACATTGTCTGTCTACTTGATGGACGTATGGCCCACCTCGATTGCATGGATTTTAGACACACCGTCCATTGAGGAAGGACGATGGGACCTCATCATTATGTATGCGTGTTTCACACTGTCTGTCCAAGACATGGCCCACTCTACACGTGTGGGTGGGACTCTCTTGATGCACATATTCCGTATTCTCACCATCCGTCTGGATAGTGTGGTACACGCGTGAGGTTTGGGATGTGTTCCAGCCATTCATCCATCCTGGACAGGTGAGACCCACCTTGATGTAAGTGTTTTCGACCCACACTGTCCGTAGCCACTAGGATATATGTTGTCCAGGGGCTCCACCTGATGCATGGCCATTATCCTCGTTGTCCGTCCCATACACCTTTTCGCTGGGAATTTATAAAATATTTTATTTAATATAATATTATGGTGGACCCTGATGTACGTGGGACCCACCTTGAAAAGCAGATTGGCTAGTGTATTTCACACCAGCTATACAGCTCAGCAAGACCCATGGACCCCACCATCATATATGTGATATTCCACACCGTCTGTTGTCTGGACGGTGGACACCTCACCGTGATGTATTTGTTTCATCCACACCATCCAGACTATTTGGACAGTGCTGGACATATTTGGATGGTGCTGATTTATATTGGAAGTGTTTGGATGGTGCTAATTTACATGGGATGTGTTTGAATGGTGCTGATTTACCTGGATAATGTTTGGACAGGGCCGATTATTATTAGCGTGCCATGTGCCCTATGGAATGACGGTGTACAGTTACACTCATGTTACACCTACAACCATTGAAATGATTTTTAGGGTGGTCTAAGCCAACTTGACACGTGTTGATGTGGTCCACTTGATGTTTATAAGACCCATGGGTGAGGCCCATTGATACGACCCAATTAATGTGTATGAAGCCCATTAGTGGGGCTCCTTGATGTGGCCCACTTGAGACCCACTGGTGCTGCCTAACTATGAGGCTCATCATGATGTATATTTGGCCCATGTGATAGGGCCCACTTACCTTATATTATAAGGCCCATGTGATAGGGCCCACCTTGTAATGTGTTGTTCACATCGTCCATTCGCGTGGTCCCCACGTGAGTTACTTGTTTTATCTAAGTTGTCCATTGATGGGCCCATTTGGAATGAGTAGGGCCCAACCCATTGAGAAGTATTTTGGGACCAGGTATGCGGCCCATTAGATGTATATGAGACCCATGTGTAGGGCCCGTATACTGTATATTTGAGGCCTATGTACAGGGCCCACCTGTCTTGTATATGAGACCCATTAATGCGGTTCACTTGATGTATATTGAGGTCCATGGGTCATAGCCCATTATGATGTATCTGAGGACCATGGGTCGTGGCCCATGGTGATGTATATTAGACCCGTGTATTCGACCCATTGTGATGTATATTAAACCCTTGTATGAGGTCGTGGGCCACTCCTTGGGCCCATTGTACGTTTGGCCTTATGTGGGCCACTCCTTGGGAGCAATGTTGGTTAATGGCCACATTGATAGGCAATGATGGTTTAATGTCCACATTGTAACCTTCCATTAGGCCTTGTTCATCCAAGTGTTGAGTCGATTCTGATTTATCGAGGCTGATTGTGAAGGCCGATTCCAATTGTTGTGACCGATTTGTCGATTACCGATTTTGATGGCCGATTACCAATTCTGATTCGTCATGACCGATTGCTGATTATCAATCGAGGTTAATTACTGAATTTGATGGCCGATTACCGATTTTGATTTGTCGTGGCCGGTTGCCGATTATCGATCGAGGTCGATTACCTATTTTGATGGCTGATTTCTAATTTTGATTCGTCGTGGCCGATTGCCGATTATTGATCGAGGTCGATTACCGATTTTGATGGTCGATTATGGATTCTGATTTGTAGTGGCCGGTTGCCGATTATCGATCGAGGTTTATTATCGATTTTGATGGCCGATTACCGATTCTGATTCGTCGTGGCTGATTGCCGATTATCGATCAAGGTCGATTACCGATTTTGATGGCTGATTACGAATTCTGATTTGTCGTGGCCGGTTGTCGATTATCGATCGAGGCCAATTACCGATTTTGATGGCCGATTACCTATTCTGATTTGTCGTGACCGATTGCCGATTATCGATTGAGGTCGATTACCAATTTTGATGGCCGATTATCGATTGAGGCCAATTACCGATTTTGATGGCCGATTAATGATTCTGATTTGTCGTGGCTGGTTGTCGATTATCGATCAAGGCCAATTACCGATTTTGATGGCCAATTATCGATTCTGATTTGTCGTGGCCGGTTGTCGATTATCGATAGAGGTCGATTACTGATTTTGATGGCCAATTACCGATTCTGCTTCGTCGTGGCCAATTGCCGATTATCGATCGAGGTCGATTAATGATTTTGATGGCCAATTACCGATTCTGATTCGTCGTGGCCGATTGCCGATTATCGATCAAGGCCGATTACTAATTTTGATTTGTCATGGCCGATTGCCGATTCCGATTGTCGAGGCCCAATGTGATGTACTTGCAATCCGTATTTGAGCCCCAACGTGATGTGTATTCAGCCTGTGTCTAAGGCCCAATGTGATGTATATTGACGCCTAGGTGATGAGGCCCATTGTGATGCATTTGAGGGCCAGGCGAAGGAGCCCATTGCGATGTATGTTAAGCCCATGAGTAGGGCCCACCTGTTGTGCACGTGTAACCTTTGAGTATGACCCATTGTGTTGAATATTAGGCCCTTGTGTGAGACCGTGGGCCCATTGTATGTTTGGATCTATGTGGACCATTCCTTGGGGCAATGTTGGTTAAATATCTACATTGTCGAGGTCGATTGTTTATACCAACTATGGGTATGTGACAACATAGCTTCATGATATATGCTCATACGCATCATCTGCATGTTTGTTGTGAGATGTAATTGACCATAGCATATGTCATTAGGTAGGTGTAAGTGTTATGATTTCATATCCCTTTAGTTATCAAATTTTGTGGTGCCAAAACCTATATCTATGTCTTTTATATCTTGTGTTTTATGTTTAAAGTCTATTCATTGCAATCAAGACATATTAAGACATCGCATTTCAAGACAAGATCTTAAATGAAGAAATTTTTCAAGTCTTGGATGAAGAAATCAAGAATAGAAGTTTTCAAGGTTGCATGTTCAAGATTTGATCAAGTTCAAGTTTACTAGAAGACTTTGTCAAAGTCAAGATCAAGCTTATGAAGGCCTACTACAAGTTTTGAAAATTCACAAGCTTCTCTTAAGGGTCATCTGAGTGTTCAGACTTTCAAGTCCATCTCACTTTTAAGGTTTGTTTGACCTTAGATTGACCTTAGGATGGGCTTTATTGTAGGTCATTCCGGATACATAACTCATATATTTTTATATGCTTGTTTGGGGTGTTCTAAGACCAGTCATAGGGACTTCAAGACCAGTCCTAGCTTTGCTACGACCAGTCTTAGGTTTTTCAGGACCAGTCCTAGGTAGTTGAAGATTTTTAGATCTTTCTAATTGTCCTACGACTAGTCCTGGACATCCTACGACCAGTCCTGGAAGTTCTACGACCTATACTTCGACCGGTCGTAGCCCTACTACTCAAACTCCAGCAACCATTTTTGAGGTCCTACGACCGGTCGTAGGTGTCTCACGACCAGTCGTAGGTGACCCACGACCGGTCGTAGACCACCTAGGACCGGTCGTGGACCAGAAAATCTTATCCCGCGGAAATCTTTCAAAAATATTTAGAGCTACGACCAGTCCTAGGATCCTAAGACCAGTCGTAGATGGGATTTTTTAGTATATAAATTGAGCACGAACTTCAGAGTTTTAACACTTCAAAATCAATTCTATTCAAGCATTCTTTAGGCTATTCTCTGAGATAAGTTTGTGTTTATTTTAAGCTACATTGTGCTTATTTTAATATTCTTTTTACTAGCTTATTCTTATTTGATTTTGATCTACATTCCAATCTTATTATAAAAGGGGAATTTCTGATGTTCCTTCTTCTTGGATTTAAAATCAAATAGATCTAGCCCGTTTGATCTAAAATCAATTAAACTTAGAACCATTCTTAAAGTGAGTATTGGACTTTGAACGTCGAATCGAATTTCTACTCCGATTGGTTCTACCAGGCTTCTTCAAAAGGTGATTCAGGTATTTTACATGTTTTGTAATTTAGTTTCTCTGGTTTTTATTTGAGATTCACCAGAAAAATCTCATTGTAGTGGTTAACTGAGGAGAGCCAGAAAACTCAGATTGTGGGGTTTTTGGGTTGTGTAAGCCCGAGATCAAAGACATAATTGTGAAGATTTTAGGTGAAACTGTGAAACCTATTTTGATAGTGCATGCTAATATCCCCTGTGTGAGGATATTAGGAGTGGAGTAGCAATCTGTGTGGCTGTTGGATAACAGTTGGTGTACACACAGGCGAACCACTATATATCGTTGTGTTATGGATGTGCTTTATTCTTTCATTCCTTTATTCATTCAGTTTAGTGGTTTGTGTTTGTGGATGAATGTTGTAATCACTTCAAGCAAGTGTGGATGAATGTTGTGATAACTGACGATTTATTTTTAGCAAGTTATTTTGATTTCATTTCTTATTATTCCTCTTTGGTTTGTGATACAAAGGACGTTCTAGAAATAAGGTTGTCCTACCTTAAACCTCTGGTTTTTGGTGTAAGGTTGTCCTTAGAACTGATAAAGTATCAATCTCTTTATTTTAGGCTATTGTGATTGTTTTATATTCAACATTGTGCTTTTAATCTTTTATTATTCCGTTGTTATTAGTTTTATTTGGCATTGCCCTATTCACCCCCCCTCTAGGGCATATAGATAGGCCCTTTCAAGTGGTATCAGAGCCTAATAGCTCGTGCTTATTGTTTATTTATTGGATTTATTTCCTGAGCTAACGATCTAAGCTATATTAAGATGTCAAATTCTGATAGCCTATCAGTCACTGGGCCACCACCCTTTAATGGCACAAACTATGCCTATTGGAAAGCCAGGATGAGGATTTTCCTCAAATCCTTAGATGAAAGTGTGTGGCTGGCCACAGTGAATGAATGGAACCCTCCTATCACTGAAGTAACTAATGGCGATGGTTCAAAATCTATGAAAGTAACGACTTATTCGCTTTGGACCACACTTCAGAAAAGTGAAAGTAATGCAAATGCAAAAGCACTAAATGCAATTACTTGTGCATTATCACCAAATGAATTCAAAAGAATCATCTCTTGTGAAAATGCAAAACAAGTATGGGATATATTAGAAATGACACACGAGGGTACATCTATTGTCAAGAAATCTAAAGTCCAACTCCTCACAACTAAATTTGAAGAAATTCATATGGAGGAGAATGAGATATTTATGGACTTCTACACTAGATTGAATGACATTGTGAACGCTATGTGGGGTCTTGGTGATAGAATCCCTGAAAGTAAAGTGTGCGCAAAAATACTATGTTCACTTCGTGAACAGTTCAATTCTAAAGTGACCGCGATTCAGGAACTTCGTGATACGGATACCATGAGGGTTGAGGAATTAGTTGGTTCACTTCAAACCTATGAGTTATCCTTTAAGGCTCCTAAAGGAAAATCAATAGCTCTCAAATCATCTAAAAATATTTCTCAAGAGAGCACTTCGGATTCAGAAAATACCGAAGATGATATGACACTTTTAGCAAAAAGGTTTTAAAAAATTTTCAAAAATAAGAAAAAGGTTGATTTTCAAAAATCAAATGATAAGAGACGATCTAAACCTAGAACTCGTAAATCCTTGAAAGATAGTCAATGTTACAACTGTCAAGAGTATGGTCACTTATCTAACAAATGTCCTAAAAAGGACAAATCAAAAAGGAAAAGCATGATGGCTACTTGGGATGAATCATCTGATTCTGAATCCTCTTCTAAATCAGAAGATTCTGAAACCGAGTCGGGCGATGGTGTTAAAGCCCTTATGACTCTAGCCAAGATCACCTATTCAGATCATGATGATATATCTAGTGAAGAAAATCTGAATAGTGATTGCGATAATGAAGATGATCTTCAAGATGCTTATAATGCCCTTTATAAAGAGAGTTGTAAAATTGCTATCAAGCTTAAATTACAAAAAGAAAAATTTTCTAAACTTAAGGAAGATTATGAGTCTCTTGTCTTAGAAAAGTCTCATATTTCTAATTCTTTTGAAAAAACTAAAAATGATTTAGATTTCAAATCCTCCCAAATTGAAGATTTGAAATCCAAAAAAGAGAAACTCAAAAATGAGGTAGCTTCTCTTCTGAGTTTGAAAGACACATGGAGATATGCCCAAGGTGATCCGAAATTGAAAAAATTATTGTCCGGATCAAGAAAATGTGGCGATCGTCCGGGTTGGGCTATGATAAGAATACATCTCCTAAACAAAAGAACACTGCTCCTAAATTTGTAAAAGGAGAGTCTTCAACCTCGGAAGAAAAGAATACTTTTTAAGGTTTTTCTAAAAATTCAAAAACTTTTCAAAAACCTAAAAGTAGCCATGTCAACTTTAATTTTCAAAACCGAAATCAATTAGCTAAAAAAATTATTGATCTTCTCAAGGAGCTATTAAAGTTGAAATCTATACGTCGTTCCTACAACAATAGATAGAAAAAGACCATCTATACTCCTAAACCCAAAACAGTTATGAAATGGGTTCCTAAAGTTGCCAGCTTGGTTGCCCACACTACTTTCAAAGCAACAAGCCATTCAAAGTGGTACGTAGATAGTGGTTGCTCCAGGCATATGACAGGTGACAAAACTTTATTCACCAATCTTAAAGATATGACTGACGGGCCAGTCACATTTGGTGATGGAAGCAATTGCAAGATTATTGGCCAAGGTACGGTTCAACTTTATAACCTTCCCTTATTTAAGAATGTCTTATATGTTGAGGGTTTAAAACACAACCTATTAAGCATTTCTCAGATATGTGATAACAACCATAGTGTAAAGTTTTCTAATCAAGGTTGTGAGATAGTTAATAAAAGGGGTTCTGTTATATTAACTGGTCGCAGAACTTCTGAAAACTACTGCATCGTTAGTGATGCTAGCTCATCTACTCAATCATGTTACATGGTCCATACCGATGAGACTGAATTATGGCATAAACGCCTTGGACATGTACACTATCGGAACTTATTTAGATTGAGCAAAAGAGAACTATTTAGAGGTCTACCCAAATTTCAAAAAGTAGATAAAATATGTGGTGAATGCCAGTTGGGCAAACAGATTAGGAGCTCTCATAAGAAAGTGAACTCTAATACCACATCTATACCACTCGAGCTTCTCCATATGGATCTTATTGGACCAACCAGATCAGAAAGTCGAGGAGGAAAAAAATACATCTTGGTTATCGTAGATGACTATACCAGATTCACTTGGGTATCATTCTTAAAAGACAAAACTGAAACCCTGGAAGAAGTGAAAAAGGTCATCAAACGAATCCAAAATGAGAAAGGTTCTCTTGTTAGTAAGATTCGTAGTGATCATGGATCCGAATTCAAAAACATTAGTTTTGAGAAATTCTGTAGCGATCAGGGAATATTACATGAATTCTCAGCGCCCAAAACACCGCAACAAAATGGTATAGTTGAAAGAAAAACCAGAGTGATTCAGGATATGGCTAATGTTATGTTGAATAGCATGAAGCTCTCTAAAAATCTTTGGGCTGAAGCAGTTAATACCGCATGCTATATTATTAATCGGGTTTATACCAGTAAATCTGATAATAAGACTGCTTATGAATTATGGTTTGAAAAGAAACCTACTGTCAAATACTTTCGAGTTTTTGGCAGCAAGTGTTATATTTTACGGGATCGTGAAAATTTGGGTAAGTTTGATACGAAGAGTGACAAAGGAATTTTTCTTAGTTATTCTTTGAACAGTCGAGCTTATAGGGTTCTAAATAAAAGAACTGGTGTGATTCAAGAGTTCATCAATGTGGTCATTAATGATCATTTGAATACACCAGCCCCAAGTTCAGATGGTGATAACGCTGTTATTATTGCCAATCTAGATATCTCATCAAGTCAAATAGAATCTGAACCAAGGACTGTTAAAGATCATCCAACCAATCAAATACTTGGAAATCCTCTCACTGGAGTTCGTACTAGCAAACAACTTGAGAACATATGTAATTATGTTTGTTTTACATCCCAAATAGAACCGGTCAACGTAAAAGAAGCACTTTCTGATGAAAATTGGATAGTTACTATGCAGGATGAACTTAATCAATTTGTTCGTAATGATGTCTGGTATCTTGTTCCTAGACCTAAAGATAAAAACATTATTGGAATAAAGTGGATCTTTAAAAATAAGTCTGATGAACTCAAAAATATTATACGAAACAAAACTAGACTGGTTGTACAAGGGTACACTCAGATTGAAGGCATCGATTACGATGAAACCTTTGCTCCAGTCGCTCACCTTGAATCAATCAGACTTTTTATTTCCATCGCATGTTTTAGAAAATTTAAAATCTATCAGATGGATGTAAAGAGTGCTTTCTTGAATGGCGATTTACATGAAGAAGTGTATGTTGAACAAGGGTTTGAAGACCCTAAGTTATCTGACCATGTATTTTGTCTTAAAAAGGCTCTCTATGGTCTAAAACAAGCACCTAGGGCATGTATGAAAAATTGACTAAATTTTTACTTAGTCATAGCTTTCAAGTAGGTAGTATCGATAAGACGCTTTTTGTTAAAAAGAATAACAATGATATTTTGATGGTTCAAATATATGTTGATGATATTATTTATGGATCTACTTGTTCTAACATGTCTACTGAGTTTGCAGAGTTAATGAAATCAAGGTTCGAAATGAGCATGGTTGGCGAACTTAACTATTTCCTAGGGTTGCAAGTAAAACAACAACCTAATGAAATTTTCATTTCCCAGACCAAATATGCTTCAAACTTGGTTAAAAGGTTTGGATTTGAGAATGGTAAGAACTTTGATACTCCTATGAGTACAACATTAAGACTCTCAAAAGACTCTTCAGGTAAAGATATAGATCCTAAATTATATCGCAGTATGATTGGTAGTTTGTTATATCTTACTGCTAGTAGACCTGATATCGCATTTAGTGTTGGTATTTGTGCGAGATATCAGTCTAATCCTTAGGAATCACATCTTATTGCTGTTAAACGGATTATTCAATATGTCGCAAGTTCTATAAATATGGGACTTTGGTATCCTTTTGATACTAATGTTTAATTAGCCGGGTATTCAGATGCTGATTGGGCCAAAAATATTGATGATAGAAAATCAACCAGTGGTGGTTGTTTTTACATTGGAAGTTGCTTAGTTTCTTGGTTCAACAAGAAGCAAAGCTCAATATCGCTCTTTACTGCTGAGGATGAATATATTGCAGCTGGATATGCATGTACTCAACTAGTTTGGATGAAACGCATGCTTAGCGATTATGGAATTAATCAAGATTCAATGATCTTACATTGTGATAATTCCAGTGCTATAAACATTTCCAAAAACCCAATCCAGCATTCACGTACTAAGCATATTGACATTAGGTATCATTACATTCGTGAGTTAGTTGAAGAAAAAGTTATTTCATTGGAATATATACCAACTGAAACTCAACTTGCTGATAAATTTACTAAACCGCTCAACAAAAGCAGGTTTAATAAATTGAAATTTGATCTTGGTATGTGCATTTTACATTGAATATTCTTGCTTTCATGTAACATAATGTATTATATTTCATATTATAATTGTTTAAATTTTAAAAATTTTTGTTAAAAATACATTTTTGATCGATGCTCGACCGGTCGTGGTTGTACACGACCAGTCGTGGTTCGACCGGTCGTGAACCACACTCGACCGGTCGTGGATCTCGTGAACATCATATAATTTGGGAAAAATCCCATTCTTCTTCATTTTCACACCCACCTACTACGAGTCGTGGCTCGACCAGTCATAGGATTTCTACTTTTTCTTCAAGGTAAATCTTATTTCATCATTTTTCTTGAAGATTCATGATCTCTATGCTTTGATTTGTTCATAGTACAGCTTGATTTCATCTCTTGTTGAGTTTTTCAAGGGTTTCCTCTCTATTTGCTGATCTAGAGAAAACCCATCTTTCATTTGTACATCTTGCTTATTCTTTGTATATCTTTTTGAATATGGATGCTAGAGGGAAAAAGAAAACATCCCGTGGTCCATCTTCATCCAGATCTGCACCTATAATCAAACGGCACCTTCGGTCACCCGAAGATGATACTCAAGATGTACGGGATTTGCGTGCCCGTAACATTATCGTTGAGCATAACGCTGATCTAAATCACATTGCTCCATATGGTGTCATTCCCCTTCTTGAATCTGTAGGCTGGACTAACATTTTGATTTGGGGTGGGTCTGCATACCAGTCCATTGCTCAATCAATGGTATCATGCATTTCAGATTTTTTCCTTGATAATTTAACATTTTCAATTGATACAAGAGAAGGAAAATTTGAAGTAGACCGTCATTTGATATTACGTATTATGGATGTACCTGTTAATGATGAAGGAATACCGATTCATACTTTATACGACAAACCTTCAGAATCGAAAAAACGCATGTTAACCAGAGATTTATGCAAAATTGATGTGCATTAGACTCACAAAGGGAATGTGCTCCCTGTAAAGTATTTGTTACCCAGTTACAGAATACTACATCGTTTCTTCATTTCCAATGTATATCCTCGGTCCGATAATAAAACCGAGTTAACTTCTTTCATGGTTCGTGTGTTGCATTCTATTGCTTCTGGAACCAAGGTCTGTCTTCCTTCTTTGATTTGTCATTCTATTATACAATTTCGTTTCCATCCGGGTCATAGTGATATTCCATTCGGTTATCTTATGAATGTTTTAGCCACTCACATGCTTGTCGATAAACCTGTTAATGAGGCACCAATTCTTCATCTCATTTTTAACAATGTCAATCTTAATAAGATGAAATTGGAACTGGTCCCTGGCCAATTTGATGAAGCTGGTGTTGGTGGTGATGCTGGAAACGAAGAGGAAGATGGCGATTTTCCACAACAAGATGTTAATATGGATGACTTATTTGATGACATAGAAACTGATTCACCTAATGATCCAGATTATGATCCTTCTGGTTTTGATGCATGCCTTCGTGCATTGGGGGAAAAACTTGATAATATGAATATAGCCCATGATATGAGATTCAAGTACATGCGAAAATATCTTCGTCGCAAAAATAAAGGCTTACACTAGATTGATCCATCTATTCCTGCTCCCTCCTCTGGATCAGATTAAGTGAATTATCTTCTGAATAGTATAACATTTCTTTTACTCTGGATATGTATTATGGATTATGGTTTCATAACATTGCCTTTTGGATATTGTACTTTGTAGTATGGATTATGACTTAATGCTTAAGGTTTATTTTATGTACTTTCATATCACCTTCTCATTATTTGCTCTCTATATTCTCCTTTCTATTGTTCCTTTCCCTTGTCATTTTATGACAAAAAGGGGGAGTAGTAAGCATTGCTAAAAGGGGAGTAATGCGGATAGGGGGAGTAAATTTGTTTGTTTGTATTGATTGAGAAGGATATGTGCATTGAAGTTTCGAGGTTTTCATGTTATGTATTGATTATATGAGCAATACTTGCATTACTCAGGGGGAGTAGAGTATTTTGTGATTTCATGACTTATCATTCCTTATTATCTTTAATGCTATGTGTTTTGTCACAAATTTGACAAAGGGGGAGATTGTAAGTGCTATGATTTCATATCCCTTTAGTTGTCAAATTTTGTGGTGCCAAAACCTATATCTATGTCTTGTATATCTTGTGTTTTATGTTTGAAGTCTATTCATTGCAATCAAGACATATCAAGACATCGCATTTCAAGATAAGATCTTAAATGAAGAAAGTTTTCAAGTCTTGGATGAAGAAATCAAGAATAGAAGTTTTCAAGGTTGCATGTTCAAGATTTGATCAAGTTCAAGTTTACTAGAAGACTTTATCAAGGTCAAGATCAAGCTTATGAAGGCCTACTACAAGTTTTGAATATTCACAAGCTTCTCTTAAGGGTCATCTGAGTGTTCAGACTTTCAAGTCCATCTCACTTTTAAGGTTTGTTTGACCTTAAATTGACCTTAGGATGGGCTTTATTGTAGGTCATTCCGGATACATAACTCATATATTTTTATATTCTTGTTTGGGGTGTTCTAAGACCAGTCCTAGGGACTTCAAGACCAGTCCTAGCTTTGGTACGACCAGTCTTAGGTTTTTCAAGACCAGTCCTAGGTAGTTGAAGATTTTCAGATCTTTCTAGTTGTCCTACGACCAGTCCTGGACATCCTACGATCAGTCCTGAAAGTTCTACGACTCATACTTCGACCGGTCGTATCCCTACGACTCAAACTCCAGCAACCATTTTTGGGGTCCTACGACCAGTCATAGGTGTCTCACGACTAGTCGTAGGTGACCCATGACCGGTTGTAGACCACCCAGGACCGGTCGTGGAATAGAAAATCTTATCCCGCGAAAATCTTTCGAAAATCTTTGGAGCTACGACCAGTCCTAGGATCCTAAGACCAGTCGTAGACGGGATTTTTCAGTATATAAATTGAGCACGAACTTCAGAATTTTAGCACTTCAAATTAATTCTATTCAAGCGTTCTTTAGGCTATTCTCTGAGATAAGTTTGTGTTTATTTTAAGCTACATTGTGCTTATTTTAATATTCTTTTTGCTAGCTTATTCTTATTTGATTTTGATCTACATTCCAATCTTATTAGAAAAGGGGAATTTCTGATATTCCTTCTTCTTGGATTCAAAATCAAATAGATCTAGCCCGTTTGATCTAAAATCAATTAGACTGAGAACCATTCTTAAAGTGAGTATTGGAATTTGAACGTCGAATTGAACTTCTACTCCGATTGGTTCTACCGGGCTTCTTCAAAAGGTGATTCAGGTATTTTACATGTTTTGTAATTTATTTTCTCTAGTTTTTGTTTGAGATTCGCCAGAAAAATCTCATTGTAATGGTTATCTGAGGAGAGCCAGAAAACTCAGATTGTGGGGTTTTTAGATTGTGTAAGCCCGAGATCAAAGACACAATTGTGAAGGTTTTAGGTGAACCTGTGAAACCTATTTTGATAGTGCATGCTAATATCCCCTGTGTGAGGATATTAGGAGTGGAGTAGCAATCTGTGTGGCTGTTGGATAACAGTTGGTGTACACATAGGTGAACCATTATATATCGTTGTGTTGTGGATGTGCTTTATTCTTTCATTCCTTTATTCATTCAGTTTAGTGGTTTGTGTTTGTGGATGAATATTGTAATCACTTCAAGCAAGTGTGGATGAATGTTGTAATAACTTAGGATTTATTTTCCGCAAGTTATTTTGATTTCATTGCTTATTATTCCTCTTTGGTTTGTGATACAAAGGATGCTCTAGAAATAAGGTTGTCCTACCTTAAACCTCTGGTTTTTGGTGTAAGATTGTCCTTAGAACTGATAAAGTATCAATCTCTTTATTTTAGGCTATTGTGATTATTTTATATTCAGCATTGTGCTTTAAATCTTTTATTATTCCGCTGTTAGTAGTTTTATTTGGCATTGCCCTATTCACCCCCCCCCCCCCTCTAGGGCATATAGCTAGGCCCTTTCAGTAGGATGATATGAGGCTCCCTGATAGGCGAAGGTTATCTCACCTGAGGGCATGACATACGCAGGATTGATGTGTGATTGGATTGTCTGACTCATGCATCATGCATTTTATTATATAACTACTGTATGCCCTAGTGATATCAGCATCGTAGCCTCTATAGGCATATCGTGGATAGGTAGATGGGACACCGAAAATGTTTAGTTCTAGCATACGGGCGCCATAGATGTCCCTATGTGAAAATTCCTAAACCTCCGTGGCCAGGAGATGCCCCAATGTCGAGATCGAGTGGATATATATGAGCGCATAAGGGCCGTATACCAGTAGGCCGCATCTCCCACTGTGTCGTGGTCGGTTGGGAGGGGGTGTGACCTTACCCGCCTGAGTGAGGGGCAATATATAGGTTGAGTCTGACCAGCTTGAGGAATGGGCTCGCTATCGACGAGCCAGGCCGGATATTGGCAAGTAGATAGTGAGGTCTCTTCCACTTACCCAGTTGTGCGCACGGATAGGGGCGACAAGCTGGCGTATAATGTAATAGACGTTGGTGATGATCCCAAAGATGAACTATACTGATATGTAGATTTAGTGAGCAGGATTTTCATACTCATTCATTCATTCACCATCCACTCGGGCTGGTGGTGCGAAACTATTTGTTACGTGTACCTTCGTAATGGCCAGGATTTCGGTTGGGGCGCGTGACTAACCTGAGACCAAGAGTTTACCACATTGAGTCTGACTATCCAAATTTAGGCATGGGACTGGTTTGGATAGAAGTCCCTTGTGATGGACCCCATAGCCTGCGATACTATGTACTATCATCCTGACTTCACACCCCAGTATGGTCATTCCATTCGCACTGCATGTTGCATTACATCCGCGGTATATGATACGACTGATGCTGTTTGTGTTACTCATCATGAATGTTTATTGCATTGTATCCCCTCTGCATCTGATATTTGACTCTCTATTACTCATTATTTGCATAGTTGATTTCTATTGCGTATTCTAATATTGTATGACTCATGCACTTACCAGTATTTTTGTTTACTCTGATAATTCATGATCTTATCAGTATTTCTGCTTATTCAAACATTGTATGATCTATGGATTACTAGTATTTTCGGTATTGTATGATTATGGTATTGTATTGAATACTTGACACTTACCTTATGCACACACTTACACCACCCTCTAAGCTTTCTATAAGCTTATGCACGATAGATGCGTGTAGGTGATGTTAGGTTACAGCAGTGTTGGGCTTGGAGCGTTCAGTGATCTTTTGGAGCTTGATTTTTTTTTTATGTATTTCCCTTCCAGCATTATACTCAAATGTTTATATTAGTGGATATGTGATGATGATGTTGCCTTTATGAATTGGGTAATCTTGTGGTTATGCTTTACGAGATAAATGTATATATATAAAAAAAATCCTCATTCTAGGATCCCAGGATCGGAATCTGGCATATGGATGCTAGGAGTCGAGATTGGCGTATTACTGAGGCTGTTGGCACCGGATTCGGCGATCGGGATTCCTGTGAATCCGATTTTTGGGTTTGGGGCGTGACATCAACGTTCAAGAATTGTTCCAATAAATGTTGCATCCTTTGACAGTATGGCAGAAGTTCTTATTTCCTTATTTCAAACTCAATTATCAACTGATTTATGACCAGCTTAAAATCCCCATAAATTCATTGCGAGTTTATCTTCAGCTCGTTGGTATTTCCATCTCAATGATAAGGGAATTATATTTAGCTTCGTTACTTATACATCCAGTGCCCAACGTGAAAGAGTAAGGCAACAAATCGCCTTAGGGGGTGATGAATATCACCCCGGCACCTACTCCTATTGCTTGGGCCACTCCATCAAAGAACATTTTCCACACATTTGGCAATTTTGTCATCATAACCTGTTCGTCAGGAAACTCATTGAAGATGGCTTCACAGTCCGTCACAGGATGGGCTGCCAGAAAATCTGTCACTGCCTCACCGGCTGATATGTAATCGCATATTCTGAGAACAACAACATCCATTTGCTAGCCTTCTTGACAACATCGGCCTTATCATTAAAAACATGATGGGGTCCGCTCGAGATATCAAGGTTATGTCATGGGACAGACAATAATGTCTTAACTTCTGGACTGCAAATACCAATATTAAGCATATTTTTTCAATTGGTGTATAATTGCATTATGCACCTATCAAAGTTTGACATAAATAATAGAGTGCTACTTCCCATTTTCGTTCACTTATGCCAGCAAGGCTCCTAATGAATTCTCGGCTGCTGATATATACAAGATGAGAGGTCTTCCTTTCACTAGGGCTATTAATACTGGAGGCTGTTTCAACAATTCTTTTATCGAATTGAAGGCGTTATGGCAGGATTTGTCCCATATGAATTCTATTTCCTTCTTCATCAGATGAAAAAATGGCAGACATCTTCCTGTCAGGTTTGATATAAAGCGACCGATATATGCTAACTTGCCTTGCAAGCTCTTTAGCTCTTTCAACATTTTTTAGGGTGGCATATCTCGAATAGCTCTAACTTTTTCCATATCGATCTCGATGCCTCTGTGTCTCACCACGAAACCAATGAATTTTCCAAACAATACTCCAAATGTACATTTGGCTGGGTTCATATTTAATTATTTCTTTTGATTCGGTGGAAAATTAAAGCTAAATGCTCGCGGTGTTCCTCATAATGGTTTAACTTGACCACTAGATCGTGCACATAACACTCAACATGCTTGTACATCATGTCTTGAAATATATTTTGCATCGCCCTTTGGTCTGTCGCACCCGCCTTCTCGAGACCGAATGACATAACTTTGTAACAATATATTCCCAAGGGAGTTCTGAAAGTGTTGCTTCGTCATCTTCAGGTGCCATCCCTATTTGATTGTGACCAGTGTAGCAGTCCATAAGGACATGATAACATATTGCGTGGTACTATCCACCAACATATTAGCGATCAGTAATGGAAAATCATCTTTGGTCATGCTTCGTTTAAATCTCTGAAGTCGACACAAACCCTGATTTGCCCATTTTTCTTCTTTACTAGGACTATATTCAATATTCATTTAGGGTAATTGACTTCTCTGATGAATCCGACCTTTATTAGTTTACTTATTTCTTCTTCTATCTTGGGGACCAGATCTGGGTGAAATGGCCTCTATGTTTGCTTGGTGAGTCTTTTATCTTTATAGATATTTAACCGGTGCATTGCCACTGTCAGCTCTAGACCAGATATTTCTGCGTATGTCCAAGAAAATATGTCTTTTTTTCATTTAGAAGACTGACATACCGATTAGCTTCTTCTTCTGATAAACTGACACTTATGAATGTATTCCACAGTTCTTCTTCTTTTCCTAAATTTATCTCTCTCAAATTGTCAATCGTCGGCTGCCCCCCGTCGTCCATCTGCTTTGGAGCTATCTCAAGCTTACTGATTATTTCAAGGTCCATTTCTTCTATCTGGTCAACTGTTACCATGTTCACTGAAGCCACTGCCCCTAGTCGAAATTTTTCTTGCTTCTTCCGATTCACCCCGATCGGAGCCTTAATTCCTTTTCCATAATTTAAGCCAACAAGTTCTTCGTGATCAAAGCCCATTTTCTTCATGATTTTTTGACTCGTCGGGCTATATATTTCAAGCTCTTTGGGTGTTAATCTTCCATTTTTCGCACCACTATCGATTACTTCCTCTGTCTTCACTTCTGAGGGAGCATAAAATTCAATCAGCTCTGGATATCTTCCGCTGGGTTTAACATGAAATCTTTTCGAGATGAGAGGAAAAAGCTTACTCCTTTCAACATACAGGAGCAGTACTGTGTAATTTGACTGCAAAATTTTCAATTGCTCTGCCAAAAATAACGTTAATGGTGGTTGTCTTGGCGGTCGTAAATGCTTCGGGACAAAATAGAACTTCTTTTTCACCTTCTCTGTTATAAGGGACTTCGTTTCTTTTTCTTCTACTATTTCCATGCAAACATTTTTTGGGGCCCTGTTCTCAACATTCTTCTTTTCTTTCTTACTGGCGAATGCATCATAATAACTTGCATCTGTAAAAAATGCTTCAACTTTTATATACGGTCTCACATCAGCTCGTACTTTGTGCTGCACCCCATCTTTGCAGTATTTAAAGCATTGATGTAACGTAGAAGGTATAATGCCATACTAATGTATCCATGGTCTCCTCAAGAGGAGATTATATGTCATCACTGTATTTATGATGTGGCAAAAAACATTCGTAGTTAATTCTCCTACTTCCAATGTTATGGTGATCCTATCGATTACACGATGTCGATCTCGATTAGAGCCCTGCATCATCATTCCATTAGGGCGCAAGTTTGGGCGTCGATGACCCAATTTATTTAGCGTCGACAATGGCAATAGATTTGCAGTAGACCCGTTATCAAGCATTATTCATTTCACCTCTTTTCTACCTATGTGACCCTCCATCATTAATGGCCTGTTATGTTCCCTGTCACAAACTAGGTCATCATCAAAGAAGGAAATAATTGACAAGCAATCTTCTCACCCCTCACTCTCCATCTCGTTTAGCAGAAATCCCCTTATGTCTTCATCAAATAAGGCTTTAATCAAGCTCTGTCAAGAGTCTTTTGACAATTTTAAAGCATCGTAGACACTTAACCGAGCTAGAATACCTTTCAAATGGCTTATAACATCATAATTGACTTTCTTTGTTTCTTTTCTCTTTTCTTTCTCACTGATATCACTGCTGTTGTCATGATTCTTAATTGTTCTTATTTTTGACGTTTTGCTTTTCAGATTTGGTGGGTTGGTCATCTTCTTCCTTAATCGCAGAGTAGTCACTACAACTTTCTCTCCTATTTCCTGATTATCTGCCTTTGTTCTTCCTTAGTAGTTCTCTTGAATGGTAAGAACATTTGTTGTTGCTCTTCAATCTCTTTCTTTCTCTCTTCTGACTATTATTTCCCCCTTGTTTATCATTCTTTATATGATACACTTCAACATATAACGATTTTCTGTCGGGTGTCCTATTATGCGGTGAAAATGATAGAAGTCTCTTTCTTTTGTCTTGAACGCTTCTTTGGGTCACTTCGACATGGGTAGCTTAGTTGTCCCTGCTTATAACAGTTGAGTCATCATAGATAGTACATCCTCCTTTTCAAACACAAAATCCTCATGAGGGTTCAACGATTGGGGTTTTTTGTCATAAAACCTTCCCCTGGGGCGGTTTGGCTCTTCTTTCCTTTCTATCCTTTTATCCCTTGCTTCTCTCATATCCTGGTTTCTGTATTCTCTCACATTATGGATTCTCTTTTCATGTTCAACCATGTTCACGAACAACTTCTAAGGTCCTCTTCATACCAACTCATAATTGAACGCCGGCATTTTTTGAGTCATTAATTCTAAAGCGTGAGCTTTAGTGGCCAGGTCGCAGAAAGTCCTGATGTCATCACTGGTGAGACCGAATGATACCCCCATTTTCATGGAGTTTAGGCACATCTTCACCTGCTCTTTCTCTTCTGGTAATTACCTATAAGAAGTTCCCAAGGTATTCCATCTGTCTATAAATTTTTCTACTGGATCTCCCTCTCTCTGTCTTATCGAAGAAAATTTTGTGATACTAACATCTCGTTCTGATGAGAAGAAATTTGATATGACTGCATCTTGCATTTGTTCCCACGTCCTTATCAACCCAAGTGCTAGGCTGGAATACCATTTGAACGCTTTGTTTGTCAAAGAAGACCCTAACAACCAGAGACAATACTATGGCACTGTAGAAAAATTCCTCATGCTGGTAATAAAATGCATCAGATGTTCCCCTGGCAACCCATCCCCATTGAACTTTTGAAAATTTGGATGCTTGAAGTTATTTGGGAATATAATATCTTTGACTTCATTTAGGTATGACGTCCGATATCTGATTCTTCCTGTATTCTTACTTTCTTTTCCTAATATGATGCTTCTTCGATAACCTGTCATACCTGTTCTTGTGTTAATGCTCTCATCAAAGGGGCAGATTTGTGTGACCTGGTCCGTAGCAGCTGTAACCCTTTAAGGTGTTGTTCTCATTCGTTTATGTTATTAGTCATTGGGGGTGCCACCATTCATGCCACATTATGCGTAAGAGTCCTCAAGGCTTCTTCGAGGTTCCTACATTCTTCTATTAATGCTTTTTATGCGTCTGCCATCTCAGTGATGCGATCCTTTGTAGTTGGGGAAGACCCTTGGTTCGTTCCGGCCATGTGAACGATAGCTTCTCCATTCCCTGACGAGGCAGTAGTCGAGGCCGAATGGGAGTGCATTGACATTATAGGAGTTGCTGAAAGAGGAGACTCACATGATCTCTGTGCATTTCTGGAGTAGCCAGCTGATTGGGGAGACAGAGATTGGTGATGTAGATCTCGGTGGGCTTGTCAGTAAGGCCTTTCCTTTCTACTCTCTTATCCACCAGGAGCTCTTAACAGGCAAAATATGGAAATCTTATGTTGTTGAAGGAATCATCATTTACGTAGGATAAATTTCTGGTGGAGCAAGTTTGGGATGTTTCCTGGCTATATTTTGCATTATCGGTCCCCTAGCTCTTCTCAGTGGTGAACTCGTTTGTAACGCCTTGGAAAAATCCGTACTTAGACTCGAGTACCAACTCGACAAGAAATCGGGTAGGATTAATTCCTTTAGAAAATAAGTGTAAGTTAGCTAGCGCAATGCTAGAGTAGCTGGGAAATAGTCCCTGATCACTTTAAATATGTTCTACAAGACCCAAACGAGTAGAACCAATGACGCTATAATACTCTAAAACCTCGGATCAAACTCTAAGCCGGTTTGTTCTCAGGACCTCTTTGAAACTTTGTATTGGATCTAGACCGCACGTCGAAAGTCCGATACCTACAATCTTAGACCATTATAACCGCCTAGCTGGACTTGACAATCATTTCGAAAATCAAGTCCAACCGACATTCAGACGCTATTTCATTGAGCCTGGAGTGAAGAGAGTGAGAATAGGGTTAGATTTGGAATTTGAAATTCAAATCTGGCACACGACTTGACGCGTTAGTATTAAGCGTTCTGACCATCAGAATTCAACCAAATTACACCCTTGGATCAGGAAAAATTTCTATTTTATATCATGAGACTTGTTGACCTGATCTACGGGCGATGACCGCTGAATTGAAACTGGACCGCCATGTGCGATCTACGAACACTACTGGTCTGAAAATGGGATGTGAATGACATCCGACGTGCATGAACTTAAATCCGATCGCGTTCGGCCAGGGGATCTCCAAAAATGTCTTTTTGGACCGAAACAGCCCCAATTTGGTTAGGCATCAAGTGAACACTGTTCCCAAGCTTGTTTTGGGCAAGTTTTAGGTTATAAAAGGGGCTTAAACCCTCACTTCTCTCACCCATCCGAATTTTCTAGAAACCCTAGCTGGTGTGAGAGAAAAGGTGAGAGATTGTGAGAGAGAGTGGCAGAGAATTTCCTACTGCTTGCACTACGTGTTGCACGTGCTTAAGCAACGCACCTCAATTACTTTCCCGGCGATTACACCGCAATTCTAGGTAAGAAAATACCCCAAATACTTGCTGATTTAAGGTTCCTTTGGTTCCTTAGCATGGTAGCTGATACATCTTGTAAAATAGGTTCCCGGTTCGCCGTAGACGAATCGTACACGCTCCGTTCGAATCATTACACTTATAGGAGAAAAGGTGCGGATTTTAGACGCTTTGATTGACTGTTTCCAACGCTTTCAATGTCATGTAATGGTAAATTATTGACGGCAACGCCGTTTGACATGTACAACATGCTGTCCGTTTCCTGTTTCGTAAGCAGACGAAAAATATAAGATTTAGGGCATTTTAGTCATTTGTAGGAAAGACTGCTTTCATCCATATTTTGCTGATGTGATTGACATGGCTTCTTATCGCATTAGGATGGCTTCTTGTCACATTAGGATATTAGGAATGCGTGCATAATTATTTTAGCGAAGAGATTCACCTAAATGCGCACTTTGAGTCGACATACTATATGTAGACTTAAGTGTGTAGTCTAAGTGTTTGTATAAATGTTTGTATTAGTATGTATTGAATTAAATGGTGTTATGAATTAGTTTGAGATTGAATTCTCAAATGATATGCTGATGTAAATGATTTCCTACAGGTTGGCTATATGCATGATTTCATTATATGTATGAAATGTATGTGTTAGATGATTTACTTAAGTTGTATGTTATAACATGTGTTAACATGTTCACATTATTGTATTTCATTTCCATTACTCTCATATGATTGCTAATGTGAATCCATATATGTTTGGGACTATACCTAGTCCAGGCAGTCGGCAACCGAGTAAGTTCATGGTTGGCTTATCTTTGCCACGAACGACGCGTCGATGAACGCAAGTCGTGTTTTAGAGTTGGCGGCAGTGGTTAGGCCACACGAGGTGTTTTATGCACTTTATGTCGTTCGACTTGAGATGCGCTCGTGCTAGTCGAGCCCGTCAAATAACCTAACTGGCCTTTGTATGTTCACCCTGTATGAGTCATATCTGCTTGAACCTAGGGTACTGAACTTACCATTGTAAACCCTGTCAACCATGGTACCTTGATCCATAAAGACTCATGAACCGGGCATGGTGGTATGAGACACCGTGGTCGAGCTGTCGGCCTACGCTGGAGCCACAAACCTCCCCGTAGTGACCAGTGAGCACCTATGACTCGTGAGCAGATTATGGTGGTATGGGACACTATATTCTTACTGTCGGCCTACACTGATCAGGCGACGAGTCCTTTGTTGTGACCGCGAGCGTATTCTGAGTCTACAGGAGGCGACGACCCTTCCGTAGCAGTGAGAGTACAGTAGGCCTGTATTGATAAGGTGATGGGGGAGCGGTACAACCAGTGCGAGCAATAGCCCTGGCAGCCCTTGCAGCGACCTATAAAATATACATCGTATGAGATTACTAGTAGTGAAGACCCTAGACAGGATCTGTGTTTGGATTGATATAAGGGAAGTACCTTAGTTTTCCAATCCTGCTGTTTGAATGGATTAATAATAACTCGGCAATCATATCACCATCACATTGCATGTGCCTGGAAGATGTGGAGCACTGAGCGGTACGCAAGCATGCCGCGGACGCAGATGGTGCCGTATGAGGGAGAATGTCGGTGAGGGCATCCATCATGTCATGTCATATTGCATTAACAACAGTATTAGGAATGTTTGATTTACTTCTTTACTATTATCGCATGATTGATTTGAGAACATGCTAATCTTTGCTCTATTATTCCACTAAGTTAGCTACTCACTCCCACGTTACGGGATGGTATTTGCAACACCCACCAGACCCTGTCTTAGATGCAGGTGAGGCAGCGATTCAGGAGGCAGAGCCGGATTATGATGAGGACCAGGACAAGTTCTCATATATGCAGTACCACGACGGCTTTGCTTAGGTGGCCTGGATTGGTGGGACTACTCAGTGGGACTATTTTGACATTTGATTTTTGGTTATTTACATGTATATGAGACTCAGAGATGTATTCATACTTTGGAGACAGTTGAGATCTATTTTGTTTTCCATACAGTGATATGTGTATCTTTTAGTCTTCCGCTTGCTTTTATCACTGAATCTGGAGTATGAATTGCAGTTTTGGTATACTTTTACTCATGTGAATGTTTTAACTCAGAGAACATTGAATCATAATCATTTTTGTTGCATAAGTGACGGTCTGGAACTCGGGAGTTGGGTTTATACACGACCCTCGATTTTCAGGGTGTTACAAGTTGGTATCAGAGCATGAATGAGATTATACCGGGCCTGGGTTATGGTCACGTGACATATTCTGTCACTTCCTTTGATTTAGGTGGGTGCGAGAAAGGTCTAGAAACACTTATAGGATCGCAGATTCACCAATAGGCGTAGTCTATTCGTATCGATCGCGCGATCGAGTCCGTAACGCATGTAGGGTCGCGTGAAGCGACCTAAGTAGCTCCTAGGTTGTAGGTAGGTGGGTTGAGACATTCTTTGAATGGTTCTAAATCTGTTAATATAAATCCTTGGGCTGTGGGGCAACCATAACCCTTACATTCAATCGCTAGGGCTTAAAAACCCCGTTTCACCTAATTTCTTCAAAATTCTTCCTCTCACCACTCCATTCTTCAATTCTTTCTCTGAATTTTCATGTTAGGCATTGATCCTAATGTGAAAATGATATAAAATCATACTTCGACCAAATTTTATAATGAATAGTAAAATTTCATGAAAACTCTCCATTAGGCCATTCTAAGTTTGCAATATTTAGAAACTAATGGGCTAGATGGATGTATTAGCTCCTTCTACCCCAAAATCATATGCTTCATGATAGGGTATTACATTCAGGTTTACAGATTGGCCCCAGAAAGCCCCGAATGGATGTTTGGGCCTCCATAGGCCAATCTAGAATGAACGAAGGTGGGGCCCACTTGCTGTAAAATTTGGGTGCACACCCTTATGTGGCTAGTACATCCCTCCCATGTGTGGTCCTTCCATCAAAAACCCCTAAAAAGGGTACTTCCTTCACAACATCTCCCTCCCAAGCTCCCTTGCTCGTTTTTCTTGCTGCCCATCTCAAAACCGCGACCCCAAATCACTCCCAAATCCTCCCATTGCTAAAAATGACCCTATCCCATACCTCCAACGTGATTAGAAACCCTCTCCCTCTCTGATCTCATCCGTTGGAGCTCTTACAACCTCCATTTGTGGCTGAAATCGTGTGGAGCTCCATTCCCCTTTTTCCTTCCCTTTTCTTTTTGAAAATCTAGCCTAGGGGATCTTGAAGCATCCCTCTACAACACCTAGATTTCTTTTTTCTATTTGGGCAACTATTTCTCTACATTTTCCACATTTTTCATGGCTTTTGTTGAAACCATTTTGGGTTTTTTTTCTCTCTCCACCATCCTCTCTTTGATGGGAAAGAGAAAGACTGCAGCGGATGAGGCTGGGCCTAGTCGCCCTGTGCAATCAAGAAGACTGAGGGGTGACACCGCTAGCTCAAGCACCGTCGCAAGTCCAAGCACAGCCCGAGAGTTCCATATAAAGCAGGATTTGGATCCCCATGCTCAGATTGGGTGAGTGCTATTAGCAGAGATGCCTCACGGTGAATTTATTGACCGTAAGGTGTTGTTTGAGGCGAACGTGGAAGGGCGACTCTTCAGCTAATTCCTGTTATTCGAGCGCATTGAAGTTGCACATTGGGGTCCGCTCTTTGAAGCCTGTTCTCGTGCTAATGTGAGCACCGTTCGTGCCTTCTACGCTCATATCCAGAGTCCTACATTGGAGCCAATGCAGTTCAAGATTCCTTTTGGTAGAGACCGGATGGCTACGATCGATGTTCAGTTGATAGCGCGACTTCTGAACGTGCCCCTTGGTGATGTTCATCTCAGTACTAAGAATTTGAGGAGTAGGCGTGAGCGAGATCACCGTACCAGGTTGTAACGCCCGTGAAAAATCCGTACTTGGACTCGAGTACCAACTCGACCAGAATTCGCGTAGGATTAATTCCTTTAGAAAATATGAGTAAGTTAGCTAGCGCAACGCTAGAGTAGCTGGGAAATAGTCCCTGATCACTTTAAATACGTTCTACAAGACCCAAATCGAGTAGAACCAATGACTTTATAATACTCTAAAACCTCGGATCAAACTCTAAGAAGGTTTGTTCTCTGGACCACTTTGAAACTTTATATTGGATCTAGACCGCGCGTCGAAAGTCCGATACCTAGTATCTTAGACCGTTAGAACCGCCTAGCTGGACTTGATAATCATTTCAAAAATCAAGTCCAACCGACGTTCGCAGGCTATTTCATTGAGCCTGGATTGAAGAGAGTGAGAATAGGGACAGATTTGGAATTTAAAATTCAAATCTGGCACACGACTTGACGTGTCAGTATTAAGCGTTCTGACCGTCAGAATTCGGCCAGATTACACCCTCGGATCAGAAAAAATTTCTATTTCATATCATGAGACTTGCAGGCCTGATCTACGTGCGGTGACCGCTGAACTGAAACTGAACCGCTACTTGCGATCTACTTGCGGTGACATCCGTGAACTTAAGTCCGATCGCGTTCGGCCAGGGGACCACCAGAAATCATCTTTTAGACCGAAACAGCCCCGAATTGGATATGCCCTAAGTAAACTTTGTTCCTGAGCCTATTTTGGGCATTTTTAAGCTTATAAAAGGGGTTGAAACCCTCATTCCTCTCTCCCATCCAAAATTACAAAAAGCCCTAGATTGAGAGAGAGAAAAGGTGAGAGTTTATGAGAGAGAGTAGGAGAGGATTTTCCTGCCGTTGTGCAACCTGTTGCACGTGCTTTAGCAACACGCTCCGATCACTTCGCCGTTGATTTCTCCGCGTTTCTAGGTAAGAAATAACCCTAATAAGTTGCTGATTTGGGATTCTTTCCGTTCCATAGCATGTAAGCTAATAGAACTTGTAAATCAGGTTCTCTAGTCGCCGTAGACGAAGCGTATACGCTCCGTTCGAAACGACACACCTATAAGAGAAAAGGTGCAGATTTTAGACGCTTTGATTGACTGTTTCCAATGCTTTCAATGTCGTTTAATAATAGATTATCGACGGCATCATCGTTTGACATGTACAACATGCTGTCCGTTTCCTGTTTAAGGCATTGGATTGATTGTATAGTATATGTCAAATGATTTAAGGCATTTAGGAAGTGTTGATTTCATCCAAATTTTGCTGATGAGATTTAGGGCATTTTAGTCATTTGTAGGAAGTGCTGATTTCATCCATATTTTGTTGATGTGATTGACATGGTTTATTGTCGCATTCGAATGTTAGGAATACGTGCATAATTACTTTGGCGAAGAGATTCGCCTAAATGCGCACTTCAGGTCGACATACTATATGTAGACTTAAGTGTGTAGTGTAAGTGTTTGTATGAATGCTTGTATTAGTATGTATTGAATTAAATGGTGTTATGAATTAGTTTGAGATTGTTTTCTCAATGAATATGCTGTGGTAAATGATTTCCTACACGTTAGCTAAATGCATGATTTCATTATATGTATGAAATGCATGTGCTTGGAAGATTTACTCAAGTTGTATGTTATAACATGTGTTAACATGCTCACATGGTTGTATTTCATTTCCAATACTCTCATATGAATCTTGATGTGATTCCATAATTTTTTGGGACTATACTTAGTCCAGGCAGTTGGTAACTGAGAAATTTCATAGTTGGCCTATCTTTGCCACGAACGACGCGTCAATGAACGCGAGCCGTGTTTTGGAGTTGGCGGTAGTGGTTAGGCCATGCGAGGTGTTTTACGCACCTCATGTCATTCGACTTGAGATGCGATCGTGTTAGTTGAGCCCGTCAAGTAACCCGACTGGCCGTTGTATGTTCACCCTGCATGAGTCATAACTGCTTGAACCTAGGGTACTGAACTTACCATTTAAACCCTGTTAACCATGGTACCTTGATCCACGAAGACTCATGAGCTGGGCATGGTGATATGGGACACCGTGGTCGAGGTGTCGGCCTACGCTGGGGCCACAAACCTCCCCGTAGTGACCAGTGAGCACCTAGTCTCGTGAGCAGATTATGGTGGTATGAGACACTATATTCTTGCTGTCGGCCTACACTGATCAGGCGACTGTCCTTTGTAGTGACCGCGAGCGTATTCTGAGTCTACGGGAGGTGACGACCCTTCAGTAGCAGTAGAGTACAGTAGGCCTGTATTGATAAGGTGATGGGGGAGCGGTGCAACGAGTGCGAGCAGCAACCCTGGCAGCCCTTGCAGTGACCTACAAAATATACCTCGTATGAGATTATTAGGAGTGACGATCCTGGACAGGATCTGTGTTGGGATTGATATAAGGGAAGTACCTTAGTTTTCCAATCCTGCTGTTTGAATGGACTAATAACAACTCAGAAATCATATCACCATACCATTGCATGTGCCTGGAAGATGTGGAGCACTTAAGGGTCGATTGCATTCCGCGGTCGTAAGATGGTGTCGTATGAGGGAGATCGTCGGTGAGGGTATACATCACGTCATGTCATATTGCATTAACAACAGTATTAGGATTGTCTGATTTACTACTTTACTATTATCGCATGATTGAATTGTGAACACGCTAATCTTTGCTCTATGATTCCACTGAGTTGATCACTCATTCCCACATTATGGGATGGTGTTTGCAACACCCACCAGACCCTGTTTTAGATGCAGGTGATGCTGAGATCCAGGAGGTAGAGCCGGACTTTGATGAGGACCAGGACGAGTTCTCATACATGCAGTACCACGACGGCTTTGCCTAGGTGGCCTGGGTTGACGGGACTTCATAGTGGGACTATTTTGGATATTTATTTTTGTTCCTTTACATGTATATGAGACTCAGTGATGTATTCATACTTTAGTGACAGTTGAGATCTACTTTATTTTTCCATACAGTGACATATATATTCTTTAGTCTTCCGCTTGCTTTTATCACTGGATCTGGAGTATGAATTGCAGTTTGGGTATACTTTTACTCATGTGAATGCTTTAACTCAGACAACATTGAATCATAATCATTTTTTTTTCATAAGTGACGGTCTGGAACTCGGGAGTTGAGTTTATACACGACCCCCGATTTTCAGGGTGTTACACAGGTTCCTATGCAGTAGTCTGGTTCCATGGTAGTCTAACAATAGCCTCAAGACGTCTCATATGTCTGATGAATTGCGCCTGCTGCATCACATTTGCACGTTCAACGTGTATCCCAGGTCGACAAATCATATTGAATGTACGCGCCTTATGGTTGATTTCTTGTATCAGGTGGCCCAGGGAGAAAATGTGTGTATGGCCACTTTCGTGTTGTGACAAATTATCCTCATAGCGAAATCAAGGAGAATGTCTGAGTCGCTTCCTTTTGGCCGGCTTATATGCAAGATCGCGCTTGAGTTTGCTTACAGACTTGGGCCGGAGTTGCCAGTTCTGATTCACTACATTGATGAGTCTACCATGGTCAAGATGAAGATCGGGTCTCAATACCGTGAGACTCAGCTTAATGAGGATAGCGAGGACGATTTTGATGACGAAGAGGATCCAAGTGAGGGAGAACCTGGAGCGGAAGTAGAGGAAGAAGTCCAGGAAGAGGTAGAAGAGGAGGCTCAGGATACAGATGAGAGCCCTCCTCCTTCTGCTCAGGCTACTAGTGATGATCGCATTGTCCGAATTGAGGAGATTCAGGTCACCTTACGAAGGGAAGTTCAGGAACTTTGGGCTGAGGTCGAGGATACCAAGGCCGTTATGAACAGAAAATTCGGTAAGGTGACTCGCACCTTGAAGGCGATCCTGTGCTGCTTGCAGGATAAGGGTGCTCCTCCTCCGTCACCCGACTCAAACTAGCGATGAGATTTTAGATGTTGTTTGGTAGCAGTTGTCATTTCCTGCTTTATGTTGTGTAAGCCTGTTAAGGCTAGTGGTTTACTTATGTTACTGGTGTAGCTTTAACTGTCTTAGTTCCCATGTACTTCTTGTCATGATGCCTGTAAGGAGATATCCCTTGTATTGTGACAATTTTGATTAAATGGAATGCATGGAATGCCTTTGACTCTTTATGTGAATGATTGCGGTGTGTTTGTGCTATTGAGACTGACAAGGTTGCGCCTTATTTTGAATATAGGGAGTACCGCCGAAGGCTACACGGAGCACAGCTCAGTTTACATTGGGTGAGCCTATGGATCAGGTTCCTTTTCATTTTGATGCTCATGCAGACCCTACTGTGGGCTCGTTCCTGAGACGGCACGTGCGTCTCAGCCTACTACTGGTCCTGCAGTTGGACCAACGCTTTTCACACCGCCCGTCAGAGAGCAGTATCGTGCGTCTTCTTCGACGCAGTACATGCCACAGCATGCTCCACCTCCCGATAGATTTGAGCAGATGATGGCTATGATGCAGCAGTAGCAGCAACTACTGACTACTATAGTGGGGGCTCTAGCCCAGGGTGGGAGTGTGCCTCCACCTATACCACCTGCGCGTCCAGCTGAGGATGCCGATACATATGCTCAGGATGAGGGCACGGCTCATCTTGTACCACCTGCTTACCCTGCGGGGAATGCCGCAGACACACGGAGCTTATTAGATCAATTTCAGCGCTTACGGCCTCCCACTTTTACGGGTTCTCATAGACCTGAGGAGGCCGTGTATTGGCTCGACCGTGTGTCGAAGATACTACAGATGATGTATTGTTTAGAGACTGATCAGGTCGAGTTGGCTACATTCTTGTTCGAGCGGGAGGCCAGCTTATGGTGGGATTGTGTTGCGGACCGTTGCCGCTAACTACATATGGACCTGGGCAGCATTCGAGTTCCGCTTCCATGAGAAATACTATCCCCAGACATATAGGCATGATCGGGAGAATGAGTTTCTCGGCCTCAGACAGGGAGGCATGACAGTGACTGAGTATGAGCATAGGTTCACTGGGTTGGGCAGATACGTCCCGACTATACTGACAGATGAGCAGATGCGCATACGGTGCTTTTCTGAGGGTTTACGACCGGATATTCGGTCGAAGATGTGTTGCGTGAGCATTCCCTCCTACGCAGAGCTGATTCACATGTCCATGCAGGCAGAGCAGGATGTGGATCGACTTACGCGATCTCGTGGCCCTATTGCTCCTAGGCCACGACCAGAGTTGTAGGACAGGCCCGTTGCGGGCAAGAGGCCTCGCGTCGACCCTCCTTCTAGGGCTAAAGCGCCAGTACCCCCGATGCTGCGCCCCGATTTATCCTGTACTTATTGTGGGAGATCGAGCCATTCGGCACAGAGTTGTTTCGCTCGGATGCGGGACAGTAGGTTTTCACCACCGCAGAAGATCGACCGTACACGTCCACATGCTATATCAGCACCGCCTTTACGGTTGGCTCCTGCGCACCCTTCCTTCAGACCTCCAGTATCTCAGTTCAAACCACCTCTACAGCCCACGGCACAGCGACCGAACCGGCCAAACAGGCGGGGGTGCATGCCTTGACAGCTGAGGCAGCTGCGACAGAGACTTCTCAGCATTCGGCCTTTGAGGTCACTGCCCACATCGGAGGTATTCCTATTCTTATGATGGTGGACACAGGATCCACGATTTCATTGATATCACATGCCATAGTCAGGCGCATTGGGCTATCGACTATTAAGATGGATGGGGTGCGAGTTTATACATCTCACGGGTCCTTTACAGATGCCACCCTGATGTGTGAGGGCTGTTTGGTGGATCTGGGGGGCAGGACAATGGCTCTTGATCGTGTCGTCGACCCCTCTCTTTTTTATCTTGACGTCATTCTTGGCATGGACTGGTTGACTGCAGCGAGGGCCGAGATTGACTGCGAGACTCGTATAGTGACTGCCTACGAGCCAGAGGGCGCATCCTTTACATTTCCAGTGCGGGTAAATCTCCCCTTCTGCATATTTAGTTATGCTACTTTACTATGGGACGCTGGTGCCCAGATGCTTGAGCATACGCCAGTCGTTTGTGATTTTAGGATCTGTTTAGGAAGATCCATGGTTTGCCACCTCGATGAGAGATTGATTTCACTATCGATCTGGTGCCGGGTTCCACTCCCGTCTCACTACCGACGTATCACATGGCACCATGTGAGATGGAGGAGTTGAGGAGGCAGATTGATGGTCTGTTGGAGCTTGGCCTTATTCGACCTAGTGTGTCTCCTTGAGGAGCACCGGTCCTGTTTGTAAGGAAGAAGGATGGTTCGATGCGATTGTGTATTGATTATCGCAGACTGAACCAGATCACAGTGAAGAACAGTACCCTCTAACTAGGATCGATGACTTGTTTGATCAGCTGAGAGGAGCGCAGTACTTCTCGAAGATTAATCTTCAGTCAGGATATCATCAGTTATGCGTCAGAGATGAGGACGTGTAGAAGATAGCGTTCAGGACCAACTTTGGCCACTACGAGTTCCTGGTGATGTCGTTCGGTCTCACAAACGCACCAGCCGTGTTCATGGATCTGATGAACCGGGTATTTTGGCCTTTCCTCTATCGATTCGTCGTTGTGTTCATTGACGACATTTTGATATACTCCAGGAGTCGAGAAGAGCATGAGGAGCACTTGCACTTGGTCCTGGATACACTCAGATAACATCAGTTGTTCGCACAGTACAAGAAGTGCGACTTCTGGAAGCAGGAAGTGAAGTTCCTGGGACACGTGGTGTCCAAGGATGGCATGGCAGTCGACCTGTCTAAGGTAGCTGCAGTTCAGGATTGGGAGCAGCCTGGTTCTGTCACTGAGGTGACGAGTTTCTTAGGTCTCGCTGGCTACTATCAACGCTTCATTCGAGATTTCTCGAAGATCGTGAGACCTTTATCTCAGTTGACACGGAAGGACGTGAAGTTCGACTGGAATGACAAGGCGGAGTCAGCTTTTCAGGAGCTGAAGGACAGGCTTACGTCCGTCCCTGTGCTAGTATTGACGGAGCAAGGGGTTAGATACACTATATACACTAACGCGTCTAGCGTTGGTCTGGGTTGTGTCCTTATGCAGAAGGACAGGGTAATTTCGTATGCCTAGAGACAATTAAGGAATCACGAGGAGAATTACCCTACACATGACCTGGAGTTGGCAACCGTCATATTTGCACTGAGACTCTGAAGACATTACCTCTATGGAGAGGAGTTCGTGCTGTTTTACGACCACAAGAGCCTCAAGTACATATTCACGTAGCAAGACTTGAATATGAGGCAGCGGCGATGGATGGAGACTTTGAAGGACTTCAAGTTTGAAGTCTCTTACCATCCTGGGAAGGCGAACCTTGTGGCTGACGCGTTGAGCCGCAAGAAGGCGATAGAGTCTGTGGCTCCGCTGATGGTTGTTGAGTGGGATATGGTTGAGTTTTTGCGAGAATCTGAGCAGAAACTCACTGTAGAGGAGTCGTATGTGTTCATCGCACATGTACAGGTGCGATCTCAGATCGATGACCGGGTCATCGAGGCGCAGAGGGATGATGCTCATCTGACTAAGCTTCGAGAGCAGGCCAGTAATGATGCGGACGCCGAGTGGTGAGTTGGCACAGATGGGGGCTTACATTATCGTGGCCGCCTATGCATCCCAGATATCCCTGACTTGAGACGAGAGATTCTCGAGGCTGCGCATTGTACCAGACTCGCGATGCATCCAGGCATTATGAAGATGTATCGTGACGTGAAGAGGACCTATTGGTGGGAAGGTATGAAGACCCACATAGCAGAGTTCGTGTCCAGTTGTCTTACTTGCCAGCAGGTGAAGGCAGAGCATTGCTGACCACCTGGACTCTTGCACCCTATGCCGATCGCAGAGTGGAAGTGGGACTTCATTTCCATGGATTTTGTTTCAGGGCTGCCGAAGACGAGGAAGGGACATGATTCTATATGGGTGATCGTCGGTGCACTTCCTACCGATCAGAGTCACGAACTCTGAAGACGAGCTGGCCAGACTATACATCAGAGAGATTGTGTGTCTGCATGGAGTTTCATTGGAGATCGTGTTGGACAGAGACACGCGGTTCACTTCTATTTTCTGGACTCGCATTCAGGAGGTTATGGGTGTGAAGTTGAAGTTCAGTACTGCCTTCCACCTACAGACAGACGGACAGACAGAGCAGGTGAACCAGATCTTAGAGGACATGTTGCGAGCTTGCGCATTGGACTTCAAGGACAGTTGGGATGATTGTCTTGCATATGCGGAGTTCGCGTTCAACAACAGCTTCCAAGCGAGTATCGGTATGACACCAAATGAGGCATTGTATGGGCGACCTTGTCGGGCACCTCATTGCTAGGAAGAGGTCGGTGAGAGTAGCTTGATTGGCCCAGAGTTAGTGCAGGCGACGTCGGAGAAGATTGATATTATTAGACGTCGGCTTCTCACAGCACAGAGCAGACAGAAGAGTACTGCCGATACGAGACGGTGGCTACTAGAGTTCACAGTTGGGGATCATGTATTTTTGCGAGTTTCCCCTATGAAGGGAGTCCTTTGGTTCGAGAAGAAAGGGAAGCTAGCACCGCGATTCATTGGTCCATTCCAGATTCTCGATCGTGTGGGAGCAGTGGCATACCGTTTGGCTTTACCCACGCCTCTCGCGGGCATTCACAACGTATTTTATGTTTCTGTGCTGAAGAAATACGTTTCTAATCCTTCCCATATCATCAGATGGGAGCAGGTGCACTTAGGAGAGGATGTTACATATATCCTGTGACCAACGCGTATCCTAGACAGGAAGGAGCAGGTACTGCGTAGCAAGGTGATTCTCCTTGTGAAGGTATTGTGGACGCATCAATCTGAGGAAGAGGCTACCTGGGAGACAGAAGCCGAGATCAGAAAGAACTACCCACAGCTTCTCGAGGAGTACGAAAAGGTATAAATTTTGAGGATTAAATTTTTTGTTAAGGGGGTAGATTATAACGCCCTGGAAAAATTCATACCTGAACTCGAGTACCAACTCGACCAGAAATCGCGTAAGATTAATTCCTTTAGAAAATAAGTGTAAGTTAGTAGCGCAATGCTCGAGTAGCTGGGAAATAGTCCCTGATCACTTTAAATACGTTCTACAAGACCCAACGCGAGTAGAACCAATGACGCTATAATACTCTAAAACCTTGGATCAAACTCTAAGCCAGTTTTTTCTCAGGACCTCTTTGAAACTTTGTATTGGATCTATACCACGCATTGAAAGTCCGATACCTACAATCTTAGACCGTTATAGCCGCCTAGCTGGACTTGACAATCATTTCGAAAATCAAGTCTAACCGACATTCAGACGCTATTTCATTGAGCCTGGAGTGAGGAGAGTGAGAATAGGGTTAGATTTGGAATTTAAAATTCAAATCTGGCACACAACTTGACGCGTCAGTATTAAGCGTTCTGACCGTCAGAATTCAGCCAAATTACTCCCTTGGATCAGGAAAAATTTCTACTTCATATCATGAGACTTGTAGACTTGATCTACGGGCGATGACCGCTGAACTGAAACTGGACCACCACGCGCGATCTACGAACACTACTGGTCTGAAAATGGGATGTGAGTGACATCCGACGTGCATGAACTTAAGTCCGATCGCGTTCGGCCAGGGGACCTCGAGAAATGTCTTTTTGGACCTAAACAGCCCCAATTTGGTTAGGCATCAAGTGAACATTGTTCCCAAGCCTATTTTGGGCAAGTTTTAGGTTATAAAAGGGGCTTAAACCCTCACTTCTCTCACCCATCCGAATTTTCTAGAAACCCTAGCTGGTGTGAGAAAAAAGGTGAGAGATTGTGAGAGAGAGTGGGAGAGAATTTCCTGCTGCTTGCACTACGTGTTGCACTGCTTAAGCAACGCACCTCAATCACTTTCTCGGCGATTACACCACGATTCTAGGTAAGAAAATACCCCAAATACTTGCTGATTTAAGGTTCCTTTGGTTCCTTCGCATGGTAGCTGATACATCTTTTAAAATAGGTTCTCGGTTCGCTATAGACGAAGCGTACATGCTCCGTTCGAATCAATACACTTATAGGAGAAAAGGTGCGGATTTTAGACGCTTTGATTGACTGTTTCCAATGCTTTCAATGTCGTGTAATGGTAGATTATTGACGACAACGCCGTTTGACATGTACAATAGGCTGTCCGTTTCCTATTTCGTAAGCAGACGAAAAATATGAGATTTAGGACATTTTAGTCATTTGTAGGAAATACTGTTTTCATCCATATTTTGTTGATGTGATTGACATGGCTTCTTGTCGCATTAGGATATTAAGAATGCATGCATAATTAGTTTGGCGAAGAGATTCACCTAAATGCGCACTTTGAGTCGACATACTATATGTAGACTTAAGTGTGTAGTCTAAGTGTTTGTATAAATGTTTGTATTAGTATGTATTGAATTAAATAGTGTTATGAATTAGTTTGAGATTGAATTCTCAAATGATATGCTGATGTAAATGATTTCATACAGGTTGGCTATATGCATGATTTCATTATATGTATGAAATGCATGTTTTAGATGATTTACTTAAGTTGTATGTTATAACATGTGTTAACATGTTCACATTATTGTATTTCATTTCCATTACTCTCATATGATTGCTGATGTGAATCCATATATGTTTGGGACTATACCTAGTCCAGGAAGTTGGCAACCGAGTAAGTTCATGGTTGGCTTATCTTTGCCACGAACGACGCGTCGATGAACGCGAGTCGTGTTTTGGAGTAGGCGGCAGTGGTTAGGCCACACGAGGTGTTTTATGCACTTTATGTCATTCGACTTGAGATGCGCTCTTGCTAGTCGAGCCCGTCAAGTAACCCGACTGGCCTTTGTATGTTCACCCTGTATGAGTCATATCTGCCTGAACCTAGGGTACTGGACTTACCATTGTAAACCCTGTCAACCATGGTACCTTGATCCATAAAGACTCATGAGTCGGACATGGTGGTATGGGACACCGTGGTCAAGCTGTCAGCCTACGCTGGGGCCACAAACCTCCCCGTAGTGACTAGTGAGCACCTATGACTCGTGAGCAGATTATGGTGGTATGGGACACTATATTCTTGCTGTCGGCCTACACTGATCAGGCGACGAGTCCTTTGTAGTGACCGCGAGTGTATTCTGAGTCTACGGGAGGCAACGACCCTTCCGTAGCAGTGAGAGTATAGTAGGCCTGTATTGATAAGGTGATGGGGGAGCGGTGCAACGAGTGTGAGCAACAGCCCTGGCATCCCTTACAGCGACCTACAAAATATACATCGTATGAGATTACTAGGAGTGACGACCCTTGACAGGATCTGTGTTGGGATTGATATAAGGGAAGTACCTTAGTTTCCCAATCCTGCTATTTGAATGGATTAATAATAACTCGGTAACCATATCACCATCACATTGCATGTGCCTGGAAGATGTGGAGCACTGAGCGGTACGCAAGCATGCCGCGGACGTAGATGGTGCCGTATGAGGGAGAATGTCGGTGAGGGCATCCATCATGTCATGTCATATTGCATTAACAACAGTATTAGGAATGTTTGATTTACTGCTTTACTATTATCGCATGATTGATTTGAGAACATGCTAATCTTTGCTCTATTATTCCATTGAATTAGTTACTCACTCCCACGTTACGGGATGGTGTTTGCAACACCCACCAGACCCTGTCTTAGATGCAGGTGAGGCAGCGATTCAGAAGGTAGAGCCTGATTATGATGAGGACCAGGACGAGTTCTCATATATGCAGTACCACGACGGCTTTGCTTAGGTGGCCTGGATTGGCGGGACTACTTAGTGGGACTATTTTGACATTTAATTTTTGGTTATTTACATGTATATGAGACTCAGAGATGTATTCATACTTTGGAGACAGTTGAGATCTATTTTTTTTTTCATACAGTGATATGTGTATCTTTTAGTCTTCCGCTTGCTTTTATCACTGAATCTGGAGTATGAATTGCAGTTTTGGTATACTTTTACTCATGTCAATGCTTTAACTCAGACAACATTGAATCATAATCTTTTTTTTTTGCATAAGTGATGGTCTGGAACTCGGGAGTTGGGTTTATACACGACCCCCGATTTTCAGGGTGTTACGTCGTTCCTGCCACAGTGATGTTCCAAGTCCTTGCCCTTCTGTGAGTGACGACGATCTAGTTATCTCTTTCTTCTTATGCTATTGGCAAAGTAGTTATGACTGTGGCGGCTACCCGTGACTTTATATACTTCACACCACTTTCTCTTTGCAGCATCTAGTTTGTTTATCAGCATACTCCACAAACAATCCTATCGCAATAAAGTAGAAAACTATATTCCTCTAAACGATTGCCATGAATCGGTTGGTTGTAATATCCTTTCTCTTGAATCCTCCACATTATAAAACGATAAAAGTTAGTACTTAAATTAAGTTGTATTCTATTTTGGAGATGAAAGGTAGGATGTTCTCATTGAGAGTCACCATTTTAGTGCCTTACAAGCACCAAACAATTATGATTGTATTATGTACAGTTCTTAAGTTGATATTAAGTAAATATGATGGAACTCCCAGTAGAGTTGATATTTTGTTTTTGTAATGCCTTGAAAACAAAAGTTGTCTAATTGAAATTGAGTTGCTCGGACTTGAATTTGATTTGCGCTTGAGCACTACACGCATACTCATACTTGCTAAGAAAGTCCTGGGATTCACGTTATTCATGTTATTAATTTATTGAATTTCCTACACTGTCAAATCTTTTGAAATCTAAGCGTACCAACTTTCAGTCTAAACTCTAAGGGCCTAATTGGTTATTAAGTTGTATTACATGGATTGCATTGCTTAGCCCGCCTCGGGATTGGAATTGACATGTTTAGAAGGAGGGTGGGGTGAGATTAAAATTAATTTAATAGGCTTTGGAAAATGAGCCTTGTGTCGGAGAGTGTGAGATGGGATTTTCGAATCCCATGATGATGAAATTTCAAGTATAATTTGAAAGGAAATCCCTGAATTTATTATTAATTGCATACATTCCAACCATGGCATTAGAAACCATGGGTTACACCCAAATCTAAGGACAATACCTTACACATGCATTTATTGTTACTTTTTCGATTCTATCTATCCTAATCTCACCTAATGCAGTTGGTCGAACGGGCCCTATACGTCCCATCATTTGGAAGTGTGCAGGTTATGGGACACAAAAATGTGAGTTTTGTGCCCATATGAGAGGGTATAATGAAGGTGGAAAGTTATACAGAGAAGTTTTTGGGCAATGGTGGTTGATGGGTGTAAGATGCAGAAGAAGACGGAAGCTTGAGTGAATAGAAGTGGGGATGTGAGATCATTTTACATGGTCTCGGTTATGTATGGGTTATTCTACGGTAGTTAATCTCGCCCGCCAGTGACACTTGGGATGCTAATGTGGTTTCTAGATTCTATCACCCCCTTCCTAAGTTAGAGTGCGTCAGTGTGCATCGTGTTACCATAACCCAAGTCCATTTTAATCCAAATCATGCTCTGATACCATCTATAACGCCCTGAAAATCGAGGGTTGAGCATAAACTCCACTCCCGAGTTCCAGAACATCACTTATGCAACATTTTCAATGATAGATGAATGTCAGCTGTAGTAGTGCATAAAACATGAAGTGGATTAAGCCATAACAACATATCATACTCCAGAGACAGTTAAATTTTACAAGCGGAAGACTGTGATAAATATATAAAATGTATAATTGATTGTAAGTCTCCAGAGTGTGAACATGTTATCAGGTTAACTAAATACACGTATGCTCCAAAAATGGAAAGGAAAGAATATACATGGGTGTTTAAATAAAAGGTAAAATACCAAGTGTATTGGCATCTAATCAGTAACCCTATAACCCTGTCGATCAGAACCTGCATATAGGAGAAATCCTCCTCATCATCATAAAGTCCGGCTCTGCTTCGCAAGCAACGCCGTCATCTGAAACTAAGACAGGGTCTGGTTGGTGTGTACAACACCGTCCCGTAATGTGGGAGTGAGTGATCAACTCAGTGGAATCATAGAGCAAAGGTTAACATGTTATCAATTCAGTCAAGCAGTAATGATAAAGCAAGAAAATCAAACATTCCTAAATACTATGATTAATGCAAGGATGAGATGCAATAATGATGCATGCCCTCTCCTACATACTCCCTCATGCGACACCATCTTACGTTCGTGGCATGCTTTCATCCCTTAAGTGCTCCACATCTTCCAGGCACATGCAATGCAATAGGGGCATGATTACTGAGTTGTTATTAGTCCTTTTCATTAGGAAACTAAGGTACCTCCCTTATATCATTCCCAAATAAGGATCCTGTCTAGAGTTGTCACTCCTAGTTAATCTCATACGATGATGCAGTTCTAGGTCGCTGCAAGGGTTGTCAGGGCTGTTACACGCACTCGTTGCACCGCTCTTCCATCACCTTATCAATACAGGCCTAGTTTATACTCTGTTTACTACGGAAAGGCTCGTCGCCTCTCCGCAGATTCAGAGTATGCTCGAGGTCACTACAAAGGGCTGTCAGGGCTATTACACACACTCGTTGCACCGCTCCCCCATCACCTTATCAGTGTAGGCCGACAGCTCGAATATAGTGTCCCATACCACCATAATCCGCTCACAAGTCTGGATTGCTCACTGGTCACTACGGGGAGGCTCGTGGCCCTAGCGTAGACCGATAACTCGACCACGGTGTCCCATACCACCATGCCCGGCTCATGAGTCTTAATGGATCAAGGTACCACGGTTATCAGGGTTATCACTAGTAAGTTCAGTACCCTAGGTTCAAGCAGTTATGACGAATACAAGGTGAACATACAATGGTCAATCGGGTTACTTGATGAGTCCGATTAGCACGAGCGCACGTTGAATCGATCGGTATGAAGTGTACAAGCACTTCGTGTGGCCTAACCACTGTCGACAACTCTAGTACGACTCGGGTTCGTCATACACATCCTTCGTGGTGAAATAGATCTCAGCCACGAATTCCAAACCTGTTACCGATTTCCTGGACCATAACATGGCCCCAAACACATTCCGTTTCCACGAATAATCATATGAAATAGTTAAAGCAGTAATGAACAGATTTCAACTATACAATCACAGATCCGATATTGTCCGATAAGCAGTAACCATACATATGCATTATATAGATAAACAGACACTATAATATACAGTACATGGAGGAAAGCATACACATAGTTAAAGGAGTCAAGAATCATATCTGAACACCCTTATACATTACAATTTACTAACTACTTACTCATTCAGACATTTCAACAAACACTTTAGACTACATACATCAACATACATGACGTATATTGATCGCACAGGTATTAGGCCAAATCCTTTCACTAGGGAGTCGCCCCATTTGTAACACGCGTGCACCCACGACGGATAGTCACGACAAGCATGAATCCAAGTTCCACATTCATTCATTCATTTCTACAAACACTTGGGCTACACGCTTAATCACATACACGTATATTTGTTGTGACATGATTTTTGGGCAAGTCCTTTCACTAAGGAGTTATCGCACGTGTATTAAGCATGTATGCATGACAAATAAACATGTTAAGCACAAATCCAAATTCCAAACATATTCAAATATTCCAACATATGCATAGAATACACTATATTTTACATAGTTCATGTAAACTCGTATAACGAAACAGATGACGCATTTTGCATGTGTAATAGCACCCACGTCAAGAATAAATCATTAACCGACATTGAAAGCCTTGAAAACCATAACCTATACGTCTAAAATCAACACCTTAAACCAGAAAACGCATAACGGATGTGATTCAGACGATAAGTCTTTGTCAACGGTGAATAGGCTACCTAAGGCATGAAACAGGTTAGCTACAACATCACTTAGACTATTCTATGCTCCAAAACAGGTTTGGGTTTGGGTTTTCTTACCTAGGAACAAAGCCTGAGTCACTGAAAATGTGATTAGATCGTGATGGTTAAGCACATAGGATAGCAGGATAGAATGGCAGGAAGATTCTCACACTTTCTCTCTTTTCTCTCTTCTCTCTCCTAGGTTTTCTCAAATTCATATGGGATGAGAAAGTGAGGGTTTAAGGTCCTTATATAGGCCCAAAACTCTTCAAATTAGACTCAGGGCCATGGTATACTTAGGTTATATCCAAATACGGACTGTTCCGTCTCAACGGAGCACTTCTCGAGGTCTTGTTACTAAATGCGGTCAGACTTAAGCTCTCTAATATTGGATCTAGGTCAAGCTAAGTTTTCAGTCCGGTCGGGTTTCCAAATCGATCGTGGTGGACCAGTTTCAATTCAACGGTCACCAAAAGTCTATCAGAGTCACAAGTGCTATGACATGTATGGGCCACCTATCCTGATCCGAGGGTGAATTTTGGTCGAAATCTAATGGTCAGAACGCTTAAAAATAACACGCAAGTGAACCGTTTCAGATTACTTAAAAATATATTTAATTTTCTAAAAATCTTCACTTTCTCACTCTCTTCACTCCGGACTCAAGGAAATTGTCCCAGAGCATCGTTTGGACGTGATTTTCGCGTTGGTAGTCAAGTCCAACTAGGCGGTCATAATGGTCTAAGTTCATCGCTATCGAACTTTCGACGGGTGTTCCAGGTCCGTATAAAGTTTTAAAGTGCTCCCGAGAGCAATTGGGTTTAGAGATTGATTCGAGATTTTAGGATAGCGTAGCATTACTGATTCTGCAGGTTTTGGGTCTTACAGATCGTATTTAAAGTGGTTGGTGCTTATTTCACAGGTAATCTAGTGTAACGCTAGTTAATTCACATTAAATTTCTAAAGAATTTCTATCTAAATGATTTCTTTGACTTTGGAATTGAGCTTTAAGAGTGCTATGGTTGACCCATTGCCTAAGGACGTCTAACTCCAGGTTGGCAAAAATCCGAGGTGTTACAGTTTTGAAGAAGAAACAATTGCAATTGATTTAGGAATTTCATTCACTCTATAATAGACAAAAGAAGATGAAGAAGATAATCACATCATTATTTATTCCAAGTTCTTTTACAGCCTTTTTTCTCCTTTAATTCTAAAATTAGATATTCATGACCTGTAATATAAATAAATATTTGGCAACATTGTGCATAAGGGCATCATGCACTAAGATACTATGTGCTGGAAGCATTGTATGCTAGAGATTATTACGCGTTGAACACTCTTATGCACTGAGCAATGTTGTGTGGTGAGCTGTTGTACGCTGGGTTGTTATGCGCCCGACCTGTTGTGCGCTCAGCTTGTTGAGTGCCAACAACATTGTGTGCTCCCTCTTATTGTGTGCCAACAGCATTGTGCGCTCCCTCTTGTTGTGTGTCAATAGCGTTGTGTGCCACACAACACCTATTCCGCGCAATGAGTGTGGACTCTACCTCTCTCTCCTTTTGATATCTTTTCCTCTTCCTTGAATGGATGCTAATGACCCCCTATGAAGGGGTCATGGGGTACTTATAGCCCTCTCTCACGTGTGAACATGCCACCTAGTCATTGTGGTATCACTTGTGCGCCAATTCCTCTATGCGGATTCCTTTGTGGGAATTTGGTTGTGCGAACTTCAATGTGCACCAACTCCACTGTGTGGATTCCTTTGTGCGAACTCCACTATGTGGATTGACTCCTTTCGTCGTAAAACATCATCTGTGCACAATGATCATCTGCACACAATGATCATTTGCATACAATGATAATTTGTGCACAATGATCATCTACGCACAATGAACTCTTAGTCTCTCTCTCTCTCTATTTATGCCTCAACACTTCTGAATATGAAATTTGAGGAGTGACCCTAAAAATGAAGATGATCTTCAGGATGCCTACAATGCCCTATACAAGGAGAGTTATAAGATTGCTATTAAACATAAACTTTAAAAAGAAAAGTTTCTAAAATTAAAAGAGGACTTTGAAAACTTAGTTTTAGAAAATTTGCATATTTCTGATTATTTTGAAAAAACTAAATGTGACTTAGATTTCAAAACATCTCAACTTAAAAACCTAAAATCAGAAAATGAGAAATAAAAAATGGAAGTCTCTTCTCTCTTGAGTTCAAAGGATACTTGGAGGTATGCCTAAGGAGACCCTAAACTTGAAAAGTTACTAATCGGATCAAGAAAATGTGGAGATAGATTAGGTCTAGGTGATGATAAACACATGCTTCTAAAAAGTAAGATTATTACTCCTAAGTTTGTTAAAGGAGAGTCCTCCATCTCAAAAGGGAAAAGCTTGAATCAAAATGGTTTAAAAAATCCTAAAACTTTTCAAGTTACCAAACTTAATAACAACCATATCAATCTTAGAAATCAGAATTATAATCCCTTAGCTAAGAAGATTGTTGATTTACTTAACGAGCTTCTGAAAACTAACTTGAATGGTAGAAATAATAATAACTACAGGTGTAGAAAAATCAATAGTGCTCCAAAACTCAAAATGGTGATGAAATGGGTCCCAAAGGTTACTTAACTGGTTGCTCACACTACTTTCAAGACTTCAAGTCAATAAAAATGATACCCAGACAGTGGCTGCTCTAGACACATGACAGGTGACAAACACTTGTTCACCAATTACAAAGAAATGACTGACGAGTCAGTCACATTTGGTGATGGGAGTAACTGCAAAATAATTGGCCAAGGTACAATTCAATTTTTCAATCTTCCTCTTAAAAATGTTATATTCGTAGAAGGTCTAAAGCACAATCTTTTAAGTATTTCACAAATCTGCAATAATAAACATAGTGTCAAAGTCACTAATTAAGGTTGTGAGATTTCTAATGAGAAAGGGTGTGTGATATTGAATGGTCGAAGAACATCTAAAAATTATTATATTGTAAGTGATACTACCTCATCTAAATTATCGCGTTACATGGTCCAAACCAATGAGATCGAATTATGGCATAAACATCTTGGACATGTACACTACAGAAATCTATATAGACCGAGCAAGGCCGATCTAATAAGAGGTCTACCCAAATTGAAGAAAATGGATAATATTTGTGGCGAATGTCAAATTGAGAAACAAACAAAGAGTAGTCATAAGAAAGTGAACTCCCTAACCACATTTAAACCTCTTGAACTCCTCCACATGGATCTCATTGGACCTACTAGGATGGAGAGTCAAGGTGGAAAGAAATACTTTCTTGAAATTATGATGACTTTACTAGATATACATGGGTAGCTTTCATAGAGAGAAGTCAGAAACTCTCAATGAGGTGAAAATGATACTTAAGCATTTTCAAACTGAAAAGGAAATGAATATCACTAAAATCTGAAGTGATCATGGATTGAAATTTGAGAATAGCAATTTTAAAAAGCTCTGTAGCTATCATGGGATATCGTATGAATTTTCTGTACCTAAGACACCTCAACAAAATAGGGTTGTTGAAAGGAAAAATCGTGTGCTTCAAGAAATGGCCAATATTATGTTAAATAGCATGAAGTTACCTAAAAATCTTTGGGCTCATGCTGTGAACACTACATGTTATGTAATTAATCATGTTTACATCATAAATTCAAAGGATAAAATAACATTTGAACTGTGGTTTAATAAAAAGTCCTCAATTAAATACTTTTGAGTTTTTGGTAGTAAGTGATATATTTTACGTGACCGCAAAAATTTAAGGAAGTTAGTGACAAAGGGATCTTCCTAGGGTATGCTATAAACAGTCCAGCGTATCTTATTCTCAACAAGAGGACTGATGTCATTCAGGAATCCATAAATGTTGTTATTGATGTTCACCTGAATACACCGGCTCCAAGTTCATAAGATGATGAAGTCAATTTTGTAGATAAACCTGACTCTTCATCTAGTCAAGTCAACACTGAACTTCGATCACTTAATGACCATCCTACTAATCAAATTATATTTAACCCTCTCACTAATGTAGTACATGAAGACAATTGAAAAACATATGCAATTATGTATGTTTTCTTCCTAAATTGAGCCGACTAATGTAAAAGAGGCTCTTACTGATGAAAACTGGATTATAGCCATGCAAGATGAAATAAGTCAATTCATTCGAAATGATGTGTAGCATTTGGTTCCTAGATCGGCTGATAAACATATCATTAGAACCAAGCGGATCTTTAAAAATAAGTCTGACGAGTTGGGGAATATTGTAAGGAACAAGGCTAGACTGGTCATGCAAGGGTACACACAGATAGAAGGGATCGATTATGATGAAACCTTTGCCCCAATAGATCATCTTGAATCCATCAGATTATTCATATCCATTGCTTGTTTCAAAAAATTTAAAATTTATCAAATGGATGTCAAGAGTGCCTTCTTGAACAGTGATCTACATGAGGAAGTTTATGCAGAACAACCAAAGGGTTTTGAAGACCCTAAACACACTGATCATGTTTATCGCCTGAAAAAGGCACTCTATGGTTTAAAATAAGCTCTCAGGGCAAGGTATGAGAAACTAACTAAGTTTTTACTAAGTTATAACTTTGAAATGGGGAGTGTTAACAAAACCTTATTTGTTAAGAAAATTACTGAACACATAATTATAGTGTAGATATATGTTGCTGACATTATCTATGGGTTTATATGTTCTAACTTATCTAATGAGTTTCCAGAGTTGATGAAGTCCAAGTTCGAAATAAGCATGGTTGGAGAACTAAATTACTTCTTAGGTCTACAAGTAAAACAACTAAAAGATGGTATTTTCATTTCTCAAACCAAGTATGCTCTAAACTTGGTTAAGAAGTTTTGTTTTAAAAGTGGTAAACATTTTGATACTCCTATGAGTACAACTCTTTAGCTATCTAAAGATGCAATAGGTGAGAGCATAGATCTTAGGTTGTATCACAGTATGATTGGCAGTTTGTTATATTTAACTATGAGTCAACCTTATATTGCATTTAGCATAGGAATTTGTGTCAGACATCAATCTAAACCTAAGGAATCCCACCCGATTTCTGTTAAGAGGATTATTAGGTATGTCGTAAGTACAGTTAATTTTTGTCTATGGTATTCACTTGATGCTAATGTTCAATTAGCTGGATACTTGAATGCTGATTGGGCTGAGAATATAGATGATCAAAAATCCACTAGTTGTGGTTTCTTTTATGTTCAGAACTGTTTAGTTTCCTAGCATAGTAAGAAACAGAGTTTTGTATCCCTATCCATAGCTGAGGCTGAATATATTACAGTTGGAAATGCCTGAACTCAGCTTGTGTGGATGAATGTTAAACGATTATGGGATTGCACAAGACACAATGATTCTATATTGCGATAACTCTAGCGTAATTAATATCTCAAAAAATCTCATCCAACATTCCCGTAGAAAACATATTGACATTAAGTATCACTATATTTGAGAATTAGTGGAAGAGAAAATTATTTCTTTAGACAAAGTGCAGACTGAAAACCAACTTGTTGATATATTCACTAAACCACTTGATAGAAATAAGTTTTCCAAATTAAAAGTGGATTTGGGTATATGTAATTCTTCTTTAAATGTTCATGATTACATGCTTGTACTTTTGTGTAATTTTATGTGATTTTATTTCATTTTAAAATTTGAGAAAATATATATAAGATATACTTTTTTTGTGTTCTCACGACTGGTTGAGCAAATACTCAACCAGTCGTATAATGACCAGTCGAGCATGTACTCGACCAGTCATGGTGCACGGGGTAAACCCCTTTTTAGGGTGAAAAAGCACTTTTTCTCCAAAATCTTCTTCTTCTTCTCAAGCCCCTTCTCCGACCCGTGGAACCCACCTTCGATTCTTGCAAGTAAGTGGTCCATCTTCGATTTTCTTTTGGATTTAGGCTCTTTAGGTCTCATCTTGCTTGAATATTTTTTTTATTTCAAGTTTCATTGTGGTTTACTAGGTTTTCTTCCTAGAAATTTGTTGAGTTTGAATCTTTTAAATCCTTTCTTGCATTTGCTTGTTTACTCTTACAATGGAAGGTATATCGAAGAAGAAACCTACTCGTGCATCTTCTTCTCACTCCATTTCGGTGCGTACTCTTCAACCACCTGAAGAGGACCCAGAATATTTGTAGGATATCTATCTTCGCAACATAATTGTTGAGCGGACCATCAATGCTAACCATCTTGCTCAATTCAATATTATTCCCCTCATTATTACTGTATGATCGGATAACATTCTGAATTGGGGCAGATCGGATACCGCTCCATTGCGCAAGTAATGTTTGCGTGCATAAATGATGTATCTATCGAAGATTTGACCTTCACTATCATTTTTAGAAAAGGTAAAGTAGATCGTCACTTAATTTCTAGGTTGATGGACATTCCAGTGAATGATGAAGGAATTCTTATTCCTACTTTGGTTGAAAATTTGAATGAGTCAGAAAGCTGTTTATTAACCAGAAATTTATGCAATATGGACTCGGAATGGAGTTCCAAGAATGCTCTTTGGGCTAATCAGATGTTGCCAAGATATAGAGTATTACATCGTATTTTCATTTCCAATGTATACTTTAGATCTGGTAATAAGGCTGAACTAACTACCTTTATGGTGCGTATTCTTCATTTAGTTGTATCTGACATTCCAGTGTGTATTCCTTCTTTAATATGCTATTTCATTATCCAATTTTGACTTCATCTAGGGCATAATGATATTCCATTCACTTTTTTTATGACCATTCTTGCTTTACACTATTCTGTGGTCATGCCACCTGGAGAAGCTCCTACTTCTCATTTACCTTTCAACAACTCAAATATCAGCAAGATGAATTTGAAGTTAGCACCTGGTCAAACTGAAAGGGATGTTGGAGAAGTTAGAGAAGAAGTTGGAGAGGAAGATGCGCTACCAACTAAAGCTAATATGGAAGACATGTGTAATGAATTAGGATCTAATGACGTAGAGGCTGATCTTGATTTTCAGTCTTCTTGTTTTAATGTCTGCCTTCGGTCATTAGAAGAGAAGGTGGATGGACTTAAAATTTCTCAAGATAAACAAATGAAGTATATGCATAAATATTTGAGACGCATAAATAAGGGATTACACCAGATTGATCCATCCATTCCACCTCCCTCTTCATCTAGTTCTGATTAGTTTGTTTACTTGTGTTGGACTTATAATACTTAACTTGACTGTGCTTGGTGACTCTGAATTTTGGACATGTTGTAAGTTAGTTTGATGTTGATACTCCTTCTATTATGTTAATTTGCAAACTTTCACACTCTTTCTTTCTCTCTTCACTAATTAACTACCATATTTCACATATTTTTATCTTTTCTTCCTTTGTCATTTTGTGACAAAAAGGGGGAGAAAATGGGGTATTTGATTCCTTATATTTTAATTTTTTTTTTATGATAATGTCAGCTGAGATGTAGAGATGTGAATACGCATGTACTATGTAGAAGAAGAAAAAAAAATTGGAATTGTGTATGTATCTCTTAATATAGATCTTTACCGAACTTAAGTTGAAGGGGAGTTGATTGAGGGGGAGTTTTGTGGTTGTTAGATTTTGTTTGAACTGAGTGAATCTTTGTATTAGAATAGGTTAATCTTCTGTAAGTTAGTTTTGTCACAAATTTGACAAAAGGAGAGATTGTAAGTGCTAAGTTGTAAATATAGCACCCTTAGTTGTCAAATTTTATTGTGCCAAAACACTTTAATTTGGTTGACTTATTTTAATTGATGGAAAATTCACCTTCAAGTTTAAATTGATGGAAAGTTCCCCTTCATTCGAAGATGAACGTGGTGTTATCTACATTAACGTTATATGAGCTACAAGTACGCATGTATGCATGTTCAACTACATCAACAAGTTGAAGTTCAAGCTTATGTTAAAGCTCAAGTCACAAGAAAAAGCTCAAGTACACTACTTCAAGCTCAAGTCACAAGAACAAGCTCAAGTACATTTGATTAAGTCTTAAGACACAAGATCGAGACAAGTTAAAAAATTCAAGGTCAAGCTTTATATGGTTCAAAGTGTCATATCTACCGAAGTGACTGATGGTTCAATTTTAATTCTAACATTTAAGGCATTCATGACCCTAGAAAGACCTTAGGACTAGGCTATAATCATTGCGTATTTAATTTGGGTCATTGTGCTTAATTTAGGCTTTACTTCAACTTGTCTTAGTCATGGTTCGACTAGTCCACGCACTGGCTCGACCAGTCCAGTGTTTTTCTCGATCACTCAAAATTTAAATTCAAATTTTTAAAATTTTTTGGTAGGTCCTCGACCAGGCGAGTCCCTGTTCTACTAGTCATGGAGACTGGTTCGACCAGTCCGACCAGTCAAGCGGGCCACTCGACCAATTGAGAGAGCCACTCGACCAGTCGAGGGTCTGTTTTATCCACTGTGCCAGAAAAATTGAAATGTCGTTCAGTTAGGACTAGTCGAGCCAAATCTAAGACCAGTTGAGTGAACCGATTTAAAGCCTATAAATAGTGGACATTTCTCAGAATTTTTCATTGATTCCAAGCCAATTCAAGCCACTACTCTGTGAGATAAACCCGCACTTTTGTGAGGCTATTGGTAAGTAATTTTAGATTCTTTTATAGCTTTTCTATTTGATTTTATTGATCTCCTTATTCAAATCTATTTTTTAAAAGGGGAACTCTGCTTTATCCTTTGAGATCTAAAATCAAATTTAAGCTAGCCCTAGGTTGATTTAATTTAAAATTCATCTAGTCCTAGAACCCTTCCTCTTGTGAAATTAAACATTGAACATCTACATCTACAAGGAATCGTTCTACCGAGCTACATTGAAGAAGAATCTTCAGCTAAGTATTATTTCAATTTTTTGTATTTTTGGTTTGTGAGATTCAGCCAGGAAATTCTCATCTTTTGGTTTTGTCAGAGATCAGCCAGGAAAATCTCAGAGTGAGGTTTTTGTAATTGTGTAAGCCCATTTGAAAACATAATTGTGAAGGTTTGAAGGTGAACCATGAAAAACCTTATTTCATAGTGAAAGCCAGTATCCATTGTGTGTGGATATTAGGAGTGGAATAGTTATATGGTTGTTTTTTAACAATTAGTGTACACACACAAACCACTATAATTCTTAGCGTTGTGGTTGATGATTATATTTGTATATGTGTTATTGTAACATCCCGAAAATCGGGGGGTCGAGCAAAAACCCAACTCCCGAGTTCCAAAATGTTATTTATGCAACATAGATATGTATGATTGAATGTTGTCTGTGATAATGTATTAAACATGAGTGAAATTAAGCCAGAACAGCATATCATACTCCAGAGACAGTTAAATTAACCAGCGGAAGTCTGTAATAGTATGTATAACATATATAAACTGTTGTATGTCTCCAGAGTGTGAACATGTTACCAAGTTATACACATACATATATACTCCAAAAGTAGATGAAACGAATATACATGAGTGCGCTAAAAATATAAAATGACAAATGTCAAAGTATCTAATCAACCTCCATGTAATCCCGTCGATCAGAACACGCATAAAGGAGGGATCCTCCTCATCATCATCAAGTCCGGCTCCGCCTCACAGGCCGCGCCATCATTTGCAATCACAAAAAGGTCTGGTGGGTGTCCAGGAACACCGTCCCGTAACGTGGGAGTGAGTAGCTAACTCAGTGGAATAATAGAGCAAAGATTAACATGTTATCAAATCAATCATGCGATAATAGTAAAGCAGTAATTCAAACATTCCTAATACTGTTGTTAATGCAATTATGACATGACGTGATGTATGCCCTCACCGACGATCTCCCTCATACGGCAACATCTTACGACCGCGGCATGCCACACTCCCTAGAGTGCTCCACATCTTCCAGGCACATGCAATGATATGGTGATATGATTTTCGAGTTGTTATTAGTCCATTCAAACAGCAAGATTGGGAAACTAAGGTACTTCCCTTGTATCAATCCCAACACAAATCCTGTCTAGGGTCGTTACTCCTAGTAATCTCATACGATGTATATTTCGTAGGTCACTGCAAGGGCTGTTGCTCGCACTCGTTGCACTGCTCCCCCATCACCTTATCAATACAGGCCTACTGTACTCTACTGCTACTGAAGGGTCGTCGCCTCCCGTAGACTCAGAATACGCTCGCGGTCACTACAAAGGACTCATCGCCTGATCAGTGTAGGCCGACAGCAAGAATATAGTGTCCCATACCACCATAATCTGCTCACGAGACTAGGTGCTCACTGGTCACTACGGGGAGGTTTGTGGCCCCAGCGTAGGCCGACAGCTCGACCACGGTGTCCCATACCACCATGCCCGACTCATGAGTCTTCGTGGATCAAGGTACCATGGTTAACAGGGTTTACAATGGTAAGTTCAGTACCCTAGGTTCAAGCAGTTATGACTCATGCAGGGTGAACATACAATGGCCAGTCAGGTTACTTGACGGGCTCGACTAGCGCAATCCCATCTCAAGTCGAACGACATGAAGTGCGTAAAACACTTCGTGTGGCCTAACCACTGCCGCCAACTCCAAAACACGGCTTGCGTTCATCGACGCGTCCTTCGTGGCAAAGATAAGCTAACCACGAATTCGCTCGGTTACCGACTGCCTGGACTAAGTATAGTCCCGAACATGTGGAATCACATCAGCAAAGCATGTGAAAGTATTGGAAATGAAACACAACCATATGAGCATGTTAACACATGTTGTAACATACAACTTAAGAAAATCACCTGATACATGCCTTTCATACATATAATGAAATTATGCATATCGCCAACATATAGGAAATCATTTTCATCAGCACATTAATTGAGAATTCAATCTCAAACTACATCATAATGAAATCATCAAGCACATGTTATAACATACAGCTTAAGCAAATTGTCAAGCACATGCATTTCATTCATATTATGAAATCATGCATACGGCTAACATGTAGGAAATCATTACACCAACATATTAATTGAGAAACCAATCACAAACTAATCCATAACATCATTTAATTCAATACATACTAATACAAGCATTTATACAAACACTTACACTACACACTTAAGTCTACATATAGTATGTCGACCCGAAGTGCGCAATTTGGCGAATCTCTTCGCCAAACTAATTATGCACGTATTCCTAAATTCTAATGCGACAACAAATCATGTCAATCACATCAGCAAATTATGCATGAAATCAGTACTTCCTACAAATGACTAAAATGCCCTAAATCTCGTATTCTTCGTTAGTTTACGAAACAGGAAACAGACAGCATGTTGTACATGTCAAACGGCGTTGCCGTCAAGAATCTACTATTAAACGACATTGAAAGCTTTGGAAACAGTCAATCAAAGCGTCTAAAATCCGCACCTTTTCCCTTTTTGGGGTGTGAGTTCGAACGGAGCGTATACGCTTCGTCTACGGCGATTAGAGAACCTAATACACAAGTTCTATTAGCTACTTCGCTAGGAAACGAAAGGAACCTCAAATCAGCAACTTATTAGGGTTATTTCTTACCTAGAAACGCGGAGAAATCACCGGCAAGGTGATTGGAATACGCCGCTTAAGCACGTGCAGCAGCAGCAGGAAAAGCTCTCCCACCTTCTCTCACAAACTCTCACTTTCTCTCTCACTCTTGCTAGGGTTTCTAGCAAATTCGGATGGGTGAGAGAAGTGAGGGTTTCAACCCCTTTTATAAGCTCAAATGTGCCCAAAACAGGCTTGGGAACAAAGTATACTTGAGGTATATCCAAATCGGGGCTGTTTCGGTCCAAAAGATGCTTTCTGGTGGTCCCCTGACCGAATGCGATCGGACTTAAGCTCACGCGTACCAGATCTAGCACGTATTAAGTTTTCAGTCCGGCTGGGTCCGCAGATCGCACGTGGCGGACCAGTTTCAGTTCAGCGGTCACCGCACGTAGATCAGGCCTGCAAATCTCATGATATGAAATAGAAATTTTTCCTGATCCAAGGGTGTAATTTGGCTGAATTCTGACGGTCAGAACGCTTAATACTGACACGTCAAGTCGTGTGTCAGATTTGAATTTCAAATTCCAAATCTGTCCCTATTCGCACTCTCTTCAGTCCGGGCTTAATGAAATAGCCTGTGATTATCGGTTGGACTTGATTTTTGAAATGATTGTCAAGTCTAGCAAGGCGGTTCTAATGGTCTAAGATAGGAGGTATTGGACTTTCGACGCGCGGTCTAGATCCAATACAAAATTTCAAAGTGGTCCAGAGAACAAACCGGCTTAGAGTTCGATCCGAGGTTATAGAGTATTATGGAGTCATATGTTCTACTCGATTTGGGTCTTGTAGAACGTATTTAAAGTGATCAGGGACCATTTCCCAGCTATTCTAACGTTGCGCTAGCTAACTTACGCTTAATTTCTAAAGAAATTAATCCTAAGTGGTTTCTTTGGCTATGGAATTGGGTTCTAAGCGATTTTTCAGGTGTTTTAATTGACCTACTGCCTAAGGACGTCAAATCCCAGATTGGCCAAAATCCGGGGTGTTACAGTTATGGTGAATGTTGTAATTTACTTTTTACGCTTGTGGTGAATGTTGTAATAACTTAGTTTATTTCCTTTGCCTCTTTATTGGTTTGAGTTTTTGATACTTACCAACGTTCTCCTACCATAAGCCTTTGGTTTTTGGTTTTAGGTTGTTTGTATTAAACTGTCAAGACTAGTGCATTTGAGGTTCCAATTTACTTGTGCTATCTTATTATATATTTGTGCTATTTGCCTTTACTTTCCGCATTTATTTTTTTATTTTGGCATAGTCCTATTCACTTATGTCACTCCTAGCAGAACACCTGGCAACGAGGAGTTCGCTTATGTCACTCCTGGCAGAACACCTAAGATCTCGGCTTCCACTATAGAACTCCAATGGCTTACACATTTCCCCAATGTTCATAAAATATCCTCACTCCAATGGCTTACACATTTCCCCAATGTTCATAAAATATCCTCACTCCAATGGCTTACACATTTCTCCTAGTTTTTGCGGTATTTTTTTTTTTTAATATTTCTTCCCTTCTCCTTTCAAATATATCTTCGTGCATTTTTCTTTTTCTCATCTCTTCTCTTTCTAGGTTTTCTGGCAGCCACTCATCAGAACTGGAAGCTGCCTGCAGAAGGATAAGAGGTCTAGCCAATTTTACTGCAAAAATGGAACTAGTTTCTTTCCTGGTGTAGTGGCTAGGTTTGGTCATCTTACCCAGCTCAAAATTTCATACTCCATTAAATTTGTTTGTGGTAGCAAGAGCCATAGCAGATGGCAAGAAGAAGTATTCTTTAACCTCTCCTATCCTATGTTCGTTGTATAGAGCTTTTGGAAATTCCGTGGTGCATTGCTCAAGCCCAGCAATTGGAGCTTCATCTTCTTTTATTCCATGACACTACTTCTCAAGCTGGCTAGGAGTATACTTTCCTTGGACTTACGGTGACCTTTGGAAAGCTTACGTTCACCCTGAATGCCTTCCTTTATGGTATTAGCTCAGAAAGAAGATGATGAAGAAAGCGTACGAGTGGATAGTTGATAAAATCAAGAACACATAATCTATCAATTTATTTCCCTTCTACTTGACTCGTCAGGCTAAGGACAGAGAAGTTAAAGATAACGACAATTTGGAGCCTATTGAGAGAACTTTCTTCCTTTTTACTCATTCTTATAGCTTGCCCATGTGAGAAGGGGTGTAATTTTGGAGAGAACCCTACTATCCAAGTAGGGTCGTCGGGAAATTTAGCTATGATCAAGCCGTGCCCCAAGTAGGAGAGGAAGTTACGTGAAATATGAGAAGTTATGGGGTTAGCCCATTGTAACATCCTGAAAATCGGGGGTCGAGTAAAAACTCCACTCCCGAGTTCCAGAACATCACTTATGCAACATAAATGTGTATGATTGAATGTTTTCTGTGTTAATTTATTAAACATGAGTGAGATTACGCCAGAACAACATATCATACTCCAGAGACAGTTAAATTAGCAAGCGGAAAACTGTGATAGTATGTATAACATATATAAACTGTTATATGTCTCCAGAGTGTGAACATGTTACCAGGTTATATACATACATGTATACTCCAAAAGTAAACAAAAAGAATATACATGAGTGTCTAAAAATATAAAATGACAAGTGTCAAGGCATCTAATCAACCTCCCTGTAATGCCGTCAATCAGAACACGCATAAAGGAGGGATCCTCCTCATCATCATCAAGTCCGGCTCCACCTCGCAGGCCACGCCATCATCTGCAATCACAATAGGGACTGATGGGTGTCCGAAAACACCGTCCCGTAACGTGGGAGTGAGTGATCAACTCAGTGGAATAATAGAGCAGAGATTAGCATGTTATCAAATCAATCGTGCGATAATAGGAAAGCAATAAATCAAACATTTCTAAATACTATTATTAATGCAATATGACATGACATGATGGATGCCCTCACCGAAGATCTCCCTCATACGGCACCATCTTACGCCCGCGGCATGCTTTCTTCCCACAGTGCTCCACATCTTCCAGGCACATGCAATGTGATGGTGATATGATTACCGAGTTATTATTAGTCCTTTTCATACAATAGGATTGGGAAACTAAGGTACCTTACTTATATCAATCCCAACACAGATCCTGTCTAGGGTCGTCACTCCTAGTAATCTCATACGATGTTATATTTTTAGGTCGCTGCAAGGGCTGTCAGGGCTGTTGCTAGCACTCGTTGCACCGCTCCCTCATCACCTTATCAATACAGGCCTAATTATCCTTAAGACTGCATCAGGACTTGTCGCCCCCATGCGGTGTCAGGATAAACTCAAGGTCATTACAAAGGGCTCGTCACCTGATCAGTGTAGGCCGACAATAAGAATAATGTCCCATACCACCATAATCTGCTCAGAGTAGAGTGCTCACTGGTCACTACGGGGAGGTTTGTGGCCCCATCGTAGGCCGACAGCTCCACCACGGTGTCCCATAGCACCATGCCCGGCTCATGAGTCTTTATGGATCAAGGTACCATGGTAGACAGGGTTTTCAATGGTAAGTTCAGTACCCTAGGTTCAAGCAGTTATGACTCATACATGGTGAACATACAATGGCTAGTCAGGTTACTTGACGGGCTCGACTAGCACGAGGGCATCTCAAGCTGAATGACATGAAGTGCATAAAACGCTTCGTGTGGCCTAACCACTGCCGCCAACTCAAAACACGACTCGCATTCATCGACGCGTCCTTCGTGGTAAAGATAAGCCAACCACGAATTTACTCGGTTACCAACTGCCTGGACTAAGCATAGTCCTAAACATTTATAAATCAACATCAATAATCATGTGAGAGTAATTGAAATGCAATACAACAATACAAGCATGTTATCACATGTTATAACATACAACTTAAGCAATTCATTCAACACATGCATTTCATACATACAATGTAATCCCTACATATTACCAACATGATGGAAATCATTTACATCAGCATATTACTTGAGAATTCAATCTCAAAACTATTTCATAACACCATATACTCAATACATACTAATACAAACATTCATACAAACACTTAGTCTACACACTTAAGTCTACATAGTGTATGTCGACTCAACGTGCGCCTTTGGGGGAATCTCTTCGCCAAACTAATTATGCATGCATTCCTAATATCCTAATGCGATAAAAAGCCATGTCAACCATTTGAGCAAACTATGGATGTATACAGTAATTCCTACAAATGACTACTGGAGATAAATCATACAACAACTGCAATCTCTCCTGCCGTAGAACGTGCAACAACTGCAGTCTCTCCTGTCGTAGGTCGAATTGTCACTACTACCTCCCCTATGTCTCACTCACGTGCCAAATCATTATCTCCAGTAGTTCTAGCACAACAACTCCCTTCTTCTGCTCGGGGTGCTTGTCTTCTCCTTGTAAAGACTCTTTATAAAGGAAAGAAAGCCATCTCAGAAGAAGATAGTTTGTCAGACTGTTCAGTAAACACTCTAATTAGCGAAAAATCTTCCTCCACTAGTTTAACCGATGAAGGGGATGTTTTGTTGGATAAAAATCAAGAAGCGAACGCTGAGGTGAACATTGAGATAGACGGTGAAATTAGGGCTGAATCTCCACCCCTAGAAGTCTGACCAAATCAACCAGATGCTTCTTTCCCTATCAAGGTAGCTTCTTTCGAGGAAGAACAACTCGATTATGGAGGATCCGGCTGTTCTCCTAGGGTGAATATTTTTCATCTCTTTTGACACTTCGTATTCTCTATGCATCATAGAGACCATTGATGCAATTGCACAAACTACTCTTCTGACGATAGTAGAAGTGTCGACATCAAGAGAAGAAGAAGTCCCGCCATCGAACCTTCAAGTAGGCGAGGAAAATATATTCTCAATTCGAAGTGTGGAAGTGAGCCAAGTCATTACATTGATTCCTCCAGTGATTACTATAATCTCTGACATTCCTGCTCCTATCAATAAATCTCCAACTGTGCGTCCTTTTCCGATCGAACTAGTAGCTCAGAGTTTAGAATTCTTTTCTGATCCAGTTGATGTCCCTACTTCGACAACTTTAGATTCAAGTACTAAGGCTTATGATCTTTCTCTTAATGTTGTTGTCGTGGTTACGGACATGCCCACATCTTCTAAACCAGGAACCCTTTTTGTTCGGTCCGCTTCCGTAGTTGTCCTCTGAGAAGGTATACTCTTATCTTCTTTCTTTTATATTACTAGATTTATATATCCAGCTCCTATCTTTCTAATTGCATCTCTTCTTTTTAGCTACAATTATACCGACTCCAAGTGGTTCTGAAGGTTCTAATTTTGTGGCTACAGTTTCTAACAATCTTTTGTTGGAGAAAGTGTCACCTATTATGCTGGTGTTCTTAAAAAATGCATTTTTTATTATTGTAAGCGCCTTTAAGGACCCAACATAGTGGCCTTTCCTGGACAATGCTTTAGCTATTCACTGCTTTAGCTGTTCTTAATCCTTCAGCTCACTTAGCCGGCATCAATGTTCTTTCTCTTCACGACTCCCTATCGCAATTCTATGATTCCATCAATAATCTAAAAGTAGCACGAAATGTAGTTGTTGCGTTGGAAATTTTGGATCATCAGTAAGAACTAATGCTGCTTAAGGAAAGAATCGCTTGAACAAATGACCTCCTTTCCAATTATGGTGCAGCGAATTAGTCGCTTCATGAAAAGTTGATGGCTTCTAACAAAAACAAAATGATCATCTACAACTAAATTGCCTTTCTTCATAAAGAAATCGCACTACTCGAGATTCGAAGAGGCGAAGAAGAGTCAAACATCTGCCAAGTCAAAGAAGAGATTGAAGTGAATGTTCGAATTACTGATATCAAAAGGGCTAAATTGGCAAAAGAATAGGGAAGTTGTTGCCTCTTTGAAACTAGAATTGGATGATGTTCTTGATCAGGTCAGGGTTATTCTTGAGGCTGAGCAAATGACTACTACAGCACGGATTCAACTAAAGGAAGATTTACATCGCTATGTAACAACATTAGGCATGTCTGAAGATTTATAGAAATTTTTCTTTTCATGTAAATTTCTTTGTTTCTTTTTGTGTTGTAGTGTTCAGATGAATTTCAATGCTTTGTTCAAAACAAACATATTCTTGGCAATGTAATCATTGATTTTGGATACATGTTGATGCAATATTTACATGATCATCATGCTTTATTATATCCACAATCTATCATAATTATAAATCACAAAGCATCCCTATGTGATATTTATTTTAATGGGCGGGACTATTTCTATTTTGGAGTTAGTAAAGTTGGTTTTGCACACAGTTTAAGCTCTTGAGTAGTGGAGCAACCATAGTTTTTAGACTCATAAGTAGTTGGAGTCGGGTCTTATGTGAATCGCCTCGGTAACTCTCTAGAGTTCACGAGGCTTATCACTACCAGGGAGTTCACAAACCGCGATCCATCAGAGGGTCCTAGTGAAGCTAACGGGGCCGTGAACTCAGTGGGATTTATGCACAGGGTTGGCCACAGTAACTCTCTAGAGTTCATAAGGTGCACAAGGCTACCTTTATTACTAAATCCAAGGCCGCCAGTCCATCAATGAGGGATTTTTTCTAGAGAGACCCTGTCCTCATAAGTTACTATTGAAATCAAGCTAGGGACTGGGGGTTCTTATTCTGCTCCTCATTTTTCAATGTCTGCAATGTCATACCCATTCATAGGAGTGTATTTTCATCCTCATCCATGACGTTGTTAGAAGCTATATAGACAGCATTGGTCTCACGCGTGACTAGCCATTGAGGACTTTTTGGCCTTTTGAGGCTTTTAGTCATTGGCTCTGTTCGCTACTTGCATGAGTATGCATGTGATGGCATATATAGGCTTTTTAGGGCCATTGGCTTCTCGATGTTGCCCAAATAATATATAGTTCTTATGTGTAGTTGGCCGTATAGGGATTGGTTAGGCTGTCTTAAATTATGAGCTACCATTGCTATCATAAAATCCATATGTGCTTGGCCGCATATGCTATCTCACTGCCATGAATGGTGAATCAATAATTGATACATCACCGTTACTTTCTATTGTCGCTAACATTCTGACGAACCGTCTTGATGTTGAATTAGCTTAAAGATAATAACAATTTTGATAGGCGGTCAGTGACGATAGCGATGGCTGTTGATTTCAGTGATAGTTGTTGGTGCTTAATCTTAATGTGCTTGAGAATTCGCCCTTTATTCATATATGAAAGAAAGAATATAAGGCTTCGCCTTTTAAGTTCGTTTCATCATTTCACTCATAATTGCCCCGTTTTGATTTAAAAGCATTATTCTGGTAATCTTCTGGATCAAAACTACTTCGTTGTCAGGGAAGATATTTTTTTTGATGAAACGGGCATTCACCGGTATGCTAATGCCTTGTCCATCATGATCTATAACTCTTTATGTCCCATTAGAATATACTTCGGTAATGAATATGGCCCATCCCATTTAGGGTCGAACTTGTCCCCTGTTCTGCGGGTTACCACTATCAGCCTCTTCAACATTAATACCAATTCACCTCTCCTAAAAGACCGATGCTTAACTTTCGTGTCAAAGGCCATGGAAATCCTTGCTTAATACAATTACGATAGCTGCTGGCTACTAGTCATTTTTCATCGAGCAAGTCTAATTTTGTCAACCTTATTCTTGCATTCTCATCATCTGTAATCGACTGGTGCATTGCTACTCTGAGTGAGGCAACTTGTGTTTCAATTAGAATGATAGCCTCTACACCATAAACTAGCGAATATGGTGTAGCTTTCATTATCGTCTAATAAGTAGTCCTATAAGCCCACAGAGATTCTTGCAACTTTTCATCCCAATCACACTTATTCCTGATCACCGTCTTCTTAAATATCTTCACAATCATCTTTTTGAATGCCTCTGCTAATCCATTGGCCGATAGATAGTAGGGTGTTAAGAACGAATGATGAATATTAAATTTTAGACAGGTTCTGCATACCCCTATTCTTGAAATGAGTACCATTATCGGTGATGATTTTCTTTGGGATACCGTGTGATAGATTATCGCGTGTCGGATGAAATTGACAATGTCTTTCTTTTTAACATTTCGTAATGTAATCGCTTCTATCCATTCAGAGAAATAATCCGTTGTTGCCAGCATATACTGCTTTTCTTTGGATGACAGTGGATGTATAGGACTAATAACATCGTGTCCCCATGTAGCAAAAGGCCAGGAAGTAGCTGTCTGATGAAGGTCTTTGGAAGGTATATGTATGATATCCCCATGAATCTGACATTCGTGGCATCGTTTTGCATAACCTATATCAGCTTTAAACATTGTGGGCCAATAATATCTCATCCGATGCACTCGATGAAATAAATTTCATCTAGCTTAATGAGCTCTACATTCCCCGGAATGAGCCTCTTGCAACACTTGACTTGCTTCTTGCTCATCTAGACATCGCAGTAAATTTTCATTATAAGATCTTTTGTATAATATCTCATTACACATAATGAATCTTTTCGATCTCTGTTTAATTTAATGTTTCAACATTTGGTCTTCTGGTAGGATATCATATTTGAGATAATCAACAAAAGGCTGACGCCAATTGTCTGATGTCACCTCTAGACATGATATGAGGAGTGCTTCAACGACTTCGTTAATAATTTCTAACGAGGGAAAAAATTTTCATTCTTCTATTGTCCCTTGTAAGGAGCTTCGATCTAGACAAGATAACGTCACCGCTAAGAAAGCCAAAGCATCTGCCTTGAAATTCTCGCACCGCAGCACATGCTTGATTTTGACATATGGAATTGTTCTTGCAATTGCTACGCTCTTCGACAGTATGGAAAAACCTCCTGCTTTCTTGTTTCAAACTCGGTTGTTAGTTGATTTATAATCAACTTGAAATCCCTAAAAATCCATAATGTCTTTGTCTTCATTTCGCTGGCTATCTCCATTCCAATGATGAGAGCATTATACTCAGCTTCATTATTTGTGCATACGGTACCTAATGTGAAGGAATAAGGTAATAAATCACCTTGAGGGGTGATAAATATCACTAGGGCACCTACTCCTATCATTTGGGATGCGCCATAGAAAAACATCTTACATAAACTTGGTGATTCAATCATCATAACTCATTCATCAAGAAATTCATCAGGAACGATTTAATTGTCTGTCACTGGATGACCTGCCAAAAAAGTCTGCCACTACTTGGCCCTTAACTACTTTGGCTGGCTCGTAAGTGATCGTATATTTGTTTCGACAAGAAATGAAATGTATTTCGGATGGGGAGCTTTCATTCATTTGAACAAATTAACAAAGGGAAACATGGATGATAATCACTTTGTTCATTCATTCTAAGTTCTTTACATCCCTTTCTTCTTTGATTCCAAAATAGAATATACACATAAGGATTTATCTTTCATACTATATACAAATACAAGGAAATATTAAACATAATCTTGGATGTTATTTCAGAAGACATTGTGCAATGCAGGAAATCATTGAGCGCAAGCACGGGTCATTATGCACAGGCGAATGTCATTGTGCACAGGCGGATATTATTATGCACAGGCCGCTGTTGTGTGCTAGCTTCCATGTTGCGTTAGAGTCTGCCTTTGTGCGCTAGCTTCTGATGTGCGCAAGTAGCATTGTGCGCTAGGGGTGTTGTGCGCCGCACAACAGCTGCGGACGTTACCTTCTCTTCTTTTTCTTCCAACTTCTGCTCTTCTGCTCTCACCGTGATCAAAGAGATTATATCTATTTTACCTGAGGGATCAAGGGGTATTTATAGCCCTCTCACACGTGGGAGTCAGACTACATAAGCTTTGTGCGACTTTTACTGTGCGCCATCCTTGATGCGGATTCTATTATGCGCCAGTCATTGTGTGGATTCTGTTGTGTGCCAGTCATTGTGCGGTTTCTGTTGTGCACTTCTAACTTTCTATGCACAAGGCTTTATTTTGCACAACACTATCTTTTTCCGCACAAAGGTGCTCTTAATCCGCACAATGATTTCTCTTACTCGCACAATACATATCTCTATCCACTTTCCTTATTTTATGCTTCAACAGATCCCCCCTTAATCCTGTATTTTCCTTTGAGACCTTCAAAAAATAAAATATGGGATCAATCTCATAAAAAGAATACTATTTTCATTTTCCTCCTTTTATAATGCAACTATTTCCAGTATTGTGTGCAAATTGCACACAATTATTATCGCACAACAACTAACTCACAATGAGTTCCGCACAATTAGCCATGAACACCTATAAATACAGAAGTTTATTTCACTTACGACATCGACCTCCACTACTCTACTCCGTCCTTGTGCGATTTCATACTACCTTTGTGCGCCGCACAACGGTCATTCTCGACTTTAATCAAGATCCCTCATATACCAGGTAACGTTCCGTCCCTACACACAATGAACTACGCACAATGATATGCGCTTAGTGATTTGCGCATAATGATGTGCGCACAGTAATCTGCGCACAATAGAAACTTTACACGTAGTGACTGCTCTACACATCTTTTGCGTATTCTCTCCTTTCATCTCTTTTCTTCACTCTGTAACCCTTCTTCCCAACTCTAATCCTTTGCTAACTCTTATTCAGAATTTCCAGATGGCGAGCTCTAAAAGACCACTTGCTTCATCAAGTACTGCTGGACCACTTGAACCACCACTCAGCGAAACCCAAAACCCTAAAAGACCTCGTTCTGGTGGAAATTACAGCTCCTCCTTTTTTAAGGAACCATCACTTATCATTATGGATTTTGCCGACTGCATTCCTCGCTTATCCAAAAATATCCGCACGGCTATCATCACAAAAGTAATAGAAAGTCCTCCCTTTTCGAGACAACAATCAGATCGGGAAAATTGGCTAAAATGTACCGCCAACTATCGCACCAATATTACTCGTCTTCCAGATGCAGAAGCTTCTCCTCCCTCAACTGTTCCTCCACAAACTAGAGCGAGGCACCCAGATGAAGTTTTCCAGGAGAAAGTCTAAGAACATAACCGAAGACGCTTTCAAAAAGTTTGGGACTCAGTAAAATTGGCTACAGAGCTGATTAAATTTCATAATCTGTATAAAGACGAGACCATTGTTCCCTCTACAACTTCAACGTCACCGTTCAATTCTCGAAAGTGAACCCAAAGACTTCATGACTCAGAACAGGCTCCTCTACATATCCAATTGGGTTATCAAAGAGCCACACATCCTTATGGGCTACCTTTTAAATAAAGGCTTAACTCAGAAGACCGGCCAAGTGAGATACATGCATTTTCTCGCACCGTACCATGATCCCCATTCTTTATATCCTACTCATTTCTTTGAGACCATTCAACAACACTTCCACCACCGTGACTCTTTATGGGGTAAAGACGAATGCAGAACACGGGGCCTCAGGATGACCCGTCCATACTACAACGCCTGGACCAAAGCAATTCTAACAAAGTACGAGAATGCTTTATGCACTGTCCAAATTTATGATGCTATAGAAGCCACTTCTAAATTCTTTTCAAAAGACATGATAATTTATAAAGGCTTCTTGAAGTACTGGTCCTCAGTCACAAACTCTTTCCATCTCCCCGTAGGAGAAGTGAGTATTACATTATGGGATCTTAATAGAATGGCCGGCTTGCCTATCTCGGGATCTTTCCTCGACGAATATGTTCCTTCAAATCAGGAATTTGCTTATATTAGACCTGATAGAGTACCCAAAATCACAGCATCGACTACTGGGCTTTTTCGTGAGACATCTTACTTTGTTGATGTCCATAAGATCTCTCCCCTCCAGTGGCTAGCACATTTCTCTCGCTACTTGGTGTAAGCATATTAACTCTTCTCCTTTCTTCTTAAATAATACTTATCTATAAATCAAAATTGGCTCACCAATTTTTCTTGCTTTCAGGTTCCATGGTAGTCACTGCTCTGAATTAGAAGCCAATCGTAAGAAAATAAAGGGCCCAGGTGATTTCACTGCTGACACTGAACTAGCTACTTCCTGGCCTACTGGTTGAGCTTGGTTGTGCTCCCTAGTTCAAAAAGTTCAGATTCAATCCGGCCAACCTTATTTGTGGCAACAGGGGCAATGACAAAATATTCTTTAGCTGCCCCCCCCTCGTCTTTTGCTCACTATACAGGGCCTTTGGTCATGCTGCTTTTGCTCCGTGGCATTATTTCTCTAGATGGCTCGGCATTTATTTTCCTTAGACGTATAACGACCCAGAGAAAACTTACGTTCATCCAAATCATTTACCTCTGTGGTACTTTTTGAATAGGAAAATGATAAAGAAGAGCTATGAATGGATAACTGACAAAATTGACAACACGGAATCTATCAAATTCTTCCCCTTCTACTTAGATTATCAAGCCGAAGACAAAGACGTGGTAGATACTAATGACTTGAAGCCTTTCGAAAGGACTTTCTTTCTTTACATTCGTTCTTGTAGTCTTCCACTAAGAGAGGGACTAGAATTCTGGCGAGAGTCGTACCTGAAACAAGTGACGAAGTCACCCGCACCATGACGAGCTATGGAGTTGGTCCTTATAACTAGTCCTTAATATGGAAACAACTCCTGTCTAAAAATTTTGGTTCATGGTTCATGCTTCCTGGATACAATCACAAAGTGACAGCTTCATATTCCTGGATGCGATGGTGGAGTCATCAATATCATCTGGTGTGCAATTGTTTTCCAGTAAACCGACCTGTCTGGATTCCTCCCCCTCATCTGAGGAATTACAGACCAGAACAAGGAAATGGATACTTCTACAAAAGGGATCATGCCGCCATTCCAGGATCATTTTGCTTCAAAATTTCTGTTAAAGAACCCATTAGAGATTGAAAACCCCAAACACTTTAGAGGGTTGGCTTGCCTTTGGTTCTCCTCTGGATTTATTAAATCAAGAAATGAGATCAACTATTGCCATCAATGAACGTGAAGCAGCAGACAATATTCTGCCTTCTCTTACTCCAGAAGGGGAAATTCAGCATACGCATTCTACTCCTGTCGTTCATCCTGTTATTGTAACACCCTGAATTTTTACAAACCTGGGGTTAGACGTCCTTAGGAAATGGGTCAACCATAATACCTTGGTAACCTCTCAGAACCCAATTCCAAAGCCAAATGAATCATTTAGAACCTGATTCTTTAGAAATTTAACGTGAATTAGCAAGCGCTACACTAGATTTTGTGCAAAATTAGCACCAACCACTTTAAATATGATCTGTAAGACCCAAAACCTATAGAATCATTGATGCTACCTTATCCTAAAACCTAGGATCAAACTCTAAACCCGTTTGCTCTCAGGAACCCTTTGAAACTTTGTACTGGATCTAGACCGCACGTCGAAAGTTCGATACCTATAATCTTAGACCATTATGACCGCCTAGTTGGACTTGACAATTATTTCAAAAATCAAGCCCAACCGATATCCTGAGACCATTTTACTGAGTCCGGAGTGAAGAGAGTGAGAAAAGGAAAATATTTAAAAAATTAATTCAATTTAAATAAATCTGTCACATGTCGCTTGCGCGACATCTTTTAAGCGTTCTGACCATCGGAATCTGACCTAAATACACCCTCGGATCAGGGAACATTTCCCACTCAAGTCAGTGTACTTAGAATCCTCAATCGAGTCTCAGTGACTGCTGAACTGAAACTGGTCCGCCACGTGCGATCTGGCAACCCTATCGAACTGAAAACTTAGCTTCATCTAGATCCGATATTAGAGAGCTTAAGTCTGACCGCATTCAGTCAGGGGACCTCCAGAAATGTCCTTTTGGATCGGAAAAGACCCGATTTGGCTGTAACCCAAGTATACCTTGACTTGGAGTCCATTTTCGTTATGTTTGGGCTTATAAAAGGGCCTTAAACCCTTAGCTTTCTAACCCATACGAATTTGGGGAAAACTTAGGAAAGAGAAGAGAGTAAAGAGAGAGAAAGTGAGGGAGAAGTTGGGTCTTTCTCCTGGGATTCTTCCCTACTGCTCTACGTGCCAAATTCATCCACCTGCATCACTATTCTGGCGATTCTAACTCCATTCTTAGGTAAGAAAACTAAAGCCCTAACCTAATTTGAAGCTTAGACTAGCTATAGAAGGGTTCTAGCTAACCTTTTCCTTGCCATAGGTAGTGTGTCTGCCGTTGACAAAGACACATTGTCTGAATCCGAACGAATACGCACTTTCTGGTTTAAGGTGCGGATTTTAGAATCTTAGATTACCTGTTTCCAAAGCTTTCAATGTCGTTTAATGGTAGATTGCTGATAAGGATGATGTTTGACATAAAGAACATGTTGTTCGTTTTTCATTTCGAATACGTACGAAGAATATGAGATTTAGGGTATTTTAGGTATTTGTAGGAAATACTGTATGCGTACGTATTTTGCTGATGTGATTGCCATGAGTATTTACTGTGTACCTATACTAGTTATACGTGTATGATCTGTTTGGTGAAGAGATTAGCCCTAATGCACATATTGGCCGACATATGCTATGTAGACTAATGTGTGTAGACTAAGTGTTTGTTGAAATGCCTAAATCAATATGATTTATGCCTGCCATATGTTTTGAATGTAAGAACATGATTGTTGTGTATTAGAAATCTCCTTGATATAAGGATCTGTCATATTATATGTGGAAATCAACATACGTCAAGTACGTTGGAGTTGTGTAGTCTAAGTGTTTGTGTAAATGTATGTATTAGTAACTATTGGGTAAATGGTGTTGTAGATTAGCGTTGAGACTGGATTCTTAACTAATTTGATGATGTACATGATTCCTCCATGCTTGTTGTATTTCAATTGATTGCCATATGTGTGAAGTACTCGTGTATGGTTAACTGCTTATGATGTATGTTATAATATGCTGATAACATGTTGAAATTTCTTGTATTTCAATTCTGCCTCTCTCATGTGATTACTGATTCACATTACATGTGATTGGGGCTATACTCTAGTCCAGGCAGTCGGTAACAGATTTGAATTCGTGGTTGGATTCTATTCTCCCCGAAGGATGTGTATGACGAACCCTAGTCGTACTAGAGTTGTCGGCAGTGGTCAGGCCACACAAAGTGCTTGTGCACTTCATGCCGAGTGATTCAACGTGCACTCATGCTAGTCAGACTCATCAAGTAACCCGACTGACCATTGTATGTTCACCTTGTATTCGTTGTAACTGCTTGAACCTAGGGTACTGAACTTACCAGTGATAACCCTGATAATCGTGGTACCTTGATCCACTAAGACTCATGAGCCGGGCATGGTGGTATGGGTCATTGTGGTCGAGCTGTCGGCATACGTTGGGGCCACAAACCTCCCCGTAATGACCAGTGAGCAACCTAGACTCGTGAGTAGATTATGGTGGTATGGGACACTATATTCTTGCTGTCAGCCTACACTGATAAGGTGATGGGGGAGCAGTGCAACGAGTGCAAGAAACATCCCTGACAGCCCTTTGTAGTGACCTCGAGCATATTCTGAATCTATGGAGAGGCGACGAGACTTCTCGAAGTAAAAAAAGTATAAACTAGGCCTGTATTAATACGGTGATGGGGGAGCGGAGCAACGAGTGCATGTAACATCCCTGATAGCCCTTACAGTGACCTAAAAATATATCATCGTATGAGATTACTAGGAGTGACGACCTTAGACAGGATCTTTGCTGGGAATGATATAAGGGAAGTACCCTAGTTTCTCAATCCTGCTATATGAAAATGACTAATAACAACTCGGTAATCATATTCATATCGCACTGCATGTGCTTGGAATATGTGGAGCACTGAGGGAAGAAAGAATGCTGTGGACGTAAGATGGTTTCGCATGAGGGAGTATGTCGGTGAGGACATCCATCATGTCATTTCATTCTTGCATTAATCACAATGTTTAGGAATGTTTGATTGCTTACTTTACCATTACTGCGTGATTGATTTGATAACATGTTAACCTTTGCTCGATGATTCCACTGAGGTAGCTACTCACTCCTACGTTACGGGATGGTGTTGCGCACACCAACCAGTCCCTATTTTAGTTTCAGATGATGGCGATGCTTGCAAAGCAGAGACAGACTTGATGATGATGAGGAGGATCCCTCCTATATGCAGGTTCTGATCGACGGGTTTACAGGGTTACTGATTAGATGCCAATACACTTGATATTTTACCTTTTATTTCCACAACCATGTATATTCTTTTCTTTCTATTTTGGAGTATACATGTATTTAGTTAACCTAGTAACATGTTCACACTTTGGAGACTTACAATCATTTATATATTTTATATATCCATCACATTCTTTCGCTTGATAATTTAACTATCTCTGGAGTATGATATGTTGTTTTGACTTAATCCACTTCATGTTTTATGCACTATTACAGCCGACATTCATCCATCCTCGAAAATGTTGCATAAGTGATGTTCTGGAACTCGGGAGTGGATTTTATGCTCGACCCCCGATTTTTAAGGCGTTACAGATGGTATCAGAGCATGATTTGGATTAAACCAGGCCTGGGTTATGGTTACACGATGCATACTGACGCACTCTGACTTAGCAAGGGGGTGATAGAAACTTAGAAACCACATTAGAATCCCAAGTTTCACCGAAAGGTGAGACTATACAGTAATTTAGGCCATAACATATCTTCGGTCATGTGAAGCGACCTAAGTCGCCTCTAGGCCGTCAGTTGATGAGTTTGAGTCATTCCCTGAAGAATTTTAAACCTAGGAATGAATGTCCTTGGGTTGTGGGTCGACCACAACCCTTACACTCAATCTCAAGGTCTAAAACCCCTTTTTACCCATTTCCTTCAAAATCTCTCCTTTCACCACCCCATTCTTCAACTTTTTCTAAGTCCTTTCATACCAGATATAAATCCTAATGTGTAAATGATAGAGAAAAATACTTAAACAAAAATTTACCATAAATGGTAAGTATATGTATAAATTAGACTTTTGACCATTTCAATTATGGAATCTCATAGAATAAATGGGTCAGTTGGATAGATTATCATCTCCTACCCCAAAATCATATGCTACACGATGCATGAACTCATTCTGGTTTACAGATTGACCCCAAAAATGCCTCAAATGGAGGGGAGGCCAAACGATCAACTTCCAGGGGGACCCAGGGGGGGACCCACATCATTTTGGACCTAAGGGGAGGGGGGGGGGGGGGGAGGACCTCTCCAAAATGGCGAGCCCTCGCTGGACAGTCCAGAGACCGGCGAGGACCTCGCTGATCAGTGGGCCCCATTCGGTCGGGCCTTTGGGCTGATGATGTTTGGGGTTAGGGTAACCCCCCTAGGTATGGGCCGTCCCTTAAAACCCTCCCAAACCGTGACCTCCTTCACAAAAGACACCCCCAAGCTCTCCTTTTCACTCTCATTTGCTGGTTCCTCTCTCAAATCCCATTTTCAATCACTCCCATCGTCGTTTTCTGCCTCAATCCACGTCCCTTCATCGGTTGCAATGGTATACACTCCCCTCTCTCTCCATTCTCTCACGTTTTGAGCCTTTACATCCTCCATTTGAAGCTCAACTCGTGTGAGCTTCTAACCCAACCCATTTCATCCTTTTCCCTTTGCAATCCCAGCCTTTTGGGACCTGTTTCACTCCTCTCTCAGACCTAGATTCGTGGTAACCCATTAGGTCAGCCCTTTTTTCTTCATTTCCTTCACTTTTCATGGCTCTTTTGAGTTAGTTATAGCCGTCTTCTCGACCCCTACGCTTCTACCGACGGGTGAGACCAAACGCAGTAGCTTAGTCCATAAATAGTGACCATCTAGTGCTAGGACATCTAAAGTTTTGGGCCTAGAGCTGGTATTCCTAGATTTAGAAAGATCTGACAGTATAGGGGATCCGATAAAAGTGATAACATGAGCCCTATGACCTCCTTAGCTAGTATGGACATATGCGAATTGCTACTCTTAAGATAAGACTAGCCTACTAGTTATACTAAGGAAAGTAAAGGAATGAATATGTTAAGATAATTTAATAATGAACTTAGTTAGTCGGCTTGATTAGGTTGAAGTGAGACCTCATTCTTTCATTGAATCCCCATAATACTTATAGGCTTCTTTTATGACTCTTAGGAAGGTTGTTTGATTAGAAACTATTCATGCTTGGAGAGAACTTATAAATCCCTTGGAATTATTGATAGGCTAAATCAATACACTCCCTTAGAATTGCCTTCCCAAGGACTTATTACATTCGGGAACACGGAATAGATGAACTATATAAAAGCAAAGTATTCGCGGTTTGAATCGAATTCTTAATCCTGGTAGTTACCAATAAATTCAATACTTTGATCAAGCAGAAGATCGACATCGACTCGGATTAAGAACCGATATGGCAAATTTTCTGTCCTAGGCAGAAAGTCTATGTATCCGGCTCAGACCCACTACACAACTTTTCTTCCGTGTTGGCCCAACCACCCACAACCAAAAGTTATTGCTTTGCCTTTAAAAAATGTTGAGGACATACAACCAATAGAAATTAGACATCTTGCCGTAAGCTCACACCTGCTCCTGAACTCAATCACAATAGAGATTAGGCTCCTTTCTATAATCATACGTACCAATGCCAAAGAACACATCATTAATAAAGGAAGACCAATGCAGCGAGAGTTTGTTTCCCATTTCATGTCAAGGATAGTCCCTAAGTTGCACCTCATTCCGATATACGGATCGAGACATAAATTCTTGAGCCTTAAGTAGAACTATGTTTTTAAGGGGGGTAGAACGTATTGAGCCCGATCTAGTTAGGATTAGCTAACACAACCATTGGATCAGAGTAGCACAGCGGAAGCGTGGTTGGCCTCTTCCCCACTGGCCCAGGATCTAAGAAGTTGATTTAGGTTATATGTAAGGTTAGGTCGTTAAATAGGATTTGAACCTTCCTTAGAATGTCAATGCTAAAGTCTTTCTAGGGACATATTACCCTTAGCCAATTTCGGAGACAAAATTTTATTTTAAGGGGGGTAGATTGTAACAGCCTAAATTTTTGCCAACCTGGGGTTAGACGTCCTTAGGGAATGGGTCAACCATAATACCTTGGTAACCTCTCAGAACCCAATTCCAAAGCCAAATGAATCATTTAGAACTTGATTCTTTAGAAATTTAACGTGAATTAGCCAGCGCTACACTAGATTTCCTGTAAAATTAGCACCAACCACTTTAAATACGATCTGTAAGACCCAAAACCTATAAAATCATTAACGCTACCTTACCCTAAAACCTAGGATCAAACTCTAAACCTGTTTGCTCTCAGGAACCCTTTGAAACTTTGTACTGGATCTAGACTGCACGTTGAAAGTTCGATACCTATAATCTTAGACCATTATGACCGCCTATTTAGACTTGACAATCATTTCAAAAATTAAGCCCAACCGATATCCTGAGACCATTTTACTGAGTCCGGAGTGAAGAGAGTGAGAAAAGGAAAATATTTAGAAAATTAATTCAATTTAAATAAATCTGGCACTTGTCACTTGCGCGACATCTTTTAAGCGTTCTGACCGTCGGAATCTGACCCAAATACACCCTCAGATCAGGGAACATTTTCCACTCAGGTTAGTGTACTTGGAATCCTCGATCGAGTCTCAGTGACCGCTGAACTGAAACTGGTCCGCCACGTGCGATCTGGGAACCCTATCGAACTGAAAACTTAGCTTGATCTAGATCCGATATTAGAGAGCTTAAGTCTGACCACATTTAGTCAGGGGACCTATAGAAATATCCTTTTGCATCGAAAAGACCCGATTTGGCTGTAACCCAAGTATACCTTAACTTGGAGTCCATTTTCGTTATGTTTGGGCTTATAAAAGGGCCTTAAACCCTTAGCTTTCTAACCCATACGAATTTGGGGAAAACCTAGGAAAGAGAAGAGAGAAAAGACAGAGAAAGTGAGGGAGAAGTTGGGTCTTTCTCCTGGGATTCTTCCCTGCTGCTCTACGTGCCAAATTCATCCACCTGCATCACTATTCTGGCGATTCCAACTCCGTTCTTAGGTAAGAAAACCTAAGCCCTAACCTGATTTGAAGCTTAGACTAGCTATAGAAGGGTTCTAGCTAACCTGTTCCTTGCCATAGGTAGCGTATCTGCCGTTGACAAAGACACATCGTCTGAATCCGAACGAATACGCACTTTCTGGTTTAAGGTGCGGATTTTAGATGCTTAGATTACCTGTTTCCAAAGCTTTCAATGTCGTTTAATGGTAGATTGCTGATAAGGATGCTGTTTGACATGTAGAACATGCTGTCCGTTTTTCATTTCGAATACGTACGAAGAATATGAGATTTAGGGTATTTTAGGTATTTGTAAGAAATACTGTATGCATACTTATTTTGCTGATATGATTGCCATGAGTATTTACTGTGTACCTATACTAGTTATACATGTATGATCTATTTGGCGAAGAGATTCGTCCTAATGCACATATTGGCTGACATATGCTATGTAGACTAAGTGTTTGTTGAAATGCCTAAATCAATATGATTTATGCCTGCCATATGTTTTGAATGTAAGAACATGATTGTTGTGTATTAGACATCTCCTTGATATAAGGATCTGTCATATTATATGCAGAAATCAACATACGTCAAGTACGTTATAGTTGTGTAGTCTAAATGTTTGTGTAAATGTATGTATTAGTAACTATTGAGTAAATGGTGTTGTAGATTAGCGTTGAGACTGGATTCTCAACTAATTTGATGATGTACATGATTCCTCTATGCTTTTTGTATTTCAATTTGATGATGTACATGATTACTTATTCACATTACATGTGCTTGGAGCTATACTCTAGTCCAGGAAGTCGGTAACAGATTTGAATTCGTGGTTGGATTCTATTCACCACAAAGGATGTGTATGACGAACCCTAGTCGTACTAGAGTTTTCGGCAGTGGTTAGGCCACACAAAGTGCTTGTGCACTTCATGCCGAGTGATTCAACGTGCGCTCATGCTAGTCGGACTCATCAAGTAACCTGACTGACCATTGTATGTTCACCTTATATTCGTCATAACTACTTGAACATAGGGTACTGAACTTACCAGTGATAACCTTGATAATCGTGGTACCTTGATCCACTAAGACTCATGAGCTGGGCATGGTGGTATGGGTCATTGTGGTCGAGCTGTCGGCATACGTTGGGGCCACAAACCTCCCCGTAATGACCAGTGAGCAACCTAGACTCGTGAGTAGATTATGGTGGTATGGGACACTATATTCTTGCTGTCAGCCTACACTGATAAGGTGATGGGGGAGCAGTGCAACGAGTGCAAGAAACATCCCTGACAGCCCTTTGTAGTGACCTCGAGCATATTCTGAATCTATGGAGAGGCGACGAGGCTTTCCGAAGTAAACAGAGTATAAACTAGGCCTGTATTGATAAGGTGATGGGGGAGCAGAGCAACGAGTGCGTGCAACAGCCCTGGCAGCCCTTGCAGTGACCTAAAAATATATCATCGTATGAGATTACTAGGAGTGACGACCCTAGACAGGATCCTTGTTGGGAATGATATAAGGGAAGTACCCTAGTTTCTCAATCCTGCTATATGAAAAGGACTAATAACAACTTGGTAATCATATTCATATCGCACTGCATGTGCCTGGAAGATGTGGAGCACTGAGGAAAGAAGCATGCCGCGGACGTAAGATGGTGTCGCATGAGGGAGTATGTCGGTGAGGGCATCCATCATGTCATTTCATTCTCGCATTAATCACAGTGTTTAGGAATGTTTGATTGCTTGCTTTACCATTACCGCGTGATTGATTTGATAACATGTTAACCTTTGCTCTATGATTCCACTGAGTTAGCTACTTACTCCCACGTTACGGGATGGTGTTGCGCACACCAACCAGTCCCTATTTTAGTTTCAGATGATGGTGATGCTTGCGAAGAAGAGCCGGACTTGATGATGATGAGGAGAATCCCTCCTATATGCAGGTTCTGATCGACGAGTTTACAGGGTTACTGATTAGATGCCAATACACTTGATATTTTACCTTTTATTTCCACACCCATGTATATTCTTTTCTTTCTATTTTGGAGTATACATGTATTTAGTTAACCTGGTAACATGTTCACACTCTGGAGACTTACAATCATTTATATATTTTATATATCCATCACATTCTTCCGCTTGATAATTTAACTGTCTCTGTAGTATGATATGTTGTTTTGACTTAATCCACTTCATGTTTTATGCACTATTACAACCGACATTCATCCATCCTCGAAAATGTTGCATAAGTGATGTTCTGGAACTCGGGAGTGGAGTTTATGCTCGACCCCCGATTTTTAGGGTGTTACATTTATGGACCCTTCTACAACCTCTCAACTTGTTGCTCATGCAAATGCTCTAGTTACTCCTGTTGTAGACCTTACAGAAGTCACCACTCATCCTACTGTAGTAACAACTCCTTCAGCTGTGCGTCATATCATTATTACCACGTCTCCCATAACTCGCTCTCGTACCAAATTGTTGTCTCCTGAAGTTTCGGTGCAACCATCCCCTACTCCTTCTTGAGGTACACGTCTTCTTCCTATGAAGACTATCTATAAAGGGAAGCAGCCCATATCTGATGAAGATAGTTCCAGTTCATCTAAATATTCAGCTAATACACTAAGCGAAGATACATCCTCTCCTACCAGTCTGACTGATGAAGTAGATGCTTTACTGAATGCAAATACTGATGCTGAAGTAGACGCTGGAGAGAGTAATGATACTGGAGTCAAATCCCCTCTCCTTGAGGCTCCGACCACTCAACCCGATACCTCTCAACCTTTCCTGGAGACTTCACTAGATAACGAGGAGCAACTTGATTACGGAGAATATGGCGGTACTTCTAGCAGAAACATTTTCCTTTCTTTTGATGCTTCGTATTCTCCCCGCATTATGGAAACTGCCGATGTGTCGGCCCCTACAAAATTAACTTCAGAAGATGTAGAGATTCATCAAGCAGTAATGGGGAATATACTTCTTCCTGGTCCAGAAGAGTTGTAACATCCCGAAAATCGATGGTTGGGTAGAAACCCAACTCCCGAGTTCCAGAACGTCACTTATGCAACATAGATAATGATAAATGCATGTTGTCTGTAGAATGGAATTAAACAAGATTGAGACTAAGCCAAAATAGTATATCATACTCCAGAGACAGTTAAATTAGCAAGCGGAAGACTGTGATAAATACATAAAATATATAATTCATTTTAAGTCTCCAGAGTGTGAACATGTTACCAGGTTAAACATATATATGTATACCTCAAAATAGAAAGAAAAGAATATACATGAGTGCTCTGAAAATATAAAATGACAAGTGTCATGCCATCTAATCAACCTCCCTGTAATCCCGTCGATCAGAACACGCATAAAGGAGGGATCCTCCTTATCATCATCAAGTCCGGCTCCGCTTTACAAGCAGCGCTATCATCTGCAATTACAAAAGGGTCTGGTGGGTATCCGGAACACCATCCCATAACGTGGGAGTGAGTAATTAACTCAGTGGAATTATAGGGCAAAGATTAGCATGTTATCAAATCAATCACGCGTTAATAGTAAAGCAAACAATCAAACATTCCTAGATACTGTTGTTAATGCAATATGACATGACATGATGGATGCCCTCACCGACATTCTCCCTCACGCGGCACCATCTGCGTCCGCGACATGCTTGCGTACCGCTCAGTGCTCCACATCTTCCAAGCACATACAATGTGATGTGGATATGATTACCAAGTTGTTATTATTCCTTTTCATACAGCAGTATTGGGAATTTAAGGTACCTTCCTTATATCATTCCCAACACAGATGCTGTCTAGGGTCGTCACTCCTAGTAATCACATACGATGTTACATTTGTAGGTCGCTGCAAGGGCTGTCAGGGCTGTTGCTCGCACTCGTTGCATTGCTCCCCCATCACCTTATCAATACAGGCCTAATGTACTCTCATCGCTACGGAAGGGTGGTCGCCTCCTGTAGACTCAGAATATGCTCGAGGTCACTACAAAGGGCTGTCAGGGCTATTGCTCCACTCATTGCACCACTCCCCCATCACGTTATCAGTGTAGGCCGACAATAAGAATATAGTGTTTCATACCACCATAATCTGCTCACGAGTCTGGGTGCTCACTGGTCACTACGGGAAGGTTTGTGGGCCTAGCGTAGGCCGACAGCTCGACCACGGTATCCCATACCACCATGCCCGGCTCATGAGTCTTTATGGATCAAGGTACCATGGTTAATAGGGTTTCCAATGGTAAGTTCAATACCTTAGGTTCAAGCAGTTATGACTCATACAGGGTGAACATACAATGGCTAGTCAGGTTACTTGACGGGCTCGACTAGAATGAGCGCATCTCAAGTTGAACGACATGAAGTGCATAAAACACTTCGTGTGGCCTAACCACTGCCGCCAACTCAAAACACGACTCACGTTCATCGACGCGTCCTTCGTGGCAAATAGAAGCCAACCACGAGTTCAATCCATTGCCGACTGCCTGGACTAGGTCATAGCCCCAAGCATTTGTGTATTAACATCAGTAAGCGTTGTGAGTAGCAGAAATGAAATACAACATTGTACTCATGTTGACACATGTTATAACATACAACTTAAGCAAATCATCCCACACATGCATTTCATGTATATAATGAAATCAATACATATAGCCAACATGATGGAAATCATTTACATCAGCATATTACTTGAGAATTCAATCTCAAAACTCATACACAACACCATTTACTCAATACATACTAATACAAACATTTATACAAACACTTAGTCTACACACTTTAGTCTACATAGTGTATGTCGACCCAAAGTGCACATTAGGGCTAATCTCTTCGCCAAACAGACCATGCACGCATTCCTAATATCATAACACGACAAATAGCCATGAAAATTATTTCAGCAAAATACGGACGTATACTGTATTTCCTACACAGACCCAAAATGCCCTAAATCTCATATTTCCCATACGTATACGAAATGGAAAACGGACAGCATGTTCTACATGTTAAATGGAGTTGCCTTCGATAATCTACTATTAAACGACATTGAAAGCTTTGAAATCAGTTAATCAAAGCATCTAAAATCCTCACCTTTCGCCTTAGACATGTATTGTTTCGAACAGAACGTATACGCTTCGTCGACGGCGTTATGGCGACCTAATGCACAAGATACATAAGCTATATCGCCAGTGAATCGAAGGACACCCCAAAACAGCAAGTAATTAGGGTTTTTCTTACCTAGGAGTGCGTTGGAATCGCCAGGAAAGTGATTGGGATGCGGTGCTTAGGCACGTGTAGTAGCTGCAGCAAGTGGCGGGAAGATCTCTCCCACACTCTCACAATCTCTCACTTTCTCTCTCTCTTTTCCTAGGGTTTCAAGAAAATTTGGATGGGAGGATTGTGAGAGGGTTTAAAGCCCTTATATAGGCTAAAACCTTCCCAAATTAGGCTTGGGAACAAAGTTCAGTTGAGGTATAACCAAATCGGGGCTGTTCTGGTCCAAAAGAGTGTTTCGGAAGGTCCCCTGGCCGAACGCGGTCGGACTTAAGCTCATGCATACTGGATCTAGAACACATCAAGTTTTCAGACCGGTAGAGTTCCCAGATCGCACGTGCCGGTCCAATTTCAGTTCAGCGGTCATCGCACCTAGATCAGGTCTACAAGTCTCATGATATGAAAGAGAAATTTTTCCTGATCCGAGGGTGTAATTTGGCTGAATTCTGACGGTCAGAACGCTTAATAATAACGTGCCAAGTCACGTGCCAGATTTGGATTCAAATTTCCAAATCTAACCCCTTTCTCACTCTCTTCACTCCATACTCAATGAAATAGCCTCCGAACGTCGGTTGGGCTTAATTTTTGAAATGATTGTCAAGTCCAGCCAAGCGGTCACAACAGTCTAAGATTGTAGGTATCGGACTTTTGACGTGCGGTCTAGATCTAATATAAAGTTTCAAAGGGTTTTCGAGAATAAACCGGTTTAGAGTTTGATCCTGGATTTTATGGTAACGTAGCATCAACGATTTTACAAGTTTTGGGTCTTGTAGAACGTATTTAAAGCGATCAGGGACAATTTCGCAGCTACTCTAGCGTAGCGCTAGCTTACTTACGCCTAATTTCTAAAGGAATTTATCCTAAGTGATTTCTTTGACTTTGAAATTGGGTTCTGAGCGGTTACCAAGGTGTTATGGTTGACCCATTGCCTAAGGACGTCTAATCCCAGGTTGGCAAAAATTTGGGGTGTTACAAGAGTCTTGACCATCAATCCCTCAGTTATCTGATGCTCCTGCTCAAGCCAACAATTCCCCTATCGTACGTCCTCCTTCTATTCAACCGGTGGCTCAAAGTTTGGAATTTCTTCATGATCCAACTGACGTTCCGATGCTAGGTACGAGCACTGCAGGAACTCAAGAACTTGCTTTTAACGTCGTCGCAACTATTGCAGTTCGTAGCTCTATTGCTCCCATAACTCACTCGACATCAGTTAATCTCGCCCTTATCCCTGGTATACATATTTTTTCATTTTCCAATCCTCTCAATTAATATAGATTCTCGTTTTAAACTTATACTTCTCTATCTTTTAGTTTTAGTTGCTCCAACGCCTAGCGGATCTGAAGGATCTAATTCAGTGGCTGCTGATTTTGACAAACTTTCTCTAGAAAAGGTGCCCCCTCTTATGTTGGGACTTTTCAAGCATGCAATTTCCGTTGTTGTCAGTACTTTTAAAGATCCAAGCCAATGGACCTTTTTTTATGGTTCCATAGTAGTTCTTGCTCCCGCTGTTCGCTTGGCACATATCGATGTTCACGGTCTATATACTGCTTTGTCACAATTTTACGATTCTATGAAGACTTTGGAGACAACATGGAATATGGTTGTGGCTCCTGAAATTCTGGATCGCCAACGGGAATTAATATTTCTTAAAGAGAAGATCTCTAAAGCAGACAATACCCTTGCTAATCATAATACTGTTAATTAGTCACTCCAAGAGAAACTAAAGGTTTTAGAAGGAAACAAAGTGAACATTAGCGCTCAAATCGCTTTTCTTTAAAAGGAAATTTTATCACTCAAGAGTCAATGGGAGGCAGAAAATTCGGCTGCCTGTCAGATCCAAGCAGAACTTGAAGCAAATACTCAATTAATTAACACCATACAAGCTGACCGGTCAAAAGATGCAGAGGCTGCTACTTCTTTAGCATCCGAATTGATTGGCATCCTTGATCCAGCTAACTTGATCCTTGAAGCCGAGCATGCCACCGCTGTATTACAGTCTCAATTGAAAGAAGAGTTGCAACAATACTTGGAAGCTTTGAACCTAGCTGAAGATTTGTGAATTTTGCTTTGTGAATTTTTCATGTAAATATTCTTTTGAAATTGTGATATATATAATCAAATTTGCATCATTTTATTATTTCAGATCTACATCATAGATTATCCTAAGCATGCTTATTTATTGCGACATGATACTTTATTGCAGTATTTTTAATAGACCATTGTATGTTATGATTATTAGTGTGGGATCTTCTTATATGAGTTTGTTTTGACAGGCAGTGCTATATTTCAATCTAGTTAGATAATAAATAACACACAGTTTAAGCTCTTAAGTAGTTGGAGCGATTATGCCTGTAAATGGGATTTATGCACTGGGGTGGTCACAGTAACTCTCCAGAGTTCACGGGACTTTGCCAGGCTACCTTAAATACCCGATCCCAGGCTGTCGGTCCATCAATGAGTAGGTTTTTTATATCCTTCCTCATGAGTTAATATCGAAATCAAACCGATGATCTGAGCTTGCTTTTTGTTTTTAAAAAAAAAAGGAACTGAGGATATTTTCTTCCTCATTCATGTCGCCGTCAGAGAGCTCACAAACTTAGAAATAATATATTGCCACTATCGTTAACTTTATATAGTTGACTATATATAGTCCGCCATACTGCCCATCCTACTGAATCGATAATTGATATTTTCACCCTTACTGCAAATGTTCTAAGAATGTCCATATTCTGTTTTAAATGATGAATCAAGTTGGTGATGATATTAATCGTCGATAAAAATGAGCAGTAAGTATTTCGTCATAATCTTTCGTTATAACGAAGCTTGTTGATATATGGTTGATGATGTTTAACAATAATCGTCGATATCAGTTGCAATCATCGACGCTTGAGATAACCATCAACAACGGTAATCACTAGTGTTTCTGATATATATACTTTGATAACTTGCGTCTTTTATTCTTTCACATGAAGGAGAGTACATGACTTCATCTTTTGCAGTTCCTTTGCTTCTGAAAAATAGAATATAAGGCCATGGGCCATGCTAGTAAAGGCTATTTCATCTTTTAATCCTTTCGTCTGTGATCGCCCCCCCTCCCCCCACCTTTTGATATAGAATAATTATTTTAATATTCTTCTAAATCAAAAGGTCCCTTCACTGTTAGGGATAATACCTTTTGAGGAAGTGCGCATTGACCGGTATATTGATGCCTCGTCCATCTTGGTCAGTCACCCTATATGCCCCATTAGAGTAAAGTTCAGTTACTACATACGGACCATCCCATTTAGTATCAAACTTGCCCCCTATTCTTTGAGTGACCATTATAGGTCTTTTCAACATTAAAACTAAATCTCCTTTTCTAAAGGATCAGTATTTAACCTTCTTGTCAAAGGCTGCAGAAACTCTGGCCTGATATAACTGTAACCGTTGTTGAGCCGCCAGTCTCTCCTCATCAAGCATATCTAACTCTTTAAGCCGTATTTTTGCATTCTCATCATATGTGATTGATTGATGCACTGCTACTCTCAGTGAAGCTACTTGTACTTCGATTGGTATAACTGCTTCCACACCATAAACTAATGAATACAAAGTAGCCTGTGTCGCTGTATGATGCGTTGTTCTATAGGCCCACAGAGCCTCCTACAGTTTTCCACCCAGTCGCGCTTATTCTCATTCACCGTCCTCTTCAAAATTTTTACAATCGTCTTGTTAAACGCTTCTGCCAAAACATTGGCTGGTGGATAATAAGGGGTTGAGAAAGACTGGTGAATACCAAACTTCTGGCATAACTTCTCCACTCCTCTATTCTTGAAAGGAGTACCATTGTCTGTAATGATTCTTTTTGGGATACCATGGCGATATATTATTGCATGACAGATGAAATTAACCACATCTTTCTCTTTAACATTCCGTAGTGCAACTGCTTCCGTCCATTTGGAAAAATAATCCATCGTCGCTAAGATGTACTGCTTTCCCCTAGACGATAATGGATTTATAGGCCCAATAACATCGAGTCCCCATGCAGCAAAAGGACAAGAAGTAATCGACTGATGAAGATCTTCAGGAGAAATATGTATGATATCCCCATGGATTTGACACTCATGACATCGCTTTGCATAATCGATCGCGTCTATAAACATTGTTGGCCAATAATACCCCATCCGATGCACTCGGTGAAATAAATTCCTCCCATCTTGATGTCCCCCGCATTCCCCAGAATGAGCTTCCCGCAGGACGTGGAGCACTTTATATCCATCCAGACATCGTAACAATACTTCAGTATAAGATTTCTCGTACAATTCTTCACCACACAAAATGAATCTCTTCGCTTTCTGCTTAATCTGAAATTTTGCTTCTGCATTTTCTGGTAGGATGTCATACTTGAGATAGTCAATGAAAGGTTGACGCCAATCATTTATCATTACTTCCAAGCATGACTCAGGTAGGACTTCCGTCGTTTCCTCATTCACTTCTGCGAACGGCAGGAACCTCCATTATTCGATTATTATTTTCAAAGGACATCTATCTGAACAAGACAACGCTGTTGCTAAACTGGCTAGAGCATCGACTTTTGCATTCTCACTTCGGGGTACATGTTTAATCTTGACATTCAAAAACCTTTCCAGCAAACACTGTGCTTTTCGACAGTACGACAAAAGCTCTGGCTTCCTTATTTCAAACTCTGTTACTACCTGATTTATTACCAGCTTAGAATCCTTATAAATCTGTAGGTCTTTTATTCCCAATTCACTGGCTATCTCCATTCCAATGATAAGGGCATTATATTCGGCTTCATTGTTCGTGCATGTCACTCCCAATGTGAAGGAATAAGGCAACAAATCACCCTGTGGGGTAATGAATACTACTCTGGCACCTGCTCCTGTTGCCCGGGCTGCCCCATCAAAAAACATTTACCAGGATTTAGGCAATCCAGTCATCATAACTTGTTCGTCCAAAAATTCATCAAAAACAGCTTCATAATCTTTGACAGGATGAGCTGCTAGAAAATCTGCAACTGCTTGCCCTTTCACTGCCTTGGCAGACTCGTATGTGACTATATATTCTAATAATAGTAACATCCATTTCGCTAACCTTCCTGACAGCATTGGCCTGGTCATCAAGAATTTAATAGGATCTGCTCGAGATATCAAAGTTATGTCGTGAGACAAACAATAATGTCTTAATTTTTGCACTGTAAAAACCAATGCCAGACATATCTTTTCGATGGGAGTATAATTGCATTCCGCGCCGATCAACATTCGACTTAGATAATAAAGCGCCACTTCTTTCCCACTGTCATTCACTTGTGGTAACAAAGCTCCTAGCGAATTCTCAGTTGCTGATATATATAAAATGAGGGGCTTTCCTTTTATGGGAGCTGTTAGCACCGAAGGTTGTTTCAACAATTCCTTTATTGCACCAAAGGCATTCTGACAAGATTTATCCCATACAAACTCTACTCCTTTCTTCATCAGATGAGAGAATGGCTGGCACCTTCCTGCTAAGTTTGAGATAAAACGGCGAATATAGGCTAGCTTACCTTGTAAACTTTTTAACTCTTTCAACGTTTTCGACGCGGACATATCTTGAATAGTCCGGACTTTTTCTAGATCTATTTCAATACCCCTGTGCCTCATTACAAAACCAAGAAATTTCCCCAACAAAACCCCAAACGCACATTTAGCCGAATTCATCTTCAATTCCTTCTTTCTAATCCAACGAAAGACTGATGTCAGATGTTCGCGATGCTCCTGATGATCTCCTGACCTAACCACCAAATCATCGACATAACATTCAACATGTTTATGCATCATGTCTTGGAAAATATTCTGAATTGCTCGCTGATATGTTGCCCTAGCATTCTTGAGACCGAAAGGCATAACCTTATAACAGTATATCCCTAACGGTGTTCTGAAAGCTGTTGCCTCTTCGTGTTCAGGCACCATCTGTATCTGATTGTAGCTAGCGTATCCATCCATAAAAGAAATGATAGCGTACTGCGTAGTGCTATCATTTAACATTTCAGTTATAGGCAACGGATAATCATCTTTTGGGCACGCATCATTTAAATCCCTGAAATCAACGCAAACCCTTATCTTCCCATTCTGTTTCTTCACTGGGACTATATTCGATATCCATTTGGGGTATTTAACTTCCCTAATGAATCCGACCTTTATCAATTTTCTTATTTCTTCTTCTATCCTAGGAACTAGATCCAGATGAATTTTCCTCTGCATCTGTTTAACGGGCCTCTTATACTTAAAGATATTCAGCTGATGCATTGCCACTGCTGGCTCTAAACCTGGCATTTCCGCATACGTCCAAGCGAAGACATCTCTATTTTCTTTCAACAGGCTGATATACAGATCATTTTCTTCCTGCGGAAAACTGGTACTTATAAAAGTATTTCGAGGCTCTTCTTCTGTCCCCAAATTTATCTCTTGCAATCTGTCGATTGTTGGTTGACCCCCATCCTCCATTTGCTTCGGAGCTGTCTCGGGTTTTCTAATCATGTCAAGGTCCACTTTTCTTATCTGATCAACTGTCACCATATTCACTGAAGATTCTACCCCCAGTCCGTGAAATTTTTCCCGTTTCTTCTGATCAACCCCAATTGGAATCTGAATTCCTTTTCCATCATTTAAGCCGACAGGTTCTTCATAGTCAAAACCCATTTTTTTCATAATTTTTCGACTTGTCAGGCTATATCTCTCCCACTCTTCAAGCGTCAGGCTTTCATTTTTTTATTCCCATGTTGTATGCCTCGTCCTGTATTACTTCTGGGGGAGTATAAAACTTGATTGGTTGCAGATTTTTTGCATTAGGTTCTACACAGAACCTGTTGGGCTTGCGGGGAAATGGCCAGCTTCTTTCAGCACATGGGAGCGATACCGTATAATTTGACTATAGAATTTCGAACTGTCCGGGCAACAGTAGTGTCAAGTGTTGTTGCCCTGGCCTTCGTAAATGTTTTGGGACAAAATAGAACTTCTTCTTAGCTTTTTCTTTTACAGACGATTTCACCCCTTCTTCTCTCACTATCTCCATGCAGGCATTTTCTCGAGTTTGGTTCTCATCATTCTCTTTCCCTCCTTTACTGGCAAATGCATCGTAATAACTAGCGTCCGCAAAAAAAGCTTCGGCCTCCATATACGGTCTTACATCGGCTATCACTTTATACTGTACCCCATCTCTGTCGTATTTAAAACACTGATGCTGGGTGGAGGGGACTATGGCATTTTGATGCATCCACGGTCTTCCTAAAAGAAGATGGCAAATGACATGCGTAGTTAGTTCTCCTATCTCCAGAGTTATCGTTATCTTTCCAAGCCCTGTATCATCATTCCACTAGGGCATAGGTTGGAGCGCTGATAACCTAATTTATCAAGCATCATTAATGGCAACAGGTTTACGGCGGACCCATTATCCAGCATTATTCTTTTCACTTGTTTACCCCGAATGTATCCCATGATCATCAATGCCCTATTGTGTTCACCATCACAAACCAAATCTTCATTAGAGAAAGAGATCACTGATAGACAAACTCTTTGTTTCTCATTTCCCAGTTCGGCCACCAATACTTCCCTTATATTCTCATCTGATAAGGCTTTAACCAAACTTCATCGGGAGTCTTCTAACAACCTCAAAGCATCATAAACACTTAATCGGGCTGGAATACTTTCAGATGACTTATGACATCATATGTTACCATCCCTGTCTCTTTTCCTATTCCTTTCCCGCTACTATCATTATTCCCTGTATGATCCAGAACTGCTTTAGTCCTCGTCTTTTCGCACCTCGACTCTGGTGGACTACCTACTTTCCTTCCTGATCGTAAAGTAGTTACGATCACCTTCCCTGTTGTCTTCGAATCATCCGTCATTCCCTTCGTTTGGTAATCTTCTCGCATAGTAAGTACATTCGCTGTTGCCCTCCTGTCCTTTTCCTTCTCTTTCCCAACTATTATCTCGCCATTGTTTATCATTTTCTGTATAATACACTTCAGCGTATAACAATTTTTCATCGAATGCCCTACCAAACGGTGGTAGTGACAGAAATCCCTTTCTCTTGTTCTAAATTCCTCCTTCGGACGTTTCGACTGTGTAAATTCAATCGTCCCTGCTTTTAGCAACTAATTCAACATGGGGAGCACGTCCTCTTTTTCGAACGCAAAACCCTCGTGAGCATTTAAAGATCAGAACCTTTTGTCATAAAACTTTCCTCTAGGACGACCTGACTCTTCCCTTCTTTCCGTTCTTTTACCCTTAGCTTCTCTTACTTCCGAGTTTCTTTTATTGTGTTCAACCATGTTTGTGATTAATCTCTGGGATCCCTTTCTAACCGCATCATACTTGAATACTGACATTTTTTGCATCATTAATTATAGAGCATGTGCCTTTGTAGCCAAGTCACGGAAGGTTCGTATCTCAGAATTGGTAAGGCCGAATGTTATCCTGGTTTCCATAGAATTCAAACACATTTTCACATGTTCTTTCTCTTCTGGTAATTGCCTACAAGAAGCTCCCAATGTCTTTCACCTATTTATGAATTTTTCCACTGACTCTCCTCTTCTCTATCGTACTAAGGCTAACTCTGATATGCTAACATCCCGTTTTGACGAGAAAATTTTTGACATAAAGGAATCTTGCATTTGTTCCCAGGTTCTTACCAATCCAGGTGCTAAACTAGCATACCATCTGAATGCTTTATTCGTCAAGGAAGACCTAAACAATCGAAGGCAGTATTGAGGTACTGTGGTGAAGTTCCCCATGCTAGGGATGAAATGCATCAAATGTTCTTCTGGTGATCCCTCTCCGTTGAACTTTTGAAATTCTAGGTGTTTAAAATTATTTGGGAATGGTATGTCTTCCACTTCTCTTGGATATGGCGTTCGGTATCTGAATCTCCCAGTACTTGCACGTTCTCTTTCCGTCCTGACTACTTCTTCGACGACTTGCCGTACTTCTTCCTGTGTTATTATTCCTGTAGTGGGAAAGGATCCATGCGACCCTATTCTCGGTTGTTACGACCCCTCGAGGAGTTGCTCTCTCTCATTCATATTATCCGTTGCTGGAGGTGGGGCCATTCGGGCTACATTATGCGCAAGAGTGGCTAAAGCTTCTCTGAGACTTCTACATTCTTCCATCAGTGCTCTTTGTGCTTCTGCCATTGCATTCACACGGTCTTTTGTGTTTGGCGTACTTTCCTGATTGGTTCCAGCAGTGTGGACCATGGCTTCTCCGCTCCTTGATGAAACCGTAGTAGGGGTAGGGTAAGAATATGTCGACGAAAGAGGGCTTATGAAGGGAGGAGAGGACGTGGTTTGCTTTAGCTTCTCTGCACCTCCCTTACCGCTATCCAAGCAGGGCGATGTAGACACAGATGAATTTTCCACCACTGCTTTACCCTTTTGTGATCTTGTCCATCTAGCTTTTGGAGTTGTCAACATTGGGAAATCATGTGATGTTAACTGTAGCACTGCTTGCTCAGGGTAGATAGAAGGAGGGGCGAGTGTAGGATTCCTTCTAGCAGCATTTTGAGTCACTGGACCTCTGACTCTGTTCGGTGGTATAGTTGTTCTTGCTGCTGTTACATTTTGGGCTCTGGTCCTTCTCTGGGTGATGATGATCCATTCATCTTTCTCTCCTTATGCTATTGGTGAAGCAGTCACACCGATAGCAGCTATTTGCAATTCCATCATCTTGCTTATTGTCTCCTTATCTTCATGATGTTGAATCGGTTTGTTAGCATACTCCACAACGAACCCTGTTGAGGTAAAGTAGAAAACCATGTTCTTTTGAGTAGTTGCCATTTGCTGAGTTAATTGTAGTATTCTTCTTGCTTCTTTTGTATATTCCTGAAAGAATATAACGGATTAGTGTTTATATTAACTCATAACCTATTTTGGAGATGAAAGGTAGGATGTTCCGACTGAGAGTCACCATTTTGGCGCCTTAATGACGCCAAACAGTTGTGATCATCTTCTATGTAATTCCTAAGTTAATATTCAAATGAATATTGTAGAGAATATTCCCTAGTGGAGTTGCCATTTTGTTTCAACAAGAAACGAAATGTATTTCGGATGGGGAACTTTCATTCATTTGAACAAATTAACAAAGGGAAACATGGATGATAATCACTTTGTTCATTCATTCTAAGTTCTTTACATTCCTTTCTCCTTTAATTCCAAAATAGAATATAAACATAAGGATTTATCTTTCATACTATATACAAATACAAGGAGATATTAAACATAATCTTGGATGTTATTTCAGAATCCATTGTGCAATGCAGGAAATCATTGAGCGCAAGCAGGGGTCATTATGCACAGGTGGATATTATTATGCATAGGCCGCTGTTGTGCGCTAGCTTCCATGGTGCGTCTGAGTCTGCCTTTGTGCACTGGATTCTGATGTGTGTAAGTAGCGTTGTGCGCTAGGGGTGTTGTGCGCCGTACAACACCCTTCCCTCACATCATCTGCGGACGTTATCTTCTCTTCTTTTTCTTTCAACTTCTGCTCTCGCCGTGATCAAAGAGATTATATCTATTTTACCAGAGGGATCAAGGGGTATTTATAGCCCTCTCGCACGTGGGAGTCAGACTACGTAAGCTTTGTGTGACTTTTGCTGTGCGCCATCCTTGCTGCGGATTCTATTGTGCGCCAGTCATTATGCGGATTCTATTGTGCGCCAGTCATTGTGTGGTTTCTGTTGTACGCACAAGGCTTTATTTTGCACAACACTATCTTTTTCCGCACAAAGGTGCTCTTAATCCACACAATGATTTCTCTTACTTACACAACACTTATCTCTATCCACTTTCCTTATTTTATGCTCCAACAATATTCTGACAGTAACAACATCCATTTCATTAATCTTCCTGATAACATCAACCTTGTCATTAAGAATTTAATTGGGTCTGCATGAGATATCAAGATTATGTCATAGGATAGGCAATAATGTCTTAGTTTCTAGACTATGAATATCAATACCGAACATACTTTTTCGATCGGCGAGTTATTGCATTCTGCGCCTATTAAAGTTCAACTCAGATAATAAAGCATTGTTTCTTTACCTTTTTCATTTATTTCTGACAACAAGGCTCCCAATGAATTTTTTACTGCAGATGTGTATAGAATGAGAGGTTTACCCTTCACAGGAGCTGCTACCACTAGAGGCTGTTTCAACAATTCTTTTCTTGAATCGAATGCATTTGACAAGACTTGTCCCATATAAAATCTATTCCTTTCTTTATTAGATGAGAAAATGGCTAGCACCTTCCTGCCAAATTTGAAATAAAACGACATATATACGCTAATTTTCCTTGTAGGCTTTTTAATTCCTTAAACATTTTCTGGGGTGGCATATTCTGAATGGCCTTGATTTTTTCAAAGATCGATCTCGATTCCCCTGTGTCTTACGACAAAACTAAGAAATTTACCCAATGATACCCCAGAGGCACATTTAGTTGGATTCATCTATAGCTATTTCTTTTCGAGTCAATGAAAAACTAAGGCCAGATGCCCCCGGTGGTCTTCGTGGCCATTTGATCCAACTACCAAATCGTCCTCATAATACTCAACATGTTTATGCATCATGTCTTGAAATATATTCTGCATTGCTCTATGATATATTGCACCCGCATTCTTGAGATCGAATGACATAACTTTATAGCAATAGATTCCCAAGGAAGTTCTGAATATTGTTGCTTCATCGTCTTTTGGAGCCATTCATATTTGGTTATAACCTGCGTAACTGACTGTAAAGGACATGATAGTGTATTTCGTTGTACTATCAATTAACAACTAAGTTATCGGCAGAGGAAAATCATCTTTCGAACAAGCCTCGTTTAGGTATCTGAAGTCAACACATACTGTCACACCCCAAACTCGGAAACCAGGTTCATAGACTTTTTGATCATCGAATCGGATGTTGACATCCTTCATAGTACCCCATTCTCGGCTCCCAGCACCCATACGTCAGATTCTGATCCTGGGATCCTACAAGGAGGATTTTTCAACATACATTTATCTCGTAAGAATCATAACCACAAGTTTACCCAAATCACAAAGGCAACATCATCATCATTACATATCCACTAATATAAATCACTTGAGTATAATGTTGAAAGGGAAATACATATATTGAAAATCAAAGCTTCAAAAGACAGTTGCACGCTCTAAGCTCAACACTGCTACGACCTAATGCCACCTACATGCATCTATCAGGCATAAGCTTATAGAAAGCTTAGAGGGTGGTGTAAGTGTGTGCGCAAGGTAAGTATTAAGTATACAATACAAATGCATAAATCATATAATGTCGAAAATACTAGTCAGTCCAAGAGTCCTATAATATCGGAGTATGTAATATTAGAGTAATGTGGAAACATGCTGACAGGTCCATAAATACCATCAGCCTTATCTAGGCCTTGTAACGCGAAAACATAATAAGCTAAATATCATATATTGAGGGTGCAATGCAATATGCAAATCTTAACGAGTCCACAGTACCGTCAACCACATCTAGGCTGTATAAATGTAGAAACATAGTAACCCAAAATGTCATATGCCGTGGATGTAATGCAATATGTGGTGCGAATAAAATGACCAATCTAGAGTGTGAAGTTGGGATGATAGTATGTAGTATCGCAAGCTATGGGGTCCATCACAAGGAAATTCTATCCAAACCAGTCACATACCTAAATTCGGATAGATAGACTCAGTGTGGTAAACTCCTGATCTCAAGTTGGTCGCGCGCCCAACCGCAAGCATGACCATTACAAAGGTGCACGTAATGATCTAGTTATGCACTATCAGCCTGAGTGGATAGTGAATGAGTGAATGAATGAGTCAAATGCTGGGTACGTAACCCCATACACAGTATGTCCACATGTTAGTATGACTCATCTCTAGGATATCACCAGGGTCTAGTACACTCCACATTGGCTACCGCCTCCTTAGCCTCACAACCAATGAGTGTAAAAGACCTCACTATCCACCTAGCCAGTACTCCATCAATACTTACCCGACTCATCGATAGTGGATTCATTTGGGAGCTGGTCAAACTCAACCTAGCTTACAACCCCCTCGCTCGGGTTGATAAGGCCACACCCCCTTCTAACTGACCACAATACAGTAAGAGATGCCGCCTACTGGTATTTGGCACCCAAGTGCTCATGTATCCACTCGGTCTAAATGTTGGGGTCTCCTTTAGTACCAGAGGATTCTGGGACTCTCACCCAAGGACATCCTATGTACCCATAGTGTTAGAACTAAATATTTTTGGTATCCCATCTGGCCATCCATGATGAACCTGTGGAGGACACAGCTTTGACATCGCTAGGTCACCAAGTGATCATGTCACACAAATGTAAGATGCATGATTCATACCATCCAATCATGCATCAAACTTGTACGTACTGCGCGATCAAGTGGGGCAACTCCATCTCTTAAGGAGTCCCCTAAGTAACACAACCCAATGGTAATGTTATGATCAACCTTTCCTCACAACAGGCATACGAATGATGCGTATGGACATGTATCCTGATGTAATACTAAGCATGATCTAGGTGTGTCTTACTAGACAAGTATGCTAACATGATTATCAAATATAACAGGCGACAACCGGTCTAACCGGTACATCACTTATGAGAGTAGGGGCTAACCGATACGCCCTACTATACATGTAGAGGTCAATATAGAATGGTCCACGATCAACTATGATAACCTATTCAAGGTATTAACATATCATATATCCCAAGGTAGGGTCCAAAGAGGGATGGTGGATCTAACACATACATCAAGATAGGCTCTACATGGTGGATATACTAAATTTAGTCCCGCATATTCTTCCATCTACGGTGGATCTAACACACAAGGGAGGTGATGATGATGTACTAATGTCAAAGATAGGCCTCACACTTGTCCAATGAAGGTAAATGGACAGTGGGGATGATACATACATAACACGAGGTCCTAACAATTGATTACGAAGTAGAGTACATCTCACGGGGTGAGTTAAGAAGGTATATAACAAGTGGGCTTCCTTACTCCCTTTATCATGAACAATTGGGTTCCTTATGAGGGCCTAATACGAATACAAGGTGGGTGCCTTGGTAAGATCCACATATCCAAGACTATGTAACCCTACAAATGGTCCTACTTATCATCTAAGTGGGGCCTCGGGTTTGAGTTACTAAGCTTGGACAAACACATGCATCTAGGTGGGCCACATCCCCTAAGGAAGGCCCGGTACAAACATAAGATGGGCTATAAGGCTTGGTCGTGCCTACAGGATATGGTGGAAAGCATCAATATCAAATGGGGGCCCAACAGTTTGAGATAGCCCAACAAGGGAAGGATGGGTATCACTAGCATCAATGGGCCCCAATGATTTAGGATAGCCCAATAAGGGAAGACGGGTTGAAAATTGGGTATCAAGGTGGGCCCTACAAGGTATGGTTTACAAAGGTGGATGTTTAACCACTACTATTCCTATGATGCGGTCCACTAGGGAGTTGGACCTGACTCTCAGTGTGGTCCACGGCCTTACGAGATCTGGAAGAATGGATGAACAACATATAAATACCACACACATTATGGTGGGACTCTATTCAAGGTTAGGGTAAAAGAGAGGATGGGAAGATGGGCTTCATGATGGGCCCTAGTATGGTTCCCAACGGTGGATATTTAACCACTGTTGCTCCCAAGGTGTGGCCCATTTTGAAATTAAAATCGTAACGAGGCCCTCGACCCTCCAAATATCTAGGAGATGGATAGATGGCGTGGGCCATCACTCATACAAGGTGGGCCTAAATAAGTCAGCGAGGTTTATGGCCTAAAATGAGTAGACGGCGTATGTATAACACATACATCACGGTGGGTCTCCTATAATCACAACAGAACTCATATAATCACAATGGACCTTATACAATCATAATGGGCCACATACAATCTCAATGGGCCGCATCTCATGGGCCTAATACACATCACAATGGGCCGCATTACATGGGCCTGATATACATCACAATGGGCCTCACTCATGAGCCACATATACATCATAATGGGTCGCATCTCATGAGCCTCTTACATTAAGTGGGCCGCACCAATGGGCCTTATATACATCAAGTGGGCCACATATACATCAAAATGGGTCGCATCTCATGAACTTCTTACATCAAGTGGGCCGCACCAATGGGCCTCAAATACATCAAGTGGGCCACATTCACGAGCCGCACTAATGACCCTCATATATATCAAGTCGCCCACATCCATGGGCCGCACCAATAGCCCTCATCTACATCGAGTGGGCAACATCAATGGGCCTCACCAATGGGCCTTATATACATCAAATGGGCCACAACAATGGGTTGCACCAACTACACCATTCATGTATTTTAGAGCATTACCCAAAAATGAATCACATCGGAAGATCATCTAAACCATACCACAAATAATAATGGAGATAATGATTTTCACAGTTAAAACTTCACAGGGCCCAACATCACATTTATTTTCCATCCAATCTGTTCATATGGTCATAAGGACCCAAATCAAGAGGAAAAACAAATATTATATTGATCCAGAACTTCTGTGGTACCAAAAGAATTTCAATGGTAGTCGTTCAACTCTCCACTATTTTCTGCAGTGTGCACCACCTGATAGATCTGCCTCATTTTAGTCTCAGGCCTTGAGACGAGCTTACCAATTGGATGGAAAGTTTGGATGTAACACATACATTACTGGTGGGGTCCACCATCCCAAAATGGACAGACGATGTAGAAATTCAGATGCATCACAGCGTGGGTTATAAAACAAATGGTCGGCATTGATATAAAATAGATGGACGACATTGATGAAACACATATATCACAGCCCAACCCACCGTCCAACAATCTGGACGGTGGAGATAAAACACATATCATGGTGTGGCCCACCGTCCAACCATCTGAACGGTGTGGACCAAAGCACATATATCACGGTTGGCCTGCCCCTCCAACAAGTCAAGATGGGCGGTTGATAAATGATACATACATTAGGGTGGGCCCCACCTCATTTAGACGGTCTAGTCAGACACGCCAGCAGTGGGTTTCCACCGTCCAAATAGTGGACGGTGTGGATGTAAAAATAAATACATCATGCGTGGGGCCCGAAGAACTGGATGATGTCACTTCAGTAGTTGAATAGCCGTCCAGGGCTGCTGGACGCCCTGTACGATATATATATATATATATATATATATATATATATATATATTGTCATGCCCCAAACTTTGAAATCGGATTCAAAGGAATCCCGATTGCCAAATCTGGTGCCTCCAGCCTCCGTAGTACCCCGTTCTCGACTCTCAGCGTCCATAGGCCAGGCTCCAATCCTAAGATCCCATAAGGAGTGATGTTTTTTCAATGTACATTTATCTCATAATAAGCATATGTAACGCCCTAAATTTCGAGCGTCGAGCAAAGCTCAACTCCCAAGATCCGTCGCATCACTTATGCAACATAAATAATGATGATTAAATGTTGTCCGTATTAGTGCATTAAGCATGAATGGGATCACACTAAAAAATTATATCATATCTAGAGATACTTAAATTGAGCAAGCGAAAAACTGAGATAGATATATAAAGTATATAAGTGTTTCTCAATCCCCAGAGTATGGATATGTCACCAGGCTAAATATGTACATGTACTATTCAAAAACTTACAAAATAACCAAGTGTGAATGTGCGACTAATCCAAGTATCCCTATAATCTAGTCGAATCAGAACGAGGTCTACGAAGACCAGTCTGAAAGCTGAACATAGTAGAATTCCTCCTCGTCATAGAAGTTTGGCTCTGCCTCATAAGTCGTATCATCATCCGTAGCTACAATAGACTTTGGTTGGTGTTTAAAAATACCGTCCCAGAGTGGGAGTGAGTAATCAACTCAGTGGATCTATAAGGCAAAGGTTAACATGTTATAAATTCAGTCAATTAGTAATGATAAAGAAATACAACAGACATATCCTAAGTACTCTTGTTAATGCAAGAATGATATACTGTAACGATGCAGGCCCTCACTTACACTCTCTCAATGACTTCATCTCACGGTCGCGCATGGAAAACTCTCTAAACGTATGCTTCCTCGCCAAAGCACATGCAATGCTGTAACACCCTGAAAATCGGGGGTCATGTATAAACTCAACACCCGAGTTCCAGACCGTCACTTATGCAACAAAAATGATTATGATTCAATGTTGTCTGAGTTAAAGCATTCACATGAGTAAAAGTATACCAAAACTGCAATTCATACTCCAGATCCAGTGATAAAAGCAAGCGGAAGACTAAAGAATATATATATCACTGTATGGAAAAATAAAGTAGATCTCAACTGTCACTAAAGTATGAATACATCACTGAGTCTCATATACATATAAATGACAGAAATAAGTGTCCAAAAGAGTCCCACTATGAGGTCCCGTCAACCCAGGTCACCTAAGCAAAGCCATCATGGTACTACATGTATGAGAACTCGTCCTAGTCCTCATCAAAGTCTGGCTTTACCTCCTGGATCTCAGCATCACCTGCATCTAGAACAGGGTCTGGTGGGTGTTGCAAACACCATCCCGTAATTTGGGAATGAGTGATCAACTCAGTGGAATCATAGAGTAAAGATTAGCATGTTCACAAATCAATCATGCGATAATAGTAAAGCAGTAAATCAGACAATCCTAATACTGTTGTTAATGCAATATGACATGACGTGATGTATGCCCTCACCGACGATCTCCCTCATACGGCACCATCTTACGACCGCGGCATGCAATCGACCCTCAAGTGCTCCACATCTTTCAGGCACATGCAATGGTATGGTGATATAATTTTTGAGTTGTTATTAGTCCATTCAAACAGCAGGATTGGGAAACTAAGGTACTTCCCTTATATCAATCCCAACACAGATCCTGTCTAGGGTCGTCACTCCTAGTAATCTCATACGATGTATATTTTGTAGGTCACTGTAAGGGCTATCAGGGCTGTTGCTCGCACTCGTTGCACCACTCCCCCATCACCTTATCAATATAGGCCTACTGTACTCTACTACTACTGAAGGGTCATCGCCTCCCGTAGACTCAGAATACGCTCGCGGTCACTACAAAGGACTCGTCGCTTGATCAGTGTAGGCCGACAGCAAGAATATAGTGTCTCATACCACCATAATCTACTCACGAGGCTAGGTGCTCATTGGTCACTATGGGGAGGTTTGTGGCCCCAGCGTAGGCCGACAGCTCGACCACGGTGTCCCATACCACCATGCCCGGCTCATGAGTCTTTGTGGATCAAGGTACCATGGTTAACAGGGTTCACAATGGTAAGTTCAGTACCCTAGGTTCAAGCAGTTATGACTCATGCAGGGTGAACATACAACGACCAGTCGGGTTACTTGACGGCTCGAATAGCACGATCGCATCTCAAGTCGAAAACACCTCGTGTGGCCTAACCACTGCCACCAACTCCAAAACACGACTCGCGTTCATCGACGCGTCGTTCGTGGCGAAGATAAGCTAACCACGTATTCGCTCGGTTACCGACTTCCTGGACTAAGTATAGTCCCAAACATGTGGAATCACATCAGCAAAGTATGTGAGAGTATTGGAAATGAAATACAACCATATGAGCATGTTAACACATGTTGTAACATACAACTTAAACAAATCTTCAAGTACGTGCATTTCATACATATAATGAAATCATGCATATAGCTAACATGTAAGAAATCATTTACATCAGCATATTAATTGAGAAATCAATCTCAAACTAATCCATAACACCATTTAATTCAATACATACTAATACAAGCATTTATACAAACACTTACACTACACACTTAAGTCTACATATAGTATGTTGACCCGAAGTGCGCATTTAGGCGAATCTCTTCGCCAAACTAATTATGCACGCATTCCTAACATTCTAATGTGACAAAAAATCATGTCAATCACATCAGCAAAATATGAATGAAATCAGTACTTCCTACAAATGACTAAAATGCCCTAAATCTCATATTCTTCGCCTATTTACGAAACAGGAAACGGATAGCATGTTGTACATGTCAAACGGCGATGCCGTCGATAATCTACTATTAAACGACATTGAAAGCGTTGGAAACAGTCAATCAAAGCGTCTAAAATCCGCACCTTGTCTCTTATAGACGTGTCATTTCGAACGGAGCGTATACGCTTCGTCTACGGCGAATAGAGGACCTGTTTTACAAGATCTATTGGTTAACAGGCTATGGATCCTAGTGAACCTCAAATCAGTAACTTCTAGGGTTATTTCTTACCTAAAAATGTGGAGGAATCACCTGCCAGGTGATTGGAGGATGTTGCTACAGCACGTGCAACGGGCGGCACAAAGGCAGGAAAATTCTCTCCTACTCTCTCTCACAAACTCTCACCTTTTCTCTCTCCCAATCTAGGGTTTCTCTCAAATTCGGATGGGAGAGAGGAGTGAGGGTTTCAACCCCTTTTAAAAGCTTAAAAATGCCCAAAATAGGCTCAGGTACAAGGTTTACTTAGGGCATATCCAAATCGGGGCTGTTTCGGTCCAAAAGATGATTTCTGGTGGTCCCCTGGCCGAACGTGATCGGACTTAAGTTCACGCATACCGGATCTAGCACGCATTAAGTTTTCAGTCCAGCAGGGTTCATAGATCGCCCGTGACGGTCCAGTTTCAGTTCAGCGGTCACCGCACGTAGATCAGGGCTGCAAGTCTCATGATATGAAATAGAAATTTTTCCTGATCCGAGGGTGTAATTTGGCTGAATTCTGACGGTCAAAATGCTAAATACTGACACGACAAGTCGTGTGCCAGATTTGAATTTCAAATTCCAAATCTGTCCCTTTTCGCACTCTCTTCAGTCCGGGCTCAATGAAACAGCCTGTGGTTATCGGTTGGACTTGATTTTTGAAATGATTGTCAAGTCCAGTTAGGCGGTTCTAACGGTCTAAGATAGGAGGTATCGGACTTTCGACGTGCGGTCTAAATCCAATACAAAGTTTCAAAGTGGTCCAGAGAATAAACCTGCTTAGAGTTTGATCCGAGGTTATAGAGTATTGTAGAGTCATTTGTTCTACTCGATTTGGGTCTTGTAGAACGTATTTAAAGTGATCAGGGACTATTTCCCAGCTACTCTAGCGTTGCGCTAGCTAACTTTGTCTTATTTTCTAAAGGAATTAATCCTACGCGATTTCTGGTCAAGTCGGTACTCGTGTCCAAGTACGAATTTTTCACGGGCGTTATAAATGCGCTGCATGATCATGTTAGCTAAGTAACTATTTAAGCTTATTCATACAATAAATTCATAAAGCTAAGGTACCTCCCTTTACATCACTAACCCAAACGGGGATCCATCTAGGGTCGTTAATCCTAGTTAGTCACATATGATAAACAAGTTGTAGTTCATCACCCCTAATGGAAGCAGTCGATAGGTAAATTCAAATGTTTATACTCGAGGTCAGTACGGGAGGCTCATCACTTGAAAGTAGGATGATAGCTCGAATATAGTGTCCCATACCTCCGACGGGGAGGCTCATCAACATAGGCCGATAACTCGACCACGGTGTCCCATACCATGCCCAGCTCATGAGTCTTAGTGGATCGTGGCACCAAGGTTGAAATGGGCTTTACATTGATAAGTGGTACCTTAGATTCAAGTAGTAGCATCCATACATGGTAAACATACAATAGGCCAATTGGTTTATTTGACAAGTTTGATTGGTACGACCGCACGCTAAATTAATCGACATGGAGCGCATAAGTACTCCATGTGGCCTAACCACTGTCGACAATAATCGTACGACACAGATTCATCGAACATATCCAATGTGGAAAAACTAGTTCGGCCACTCAACCGAGATCCATTATCGATTTCCTAGACTACGTAGTAGTTCCAATTGCACTCAAATGCAATAGTTAACAACATAGGATAGTCATTATAGCATTTAACAACCAATTCAAATATAATTCCCATTTGAGCATTTTAACAAACATGTTGAACATATAATCATACATATGCATTTCATCCATAAATCACATAGTAACAATATATATTACATGAAAGAATTATACATATAGATGAGTTAGTTGAGAATCGTATCTCAACACCCTTTTTAAATGACATTCATCAAACAATTTCTCATCCAAACATTCTATCAAACACTTAGACTACAAATTTAAAAATACACGAATTTAATTAGTTATAGCATATATTATGGAAAATTCTTTCACAATGGAGTTGTCTTACATACAACAAACATGTATTCTAGGTTAAAAGTCATGGCAAGCACAAATCATAATCGCAAGTTCATTCAAAAATTTCTACAAACACATGAAATGCATTAAATATATCCATAGTTCGCACACATGTATAACTTATCGAATACACCGTAACTAAGATCATATAGTGGTAATCAAGTCAGACATAAATCATTAGATGACATTGAAAGTCTTGAAAACCATAACCTAAAAGTTTATAGTCTGCACCTTTCGTCGGTACACCCATTACGAACTTGATTCGTACACAACGTCCCCATCTACGGTACAATGACTACCTAAATCACAAAATAGGTTAGCTGTTTCATCGATTCATCTATTTGGATTCCTAAAATAAGATTACGGTTAGGATTTCTTACGTAAAACATCATTGAAACGAGTTGAGTAACTAAACATAAAGGCGATTCGATGCGTGGAGTAGCAGAACAGAAGTACTGTAGTAAACTCCAAGGATCTCCCTTCAATCTCCACTCTTCTCTCATTTTCTCTCTTCTCTCTCCAAGGGTTAGAGAAAATTCATATGGGATAGGAATGGCAGTGATTTAAAGTCCTTAAATAGGCTCAAAAGTTATGTCAATGGCCCCAAGGCCATGGTATACTTGAGTTATAGCCAAAAGGCATCTGTTTTGGGCAAACAGAGTTCATATTGAGGTCCATCACTCACATACATGATGGAAAGTTCTCTAACAATGGATCTAAGTCAGGTTAAGATTTCAGTTCGATCGAATTTGTAGATCAACCGTGGAAGACCGATTTCAGTTCAACAATCATTGTCACTCGATTAGGGTCACAAGTATACTAACATGTGCAAGGAAATTTTCCTGATCCATAGGTATAGTTTGGTTAAAAATTGATGGTCTGAAACCTTAAATTTTGCCTGGAAGCGAATGACCCAATTCACTTAAGTTTCAGTACAATTTTAAAAGATATTCGCGTTTCTCACACACTTTACTCAAGGCTCTAGTTATGCGTTTCTGGACACTGTTTGGGCTAGATTCCCACGATGATTGTCAAGCCCAGTGAAGTGGTCATAACCTTATAGTTTCACGGTCATCGGGCTTTTGACGCGTGGTTCAGGTCCTATAAGGAGTTTCAATGCGCTCTCAAGAGCAACTGGGTTTAGAAATTGCTCCTAGGTTTTTAGGTAATGTTGAGTTGGCAATTCTATTAGTTGTGGGTCTTGCAGTTTATATAGATAGTGGTCCAAGCTAATTCCTCTGATTATTTACTTTAGTACTTAATTAGTTTTCGTCTAATTTCTACAGAATTCGATCCTTAATGATTTCTGCCCGTGGTGATACTTGGGTCTTTATACAGATTTTTCTGAGACGTTACAATCTACCCCCCTTAAAGTAAAATTTTATCCTCAAAATTAGTACATTTTCGTACTCCTCAAGAATCTAAGGGTAGTTGTTATGGACCTTGTCTTTTGTTTTCCAAGTAACCTCTTCCTCAGTGTGGCGCATCCACAATACCTTCACAAGTGGAATCACTTTTCTGCGTAACACCTGTTCCTTCCTGTTTATAATACGCATTGGCCACAACACATAAGTAGTGTCTTCACTCAATTGTACCTGCTCCCATTTGATAATGTGGGAAGGATCAGGAACGAATTTCTTCAGCATCGATACGTGAAATACATTGTGCACACTAGTGAGTGGTGTGGGCAAAGCAAGGTAGTATGCTACCACACCCATTCGGTCTAAAATCTGGAATGGGCCAATGAACATCGGTGTAAGTTTTCCTTTCTTGCTAAAGTGGAGGACTCCCTTCATTGAGAAAACTTTTAGGAATACATGGTTCCCAACCTCAAACTCTAGCTGTCTCCATCTGGTATCGGCGTAACTCTTCTTTCTGCTCTGTGCTACAAGAAGACAACGCCTGATAATGTCAATATTCTTTGAGGCCACCTGTACTAAATCTGGGTCAATCAAACTCTTCTCGTTAACCTTTTCCCAGTAATGTGGTGCTCAACATGGATGCCCATATAGTGCTTCATAAGGAGCCATGTCAATGCTCACTTGAAAGCTGTTGTTATAAGTGAACTCAGCATAGTGAAAACAATCATCACAACTATCTTTGAAATCGAGTACACATGCCCACAACATATTTTCAAACACCTGATTTATCCGTTCCGTCTGCCCATCCGTCTGTGGGTGGAATGCGGTACTAAAGTTCAGTTTCACTCCTATTGCTTCTTGGATTCGAGTCCAAAAGATAGGCATTAATCACATGTCTCGATTCAACACAATCTCCATAGGAACTCTATGAAGACGTACTATCTCGTTGATGTATAACATGACCAAATCATCTAATGAGTTTGAAACTCTAATCGGGAGGAAGTGAACCGATTTCGTCAAGGTCCACAATCACCCAAATGGAGTCATGTCCCTTCCATAGAAATGAAATCCCATTTCCATTCCGCTATAGGCATAGCCTGAAGTAAACCAAGAGGTCGGCGATGTTCGACCTTGACTTGCTGGCACGTGAGACAACGGGACACAAAGTCTGCTATGTGGGCCTTCATATTGTCCCACCAGTACGAACGTTTCATATCTCGATACATCTTCGTACTAGCAGGATGCATCACCATCTTTGAATTGTGAGTAACTTCGAAAACTTCCCTTCTTAAATCATGAAGATTTGAGACTCATAGGCGGCAACGATATCGTAAACCCCTATCCGAACCAATCTCCATTCAGAGTCTTCATCATCATTAGCTCATTTTCTGATCTCCACCAACCATTCACCTGCCCTTTGGACTACAATGATTCGGTCATCGATAAGTGGTTGTACACGAATATGTACGATGATCTCGAACGGCTCTTCTACTGTAAGCTTCTGTTGAAAGTCTCGCACAAATTCGACCATATTCCATTCTTCTATCATTAGTGGAGCTACGAATTCTACTATCTTCTTGCGACTTAACGCATCTACCAGAAGGTTAGCCTTGCCAGGATGGTAGAAGACCTCAAACTTGAAATCTTTCAAGGTTTTCATACATCGTCGTTGCCTTGTATTCAAGTCTCTCTATGTGAATATGTACCCAAGGCTCTTGTGGTTGCAAAAGAGCTTGAACTCCTCTCCGTAGATGTAATGTCTCCAAAGCTTTAATGCAAAGATGATGGCCGTTAACTCCAAGTCGTGCGTAGGGTAGCTTTCCTTGTGTTTCCTCAATTGTCGTGATGCATAGGCAATCACCCTATCCTTCTGCATAAGAAGACAACCCAAACCAACACGAGAGGCGTCGGTGTATATGGTATATGTAACCCCTTGCTCTGACAATACTAACACGGGTACGGACATCAACTTGTCCTTCAGTTCTTGAAAGGCTGCTTCTGCCTTCTCGTTCCAAGCAAACTTAAGATCTTTTCGAGTGAGCTAAAACAACAGCTTGGCTATCCTAGAAAAGTCTCTAATGAATCGGTGATAGTAGCCAGCAAGTCCTAGGAAACTCCTTATTTCTGTAACTGAACCGAGATGCTTCTAGTCCTGAATTGCAGTCACCCTAGCAAGGTCCACAGATATTCCTTCCTTGGACACCACATGTCCCAGGAATTTGACTTGTTTGTTCTAGAAGTAGTACTTCTTGAACTGAGCAAATAACTAGTTCTTCCTGAGAGTATCAAAGACGGCTCATAGGTGCTCTTCGTGATCTTTCTGACTCTTGGAGTATATCAAGATGTCATCTATAAATATAATGATGAATCAGTATAGATATGACCGAAACACCCGGTTCATGAGGTCTATGAACACAGCTGGTGCATTTGTGAGTCCAAACGACATCCTAATGAACTCGTAGTGCCCAAAGCTGGTTCTGAATGTTGTTTTCTGCTCGTCCTCATCCCTGACACCCAACTGGTGATACCCTGACTGTAAGTCAATATTAGTGAAATACTGTGCCCCTTTCAACTGATTGAACAGATCATCTATCCTAAGCCAATGATACTTGTTCTTCATTGTCACTTCGTTCAACCTACGATAATCAATACACAATTGCAGTGATTCGTTCTTCTTCTTTACAAATAGCACTGGTGCTCCCCAAGGAGATACACTTGGTCATATGAAACCTTGTCCATATGAGGCATGCGATACGTCGGTAGAGAGATAGGTGTTGCACCAGGCACTAGGTCGATGGTAAAATCAATCTCGCACTGAGGAGGTAGCGTAGGGATTTTTCTGAACACGTCCGTGAAATCTTGAATAACTGGCATGTTCATAAGTATCGGACCCTGAACCTCTTTCAATAAGGAAGCGTAACAAAGGACACGAAAAGGTTAACTAACCTGAATAGAGAAAGTAAAGGTCGTGCCCTCAGGTCTATGGGTTGTCGCCAATCGGGTATTGCAATCAATCTCTGCTTTCAGCTCGGTGAGCCAGTCCATGTCGAGAATGACGTCATAATGATACAACGGGTTGATTATTAGGTTAATACATATCATTTTGCTCCCTAAGTCTATCAAGCAACCCTTACATAGCTTAGTGGCCTCCGTGAATGTTCCTACAACCGCGATAACTATCGCCCCAACCATAGGGGTCGTATTCAGCCCTAAGCGCTTGACTATAGAACATGATATCATTGAAATAGTAGACCTAGTATCCACCAATAGAAATATGGGTGTACCTTGGATGTGAGCAGTGACTTCGAATGTTAAAGGCACTGTAGTTGCCAACTCAGATGCTTTAGTTGCAAGTGCATGTACTCGCGCCTATTGAGGACAGTTCGGTTGAGCTGCCATATATCGTTAAGGTGACTTATTATGAGATGCATTTGTCTTATAAAAAGGCTGTGCTGGTGGCGCTGATCGTAGAGGTGGAGATGAGATAGCACGAGGAAGTTGACAATTGATCTTCTAAGGTGGTGAGAAGCCATTGTCCCTCATCTTGGTAAAGCAGTAAGTATCTGTATGGCCCAACCTCTTGCAGTAAGTGCACCACAAATCTGATAGCCTCAGCTGGGTCGGTGGAGCCATAAGCCTAGGAGGTGAATCTGCACGTGGCCTCTTACCGAGGAATGGTCTGTTCTACAAATCAGGTCAAGGCCTCAGACCTATGGGCACACGTGTATGGGATAGTCTATCCCCATCCTGCTCAGATTGTGGGGACATGTTCACTAGCTCAAAATAGTTGGGAATGCTAGTGTAATACATCTTCATATGTATCTTAGGTCGTAGACCCTCAAAAAATCACCACATTCGCATTGGCTCGTCTACTAGTATCAAAGGAGCATATCTAACCAACTCCGTGAACCTGTTCTAGCTACTCGGCTACAGTCATCCCTCCCTGTCGGAGGGGAAGGAACTCACCCACCTTTTCATTATGGTAAGTGAGGGGGGAAATACTTCCCATGGAAGCACGTCTCAAATGCAATTTAGGTCCACACATAACCTATGGGAACGGTCCATAGTATGTTGTCCCACCATAGACTAGCCTCCTTCTCGAACATATATGTAACCAAATCTACCTACTCTACCTTAGTATAGTGTAATGGCTTTAACATCTTAGAGATGCGATCTAGCCAATATTTGACCTCCTCAGGCCTGTTAGTACCTTCAAAGGTGGGAGGTTGGAAATGCTAAAAGGGTTCGAACAGTCCGCTAGCATTCATATTCCCAACAGGGTACACAGGTGGTGCAGGTGGGACCATGTTCATGTTCTGGGCAAGGGCTCCGCAATAGTGGTCCAAACCTACTATTGCTGCATTAGGAGCATCATTTTTTCCAACCTAATAGGAGGAGGAGCTTCCTGAGGCATGTGTGGAGTTGAGGTAGACGCATGGTTCTGTTCTGGAACCAATGGTGCATTAGGCGTTGGCCCATTGGTGAGGCCAGTGGCCGGCTATGAATTTGGTATGGTGTCACTATCAGGGCCCAAACTAGGGTCCGTGTGGCTATTCTTAGGGGAGGTACCCCATTAAACGATCCACCAAGTGCATGATGTGTCATATTCCAAGTGGTCTTCGGAGGCATTCCCTATATAAAACATAGGGTGTAACACGCGTAAGATTTAGGATAACACTACGCACTTATCCAAACATTATACACATTTCATTTCAAAAGAAGATCCATGCATTTCATCTAACCAAATTTTACGACGATACATATGATATAGCAGTACAAAAAAGTATCATGACGGAAGATGCATGTGAACTAATTTAGTAAGAGTTTCACGCCAACTACTCTAACATATTACCAAGCCTACCAAGGCTATTACATAACAAACAAGAAACAAAGAAACGCAAAAGATAACTACAACCTATATCTACCCCTTTGACTCTAGCGAAGGTGGAGGCACACCCTTATCCTTCATACAGCATAGGAGGGCCTTTAGGGTGCACGACATCTTCTTGCATTTTTGTTTCAAATAGGCCTGACTCTCCTTGACCTCCTATCTCAAGGTGGCCTAATTTTCCGCAATTCTGGTGTAACACCCCGGATTTTGGCTAATCTGGGATTTGACGTCCTTAGGCAGTGGGTCAATTAAAACACTTGAAAAATCGTTCAGAACCCAATTCCATAGCCAAAGAAACCACTTAGGATTAATTTCTTTAGAAACTAAGCATAAGTTAGCTAGCGCAACGTTGGAGTGGCTGGGAAATGGTCCCTGATCACTTTAAATACGTTCTACAAGGCCCAAAGCGAGTGGAACCAATGGTGCTATAATGCTCTAAAACCTCGGACCAAACTCTAAGCAGGTTTGTTCTCTGGACCACTTTGAATCTTTGTATTGGATCTAGACCGCACGTCGAAAGTCCGATACCTCCTATCTTAGACCGTTAGAACCGTCTAGCTGGACTTGACACTCATTCCAAAAATCAAGTCAAACCGATAATCACAGGCTATTTCATTGAGCCCGGACCGAAGAGAGTGAGAATAGGGTTAGAATTGGAATTTGAAATTCAAATCTGGCACACAATTTGACGCATCAGTATTGAGCGTCCTGACCGTCAGAATACAGCCAAATTACACCCTTGGATCAGGAAAAATATCTATTATATATCACGAGACTTATAGGCCTGATCTTGGTGCGATGACCGTTAAACTGAAACTGGACCGCCACGTGCGATCTGGGAACCCTACCGGTCTGAAAACTGGATGTGTGCTAGATCCAGTATGCATGAGCTTAAGTCCGACCGCATTTGGCCAGGGGACCTTCAGAAATGCCTTTTTGGACCGAAACGGCCCCGATTTGGTTAGGCACCAAGTAAACATTGTTCCCAAGCCTATTTTGGGCATGTTGTAGGCTATAAAAGGGGTTGAAACCCTCACTCCTCTCTCCCATCCGAATTTGAGAGAAGCCCTAGCTTGGGAGAGGAAAAAAAAAGTGAGAGATTGTGAGAGAGTGGGGGAGTTCTTCCTGCCACTTGTGCTACGTGTTGCACGTGCTTAAGCAACACACCTCTACCACCTTCCCGGCGATTCCACCGTGATCCTAGGTAAGTAAAAACCCTAAATAGTTGTTGATTTGAGTTTTCCTTGTTTCCATAGCGATGTAGCTTATGGATCTTATGTATTAGGCTCCTTACTCGCCGTAGACGAAGCATATACGCTCCGCTTCAATTCCCGAGTCTACAAGACACTAGGTGAGGATTTTAGACGCTTTGATTGACGGTTCCCAACGCTTTCAATGTCGTTTAATAGTAGATTCTTGACGGCATCGCCGTTTGACATGTACAAAATGCTCTCCGTTTCCCGTTTCGTAAGCTAACGAAGAATATGAGATTTAGGGCATTTTAGTCATTTGTAGGAAGTACTGTTTACATTCATATTTTGCTGATGTGATTGACATGGTTTGTTGTCGCATTAGGAAGTTAGGAATGCGTGTATAATTAGTTTGGCGAAGAGATTCGCCTAGTTGCGCACTTTGGGTCGACATACTATATGTAGACTTAAGTGTGTAGTGTATGTGTTTGTATAAATGCTTGTATTAGTATGTATTGAATTAAATGATGTTATTTGATAGTTTGTGATTGATTTTTCAATTATTATGCTGACCTAAATGATTTTCTACATGTTGACTAAATGCATGATTTCATTACATGCATGAAATTTATGTGCTTGAGGATTTGCTTAAGTTGAATGTTATAACATGTGTTAACATGCTCACATGATTGTATTTCAATTCCAATGCTCTTACATAACTTGTTGATGTGATTCCATAAGTGTTTGGGACTAGACTTAGTCCAGGCAGTCGGTAACCGAGCGAATTCGTGGCTGACTGGTCATAGCCACGAACGACGCGTCGATGAACGTGATTCGTGTTTAGAGTTGGCGACAGTGGTTAGGCCACGCGAAGTGTTTACGCACTTCATGTCGTTCGACTTGCGATGCGATCGCACTAGTCGAGCCCGTCAAGTAACCCGACTGGCCGATGTTTGTTCACCTTGTATGTATCATAACTGCTTGAACCTAGGGTACTGAACTTACCATTGTAAACCCTATTAACCGTGGTACCTTGATCCACGAAGACTCATGAGCCGGGCATGGTGGTATGGGACACCGTGGTCGAGCTGTCGGCCTACGCTGGGGCCACAAACCTCCCCGTAGTGACCAGTGAGCACCTTGACTCGTGAGCAGATTATGGTGGTATGGGACACTATATTCTAGCTGTCGGCCTACACTGATCAGGCGACGAGCCCTTTGTAGTGACCGCGAGCGTATTCTGAGTCCACGGGAGGCGACGACCCTTCCGTGCAGTAGAGTACAGTAGGCCTGTATTGATAAGGTGATGGGGGAGCGGTGCAACGAGTGCGAGCAACAGCCCTGGCAGCCCTTGCAGTGACCTACGAAATATACATCGTATGAGATTACTAGGAGTGACGACCCTAAACAGGATCTGTGTTGGGATTGATACAAGGGAAGTACCTTAGTTTCCCAATCCTGTTGTTTGAATGGACTAATAACAACTTGGAAATCATATCACCATAGCATTGCATGTGCCTGGAAGATGTGGAGCACTCTAGGGAGTGTGGCATGCCGCGGTCGTAAGATGTTGCCGCATGAGGGTGATTGTCGGTGAGGGCATACATCACGTCATATCATCTTGCATTAACAACAGTATTAGGATTGTCTGATTTACTGCTTTACTATTATCGCGTGATTGAATTGTGAACATGCTAATCTTTGCTCTATGATTCCACTGAGTTGATCACTCACTCCCACGTTTAGGGATGGTGTTTCCGGACACCCACCAGTCCCTTTTGTGATTGCAGATGATGGCGCGGCCTGTGAGGCGGAGCTGGACTTGATGATGAGAAGGAGGATTCCTCCTTTATGCGTGTTCTGATTGACGGGATTGCAGGGAGGTTGATTAGATACTTTGACATTTGTCATTTTGAATTTTTAACGCCCCCATGTATATTCATTTTGTTTACTGTTGAAGTATACATGTATGTGTATAACCTGGTAATATATTCACACTCTGGAGACATACAACAGTTTATGTACGTTATACATACTATTACAGTCTTCCGCTTGCAAATTTCACTGTCTCTGGAGTATGATATGCTGTTCTGGCTTAATCTCACTCATGTTTAATACATTATCACAGACAACATTCAATCATACATACCCATGTTGCATAAATAACATTTTGGAACTCGGGAGTTGGGTTTTTGCTCGACCCCCCCGATTTTCGGGATGTTACATCTGGCCATGCGGGCTTCTAAGGCAGCCCAATCATGGCGGACCTCATGTATAACGGGAGGGCCTCCATCAAAGTCTTGGGCCTCCTCTTCTTCTTCATGATCTCCCTCTTCATTAATGCCCTCATCTTCACTGCCTTCCTCTCCACTTCCTTCTTCTTCATCACCACTTTCTTCCTCACCTTCACTTCCCTCGTCATGTTCACTTTCTTCTTCTGTATCATCTCTCTGCTCCTCAAGTCAAGCTTGGCATCGCCTAAGGCCAATGCCCATGTTGTCAAGCGTGTTATCCCTGATAATGTAGATTGGGCCGACGTTATCCATATGAAGTCTGAAACTATAGTGGTGGGCAATTTGAAAACAAGTCGACCAAAAGGTAGCGATGAGCTTTGATTAGTAGACCGTGCAGTGTTGATTATCTAAGATAGGACAAGAGTAGGCAGGCATACTTTCTCCCCTTGTCCAACTCTATACAAGAAGTCCACCATGAACCTTGTACATTCGACGCGGTTACTTCACCTAGGATACATGTTATACGTGCAAATGTGGTGGAGCAGGTGGAAGTTGTTTGTCGTCTTGGATGAAGCAAGGCTATTTCCCCACCTCCAATACTCGAGCTGGCCACATAGGAAATGTGTGTGGTGTCTTTTCTCTCACTCACTAGCGATGTTCTTCTAACTGGCATGTACCACACCTCTTTCAACTCCCATAATGCAGGCCATCTCATCCACACCAACTATGGTCTCCTGCCTTCCTAAAGGGATAGTAAATTGGAGAGGCTTCAACAGTGGATTCCAAATGTGGACATAGAAGGCTCGTACAATGCCTTCACTAGCATGAGTGTTTCCCTCAAATATGGGACCCCACCCATTTTCTAGGAGAAAGTCGATGAATGGATACATCCCAAACAACTTCTCAACGATGTGTGCTTCAAATACGACCTTGTGGTTGAGATTGACATCCAGTGGTAGCAATCTTTCCAACGGAATTTGAGGATCGAGGTCCCACTTAGACCTTCGTTCACGGTCAGCACTTGCAATGGCTTCGGTGTCTGCCCTCTTCGTAGTACGGTGTGGTCGGCTCTGCCCGGCCTTATCCAGGGCCGCTCTCTTCTTTCCCATGAGAGAAAGGAGCTTAAGATTGAGAAGATGGCAGTGACGAGCTCAAAAAGAGCCATAGGACATCGAAAAGCTAGTAGGGTGAGGGAGGTTGGTGGATTTTGTGGAGGTTATGGGACACCAAAGGGGATTTGGTGCTCAATAAATGTAAATAGGGAAGATAAAGAGATGAAAATGATGGTTTCAAGGCAATGGTGGTTGGTAGATGTAATATGTAGAAGATTTGGAAAGTTATGAGACATAAAAGAGGGCTTTTGTGTTAAAAGTGGTGGAAATAGTGAAGATGAAGAGATGAAATTGAGGAATAGTAATGTAATGATGAATAAGAAAGAAGATTTTAAGGTTTGAAATGTAAGGATGAAAGGATTTGAGAGGGAAAGGAAGGTTTGGGGGGTTTGGGAGTGAAAATGGAGTGGAAGAGGCATGCAATGGGTCAAAATAACCCCAAAAAGGGTTTAAAGGGATGGTGGGGTGGTCCCACATGTGTGTTAGGGCCCACTTGGCCAGGTGGTGAGCGGTGTGCCACCGATCGGGGGGTGCCGTCACCCCCTCTCTAGACCTCCGGCAGTGGCTCTGACCTGGGGCAGTGGCCACCCACTCCCGAGATGTCGGAAACATATGGGACCCCCTGGGTCCCACTGTATTTTACGGTGTGGCCCCCACATCCGTTTGAGGTGCTTTCGAGTTCAACTTGCACGTATTCATGTTTTTGGCATATTTTGAGCGTGGAATTCACCGAATTATCATCACAAACTGTCGATTGCCAGTCTAGAAAGGGATGGGATCATTTCACATGATCTTAGATGCATACGGGGTGCATTTCAGCTATCAGTTTCGCCCGTCGGTGAAACTGGGAATCCTATGTTCGTTTCTACATTTCATCGCCCCCACCTAAGTCAAAGTACGTTAGTGTGTGTCGTGTTACCATAACTCATGTCCATTTTAATCCAAATCATGCTTTGACACCAACTTGTAATGCCCCAAATTTTGAGGGTCAAGCAAAGCTTAACTCCTAAGATTCGTCACATCACTTATGCAACATAACTAATGATGATTAAATGTTCTTTGTATTAGTGCATTAAACATGAATGAGATTACACTAAAACAGCATATCATACTCCAGATATACTTAAATTGAGCAAGCAGAAGAATGAGATAGATATATAAAGTATATAAGTGTTTCTCAAACCCCAGAGTATGAATATGTCACCAGGTTAAATATGTACATGTACTATTCCAAAATTTACAAAATAACCAAGTGTGAATGTCTGACTAATCCAAGTATCCCTATAATCCAGTCAAATTAGAATGAGGTTTACGAAGACCAGCCTGAAAGCTGAACATAGGAGAATTCCTCCTCCTTGTCATAAAAGTCTGACTCCACCTCATAAGTCGTATTATCATCTACAACTAAAAAGAGTCTGGTTGGTGTTTTAAAACACTGTCCCAGAGTGAGAGTGAGTGATCAACTCAGTGGAGTTATAAGGTAAAGGTTAACATGTTATCAATTTAGTCAAGCAGTAATGATAAAGCGGTACAACAAAAATATTCAAAGTACTCTTGTTAATGCATGAATGGTATGCTGTAATGATGCATGTCCTCACTTGCACTCCCTCAGAGACTTCATCTCAATGTCGCGCATGACAAACTCCCTAAACGTGCTCTTGCTCGCCAAAGCACATGCAATGTGGTGCATGATTGTGTTAGCCAAGTAATTATTTAGGATTATTCATACAGTAGATTCGGAAAATTAAGGTACTTCCCTTTACATCACTAACCCAAATGGGGATCCATAGGCAAGTTATAGGGCATCACCCCTAATGGAAGCAGTGGAAAGGTAAGTTCAAATGTTTATACTCGAGGTCACTATAGGAGGCTCATCACCTGAACCTAGGCCGACAGCTCGAATACAGTGTCCCTGTAACACCCTGAAAATCGGGGGTCGTGTATAAACTCAACTCCCGAGTTCCAGACCGTCACTTATGCAACAAAAATGATTATGATTCAATGTTGTTTGAGTTAAAGCATTTACATGAGTAAAAGTATACCAAAACTGCAATTCATACTCCAGATCCAGTGATAAAAGCAAGCGGAAGACTAAACAATATATATATCACTGTATGGAAAAACAAAGTAGATCTCATCTGTCTCTAAAGTATGAATACATCTCTGAGTCTTATATACATATACATGAACAAAATCAAATGTTCAAAATAGTCCCACTGAAGTCCCATCAACCCAGGTCACCTACGCAAAGCCATCATGGTACTGCATGTACGAGAACTCGTCTTGGTCCTCGTCAAAGTCTGGCTCTGCCTCCTGGATCTCAGCATCACCTGCATCTACAACAGGGTCTGGTGGGTGTTGCAAACACCATCCCGTAATGTGGGAATGAGTGATCAACTCAGTGGAATCATAGAGCAAAGATTAGCATGTTCACAAATCAATCATGCGATAATAGTAAAGCAGTAAATCAGACAATCCTAATACTGTTGTTAATGCAATATGACATGATGCGATGTATGCCCTCACCGACGATCTCCCTCATACGGCACCATCTTACGACCGCGGCATGCAATCGACCCTCAAGTGCTCCACATCTTCCATGCACATGCAATGGCATGGTGATATGATTTCCAAGTTGTTATTAGTCCATTCAAACAGCAGGATTGGGAAACTAAGGTACTTCCCTTATATCAATCCCAACACAGATCCTGTCTAGGGTCATCACTCCTAGTAATCTCATACGATGTATATTTTGTAGGTCGCTGTAAGGGCTGCCAGGGCTGTTGCTCGCACTCGTTGCACCGCTCTCCCATCACCTTATCAATACAGGCCTACTGTACTCTACTGCTACTGAAGGGTCGTCGCCTCCCGTAGACTCAGAATACGCTCGCGGTCACTACAAAGGACTCATCGCCTGATCAGTGTGGGCCGGTAGCTAGAATATAGTGTCCCATACCACCATAATCTGCTCACGGGACTAGGTGCTCACTGGTCACTACGGGGAGGTTTGTGGCCCCAGCGTAGGCCGACAGCTCGACCACGGTGTCCCATACCACCATGCCCGGCTCATGAGTCTTCGTGGATCAAGGTACCATGGTTAACGGGGTTTACAATGGTAAGTTCAGTACCCTAGGTTCAAGCAGTTATGATTCATGCAGGGTGAACATACATCGGCCAGTTAGGTTACTTGACGGGCACGACTAGCGCGATCGCATCTCAAGTCGAACGACATGAGGTGCGTAAAACACCTCGCATGGCCTAACCACTTCCGCCAACTCCAAAACACGGCTCGCGTTCATCGACGCATCGTTCGTGGCCAAGACCAGCCAACCACGAATTCACTCGGTTACCGACTTCCTGGACTAAGTATAGTCCCAAACAATTATGGAATCACATCAGCAAATCATATGAGAGTATTGGAATTGAAATACAACCATGTGAGCATGTTAACACACGTTATAACATACAACTTAGGCAAATCTTCAAGCACGTACATTTCATGCATATAATGAAATCATGCATTAAGCTAACATGTAGGAAATCATTCACATCAGCATATTAATTGAGAAATCAATCTCAAACTAATTCATAACATCATTTAATTCAATACATACTAATACAAGCATTTATACAAACACATACACTACACACTTAAGTCTACATATAGTATATCGACCCGAAGTGCGCAATTAGGCGAATCTCTTTGCCAAACTAATTATGCACGTATTCCTAACTTTCTAATGCGACAAAAAATCATGTCAATCACATTAGCAAAATATGAATGAAATCAGTACTTCCTACAAATGACTAAAATGCCCTAAATCTCATACTCTTCGTTGATTTACGAAACGGGAAACGGATAGCATGTTGTACATGTCAAACGGCGATGCTGTCAATAATCTACTATTAAACGACATTGAAAGCTTTGGAAACCGTCAATCAAAGCGTCTAAAATCCTCACCTAGTCTCTTATAGACGTGTCGTTTCGAACGGAGCGTATACGCTTCGTCTACGGCGATAAGAGAACCTGTTTTACAAGATCTATTAGTTAAAAAGCTATGGATCCTAGTGAACCTTAAATCAGCAACTTCTAGGGTTGTTTCTTACCTGAAAACGTGGAGAAATCACCGGCTTGGTGATCAGAAGATGTTGCTACAGCACGTGCAACAGGTGGCACGAAGATGGGAAAAATCTCTCCTACTCTCTCTCACAAACTCTCACCTTTTCTCTCTCCCAAATTAGGGTTTCTCTCAAATTCGGATGGGAGAGAGGAGTGAGGGTTTCAACCCCTTTTATAAGCCCAAAAACGCCCAAAATAGGCTCCGGTACAAAGTTCACTTAGTGCATATCTAAATCGGGGCTGTTTCGGTCCAAAAGATGCTTTCTGGTGGTCCCCTGGCCGAATGCGATCGGACTTAAGCTCATGCGTACCAGATCTAGCACGTATTAAGTTTTCAGTCAGGCAGGGTTCGCAGATCGCACGTGGCGGACCAGTTTCAGTTCAGCGGTCACCGCACGTAGATCGGGGCTGCAAGTCTCATGATATGAAATAGAAATTTTTCTTGATCCGAGGGTGTAATCTGACTGAATTCTGACGGTCAGAATGCTTAATACTAACACGTCAAGTCGTGTGCCAGATTTAAATTTGAAATTCCAATTCTGTCCCTATTCGCACTCTCTTCAGTCCGGGCTTAATGAAATAGCCTGTGATTATCGGTTTGACTTGATTTTCGAATTGATTGTCAAGTCTAGCTAGGCGGTTCTAACGGTCCAAGATAGGAGGTATCGGACTTTCGACGCGCGGTCTAGATCCAATACAAAATTTCAAAGTGGTCCAGAGAACAAACCTGCTTAGAGTTTGATCCGAGGTTATAGAGTATTATAGAGTCATTGGTTCTACTCGATTTGGGTCTTGTAGAACGTATTTAAAGTGATCAGGGACTATTTCCCAGCTACTCTAGCGTTGCGCTAGCTAACTTAGTCATATTTTCTAAAAGAATTAATTCTACGCAATTTCGGGTCGAGTTGGTACTCGAGTCCAAGTACGGATTTTTCACGGGCGTTACAATCTACCCCCCTTAACAAATAATTTCGTCCTCAAAATTTGTACCTTTTCGTACTCCTCGAGAAGCTGTGGGTAGTTCTTTCTGATCTCGGCTTCTGTCTCCCAAGTAGCCTCTTCCTCAGAGTGATGCGTCCACAATTCCTTCACATGGGGAATCACCTTGCTACGCAGTACCTGCTCCTTCCTGTCTAGGATACGTGTCGGTCGCAGGATATATGTAACATCGTCTCCTAACTGCACCTACTCCCATCTGATGATATGGGAAGGATCAACAACGTACTTCTTTAGCATAGAAACATGAAATACGTTGTGAACGCTCGCGAGAGGCGTGGGTAAAGCCAATCGGTATGCCACTGCTCCCACACGATAGAGGATCTGGAATGGACCAATGAATTGCGGTGCCAGCTTCCCCTTCTTCCCGAACCGAAGGACTCCCTTCATAGGAAAAACTCGTAAAAACACATGATCCCCAACTGTGAACTCCAGCGGCCTCCGTCTTGTATCGGCATAACTCTTCTATCTGCTCTGCGCGGTGAGAAGCCGACGTCAAATAATATCAATCTTCTCTGATGTCGCCTGCACCAACTCTGGGCCAATCAGGCTACGCTCACCGACCTCTGCCCAGCAATGCGGTGCACGACAAGGTCGCCCATACAACGCCTCGTAAGGTGTCATATCGATACTCGCCTGATAACTGTTGTTGTACGCAAACTCCGCATATGCAAGACAATCGTCCCAACTGTCATTGAAGTCCAATGCGCAAGCTCACAACATGTCCTCTAAGATCCGGTTCACCCGCTCCGTCTGTCTGTGGGTGAAAAGCAGTACTAAACTTCAACTTTACACCCATAGCCTCCTGAATGCGAGTCCAGAAAATAGAAGTAAACCGCGTGTCTCTGTCCGACACGATCTCCAATGGAACTCCATGCAGACGCACGATCTCTCTGATGTACAGTCTAGCCAGCTCGTCTGCAGAGTTCGTAACTCTGATCCGTAGGAAGTGCGCCGACTTCATCAGACAGTCGACGATCACCCAAATGGAATCATGTCCCTTCTTCGTCTTCGGCAACCCAGAAATGAAGTCCATGGAAATGAAATCCCACTTCCACTCTGCGATCGGCATAGGCTACAAAAGTCTAGGTGGTCGGCGATGCTCTGCCTTCACCTGCTGACAAGTGAGACAACGGGACACGAACTCAGCTATGTGGGTCTTCATACCTCCCCACCAATATGTCCTCTTAACGTCGCGATACATCTTCGTACTGCTTGGATGCATCGCGAGTCTAGTACAGTGCGCAGCCTCGAGAATCTCTCTTCTCAAGTCTGGGACGTCTGGGACGCATAGGCGGCCATGATATCGTAAGCCCCCATCCATACCAACTCGCCAGTCGGCGTCTGCATCATCACTGGCCTGCTCTCGAAGCTCAGTCAGATGCGCATCGTCCCTCTGCGCCTCGATGACCCAGTCATCGATCTGAGATCGCACCTGTACATGTGCGATGAACTCGTACGTCTCCTCTACAGTGAGTTTCTGCTCAAAGTCTCGCAAAAACTCAACCATATCCCACTCAGCAACCATAAGTGGAGCCACAAACTCTATAGCCTTCTTGCGGCTCAACGCGTCAGCCACAAGGTTCGCCTTCCCAGGATGGTAAGAGACTTCGAATTTGAAGTCCTTCAACGTCTCCATCCATCGTCGCTGCCTCATATTCAAGTCTCGCTGCGTGAATATGTACTTGAGGCTCTTGTGGTCGCAAAAGAGCTCGAACTCCTCTCCATAGAGGTAATGTCTCCAGAGTCTCAGTGCGAATATGACGGCTGCCAACTCTAGGTCGTGTGTAGGGTAATTCTCCTCGTGCTTCCTTAATTGTCTCGTGGCATACGAAATTACCCTGTCCCTCTGCATAAGGACACAACCCAGACCAACGCTAGACGCGTCAGTATAAATAGTGTATCTAACCCCCTGCTCTGGCAATACTAGCACAGGGGCGGACGTAAGTCTGTCCTTCAGCTCCTGAAAAGCTGACTCAGCCTGATCGTTCCAAGCGAACTTCACGTCCTTCCGTGTCAACTGAGATAAGGGTCTCACGATCTTCGAGAAGTCCTGTATGAAGCGCCGATAGTAACCAGCGAGAACTAAAAAACTCCTCACCTCAGTGACAGAACCAGGCTGCTCCCAGTCCTGCACCGCAGCTACCTTAGACAGGTCAACTGCCATACCATCCTTGGACACCACGTGTCCCAGGAACTTCACTTCTTGCTTCCAGAAGTCGCACTTCTTGTACTGTGAGAACAACTGATGCTGTCTGAGCGTATCCAGGACCAAACGCAAGTGCTCCTCATGCTCCTCTCGACTCCTAGAGTACACCAAAATTTCGTCAATGAAAACAATGACGAATCGATAGAGGAAAGGCCGAAATACCCGGTTCATCAGATCCATAAACACGGCTGGTACGTTCGTGAGACCGAACGACATCACGAGGAACTCGTAGTGGCTAAAACTGGTCCTGAATGCTGTCTTCTGCACGTCCTCATCCCTGACGCACAACTGATGATATCCTGACTGAAGATCAATCTTCGAGAAGTACTGCGCTCCTCACAACTGATCAAACAAGTCATCGATCCTGGGTGAAGGGTACTTGTTCTTCACTGTGATCTGGTTCAGCCTGCGATAATCAATACACAATCGCATCGAACCATCCTTCTTCCTCACAAATAAGACCGGTGCTCCCCAAGGAGACACACTAGGCTGTATAAGGCCAAGCTCCAGCAGACCATCGATCTGCGTCCTCAACTCCTCCATCTCGTCCTAGTCCTCATCAAAGTCTAGCTCTGCCTCCTGGATCTCAGCATCACCTGCATCTACAACAGGGTCTGGTGGGTGTTGCAAACACCATCCCGTAACGTGGGAATGAGTGATCAACTCAGTGGAATCATAGAGCAAAGATTAGCATGTTCACAAATCAATCATGCGATAATAGTAAAGCAGTAAATCAGACAATCCTAATACTGTTGTTAATACAATATGACATGACGCGATGTATGCCCTCACCGACGATCTCCCTCATACGGCACCATCTTACGACCGCGGCATGCAATCGACCCTCAAGTGCTCCACATCTTCCAGGCACATGCAATGACATGGTGATATGATTTCCAAGTTGTTATTAGTCCATTCAAATAGCAGGATTGGGAAACTAAGGTACTTCCCTTATATCAATCCCAACACAGATCCTGTCTAGGGTCGTCACTCCTAGTAATCTCATACGATGTATATTTTGTAGGTCGCTGCAAAGGCTGCCAAGGCTGTTTCTCGCACTCGTTGCACCGCTCCCCCATCACCTTATCAATACAGGCCTATTGTACTCTACTGCTACTGAAGGGTCGTCGCCTCCCGTAGACTCAGAATACGCTCGCGGTCACTACAAAGGACTCGTCGCCTGATCAGTGTAGGCCGACAGCTAGAATATAGTATCCAATACCACCATAAACTGCTCACGGGACTAGGTGCTCACTGGTCACTACGGGGAGATTTGTTGCCCCAGCGTAGGCCGACAGTTCGACCACGATGTCCCATACCACCATGCCCGGCTCATGAGTCTTTGTGGATCAAGGTACCTAGATGAAATGTTACAAAACACCAGTTGTTTCGAACAGAAACAAATGCGTTTAATTTGGGAATTATCTTATTTAAATATTAACAGAAATGGTATTTTGGAACAATCAACATATTTCATTGATACTGAGTTCATTTACATCCTCATTACATCCCTTGATTCTAAGATAGTTCAAGTTGAGAAAGTAAAATATTATAAATGAAGCTTAATATATCAAATCTGGAATTTGGCAGCCTTTCGACAACTATTTTGATCATCTCCTAAGACTTAGGAGGAATGTCGATTTGGTCAGCTCGGTTTCACTTTTGAGCTCATCCTTTAGACAAAGGATAGAGTTTGAAATGATGAAGAGTGAACTTAAATGCTTTCAGGAGATTCGGCAGCATTCCATCCTCCCTCCAAGATAAATCATCCAGTGCTTCTGCGTACACGCGGAACTTGTAGAGAGGTTGCGTGGCCCCGCACAATGAACAATGGGCAACATGCCCTTGGGTAATGGAACGGTGAGCAATGCATCCCTGTGCAATGAAACAGTGGACAACGCATCCCCACGCAATGGAACGGTGAGCAATGCGTCCCCGTACAATGGAACAGTGAGCAACACGTCCCCGCGCAATGGAACAGTGGACAACGCGCTCCCACTCAATGGAACGGTGAGCAACGCATCCCCACGCAATGGAAATTCCTGTTGCACATCCAAGCGCAATCAAGGACTTGTCCTGTGCGTCCCTGCACAATGGTATTGTGACGACGCGCAACGGAGACCACACGTAACCGAGGCCTTACTCCTCACCTTTCGATGCTTTGCTCTGTCTAAAATCTTCAATCAGTACAAATGAAGGGAGTGAGGGGGTATTTATAGGAACCCCACACGTGTCAAACCTTGATCTTCGTGCCATGGCCCATCCTCACATCTGATCTAGACCATTCATTTCAACCACCTAGTTCTGACTGTGCATCCAGGTGATATAAGAACCCTTTGTGCCTACACACGCAATGCAGGATCCCATTACGCGTACACTCGCAATATAAAACTAGTCGTGTCGTCCCCGGGCAACCAAAGTTTTCTGTGCGACCACGTGCAAGACTAAGTGGTGTTGCGAGACCACGCGCAAGACTAAGTGGTGTTGCGCGTACACTCGTAGGGAACATCTTTCTTTATTTTTTATACGGATGATGATAATTTTATGCTTCAACAGATGCCCCCTTGATCCGTTCTTTGTTCTCATGAATCAAAGAGCCAGGATCAATCTTCACTAGTTCATATATATTTTCCATCCATTACGTTGCACGACCATGCACAACTAATCTTCTTGCCCGACCACGCGCAAAGCATTTTCACTTCAACCACGCGCAATGACCCATTTGCGAAAGGCCACCTGTCAGAGAAGATACTCCTCCTCCCTCCAGATCGAAGAAAGTTTGTAGAAACAGAGCAAAGGAATTCTAGGAGAAAATCATAGAACATAATAGGAAGAAGCTCAACAATTCCTGGGAATCAGTCCGCTGGATCCAAAATAGCATAGATTTTGACAACCCTTATAGACGAGGCATCGTCTCAATCCCCATCAAAATCCACCGTCATCATTCTATGTTAATCTGTGAGCCCAGAGACTTCATCACCTCAGAGAGACTGTCTTACTCAGAGTCCTGGTCATTCAAAGAGCCAAAAATACTGGAAGGCATCCTGCTACCCCCAAAACTAAGACAATGGATTCACAATGTAGACCCCATGATCTTCCTCGTGCCTTCTTACGACCTCCACAGCTTGTACCCCTCCTTTTATGAAACGCTTCAACAACGTTTCAGTTATCACCGACTTATTTGGCTCCCAGAAGAGTTCAAAACGAGAGGCTCTCTGACCCCTCAAAATTACTATCCGAAGTGGGCTGCTGCAGTCATGAAGAAACATGCAGACACTTTATTGAAGATCGATGTTTTTGCTGCCATTGAAGCAATGTTGCATCATTTTTACAGGGAACCTTCTATTCTGAAGGCTTTCCTTAACTATTAGTGCCCTTCCACCAACTCTTTTCACTTTCCCGAAGGTGAAATGAGCATCACTCTTTGGGACATTCACAGAATCACCGGTTTGCCAATAATAGGGAAAATCTTCGACAAATTCATCCCTACTAAGGAGGAGTTTTCCTTCATCTCTTCACCTGACCGTATACCTTCTATTTCAGAATCGACTACAAAACTTTTCAAGAAAATGTCTAAATTCATGAATATTCATAAAATTCATCCCATGCAATGGCTGGCACATTTCAGCCGAGGCATCAAGTAATTCTCTTTCTTCCCTTAACTCCTTTTTCATGCCGCAGTTTATTTTATATATATATATATATATATATATATATATATATATATATATATATATATATATATATAATCTTGATTTCACTTACTCATTTTTAGATTTAAGGGCAATCATTCACGGGAACTTGAGCGCCTTCAGAAGGGTATCAAAGGTCGTGCCAAATATTTTGTTTATGGTGAACTTGCAGCATTTTGGGCCTACTAGCTAAGCATAGTAGTTCTCCCAAGTTTGAAGTCAGTAGATGCTATTCTCCCTCCCTTGTTTGTGGTATCAGGTGCCATGGCTGAGGGAGTCAGGTATTCTCTCGCACCCCCCGTCCTCTGCTCAATCTATAGAGGCTTTGGAGAAATCACTTCTCATGTGAAGAGCCCTTCTGTTGGTTCCACCTCGACTTTCATGCCATGGAATTATTTCTTCGGCTAGCTCAGTGTTTATTTCCTGTGGACTTATGATGTACCAGAAAAATCTTATATTCATCCTTTGAAACTTCCCCTCTACTTTTTTTAAAAGAGATCTATGGCAAAGAGATCTTACGTCTGGGAAAAAGACATTATTTCCTTAGACGACAAGATAAATTACTTTCAATTTGGCCTACCATGTTATACCGAAGATACAGAGAAGACGGGCACATCTCCACTTATTGTAGTGGAAAGGGGATTCTTTGTATCTATTAAATCGTGCAGTCTTCCGTTGAGGGAAGGGACAAAATTCTGGAGAGAACCATATTACACAAGCCACTTCGCCAGTCAATTTAGCTTTGACCAAGTAGTACTGGAAGACTGCGGGCTAGTTACCAGGAGAATGCAAAGTTATGGCACTGGTCCATTTAACTGGGCTATGGTTTGGAAGCAACTGCTATGCCGAGCAGATTCTGCCTTCATTATTCCAGGTTATGATCGTACCCCCAGAGCATCATACAATCACATGAGGTGGTGGGTACACCAAGCCCACTTGGCAAGGAAAAGCCAGCCAGTGGATAAACCTGTGTGGCTTCCTCCTCCCAAGCTTAAGGGTCGTATCATTGAATCAGGAGTCAGTTTCATTCTGAAAACTAGCCATGCCCCCTCTACTGGTCATCGCTGTGTCAAGATATCCGCAGACAAACCTATTCGTGAGATAAAACCTGACAACACCCTTGAAGGATGGGTAGCATATGGCGAGACTCGCGAGTTCGAACCAGTTTCTCTTCATCAAAGAGGAAGGGTTACAGCAGACATTCCCCTTCATCTAGAGGATGCTACTAATCCACAAGATGAATCTTCTCCACCCACTCCTCTCCAGCAACAACCGACCACCTCTCCTACTTCTGGGATTGCTCAATCTCCCCAACAGCCAATTTCTTCCCTCGCTTCTAAGACCGCCCAACATCAACAGCAACCAACTTCTTCTCCCGTTACCAAATCTCGAGCACGTGCCCAATCTTCCCCTCAGGAAAGGACTACCGGTATTACCTTTTCGGCGGTGACTACCGCAACCACTTAATCAGAAGGCCAGCAACTTCCTTCCAAAGGAAAACAAGTCGTTGTTGAAGAATCAAGTGAAGAAGATCTGAGCAGTGAAAGATCAAATTCCTCATCTAGTGATATTGCCTCTGCTGAAGATAACACAAAGGGGGAAAGCCAAGACAGTGATTATGAAGAGGGGGAAGTTAACATCACTAGTGGAGACAAAATAGCTACAGAAGATATTCCTGCGGCTGAGGGAGACATACTCCCTTCTTCTGAGGCTATTCCCACAAAAGTTTCGTTTGTAGGAGGGGAAAGGGAAGAGGAACCCCTAGTCCACAGAGGATACAGATATTCACCTTATAAGAAAATTTTCTATCGTTATTTGTTCTTTTTCTTTTCCCTCTTCTTCTCTTACATGTTCTATTTTAGGTGATCAAACCTCCTCTCAGGATTTACCCCCTGTTGCCCCAACAGCCTCGTCGAGATTTTTGATGACCCCAAAAGTGGCAGTGCATAAGATTCCTTTTCCAACAAAGCTAATTGTTTTGCCTGCTCATAATATTGTTGTTCCGAGTGATGAACACAAAATGGCTTCTCCGGCGGAGCCGATTGATTTTCTTACCCCCACTACCGTTGCCTCAAGTACTGAAAATAGGGCCCCGTCTCTTGCAGAGATGGTGGAACCTACTCCTTCCCTTGCCAGGGAGACACAGTTGTTCACTATTTCGGTGCCAACGAGAGGTGGTTCCTTCCCTTTATTCACACTTTTTATGTTACCTGTTCATAAAACTTTTATTATAACTTTTTATTTCTTAACAGGGGATTTACCTCAAAATGGTGCAGCGAGTTCTAACTCTACTAGTATTTCATTGAATGCACTATAGTTCGAGAAGGTTTTCACACATAGATTACCCCTAATCAAGAATTCTATACTGGCTATTGTCAAAATCTTCAAAGACCCCGATCAATGGTCTGATTTAGCTATCGCTTTGACTGTCTTGGATGGTGCTTCTCAGATGGCTAAAGTTGATGTTTCATCTATGCGTAATGCTCTCTTAAGATTTCTTAATTCAATAACTGCCTTGTCCTCAGCTGAAACTGTGACTGTTCCTCCTGAAATCCTGGAGTACAGGAAATAACTTGTGTATTCCAAGGATGTAACAACCCGAAAATCGGGGGTCGGGTAGAAACCCAACACCCGAGTTTCAGAATGTCACTTATGCAATATAGATAACGATAAATTCTTGTTGTCTGTAGAATGGCATTAAAAAAGATTGAGACTAAGCCAAAACAGCATATCATACTCCAGAGACAGTTAAATTAGCAAGCGGAAGACTGTGATAAATACATAAAATATATAATTGATTGTAAGTCTCCAGAGTGTGAACATGTTACCAGGTTAATTAAATACATGTATACTCCAAAAAAGGAAAGAAAAGAATATACATGAGTGCTCCAAAAATACAATGACAAGTGTCAAGGCGTCTAATCAACCTCCCTGTAATCCCTTCGATCAAAACACGGAGGAGAAGTTCTCCTTATCATCATATAAGTTCGGCTCCACTTCACAAGCAGCGCCATCACTTGCTACTAAAATAGGGACTGGTGGGTGTTCAAAACATCATCCCGTAACGTGGGAGTGAGTGATCAACTCAGTGGGATAAGAGAGCAAAGATTAGCATGTTATCAAATCAATAACACGTTAATAGTAAAGAAAACAATCAAACATTCCTAGATACTGTTGTTAATGTATGCATGAAATGACATGATGGATGCCCTCACCGACATACTCCCTCATACGGCACCATCTCACTCCCGCGGCATGCTTTCTTCCCACAGTGCTCCACATCTTCCAGGCACATGTAATGCGATATGAATAATGATTACCGGGTTATTATTAGTCCTTTTCATACAGCAGGATTAGGAATCTAAGGTACTTTGCTTATATCAATCCCAACACAGATCTTGTCTAGGGTCGTCACTCCGAGTAATCTCATACGATGTTATATTTGTAGGTCGCGGTAAGGGCTGTCAGGGCTGTTGCTCGCACTCGTTGCACCACTCCCCCATCACCTTATCAATATATGCCCATTTATCCTTAAGACTGTATCAGGACTCGTCGTCCCCATGCGGTGTCAGGATAAACTCAAGGTCACTATAAAGGACTGCCAGGGCCACTCCCCCATCACCTTATCAATGTAGGCCGATAGCAAGAATATAATGTCTCATACCACCATAATCTGCTCAGAGTAGGGTGCTCACTGGTCACTACAGGGAGGTTTGTGGCCCCAGCGTAGGCCAAAAGCTCGACCACAGTGTCCCATACCACCATGCCCGGCTCATGAGTCTTTATGGATTAAGGTACCATGGTTAACAGGGTTTCCAATGGTAAGTTCAGTACCCTAGGTTCAAGCAGTTATGACTCATATAGGGTGAACATACAATGGCCAGTCGGGTTACTTGACGGGCTCGACTAGTATGAGCGCATCTCAAGCTGAACGACATGAAGTGCATGAAACACTTCGTGTGGCCTAACCACTGCCGCCAACCCAAAACACGACTCGCGTTCATCGACACGTCCTTCGTGGCAAATAGAAGCCAACCACGAGTCCAATCCATTACCGACTGCCTAGGCTAGGTCATAGCCCCAAGCATTTGTGCATCAACATCAGTAAGCATATGTGAGTAACAGAAATGAAATACAACATTGTAAGCATATTGACACATGTTATAACATACAACTTAAGCAAATCATCCAACACATGCATTTCCTACATATAATGAAATCAATACATTAGCCAACATGATGGAAATCATTTACATCAGCATATTACTTGAGAATTCAATCTCAAAACTCATACACAACACCATTTACTCAATACATACTAATACAAACATTTATACAAACACTTAGTCTACAAACTTAAGTCTACATAGCGTATGTCGACCCAAAGTGCGCATTAGGGAAAATCTCTTCGCCAAACCAATCATGCACGCATTCCTAATATATTAACACGACAAAAAGTCATGGCAAACATTTCAGCAAAATATGGATGTAAACAGTATTTCCTACAAATGACTAAAATGCCCTAAATCTCATATTTTCCATACGTTTGCAAAACAGAAAATGGACAGCATGTTGTACATGTCAAACGGCGTCGCCGTCGATAATCTACTATTAAACAACATTGAAAGCTTTGAAATTAGTCAATCAAAGCGTCTAAAATCCACACCTTTCGCTTTAGATGTGTATCGTTTCGAACGGAACGAATACACTTCATCAACAGCGTCAATACGACCTAATGCACAAGTACATTAGCTACTTTCCTATTTGAATCAAAGAAATCCTCAAATCAGCAAGTGGTTAGGGTTTTCCTTACCTAGAAGTGCATTGGAATCACCGAGAAATTGATTTGAACGCCTTGCTTTAGCACGTGCAAAAACTAGTACAAGTGGCAGGAAGATCTCTCCCACACTCACTCAAAATCTCTCACTTTCTCTCTCTAGCTAGGGTTTCTAGTAAATTCGGATGGGTGAGATATGTGAGCGTTTAAAGCCCTTATATAGGCCAAAACCTTCCCAAATTAGGCTTGGGAACAAGGTACAATTAAGTTATAACCAAAACGGGACTGTTTCGATCCAAAGGAGTGTTTCGGGAGGTCCCCTGGTCGAACGCGATCGGACTTAAGCTCATGGTCACTGGATGTTGCTTACACCCAGTTTTCAGTCCGGTAGAGTTCGTAGATCGCACGTGGCAGTCCAATTTTAGTTCAGCGGTCATCGTACCTAAATCAGGTGTACAAGTCTCATGATATGAAAGAGAAATTTTTTCTGATCCGAGGGTGAAATTTGGCTAAATTTTGATGGTCAGAACGCTTAATAATAACGAGCCAAGTCACGTGCCAGATTTGGATTAAAATTTTCAAATCTAACCCATTTCTCACTCTCTTCACTCTAGGCTCAATGAAATAGCCTCTGAACATCGATTGGGCTTGATTTTCGAAACGATTGTCAAGTCCAACAAGGCAGTCGCAATGGTCTAAGATTGTAGGTATCGGACTTTCGACGCGCGGTCTAGATCCAATACAAAGTTTCAAAGGGTTCCAGAGAACAAACCGGTTTAGAGTTTGATCCTGAATTTTAGGGTATTGTAGCGTCCTTGTTTCTACAAGTTTTGGGTCTTGCAGAACGTATTTAAAGTGATCAGGGACAATTTCGCAGATACTCTAGCGTAGCGCTAGCTAACTTACGCTTAATTTCTAAAGGAATTAATCCTAAGTGATTTCTTTAGTTTTGGAATTGGGTTCTGAGAGGTTACCAAGGTGTTATGGTTGACCCATTGCCTAAGGACGTCTAATCCCAGGTTGGCAAAAATTCGGGGTGTTACAAAGGAGAAAGTTTCTCAGATCTCTTCCATTATCTCTCACCATGATCAAGAACAATCGTCTTTACAAGAGCAATTGAAGACCTTTGTCAACGAGAAGAAATCTATCGAGGATCATATTGCTCTTCTGAAGTAAGAGATCACTCAGTTAGAGAGACAAAGTTCAGAAGAAAATTTAAACATTGAAAGAGTCCAGGAAAAGATAGTGTAGTTGTCATTCTGTGGATCCCAAAATATCCGAATTGGTGCAAAATGAGGAATTGATCTCTTCCTTAGAGGAAAAATTGGCCGATACCCCAGATCTTGCTAGAATTGTTTCAAATGCCAGATTAGAACATGCAGTAGCTCAAGTTAATCTTTAAGACAATTTGCAGCAGTATTTAGCAGCATTAAGTATCACAGGAGAGCTATGAAATGTATAATTTTGATGTATTTTGCTGCTACACATGCTTTCACAATTACAAGTTGTACTAACGACTTATGATATTTCAAATATCATTTTGATTGGTGCGATAAATTTTCTCTTACTTCATTTTTATTATATTGTATCTTTTTATACACATATATACATATGTTGTTAGTAAGGGTCTCCTAAATGATCTTCGTCTTAATTGGCGGTACTATATTTCTATTTTAGTTAGTCACACATGGTTTAGGCTCTTAAGTAGTGGAGCATACTCAGTTTAAGCTCTTGAGTAGTGGAGCTGGGTCTCACGTGATGGCCTCTGTAACTCTTAGGAGTTCACTGGGCTTCTCACTGCCTAAGGAGTTCACAAACTGTGATCCATCAGAGGGGCCCATTGAAGCTACCGGGGCGGTGAACTCGATTGGTTTTACGCACAGGGTTGGCCGCGGTAACTCTCTAGAGTCCACAGAGCTCGCAAGGCTACCTTTGGGGTACCAAATTCATGGTTGTCATTTCGTCGATGAGTAAGTTTAAGCCCTTCCTTATGAGTTAATACCAAAATCAAACCATAAATCTGGGGGGTCTTATGCATGGTTGGCCTATCTAAAGCTCGCACTGCAACCCTCATTTTCTTCGTCTGCAAGGTCGAGCCCATTCACGAGAGGGCATTTTCCTCCGTTTCCCATGATGCTGCCAGAAAGCTGTACAGACGACATGGGGGTTATGCATGACTAGCCATTGGGGACTTTTAGTTACTGGCTCCATCAGCTGTCTGTATGGGTATGTATACGATGACCTTCATGGGATTTTTAGGGCCACTGGCTTCTCGTTACTGCCTGAATGGGGATCTTGATAGGTCTTATGTATGGCCGGCCCTTCTAGAGATTGATTCTTTTGGTCCTTTCGGGCTTGATCCTTTTTAGAGCTCCTGGCTCTTTTAGAGCTTGATCCTTTTAAGGTTTAGCTCTTTTTTAAGATTTTACCCTTCTCTATGATTTTGACCTTTTAAGGATTTTGGCTAGACTGCCTTAAAATGTCTTGATAGATAATAGTGGGTAGTAGGTGCGATCGTTGTCATTGCGAGATAATAGCCACCTCTGACTGAAATTGATATGTCATCACCTTTGTTAATATCTTCAAGAATATCCATCTGTGCTTGTTAGTAATGTATCAGCTTGGTGATGATATCGATTTCGACAGAGTTCTGCAGAACTTGCTTGATGATAATGATTTTTGCAATACGATACTCATGAAATATAGTCTTGATAGTGTAACACCCCGGATTTTTTGCCAACCTGGGGTTAGACGTCCTTAGGCAATGGGTTAACCATAACACTCTCAAAGCTCAATCCCAAGGCCAAAGAAATCGCTCTTCAACCCATTTCCTTCAAAACTCACCTTTCACCACCTAATTCTTCAAACTTCTCCAAGTACTTTCATATTAGACACGACTCCTCAAGTTTAAATAGTAAAGAACACCAATCCTAGGGTATTAATGGTGAAGAACAATACCGAAGATAAAAATTACTGTGAATAGTAAATAATGACCTAACCTTACGTTTAACCTAAATCAACTGTTTCGATCCTGGGCCAGTGGGGAAGGGGCTAACCACGCTTCCACTGTGCCACTCTGATCCAATGGTTACATTGGCTGACCTAACTAGATTGGACTCAAAATGTTCTACCCCCCATAAAACTTAGTCTACTTAAGGTTCAAGAATCTATGTATTGATCCGTATATCGGAACGAGGTGCAACTTAGGGGCTATCCTTGACATAAAATGGGAAATAACCTCTCACTACATTGGTCTTCCTTTGTTAGTGATGCGTTCTATGGCATTGGTACCTATGGTTGTAGAAATAAGCCTACTCTCTATTGGCTAGATGTCCTCAACATTTCTCAAAGGCAAAGAAATAACTTTTGGTTATATGTGGTCGAGCCAACACGAAAGAAAAGTTATGTAGTGGGTTTGAGCCGGATACATAAACCTTCTGCCCTGCGATGAAAGAAAATATGTTGTATCAGTCCTCAATCCTAGTCGATGCCGATCTTCCTCTTGATCAGAGCATTGGATTCATTGGTAACTACTAGGATTCAGAAGTCGATTCAAACCGTGAATACATTGCTAATATACAATTCCTTTACTCCGCGTTCTCGATTGCAATAAATCCTTGGGAAGGCAATTCTAAGGGAAATTCTAAGGGACGTGCTGGTTTATTCTAAGTTCAATCTGAGGGATTTATAAGTTTTCCCTGAGGGATTTAGGGTATTTTAGGCATTTATAGAAAATACTATATATGTCCATATTTTGCTGAAACGCTTGACATGTAAATTTATCGTGTTATGATATTAGAAATACGTGTATGATCGGTTTGGCGAAGAGATTCGCCCTAATGCGCACTTTGAGTCGACATACGCTATGTGGACTAAAGTGTGTAGACTAAGTGTTTGTATAAATGTTTGTATTAGTATGTATTGAGTAAAATGGTGTTGTGAATTAGTTTTGAGATTGAATTCTCAATTAATATGCTGATGTATATGAATTCCATCATGTTGGCTATATGTATTGATTTCATTATATATATGAAATGCATGTGTTGGAGGATTTTCTTATATGGTATGTTATAACCTGTAACAACATTCTTGTATTGTTTATATGCATTCTTGTTACTCTTATGTGTTTACTGACGTTGGTTTACAAATGCTTGGGGCTATGACCTAGTCCAGGCAGTCGGTAATGGATCGAATTTGTGGTTGGTTTCTATTTGTCACGAAGGACACATCGATGAACGCGAGTCGTGTTTTGAGTTGGTGGCAGTGGTTAGGCCACACGAAGTGTTTCATGCACTTCATGTCGTTCAGCTTGAGATGCGCTCGTACTAGTCGAGCCCGTCAAGTAACCCGACTGGCCATTGTATGTTCACCTTGCATGAGTCATAACTGCTTGAACTTATGGTACTGAACTTACCATTGAAAACCCTGTTAACCATGGTACCTTGATCCATAAAGACTCATGAGCTGGGGATGGTGGTATGGGACACCGTGGTCAAGCTTTCGGCCTACGCTGGGGCCACAAACCTCCCCGTAGTGACCAGTGAGCACCCTACTCTGAGCAGATTATGGTGGTATGGGACACTATATTCTTGTTGTCGGCCTACACTGATCAGGTGACGAGCCCTTTGTAGTGACATTGAGTTTATCCTGACACCGCATGGGGGCGATGAGTCCTGATGCAGTCTTAAGGATATAACTAGGCCTGTATTCATAAGGTGATGGGGGAGTGGTGCAACGAGTGCGAGCAACAGCCCTGACAGCCCTTGCAGCGACCTAAAAATATGACGTCGTATGAGATTACTAGGAGTGACGACCCTAGATAGGATCTGTGCTGGGATTGATATAAGCAAGGTACCCTAGTTTTCCAATCCTGCTGTATGAAAAGGACTAATAATAACTCGGTAATCATTATCCATATCGCATTGCATGTGCCTGGAAGATATGAAACACTGAGGAACGTAAGCATGCCGCGGGCATAAGATGGTGCCGTATGAGGGAGTATGTTGGTGAGGGCATCCATCATATCATTTCATGTATACATTAACAACAGTATCTAGGAATGTTTGATTATTTTCTTTACTATTAACGGGTGACTGATTTGATAACATACTAATCTTTGCTCTATTCTCCCACTGAGTTGTACACTCACTCCCATGTTACGAGATGGTGTTCCGAATACCCACCAGTCCCTATTTTAGCTGCAGATGATGGCGCTGCTTGAGAAGCGGAGCTGGACTTGTATGAGGACGAGGAGGACTTCTCCTCTATGTTCTGATCGATGAGATTACAGGGAGGTTGAGTAGATGTCTGGACACTTGTCATTTTATATTTTTAGAGCACTCATGTATATTATTTTCTTTTCATTTTTGGAGTATACATGTATTTAATTAACCTGGTAACATGTTCACACTCTGAAAACTTACAATTAATTATATATTTTATGTATTTATCATAGTCTTCCGCTTGCTAATTTAACTGTCTCTAGAGTATGATATGCTGTTTTGGCTTAGTCTCAATCTTGTTTAATGTCATTCTATAGACAATATACATTTATCATTATCTATGTTGCATAAGTGACGTTCTGAAACTCGGGAGTTGGGTTTCTATCCGACCCTCGATTTTCGAGATGTTACAAATATGCTCACAAATTTCTTCTTTTATTCACTTAGTGATTCATAGACATGATCTTGTCCATTCTTGCCCCCTTTTGACGCAGAATCATTATGCCGATAATATTCTGGATCAAAATCAATAGTGTCGCTGGGGACGATATCTTTTGATGAAGCAAGCATTGACCGGTACACTGATACCTTGTCCATCTTGATTTACTACTCTGTATACCCCATTGGAATATACTTCACTTATTATATATGGCCCATCCCATTTGGGCTCGAACTTTTCCCCTGTCCTATGGGTAATCACTACCGGTCTTTTCAGCATAAGCACCATGTCCCCCTTCTTGAAAGAACGGTATTTAACCCATTTATCAAAAGCGACTGATATTCTCACCTGATATGATTGAAACCGCTGCTGCGCGGCTAGGCATTTCTCATCGAGCAAGTCTCTTTCAACCTTATCTTTGCATTCTCATCCTCCATTATGGACTGATGTACTGCTACCCTGAGCGAAGCTACTTGTATTTCAATCGGGATGACTGCCTCAACGCCATAGACCAGTGAATACGGTGTTGCTCTTGTTGTTGTGCGATGAGTTGTTTTGTATGCCCATAATGCTTCTTGCAATTTGTTGTCTCAATCGTGTTTGTTTCATGTCACTGTCTTTTTCAGTATTTTGACTATTATTTTATTAAACTCCTCCGCTAATCTGTTGGCCTGTGGATAGTAAGGAGTTGAAAATGAATGCTGAATGCTGAATTTCTAACATAACTTTTCCATGACTCTGTTTTTGAAGGGAGTGCCATTATTCGTAACGATTTTCTTTGGAATACCATGCCGGTATATTATGGCGTGGCGAATGAAATTAACCACATCCTTTTCTTTAACATTACGCAAAGCAACTGCTTCAGTCCATTTGGAGAAATAATCAGTTGTCACCAGAATATACTATTTTCCCTTGGATGAAGGCAGGTTTATAGGACCAATTACGTCAAGCCCCCAAGTAGAGAAGGGCCAAGAAGTAATGGACTGGTGCAAGTCTTCTAGGGGAATGTGTATAACATCTCCATGAATTTAGCATTCATGACATCGCTTCGCATAATCTATTGCATCTTTGAACATGGTGGGCCAATAGTAACCCATTCGATGTATTCTATGGAATAGATTTCTGCCCGCTTGATGTGCTCCGCATTCACCAGAGTGCGCTTCCCGTAATATTAATCTGCTTCTTTCTTGTCCAAACAACACTGCAACATCCCATTATACAATTTTCTGTACAACACTTCACTGCATATGATGAACCTGTTCGACCGCTGCTTAACCTGTTGTTTCTACACCTGATCTTTCGGTAAGATATTGTACTTGAGGTAATCAACGAAAGGTTGACGCCAATCATCCATCATTATTTCTAAACATGACCCTGGAAGTTTCTCGATGACTTCTTCAATGACCTCTGAAGACAGCAAAAATCTTCTTTCTTCTATAGTTACTTGGAGAGGGCTCCGATTAGGGCAGGACAGAGCTGTTGCCAAACTAGCTAACGCATCTGCTTTTGCATTTTCAGACCGCGGGATGTGTCTGATTTCTACATGACCAAACTGTTCTAGCAGCTGCTACGCTTTCCGGCAATAGGGTAAGAGTTCCTGCTTTCTCACCTCGAATTCCATTGTCAACTGATTTATAATCAGTTTGGAATCCCCAAAGATATACAAAATCTTTATCCCCATCTGTGGAGCCATTTCCATCCGAATAATGAGGGCTCTGTATTCAGCCTCATTATTCATGCACACAGTGCCTATCATGAAAGAGTGTGGTAACAAGTCACCTTGAGGAGTAATAAATATCACCCCTGCCCCTTCTCCTGATGCTCGTGCAGCACCGTCGAAATACATCTGCCAAGAGCTTTGTGACTCGGCCAGCATAACCTGTTCATCTGTAAAATTGTCAACGATAGTCTCGCATTCTATAACAGGGTGTGCTGTGAGAAAATCTGCCACTTCTTGTCCCTTTACGGCTTTGGCGGGTTCATAAGTAATAGTGTATTCTGAGAGCAACAACATCCATTTGGCCAATCTTCCTGATAACATCGGCCTTGTCATTAAAAACTTAATCGGATCTTGTAACATCCCGAAAATCGGGGGGTCGAGCAAAAACCCAACTCCCGAGTTCCAAAATGTTATTTATGCAACATAGATATGTATGATTGAATGTTGTCTGTGATAATGTATTAAACATGAGTGAAATTAAGCCAGAACAACATATCCTACTCCAGAGACAGTTAAATTAACCAGCGGAAGTCTGTAATAGTATGTATAACATATATAAACTGTTGTATGTCTCCAGAGTGTGAACATGTTACCAGGTTATATACATACATGTATACTCCAAAAGTAGATGAAACGAATATACATGAGTGCGCTACAAAATATAAAATGACAAATGTCAAAGTATCTAATCAACCTCCCTGTAATCCCGTCGATCAGAACACGCATAAAGGAGGGATCCTCCTCATCATCATCAAGTCCGGCTCTGCCTCACAGGCCGCGCCATCATCTGCAATCACAAAAAGGTCTGGTGGGTGTCCGGAACACCGTCCCGTAACGTGGGAGTGAGTAGCTAACTCAGTGGAATAATAGAGCAAAGATTAACATGTTATCAAATCAATCATGCGATAATAGTAAAGCAGTAAATCAAACAATCCTAATACTGTTGTTAATGCATTTATGACATGACGTGATGTATGCCCTCACCGACGATCACCCTCATACGGCAACATCTTACGACCGCGGCATGCCACACTCCCTAGAGTGCTCCACATCTTCCAGGCACATGCAATGCTATGGTGATATGATTACCAAGTTGTTATTAATCCATTCAAACAGCAGGATTGGGAAACTAAGGTACTTCCCTTGTATCAATCCCAACACAGATCCTGTCTAGGGTCGTCACTCCTAGTAATCTCATACGATGTATATTTTGTAGGTCGCTGCAAGGGCTGCCAGGGCTGTTGCACGCACTCGTTGCTCCGCTCCCCCATCACCTTATCAATACAGGCCTACTGTACTCTACTGCTACGGAAGGGTCGTCGCCTCCCGTAGACTCAGAATACGCTCGCGGTCACTACAAAGGGCTGCCAGGGCTGTTGCTCGCACTCGTTGCACCGCTCCCCCATCACCTTATCAGTGTAGGCCGACAGCAAGAATATAGTGTCCCATACCACCATAATCTGCTCACGAGTCATAGGTGCTCACTGGTCACTACGGGGAGGTTTGTGGCCCCAGCGTAGGCCGACAGCTCGACCACGGTGTCCCATACCACCATGCCCGGCTCATGAGTCTTTATGGATCAAGGTACCATGGTTAACAGGGTTTACAATGGTAAGTTCAGTACCCTAGGTTCAAGCAGTTATGACTCATACAAGGTGAACATACAACGGCCAGTCGGGTTACTTGACGGGCTCGACTAGCGCAATCGCATCTCGAATTGAACGACATGAAGTGCGTAAAACACTTCGCGTGGCCTAACCACTGCCGCCAACTCTCAACACGAATCACATTCATCGACGCGTCGTTCGTGGCTATGACCAGTCAGCCACGAATTCACTCGGTTACCGACTGCCTGGACTAAGTCAAGTCCCACACATCTATGGAATTACATTAACACTAAACAAAGGTATTGAAATTGAAATACATCATGTGAGCATGTTAGCACATGTTATAACATTCAACTTAAGCAAATCTTCAAGGCATACTTCCTATGCATGTAATGCGATCATGCATAAGGTCAACATGTAGGAATTCATTTAGGTCAGCATATTAATCATGAAATCAATCTCAAACTACTACATAACATCATTTAATTCAATACATACTAATACAGGCATTTATACAAACACACACACTACACACTTAAATCCACACATAGTATGTCGACCCAAAGTGCGCAACTTGGCGAATCTCTTCGCCAAACTGATTATGCAATCATTCCTAACTCTCTAATGCGACGACAAACCATGTCAATCACGTCAGCAAAATATGCATGTAGACCGTACTTCCTACAAATGACTAAAATGCCCTAAATCTCATATTCTTCGTTAATTTACAAAACGGGAAACGGAGAGCATTTTGTACATGTCAAACGGCGATGCCGTCAAGAATCTACTATTAAACGACATTGAAAGCTTTGGAAACAGTCAATCAAAGCGTCTAATATCCGCACCTTATGTCTTGTAGAGTCGGAAATTGAAACGGAGCGTATACGCTTCGTCTACGGCGAATAAGGAACCTAATACATAAGATCCATAAGCTACATCGCTATGGAAACAAGGAAAACTCAAATCACCAACTATTTAGGGTTTTTACTTACCTAGGATTGCGGTGGAATCGCCGGGAAAGCGGTAGAGGAGTGTTGCTTAAGCATGTGCAACACGTAGCACAAGTGGCGGGAAGAACTCTCCCACTCTCTCACAATCTCTCACTCTTTTTCTCTCTCCCAAGCTAGGGCTTCTCTCAAATTCGGATGGGAGAGAGGAGTGGGGGTTTCAACCCCTTTTATAGCCTAAAACATTCCCAAAATAGGCTTGGGAACAATGTTTACTTGGTGCCTAACCAAATCGGGGCCGTTTCGGTCCAAAAGGGCATTTCTGGAGGTCCCCAGGCCAAATGCGGTCGGACTTAAGCTCATGCATACTGGATCTAGCACACATCCAGTTTTCAGACCGGTTGGGTTCCCAGATCGCACGTGGCGGCCCAGTTTCAGTTTAACGGTCACCGCACCAAGATCAGGCCTATAAGTCTCGTGATATATAATAGATATTTTTCCTGATCCAAGGGTGTAATTTGGCTGTATTCTGACGGTCAGAATGCTTAATACTGATGCGTCAAATTTGTGTGCCAGATTTGAATTTGAAATTCCAACTATGTCCCTATTCACACTCTCTTCGGTCCGGGCTCAATGAAATAGCCTGTGATTATCGGTTTGACTTGATTTTCGGAATGAGTGTCAAGTCCAGCTAGACGGTTCTAACGGTCTAAGATAGGAGGTATCGGACTTTCGACGCGCGGTCTAGATCCAATACAAAGTTTCAAGGAGGTCCCGAGGACAAACCGGCTTAGAGTTTGATCCGAGGCTTTAGAGCATTATAGCACCCTTGGTTCCACTCGCTTTGGGCCTTGTAGAACGTATTTAAAGCGATCAGGGACCATTTCCCAGCTATTCTAACGTTGCACTAGCTAACTTAGTCATATTTTCTAAAGGAATTGATTCTAAGTGGTTTCTTTGGCTATGGAATTGGGTTCTAAGCAATTTTCCAGGTGTTTCAATTGACCCATTGCCTAAGGACGTCAAATCTCAGATTGGCCAAAATCCGGGGTGTTACAATCTACCCCCCTTAAAACACAATGTCGTCCCCGACATTGGCGAAGGGCAAGGAGTACCTAGAGGGACTTTAGTATTGACATTCTAAGGAAGGTTCAAATCCTACTTAATAACCTAACCGTACATATAACCTAAATCAAATGTTTCGATCTTGGGCCAGTGGGGAAGAGCCTAACCACGCTTCCGCTGCGCCACTCTAATCGAACGGGAGCGTTGACTAACCTAACCTGATTGGACTCCATACGTTCTACCCCCCTTAAAACTTAGTTTTACTTAAATTCAAGAATCTATGCATCGCTCCGTATATCGGAACGAAGTGCAACTTAGGGGCTATCCTTGACATAAATTGGGAACAACCTCTCATTACAGTGGTTTTCCTTTGCTAATGATGCGTTCTATGGCATTGGTATCTATGATCATAGAGATGAGCCTAATATCTATTGTAGTTAAGGTCAGGGGCAGGTATGAGTTGGTGGCAAGATGCCTAATTCTCTACTGGCTTTAAGTCCTCGCCATTTCCCAAAAGGCAATGTGATCCCGTTTGGTTGTAGGTGGTTGGGCCATCACAGAATAAAGGTTATGTAGTAGGTCTGAGCCGGATACATAGACTTTCTGTCTAGCTAGAACAGAAGATTTATTGTATCAATTCTTAATCCGAGTCGATGCCGATCTTCTGCTTGATCAGAGCATTGGATTTATTGGGAACCACTAGGATTAAGAAGTCGATTCGAACCGCGAATACATCGCGTACATGCAGTTCCTTTACTCTGCGTTCCCGAATGCAATAAACCCTTGGGGATGGCAATTCTAAGGGGCGTGCTAGTCCATTCTAAGTTCAATCTGAGGGATTTATAAATGTTCCCTGAGAGTGAATGGTTCCTTCCTATGGGCAACAACAGTAGTCTATAAGTCATAAGGGGATCTGTCGAAGGAATAAGGTTCTACTTCAACCAAATCTAACCTACAAGTCCTTAGCATATACAGGCTGTACACTACTTAAGGTAACTAGTAGGCTAGTCTGTATTTCATTCGCTATAATTCAAGACCTAAGCCTATACACTAGACGGTTTCATACCATCTCTAATACAGGGAATTGCTCTATCGCTTAGGATCAAAATTATCTAAATGGAATTGGATTTCTTATGTCGTCAGACCCTTCAAATCTAGGAGTGCTAACACTAGAACCAAAACACCTAGAGCCTATGTGGCCGGTAGCGCTTAGTGGTATTAAATGGAACTGCATTCCTAGTCCCATGGCAGGATTGGATGTGGTATGCTTGGTAGGAGGGTGGGTGGGGATAAAAATTAATTTGTAGGCTGGATCTCAGGGAGTTATAATACTCCCAATCTAGGGACAATATTTTATAGCGAAATGAAACAACATGCATTCCATTCGACAAATTTTGGCTATATTAAGCCCAAACCACAACACAAACACATTTTTCTACCTAAAAACAAAACAACCTAGAAATTTCAAACAGTAATCAAACAAGAAAAAGGGCAACGACATAGATGCCTAATTCTACCAAAGGACTTCTACCAGGGTCCCAACTGACCTTCTTGAATACTATCAAGTTCAGTACTGTCTGTTGCCCATTCGAGCTCTATCGGCCAAGTATTTTCACTACTTCTCACACGGAGAAAGTTGAGAAATGGGATTTGAGGTTAGCACGATTCTAAGACCCAAAAAGAGGGTAAAGTCTCCAATAAAAGGGACATGAGAAGGAGGATGGTGGAAAAGGAGAAAAAGGCTAAAATAGCTTAACAATAGCAATGAAAAATGGGAGAAATGCAAGGAAATGGCTAACCAAAATAGAAAAGGGAGATCTAGGCGTTGTAGAGGGATGCTTCAAGCTCCCCTAGGATGTATTTTCAGAAAGAAATGAAAACGAAAAAGGGGAATGGAGCACCTCACGAATTCGGCTCGATTTGGGGGTTTTAGGAGCTCCAACGGACGAAACCTTCAAGAGGGAGGGCTACCAACTTCAAAGGAATGATGGAGGGTGGTCTTTTTTGGCCAAAGATGGATCTAGGGGTGGTTTGGAACCACAATTTTTGGTTAGGGCAGCAAGAAAACGAAAATGGGGCTAGGAAAGGGGACTTTTGTGAAGGAAGTACATCTTTTAGGGAGTTTCAAGGTACGGACCGCATACCAGGGGACTACCCTAGCCCCCAAACTCATCCAGCCCAAAGTTTAGACCCATTCGAGGAGTTTTACCGGCGATGCATCGCCGAACCGGCGATGGCATCGCCGATGAAATTGCAAACTGGCCATTGAGGTCATATGGGATGGATTCCCCTTGGCCTAGGGATTCCAAAAAGGTATGGTGCACACTCTGGTTCATTGTAGATTGCCCTAGGGAGGCCAATACATTTTTAACATCCATTCGAGGCTTTTCGGGTCCAAAATTCAATCCCGAATACAAAACCCTATAATGCAGCATATGATTTTGGGGTAGAAGGATCTAGTACATCCATCTAAAGTATTAGTTGCTAAAGAAAGTGAAGTTAGAATGGCCTTATGGCCATTTTTCATGAAATTTTACTATTTACTGTAAAATTTTGTGAAAGTACTAATTTGTGTTATTTTCATATTAGGTTTGATGCCTAATATGAAATGGATAAGAAATAATTGAAGATTGGGGTGGTGAGAGGAAGAATTTCGAAGATTTTCGGCGAAACGGGGTTTTTAAGCCCTGGCGATTGAATACAGGGGTCGTGATTGTCCCACGGCCCAAGGATTCACATTAACGGGTTTAGAATTGTTCAAAGAACAGCTCAACCCACTTACCTACAACCTAGGAGCTATTCGGGTTGCTCTACGCGACCCTAGATGCGATACGGACTCGATCACGCATTTGAAATGAATAGACTTCGCCTATTGGCGAACCTGGGATCCTAGAAGTGTTTCTAGACCCTTCTCGCACCCACCTAAGTCAAAGGAAGCGACAGCGTGCGTCGCGTGACCATAACCCAGGCCCGGTTTAATCCAAATCATGCTCTGATACCATCTGTAACATCCCGAAAATCGGGGGGTCGAGCAAAAACCCAACTCCCGAGTTCCAAAATGTTATTTATGCAACATAGATATGTATGATTGAATGTTGTCTGTGATAATGTATTAAACATGAGTGAAATTAAGCCAGAACAACATATCCTACTCCAGAGACAGTTAAATTAACCAGCGGAAGTCTGTAATAGTATGTATAACATATATAAACTGTTGTATGTCTCCAGAGTGTGAACATGTTACCAGGTTATATACATACATGTATACTCCAAAAGTAGATGAAACGAATATACATGAGTGCGCTACAAAATATAAAATGACAAATGTCAAAGTATCTAATCAACCTCCCTGTAATCCCGTCGATCAGAACACGCATAAAGGAGGGATCCTCCTCATCATCATCAAGTCCGGCTCTGCCTCACAGGCCGCGCCATCATCTGCAATCACAAAAAGGTCTGGTGGGTGTCCGGAACACCGTCCCGTAACGTGGGAGTGAGTAGCTAACTCAGTGGAATAATAGAGCAAAGATTAACATGTTATCAAATCAATCATGCGATAATAGTAAAGCAGTAAATCAAACAATCCTAATACTGTTGTTAATGCATTTATGACATGACGTGATGTATGCCCTCACCGACGATCACCCTCATACGGCAACATCTTACGACCGCGGCATGCCACACTCCCTAGAGTGCTCCACATCTTCCAGGCACATGCAATGCTATGGTGATATGATTACCAAGTTGTTATTAATCCATTCAAACAGCAGGATTGGGAAACTAAGGTACTTCCCTTGTATCAATCCCAACACAGATCCTGTCTAGGGTCGTCACTCCTAGTAATCTCATACGATGTATATTTTGTAGGTCGCTGCAAGGGCTGCCAGGGCTGTTGCACGCACTCGTTGCTCCGCTCCCCCATCACCTTATCAATACAGGCCTACTGTACTCTACTGCTACGGAAGGGTCGTCGCCTCCCGTAGACTCAGAATACGCTCGCGGTCACTACAAAGGGCTGCCAGGGCTGTTGCTCGCACTCGTTGCACCGCTCCCCCATCACCTTATCAGTGTAGGCCGACAGCAAGAATATAGTGTCCCATACCACCATAATCTGCTCACGAGTCATAGGTGCTCACTGGTCACTACGGGGAGGTTTGTGGCCCCAGCGTAGGCCGACAGCTCGACCACGGTGTCCCATACCACCATGCCCGGCTCATGAGTCTTTATGGATCAAGGTACCATGGTTAACAGGGTTTACAATGGTAAGTTCAGTACCCTAGGTTCAAGCAGTTATGACTCATACAAGGTGAACATACAACGGCCAGTCGGGTTACTTGACGGGCTCGACTAGCGCAATCGCATCTCGAATTGAACGACATGAAGTGCGTAAAACACTTCGCGTGGCCTAACCACTGCCGCCAACTCTCAACACGAATCACATTCATCGACGCGTCGTTCGTGGCTATGACCAGTCAGCCACGAATTCACTCGGTTACCGACTGCCTGGACTAAGTCAAGTCCCACACATCTATGGAATTACATTAACACTAAACAAAGGTATTGAAATTGAAATACATCATGTGAGCATGTTAGCACATGTTATAACATTCAACTTAAGCAAATCTTCAAGGCATACTTCCTATGCATGTAATGCGATCATGCATAAGGTCAACATGTAGGAATTCATTTAGGTCAGCATATTAATCATGAAATCAATCTCAAACTACTACATAACATCATTTAATTCAATACATACTAATACAGGCATTTATACAAACACACACACTACACACTTAAATCCACACATAGTATGTCGACCCAAAGTGCGCAACTTGGCGAATCTCTTCGCCAAACTGATTATGCAATCATTCCTAACTCTCTAATGCGACGACAAACCATGTCAATCACGTCAGCAAAATATGCATGTAGACCGTACTTCCTACAAATGACTAAAATGCCCTAAATCTCATATTCTTCGTTAATTTACAAAACGGGAAACGGAGAGCATTTTGTACATGTCAAACGGCGATGCCGTCAAGAATCTACTATTAAACGACATTGAAAGCTTTGGAAACAGTCAATCAAAGCGTCTAATATCCGCACCTTATGTCTTGTAGAGTCGGAAATTGAAACGGAGCGTATACGCTTCGTCTACGGCGAATAAGGAACCTAATACATAAGATCCATAAGCTACATCGCTATGGAAACAAGGAAAACTCAAATCACCAACTATTTAGGGTTTTTACTTACCTAGGATTGCGGTGGAATCGCCGGGAAAGCGGTAGAGGAGTGTTGCTTAAGCATGTGCAACACGTAGCACAAGTGGCGGGAAGAACTCTCCCACTCTCTCACAATCTCTCACTCTTTTTCTCTCTCCCAAGCTAGGGCTTCTCTCAAATTCGGATGGGAGAGAGGAGTGGGGGTTTCAACCCCTTTTATAGCCTAAAACATTCCCAAAATAGGCTTGGGAACAATGTTTACTTGGTGCCTAACCAAATCGGGGCCGTTTCGGTCCAAAAGGGCATTTCTGGAGGTCCCCAGGCCAAATGCGGTCGGACTTAAGCTCATGCATACTGGATCTAGCACACATCCAGTTTTCAGACCGGTTGGGTTCCCAGATCGCACGTGGCGGCCCAGTTTCAGTTTAACGGTCACCGCACCAAGATCAGGCCTATAAGTCTCGTGATATATAATAGATATTTTTCCTGATCCAAGGGTGTAATTTGGCTGTATTCTGACGGTCAGAATGCTTAATACTGATGCGTCAAATTTGTGTGCCAGATTTGAATTTGAAATTCCAACTATGTCCCTATTCACACTCTCTTCGGTCCGGGCTCAATGAAATAGCCTGTGATTATCGGTTTGACTTGATTTTCGGAATGAGTGTCAAGTCCAGCTAGACGGTTCTAACGGTCTAAGATAGGAGGTATCGGACTTTCGACGCGCGGTCTAGATCCAATACAAAGTTTCAAGGAGGTCCCGAGGACAAACCGGCTTAGAGTTTGATCCGAGGCTTTAGAGCATTATAGCACCCTTGGTTCCACTCGCTTTGGGCCTTGTAGAACGTATTTAAAGCGATCAGGGACCATTTCCCAGCTATTCTAACGTTGCACTAGCTAACTTAGTCATATTTTCTAAAGGAATTGATTCTAAGTGGTTTCTTTGGCTATGGAATTGGGTTCTAAGCAATTTTCCAGGTGTTTCAATTGACCCATTGCCTAAGGACGTCAAATCTCAGATTGGCCAAAATCCGGGGTGTTACAGATCTGCTCTTGAGATCAAGGTTATATCATGGGAGAGACAATAATGTCTCAGCTTTTGGACTGCGAAGACTAGCACTAGACACTCCTTCTCAATCGGAGAATAGTTGCATTCAGCCCCCATCAATGTTCAACTAAGATAATAGAGAGCGGCCTCTTTCCCGGCTTCATTTACTTGAGCCAACAAAGCACCTAAGCAGTTCTTAGCTGCAGACATGTATAAAATAAGCGGCTTCCCTCTTATCGGACCTGTGAGTACCGGTGGCCGCTTCAACAATTCCTTTATCGAGTCAAATGCATTCTGACAAGCTTGATCCCATACAAACTCTACATCTTTCTTCATCAAATGAGAGAACGGTTGGCATCTTCCTGTTAGGTTTGAGATGAAATGGCGAATATATGCCAATTTTCCTTGTAAACTTTTTAATTATTTTATCGTTGTCGGTGGTGGCATATTTTGAATGGCTTTGACTTTCTCAGGATCGATTTCGATACCCCTGTGTCGTATAATGAAACCAAGAAATTTACCTGAGGATACTCCAAAAGCGCATTTGGCTGGATTCATCTTCAGTTCCTTCTTTCTTAATCGATGAAAAACTGACGCCAAATGTTCACAATGCTCCTGATGGTCCCCTCATCTGACCACCAAGTCATTGACGTAGCACTCAACATGTTTGTGCATCATGTCTTGGAAGATATTCTGCATTGCTCATTGATATGTTGCCCCGGCATTTTTGAGACCGAACGGCATGACTTTATAGCAATAATGTAACACCCCAAAAATCGAGGGTCGGGTAGAAACCCAACTCCTGAGTTTCAGAATGTCACTTATGCAACATAGATAATGATAAATGCATGTTGTCTTTAGAATGACATTAAACAAGATTGAGACTAAGCCAAAATAGCATATCATACTCCAGAGACAGTTAAATTAGCAAGCGAAAGACTGTGATAAATACATAAAATATATAATTGATTGTAAGTCTCCAGAGTGTGAACATGTTTCCAGGTTAATTAAATACATGTATACTCCAAAAATGGAAAGAAAAGAATATACATGAGTGCTCCAATCAAGTGTCAAGGCGTCTAATCAACCTCCCTGTAATCCCGTCGATTAAATCACGCATAAAGGAGGGATCCTCCTCATCATCATCAAGTTCAGCTCTGCCTCACAGGCCGCGCCATCATCTGTAACTAAAATAGGGACTAGTAGGTGTCCGGAACACCATCCCGTAACGTGGGAGTGAGTAATTAACTCGGTGGAATCATAGAACAAAGATTAGCATGTTATCAAATCAATCACGTGTTAATAGTAAAGCAAATAATCAAACATTCCTAGATATTGTTGTTAATGCAAGCATGAAATGACATGATGGATGCCCTCACCGATATACTCCCTCATGCGGCACCATCTGCGTCCGCGGCATTCTTTCTTTCCGCAGTGCTCCACATCTTCCATGCACATGCAATGCGATATGGATAATGATTACCTGGTTGTTATTAGTCCTTTTCATACAACAGGATTAGAAAACTGAGGTACCTTCCTTCTATCAATCCTAACACAGATCCTGTCTTGGGTCGTCACTCCTAGTAATCTCATACGATGTTATAATTGTAGGTCGCTGCAAGGGCTGCCAAGGCTGTTGCTCGCATTCGTTGCACCGCTCCCCCATCACCTTATCAATACATGCCTATTTATCCTTAAGACTGCATCAGGACTCATCGCCCCCATGCGGTGTCAGGATAAACTCAAGGTCACTACAAAGGGCTCGTCACCAATCAGTGTAGGCTGACAGTAAGAATATAGTGTCCCATACCACCATAATCTGCTCAGAGTAGGGTGCTCAATGGTCACTACGGGGAGGTTTGTGGCCCCAGCATAGGCCGACAGCTCGACCACGATGTCCCATACCACCATGCCCGGCTCATGAATCTTTACGGATCAAGGTACCATGGTTAACAGGGTTTCCAATGGTAAGTTTAGTACCCTAGGTTCAAGTAGTTATGACTCATACATGGTAAACATACAAAGGCCAGTCGGGTTACTTGACGGGCTCAACTAGTACGATCGCATCTCGAGCCGAGCGACATGAAGTGCAAAAAACACTTTGCATGGCCTAACCACTGCCGCCAACCCAAAACACAACTCGCGTTCATCGACGCGTCCTTCGTGGCAAATAGAAGCCAACCACGAGTTCAATCCATTATCGACTGCCTGGACTGGGTCATAGCCCCAAGTTGTGTATCAACATCAGTAAGCATATGTGAGTAACAGAAATGAAATACAACACTGTAAGCATGTTGACACATGTTATAACATACAACTTAAGCAAATTGTCCAACACATGCATTTCATACATATAATGAAATCAATACATATAGCCAACATGGTGGAAATCATTTACATCAACATATTACTTGAGAATTCAATCTCAAAACTCATTCACAACACCATTTACTCAATACATACTAATACAAACATTTATACAAACACTTAGTCTACACACTTTAGTCTACATAGCGTATGTCGACTCAAAGTGCACTTTTGGGAGAATATCTTCGCTAAACCGATCATGCACGCATTCCTAATATCATAACACGACAAATAGCTATGGAAAACATTTCAACAAAATGTAGATGTAAACAGTATTTCCTACAAATGACTAAAATGCCCTACATCTCATATTTTCCGTACGTTTACGAAACGAAAAATGGACAGCATGTTGTACATGTCAAACGGCATTGCCGTTGATAATCTACTATTAAATGACATTAAAAGCTTTGAAATCAGTCAATTAGAGCGTCTAAAATCCTCACCTTTTGCCCTAGACGTGTATCGATTCGATTTGAACGCATACGCTTCGTCAACGGCGTAACAGCGACCTAATGCACAAGATACGTAAGCTACTTCGCTATTGAATCAAAGGAATCCCTAAATCAGCAAGTGGTTAGGGTTTTCTTACCTAAAAGCGCGTTGGAAGTCACCGGGAAAGTAATTCGAATGCGGTGCTTCAGTACGTGCAATAGCTGGTGCAAGTGGCAGGAAATTCCTCCCACACTCTCTCACAATCTCTCACTTTTTCTCTCTCTTTTTAGGGTTTAATCCAAATTCGGATGAGAGAGATATGAGAGGGTTTCAAGCCCTTATATAGGCTAAAACTTCACCAAAACAGACTTGGGACAAAGGTATACTTGGGTTATAACCAAATCGGGACTGTTCCGATCCAAAAGAGAATTTCGGGAGGTCCCCTGGCCGAATGCGATTGGACTTAAGCTCATGGATACTGGATCCTATTCACATCAAGTTTTCAGTCTGGTAGTGTTCGCAGATCGCACGTGGTGGTCCAATTTCAGTTCAGCGGTCATCGCACCTAAATCAGGTCTACAAGTCTCATGATATGATAGAGAAATGTTTCCTGATCTGAGGGTGTAATTTAGCTGAATTCTGATGGTCAGAACGCTTAATAATAACGCGCCAAGTCACGTGCCAGATTTGGATTAAAATTTTTAAATCTAACCCATTTCTCACTCTCTTCACTCCAGGCTCAATGAAATAACCTCTGAACGTCGGTTGGGCTTGATTTTCGAAACGATTGTCAAGTCCATCTAAGTGGTCATAACGGTCTAAGATTGTAGGTATCGGACTTTCGACGCGCGGTCTAGATCCAATATAAAGTTTCAAAGAGTTCCAGAGAACAAACCGGTTTAGAGTTTGATCCTGAATTTTAGGGTATTATAGGGTCATTGATTCTACAAGGTTTGGGTCTTGCAGAACGTATTTAAAGTGTTCGGGGACAATTTCACAGCTACTCTAGCGTAGCGCTAGCTAACTTACGCTTAATTTCTAAAGGAATTAATCCTAAATGATTTCTTTGGCTTTGAAATTGGGTTCTGAGAGGTTACCAAGGTGTTATGGTTGACCCATTGCCTAAGGATGTCTAACCCCAGGTTAGCAAAAATTCGGGGTGTTACAAATAAATTCCAAGTGGTGTTCTAAATGCCGTCACTTCTTCATCTTCAGGTGTCATTCTAATTTGATTGTATCCTACGTAGCCATCCACAAAGGACATAACAACATACTGAGTTGAGTTATCAATCAGCAACTCTATTTGTAACACCCCAAAAATCGGGGGTCGGGTAGAAACCCAACTCCCGAGTTCCAGAACGTCACTTATGCAACATAGATAATGATAAATGCATGTTGTCTATAGAATGGCATTAAACAAGATTGAGACTAAGCCAAAACAGCATATCATACTCCAGAGACAGTTAAATTAGCAAGCGAAAGACTGATAAATACATAAAATATATAATTGATTGTAAGTCTCCAGAGTGTGAACATGTTACCAGGTTAATTAAATACATGTATACTCCAAAAATGGAAAGAAAAGAATATACATGAGTGCTCCAAAAAATATAAAATGACAAGTGTCAAGACATCTACTCAACCTCCCTGTAATCCCGTAGATCAGAACACGGAGAAGAAGTCCTCCTCATCATCATACAAGTCCAGCTCTGCCTCGCAGGCCGCACCATCATCTGCAATTAGAAAAGGGACTGGTGGGTGTCCGGAACACCATCCCGTAACGTGGGAGTGAGTAATTAACTCAGTGGAATCATAGAGCAAAGATTAGCATGTTATCAAATCAATCACGCATTAATAGTAAAGCAAACAATCAAACATTCCTAGATACTGTTGTTAATGCAAGCATGAAATGACACGACATACTCCTTCATGCGGCACCATCTGTGTCCGCAGCATGCTTTCTTCCAGCAGTGCTCCAAATCTTCCAGGCACATGCAATGCGATATGGATAATGATTATCGAGTTGTTATTAGTCCTTTTCATACAGCAGGATTGGGAAACTAGGGTACCTTTCTTATATCAATCTCAACATAGATCCTGTCTAGGGTCGTCTCTCCTAGTAATCTCATACGATGTTATATTTGTAGGTCACTGCAAGGGCTGCTAGGGCTGTTGCTCGCACTTGTTGCACTGTTCCCCCATCACCTTATTAATACAGGCCTATTTATCCTTAAGACTGCATCAGGACTCGTCGCCCCCATGCGGTGTTAGGATAAACTTAAGGTCACTACAAAGGGCTGTTAGGGCCACTCCCCCATCACCTTATCAATGTAGGCCGACAGCAAGAATATACTGTCCCATACCACCATAATCTGTTCAGAGTAGGGTGCTCACTGGTCACTACAGGGAGGTTTGTGGCCCCAGCATAGGCCAACAGCTCGACCACAGTGTCCCATACCACCATGCCCTGCTCATGAGTCTTTATGGATCAAGGTACCATGGTTAATAGGGTTTTCAATGATAAGTTCAGTACCCTAGGTTCAAGCAGTTATGACTCATACATGGTGAACATACAATGGCCAGTCGGGTTACTTGACGGGCTCGACTAGTACGAGCGCATCTCAAGCTGAACTACATGAAGTGCATGAAACACTTCATGTGGCCTAACCACTGCCGCCAACCCAAAACACGACTCGCGTTCATCGACGCGTCCTTCGTAGTACATAGAAGCCAACCACGAATTCAATCCATTACCGACTGCCTGGACTAGGTCATAGCCCCAAACATTTGTAAACCAGCGTCAATAAGCATATGTGAGTAACAGAAATGAAATACAACAATGTAAGCATGTTGAAACATGTTATAACATACAACTTAAGCAAATCATCCAACACATGCATTTCATATGTATAATGAAATCAATACATATAGCCAACATGATGGAAATCCTTTACATCAGCATATTAATTGAGAATTCAATCTCAAAACTAATTCACAATGCCATTTACTCAATACCTACTAATACAAACATTTATACAAACACTTAGTCTACACACTTTAGTCCACATAGCGTATGTCGGCCAATATGTGTGTTAGGGCGAATCTCTTCGCCAAACAGATCATACATGCATTTCTAATATCATAATATGACAAATAGCCATGGAAAACATTTCAGCAAAATATGGATGGAAACAATATTTCCTACAAATGACTAAAATGCTCTAAATCTCATATTTTCTATACGTTTGCAAAACGGAAAACGGACAGCATGTTGTACATGTCAAACGGCGTTGTCGTCGATAATCTACTATTAAACGACATTGAAAGCTTTGAAATTAGCCAATCAAAGCGTCTGAAATAAGCACCTTTTGTCGTAGAAGTGTATCGATTCGAATCGAACGTATACGCTTCGTCAACGGTGTACAGGCGACCTAATGCACAAGATACATAAGCTACATGCTAATGAATCGAAGGAAACCCCAAAACAGCAAGTAGTTAGGGTTTTTCTTACCTAGGAGTGCGTTGGAATCACCGAAAAAGTGATTGGAGTACGGTGCTTCGATACGTGCAATAGCTGCAGCAAGTGGCAGGAGAATCTCTCCCACACTCTCTCACAATCTCTCACTTTCTCTCTCTCTTTTCCTAGGGTTTCAAGCAAATTCGGATGGAAGGGTTGTGAGAGGGTTTAAAGCCCTTATATAGGCTAAAACTTCACCATTTTAGACTTAGGAACAAAGTATACTTGGGTTATAACCAAATCTGGATTGTTTCGATCCAAAAGAGCATTTCTGGAGGTCCCCTGGCCGAACGCGGTCGAACTTAAGCTCATGGTCACTGGATGTTGTTCACACCAAGTTTTCAGTCCGGTAGAGTTCGCATATTGCATGTGGCAGTCCAATTTCAGTTCGTCAGTCATCACACCTATATCAGGTCCACAAGTCTCATGATATGAAAGAGAAATTTTTCCTGATCCGAGGGTGTAATTTGGCTGAATTCTGATGGTCAAAATGCTTAATAATAATGTGCAAAGTCACGTGCCAGATTTGGATTAAAATTTCCAAATCTAACCCATTTCTCACTCTCTTTACTCCAAGCTCAATGAAATAGCCTCTGAACGTCGGTTGGGCTTGATTTTTGAAATGATTGTCAAGTCTAGCTAAGCGATCATAACGGTCTAAGATTGTAGGTATCGGACTTTCAACGCGCGGTCTAGATCTAATATAAAGTTTCAAAGGGTTCCAGAGAATAAACCGGTTTAGAGTTTGATCCTAGATTTTAGGGTATTGTAGCGTCCTTGTTTCTACAAGTTTTAGGTCTTGCAGAACTTATTTAAAGCGATCAGGGACAATTTCGCAGCATCTCTAGCGTAGCGCTAGCTAACTTACTCTTAATTTCTAAAGGAATTAATCCTAAGTGATTTCTTTGGCTTTGGAATTAGGTTCTGAGTGGTTACCAAGGTGTTATGGTTGACCCATTGCCTAAGGACGTCTAATCCCAGGTTGGCAAAAATCCAGGATGTTACACTATTATAGGGAAAGGAAAATCATCTTTTGGACAGGCCTCGTTCAAATCTCTAAAGTCAATGCACACTCTAACTTGTCCATTTTTCTTTTTTATGGGGACAATGTTCGATATCCACCTAGGATACTTGACTTCTCTGATAAATCCCACTTTAATCAGCTTGCTGACCTCTTCTTCGATCAATGGAATTAGGTTCGGGTGAAATCGCCTTTGTGCCTGTTTAATCGGCCTTTTCTCCTTGGAAATATTTAATCGGTGCATTGCTATAGAAGGTTCTAAACCTAGCATCTCGGCATACGTCCAGGCGAAGACATCTTTATTTTCTTTAAGCAATTGGAAATATTTCTCAGATTCTTATTCAGAGAGATCGCTACTGACAAATGTATTCTGGGGTTCTTCTTCTGTACGCAAGTTTACTTTTTGCAAGCTGTCTATCGTTAGCCGCCCCCCGTCTTCCATCTGCTTCGGAGCTGCTTCAGGATATTTGACTATCTCAGAATCTTCTTCCGATGCTTGCGCGGTCGTAATCATATTTACCGACGATTCTGCCCCCAATCCTTGAAATTTTCTTTTCTTTTTCTGATCAACCCCGAGGGGGATCTGAATTCCCCTCCCATGATTTAGTCCCATGGGTTCTTCGCAGTCAAAACCCATGCTTCTCATGATTTTCTTGCTTACTAAGCTGTATCTTTCTAGATTTTTTGGAGTTAGCTTACCGCAGTGCACATTATTTTCAACTTCCTCTTTTACCTTTACTTCTACTGCGGTGTAGAATTCTATCGGCTCGGGGTGTCTTGCACTGGCCTTGACTTGAAACCTTTCCGAGGCTATTGAGAATGGCTTACACCTTTCAATGCTAGGCAGCGGCACTGTATAATTAGACTGTAAAATTTTTAATTACTCTAGTGACAACAAGGTTAGTGGCGGCTGTCCTTGTTGCCTCAAACGGTTTGGAACAAAATAGAATTTCTTCTTTGTGTCTGCAGTTTTGGAGGATTCGGCCCTTTCTCCCCTGGCATCGTTTGCTTGAACGTCTTTCAATGCTATATTTTCTTTATTATTTCCCACTTCTTCGGCGAACCCCTTATAGTAACTAGTGTTCACAAAGGAAGATTCTTCTTCCGTATATGTTCCTGCATCAGCGATTACTTTATACTGTCTCTCGTCTTTACAATATTTGAAGCATTGATGCAAAGTGGAAGGTACGATATTGTACTGATGTATCCATGGCCTTCCCAGGAGAAGGTTGTACGTTGTCACGGCGTTTATAACGTGGCATACAACATCGGTAATTAATTCTCCTATTTCTAGTATCACTGTAATCTTTCCAAGCGCCCGTTGCCCGTCTTGATTAAAGCCTTATATCATCATTCCGCTAGGACGCAGATCGGAGCGGCGATAGCCCAGTTTACATAACATCGAAAGTGGTAAAAGATTCACTGCAAATCCGTTATCTATCATAATCCACTTAACCTTCTTCCCACCAATATGGCCTTCTATCATTAGTGGCCTGTTATGCTCCATTTCGCAGATCAAATCTTCATCAAAGAATGAGATGACCGGCAAGCTATTTGCTTATTTGTCGTGCTCTTTGCATCTCATTTATGTCAGCAAAGTTTTTCTAACATCACAGTCAGACAGTGCTTAGACCAAACTCTGTCAAAATTCTTCCGACAACTTGAGCGCATCATAGATGCTTAATCACGCATGTATACCTTTCAAATGATTGACCACATCATAAGTCACCCTCACTGTTTCACCTCTCTCCTCATTTTTATCACCACTGATCTGTCTTCCGGCAGCTTCTTTTCTTACGACCTCTACCTTCTACTTCATAGGGCTTGTTGTCTTCTTTTCCAATCGTAGAGTAATTACTACTACCTTCTTTGCCACCTTTCGGTCTTCCTTTTCTCTTACTTTTTGGGCCCCTTCTCGGGCGGTGAGCATGTTTACTGTAGCCCTTGTGCTCTTTTCTTTCCTCTCGCCGGTCATTATCTCACCTTTGTCTATCAGTCATTGTATTATACATTTTAGTGTATAGCAATTCTCCGTCGGATGTCCCACCAAGCGATGGTAACGGCAAAAATCTCTTTCTCTGGTCTTTGTCACATCTTTGGGATGCTTGGGCTCTGATAATTCTATCGTGCCAGCTTTTAGTAGTTGTTTCATCAAAGGAATGACATCTTCTTTATCGAAATCGAACCCTTCATGTGAATTAAGCATTCAAGGTCTTTTCCCATTATTTCTACTCCTTGACTGGCTCCATCCTTCTCTTCGTTCTGACCTCCTTTCCCTTGAATCCCTTGCATTCTTACTCTTACTATTGCGATCAACAGTATTCACGTTCATCCTGCCGGGCACCTTTCTGGCTATCTCGTGGCGAAATGCTGGCATTTTGTGAGTCATTAATTCCAGGGCATGGGCTTTAGTAGCTAAATCATGGAACGTCCTAATATCAGCACTGGTAAGTCTGAACACGATTCCCATTTCCATAGAATTCAGACACATTTTGACTTGTTCCTTTTCCTCTGGTAGCTGTCTACACGAGGCACCTAATATTTTCCATTTATCTATGAACTTCGCTACTGGTTCTCCTTCTCTCTGCCCTACAGAGGCTAGTTCTGTAATACTAACATCACGTGCTGAAGAGAAGAAGTCTGACATAAAGGCATTCTGCATTTGCTCCCAAGTTTTTATCGACCCCTGTGCCAAGTTGGAATACCACTGAAATGCTTTGTGCATCAGCGATGAGCCGAAAACCTTAAGTAATATTATGGAATTGTAGAGAAATTTCCCATGCTGGTAATGAAGTGCATCAGATGTTCCTCCGGAGATCCTTCTCCATTAAACTTCTAAAAATTCAGATGTTTAAAGATGGCCGGGAACGGGACATCCTCTACCTCCCTCAGGCATGATGTTCTGTATTGGAAGCGGCCAATACTTTCACGTTCTCTTTCTACTCTCACTGCTTCTTTGACAACTTGTCTTATATCATCTCGTGTTATGGTTCTCGTGGCTGGAATAGATCCTCATGATCCTACCCCTAGCAGATGAGAGCCTTCAGGATGGTTTCCCTGTCTATTCGTCGTGCCCATCATTGGTGGTGGCACCATCTGAGCTACATTGTGTGCAAGGGCTGTCAGGGCCTCCCTAAGGTGTCCGCATTCTTCCATCAGTGCTCTTTGGGCTGCTGCCATCTCGTTGATACGATCTTCCGTGGTCAGCCCATTATTCTGATTTGTCTCAGTCACGTGTACCACGACTTCCCCTCTTTTAGACGAAACTGTAGCTGGAGTGAGGCGAGAGTATGGCGGTGTAACAGGACTCATGAAGAGAGGGTAAGATGGAGTCCCGTTTGACTTTTCCACGCTTCTGGTGCTATCGATCGATTGGGACGGTGTGGACGTCGGTGAATTTATATGCGGGGATGCGGATACCGGTGAACTTGCCATTACAACTTTGCCTTTCTGTTCTTTTGTCCATCTAGTCCTTGGAGTGACTAAAGCCGAAAAGTCACGCGAGGCCAATTGCGGAGACGTCCGTTGGAGATATATCTCAGGAGGAGCAAGTTTGGGATACTTTTTAGCTGCATTGCGAGTAACAAGCCCTCTGACCTTTGATAAAATTAGATTTACCCGAGAGTTTCTTGCATTTCGTACTTTAATTTTATGGGACACCACGACAGTCCAGTCGTTATTGCTGTCCATTGATTGGGGTGAAACAGACACAACCCCAACTATTGTTCTGGTCATGTTATTTTTCTCCCGGAAAGTTGAGTCGTGCACGCGGTGGCTTGGCTTGGCACATACTCTATCATAAATCCAGTTAAAGTGAAACGGAAGCTCACTTCTCTTGTGGGAATCACCATTTGATTGTAACTTGCAATTCAATCCGAATACCTTTCGTCATGAAATAGATTTACGACTAGTATTTGAAGAGTAAGGTGATCTGCCTTAGAGATGAAGGGGAGGATGTTCCCACTGAGAGTCACCATTTTGGCATCAGAAAGATGCCAAACTATGACGAAGGTTCCATAACTATCTCAATGTTAATATTAAATAAGATAAAACAATGTCCCTAACAAAGTCGCCATTTTATTTCGAATAGAAACAAATGCATTTGATTTGGGAATTATCTTATTTAAATATTAACAGAAAGAGTATTTTGGAATAATCATCATATTTCATTGATACTGAGTTCATTTACATCCTCATTACATCCCTTGATTATAAGATAGATCAAGTTGAGAAAGTAAAATATTATAAATGAAGCTTAATATATCAAATCTGGAATTCGGCAACCTTTCGATAGCCATTTTGATCATCTCCTAAGACTTAGGAGGAATGTCGATTTGGTCAGCTCGGCTTCACTTTTGAGCTCATCCTTTAGACAGAGGATAGAGTTTGAAATGATGAAGAGTGAACTTGAATGTTTTCAGGAGATCCTGCAGCATTCCATCCTCCCTTCAAGACAAATCATCCAGTGCTTTTACGTACACACGTAACCTGCAGACAGGTTACGTGGCTCCGCACAATGGAACAATGGGCAATGCGCCCCCGCGTAATGGAACTGTGAGCAACGCGTCTCCTCGTAATGGAACAGTGGACAACGCCCCCCACGCAATGGAACGGTGAGCAACGCGTCCCCGCGCAATGGAACAGTGGACAACACGCCCCCATGCAATGGAACGATGAGCAACGAGTCCCCGTGCAATGGAAATTCATGTTGCTCATCCAAGCGCAATCAAGGACTTGTCCTTCACGTCCCTGCACAACGGCAGAGTGACGACACGCAATGGAGACCACGCACAACGGAGGCCTTGCTCCTCACCTTTCGATGCTCTGCTCTGTCCAAAATCTTCAATCAGTGCAAATAAAGGGAGTGAGGGGGTATTTATAGGACCCCCACACGTGCCCAACCTCAATCTTCGTGCCATGGCCCATCCTCGCATCTGATCTAGACCGTTCATTTCAACCACCTAGTTCTGACTATGCATCTAGGTAATATAAGAACCCTTTGCGCCTACACGCACAATGCAGGATCCCATTACGCGTACACGCGCAATATAAATCTCGTCTTGTCGTCCCCGCGTAACTAAAGTTGTCTACGCGACCAGGTGCAAGACTAAGTGGTGTTGTGCGACCACGCGTAAGACTAAGTGGTGTTGCGCGACCACGCGCAATAAGAAGTTGTTGCGCGTACACGTGCAATGAACATCTTGCTTTATTTTTTATACTGATGATGATAATTTTATGCTTCAACACCAGTGAATCACAACCGAGTCGACTCGGTTAGGATTTTCAACTAACAACTTGTTGAGTTGATTTTTAAGAAATTTACTAACTACAGGGTTAGATTACTGACCCATTGAATTCAATGCTACTCAAATCATCTTCAGGTGATTGGATTCAGTATAACCCAGTCGAGAAACTGGTCGAGTCAGCCCATTACTGAGTATAGAGTCGACTCAGTTGGGAAACAAGCTGAGTCAGCCCTCCAATGGGAAAATCTGGGATGCCCCTGGTTGGGCTTCTGGATGATAGGGGCGAGTCACTTCCCAGGCCCAACTGAGTCAGGTCCTTTGAGCCTGAAATGGTCTTGAGTCACTGACTCAGTGGTGATTCGACTCAGTCGAGTCTTTTCGACTAGCAGCATTCAACTTTGTGAACATATCTGAGACCGATTCTAGGTGCTAAACATTGCTCGAGGCAAACCGTTCTCAGCCATGGATTCAGATAAGGGTTTTCACCTTAAAGTGTGGATCTGATTCACCCAACTCATGACTGAGTTGGGAATGGCAAAGAACTCCATCGACTGAGTTGGTGAAAGACTCCCGAAACTGAGAGGAAACAAACGTGGGTACCTTGATCAGCGAAGTCATTTTGAGGCAAAACGTCCTGCGTTGTGGTGGGGTTTCCAACTGAGTGAAATAAGATCCGAGGCGAGTCCAAGAAGTATCAGTTGGTCAGTCGGGAGCTCGTAATGGAGGCCGGCATTGTCTTACCTCTCTTTCTCTCCCTTCTTTCTTTCTATCTTCTCTCCTTCCTACTCTCTCACTGCTGTGAACGACTCATGCCGAGTCGAGCTGCATTCAGACCTGCAACTCGCTCGAGCGGCACTCTCTCTCTCACTCTCTCCATCTTTCTCTTTCTATCTCTTTTCTCTTTCTTACCTTGGAATTTGCCCTAATGCATGGCTATTTATAGCCTTACTGTTTCTGAAAACGTCTCTATCTAATGGAAAGGATTAGCGGGCTGTTAACCCAAGCCGGCTGAGAGAACACTACCACAAGGATTCTCTTAAGTAGCTGATCATGTGCATGGGTCCAGGTGTCATTCACGGATGGGTTTCAAGTTTAATGGGCCACACGATGGATGCTTCAGATGGGTGAAAGGACCTAATCTTAAAAGGATGGGTTTCACTGTCAGATTGAGGAAGACGACTGACGAAAATGGAAACTTTCAATAGAGTGGCTAATCCTAAGATCAGGACCGTTTGGATGGTCCTGATATGACCTACAAGTAATGTGGGGTCCATTTCACGGAGCAAGGATGGCCGTTGATTAAGGCGACTCGTTGAAAGTGAAAAACTGGGGCGTAGCTTCAAAATCTCATTATTTTCTTGGCTGCTACGAAAATATCAGGTTTCCCTACTTCGAACGCCTAGGATTTGCCTAAGGGAAGCTTCTAGGCGACTAGGAATGAACAAGATGCGTCGTGGCCATAAGCGGAAAGATTCTTTCCGCAATCCAGTGAGTAGGTTGCTAGTTTTGAAAATGGTAGGGATGACTGGGACTTTTCGAGCATACGTGGCCTCCATCTGACGATTCCCAATGGTCGGATCTGCCAGAGAAGTTGCAGACATGGATTAATCCTCCACGTCAGCACCATCCCCATACGTTGCTTGATCAGCGATCAGTAGGGCTGGCACGGGTGACTTTCATTCGCAGTGTTACACATGGATAGGGTCGACGGGAACCCCTCTATCAGTTGGACGGTCAGGATTAAAATTTTGTATTCGAAAACACGTCCATTTGTGACGTCAAATAGATGGCCCCGTTGAAGCATCGCTGGGCGGGAGGACATTTTGAATTTCCTTTGGAAATTTCAGGAATTCATCGAGTCAACAGCAGTTTGACTCGATGATGAGTTTCGTGCACAGCGTGAGTACACAATCTGTGCTCACGCACCTATCAAAAGTGGGCTCCACATGATGATCTGAGTTGATCAGCATCATCAATTCATTATTGGGAGGTCTACTAATCTCTCAAGATCAAGAATTTGTATGTTCAAAAGGTGAGGTGGGCCATTTTGTTCTGTTTTCAAGATTTAGCTATTGATTTCTATCTATCTGATGGTTAGGTTATTCTATGGTTGAGAGTCATTGATCAAAATGATACCAAGGGACCACCCGTCTAAAATTTAATGGCTAGAATATATATGAGATGGCCTAATATGCATTCATAATATTTAATATCATTTTTATGTTGTTTTTAATATCCTCATTATTATAAAGATTGTTATCTTATTTTAAATCACTAATTACTTATGTGTAACCTGTTGTTTCTCTCCTCCGGGGATGTCTTATAGGTGTCTCAAAACTAAATCACTTATTTATATTTAAATATTTAAATAATCATTATTTTTATTATAAATTTTCTCTAGATTATTTTTGTGGGTCACACTCCGATCAATGCCATTTATTCATTCATTCGGCCCTTGTCGAGCTTTAATTAGAAGGTTTGGATCATTTTATTTTTGTAAGCGGGTCACGATACATGGGTCTTAACCTTCATTTATCGATTTATTAAAATAAACAGTTGGATAGAAACCGATCTATGAGTGGAGATTACTCTCGATGGCCACACTTAGGTTAGATTTGAGGTAAATGTTAACATAAGCTAGGTTGGTACTTATACTATGTTTGGTTACATGGTAACACCCGAGTACTAAAAGCACGGGGTGTTACAATCTACCCTCCTTAAAGAAAATCTCGTCCTCGAGATCCAGTGCTTCTAAAAGAATTACGGACAATTATAATAAAATTTATGGTGATTCTAAGCATTCATTATTTTCCTACGAAGGTTGTTTGTATGTGCGAACATATACCACTAACGGCCAGAGTTGACGTTGTTACAATCTACCCCCCTTAAAGAAGAATCTCACCCACGAGATTCGATAGTGCGCCCAAATTATTATGGTACAAGTGGTAAGGTTATCCCTAAGGTACAATACAATTTTCTATTTCCAGTATTCAGGTTAACACGAATGGATGGTTGTAGTGAGTTTAAGCCTGATATGTCAATCCTTTGCCTGCGCAGAACATACGATTTACTGTATCACTTCCTAATCCTGGCAACTCTTGATCTTCTACCTTATCAGGGCATTGAGATCATTGGAATTTGCAAGGATATGGAATTTGGATCAAACAATGCAACTTCGCTTAAATATGGTTCCATCAACCCGTGATCTCGATTATTTTAGACTTCTAGGGAATATCATGTGATCATCTAAATTAGCAATGAGAAAGCCCAAAATCTACGTGAATAGACACAAACAACCATCACGCTTCCACTGCGTACTCTAGTAAATGCAGTACTTAAAATTTCTGGACCAGGATTCCTACATGGTGGCTTGAGTTTGAAATTTGCTAAATTTTATCCACTCTCTCAAATTTAGTCATCATACACTCAATTTAGGGTTGAAAATTTATTTAAAATTCTATAACTTCACATCAAATAAATTTTACATGGTGAAATTTTGGAAAACGTTTTTTCTAACAAATTCAAATCCTAGATTTCTGAAAGTGTTCTTGATGATCTTAATCGCATCATAGTGGCCATTTGTCTTCCCACGATACCTAAGTCAAATTTCTAAGTTCAATAATTATCAGGGTATTTTATAGTGGGGACCTAGGTCTTGTTTTTAGGTTCTATGGTTATTCAAACAATTTTCTATGGAACTTAAAAATTTTGAGTCTCTAAGTTCACAAATTTTTTTAATTTTTTTTATTTTTTATTTTTACTATAAAGGAATTCTAGATAAATTCAAGTGGCTATCCTATCAATTCCAAAGGGAACTTAAATTTAATTTCTAAGTTCAAATAACTAAATCTGAAATTTCCTAAGGGGCCTACAATTTGGGTCTCTATGTTCAAAATTTCCATTAACTCTAAGGGAACTCTAAATACAACTAAATGTCTTCCCCAAAAATTTTCTATGGGGAAATAAGTTTGATTTCCATATTCAGCCAACCAAATGGGGTGGACATTTTTGGACAGCTGTAATGAAAATATCCAATGATTATAGTATTCAATTGGCAAGCTTCAACTCAATGTTACAAAGGATAGTGGAAAGTCAGAATTTAAATGCCTACTTCAAGATGGATATGAAGACACCCTTGATACTCTAGTGGTGAATGATACACGGGTATTCAGAAATTGTAAAACATGTCGTGTGCAATCTAAAATATGTTCTCACTTTAGATGGCATATAAAATAATAATTAGACTAAAATGAGTCATCAACAAATTAGTTAAAATCAAGTGAAGGATCCTTATGAAATGAAACTAACAGCTCATGTTTAATAATCACAGTTTCATAAATAAAAGATTACAATTATTCAATTAACGATATTTTCAGTTTATTATGCTTAAGAAAGATATTATAACTGAATTCAATTTGCGTAGCAACATGGAATCAGTGTACCTACTTAAATTGAGAGTGAAATTTTATAGGATAGCTATCAGACTAGTAATGCTGTTATGGATAGAAATACTTGTTAGTTAAAGAACAAGATGTTTACAGTTTAGTACAGTTCAAGTGGATTTCTTAGGGGAACTACATTTGTAGTTCTTGAATCTAGGTTCAGGATAGTTAAAAAAATAAGGGTCTAAGTTTTTGTTTCTAGGTTCAAATGATGACCCTATACTGAGTGGGGAGCATGCAATAACTAACAGTGAGCCTAGTGTCAGGAGGCTATAATAAAGCGACTGCAGTTCTAATTTCCAATTTCCACATCAAGGTAAAAAAGGCTTATAAAAATAGTTGGGATACTACCTACATTAGAAACATCTGTACCATCTGCAATGATGAGTTGAAGAGGGGTGAGTTGTGGTAACAACCGGATAGTATACATGAACATAAGCATGAAAGGAAAAGAAGGGACCTTAAACAAAGTTCAATCCTACTCACGTTTGATAATTTCAGTTTCTTAATATGTTATGAAAATTGCAAGGCTAACATTAAAAAAAAAAATGATAGTTCAAAGGGTAATCTGTTTACAGCTACGTGTGATTGAGATGAGTGTATATTTATGAAACCTAATCTGATTATGGGATCTAGTACTGGGAATCTAACTTTAGTTTCTAAGTTGCAATAACTACATCTAAAATTTTCAAAGGAGCTTAAAATTTTGTCTCTCTAATTTCAAAATTGCCCCTAACTTTAAGGGAACCCTAAATGAATTCAAATGGCTATCTTATTAATTCCACAGGAAACTTAAGTTTGGTATCTACATTCTCAAATTTTCTTAAGACTAAGGGAGATTCACATGTATCCAAGTGATTAAAATAATTTCAGATGGGACCTAAGTTTTGTTTTCTACGTTCTTGAAATTTTCTTAAGTCTAGGGAAGATTTACCTAAGTTCCAACATCTAATTCGATCACCCTATCTTAAGGCATTCAAGGTTGGTATAAGATTGTTTCCCATAGGCAAGGTTTGTCTAAACTCTCGCTTTGATACCAACTTGTAACACCCTGGTTCTCAAAACCTGAGGATAGTCGCTCCTCATAGAGAACCCGAGTATTACGCTATGAAGTGGACTAACATACATCTAAATGGCAGTAAATTTCATAACATGGAGTAAGGAAACATCGTGTAAACTAAGGGTATCAAGAGTAATAACAAGACAATTACCATGTAAACTAGAGATATAAAGAGTAAATACTAGGAAGTTTAATACATATAAATGGGAACAAAATGAAATCCCACAGTAGGAGAATTTTTATTATAATTCAAATATAACGTAAAGTCTGAAACATGAAAATGTATAAATCCTAAAACATTAGTTGAGCTCCAACGGCTCAAATGTGTTCGCATAGAATTCTTCCTCGACAAACTCCACCTTAGCCGCCCCTCGGATCCCATCATAAGTGTCTCCACCTGTCATCAATTCGGTGCAATCGCACTATGGGTGAGTGAAAACTCAGTGGAAATTTTTCTCATAGATTCAACCATAACACATAAATCCATAATAGATCAACAATTCATATTTAACTCATATGGCAATACAACTAACAATGCGATTGCATGAATGTATGAATGTATGTTCAAGTCACAGATCTGGGTATGCAATCCAGCTGTCAAAATAAAAGACGGCCCGCAATAGGTAGACTACCTGGAAAAGGCCATGAAGGTGAGTGCGCCTAAGGACGACCTCTTGGAAAAATACTCGGGGTATGCCCGAGGAGGTATAGAATCCCAGAAAAGCCTCATGTAAAGAGAGCGGCCCAAAGTGTACAAATGCACAAACCTGATGGTTAGACTTAGGTAATGGAACCTGGCACAACCCAACAAGATGTGACTTACGATGCACACTCGAAAAAGCTCACATGCCATGCATGGATGTTATGCACCATGATACATATGTACATTACTTTGATAAAATAGTAATGACCTTAAGGTTACGACGATCCAGTCTGCATTGTCTTCTGATGACCGGGGCAAAGCAGAAATGACCCCAACTGTTGCTTGAACCATGTCAGTACTCGCATGACTTGGTGCGTATTCTATCACGAATCCCATCGAGACAAATCGGAAGTTTACTTTCCTTACGGGCGTCGCCATGAGTAATAGGTCGTAATCGGATTTTAAAACCTTCTATCAGGAAACGTAATCATAATTAGTAATTAAATCATTAGGGTGATCTATCTTAGAGATGAAGGGGAGGATTTTCCCACTGAGAGTCGTCATTTTGGCGTCCATAGGACGCCAAACTGTGATGAATGTTCGTAACAACTTCGCTGATAATATTTAAATAAGATAATAAAATCAAAGTCCCCAGTAGAGTCACCATTTTATTTTGATAAAGAAACAAATGTATTTTGATTTGGGAGATTATCTTGTTTAAACATAACAGAGAAAGAATACTAGGAACATTCATCATATTTCATTAATACTGAGTTCATTTACATCCTCTTTACATCCCTTGATTCTAAGATAAATCATTTAGAAATAAAGGACTAATGCTTTAAACATCAAAAGTTCATTTCGACAGCCTTCCAGCGCCTGATTCGATCATCTCCTAGAACTTAGAAGGAATGTGGATCAGATCAATGGGTCTTTAATGAAATAGAGATTTCAGCAGCATAACAGCGCCTATTTCAACCATCCTCTGGGACTTAGGAGGAATGTCGATTCGATCGACTGATCTTTCTCCTTTGAACCCATGAATAGGAGAAAACCTAGAGAAAGGAACCCTGGCCCACGGATTTCGACAGCATGACGGCCTTTGGACTTCATACAGTGCAGGGAAGCCTAGTTACGCGGACCCGCACAACCGATATCGGTTGCGCGATCCTGCGCAACCGCTAGGAGACTCTCTCTTACCTTCTGTCTTCTGCTCCGCTCCGCTCCTCTTGAAAATCTTCAATTGTCTTTAATGAAGGAGGGGAAGGGTATTTATAGACCCTCGCACATGTGAAAATTATGATCTTAGTGATGTGGGACTATTTTTCAGTGCTTTAGTCCATTCTGAATGATGCCCTTTGTACAGTACATTTTGAGGTCGCGCAACTGATATTAGTTTGCGCATACCTGCATACCCTCTTGAAAGCTATCTCTATCTTCTTCTTTTTAAAAGTTCTTTCTATCTCTTTATCTATCCTTGCTTGAATCTTTCATCATTTTTTATGCCTCAACAAACTCCTGCGATCCTCCTTGTCAATTTTTGGCAACTAACGACCTGTAATCTGTATTTGTATGCTACCCTGAGTCGCATCCCGTAGATCTGAGTCAGCTCGACTTGAAACTTATATCCCAGTGACCGCACCGTCACCATGGTTCTAACGTTGCGTCTAGCGCACCGATGCGATACCCAAGCCAGGAGTTATGGGCTCATGTATTTTTTGAAGAAATGTTGAGCATTGCGAATTCCGATAGAATCTCTACAACCCATCACATCAATCAATTAATCACAAGTCAAGTACACAACCCATGCCTCTCCCATCCTTTTCTTACCAATAAAGACAAGCAGCTCATACCCCATGCCACCTCACCCCCCATAAGTCAACCCTCATGTCATCTCTCCTTACACCACCATACCTCTCATCCCATCCCTCTTACACACCCATCCCCCTCTCCTTACATCTCCCATCTTTCACTCATTCTCTATCGTTTTTCCTAGCAACTAAGAGAGAAAAAGACTAAGGAGAGAAGAGCCAAGTGTGACCCACTTCCTATCCCAAAACCTCCCAATCCAACCCTTCAAACTTCATCATCCACCCTTAAAGGATGAGGTTAGGAGCTTAACATTCCAAGGAGCTAAAGAAGAGGACCTTAAGTGGGTGATTTGTAGGTTAGATTTTGTTTTTGATGATGGACCAAGTGGGGCCTACCGATTGATGGATGGATCCTGTTGGGACCCATCTTGATGTATTCTTTGTATCATGTATTGAGGGACCCACAGTGGGGGGGCTCCATCACGCGTTTCTCTCTCTCTCTCTCTCTCTCTCTCTCTCTCCCTAGTTTGCGGCCTACCATGGTGCAAGTATTTTATGCACGTCGTGCATCTAATGGACCATGTCTCTATCCAAGCGGGGCCCACATCATCGTCATATCTGGGCCCACCACTTGCTGTCCATTTGGACTAGCCCGGACCGAAGGCGAAGCACACATGTCAGCTTAACATAGCTGGTGAGACACACATGTGGACCCACCAGATGCTTGTGTTTCATCTAGCCGTCCAATCCATGGGACACTACTAGAAGGTCTAACAGCTGTGGGACCCACCGTTGTATATGTGCCCACCAAGCCATTCATCCATCTGACGTGGACCCTACCATGGCAGTGTGTGGGGGCCACCTTGATTCCATGTGTTATGATCCACACCGTCCATGCATGTGTGATCCACATGATGTGTGGGTTTTATTCACATCAACCGCTCAACGTCCAGGGACTGGACGCTGGAGTTCTTTAAAAAAATAATAAAATAAACAATATATATATAAAATAATAAAATAAATATAATATATACATATATAATAGATACAATATACATATGTTATGTGGGCCCCATGTGAGAATCGACCTGATGTACCTGTTTATCCACCACCGGATAGTGGGGCTCCACATGTGTGGCAATCCACACCATCCAACAAGGACAGTGGGATTCACCGTGCTGTAAGTGTTTTATCTGAGCCGTCCGTCTGACGAGCCCCCATGACATATGTGTCGTATATCCAACCATCCATCCATCTTTGAACGTGTGGCCCACCCATGTGGGACCACCATGATATATATATGTGTGTGTGTGTGTATGTGTGTGTGTGTGTGTGACCTGTATCCTAGCCTGTATAGTTCCATAGGCTTCCACGGTCCTCCCGGTCGAATTATGCTGACATGCTATCTATAATCGGCATTTGCGTATGACCCTGAGTCACATCTTGTAAATCTGAGTAGGATCGACCTGAGACTTATACTAGTGCGACTGCTCCGTCGCCGCAGTTTCGACGCCATGTCTCGCACACTGAGGTGATACTCGGGTTAGGAGATGTGGGCCCGCATTCAGTTCGAGGAAAACGCCGCACATGCGAATTCCAAGAGAATCTCTACCAAACATCACATCAATCCATCAATCAAGTACAAGCAACCTAACCCATCCCTCTTTTACACCACCTTACCCAAAGTCAACTCTCTCTCTCTCTCCACCCATCCCTTTCTCACCCAAAATTTAACCCAACCCATCCCTCTTCTTACAAACCCATCCCTCTCTCCTTACATTACCCCTCTCTCTTAATTTATCTCTCATTCCAAGCAACTCAAGGAGAGATCCAACGTCTAAGCTCACCATGAGAAGAGCTAGTGTGGCCCACCTTCATACCATCCAATTCCACCCTTTATGATCAATCTCAACCATTGAATCATGTTCCATTGGAGCTAAAGATGAAGAGAAGTCCAAGAAGAAGCAAATGGTGGGTGTTCGTAGCCACCAATCCCACCCTTTAGATTGTGATTTTCATTTAAGGCCCACTTTTGATGGGACCCACTTTGATGTATGTGTTGTGATCTAAGAGGGGCCCATAGTGGTGGGGTCCCTCAACTAAACCGTCTCTTTCTCTCTCTTTCTCTCTCCCTCTCTTTCATTTCTCTTGGCAATGATGAGATCACATGACCCACTCGGATGGACCCTTCCATGATATATACATTTTATTCTTGTCCTCCATCTGCACGGCCCTGATGCAACACCCTTGTGGGTTGCAAGCAGGAGGATCGTCCACCTGTTGACTTGCTGGCCTGGACTCTGTGGAAGAAACAAATATCAGATTGATTCAATCTGGGTGAGCCACATTAACATGGATCCCACTTGAAGATGTATTATATCCAAACCATCTAAGGCAGCGGCTTAGCAGTTCACGGTGCTGTGCATCATCCTCACTGTTCCATGGATAAGGCCAGCTAGCAGTCCATTTAGATGGGCCTGCTCGGCTGGTGGGCCATATCCATGGACCCCACACCAATGTATATGTCATGATCCATGTGTTGTATCCATGCTGCCCAGCAGCGTGGGCCCAACACAGATGTGGACTCGACCGTGTTGTACGAATAGTAGTTCCCACCTCTGATGTATTTTGAATTAGATTAGACCATCTGGGTGTAAAATCTCTCCCACGTGTGGGACCCATCGTCCAGTACATGGATGTGTACATGGGATGGAGCGACCCACCATGATATAGGTGTTTTATCTGAGCCATCCATCGGTGCAAGACCCACCTGCATAGGAACGTTAATAATAATAATAAATAAATAAAAATATGTAATATAATATAATATAGTATAATATAATACATATTATATCTGGTGGGCCCCACATCAGACCCACTTGTGTGGAAACAGATTTGATAGTGTACCGCACACAGCTATATATAGCTGACTATATTGACGTCAACTATGTCCTTGAGCCTCCATCATGAGTATTGTTATATATAAACCTTCCATATCAAGGGTCCACCGTGATGCATGCATTTCTCCTAGTCGTCCATCTGTTTCACCAACACGGGACCCCATGATGAATTTATTTCATCCACACCATCCAGATTATGTTGGACGGTGCTGGTCAATGTTTGGGCAGTGCAGATTTACATGGATAATGTTTGGATGGTGCTGATTTACATGGGAAATGTTCGAACAGTGTTGATCATCGTTAGTGGGCCATGTGCCCCATGAATGATGGTGTATGGTGATACACATGTTACACTCGTAACTATTGAAATGATTTTTGGTGTGGTCCAAGCCCATTTGAGTTCCATTGGTGCGACCCATCCATGAGGCCCATCATGATGTATTTTTGGCCCATGTACGAGGCCCATCTATTGGTATTTTTGGCCCATGAAATAGGGCCCACCTGTTTTGTATTTTGTAACACCTCGAATTTTGGCCAACCTGGGATTAGACGTCCTTAGGCAATGGGTCAACTAAAACACCTGAGAAATCGCTCAGAACCCAATTTCATAGCCAAAGAAATCACTTAGGATTGATTCCTTTAGAAACTAAGCATAAGTTAGCTAGCGCAACACTAGAGTAGTTGTGAAATTGTCCCTGACCGCTTTAAATACGTTCTACAAGACCCAAAATTTGTAGAATCCATGGTGCTATGATATTCTGAAACCTCGAATCAAACTCTAAACCGGTTTGTTCTCTAGACCTCTTTGAAACTTTGTATTGGATCTAGACCGGGCGTCGAAAGTCCGATACCCACAATCTTAGACCGTTAGAACCGCCTAGCTGGACTTGACAATCATTTCGAAAATCAAGTCCAACTGACATTCGCAGGCTATTTCATTGAGCCTGGACTGAAGAGAGTGAGAATAGGGCTAGATTTGGAATTTGAAATTTAAATCTGGCATACGACTTGACGCATCAGTATCAAGCATTCTGACCGTCAGAATTCAGCCAAATTATACCCTCGGATCAGGAAAAATTTCTATTTCATATCATGAGACTTGTAGGCCTGATCTACGTGCGGTGACCGCTGAACTGAAACTGGACCGCCACGTGCGATCTGAGAACACTACTGGTCTGAAAATGGGATGTGTGCAACATCCGACATGTATGAACTTAAGTCCGATCGTGTTCGGCCAGGGGACCACCAGAAATGGTCTTTTGGACCAAAACAGCCCCGATTTGGTTAGGTATCAAGTAAACATTGTTCCCGAGCCTATTTCGGGCATGTTTAGGCTTATAAAAGGGCTTGAAACCCTCACTCCTCTCACCCATCCGAATTTGCTAGAAACCCTAGCAAGAGTGAGAGAGAAAGTGAGAGTTTGTGAGAGAGAGTGGAAGGAAATTTCCTGCCGCTTGTGCTATCTGCTGCACGCGTTTAAGCCACGCGCTCCAATCACTTTACCGGTGATTTCTCTGCGATTCTAGGTAAGAAAATACCCTAAATAGTTGCTGATTTGTTGTTCCTTTGTTTCCATAGCGAAGTAGCTGATGCATCTTGTAAATTAGGTTCCCGGTTCGCCGTAGACGAAGTGTATACGATCTGTTCGAATTGATACGCTTCTAGGAGAAAAGGTGCGGATTTTAAACGCTTTGATTGACTGTTTCCAACGCTTTCAATGTCGTTTAATAGTAGATTATCGACGGCAACGCCGTTTGACATGTACAACATGCTGTCCGTTTCCTGTTTCGTAAATAGGCGAAGAATATGAGATTTAGGGCATTTTAGTCATTTGTTGGAAATATTGTTTTCATCCATAATTTGCTGATGTGATTAACATGGCTTCTTGTCGCATTAGAATGTTAGGAATACGTGCATAATTAGTTTGGCAAAGAGATTCGCCTAAATGCACACTTTGAGTCGACATACTATATGTAGACTTAAGTGTGTAGTGTAAGTGTTTGTATAGATGCTTGTATTAGTATGTATTGAATTAAATGGTGTTATGAATTAGTTTGAGATTGATTTCTCAATTAATATGCTGATGTAAATGATTTCCTACATGTTAGCTATATGCATGATTTCATTTTATGTATGAAATGCATGTGCTTGATGATTTACTTAAGTTGTATGTTATAACATGTGTTAACATGCTCACATGGTTGTATTTCATTTCCAATACCCTTACATGAATTTCTGATGTGAATTCATATATGTTTGGGACTATACCTAGTCCAGGTAGTCGGCAACCGAGCAAGTTCGTGGTTGGCTTATTTTTGCCACGAACGACGCGTCGATGAACGCGAGCTGTGTTCTGGAGTTGACGGCAGTGGTTAGGCCACGCGAGGTGTTTCACGCACTCCATGTCGTTCGACTTGAGATGCGATCGTGCTAGTCGAGCCCGTCAAGTAACCCGACTGGCCGTTGTTTATTCACCCTGTATGAGTCATAACTGCTTGAACCTAGGGTACTGAACTTACCATTGTAAACCCTGTTAACCATGGTACCTTGATCCACAAAGACTCATGAGCCGGGCATGGTGGTATGGGACACCGTGGTCGAGCTGTCGGCCTACGATGGGGCCCCAAACCTCCCCGTAGTGACCAGTGAGCACCTATGTCTCGTGAGCAGATTATGGTGGTATGGGACACTATATTCTTGCTATCGGCCTACACTGATCAGGCGACGAGTTCTTTGTAGTGACCGCGAGCGTATTCTGAGTCTACGGGAGGCGACGACCCTTCTGTAGCAGTGAGAGTACAGTAGGCCTGTATTGATAAGGTGATGTGGGAGCGCTGCAACGAGTGCGAGCAACAGCCCTAACAACCCTTGCAGCGACCTACAAAATATACATCATATGAGATTACTAGGAGTGACAACCCTAAACAGGATCTGTGTTGGGATTGATATAAGGGAAGTACCTTAGTTTCCCAATCTTGCTATTTGAATGGACTAATAACAACTCGAAAATCATATCACCATTACATTGCATGTGCCAGAAAGATGTGGAGCACTGAGCGGTACGCAAGCATGCCGCGGGCGTAAGATGGTGTCGTATGAGGGAGAACGTCGGTGAGGGCATCCATCATGTCATGTCATATTGCATTAACAACAGTATTAGGATTGTTTGATTTACTGCTTTACTATTATCACATGATTGATTTGAGAACATGCTAATCTTTGCTCTATGATTCCACTGAGTTGATCACTCACTCCCACGTTTCGGGATGGTGTTTGCAACACCCACTAGACCCTGTCTTAGATGTAGGTGAGGCAGAGATCCAGGAGGCAGAGCCGGACTATGATGAGGACCAGGACGAGTTCTCATACATGCAGTACCACGACGGCTTTGCTTAGGTGGCCTGGGTTGACGGAACTTCTTAGTGGGACTCTTTTTGGAAATTTGATTTTATTTCTTTACATGTATAGAGTGATATTTATATTCTTTAGTCTTCTGCTTGCTTTTATCACTGGATCTGGAGTATGAATTGCAATTTTGGTATACTTTTACTCATGTGAATGCTTTAACTCAGAAAACATTGAATCATAATCATTTTTGTTGCATAAGTGACGGTCTGGAACTCGGGAGTTTATACACGACCCCCGATTTTCAGGGTGTTACATATTTAAAGCCCATATGACGAAGCCCGACTTGATATACATGATGCCCATTACGATGTGTATTAGGCCCTTATCATGCGGCCCATTAATACAGCCCACTTAATGTATATGAGGCCCATTGGTGCGGCCCATTGATACGACCCATGGCGATTGTAGGAGGCCCCTCTATGAGGCCATGGGCCATGATACTTTTGGTGCTATGTGGGCTACTCCCTGGGAGTAATGTTGGTTAAATATTCACATTGATGGGTGATGATGGTTAAATGTCCACATTGTAACCTTCCCTTAGGCCCTTTTGTTAGGCCGATTTTGATTTTCGAAGCCAAGTATCAAGGCCGATTCCAATTGTCGAGGCCGATTGTATATGCCAATTCTGATTGTTGAGGCAGATTGTATTGGCCGATTCTAATTATCGAGGCTAAGTATCGACGTCAATTCCAATTTTTAAAGACAATTTTGATTTGTCGAGGTCGATTGTATAGACCGATTTTGATTGTCAAGGCCGATTCTGATTGTCGAGGCCGAGTATAGAGGCTAATTCTAATTGTCGAGGCCAATTTTATAGGCCAATTTTGATTGTCGATGCCAAGTATAAAGGCCAATTCTGATTGTCGATGCCGATTGTATAGGCTGATTCTGATTGTCGAGGCCAATTGTATAGGCCGATTTCGATTGTCGAGGCCAAGTATTGAGGCCAATTCCGATTGTCGAGGCCGATTCTGATTGTTGAGGCTGATTATATAGGCCGATTTCGATTGTCGAGGATGATTCTGATTGTCAAGGCCAAGTATCAAGGCTGATTCTGATCGTTGAGACTAATTGTATAGGCCGATTCCAATTGTAGAGATCGATTGGATAGGCCAATTTCGATTATCAAGTCTAAGTTGAGGCTGATTCCGATTGTCGAGGCCGATTGTATAGGTCGGTTCCAATTATCGAGGCCAAGTATCAAGGCCGATTCCGATTGTCGAGGCTAAGTATCAAGGTCAATTTTAATTATAGAGGCCGATTGTATAGGCCGATTTTATTTATCGAGGTTGATTCTGAGTGTTGATTCCAATTGTTGAGGCCGATTTTAATTGCCAAGGCCGAATGTTAAGACCAATATGATATATATGCAACCCGTAGTTGAGGCCCATTATGATGTATTTTGGCCTGTGTGATATATATACAGCTCGTGTTTAAGGCCTAATGTGATGAATATGAGGTCTATGTGATGAGGCCCATTGTGATGCATTTGAGGGTTAGGTGATGGAGTCCATTATGATGTATATGAGGCCCATGTGAGAGGCTCATCGTGATGTGTAAGCTCTTGAGTGAGGCTCATGGTGTTGTATATTTGGCCCTCGTGTGAGGCCATGGGTCCACTGTCTATTAGGCTCTATATGGGCCATTCCTTATGGGCAATGTTGGTTAAATGTCCACATTGTCGATGACGGTTATTGATATCGATTATGAGTATGTGACAATATAGCATCATGATACATGCTCATACGCATCATCTGCATGTTTGTTATGAGATATGATTGACCATTGCATATGTCATAGTGTCAGTTGTTATGAGACTCCCTGATACGTGAAAATTATCTCACATGAGCGTACGGTATGCACATGATTAATTCATGACTGGATTGTATGACTCATGCATCTTACATTGTGTGCTCTGATTACTATATGCCCTAGCGAAATTAGAGTCGTAACCTCTACAGGCATATAGTGGATGGCCAGATGGGATACCTAAAATCTGTTACTAGCATCGGGCTGCCATAGATGACCCTAGGTGAAAATTCCTTAACCGTCTTGGTATCAGAATATGCCCCAACATCGAGACCGAGTGGATATATATATGAGCGCGTGAGGGCCGTATACCAGTGGGCTGCGTCTCCCACTGTGTTGTGGTCGGTTGGGAGGGGGTAGCCTTACCCACCTGAGGGAGTAGGTATAGCTAGGCTGAGTTTGACCAGCTTGAGGAATGAGTTTGCTATTGATGAGCCTGGTCTGATATTGGCAAGTGGATAATGAGGGCTCTTCCACTTACCTAGTTGTGTGCTTGATGGGATGACAAGCTAGTGTAGAGTGTACTAGACCCCGGTGATGATCCTAGAGATGAACAACACTGATATGTGGACTTATTGGGCAAGAGTTGCATACTCATTCATTCATTCATTCACTATCCACTCAGGCTGGTGGTGCTCAACTATTTTTTACGTGTACCTTCGCAATGATCAAGATTTCAGTTAGGGCGCGCGACTAACCTGAGATCAAGAGTTTACCACATTGAGTCTGACTATCCAAATTTAGGTATAGGACTAGTTTGGATAGAAGTCCCTTGTGGTGGACCTCGTAGCCTGTGATACTATGTAATATCATCCCGACTTCACACTCCAACTTGGCCATTTCATTCGCATCGCATATTGCATTACATCCGCATGCATATGGCATTTTGAGATTGTTATGTTTTTATGCTTATATGGCCTAGACGGACTCGATAGGGTTTACATATTTCATTGTACCCTCGGCATATGATATTTGGCTCTCTTTAACTCCTCATTTGCATAACTGATTTGTATTGCATACTTTGATATTGTTTGACTCATGGACTTGTCAATATTTCTACTTACTCTGATATCGTATGATTCATGATCTTACCAGTATTTTTAGTATTGTATGATTATGGAATTGTATTGAATACTTGGCACTTGTGCACACACTTACACAACCCTCTAAGCTTTCTATAAGATTATGCATGATAGATGTGTGTAGGTGATGTTAGGTTGCAGCAGCGTGAAGCTTGGAGCATGTGGCTGACTTCTGGAACTTTAAATTTTGACATATGTATTTCTCTTTCAGCATTGTATTCAAATGTTCATATTAGTAGATATGTGATGATGATGTTGCCTTTGTGATTTGGGTATACCTATAGTTATGCTGTAACGTCTCAGAAAAATTCGTACAAAGACCCGAGTATCACCTCAGGTAGAAATCACTAAGGATCGAATTCTGTAGAAATTAGATGAAAACTAATTAAGTACTAAAAAAAACAATCAGAGGAATTAGCTTGGACAACTATCTATACAAACTGCAAGACCCAAAACTAATAGAATCACCAACTCAACATTATCTAAAAACCTAGGAGCAATCTCTAAACCTAGCTGCTCTCAGGAGCGCATTGAAACTTCGTATAGGAACTGGATCGCGCGTCGAAAGTCTGATGAACACAAAACTATAAGGTTAGGACCAATTTACTGGGCTTGACAATCATCGCGGGAATCGAGCCCAAACAGTGTCCAGAAACGTAAAACTAGAGCCTTGAGTAAAGTTTGTGAGAAATGCAAATATCTTTTGAAATTGCACTGACACTTAATTGAATTAAGCCATTCACTTGTAGGTGAAATTTAAGTTTTCAGACCGTCAATTTCTGACCAAACTATACCCATGGATCAGGAAAATTTCTCTACACATGTCAGTATACTTGTGGCCCTGATCAATTGATGATGACCGTTGAACTGAAACCGGTCCTCCACGATCGATCAACAAATCTGATCTGACCGAAATATTAACTTGTCTTAGATCCATTGTCAGGGAACTTACTCCAGGACGTATGTGAGCGATGAACCTCCAGATGAGCTACATTTGCCTAAAATAGATGCCTTTTGGCTATAAGTCAAGTATACCATGGCCCCAGGGCCATTGACATCACTTCGGAGCCTATTAAGGACCTTAAATCACCTCATTCCTATTCCATACAAAATTTCTCTAACCCTATGAGAGAGAAGAGAGAAAAGGAGAGAAAAGAGTGGCGCTTGAAGGGAGATCCTCAGATTTTACTGCAGTACTTTGGTTCTGCTACTCCACGCATCGAATCACCTTTACGTCTTGTTACTCAACTCGTTTCAACGATGTTTTGGGTAAGAAATCCTAACCCTAATCTTTTTTTAGGAATCCAAATAGAGGAATCGACGAAATAGCTAACCTAATTCGTGATTTAGGTAACCGTTATAACGTAGACAGGGACGTAGTGTATGAACCAAGTTCATAATGGGCGTACCGATGAATGGTGCGGACTATAAACGTTTAGGTTATGGTTTCCAAGACTTTCAATGTCATCTAATGATTTATGTTTGACATGATTGCCACTATATGATCTGAGTTATGGTGTATTCGATAAGTTATACATGTGTGTGAACTATGGGTATATTTAATACATTCCATGTGTTTGTAGAAATGTTTGAATGAACTTGTGATTATGATTTGTACTTGGCATGACTTTTAACCTAGAATACATGTATGTTATATGTAAGACAACTCCGTCGTGAAAGGATTTTTCATAATATATGCTATAACTAATTAAATTTTTATATGTAGAAATGTGTAGTCTAAGTGTTTGATAAAATGTTTGAATGAGAAATTGTTTGATGAATGTCATTTAATAAGGGTGTTGAGATAGGATTCTCAACTAACTCATCTATATGTATAATTCATTCATGTAATCTATATTGTTACTACGTGATTTATGGATGAAATACATATGTATGATAACATGTTCAACGTGTTGGTTAAAATGCTCAAATGGGAATTATATTTAAATTGGTTGTTAAATCCTGTTATGACTATCCTATGTGGTTAACTATTGCATTTGAGTGCAATTGGGACTACTACATAGTCCAGAAAATCGGTAATGGATCTCGGTTGGGTGGTTGAACCAGTTTCACCATATTTGATGCGTTCGATGAATCTGAGTCATACGATGATTGTCGACAGTGGTTAGGCTATGGAGTGCTTATGCACTCCATGTCAATTAATTCAGCGTGCTCTTGTACTATCGAACTTGTCAAATAACTCAATTGTCTCATGGTATGTTTATCATGTATGGATGTTACTGCTTGAATCAAAGGTACCACTTACCAATATAAAGCTCGTTTCAACCTTGGTACCACGATTCGCTAAGACTTATGAGCTGGGCATGGTGGTATGGGGCATCGTGGTCGAGTTGTCGGCCTACGCTGGTGTAATGCCCGGAAAATCGGGGGTCGAGTATAAATCAATTCCCGAGTTCCAAAACATCACTTATCAACATTTTTAATGATGGTTGTATGTTGTATGTATTAGTGTATAAAACATGAATTAGATTAAGCCAAATCAACAAAACATAATCCAGGGACACTTGTAATACGCAAGTGAAAGACTGAAGTGAGTATATAAACCAATCTAAGTCCCCAAAGTATGTATGCATTTTCAGGTCAATAATTACAAGTATAGTTTCAAAATATAAAATTTCAAAAAGAATGTAATAGTCCTCTACAAGTATAATTCATGAAGCCCCGTTGATCTGGACTCGGCTCATGTGAATCCGCCCGAAAACTGCATGTAAGAGAATGCCTCCTCATCATCCTTTAACTTCGGCTCTGCCTCATGGGTCACATCATCATCTGTAACTAAGACGGAGTCTGGTTGGTATTTAACACCGTCCCAGAACGTGGGAGTGAGTGATCAACTTAGTGGAGCTATACATCAAAGGTTAACATGTTATCAATTTAGTCAAACAGTAATGTAACGCCTCGAAAATCGGGGGTCGGGTAAAGACCCAACTCCCGAGTTCCAGAACATTACTTATCCAACATATATGATGATGATGATTGAATGTTGTCTTTTAGTACAGTAAACATGAGTGAGATTAAGCCAAACAGAAAATCAAACTCCAGAGGTAATTAAATTATTCAAGTAGAAGACTGTGGTATGTATATAAATTATATAAAAATGATGGTAAATTCTCAGGTATGATTATCACCAGGTTAAATAATTACATGAAATGTGCAATAAGAAAAAGTAGTATTTTCTATCCAAACCCTATAGTCCCGCCAGCGTAACTCCAGGTCTTCTTAGACCCATCAGAGAGTTGGACATAGGAGAGCTCCTCCTCATCATCGAATAGTTCGGCTATGCCTCAAAGCATCGCCAACACCTGAAGCTAAGACAGAGTCTGGTTGGTATGTACAACACCGTCCCGTAACATGGGAGTGAGTGATCAACTCAGTGGAATCATAGAGCAAAGGTTAACATATTATCAAATCAATTAAGCGATAATGATAAAGCAAGAAAATCAAACATTCCTAAATTCTGTAATTAATGCAAGGATGAAATGACATGATGTATGCCCTCGCCAACATACTCTCTCATGCGACACCATCTTACGTCCGCGGCATGCTTTCTTCCCTCAGTGCTCCACATCTTCCAGGAACATGCAGTGCGATATGATCATGATTACCGAGTTATTATTAGTCCTTTACATACAGCAGGATTGAGAAACTAGGGTACCTCCCGTATATCATTCTCAAACAAGGATCCTGTCTAGGGTCGTCACTCCTAGTAGTCTCATACGATGATATATTTCTAGGTTACTGCAAGGGCTGCCAGGGCTGTTGTAAGTACTCGTTGCACCGCTCTCCCATCACCTTATCAATACAGGCCTAGTTTGTACTCTTGTTGCAACGGAAGGGTCGTCGCCTCACGTAGACTCAGAGTACGCTCGAGGTCACTACAAAGGGATGTCAGGGCTGTTGCACGCACTCGTTGCACCGCTCCCCCATCACCTTATCAGTGTAGGCCGATAGCAAGAATATAGTGTCCCATACCACCATAATCTGCTTACGAGTCTGGGTTGCTCACTGGTCACTACAGGGAGGTTTGTGGCCCCAGCATAGGCCGACAGCTCGACCACGGTGTCCCATACTACCATGCCCGGCTCATGAGTCTTAGTGGATCAAGGTACCACGGTTATCAGGATTTTCACTGGTAAGTTCAGTACCCTAGGTTCAAGCAGTTATGACCAATACAAGGTGAACATACAATGATCAATCGGGTTACTTGACGAGTTCGACTAGTACGAGCTCCCGTTGAGTTGTACGACATGAAGTGCATAAGCACTTCGTGTGGCCTAACCACTGCCGACCACCAACGCACGACTCGGGTTCGTCAAACACGTCTTGCATGGCGAATAGAGTCCAACCACGAATTCAAATCTGTTATCGACTGCCTGGACTAGAGTATAGCCCCAAACACTTGTAATCTAAATCAATAATCATATGAGAGAGACAGAATTGAAAATACAAGTAATTTCAGCATGTTATTAGCATGTTATAACATACATCATAAGCAGTTAACCATACACGAGTATTTCACATATACAGTAATCAATTTAACTACCACAAACATGGAGGAAATCATGTACATCATCAAATTAGTTGAGAATCCAATATCAATGCTAATCTACAACACTATTTACTCAATACTTACTAATACATACATTTATACAAACACTTAGTCTACACACATTAGTCTACATAGCATATGTCGCCCAAAGTATGCATTAGGGCGAATCTCTTCACCAAACCGAACATACACGCATAACTAACATAGGTACATGACAATTACTCATGGCAATCATATCAGAAAAATACGTACATATACAGTATTTCCTATAAATACCTGAAATACCCTAAATTTCATATTCTTCGTTTGTATTCGAAATGGAAAACAGACAGCATGTTCTACATGTCAAACAGCATCCTTGTCAACAATCTATCATTAAACGACATTAAAAGCTTTGAAAACAGGTAATCTAAGCATCTAGAATCCTCACCTTAAACCAAAAATTGCGAAACGGAGTTAATTCAGACGATAAGTCTTCTTCAATGGCTCAACGGCAATCTATACCATGAAATAGGTTAGTTATATTAACACTACAGCTACATGGATTACCGAAACAGGTTAAGGGTAGGATTTCTTACCTAAAAATGACGTTGGAAGCCCCGAAGAGCAACACAGATGGACGGCTTGGCACATGGAGCAGCAGGGAAGAATTTCAGGAGAAAAGCTCCAAATCTCTCTCTCTTTCTCTCCTTTTTCTCTCTCTCTCTTCTCTCTTCTCTCTCCTAGGGCTTAGAAAATTCGTATAGAATGAGAGAGAGGGGTTTTAAGGTCCTTATATAGGCCCAGAATTGTCGAAAATAGGCTTGGGGCCAAGGTATACTTATTTTATAACCAAAATGGGCTTGTTCTGATCCAACGGATCACTTCTGCCAGCTCCTTTTCTACGTGCAGTCAGACTTAAGCTCTTTGACATTGGATCTAGGTCAGGCTGAGTTTTTCGGTTTGATCGAATTTTCAGATCGACCGTTGTGGATCAGTTTCAGTTCAGCGGCCATCGAAACTCGTTCATGGCCACAAGTGCGTTGACATGAGTGGGCTATCATCCCTGATCTGAGGGTAAATTTGGATCAGATTCTGACGGTCAGAACGCTTAGAAAAGACGCGCAAGCGACACGTGCTAGATTTCATAATTTATATTTAATTTCTAACATTTCTCACACTCTTCACTCTGGACTCAAGGAAATCGTCGTGGGACATCATTCGGACTTGATTTTTGAGGTGATTGTCAAGTCTAATTAGGCGGTCAGGATTGTCTAAGTTTGAGGTAATTGGACTTCCGATGTGCGGTCCAGATCCAATATGGAGTTTTCGAATGCTCCCGTGAGCAATCGGGTTTAGAGTTTGATTCAAGATTTTAAGGTAATGTAGTGTCAACTATTTTACACGTTTTGGCTCTAGCGGATCATATTTAAAGTGATTGGTGACAATTTCACAGGTGGTCTAGTTTAGCGCTAGTTAATTTCATCTAATTTCTAAAGGAAGTAGCCCCTAATAATTTTTGTTTGAGGTGAGATTTGAAGGGTAGTGTGAGTGGTATATGAAAATGAACAAGGAAGTGTTTGGAGAAGGAATTTGGGGAAGATTCGAAAGATTTTTCCAGAAATGGAAAGCTTAGAGGGATGGTTTGGGAAGGAAGTACTAAAATGGAAAAGAAATAGGGGTCGAACCCTATACCATAGGGTCCCACTAGGCCCCACATGCAATCGGCCAGAGCGGCCCGCCCGGCCGAACCCGTTGACCGGCGAGGCCCTCGCCGACTTTTGTTCAAACTGGTGAGGGGTCTCCATTTAGGCGAGGTCCTCCTACCCCCTAGGCCCCAAAAAAGTCTGGGTCTCACCCTAGAACCCCCTGGAAGTTGATCATTTAGGTCCCCTCTCCATTTGAGGCATTTTTGAGGCCAATTTGTAAACTGGAATGAGTTTTTATGACTTGTAGCATATGATTTTGGGGTAGGAGACACTAATCTATTCAAATAACCCATTTATTTTGTTAGATTCCAAAAGGTTAAGGGTCAAAACCCATTTTATCCATTTATTTACTATTTATGACAAGTTTTAGTTTCGGTATTGTTCTTCCTCATTAATACCCTAGTATTGATGTGTATTATGAATATGCTTTAAAAAATGAAGATTAAAGTGGTTGGATAAAAAGAGGTTTTAGGCTTTGAGATTGAGTGTAAGATGTTGGGGTTGACCTACCACCTAAGGACATTTATTTCTAAGTTTGGAATGGAATGAAACATGATCTAAAACCTTTGATTGACGGTTTAGAAGTAATTTGGGGTCGTTGTGTGTGATCAGGAGTGTGCACGGACTCAATCTCGGCGACCGTTTTCAGTGAGTTTTAGTTTAAGTATAGTTCTTCACTATTTAACTTGAGGATTCGTGTTTAATATAAAAGTACTTGGAGAAGTTTGAAAAATGAGGTGGTGAAAGGTGAGTTTTGAAGGAAATGGGTTGAAAAGTGATTTCTTTGGCTTTGGGATTGAGCTTTGAGAGTGTTATAGTTGACCCATTGCCTAAGGACGTCTAATTTCAGGTTGGCAGAAATCCGGGGTGTTACAATCTACCCCCCTTAAAAATAATTTCATCCCTGAAATTGGCTAAGGGTAATGAGTAAAGATTCTATTATTTCATTTGCCTAAGCTTTATTGATTTCACGTTCCTTTGCGTGGTAGGGTGTACACTATTTATGCTCGTCTGGCGCATTTTAGTCTACCCTCCTAAAAACTTACTTCTTTATCCATTTCTTACACCCTGATGGTTTGCTACAATTTATTTCTTTATCTATTTGGAGTCTTGATGACAATTCCTAACTATATAGAGTAAGATGTATGTTTCCAATAGTCGACCAATACAGAGAGACGGTTGTAGTGGGCTTGATCCCGATACTTTGATCGCCTGCCTGACCAGGGTAGAAGGCTCATCGTATCCCTTCCTAAGTCCTCGTAGATCCTGCTCTTCTGCTCAGTCCAAGCAGTGAGTCCATCGGTAGTCACCCAGGATTGAGAATTGGGTCAAGCTGCGAATGCTTCACAATTGTATAATTCAGTAACTCCGTAGTCCGATCACTCTAAAAGCTTAGGGAATGCCCATCACTATAAGGTTCAAATTTCCTATTTGGGTCTTGGTTTAAAGAGTCCTCGTCTTAATTTATATTCATGGTGGGAGTTAAGGGTTTCTATCTTTTCGTCTAACCTGTATCAGTTTCTTTCGATCCTGGGCTAGTGGGAAAGGGGCCAACCACGCTTCCGCTGCGTCACTCTGATCTAACGGTTGTATTAGCTGACCTAATAAGATTTGGAATCATAATGTTCTACCCCCCTTAAAAATTATTTCTACTCTAAAGGCTCAAGGATCTATGTCCTGATCTGTATGTCGGAATAAGGCATAATTTAGGACCTATCATGAGTGTTGTGGTTAAGTCCAGGGACAGGTGTGAGTTTGCGGCAAGATACCTATACCCTATTAGCTATATGTTCTCAACACTTTCCAAGGGTGAATTAACAAAATTTTGGTTGTAGGTGGTCGGGCCAACACGAAAGAAAAGTTGCGTAGTGGGTCTGAGCCGGATACATTGACCTTATGTCTAATTAGGATAGAAAATTCGTTGTATCAGTTCTTAATCCGAGTCGATACCGATCTTCTGCTTGATCAGAGCATTGGATTTATTGGTAACCACTAGGATTAAGAATTCGATTCAAACTGCGAATACTTCGTTTATATATAGTTCCTCTACTCCGTGTCCCCGGTTGTACTAAGTCCTTGGTAAGGTAATTATAGGGGGTGCGTTAGTTTGACCTAACATTAATTCTAAGGGATTTATAAGTGTCCTTTGAGCGTGAGGAGTTTCTAAGTCAAAGAGTTACTAAAGTGGTCTATAAGTATTAAGGGGATTCAACAAAGGAACGAGGTCCCACTCTAACTTAATCAAGCTAACTAACTAAGTCTATTTGCCAATTATCTTAGCATAATCAGTCTTTTAGATTCCTTAGTATAACCAGTAGCCTAGTCTTAACTTAGGAGTAACAATGATCCACTAGTTGTAACCTAAAACCTATGTTTATACACTAAATGATTTCATACCCTTCCTAATACAAGGAATTTGTTTTATCACTAAGGGTCAAAGTTTTCTAGTTGAATTTGAGTTGCCTAGACCTCAACCTAATTGTACTAGAACACTACACATGTGCTCATAACAGCTAAGAAGGTCCTAAGGTTCATGTTATTAATGTATAAAATTTCTTACACCACCAAATCCTTAAAGTCTACGAGTCTAACTTTAAGTCTAAAACTCTAAGTTGTATTCAATGAGTTTCGTTGCTAATCCCACCGCGGGATTTGAAATGACATGTTTGGAAGGAGGGTGGGATGGGATTAAAATCAATTCATAGACTTTGGAAAATGAGTCTTGTATTGGGAAGTAGGAGATGGGATTTTCAAATCCCAAGATCTCGGGATTTACTTCTAATTGCATACATTCTGAACATGGTATTAGAAATCATGGGATACACCTAATCTAGGGGCAATACCTTACATATACATCTATTGTTCCTTTTACAATTTCCATCCGCCCTAATCTTACCTAATGCAGTTGGTCGAACGGGCCCTAAATGTCCCATCATTTGGAGGTTGTGAAGGTTATGGGACACAAAAATGTAGGTTTTATGCCCACATGAGGGGGGTATAAGGAAGGTGGAGAGTTATACAGAGTAGTTTTTGGGTAATGGTGGTGGATGGGTGTAAGATGTAGAAGAAGACGGAAGCTTGAGTGAAAAGAAGTGGGGATGTGAGATCATTTTACGTGGTCTCGGTTACGTATGGGCTATTCAACGGTAGTTAATCTCGCCCGTCTGTGACACTTGGGATTCTAATGTTGTCTCTAAATTCCATCGCTCCCTCCCTAAGTCAGAGTGCATCAGTGTGCGTTGTATTACCATAACCCAGGTCCAGTTTAATCCAAATCATACTCTGATACCGACTGTAACACCCCAAAAATCGAGGGTAGGATAAAAACCCAACTCCCGAGTTCCAGAACATTACTTATCCAACATATATGATGATGATGATTGAATGTTGTCTGTTAGTACAGTAAACATGAGTGAGATTAAGCCAAACAGAAAATCATATTCCAGAGGCAATTAAATTATGCAAGTAGAAGACTGTGGTATGTATATGAATTATATAAAAATGATGGTAAGCTCTCAAAGTATGATTTTCACCAGGTTAAATAATTACATGAAATGTGTAATAAGGAAAAGTAGTGTTTTCTATCCAAACCCTATAGTCCCGCCAGCGTAACTCCAGGTCTGCTTAGACCCATCAGAGAGTTGGACATAAGAGAGCTGCTCCTCGTCATCGAATAGTTCGGCTATGCCTCAAAGCATCGCCAACACCTGCAGCTAAGACAGATTCTGGTTGGTGTGTACAACACCGTCCCGTAACGTGGGAGTGAGTGATCAACTCAGTGGAATCATAGAGCAAAGGTTAACATATTATCAAATCAATCACGCGATAATGATAAAGCAAGAAAATCAAACATTCCTAAATATTGAAATTAATGCAAGCATGAAATGACATGATGTATGCCCTCGCCAACATACTCCCTCATGCGACACCATCTTACGTTCGCGGCATGCTTTCTTTCCCCAGTGCTCCACATCTTCCAGGCACATGCAGTGCGATATGATCATGATTACCGAGTTGTTATTAGTCCTTTTCATATAGCAGGATTGGGAAACTAGGGTACCTCCCTTACATCATTCCCAAACAAGGATCCTGTTTAGGGTTGTCACTCCTAGTAGTCTCATACGATGATAAATTTCTAGGTCGCTGCAAGGGCTGTTGCACGCACTCGTTGCACCGCTCCCCCATCACCTTATCAATACAGGCCTAGTTTGTACTCTTGTTGCTAAGGAAGGGTCGTCACCTCACGTAGACTTAGAGTACGCTCGAGGTCACTACAAAGGGCTGTTAGGGCTGTTGCACGCACTCGTTGCACCGCTCCCCCATCACCTTATCAGTGTAGGCCGACAGCAAGAATATAGTGTCTCATACCACCATAATCTGCTTACGAGTCTGGGTTGCTCACTAGTCACTACGGGGAGGTTTGTGGCCCCAGCGTAGGCCGACAGCTTGACCACGGTGTCCCATACCACCATGCCTAGCTCATGAGTCTTAGTGGATCAAGGTACCATGGTTATTAGGGTTTTCACTGGTAAGTTCAGTACCCTAGGTTCAAGCAGTTATGACCAATACAAGGTGAACATACAATGGTCAATCGGGTTACTTGACGAATTCGACTAGTACGTGCGCCCGTTGAGTTGTACGACATGAAGTGCATAAGAACTTCGTGTGGCCTAACCACTGCCGACAACCAATGCGCGACTCAGGTTCGTCAAACACATCTTGCGTGGCGAATAGAGTCCAACCACGAATTCAAATCTGTTACCGACTGCCTGGACTAGAGTATAGCCCCAAACACTTGTAATCTAAATCAATAATCATATGAGAGAGACAGAATTAAAAATACAAGTAATTCCAGCATGTTATCAGTATGTTATAACATACATCTTAAGCAGTTAACCATACACGAGTACACATACAGTAATCAATTCAACTACCATAAACATGGAGGAAATCATGTACATCATCAAATTAGTTGAAAATCCAATCTCAACGCTAATCTACAACACTATTTACTCAATACTTACTAATACATACATTTATACAAACACTTAGTCTACACACATTAGTCTATATAGCATATGTCGCCCAAAGTGTGCATTAGGGTGAATCTCTTCGCCGAACCAAACATACACGCATAACTAGCATAGGTACATGATAATTACTCATGGCAATCATATCAGGAAAATACGTACATATACAGTATTTCCTACAAATACCTAAAATATCCTAAATCTCATATTCTTCATACGTATTCGAAATGGAAAACAGACAGCATGTTCTACATGTCAAACAGCATCCTTGTCAACAATCTATCATTAAACGGCATTGAAAGCTTTGAAAACAGGTAATCTAAGCATCTAGAATTCGCACCTTAAATCAAAAATTACGAAATGGAGTTGATTAAGATGATAAGTCTTCGTTAATAGCTCCACGGAAATCTATACCATAAAATAGGTTAGTTATATTAACACTTCAGCTACATGGATTACCTAAACAGGTTAGGGTTAGGATTTCTTACCTAAAAACGACGTTGGAAGGGCTAAAAGAGCAACACAGATGGATGGCTTGGCACATGGAGCAGTAGGGAAGAATCCCAGGAGAAAAGCTCCAAATCTCTCTCTCTCTCTCCCTTTTCTCTCACTCTCTCTTCTCTCTTCTCTCTCCTAGGGCTTAGAAAATTCGTATGGAATGAGAGAGAGGGGTTTTAAGGTCCTTATATAGGCCCAGAATTGCCGAAAATAGGCTTGGGGCCAAGGTATACTTATTTTATAACGAAAATGAGCTTGTTCTTATCCAACGGAGCACTTCTGGTAGCCCCTTTTCTACGTACGGTCGGACTTAAGCTCTCTGACATTAGATCTAGGTCAGGCTGAGTTTTTTGGTCTGATCGGATTTCCAGATCGACCGTGGCGGACCAGTTTCAGTTCAGCGATCACTGAAACTCGATCAGGGCCGCAAGTGCGTTGACATGAGTGGGCCATCATCCCTGATCCGAGGGTAAATTTGGATCAGATTATGACGGTCAGAATGCTTAGAAAAGGCGCGCAAGCGACACGTGCCAGATTTCATAATTTATATTTAATTTCTAACATTTCTCACACTCTTCACTCTGGACTCAAGGAAATTGTCATGGGACATCATTCGGACTTGATTTTTAAGGTGATTGTCAAGTCTAACTAGGCGGTCAGGATTGTCTAAGTTTGGGATAATTGGACTTCCGATGTACGGTCCAGATCCGATACGGAGTTTTCGAATGCTCCCGTGAGCAACCGGGTTTAGAGTTGATTCAAGATTTTAAGGTAATGTAGCGTCAACTATTCTACACGTTTTGGCTCTATCAGATCGTATTTAAAGTGATTGGTGATAAATTCACAGGTGGTCTAGTTTAGCACTAGTTAATTTCATCTAATTTCTAATGGAAGTAGCCCCTAATGATTTTTGTTTGAGGTGGAATTTGAAGGGTAGTGTGAGTGGTATATGAAAATGAACAAGGAAGTGTTTGGAGAAGGAATTTAGGGGAGATTCGAAAGATTTTTCAAGAAACGGGAAGCTTGGAGGGGTGGTTTGTGAAGGAAGTACCAAAATGGAAAAGAAATAGGGGTTGAACCCTATACCATAGGGTCCCACTAGGCCCCACATGCAATCGGCCAGAGCTGCCAGCCCAGCCGAACCAGTTGACTAGGAAGGCCTCATCGACGTTTGGTCAAACTGGTGAGGGGTGTCCATTTGGACGAGGTCCTCCTGCCCCCTAGGCCCCAAAAAAGTCTAGGTCCCACCCTGAAACCCCCTGAAAGTTGATCATTTAGGTCCCCTCTCCATTTGAGGAATTTTTGGGGCTAATTTGTAAACCAAAATGATTTTATATGACTCATAGCATATTCTTTTGGGGTAGGAGACGCTAATCTATCCAAATAACCCATTTATTTCATTATATTCCAAAAGGTTAACGGGAAAAACCCAATTTATCAATTTATTTACTATTTATGGTAAGTTTTAGTTTTGGTACTGTTCTTCCTCATTTATACCCTAAGATTGGTGTGTATTATGAATGTTATTAAAAAAAATGAAGAATAAAGTGGTGGAGGGTGAGATTTTGAAGGAATTGGATAAAAAGATGTTTTAGGCTTTGAGATTGAGTGTAAGATGTTGGGGTTGACCTACCACCTAAGGACATTTATTTCTAAGTTTGGAATGGAATGAAACATGGTCTTAACCCTTCGATTGACGGTCTAGAAGTGATTTAGGGTCATTGTGTGCGATCAGGAGTGTGCACGGACTCAATCTCGGCGACCGTTTTCAGTGAGTTTTAGTTTAAGTATAGTTCTTCAAGTAATGATGAAGCAGTACAATCAAATGTGTCCTAGATACTCTTGCTAATGTAAGAATGAGATGTAGTAATGATGCATGCCCTCGCCTGCACTCCCTCAGCATCATCATCTTATGGCACGCATGACAACCATCCGAAAGTGCTCTTCCTTGCCAAAGCACATGCAATGTGATGTATGGACGTGATTACAGAGTTCATATTAGTCCTTTTCATACAACAGGATTAGGAAGCTAAGGTACCTCCCTTATATCAATTCCTAAACAATGATCCATTTTAGGGTCGTCAGTCCTAGTAAAACTTATACAATATTACGGTTCTAGGTCATTGTAAAGGGCTTGTCACCAATCAATACAGGCCTAGTTATACCCTAATTACTACAAAAAGGCTCGTTGCCTCAATGCAGTTTCAAGGTATGCTCGAGGTCACTACAAAGGGCTCGTCACCAATCAATGTAGGCCGATAGCATGAATACAGTGTCCCATACCACCATATTCGGCTCACGAGTCTGGGTTGCTCACTAGTCACTACGGGGAGGCTCGTCGCCCCAGTGTAGGCCAACAGTTCGACCACACTGTCCCATACCACCATGCCCGGCTCATGAGTCTTAGCGGATCGAGGTAGCAAGGTTAACAGGGTTTCAATATAGAGTTTGGTACCTTAGATTCAAGCACTAGCGTCCAAACATGGTGAACATACATCGGGTCAATTGGGTTAATTAACAAACTCGACTAAGAAAAACGCACGTTGAGTTAATCGACTGAAGTACATAAGCACTCCGTGTGGCCTAACCACTGCCGACATCCCAAGTACAGCTTGGATTCATTGAACACATCTTGCGTGGCGAAAACAACCTTAACCACTAGAACAAGGCCTATTACCGATTGCGTGGACTATGATATAGTCTCAATCACGTGCAATGTCACGCCCCAAACTCGGAAATCGGGCTCACAAAATTCTCGATCGCCGAATCCGGCGCCGACAGCCTCCGTAGAACCCCATTCTCGGCTCCTAGCTCCCATTCGCCAGGTTCCGATCCTAGGATGCTACGAGGAGGATTTTAAATATCAGTTTGATTCGTATTAAGCATAACCAAAGGCATAACCCACAAACAACAACCAAGAAATCCATTACATTTCCACTATGATAAAAAACTTTACAAGTACAATGGGCATAAAGGGAAATACAAGGGTAAATAACAGAAAAACTCCAAAATGATCAGCAACGTGCTCCTGCCTCAACGCTGCTGCGATCTAACGTCACCTGCACGCAACGGTCGTGCATAAGCTTACAGAAAGCTTAGAGGGTGGTGAAAGTGTGTGCGCAAGGTAGTAATATGAATGCAATGTCAGAGTAATGCGGAATATGTAGATGGAACCAAAACGTCATGAGCCGTACCAAGGCTATGCAATGCAAGACATGAATGGTATCGGCCATCCCAAGGCCATGCAATGTACAATGCAACTCAAGCATACAGATACTCATCAATGTCCACACGTCAATACAGCTCAAAGTATGGAGTATCACCGGGGTCTAGTACACTCTAAACCAGATTGTCGCCACATCGCGCACAATAAGGTAAGTGGAAGAGACCTCACTATCCGTCTGCCAATATCGGGCGCGACTCGTCGATAGCGGACCCATTCCTCGAGCTGGTCAGACTCAGCCTAGCATTTCCCCCTACACTCGGGCGGGTAAGGCCGCACCCCCTTCCAACCGACCACGACACAGTGGAGAGCGTAACCGTCTGGTAATCGGCACTCAACGCTCATCTACCCACTCGGTCTAGACGTTGGAGCAACCTCTTGGTACCATAAGGGTTTAGGGACTTTCACCCAGGGATATCTATAGTACCCCATGTAGAATAAGATTTGCGGTATCCAATCCTGCCAACCACGATGCGTCTGTGGAGGCTACGGCCCCGATGTCGCTAGGGCGTATAATAACCATGTCACACAAATGCAGAATGCATGAATCACGCTATCCAGTCATGTTACCAATCCTGCGCATACCATGCGCTCATGTAGGGCAACACTGCCTAACCTGGAGCCCATAAACAACCTGCCCGAAGGCGATTACTATGATCAGTCAGTCCTCATATCAAACATACATATGATGCGTATGATCATGAGTCATGAAACTATATTAAACATGTTATAATGAAATGAACTATTTAACAATGCAGATGGGCCTGGATGGTCAATACACAGCAAGTACGGCCTGGTGATGGGCCCTAAGGAGAGTCGTAATGTGGACATCCAACCAGCATTACGCTTGCAATGTGGACGTCAAACCAACATTGCTCCCAAGGCACGATCGTTGTGAACATCGTACTTAGTCTATAATGGATTTACACATTGCAATGGACCGTAGGTTGTCCCCATTGGATCTTACATGTATATCAAATGGGCCATATCCTATGGGCTTTTATTCATTAGATGGGCCACATAAATGGGCCACACCAATGGGTCTCATGCGCATTGCAATGGGTCAAAACCCGTGGGTCTTGGATTACATCAAATGAGCTTAGTCTCATGGGTCTTATATATGACCAATGGGCCACACCAATTGGTCCCCAAAAGTACATCAAATGGACTTTAATCTCATGGGCCCTAGTACATCTTAGTGGGCCTTAACCCATGGGCCCTTAAAACAACCAATGGCCTAATCTCATGGGCTTGCATGCAATTCAAAGTGGGCCTAAACCCCTAGGCCTTACATATATCATTTGGCCTACCTCCATGGGCTTTAAATTTCAACAAAAAGCGGTCCAATTACATGGGCCTTGAGGTACATCAATTGGGTCTAGTCCCATGGACTTGCAACACATCAAATGGGCCTAGTCTTTAGGCCTTAAATGAATTAAATGGGCCTAGCCCATAAGCGTTTTATAAATTAATAGGCCTAACCCATAGCCCTTTTGAAATCAATGGGTCCCAACTCATGGGCCTTATAAAATACTCATTTCCATCCAAACTAGTCATAGAGACACATGGTGTAGGGCCCACTACAATATTCATATATATATATATATATATATATATATGTATATATATGAACTATATAACATACATGAATGTATATAATGATGGGTCCCACAAAAATTACTATGGCAGCTGGCAGTGGGCCCCAGCATCAGAATCAGATGGACGGCGTGCGTAGATCACATGCAACAGGTCATGGTGAATCTCACCGTCCATAGGCTGTGGACGGTGCGAATGAATTACATACATCACTATGGGTCCCACAAATGTGGCCCACCTTAATGTTTATTTGAAATCCAACCCGTTCATAAGGTCACTCAGACCTGTATGAAGGGTCAGTAAAAATTTCAGCTTGATCCAACCCTTCTGTGGGCCCAAAAAAAATAGTTCCCAAGGGTAGGGGTACAGTCCACTGTTTCTTGTGATGTGGACCACTGGCGCTCTGGATCTGACTCATTTTTGGAGGGGGGCCACTTTAGGGGGTGGCCCACCCGATGAACGGTTTGAATGTCATATAAACATCAAGGTGGGGCCCACGGCTGGAGCCGTGGGTCCCTGGCTTGACGCCGCCCGCTCGCCCGCTGGACGGCTGCACGCGGCAGCGTGCAGCGCCTGCCAGCCCACTGACAACCACCAGAGGCTTTGCCTCTTAAATTTTAAAATTTTAAAAAAACTGTCTTCTTGTGGTTTTTCACATGAAGGGCCCGCTAAAGTGAAATCCGTTCCGGCCATTACGATCAGTGGCCCGAGGCCGTCCAAATGAGTCCAGAGTTTGAAATTTTTGGATGCTTAGAAAGTAAAATAAAACCAAATAATAATCTTGAATGGTAGTGACGCATTCGTTGATATTATGGTCCATCAGGTCTTCCAATCAGCCCCAAACTTGTACCCAACGGCTAAAACACCGTAGGTAAGAGGATGGACGGCTTGGATTACTCAAATACAACATGGTGGGGCCTATGCAAGGGAACACCCAAAAAGCCTTCTTTTCTTCCATTTTCTTCTTTCCTAAAAAAAATAACGTCCAGCGTCCGAGACGCTGGACGATGCATTAAAATTTATTATTATTATTTTTTTGTATGTGGGCCCTGATGAAGTGGACTCGCCACTGATGGGTGGCATGGGAGTAACGGCCAAGGTGGGCCCCACTTGAATAAAAATAAATATGTCAAAGTGGGATCCATTCAAGTGGGCCACACCACCTTATCACATGCCATAAAAATAATACAAAATAAAAAGAAATAAAAAGAGAGAGAGAGAGAGAGACATGGAGAGTGGGACACGGCTTGTGATGGAGGGACCCCGTCATTATGGGCCCTCCCTTGGAATGAAATATACAATAAATGGATCCCTTGCACATGGGACCATTAAAAATGTAAATCAACGGTGGAGATCCATTCCCCATCGATACGGACGGTCTAGATGACCTTTCTAAATGAAAATAAGCATCATGATGGGGTCCATGGAGAATGGCCCCATCATGGAACGATCATGATAATCCAAGTGGTCCATCGGCCACAAATAAGGGTCCCAAGTGAGATCCACACCATGGATCGGTGGGCCTCACTTGGTCCACCATAAAATCAAGAAAATCTACTCTATAGAAGCACCCACCGTCCGATCTTCTCGCTCCTAGAGGTTCCTTGGCACCTAAGCTTCAACTTCAAGGGTTAAGGTGAAGAATAGAGGGTTGAGATGGGGGATTTTGGGGGTAGGAAGGTGGGCCACTTGGAGCTTAGGAGGTTTTGCAAAACTCCATACGTATGGAGCTTGGAGATTGCTTGGAGATTGAAATGAGAAAGAGAGAAAGAGAGAGAGTGATGTAAAGGGAGAGAGAGAGAGTGATGGATGGATGGGTGAGTGATGGTTGTGTAAGAAAAGTATGGGTTAGGAAGACTTTTGTAGCTTTTTGTGTAAGAAAGGTATGGGTTGAGAAGACTTTGTTGGCTTTTGTGTAAGAGAGGTATGGGTTTGGGAGACTTTTGTGGTTGCTTGGGAAAAGGGATGGAAGTGATGTGTACTTGACATGTGATGGCTTGATGGGTGATTGATTGATGGGATTGATGTGATTGATGTGACACATCGTTGAGATTCCCTTGGTTTTCGCAACGCGCGGCGTTTTCTCGCACCGAACGTTGGCCCATAACTCTTGATCAGGGTATCGCCTCGGCGCGCGAGTCGCGGTATCGGAACCGCGGCGACGGTGCGGTCGCTATGGTATTGGTCTCGGGTTGAGTCGACTCGGGTTGTCGGCACATGAATCTGGGTGGCGCGTCGATATCGGTTAAGGGTCGAAAGTTGCCAGAATTCGACTGGTAAGACCGCGGAAGTGTACGAAAAGGTACGGACCAAGATACAGGTCTTACATGCAATCACAACAGAAAGTAGTAATGAGTACTCAAGTCAAATCCTACAATCATATGAGTATGTTATGGAATATAACTTAAACATGAATATACAGTACATGGAGGAAATCATACACACAGTTAAACATGAATCAACAGGTTATATATTGCATGGAGGAAATCATACACACAATTAAGGTAGTTGGGATTCATATCTCAACTCCCCTATAAATCATACTTTATTAACTACTAACTCATTCAAACATTTTCACAAACACTTACACTACACTTTTCAATATACATCACATATGTTGGTTATATTATATATTTGGGCAAATCCTTTTGCCAAGGAGTTGTCGCATACATAAACAACCATGTACCGATGACAGTTAATCATGGTAATCACAAATTCAGATTCTAAATGTACACAATCATTTCAACAAACACATGAATTTTCCTATATACCACATAATTCGTATGTATACGTGAAACAAAACAAATATCGCATTTGGCATGTAAAATAACATCCATGTTAGTAATAAACCATTAACCGACTTTGAAAGCCTTGAAAACCATAACCTATACGTATATAGTCTGCACCTTACACTTGTAAATGCGTAACGGGTTTGATTTAGACGTTAAGTCTTCGTCAATGGCGGATTAGCAACCTAGAGCATGAAGTAAGTTCGCTAAATCATCACTTAGACTATTTGAAAACCTAGAACAGGTTAGGGTTTGGTTTTCTTACCCAAGTATGAAATCGGTATCGCCCATATAGCGATACGAATAGGCGAATTTGGCACATAGTGTAGCTGGGAAGAACCTCAGATGAATCACCAACTCACTCTCTCTCTCTTTCCTTTTCTTCTATTTTCTTTGCTAGGGTTTTGGAATTCTTATGAAATATTTGAGAGGGGTTTTAAAGCCCTAACATAGGCCCAGAACTGATGGAAACAGCCCCAAGGCTAAGGTATACTTAGATTATGTCCAAATCGGGTCTATTCTGATCCAACGGAGCAGTTCTGGAGCTCCCTTTGCTGAATGCGGTCGGACTTAAGCTCCCTGACATTAGATCTTAGTTAAGCTAAGTTTTCGGTTCGATCGGGTTTACAGATCGACCGTGGTGAACCAGTTTCAGTTCAACGGTCACCGACACTCGATTAGGGCCACAAGGACATTGGCATGTGTGAGATATTTCCCCTGATCCGAGGGTGTATTTGGGTAGAATTCTGATGGTCCAAATCCTTATATTTGGCCCGCAAGCAACATGACTCAGATTACTTAACTTCATATTTTATTTCTAAAAAGTTTACGTTTCTCACACACTTTGCTCCAGACTTAAGTAAATAGTCCCAGGACACCATCTGGACCTGATTTTTAAGGTGATTGTCAAGTCCAACTGGATGGTCATAATCATCTAATTTCGACGCTATCAGACTTTCGACGTGCGGTCCAGGTCCAATATGGAGTTTCAATATGCTCTCGTGAGCAACTAGGTTTAGAGATTGAGCCTAGATTTTAGGGTAATGTAGCGGTAACAATTCTATAAGTTTTGCATCTTATAGATCATATTTAAAGTGATTGGTGCTAATTTCACAGGTAATCTAGTTTAACACTAGTTAATCCTCGTTTAATTTCTAAAGGATATAGTCCTTAGTGATTTCTGCCTGAGGTGGTACTCAGGTCTTTGTACAAATTTTTTCAAGACGTTACAATCTACCCCCTTAAAGAAAAATTTCATCCTCAAAATTAGTACCTTTTTGTACTCCTCGAGAATCTGAGAGTAGTTCTTTCTGACCTCGGCTTCCATCTCCCAAGTAGCCTCTTCCTCAGTGTGATGCGTCCATAGTACTGTAATGCCCTGAAAATTGGGGGTCGAGCATAAATTTCACTCCCGAGTTCCAGAACATCAATTATGCAACATTTTTAATTATGGATGAATGTCGGTTGTATTAGTGCATAAAACATGAAGTGGATTAAGCTAAAACAACATATCATACTCCAGAGACAGTTAAATTTTGCAAGCGTAAGACTGTGATAAATATATAAAATGTATAATTTATTGTAAGTCCCCGGAGTGTGAACATGTTACCAGGTTAACTATATACATGTATACTCTAAAAATGAATAAAAAGAATATACATGGGTATTTTAAAAGTGCAAGATAACAAGTGTAATGGCATCTAATCAGTAACCTTGTAACCCCATCGATCAGAACCTGCATATAGGAGAAATCCTCAACATCATCATAAAGTCCGGCTCTGCTTCGCAAGCAACGTCATCATCTGAAACTAAAACAGGGATTGTTTGGTGTTGCAAACACCGTCCCGTAACGTGGGAGTGAGTGATCAACTCTATGGAAACTATACAACAGAGGTTAACATGTTATCAATTCAATCAAGCAGTAATGATAAAGCAGTACAATCAAACATGTCTTAGATACTCTTGTTAATGCAAGAATGATATGAGGGAATGATGCATGCCCTCACCACAAACTCCCTCATGCGACATCATCTAACGATCGCGGCATGAATCACTATCACTGTTCTCTCACACCAATGCCAATGGCACATGCAGTGCGATGTCATGAGTATGATTACCAAGATCTTATTAGTCCTTTCCATACAGCAAGATTGGGAAGGTAAGACACCTCCCTTATATCAATTCCCAAACATTGATCCATTCTAGGGTCGTCAGTCCTAGAAAATCTCATACGATGTTACGTTTCTAGGTCACTGCAAGGGCTACTAGGGCTGTTGCACGGAATCGTTACACCACTCCCCTATCACCAAATCAATACAGGCCTAGTTATATCCTCAATACTGCAACAAGACTCGTCGCCCTTATGCAGTGTCAGGATATACTCAAGGTCACTACAGAGGGCTCATCACCAATCATTGTAGGCCGACAGCAAGAATATAGTGTCCCATACCACCATAATCTACTCACGAGAGTAGGGTGCTCACTAGTCACTACGGGGAGGCTCGTCGCCCCAGCGTAGGCCGACAGCTCGACCACGGTGTCCCATACCACCATGTCCGGCTCATGAGTCTTAGGGGATCACGGTACCAAGGTTAACGGGAGTTTCACTGGTAAGTTCAGTGCCTTAGATTCAAACAATAGCGACCAAACATGGTGAACAAACATCGGTCAATCGGGTTAGTTGATGAGCTCAATTAGGCCAAGCGCACATTGAGTTGAATGACATGGAATGTATAAGAACTCCGTGTGGCCTAACCACTGTTGAACATCCCAAGCACGACTCAAATTCTTTAAACTCATCCTGCGTGGCGAAAATAATCGCAACCACCAGTTTAAAGATTGTTACCGATTACCTGGACTATACAATAGCCCCAATCACATTCAATTATGACATGTTATCCAATGATATAGTCAAAGTAGTAAATGGATTCTATTTACAATCAAAGGTCCAACATTGTCCGCTTTAGGGCTGCCAGGTCTGTTGCACGGAATCGTTACACCACTCCCCCATCACCCTTCACGGCTTTGTTTCTACATGTTATGGAATATAACTTAAACATGGATCTACACATAAGCAATATAAAATACATGGAGGAAATCATACACATCATTAATGTAGTTGAGAATCAAATCTCAACCCGCATACAGGTACATCTTATTAACTACTAACTCATTCAGACACTTTTACATACACTTAGGCTACACATTACAGCATACATATTATGTATTCATTAGCATATGTATTAGGGCAAATCCTTTCGTCAAAGGGTTATCGCCTATACAATAATCATATATCCATGACAGTTAGCCATGGTGAACATGAAAGCGAATTCGATACTCATTCAGTCATTTTCACAAACACTTAGACTACACAATATAACATACGCAACGTATGTAGATAAAACATGTATTAGGCTAATCCGTTCACCCAGAAGTTGATACACATGCATCTAGCATACATAGACAACAATTAATCATGGTAAGCACAAATCTGAATTTCATACGTATACGGTATTTTCTATAAAAATGAGGAATACAGTATATTCAACATAGTTAATGTATAACTGAAAAACGAAACGGACAACACTTTATACATGTGAAATAGCATCCACGTCAGTAATATATCATTAACCGACATTGAAAGTCTTGAAAACCATAACCTAAATGTATATAGTCCGCACCTTAAACCAGAAAACATGTAATGAATATGATTTAGACGACAAGCTTTCGTCAACAGCGGATATGCTACCTAAGGCATGAAGCAGGTTAGCTATAACTTCACTACAACTATTCTAAGCTTCAAAACAGATTAGGGTTGGCTTAACTTACCCAGGAATCGAATCAGAAATTCCGTAATAGCGATACGGTAGTGGTGTTGAAACACATGGAGTGACAGGGTAGAATCCCTGGGTGAATCTCCTTCTCTCTTTCTCTCTCTTTCTTAGATAGGGTTTAAAATTCGTATGGGATTTGTGAGAGAGAGTTTAAGGCCTTTTTATAAGCCTAAAATCAACGAAAACAGTCTTAAGGCGAAGGTCTACTTAGGTTATAACCAAATCAGGCTCTTTCTGATCCAATGGAGCACTTCTGGAGGTCCTATTGCTAAATGCGGTCGGACTTAAGCTCTCTAATATCGGATCTAGGTCAAGCTAAGTTTTCAATCCGGTCGGGTTTCCAGATCGACCATGATGGACCAGTTTCAGTTCAACGGTTACGGAAACTCGATCAGAGCTACAAGTACTATGACATGTAAGGGCTACCTATCCTGATCCGAGGGTGAATTTGGGTCAAAATCTAATGGTCAGGATGCTTAGAAATAATGCGCAAGCGAAACGATCCAGATTACTTAAAATTATATTTAATTTTCTAAAAATCTTCGCTTTCTCACTCTCTTCACTCCGGACTTAAGGAAACAGTCCCAGGACATCGTATGGCCTTGATTTTTGAGGTGATAGTCAAGTCCAACTAGGCGATCATAATGGTCTAAGTTCATCGCAAGCGAACTTTTGACGTACGGTCTAGGTCCGATACAAAGTTTCTGAATGCTCCCGAGAGCAACTAGGTTTAGAGATTGATCCTAGGTTTCTAGGTAACATAGTATTAGTAGTCCTACTCATTTGGGTCTTGTATTTCATATTCAAAGTGGTTCAAGTTAATTCTACCGAGTATTCAGTTTGGTACTTAACCAAATTCTACCCTAATTATGGCAGAATACGGTCCAAGGGCCATTCTATGCCCCATTTTGGGCACTTCTAGTTATCATATTATTTTAATTATTTTTCTAGTGGTTCATCATCAAGTTTACCCTATCTCCAAAAATTTCATAAGATTTTGAGTTGTAGAAAAATTCTAAAAATTCCATAAGTAGCAGCTGTCCAACAAGTGATTTTTGGATAGTTGTCACAACGTCCTACTTTAAACTATATTAAATATTTTATTATATTTTTTACATATTTTTATATAAAACTAGACTCATTTATCTTTAATATGGTTTTGATTCACCTAAATCGGAGTTATAACGAAAGAGATATGAGTTTTTAAAGTTGGACAAAACGTGTAGAAAAAATGTAGAAAATGGGCTGCCTGACCGCTGTACGGACGAGGCCTCTCCAAACCGGCGAGGACCTCGCCGGTCACTGACCAATTTAGTGAGGGCTCACCCCAGGGGTCAGGTCCTCCCCCCCGCCCCGGATGCCAAAAATATGTGGGACCCACCTCGGGTCCCCTCGAATTGAGCCGCTTGGGCCCACCAGTCCGTCGAGGCGTTTATCGGGTCTCATTTTCAAACCGGAATGAGTTACGCGGCATAAAATATATGATTTTGGGGTAGAAGAAGCTAATAAATTCAAATAACCTATCTACATCATGAGATTCCAAGAATTCCATATTCAAAATCTCATTTTATTCATTATAAACCATTTACAGTAAGTTTTAGTTTAAGTATAGTTCTTTACCATTTAAACTTTAAGATTTGTGTCTAATATGAAAGTATTTGGAGAAATTTAAAGAATGAGGTGGCGAAAGGTGAGATTTTGAAGGAAATGGGTTGAAAAATGATTTCTAGACTTTAGGATTGATCTTTGAGAGTGATATGGTTGACCCATTGCCTAAGGACGTCTAACTCCAGGTTGGCAAAAATCCAGGATGTTACAAGTACCTTCACAAGTAGGATAACCTTACTACGTAAGACTTGCTCCTTCTTATCTAGGATACGCGTCGGGAGTAATACATATGTGGCGTCCTCGCTCAACTGCACCTATTCCCATTTGATAATGTGTGAAGGATGTGGAACGTAATTCTTCAACATGGATACATGAAATACGTTATGCACGCCTATGAGTGGCGCGGGCAAAGCAAGGCGATATGCTACTGCCCCCACTCGATTCAGTATCTGGAATGGGCCAATGAATCTCGGCGTGAACTTCCCTTTCTTACCAAACCGCAGGACTCCCTTTATGGGAGAAATACTGAGGAATACATGGTCCCCAATCTCAAACTCAAGCGGTAGCTGTCTCGTGTCGGCATAGCTCTTTTCCCTGCTCTGTGTTGTTAAAAGTCGACGCTTGATAATGTCGATCTTCTCTGAGGTCGCCTGCACTAACTCTAGGCCAATCAGACTCTTTTCACCCACTTCTGGCCAGTAATGCGGTGCTCTACTCGGGCGGCCATATAGTGCCTCATAGGGAGCCATGCCAATACTCGCCTGAAAGCTATTGTTATACGCGAACTCTGCATAAGGAAGACAGTCATCCTAACTATCCTTTAAATCTAGCACACAAGATCACAACATATCTTCTAGCACCTGATTCACTCGTTCCATTTTCCCGTCTGTCTGTGGATGGAACGCGGTGCTAAACTTTAACTTCACACCCATCGCTTCCTGGATACGAGTCCAGAAGATAGATGTGAATTACTTGTCTCGGTCTGACACGATCTCCAAAGGAACTCCATGTAGACATACAATTTTCTTGATGTACAACCTAGCCAAGTCATCTGTAGAGTTCGTAACTCTGATCGGTAGTAAATAAGCTGACTTCGTCAACCGGTCTACGATCACCCAAATGGAGTCACATCCCTTCCTCATCTTAGGCAGCCCTGATATGAAGTCCATAGAGATGAAACCCCACTTCCATTCAGCTATGGGCATGGGATGAAGTAGTCCAGGAGGTCGATGATGCTCTGCCTTGACCTGCTGGCATGTGAGACAATGGGACACAAACTTTGCAATGTGAACCTTCATGTTGTCTCACCAGTACGATCTCTTCATGTCTTTATACATCTTCGTGCTACCAGGATGCATCACAAGCTTTAAACTGTGGGCTGCCTCGAGAACTTCGCGTCTGAAGTCATGAGTGTCTAGGACGCATAGGCGGTCAGGATAATGTAAGCCTCCATCCGTACCAACAGTCCACTCTGAGTCCTCATCTGCACTAACCCGCTCCCTCATCTTTACCAATAGCTCATCGTCTGCCTGAGCCATGATAATCCTATCATCAATGAGGGGTTGGACTCGAATATGTGTGATGACCTCATACGGCTCCTCCACCATAAGTTTCTAATCAAAGTCTCGCATAAACTTAAATATGTCCCATTCTACTATCATCAGTGGAGCCGCAAACTCTATAGTCTTCTTACATCTCAACGCGTCTGCCACAAGGTTTGACTTGCCCGGATGATAAGAAACCTCGAACTTAAAGTCCTTTAAGGTCTCCATCCACCTCCGTTGCCTCATATTCAGGTCCCGCTGAATGAATATGTATCTGAGGCTCTTGTGGTCGCAAAAGAGCTTGAACTCCTCTCCGTAGAGGTAATGCCTCCAGAGCTTCAATGCGAAGTTGACGGCTTCCAACTTTAGGTCGTGTGTAGGGTAATTCTTCTTGTGTTTCTTCAACTGTCTTGAGGCATAAGCAATCACCCTGTCCTTCTGCATAAGGACACAACCCAGACCAACGCGAGAGGTGTTGGTATATATCGTATACTTGACCCCTTGCTCTAACAATACTAGCACATGAGCTGACGTCAACTTGTCCTTCAGCTCCTGAAAAGCCGCTTCTGCCTTCTCATTCCAGGCGAACTTCAAATCCTTTTGTGTCAAATAAGATAGCAGTCTGGATATCTTGTAGAAGTCTCGAATAAACTGACGGTAGTACCCTGGTAGACCAAGAAAACTCCTCACCTCAATAACTAAATCGGGCTGCTTCCAATCCTGAACCGCAGCTACCTTAGCGAGGTCAACCCCTATCCTTCCTTGGACACCACATGTCCTAGGAACTTGACTTCCACTTTCTAGAAGTCGCACTTCTTGTACTGCGTAAAAGGCTGATTCTTCCTGAGAGTATCCAAGACCGCTCTTAGGTTCTCCTTGTGCTCTCCCCAACTCGTGGAGTATATCAGAATGTCATCTATAAATACGATGACGAATCGAAACAAAAACAGCCGAAATACCCTGTTCATTAGGTCCATGAACATGGTCGGTACATTCGTAAGGCTGAACGACATCACAAGGAACTCATAATGGCCGAAGCTGGTCCTGAATGCTATCTTCTGCACGTCCTCATCCTTGACGCGCAACTGATGATAACCTGACTATAAATATATCTTTGAGAAATACTGTGCCCCCTTCAACTGATCAAATAGATCATCAATCTTGGGTAAGGGATACTTGTTCTTCACTGTCACCTGGTTCAATCTATGATAATCAATACATAATTGCATGGAACCGTCCTTCTTCTTTGCAAACAGAACGGGTGCTCCCCAAGGGGACACACTAGGTCGTATAAAGTCCAAATCCAACAAGCCATCAATCTACCTCCTCAATTCCTCCATTTCACTAGGAGGCATGCGATAAGTGGGCAATGAAATAGGTGTCGCACCAGGCATGAGATCGATTGTAAATTCAATCTCGCGCTAAGGAGGTAATCCAGGAATCGTCTCGAATACACCCTCAAAATCTTGAACCACTGGCGTAGTCCCCAATGTCGGACCGCCAATACTTTTCAATAGTGAAACGTAACAATTCAGACGGGAAGGTGACTGACCTAAATAGGGAAAGTAAAAAATGTGCCCTCAGATCCTTGGGCTATCACCATCTTAGCCTCACAGTTGATCTCTACTCACATCCTTGTGAGCCAATCCATACCAAGAATGATGTCATAATGAAAAAGGGGAAAGACAACCATGTCGACTAGTACCGTCCTGCTTACTAAATTTATCGCTCATCCCTCACAAATCCTGGTAATGTCAGTAAAAGTCCCAGTGGCTGTGAGGACCCTTATTCCCTCCATAGGAACAGTGCCCAATCTAAAGCGCTTGACTGCCTGTAACACCCCAGATTTTTGTCAACCTGGGGTTAGACATCCTTAGGTAATGGGTCAACCATAACACCTTGGTAACCTCTCAGAACCCAATTCCAAAGCCAAATAAATCATTCAGAACCTAATTCTTTAGAAATTTAACGTGAATTAGCCGGCGCTACACTAGATTACCTGTGAAATAAGCACCAACCACTTTAAATATGATCTGTAAGACCCAAAATCTCTATAATTGTTGACGCTATCGTACCCTAAAACCTAGGATCAAACTCTAAATCCGTTTGCTCTCAAGAACCATTTGAAACTTCATATTGGATCTAGACCGCGCGTCGAAAGTCCGATATCTATAATCTTAGACCATTATGACCGCTTAGTTGGACTTGGCAATCATTTCGAAAATCAAGCCCAACTGATGTTCTGACGCTATTGTACCGAGGTCAGACTGAAGAGAGTGAGAAAAGGTAAAGATTTAGAAAAATAATTCAAAATCTAGCACGTGTCGTTGCGCATTATTTTTAAGCATTCTGACCATCAGAATTCAGCCAAAATTTACCCCCGGATCAGGAAAAATTAGCCCTTTCATGTTATGGAACTTGTATCCCTGATCGAGTTTCAGTGACCGCTGAATTGAAACTGGTCCGCCACGTGCAATCTGGAAACCCGATTGAACTGAAAACTTAACTGGATCAGGATCCAGCATCCATGATTTTAAGTCCAACCGCATTCAGTCAGGGGACCTCCAGAAATGTTCTTTTGGATCGGGAAAGACCCGATTTGGCTGTAACCCAAGTATACCTTGACTTGGAGTCTGTTTTGGTTATGTTTGGGCTTATAAAAGGGCCTTAAACCCTTAGCCTTCTAACCCATATGAATTTGGGGAAAAACCTAGGAGAGAAGAGAGAAAAGAGAGAGAAAGTGAGGAAGAAGTTGGAGCTTTCTCCTGGGATTCTTCCCTGCTGCTCCACGTGCCAACTCCATCCACCTGCATCGCTATTCTGGCGATTCCAACTCCTTTCTAGGTAAGAAAACCCTAACCCTAACCTGTTTTAGGGATTCTATCGATCCAAGTAGCAAAGGAACTGACTTACCTTGTGTTATAGGTTGCCAATCAGTCGTTGACGATGACGTAGAGTTCCTATTCGATTCATTACGCTCCTACGGTATAAGGTGTGGATTTTAGACGCTTAAATTACCTGTTTTCAAGGCTTTCAATGTCATTTAATGGTAGATTGTTGACAAGAACGCTGTTTGACATGTAGAACATGCTGTCCATTTTTCATTTCGAATACGTACGAAGAATATGAGATTTAGGGTATTTTAGGTATTTATAGGAAATACTATATACGTACGTATTTTGTCGATATATTGCCATGAGTATTTGTCGTGTACCTATACTAGTTATGCGTGTATGATCTGTTTGGCGAAGAGATTCGCCCTAATGCACATTTTGGCCGACATATGCTATGTAGACTAAAGTGTGTAGACTAAGTGTTTGTATAAGTAAGTATTTCATAAATGAGATTGTAGGTTAGTGTTGAGATAGGATTCTCAACAAATTTGATGATGCACATGATTTCCTCCATGCTTGTTGTATTTGAATTGACCTTAAGTTTATCCTAACACCGCATGGGGGCGACGAGTCCTGATGCAGTCTTAAGGATATAAACTAGGCCTGTATTGATAAGGTGATGGGAGAACGGTGCAACGAGTGCGTGCAACAGCCCTGACAGCCCTTGCAGTGACCTAGATCCGTACTTCGTATGAGATATGCTAGGACTGACGACCCTAGAATGGATCATTGTTTGGGTATTGACATAAGGGAGGTATCCTAGTTTCTCAATCCTGCTGTATGAAAAGGACTAATAACAACTCGGTAATTATATTCATATCGCACTGCATGTGCCTGGAAGATGTGGAGCACTGAGGGAAGAAAGCATGCCGTGGACGTAAGATGGTGTCGCATGAGGGAGTATGTCGGTGAGGGCATCCATCATGTCTTTTCATTCTTGCATTAATCACAGTATTTATGTAACACCCCGGATTTTGGCTAACCTGGGATTTGACGTCCTTAGGCAGTGGGTCAATTAAAACACCTAAAAAATCATTCAGAACCCAATTCCATAGCCAAAGAAACCACTTAGGATAAATTTCTTTAGAAACTAAGCATAAGTTAGCTAGCGCAACGTTGGAGTGGCTGGGAAACAGTCCCTGATTACTTTAAATATGTTCTACAAGGCCCAAAGCGAGTGGAACCAATGGTGCTATAATGCTCTAAAACCTCGGACCAAACTCTAAGCAGGTTTGTTCTCTGGACCACTTTGAATCTTTGTATTGGATCTAGACCGCACGTCGAAAGTCCGATACCTCCTATCTTAGACCGTTAGAACCGTCTAGCTGGACTTGACACTCATTCCAAAAATCAAGTCAAACCGATAATCACAGGCTATTTCATTGAGCCCGGACCGAAGAGAGTGAGAATAGGGTTAGAATTGGAATTTGAAATTCAAATCTGGCACACAATTTGACGCATCAGTATTGAGCGTTCTGACCGTTAGAATACATCCAAATTACACCCTTGGATCAGGAAAAATATCTATTATATATCACGAGACTTATAGGCCTGATCTTGGTGCGATGACCGTTAAACTGAAACTGGGCCGCCACGTGCGATCTGGGAACCCAACCGGTCTGAAAACTGGATGTGTGCTAGATCCAGTATGCATGAGCTTAAGTCCGACCGCATTTGGCCTGGGGACCTTCAGAAATGCCCTTTTGGACCGAAACGGCCCCGATTTGGTTAGACACCAAGTAAACATTGTTCCCAAGCCTATTTTGGGCATATTTTAGGCTATAAAAGGGGTTGAAACCCTCACTCCTCTCTCCCATCCGAATTTGAGAGAAGCCCTAGCTTGGGAGAGAGAAAAAGGTGGGAGATTGTGAGAGTGTGGGAGAGTTCTTCCTGCCACTTGTACTACGCGTTGCACGTGCTTAAGCAACACACCTCTACCGCTTTCCCGGCGATTCCACCGCGATCCTAGGTAAGTAAAAATCCTAAATAGTTGTTGATTTGAGTTTCCCTTGTTTCCATAGCGATGTAGCTTATGGATCTTGTGTATTAGGCTCCTTATTCGCCGTAGACGAAGCGTATACGCTCCGTTTCAATTCCCGAGTCTACAAGACATAAGGTGAGGATTTTAGACGCTTTGATTGACGGTTCCCAACGCTTTCAATGTCGTTTAATAGTAGATTCTTGACGGCATCGCCGTTTGACATGTACAAAATGCTCTCCGTTTCCCGTTTCGTAAACTAACGAAGAATATGAGATTTAGGGCATTTTAGTCATTTGTAGGAAGTACTGTTTACATTCATATTTTGCTGATGTGGTTGACATGGTTTGTTGTCGCATTAGGAAGTTAGGAATGCGTGCATAATTAGTTTGGCGAAGAGATTCGCCTAGTTGCGCACTTTGGGTCGACATACTATATGTGGACTTAAGTGTGTAGTGTATGTGTTTGTATAAATGCTTGTACTAGTATGTATTGTATTGAATGTTGATATGTAGTAGTTTGAGATTGATTTCATGATTAAAATGCTGACCTAAATGATTTCCTACATGTTGACCTTATGCATGATTGCATTACATGCATAGGAAGTATGCCTTGAAGATTTGCTTAAGTTGAATATGCATGGAAGGTATGCCTTGAAGATTTGTTTAAGTTGAATGTTATAACATGTGTTAACATGCTCACATGATGTATTTCAATTCCAATACCCTGGTATATAGTGTTAATGTAATTCCATAGATGTGTGGGACTCGACTTAGTCCAGGCAGTCGGTAACCGTGCGAATTCGTGGCTGACTGGTCATAGCCACGAACGACGCGTCGATGAACGTGATTCGTGTTGAGAGTTGGCGGCAGTGGTTAGGCCACGCGAAGTGTTTTACGCACTTCATGTCGTTCAACTTGAGATGCGGTCGCGCTAGTCGAGCCCGTCAAGTAACCCGATTGGCCGATGTATGTTCACCTTGTATGTGTCATAACTGCTTGAACCTAGGGTACTGAACTTACCATTGTAAACCCTGTTAACCATGGTACCTTGATCCACGAAGACTCATGAGCCGGGCATGGTGGTATGGGACACCGTGGTCGAGCTGTCGGCCTACGCTGGGGCCACAAACCTCCCTGTAGTGACCAGTGAGCACCTAAACTCGTGAGCAGATTATGGTGGTATGGGATACTATATTCTAGCTGTCGGCCTACACTGATCAGGCGACGAGCCCTTTGTAGTGACCGCGAGCGTATTCTGAGTCCACGGGAGGCGACGACCCTTCTGTTGCAGTAGAGTACGGTAGGCCTGTATTGATAAGGTGATGGGGGAGCGGTGCAACGAGTGCGAGCAACAGCCCTGGCAGCCCTTGCAGTGACCTACGAAATATACATCGTATGAGATTACTAGGAGTGACGACCCTAGACAGGATCTGTGTTGGGATTGATATAAGGAAAGTACCTTAGTTTCCCAATCCTGCTGTTTGAATGGACTAATAACAACTAGGTAATCATATCACCATGACATTGCATGTGCCTGGAAGATGTGGAGCACTTGAGGGAGTGCGGCATGCCGCGGTCGTAAGATGTTGCCGCATGAGGGTGATCGTCGGTGAGGGCATACATCACGTCATGTCATCTTGCATTAACAACAGTATTAGGATTGTCTGATTTACTGCTTTACTATTATCGCGTGATTGAATTGTGAACATGCTAATCCCTGCTCTCTTATTCCACTGAGTTGATCACTCACTCCCACGTTACGGGATGGTGTTTCCGGACACCTACCAGTCCCTTTTGTGATTGCAGATGATGGCGCGGCCTGTGAGGCGGAGCTGGACTTGATGATGAGAAGGAGGATTCCTCCTTTATGCGTGTTCTGATTGACGGGATTGCAGGGAGGTTGATTAGATACCTTGACATTTGTCATTTTGAATTTTTAGCGCCCTCATGTATATTCTTTTTGTTTACTTTTGAAGTATACATGTATGTGTATAACCTGGTAATATATTCACACTCTGGAGACATACAACAGTTTATGTACGTTATACATACTATTACAGTCTTCCGCTTGCAAATTTCACTGTCTCTGGAGTATGATATGCTATTCTGGCTTAATCTCGCTCATGTTTAATACATTATCACAGACAACATTCAATCATACATATCCATGTTGCATAAATAACATTTTGGAACTCGGGAGTTGGGTTTTTGCTCGACCCCCCGATTTTCGGGATGTTACAATTTAGGAATGTTTGATTGCTTTCTTTATCATTATCACAGATTGATTTGATAACATGCTAATCTTTGCTCTATGATTCCACTGAGTTATCTACTCACTCCCACGTTATGGGACGGTGTTCCGGAGACCCACCAGTCCCTATTTTAGCTTCAGATGATGGCAATGCTTTTGAAGTAGAGCCGGACTTAATGATGTTGAGGAGGATTTCTCCTATATGCAGGTTCTGACCGACGGGGTTTACAAGGTTAATGATTAGATGCCAATACACTTGGTATTTTGCCTTTTATTTAAACACCCATGTATATTCTTTTTACTCATATTTAGAGTATGCATGTATATGGGACGGTGTTCCAGACACCCACTAGTCCCTATTTTAGTTTCAGATGATGGCGATGCTTTCGAAGCAGAGCTACACTTGATGATGTTGAGGAGGATTTCTCCTATATGCATGTTCTGACCGACGGGGTTTACAGGGAGGTTGATTAGACGCCATGACACTTGTCATTTTATATTTTTTTGGAGCACTCATGTATATTCTTTTTTATCATTTTTGGAGTATAGATGTATATGTTTAAACTGGTAACATGTTCACACTCTGGAGACTTACAACAGTTCATATATTTCATATATCTATCACATCCTTCCGCTTGCTAATTTAACTGTCTCTGGAGTATGATATGATGTTTTGGCTTAGCCTTAATCTTGTTTAATGCCATCCTATAGACAACATGCATTCATCATTATCTATGTTGCATAAGTGACGTTTTGGAACTCGGGAGTTGGGTTTCTACTCGACCCCCGATTTTTGGGATGTTACAGGTGGTATCAGAGCATGATTTGGATTAAACCGGACCTGAGTTATGGTAACATGACGCAAACTGACATACTCTGACTTAGGAAGGGGGTGATGGAAACTTAGAAATCATATTAGAACCCCCAGTTTCGCCGACAGGTGAGACTATGCAGTAATTTAGGCCATAACGTATCTTTGGTCGCGTGAAGCGACCTGAGTCACCTCTAGGTTGTCAGTCGACGGGTTCCCAGGAGAATTCCAAACCTAAAAATGAATGTCCTTGGGTTGTGGGTCAACCACAACCCCTTTTTATCCAATTCCTTCAAAATCTCTCCTTTCACCACTTCATTCTTCAACTTTTTCTAAGTCCTTTCATTCCAGATATAAATCCTGACGTATAAATGATGGAGAATCATTCTTAAAATTTTTTTTACTATAAATAGTAAATATATGTATAAATTGGACTTTTGACCATTCCAATTATGGAATCTCATGGAATAAGTGGGTTAGTTGGATGGATTAGCCTCTCCCACCCCAAAATTATATGTTACATGATGCATAAAATAATTTCGATTTGTAAAATGACCCGAAATAGTTTGAAACAGAGTCGTGGGCCTACCCACGCTGATCTAGAATGATTCAAGGTGGGACCCACATATATTTAGGGTCCTTAGGGCAGGAGGACCTTGCCCAAATGGCGAGGCATCGCCGATCAGCACAGAGGTTAGCGAGGCCTCGCCGTACAATGGGCCCCATTCAATCGGGCTTTCGGACCGACGTCCTTTGGGGGGTTAGGGTAGCCCCCTGGTATGTGGGCCGTCCGTTAAAAACACCCCAAACTCCTTTGGGGGTTAGGGTAGCCCCCTGGTATGTGAGCCTCCTTCACAAAATGCACCCCCAAGCTCTCCTTTCCTCTCCCATTTGTTGTTTTCCCTTACAAATCTCGTTCTCAATCACTCCCATCGTCGTTCTGTCTCAACCCTCGCCCCTCCATCGTTTACAGCTATACACACTCCCTATCCTTTCCATTCTCGTTCGTCTCCCATCCTCCATTTAAGGCTAGAAATTGTGTAAGCTCTTAACTCATCCCATGTCTTCCTTTTCCCTTCTTTAATCATTGTCATTTGGGCCTGTACAACCTCTGTTGAGGCTCACATTCGTGGATAACTAGAAACTCCAGCCCCATTTCCCCTCTTTCTTCGTTTTCCATGACCTTCTTCGAGTTCATCGCGGCCATATTCTCGATTTGCACCGTCCTCTCTCTCATGTCCCTTTTATTTGAGCCTTTACACTCTCTTTTTGGTCTCAAAATTGTGTAAACCTCAAATCCCATTTTCTCCTTCCTAGGAAATCGATTTCCTTCATCATTTTATGCTTTCAATTGGCCTCCAATGTTGCATACATCTCCCATCTCCTTCTTTTCACTTGTCTTGAGTTCACAAACCCCTCTTTGTGGCTCATTACCTCACAACTCAACAACCCATCAAACCCCATTCCTTTTATCCCTTTCTTCCACTTCCTATGGCTCTATTGAGTTCATTACGGCCGTATTTTTTATTTTCACTTTTTATTTCTTTCAACTTATACTTAGGAATTCATCATCATGGGATTTGGAAATCCCATCTCACACTTTCCAACACAAGATCCAATTTCCAAAGCCTATGAAATTGATTTGAATCCCAACCCACCCACTTACTAATCATGTCACTCCCAATTCTTAGGTGGGAGTAGGAAAGCAGTCCCATTTAACACAGCTTGAGACCACTGGCCACATATGCCCTTAGAGTATGGACCTAGAGTTAGTACTCCTAGATTTGAAAGATCTGACAATATAGGAAATCCAATTTCAATTAGATAATCTTGACTCTAAGCGATAGAACAATTCCCTATTGTATAAATGATATGAAACCATCTAGCGTATAAGCTTAGGCTTTAGATTACAGCTAGTGAGTTGCAGACTAGTCTACTAGTTATATTAAGTAGTGTAAAACCTGTTTATGCTAAGGGTTGGAGTAGAACTATAGATCCCCATAACACTGTAAGGCTCCCTTAGTAACCCTCAGGAAGCTTGCTTAACTTAGAACTAGCCACGTGTAGGGAAGACTTATATACCCCTCAGATGAAATGCTAGGATAAACCAACACGCCCCTTTGGATTGCCTTCCCCAAGGGCTTATTGCATTCAGGAACGTGGAGTAAAGGAACTGTATATATAAGCGATGTATTCGCGGTTTGAATCGACTTCTTAATCCTAGTAGTTACCAATGAATCCAATGCTCTGATCAAGCAGAAGATCGGCATCGACTCGGATTAAGAATTGATACAACAAGTTTTCTGTCCTAGCTAGACAGAAAGTCTATGTATCTAGCTCAGACCCACTACACAACTTTTCTTCCGTGTTGGCCCGACCACCCACAACCAAAAGTTATTGCTTTGCCTTTGGAAAATGTTAAGGACATACAGCCAATAGAGATTAGACCACTTGCCACAAATTCACATCCGTCCTTGAAATCAACCACAACACCCATCATTTCAGCTCTTTTCTATAATCATAGGTACCAATGTCATAGAACGCATCATTAACAAAGGAAGATCAATGTAGCGAGAGGTTGCTTCCCATTTCATGTCAAGGATAGGCCCTAAGTTACACCTCGTTCCGATATACAGATCGAGACAGATTCTTGAACCTTAAGTAGAACTATGTTTTAAGGGGGGTAGAACGTATTGAGCCCAATCTAGTACAACCTTTGGATCAGAGTAGCGCAGCGGAAGCATGGTTGGCCTCTTCCCCACTAGCCCAGGATCGAAGAAGTTGATTTAGGTTGTATGTTAGGTTAAGTCATTAAATAGGATTTGAATCTTCCTTAGAATGTCAATACTAAAGTCTCTCAGGGACTCATTACCCTTAGCCAATTTCGGGGATGAAATGTTATTTTAAGGGGGGTAGATTGTAACACCCTGGATTTTTACCAACCTGGGGTTAGACGTTCTTAGGTAATGGGTCAACCATAACACCATGGTAACCTCTTAGAACCCAATTCCAAAGCCAAATAAATCATTCAGAACCTAATTCTTTAGAAATTTAACGTGAATTAGCCAGTGCTACACTAGATTACCTGTGAAATAAGCACCAACCACTTTAAATACGATCTGTAAGACCCAAAACCTCTCGAATTGTTGACGCTATCATACCTTAAAACCTAGGATCAAACTCTAAACCCGTTTTCTCTTAGGAACCCTTTGAAACTTCGTATTGGATCTAGACCGTGCGTCGAAAGTCCGATATCTATAATCTTAGACCATTATGACCGCTTAGTTAGACTTGACAATCATTTTCAAAATCAAGCCAACTGATGTGCTGACGCTATTGTACTGAGGTCAGAGTGAAGAGAGTGAGAAAAGGTAAAGATTTAGAAAAATAATTCAAAATCTTGCACGTGTCGTTGCGCATTATTTTTAAGCATTCTGACCGTCAGAATTTAGCCAAATTTCACCCCGAATCAGGAAAAATTAGCCCTTTCATGTCATGGAACTTGTATTCCTGATCGAGTCTCAGTGACCGCTGAATTGAAACTGGTCCGCCACGTGCGATCTAGAAAACTGACCGCATTCAGTCAGGGGACCTCCAGAAACGTTCTTTTGGATCGTGAAAGACCCGATTTGGCTGTAACCCAAGTATACCTTGACTTGGAGTCTGTTTTGATTATGTTTGGGCTTATAAAAGGGCCTTAAACCCTTAGCCTTCTAACCCATACGAATTTGGGAAAAACCCTAGGAGAGAGGAGAGAAAAGAGAGAGAAAGTGAGGAAGAAGTTGGAGCTTTCTCCTGGGATTCTTCCCTGCTGCTCCACATGCCAACTCCATCCACCTGCATCGCTATTCTGGCGATTCCAACTCCTTTCTAGGTAAGAAAACCCTAACCCTAACCTGTTTTAGGGATTCTATCGATCCAAGTAGCGAAGTAGCTGACTTACCTTGTGTTGTAGGTTGCCAATCAGTCGTTGACGACGACGTAGAGTTCCTATTCATTTCATTACGCTCCTACGGCGTAAGGTGTGGATTTTAGACGCTTAAATTACCTGTTTTCAAGGCTTTCAATGTCATTTAATGGTAGATTGTTGACAAGAACGCTGTTTGACATGTAGAACATGCTGTCCATTTTTCATTTCGAATACGTACGAAGAATATGAGATTTAGGGTATTTTAGGTATTTGTAGGAAATACTATATACGTACGTATTTTGCCGATATGATTGCCATGAGTATTTGTCGTGTACCTATAATAGTTATGCGTGTATGATCTGTTTGGCGAAGAGATTCGCCCTAATGCACATTTTGGCCGACATATGCTATGTAGACTAAAGTGTGTAGACTAAGTGTTTGTATAAGTAAGTATTTCATAAATGAGGTTGTAGGTTAGTGTTGAGATAGGATTCTCAACAAATTTGATGATGCACATGATTTCCTTCATGCTTGTTGTATTTGAATTGATTACCTTATGTGTGAAATACTCGTGTATGGTTAACTGCTTATGATGTACATTATAACATGCTGATAACGTGCTGGAGTTACTTGTATTTCAATTTTGTCTCTCTCATATGATTACTGATTCACATTACTTGTGCTTGGGGCTATACTCTAATCCAGGCAGTCGGTAACAGTTTAGAATTCGTGGTTGGATTCTATTCGCCACGAAGGATGTGTATGACGAACCCGAGTCGTACTAGAGTCGTCGGCAGTGGTTAGGCCACACGAAGTGCTTGTGCACTTCATGTCGGTCGATTCAACGTGCGCTCGCGCAAGTCGGACTCATCAAGTAACCCGACTGACCATTGTATGTTCACCTTGTATTCGTCATAACTGTTTGAACCTAAGGTACCAAACTTACTATTGGAAAGCCTCTTTAACCTTCGTACCTTGATCCCCTAAGATTCATGAGCCGGGCATGGTGGTATGGGACACCGTGGTCGAGCTGTCGGTCTACGCTGGGGCCATAAACCTCCACGTAGTGACCAGTGAGCACCCTACTCTGAGCAGATTATGGTGGTATGAGACACTATATTCTTGCTGTCGTCCTATATTGATAAGGTGATGGGGGAGTGGAGCAACGAGTGCGAGCAATAGCCCTGGCAGCCCTTTGTAGTGACCTTGAGTTTATCCTGACACCGCATGGGGGGGACGAGTCCTGATGCAGTCTTAAGGATATAAATTAGGCCTGTATTGATAAGGTGATGGGGGAACGGTGCAACGAGTGCGTGCAACAGCCCTGACAGCCCTTGCAGCGACCTAGATCCGTACTTCGTATGAGATATGATAGGACTGACGACCCTAGAATGGATCATTATTTGGGTATTGATATAAGGGAGGTACCCTAGTTTCCCAATCCTGCTGTATGAAAAGGACTAATAACAACTCGGTAATCATATTCATATCACACTGCATGTGCCTGGAAGATGTGGAGCACTGAGGGAAGAAAGCATGCAGCGGACGTAAGATGGTATCGCATGAGGGAGTATGTCGGTGAGGGCATCCATCATGTCATTTTATTCTTGCATTAATCACAATATTTAGGAATGTTTGATTACTTTCTTTATCATTATCGCGTGATTGATTTGATAACATGCTAATCTTTGCTCTATGATTCCACTGAGTAAGCTACTTACTCCCACGTTACGGGATGGTGTTCCGGACACCCACCAGTTCCTATTTTAGTTTCAGATGATGGCGATGCTTGCGAAACAGATCCGGACTTGATGATGTTGAGGAGGATTTCTCCTATATGTAGGTTCTGACCGACGGGGTTTACAGGGAGGTTGATTAGACTTCATGACACTTGTCATTTTATATTTTTTTGAAGAACTCATGTATATTCTTTTTGATCATTTTTGGAGTATACATGTATACGTTTAAGCTGGTAACATGTTCACACTCTGGAGACTTACAACAGTTCATATATTTCATATATCTATCACATCCTTCTGCTTGCTAATTTAACTGTCTCTAGAGTATGATATGCTATTTTGGCTTAGCCTTAATCTTGTTTAATGCCATCCTACAGACAACATGCATTCATCATTATCTATGTTACATAAGTGACTTTTTGGAACTCGGGAGTTGGGTTTCTACTTGACCCCCGATTTTCGGAATGTTACACTACCGCATATGATATGATAGAGGTGGTGGACCAGGTGTCCACCAATAAGAAAACTGGAGTACCTTAGATATGAGCCGTGACCTCAAAAGCCAAGGGTGGTGCGGTAACTGCTCCCTCAGATGCCTTAGCTGTCAGTGAATGTACCCGAGCCTGCTGCTGACGGTTTAACTGCGGTACCATAGGCCGTTGTGGCGGCCTGAAGCGAGGTACAGTTGGCCTAAAAGATGGATGCGCTGGTGCTGACCGTAAAGGTGGCGCTGATATGGTCTGAGAAAGCTGGCGGCTGATCCTTTGAGGTGGTAAGAATCCGTTGTCCCTCATCCTAGTAAAGCAGTACCGATCCGTATGTTTGATCTTCCCACATTACGAGCAGCACAAGTCTGTACGCCCCAGCTGAGCCGGTGATGCTGCAAGCCTCGGAGGAGAATCTGTCCTGGCCACTTGCCGAGAAATGGCCTTCTCGAAAGATCAGGTCGCGGCCTGGGAGCCATAGGTGCTAGCATACAAGACAACCTATCCCCATCCTATTCAGCTCACAGGGACATGCCCACTAACTCGACATAAGTCGATATGCTAGCACAACACATCTTAGACTGGATCTCTGGTCGCAGTCCCTTAAAAAATCACTGCATCCATATCTGCTGATCACCCAGAAGAAATGGAGCATACTGCCCAGCTCCGTGAATCGGTTCTCGTATTCTGTCACCGACATTCCACCCTGAAGGAGGCGAAGGACCTCACTCTCCTTCTCGTATCGGTAGGTGACAGGATAATACTTCTCATGGAAGTGGGTCTCAAATGCCTCCCACGTCCACACATGTCCTTCCGCAACAGTGCGGAGAATATTATCCCACCACAAACTAGCCTCCTTCTCAAACATAAAGGTGGCAAGCTCGACCTGCTCTGCCTTAGAATAGTGTAGCACCCTCAGTATCTTAGCGATGTGGTCAATCCAGTACTCGACCTCCTCAGGTCTATGAGTACCTGCGAAAATGGGAGGTCGTAAGCGCTGGAATCGCTCAAATGTGCCGATGGCACTCGCGTTCCCATCTGGGTGCATAGGTGAGGCAAGTGGAGCCACCCCCATTGTCTGAGCAAAGATACCAGCCATAGAGATAAAAAACTACTGCTGCTGTTGCTGTTACTGTATCTGCTGCTGCTGCTACTGTTGTTGTTACTGTATCTGCTGCTACTGCATCAACAGCATCATATGCTCTAGCCTATCAGGAGGCAGAGTGGACTGAGATACATCTGGCGTCAACGTAGATGCACAGTTCTGCTCAGGAACCGAAGGTTGATAGGTGGTACCACAGGTGGTGCCACAGGCGGTGTCACAGGTGTCTGCCTAGCAGCGGGGCCAGTAGCTGGCTGAGAATCCGGCATAGAGTCGAAGTGAGATGGGCCCAAATGAGGGTCCGTATAGCTATCACTTAAAGGAGAGGCCCCGTTAAGCGACGCGCTCAAAGAGAGACGGGCCTAAGTCCTTGTACCCTTAGGTGGCATGCCCTGCATATGACATAGGGTGCAACCCGTGAGATTTAACATACACGTAATCCATCGACGAAGCATTCACATTTCAACTCAAGCAAACATCATGCATTTTATTTAAAAAAATTGTCACAATAAACGAGGTGCAAAATTACATGGATCGCAACAAAGAATGCATGTGAGCTAATACAACTAAGGCTCCAAACATTAAAAAAACTACCAAACTACTATGCCTATAAAGGCTACACATAGGAACAACAACAAAGCAAAACAAGTGACGACTACAAGTTTGACTATTCGTCGGAATCTGGTGATGGGGGAGGGGCACCCTTATCCTGCAGGCAGCAGAGGATAGACTTCAAAGTACGAGTCACTTTCTTAAACTTGTGTTTCATGAGGGCTCGAACATTGATAATATCCTATCGTAGAACAGCCTGACCCTCCTCAAGTCGAGCTAAGCGAGCCTCCTTATCATCCCAATTAGGATCATGCTCTCGAGTCGTAGGAGGAGAGCTCTCATCTGTATCTTGGGCCTCCTCTTCTTCCTCGCCCTACTCTTCTTCTATTTCAGCTCCACCTTCTTCTTCACTCTCTTCCTCTTTGCTTTCTATCTCATCCTCACTCTCCTCAAGTTGGGCTTGTCGTTGTCGTAGCCCGATATCCATCTGATTGAGAATAGTCTCGTTGATGTAGTGGATCGACGCCAACAATTTTGCCCCAAGTCTATAGCCAAAATCAAGTGCAATCTTGCATATGAGTTGGCCGAATGGGAGCGAATCAGTCCTTCTATTTGAACGTGCAGTAAGGACTATTTATCGCAGGACATGTGTAGGCACACACAACTTCTCTCCTTGTCCCACTTGGTACAAGAAATCCACCATCAGGTGCATGAACTCACTGCAGTTGCTCCACCTGGGGTAGACGTTGAACATGAAGATGTGGTGAAGCAGGCGGAAGTTGTCCGTTATATTGGTCACTAAAAGGCTATTGTTTGGCTGCCATTGAACCAGACAACTACAAAGGAACCGTGTGCGGTGATCCCTTTCATGTGCACTCCTTAGATTCTGCTCACTTACATATACCTCGCCAAGCGGCACATTCATAAGCCGAGATATCAAAGCAACGTCAATTGTGGCCTCCCGATCTCTTCCAAATAGAATTTTGATCTGTAAGGGCTCCAACATTGGCTCTTGAATGTGAATATAGAAATCTCGAACAGTGCTCACATTTGCGGGGTACTCGCCCTCAAATAGCGGATCCCACCAAACCTTTTTCAGGCACTCGAACAACATGTATTCCCCAAATAGCCGTGCATCCACATGAGCTTTAAAAAGGACCCTACAGCCCTCATAAACTCCGTGTGACAGCTCTGCCAATAGAGCCCTTCCTATGGGAGCCTAGGAATCTAGATTTTTCTTGGTCTGTAACTCCTGATTAGCGCTTGTACTCGTGACGGCACCTCTCAGTCTCCTCAAATGAGTGGGGTGACTAGGCCCGATTGAAAGGGCCTAGCTATATGCCCTAGAGGGGGGGTGAATAGGGCAATGCCAAATAAAACTAATAACAGCGGAATAATAAAAGATTTAAAGCACAATGCTGAATATAAAACAATCACAATAGCCTAAAATAAAGAGATTGATACTTTATCAGTTCTAAGGACAACCTTACACCAAAAACCAGAGGTTTAAGGTAGGACAACCTTATTTCAAGAACATCCTTTGTATCACAAACCAAAGAGGAATAATAAGTAATGAAATCAAAATAACTTACGAAAAATAAATCCTAAGTTATTACAACATTCATCCACACTTGCTTGAAGTGAATACAACATTCATCCACAAACACAAACCACAAAACTGAATGAATAAAGGAATGAAAGAATGAAGCACATCCATAACACAATGATATATAGTGGTTCGCCTATGTGTATACCAACTGTTATCCAACAGCCACACAGATTGCTACTCCACTGCTAATATCCTCACACAGGGGATATTAGCATGCACTATCAAAATAGGTTTCACAGGTTCACCTAAAACCTTTACAATTGTGTCTTTGATCTCGAGCTTACACAATCCAAAAAACCTACAATTTGAGTTTTCTGGCTCTCCTCAGATAACCACTACAATGAGATTTTTCTGGCGAATCTCAAACAAAAACCCGAGAAAGTAAATTACAAAACATGTAAAATACTTGAATCACCTTTTGAAGAAGCTTGGTAGAACCAATCGGAGTAGAAGTTCGATTCGACGTTCAAAGTCCAATACCCAATTTAAGAATGGTTCTAAGTCTAATTGATTTTATATCAAACGGGCTAGATCTATTTGATTTTGAATCCAAGAAGAAGGAATATCAGAAATTCCCCTTTTCTAATAAGATTGGAATGTAGATCAAAATCAAATAAAAATAATCTAGAAAAAGGAATATTAAATAAGCACAATGTAGCTTAAAATAAACACAAAACTTATCTCAGAGAATAGCCTAAAGAATGCTTGAATAGAATTGATTTGAAGTACTAAAACTCTGAAGTTCGTGCTCCATTTATAGCCTGAAAAATTCCATCTACGACTGCTCTTAGGATCATAGGACTGGTCGTAGCATCAAAGATTTTCGAAAGATTTCTGCGGGATAAGATTTTCAGTTCCACGACTGGTCCTGGGTGGTCTATGACCGGTCGTGGGTCACCTACAACTGGTCGTGGATCACTTACGACCGGTCGTAGGCCTCCAAAAATGGTTGGTGGAGTTTGAGTCGCAGGGTTACGACCGGTCTAAGTACGAGTCGTAGAACTTCCAGGACTGGTCGTAAGATGTCCAGGACTAGTCGTAGGATAGATAGAAAGATCCAAAAATCTTCAACTACCTAGGACTGGTCCTGAAAAACTTAACAATGGTCGTAGCAAAGCTAGGACTGGTCTTGAAGTCCCTAGGACTGGTCTTAGAACACTCCAAACAAGCATATTAAAATATATGAGTTATGTATCCGGAATGACCTACAATAAAGCCCATCCTAAGGTCAATCTAAGGTCAAACAAACCTTAAAAGTGAGATGAACATTGAAAGTCTATTCTCTCAGATGACCCTTAAGAGAAGCTTGTGAATATACAAAGCTTGTAGTAGGCCTTCATGAGCTTGATCTTGACTTGACAAAGTCTTCTAGTAAACTTGAACTTGATCAAATCTTGAACATGCAACCTTGAAAACTTCTATTCTTGATTCCTTCATCCAAGACTTGAAAACTTTCTTCATTTAAGATATTGTCTTGAAATGCGAAGTCTTGATATGTCTTGATTGCAATGAATAGACTTCAAACATAAAACACAAGATATACAAGACATTGATATAAGTTTTGACAACACAAAATTTGACAACTAAAGGGATATGAAATCATAGCACTTACACCGACTTCTTTCACAGGAGCTCTTTTCCTTCCCATGAAAGAAAGAATGGTAGAAAGTGAGAATACGACCATAACTAGCTCGAACAAGGCCATGGAAAAGGAATGAAAAGAGGGAAATGGGAAAGTTTATGGGGTTTCCATGAATTTGAGACTTAAAATGGGATTTGAGTGTCAAAATGGAAGGAAAACAAAGGGAAAATAAGTAATGGAGGAGGGATTTAAGGGAGTGGTGTAGATGATGCACGAAAATGGGAAAAGAAAGTGCTTGATGGGTGATTTTTGTGGAGATTTAAGAAATTTCTTGAAGAAAGGAGAGCTTGGAGGGGTGGTTTGTGAAGAGGGGATGTGTTGGGGGTATTTAAAATCGACCCACCATGCATCAGTGGGCCACACAACGCCCTAAAGGCGTCGGCCCACCCGGCCAGGCCCACTGAGGGGCGAGGCCTCGCCAAACCGGTGAGGTCCTCCCTGGTCTCTGGAGGTCCCGGCGAGGGCTCTCTTATGGGGCGATGTCCTCCCTCCCCCCCCCCTTAGGTCTAAAAAAGTGTGGGTCTCACCTTGGGTCCCCCTACAAGTTCCCCGATTGGCCCCCTACTCAGTTTTGAGTCATTCCGGGTCCTTTCAGGTAATTTCTGATGTATATACAAGTTTATCAATTTTTAAATGGCTAGGATAGGATAAAACATTATCTAAACCCATCGATTAACGGTCTAGAAGTGGGTTGGGATCGTTTCGCATGATCACGGGTATGTTCGGACCCGATCTCGGCGATCGTTTTCAGTAATCTTTCGCCAATTGGCGAAACTAAGAAACTTAAACTTGTTTCTATATTTTTCTCGCACAATCCTACATCCAATTTGCATTAGCGTGCATCATGTGACCATAACCCAGGTCCGGTTTAATCCAAATCATGCTCTGATACCAACCTGTAATGCCCTAAAAATCGAGGGTCGAGCATAGCTCAGCTCCCGAGTTCCAAAACATCACTTATGCAACATTTTTAATGATGGTTGTATGTTGTATGTATTAGTGCATAAAACATGAATTAGATTAAGCCAAATCAGCAAAACATAATCCAGGGACAGTTATAATACGCAAGAAGAAGACTGAAGTGAGTATATAAACTATTATAAGTCCCCAAAGTATGTATGTGTTGCCAGGCCAATAATTACAAGTATTATTTTAAAATACAAAATGTCAAAAAGAATGTAATAGTCCTCTACAAGTATAATCCTTGAAGCCCCATCGATCCAGACTCGGCTCACGCGAATCCGCCTGAAAAATGCATGTAAGAGAATGCCTCCTCATCATCCTCGAACTCTAGCTCTGCCTAATGGGTAGCATCATCATCTATAACTAAGACAGAGTCTAGTTGGTGTTTAACACCTTCCCAGAACATGGAAGTGAGTGATCAACTCAGTGGAGCTATACAGCAAAGGTTAACATGTTATCAATTCAGTCAAGCAGTAATGATAAAGCAGTACAATCAAACATGTCCTAGATACTCTTGTTAATGCAAGAATGAGATGTAGTAATGATGCATGCCCTCGCCTGCACTTCCTCAGCGTCGTCATCTTACAGTGCGCATGGCAACCACCTAAAAGTGCTCTTCCTCACCAAAGCACATGCAATGCGATGTGTGAACATAATTACTGAGTTCATATTAGTCCTTTTCATATAGCAGGAATGAGAAGCTAAGGTACCTCCCTTATACCAATTCCCAAACAATGATCCATTATAGGGTCGTCAGTCCTAGTAAATCTCATATGATGTTATGGTTCTAGGTCACTGTAAAGGGCTCGTCACCCATCAATACAGGCCTAGTTATACCCCAATTACTACAAAAAGGCTCGTCGCTTCAATGCAGTTTCAAGGTATGCTCGAGGTCACTACAAAGGGCTCGTCACTAATCAGTGTAGGCCGACAGCACGAATATAGTGTCCCATACCACCGTATTCGGCTCATGAGTCTGGATTGCTCACTGGTCACTATGGGGAGGCTCGTCGCTCCAGCGTAGGCCGACAGCTAGACCACGGTGTCCCATACCACCATGCCTAGCTCCTAAAGCAAGAACACAAAACATCAGGAATTCTAAAATAAATCAGCCTCCACTAAGAATCAGAGGGCCTATAACACGAAGCACAGTCAAAAGAAATCCTGAGCTTGCTCCTCCGGTGATTTATCCTGTGCAAACAGTTCCCCGGTTGATAGCACATGACTTCCTGACTTTAAATGCTTCAATGGATGAACGAACAAGAGAATAAGAGGGAAAAGCATTGGTACTCAGATCGCCAATGCCACCCCAGAAAGATTCTCTAGTATCGGCGTCATCTCAGTCAATTGATGTCGCACGAGACATGAAAAGGCCCAATGAAACTCTGTCCCCTCCCTTTTCTGTGAACCCTGTTACATCAGCGTACTCTTGCTCTCCTTCAATAACTGCTTCATCGAAAAGTGGAGAAGCTACAGTATTTATGGCTGAAATAAATCCAGATTATAGATTAACTACGGAGGGTCGTTTCAAAACAATGACAGAAGCCCATAATACATTAATTGAAGAATGCAGAAATCTTAGAGAAGCCTTGGCGACTTTCATGCATAATGCAGCTCAAATAACAGTCATTGAAAAGGATAGTCGAATGGAGAAGGAACAAGAAAATACTAGAAATTTTAGATACCGTGCGCCATATCCAAGAGAGGTGGATGACATTCCCTTCCCAGCCAGTTTCAGGTGTCCAGATTTTTAAAAGTTTGATGGGAAAGGATCCCCTGAAGAACATTTAACGCGCTTCATTACCAGTATGGGAGATCTTTCTATAGTACCACAATATTGTTTGTAATTGTTCGGGACATCGCTGACAGGTAGTGCATTCCGATGGTATTTCAATTTGGCTCCAGGTTCTATCCGCACTTGGAAGCAGATGCAAGACGCTTTTACATCTCAGTTTTTCACCCCAAGTCACGACGTTAACATCATTAAGTTAGCTTCTGTACGACAAGGTGAAAGCGAGTTGGCAAGGTGTTACGTAGACAGATGGAGGACATTGGGAACTTTGTGCAAACCGTTGCTAAAAGAAACTGAGAAAGTTAAGATATGTCTGAACTCTATGAAAAAGGAATTCGTAATGGGACTGGCCAATTTAAACATCAATACTCCTCATGATTTGCCCAAAAGAGCTCATGCTTTGGAATTTGTAAATCAGATGGTGTCAAAATTTCACCATGATGTGGCTCGAAGGGATCCTAACAGGATAACAGCAAATACCAGTGATCGCTATCAGCAACGTAAAAGTGGAAAGGTTTCAAGGAAGAAAATACGAGGCGAAAAGAGGGCTTGGCTCAATCAAGAAGAAATAAAAAGGTCCGAACGCTTATTTCGCATACGGGATTTGCTTTTGATGAGGAAGATGTCATTCTAATGATGGAACAGTTATTGAAAGTTGGCGCAATAGAATTGCAAGAGCCTAAACTCCCCGAGGAAGCGGCAAGACGTGGAAAGAAAAATTTTTGTCGCTATCATCGTCTAGTGGGACATCCAACAAAGAACTGTTATACATTGAAGTGTATTATACAGCGGATGATAGACAGGAATCAGATAATTATCGAAGGTAGGACAAGCAAAGAGGTCATGAAAGGTACGGGTCTCGACTGCGAAGATTACAATGGCTTAAATCATGAAAAAGGAATTTGAATTGGGATCGGTCAGGAAAGGCAAAGAAAATTTAAAAACATCAAGTCAAGGTCGTCAGTAAATATGGTTACGGTAAAAGAACCAGTGAAAGAAAGTGCTAAAGTAGTCGAACGTCCTGAGATAGCTCCGAAGTAAATGGAAGACGGGGGGCAACTGATGACAGACAGCCTGTTAGAAATAAACTTGGGTACAAAAGAGGAACCACGAAACACGTTTATTAATGCCAACCTCTCTGAACAAGAGTTTGCAGAATACGTTCAACTTCTTAGAGAGAATAAAGATATGTTTACTTGGACGTATGCAGAAATGCCCAGATTAGAGCCTTCCATGGCGTTACACCGACTAAATATTTCCAAAGAGAAAAGGCCGGTCAAACAAGCGTAAAGGCAATTTCATCCGGACCTGGTTCCCCTCATAGAGGAAGAAGTCAATAAGCTGATAAAGGTCGAATTTGTTAGAGAGATCAAATATCCTAAGTGGATATCAAATATCATCCCAGTAAGGAAGAAAAAAGGACAAGTCAGGGTGTGCGTCGATTTTAAAGACCTAAATGAAGCTTTCCCGAAGGATGATTTTCCGCTCCCAATAACTGAGTTACTAATTGATAGTATGACTCAGTATGTTGTTATGTCCTTTATGGATGGCTATGTGGGATATAATCAGATTCGAATGGCTCCTAAGGACGAAGAGGCGACGGCATTCAGAACTTCATTGAGAATTTTCTGTTATAAGGTGATGCCATTTGGCCTTAAAAATGCTGGAGCAACATATCTGAGGGCGATGCAAAATAATTTTCAAGACATGATGCATAAGCACGTTGAGTGTTATGTTGACGACTTGGTGGTCAGGTCAGAGAGCCATCAGGAACATTGTAAACACTTGGTGTCAGTTTTCCAGCGACTTAGAAAGAAACAGTTAAAGATGAACCCCGCTAAGTGCGCATTTAGGGTGTCCTCTGAAAATTTTTTGAGTTTTTTTGTTCGACATAGAGGCATTGAGATTGACCTCGGGAAAGTCAAGGCTATTCAAGATATGCCACCGCAAAAAATGTTAAAGGAACTAAAGAGTTTGCAAGGAAAATTAGCATATATCCGTCGGTTCATTTCAAATTTGGCCAGAAGATGTCAACCGTTTTCTCATTTGATGAAAAAGGATACAGAATTTGTGTGGAGTTAAGCCTGTCAGAATGCATTCGACTCGATAAAAGAGTTGCTGAAAAAGCGACCAGTACTGGCAGCTCTAGTAAAAGGGAGACCACTTATCTTGTACACGTCTGCAGCCGACAATTCCTTAGGAGCTCTGTTGGCACAAAAGAATGAATTTGGAAAAGAAACAGCTCTTTATTACTTAAGTCAGACTTTGATAGGTGCAGAGTGCAATTATTCCTCAATTGAGAAGGAATGCTTGGCGTTAATATTTACAGTACAGAAGTTGAGGCATTATTGTCTGTCGCACGATATAACATTGGTTTCAAGGGCTGATCCGATAAATTTTTTGATGACAAGGCCGATGTTGTCTGGAAGGTTGGCTAAATGGATGTTGTTACTTTCAGAGTACGCTATTACATATGAACCTGCAAAAGCGATGAAAGGGCAGGCAGTGGAAGATTTCTTAGCAGCAGTGAAGCCATCAATGATGATTTTTTGGATGAGCAAGTCATGATGACTGAATCACAGAATTCGTGGCAGATGTATTTTGACGGCGCTTCTCGAACATCAGGAGCGAGGGCTGGAGTGATATTTATTACTACCCAAGGTGATTTATTACCTTACTCCTTTACATTAGGAACTGCATGCATGAACAATGAGGCTGAGTATAGAGCCTTGATTATTGGAATGGAGATGGCTAAAGAAATGGAGATAAGAACATTGCATATTTTCGGGGATTCTAAATTGATTATAAATCAATTAACAACTGAATTCGAAATAAGAAAGCAAGAACTTTTACCATATTGTTGGAAGGCACAACAGTTGTTGGAACATTTTTCCTATGTTGAAATCAAGCATATTCCCCGGTCAGGGAATGAAAAAGCCGATGCCTTAGCTAGTTTGGCCGCGCTTTATCTTGCCCTAATCGAAGCCCTCTTCAAGTAACTATAGAGGAACGAAGATTTTTACCGTCAACAGAGATTGTTGAAGAAGTTACTGAAGCCCTTCCTGTATCATGCTTGGAAATTACAATAGATGATTGGCGTCAGCCTTTCATTGACTATCTCAAATTCAATATCCTGCCAGAAGAGTCCGCGCAAAGACAGCAAATTAGACAGCGGTCAAGTAGATTCGTCATATGCAGTGAAGTATTATATAAAAAATCTTACAATGAAGTGTTGCTATGTTGTTTAAATACACAAGAAGCAGACCAGGTGTTGTGGGAAGCACACTCTGGAGAATGTGGAGCACATCAAGCTGGTCAAAATTTATTTCATCGAATACATAGAATGGGATATTATTGGCCCACTATGTTTAAAGATGCGATAGATTATGCGAAGCGGTGCCATGAATGCCAAATTGATGGGGATATTATACACATGCCTCCGGAAGACTTGCACCATTCTATTGCCTCTTGGCCCTTCTCTACTTGGGGACTTGACGTAATTGGTCCTATAAACCCGCCTTCATCCAAAGGAAAACAATATATATTGGCAGCCACGGATTATTTCTCCAAATGGACTGAAGCAGTTGCTTTGCGAAATGTTAAAGAAAAAGATGTGGTTAATTTCATCCGCCACGCTATAATATACCGACACGGTATTCCAAAGATGATTGTTACGGACAATGGTAACCCTTTCAAAAATAAGGGAATGGAAAAACTATGTCAGAAATTCAATATCCATCACTCGTTCTCAATGCCTTATTATCCGCCGGCTAATGGATTAGCGGAAGCATTCAACAAAACAATAGTCAAAATACTGAAGAAAACAGTGACAGAAAACAAACGTGATTGGGATGAAAGGTTATAGGAAGCGTTATGGGCGTACAGAAGTACTCATCGAACAACAACAAGGGCAACACCGTATTCATTAGTCTATGGTGTGGAAGCAGTACTTCCAATTGAAATACAAGTAGCGTCAGTGAGAGTGGCAGTGCATCAGTCTATAACTGATGATGATAATGCAAAAATAAGATTAAAGGAACTAGATTTGCTTGACGAGAGACGCCTGGTTGCACAACAGCGTCTGCAAGCATATCAAGCAAGAATATCAGTCGCATTTGATAAGCAAGTTAAATATCGCTCTTTCAAAAAAGGGGATATGGTGCTGATGTTGAAAAGACCAATCGTGGTCACCCGTCGAACAAGAGACAAGTTTAAGCCTAAATGGGATGGCCCTTACATAATAAAAGAAGTATATTCTAATGGAGCATATAGAGTTGTAGATCAAGACGGGCAGAGAATCAGTATACCAGTTAACACTTGCTTCCTTAAGAGATATCGTCTGTAAATATATCCATTGATTTTTCTCTAGAAAATTATCAGAATAATAATTCTGGTCAAAAGGAGGCAAACTAGTCGATAAATATGATTGTAAATCGTGCAGTCTTCTACAGAAATATACTGCCTCAATATCTCCAGGAACGTCAGAGTATGTCTCCAACAATAGTCATAACCATATTCATAGGGCAAGTTCAAAGCCAAATGAGATAAGATGTACTCAATAAAAGAAAAGTTCTTCAAAGGAGTAAATATAAGCCTATATCGGCCTATACTTGTGTTGACAAGAAGGAATTTCTTCCGAAGGCGCTGATTGATTTTGATACAGAACATTATCAAGCTAATAATTCTGTATCAAAAGGAGGCAAGATAAATAGAATGAATAAGGAAGAAGTTCGCAAGCATATCAAAATCATATGATAGCGAATAAAGAAAGACGAAGAAGACGAGCGTCATCAAGAGAGCTCTACAATATTTCGCCTGAAATTGATATCACCATCAAGCTGGTATATAGACAAACAATACAGGCAAACAATACAGATAAACAATTTCAGGCGAAAATACCCATCATCGTCTTTCAAGAAAACATTCTAGATCATCGCCAAAAGTCTTCAGTCTTCCAAGACATTTGAAGATAGTATATTAAGTCATCACCAAACAAAAAGTGTCGATGATCGCTATCAAGCGTTGACGCTCATCGCTGATAGAAAATCTCCATTGAAATCGCATCATCAGGTATCGATGATCATAAAATAAAAAGAGAACAGCTATCACTATTGCCGATCAATCGCTCATCAAAGTTGCCATCATCGCTAAGCTGATACATTGTTTTAAACATGATACAAAAGTCCTTATGACATTGTCAGCAGCAACGAAATGTCAATTATTGATCAACCATATGATAATGGTAGAATGAATCATACAGTCAACTATATATATGTAATTGGCGATAGCGATGGCTGCTTATCATAAAAAAGGCAGCCTAGTCAAGTCCCGAAAAAAAGAAAAAGAAAAGCCAAGTCCTAAAAGGACCAAATCTCAAAAGGGACTAGCTACGCATAAGACCTATGAAGATCGTCATTCGGGCAGCGGCGAGAAGCTAGTGGCCCTAAAAAGCCCGTGAAGGTCATCATACGCATACCTATGCGGGCAGCTAACAGAGTCAATGACCAAAAGCCAAAAGGCTAAAGAGTTGACCAAAAGCCAAAAAAAAAGCTCAAAGTCTTCAAATGACCAAAGGACAAAAGAGCTAAAAGTCTTCAAATGACCAAAAGCCAAAAGAGCCAAAAGTCAACCAAAAGACCAAAAGCCAGAGGCCAAGAGTCAACTAAAAGTCGAAGTGTTAAAAGTCCTCAAATGACCAGTCAGCATAACTCCCATGCCGTCGGTATAGCTTCCGGCAGCGTCACGGGGAATGGAGGACAATGCCCTCCTGTGAATGGGCCCAACCTTGCAGGCGAAGAAAATGAGGGCTGCAGTGTGCGCTTAAGATAAGCCAACCATGCATAAGACCCCCCAGATTTGTGGTTCGATTATGGTACTAACTCATGAGGAAGGGCTTAAACCTACTCATCGATGGATCGACAACCATGGATTTGGTACCCCTAAAGGTAGCCTTGCGAGCTCAGCGAACTCTAAAGAGTTACTATGGCCAACCCTGTGCGTAAAACCAACCTAGTTCACGGCCCCGGTAGATTCACTGGGCCCCTCTGATGGATCGCGGTTTGTGAACTCCCTAGGCAGTGAGAAGTCTAGCGAACTCTAAAGAGTTACAGAGACCATCACGTAAGACCCAACTCTAACTAGAGTCCAAGTAAATTCGCTCCACTACTCAAGAGCTTAAACTGTGTGTGCAACTGACTAAATTGAAACTTAGCACCGCCAATATAAATGAATAAAGTCATGTAGGAAATCCCATACTAACAAGCATAAAATGTTAAGTGTTCTATAATTAGTGCTTTATTGAATATCATGATAAACTATATGCAACATTATAGAAATATATTTCATTTCTTATATGATTGTTCAAATATGCAAAGCATAAACTATGTAATATTTAGGATGTAGCAAGTTCATGTTTCACTTTAGATATGTTCAAATGTGCAATTGCTTGATGAAAATTTTAAACATTGATTAGACAATATGCAAGAATGCATTTCTCTGGAATCAGGTTCCCAATTACATCAACAGTAAATGCCCCCAAGATGTTGGCTATTATCTATGCAAGAGCTCAAATCTACAAGAGTACGATATAAAGAATATAACGCAAAGCACGATGACAAGTGCAAAGATTGCTTAAATCATATTGCGAATATCACAGTCAGTCTAAAAGAGAAGAAACTTTCAATTTATTTCAAAAATTATCAATACTTCATAAAGTTACATTGAAAATTATAATAAATTAAAATACTAATTCCGATTAATCTGGCAGGAAAGATCCTCACTTGAAAGCTTGAGTTATGCAGATCGTGAGTAAAGAAAACATTCAAAAAAGGATGTTGCGGCAGGAGCAACATTAAAGAGCCATTCCAGATACAAAGTTGAAGAAAAGAATCGATGGAGTTGATTAAAAGGAAAGAATCACTGGAGTTTATCAAGAGGAAAGAATTGCTGGAGTTGATCAAAGAGACCGTTATAACAGCAACAGTGTTGGAAGAAAGCTCTCTGATCAAATCTCTCAAAGATGAAGCCAACACAGCTGTTGAAGAAGCATGCTTCAATAAAAAGAGAATTTTATCCTCTCTAAGTGAAGCATCTGTTTGACACTATTGACTGGGGGCATTCAAGTTTTTAACTCGAATACCATCATTCTAGTCTTCCGCTCGAGTGTCCTCATTCAAGTCTTCCAGTCGGATGCAATCATTCAAGCCCTTCATTCGAGCTTGAGAGCCCTTCGTTCAAGCACGAGCCTCCTGGTCTTCTGTTCGAGTGTCATTATTCAAGTCTTCTACTCAGGAGGAATCATCCAGTCTTCCGTTTGAATGCGAGCATTCCAGTCTTCCGATCGAATGTGATCGTTCAAACTTCTAGACAAGCATGATCATCCAGTCTGCTAATATAGCGATGATTATCCAGTCTTACATGAAAGCAAGATTATCCGGTCATCCTTCAGTTGCAGTTTATTCAAGTTCTTTGGGCAGAGGAAGATCGATCCTCCATTTGATTTCAGGAATCAATTAAAGAAGGATCGAGGGGGCATCTGTTGAGGCATAAAAAATGATGAAAGATTCAAGAAAGGAGAGATAAAGAGATAGAAAGAACTCTTGAAAAGAAGAAGATAGAGATAGCTTTCAAGAGGGTGCGCAAGTCCGCGTAATAAATCTTAGTTGCGCGGTTCCGCGTAAAGGAAATATTAGTTACGGGGTTCCGCATCGTTCAGAATGGACTAAAGCACTAAAAAATAGTCCCACATCGCTAAGATCAGGATTTTCACACATGCGAGGGTTTATAAATACCCCTTCCCCTCCTCCATTAAAGAGAATTGAAAATTTTCAAGTGGAGCGGAGCGAAGCAGAAGACAGAAGGTAGGAGAGAGTGTCCTGGCAGTTGCGCAGGACCGCGCAACCGATATCGGTTGCGCAGGTCCGTGTAACTATGTTGCCCTGCAGTCTATGAAGTCCAAAGGCCATGATGCTGTCGAAATCCGTGGGTCGGGCTTCCTTTCTCCGGGTTTTCTCCTATTCATGGGTTCAAAGGAGAAAGATCAGTCAACCAAATCGATATTCCTCCTAAGTCCCAGAGGATGGTTGAAACAGGTGCTGCTGAAATCTCTATTTCATTAAAGACCCGTCGATCGGATCCACATTCCTCCTAAGTCCTAGGAGATGATCGAATCAGGCACCGGAAGGCTATCGAAATGAACTTTTGATGTTTAAAGCATAAGTCCTTTATTTCTAAATGATCTATCTTAGAATCAAGGGATGTAAAGAGGATGTAAATGAACTCAGTATTAATGAAATATGATGAATGTTCCTAGTACTCTTTCTCTGTTATGTTTAAACAAGACAATCTCCTAAATCAAAATACATTTGTTTCTTTGTCGAAACAGAGTTTACGGAACGATACAGACTAAGATAGGGCTTTATAGATACCCTGATTTGCCCACTCTTCTTCTTTACTAGGACGATATTCGATATCCATTTAGGATATTTAACTTCCCTGATGAACTTGACTTTTATTAACTTGTTTATTTCATCTTCTATCAGGGGAATTAGATCCAGATGGAATCGTCTTTGTGCTTGTTTAATTGTCTTTTTATCTTTACAAATGTTCAATCAGTGCATTGCCACTGATGGTTCTAGGCTAGGCATTCTGCATATGTCCAAGTAAAGACGTCTTTATTCTCTTTCAAGAGCTTAACATACTAGTCGATTTCTTGTTCGGGAAGTGTAATGCCCCGACTTTTCTGGACCTGAGTATATGACTCATTTCCTAAAAACCCGAGTGTTAACCTTAAAGGATGGTCAGATTCGAGTATATTTTTTCATCGGAGTAAGCAGATGGGTGTAGAATGGACAAATCATACATAATGGAAAATTTCATTTACGTTTAGGATGTACAAGAGGTTGCCCATAATGACCTATACAAACCAATGTCGCGATATAATAAATACAAGAATTCACATAATTTAATACATAAAAAATAATAGAAGAATGTAAACATGAACCGCAAGACCACACAACTCCTCTTAGCAATACAACCGTGCATCCTTGGCTCCTCATCAGTCTAAACTTGAAAATCAATTAAGCTACCTGTGCTACCTATACAGTTGTATATTTGATGGATGAGTGACCAACTCAATGTGAATTTCCCTCAAGATTACACACCGTCGTATTAGGTAAGCATAGTTATAAAGGAAAGTATACAAAACAACACATGATGCGAGTCTTATTAGATGCATGGATGCGTGAATGCAATCATTGCCCCGACCAAGCTCATTCGTGCGAACAGTGGGTTCGTCACCCATGTAATCATCGAACCTAGGAAACATCACCCAGTCAGAACAATACGTACATCACATACGATAGCAATAGATGCTGGTGTAAGACCCGTGTCCTAGTCCGTACCGTTCCGTTGGCCTCCGCGGTCCTTTCGGTTGAAATTTCGCAATCCTTGACCCGTTTCTGACATTTGTGCACGATCCTAAGCTGAGACCTGTATGCCAAAGTTAGCTAAAATCTAAACCTATACCTTAGTAACTGTGCCATCACCATGGTTCTAACACCGTGACTCGCGTACCGACCCGATACCCAGGGTAGAAGATGCAGGCCCACGTTCAATTCGAAGAAAACACCACGCGTTGCAAATTATGAGGGAATCTCTACAAGATGTCCCATCAATCAATGTCAAGTACAAGCCTTACCCAAGTACAAGCAACCCATCCCTCCCTTTTCTCAAAAGTCAACTCTCTCTCCTCTCACCATCCCTCCTTTATCAAATTTCAACTACAACCATTCCCTCTTTTACAAATTTTCAACCACACCCATACCTCCACATCACCCTTTCTTACAACCACCACATCACCCCATCCCTTAAGCCATTACTTCTTTCCCTCTCTCTCATTTCATCTCTCTACTCCCAAGCAACACACCACCCCACGTCTAAGCATTTCCAAGCTTCCCCCCCCCCCAAAAAAAAATCAAGTGTGGCCCACCCTCCATCTCTCATCCCTACCATTGAGATCCCATCATCCACTGTTAAAAGTATAAACAAGGAGCTAAGGAAGCTAGGGGAGCAAGAAGAAGGAAAAGAGGTGGGTGATCTACCGTTGTTTTCAATTTTAAGGGTCCACCTGTTGGTGGGGCCCACTTTGATGTATATGATATACTCATAAGGGGCCCATAGTGGTGGGGTCCCTCCTTCACCATCTCTCTCTCTCTCTCTCTTCTTCTCCTTTTTATCTATTTTATGTAGTGGGCCCCACCATTTAGTGTTCCATTCATACCATTCATCATGAATGGTGGGACCCACCATGGAAACACATCCAAATTCATGGCTCAACTGGTAGAATGAGTGGAGATACTCATTTTAACACTTGAGATCTTGGTATCTATCCTTAGTAGAGGTGGTTAATGTGGGTGGGACCCACCATGATGCACGTCCCTGTGGGACCCACCGAAATGTATCTGTTTAAGCACGTCGTCCAGCATCTCTGGACGCTGGACTGGCAGTGCCAGTATGTTTAAAACAAAAGGAGAGCTTGGGATGGGCTGCACATGCAGGCCCCACCATGATGTATGTATATAATCCACTCCGTTCATTTCACTTCTCATCTCATTTTAGGCATTGAGCCAAAAGATGAGGTTGATCTGATAATCCAGCGGGCCATACCAAAGGAAATAGCGGTACCCCCATTAAAACTCACCTTGATTATTCTATTAGCCAAAAATCCACCTCATATTAGTCTCATTTGATCGATCAGGGGCCGTAGAATCCAATGAATGGGTTGAATTTTTTAGGTGCGGGCCCCACATGGGAAAAACCATAGGATTGGTGATTTTTTTAAAAAAAATAAATTTAGCAAAGGTAGCAGCAGTTACTGCTGCCACTGACACATGACGTAGGCAGTGCCTGCGGTTGGAACGGGCGGACAGACTGGCTTGGGCTCACGAACCCAGTCGTGGGCCCCACCATGATGCATTCGAACATCAACTCCGTGCTTTGGGTGGGCCTCCCCCCTGGCTACGGATTATCCAAAAATCAGCCGTATACGGAACTCAGGTGAGCCACACTGTCTAAAATCATGTGAAGACATGCCTAAAACCTATAAAAACACTTGGCGGGGCCTACCTAAAATTTGGATATGGCTAAAACTTGGTCTGAACCCTCAGCCAGGTGGGACACACATAACGAGTGGTCTGGATTTGTGGACCACATCACTGTGGGCCCCCTGACCGTGTGGCCTTATAAATAGGTTGGGTCGCAAATATACATTACAGAGGGCCCCATGGCCCCTGTGACCCTATCAACAGGTTGTATGGAAAATAAGCATCGTCGTGGGCCCCTGGCCCACGTAACCTTATGAACAAATTGGATGAAAATAAACATTGTGGTGGGCCCCTGGTCCACCTGCCCTCACCAACAGGTTGGTTGATAAATAAATATTACAATGGGCCCTAAGCCTATGTGACCTTATGTACAGGTTGGAAAATAAACATTCCAGTGTCCCCCTTGGTCCACGTGACCTTATGAATAATTGGATGGTAATAAACATTATAGTGGGCCCAAGGTCCACGTGACCTTATGAATAAATTGGATTGTAAATAAATATTATAGTGGGCACTAGGCCCATGTGACCCTATGGACAGTTTGGATGGGAAATAAACATTATGTTGGGCCCTAGGTTGGGTGGAAAATAAACATTTTTGTGGGTCCTAGTTAGGGCCCACTTATGTATGTTTTGAGTCCACACCTTTCATTAGTGTGGACCTCCACCACGGAGTATGTAATGTATCTATGCCTCCTATCCCTATGGGACCTAACATGATGCATGAGTTTCATCCCAACCGTCCAACCATTTTGAGATTATTATAAGGCCATGTGTTAAGGCCCATCTTGATGTATTTTTAGGCCCATTATTGAGGCCCACTTCGGTATATATGAGCTCATGTATGTAGGCCATCTTAACGTGTTTATAGGCCCATTGTTGGGGTTATCTTGATATATATAGGCCCACGTTATAAGGCCCATGGGTGATGGCCCATTGTAAAGTACCTAAGGACCATTGATGAGGCTCATTGAGGTGGCCCACTTGATAAATATAAGGCTCATGAGATACGGCCCATTTGATGTATTTGAGGCCCAATGGGATGTACCTAAGGCACATTGCAATGTGTGATTCCATTATGATTTATTTAATGATATTTAAGGCGAACCGAGACTTGGGAGCAATGATGGTTAGATGCCCACATTGTCAGGATGATGTTGGTTAAATGTCCGCATTGTCACTCTCCCTGATGCCCACTGATAAGTCCATACTTGTAGTGTGAAGGCTGTTAGACCCATCTTAGTTATGCACAGGGCCCATCACCACATAACATGTTCAATATAGATCCATGATTCATGATCATATGCATCATATGTATGCCTGATATGAGGAGTGACTGATCATAGCACGTGCCTTCTGGCAGATTGTTTTTGGGCTCCCTGATAGGCAGAGTTACCCTACATGAGCGCATGGTATGTGCAGGATTGTTGCATGTCTGGTAGAGTGATTCATGCACTTGCATTTTGTGTGATTATGATTATTTTATGCCCTAGTGACATCAGGTCCATAGCCTCCACAGACACATCGTGGGTGGCTGGATTGGATACCGAAAATGTTTGGTTCTAGCATACGGGCGCCATAGATGTCCCTTAGTGAAAATCCCTAAACCCGATAATACCAGAGGATGACTCCAACGTCGAGACCGAGTGGATGTATGAGCACATGAGGACCGATTACCAGGAGGCCGCGTCACCCACTGTGTCGTGGTCGGTTGGAAAGGGGTGTGTCCTTACTCACCTGAGGGTAGGGGGCAATACTAGGCTAAGTTTGACTATCTCATGAATGGGTCCGCTATTGTCGTGCCGGATAGGTATTGGCGGACTATTGACCAGGCGAATAGTGAGGTTTCTTACTCTCACGTGGATTGTACAGCTTGGAGAGCGGTAGTGTCATTCGGAGTGTACTAAACCCCAGTGATTATGCTGAATGAGAACTGTACTGATATATGATGAGGATTGGCATGCTTGAGTTGCATCTCGCATCACATGGTCTGGATATAGCCGATAGCATTCATATTTTGCATTGCATAGCCTTGGTACAGCTGATTGCATTCATGTATTCATCAGCATGATTTCATATTTTTCTGACCTTGCATTCTGAGCACGCTCTTATTGCGCACACACTTACACCACCCTCTAAGCTTTCTATAAGCTTATGCACATTGATGCATGTAGGTGACGTCAGGACGCAGCCTTAGTCTCGCCACAGTTGGAGCGTACAGTCGAGCTTCTGGAGTTTTTGTTATTGTCACTATCTTGTATTTCCCTTTCCTAGCACAGTGGAATTTGTGGTGGTGTTCTTATGGTTATTGTTCGTGGGTTATACTTTTAGTTATGCTCATTACAAATAAAATCATATTAGAAATCCTCCTTGTAGCATCTCAGGATCGGAACCTGGTATATGGGTGTCGGTAGCCGAGAATGGGGTACTGTGGAGGCTGTCGGTGCCGGATTCGGCGATCAAGAATTTTGTGAACCCATTTTTCGAGTTTGGGACGTGACAGCTGGTCTGTGCCGTCTATGTATAATTAGCCATTCTATTATTAATCTAATTACACTCAGTCAATTAAATTAAGCTCACGGTCACTACGGGGAGCTCTTGGCCTAGCGTAGGCCGACGGCTCGGGCATACTTTCTCATTACCACCATCCCCGACCCATGAGACTACCATCTTAGGCTGTTTAATGGAAACCCGTCGATTAGTGACTAATCATATTACAGTATATGGGGCTTACTATTGCATGGTTGCACAAAATAAAATATCGAATCCATTTATGGCAAGTACCAAAATAAAACGATGTAGGGAGAATATCAAAACTAAGTCTCATAGGGCGTGTATAAAAAAATATGCCATATAGGGCTGATATCAAAACCATGAGATAAAGACCATCCTTAAAAACCATTGGACACAACAACCTTGGTTAGCAGGCCCACATCAATGGTCAATTTAAACCACCATTCAATAACTACTAAGCCAAAGGTCCATTACAATCACAGCCAGTCAAGTTACATCCTAAGTATGGGTGTACATTTATAGGTGGGGGTTTCCCACTAATGTACCATTTTAAGTTCCATGAGCAATCCACAAATAATCCAAAAGCATGAAAAAATATGCAGGATAAACATTAAGCATGTAACGTAGCAATTCAATTCCAACAGTTAACACATGTGACTATAAAATGGAGATATCAATTAATAATTAAAATAAAAACTATAACTTCAGCTAATGGAAAAATGGAAAGCTCAAGGGGAAGAATCATCACCTTATATTTTGAATCACTAACTGATGTTGTTAAGAAGCATGTTCCCTTAAAATCAAATCTTACAATAAATCAAGAACTCGTATGATTAGATCCAAGTCCTACAAACTACCTAGGATTTAAGATCATAGTTTAGGGTTTGGATTACTTACTTTTAGGGTTTCAATGTAAAATTTAGATTTTCATCCTAGGGTTTAGTCTTAAACTTAGATTCTAGGATTTAAATCCTAGGTTCTTATTAATAATAATATTATTATTGTATAATGGATCGAATAATTTTAAAATAGGAGTATTATCCCATCATCGTTAATAATGATGGCTCATAATATCATATTTAAATGCACCGATCTTATGTACTATTCTTATAATGACTAATAATCTCTTAAATAATATAGGTAATAAAAATAAAGTCTTTATTAATATAATAAGGGCTAATGCTAATGGTTACATTAACAAGTATTATACTAATTTCATAAGTAAAATGATAATTATTTTCTAATGCTAATATTCATAACTCTAATGAATCTAGCCATGATAATAGCTACTATGTTCTACCATGAATTATGAGATTCTACACTTTGGTCAAACCTAACCCACTATCTATGTTTATTGTACTACCGTAGAGCTTAGATTACTTAGGCCCAAGTTTCTATCCTAGTGTTTAGATCTAGATTAGATTTTTAGGGTTTAAATGCTAATTAATTTACGTTTGACCATACTATAATGGTATTGATAATTCCATTGTGATCCTTAACATTTAGGATGTAACTAATACTAGTTGATGTGTCCTTACTAATCATTGTAATGAAAATACATAGTATGCCCTACTATCCATGATAATGTTTAAGAATGAAAACACTTATATTTAATAATTGTAACATATTCGTAGTAACTAATACTAGTATAGGTAATTTACTAACGGTGAATCATGCTCAAGGTTTATGATCCTGCAATGATAATATTGATAATATTGATACCAAAATCGAACAACTTAAATTTGGAAGGAGAAGGTGGACTCACCTTGGTCAACTCGGTTCGAGTCGAGTTTACTCGGCTCAACACAACCACCAACACCTCTTCTTCCTCTCTCTCCTTCACTATTTCTTCTCCCATTCTCCCTTCCTTCTTCTTGTGTAGAGAGGTTGGGAAGTCCCTGGACCTGACCCCGCCAATGGCTCAGCAAGATGACCTGGTGGGTTTACCCGATTTGAAACCGAGTTGACTTGGTTTGGGTCAGACAACCCAGATCCTTCTCCTCTCTTTTCTCTTGGATTTTTTCATCCATTCCTCCCTCTCTTCTTCCCCAACCATGGTAGGACATCCAATAATACTCGAACCAGGCCCAACCCATACCTGCCTCGGCTTAGCGAGTTGGTGCGGCACGGACCCGAACACCCTTTCTTTCCTTTTCTCTCTCTATTTCTTTCCTTCATTTTCTCCTTTTCTTTTTGTTGGAACTCCATAAATGTTTGGACCGATCCAAATGCATGCCTGATGCAGTCGGATAGTGGCCCAACTTGCCTATCTTGGTCCAGTAACTCAGCTCAGCCCGAGTTGGTGCAACAACGCGCCAACTCTCGCTCTCTCTCTTCTTTGTCTTCCTCTCTTATTCTCCTTCTTTCTATTCCTAACTCTATCTCATTCTCTTCTGTCGGCCATGGCCAGTAGGTCCCGAACTAATCAGAACTTGCCCCGAATCAAGGTAATTGGTGCGACTTGAATGGGGGAGTTTCCATTAATGGCATTTTTCCTTCCAGCGCTTCTTCCACCGATCTACACCTTGCAAATGGTCCCAATGGATCTAAGGAAGCTTGCAGATAAGCTTCATAGAAGCTTCGAGGAGATAGGGTTAGTGGGTTCAAATGGATAGGAAAAATGGCCGATTTTTCATGGATAGCTGCAAGCATTGAGGGCGAGCCCATGTTGCTCGATCCATCTCATTTTATTTGCTAACCCTAACATCCCAGCACTGTTGGATAAGTAACAGATGGCTTGGATTTATTCTAACTAAAATTTCTTACAAATTCGGTGGGTAGGATGGAAACTGTAGAGGTTTTGTTGCTGGTTTTCTCAGAAAACCATGATCCCTGTGAACGGAAATGGACAGTCAAGATATGCTTAGATAGAGGCTTGGGATTGGAGGATCCCTCTTTATGTGGATCACCAGCCTAGCAGTTCCCATTTCTGAAAATTGGGTGCTTGAGGACCCGCTTGCAGCAAAATTCATGCATATGCACACATGATCCAAGCTATGGAATTAGATGGGTTTTGGTCAAAAAGACCTTCCGCACAAGATGGACAGCTTTGATCATGGCGATGGGTACTGTTAGTGGGCTGTGATAAAAAAACAGATGTTGTCCATTTACAGAGGCGTCAGGCGAGAAAGGAGGATGGAATTCTTCCTTTCTCGGGTAGCCTCAGTCAGACCAAGTTGACTAGTTTGGTATCCCACGGGTGCACATCTGCTAGTGTGCACACTCAGTTAAGGTGGGGTCCATAGCTATGGGTAGTCTAATCTGCCTCGCTCATCAGATTTTACAAGTCCATCTAAGTCATGTTACCAAGGTTGAAGTGGATCTAAGGTTTAGCCGAGCCATATATCATGGAATCGGTTGTAAGCATCCATTCTAGATGGTCGAATGGCTCCAAATCTAAATATTAGCGGTTAACAGGGTCCTAAGGACCACTTAGCAAAAGATCAGTGGTTAGATCCAGGGTCATATGACTTCATACACATTTATAATATTAAATATCATCATTACAATATATTTTTTAATAACCTTACTATTATTATTTATTATGTTGTACAAATTTTCTTATTTCTTCTAATTCGTTTACATGAGACATTTAAATCTTGAGTCTTAATTATGGATTTATGTCGATCCATGGTCAGGTTCTTGTCATTTTTTGACCCACGACATGCCTAATGCCCATATTACTCTTTCAACAAAACTTTGACATTAATATTTATAATTTGATGGCTAGATCATTCAATTAGATGATAATTCATCCCATCAAGATTACAACTCGATGAATGGTGTGCCTTGCAACCCAGGGTCTCATATTAATGACTAGCAATCCTTTTTGGAAATCAACAAATGGATGATTTGGTTTGCAGATCACTCCCAATGATCATATTTTACTACGGTCAGTCCTTTATAGATTTATAAGTTCCTAATAACACTTGAGTTGTTCTGAGCAACTGGTCCATGGTGGATCAACTTATAGTATGGTTCAGGACTTGATGTATCATCAGGTTGTCTAAAGCACGATAAGTCGCTGTGTCAGCAGGTTAGTGCTTCGAAAACTTATAAAAATGATAGAATTAGGTCTACTTTATAAAATAGTGGTCTCAGAGACTGCTCATGTGGAAATATATGGTGGTCTCAATTATTCGAACCCTTAAGACCCATCTAGGTGGACTTTAGTGCTAGTGGTTTGAACAAGATGTTCCGTGATTCACAATGAATGATTGGATGGTCGATCTTGCGGTTGAACAGGTGCATAATTTGAACCTATGATTGATCTTATAATTGTATGATTCGATTATTAATGATCGTGGTATAAGTTGAACAACTAGTGGATCGTGTGGTCTAAGCTTGCGATAATTAACGTGTAATTCAATCCTAAATTAGGTTTCTCTGATGATATGATTATCCATCTTGGGAATCGATGGATGGATAGTTTGATATACAAATGGGGATTGTTCTCAACGGTCGGGCTTTAACGAGGATGAATGTGAATGTTCATTTAAGCCTGGCTTGTATTTATACTAAGTTTGGTTAGGCGGTAACACCAGAGTACTGGAAAGTACGGGGTGTTACAATCTACCCCCTTTAAAGAGAATTTCATTCCCAAAATTCAGTGCTTCTATTATGATTAGGGACAATAATAATATTCATTATTTTCCTATATGTACCACTATGCGCCCAAAACTGAGGTTGTTACAATCTACCCACCTTAAAGAAGAATCTTGTCCCCAAGATTTGATGATGCTCCTTCCAATTATTGATGGTACAAGTAGCAGGGTTATCCTAATGGTGTACCCCATTTCTTATATGCCTAGGTGTGAAATCCCAACAATTTATGTACAAATCTACCACAACCCTCAAGTCTCTAGTCTAGTAGATCAATTGGTGTGTACAGGTTCTACCATTGGTTAGAAATCATCTGAGAATTAAGGGATTATCCTATTGCTTGCCAACATTAAAATTTCTTATAGTATCTACTAAGATTACAAGTCCATCTAGGTGGCCACTAATAATATTTTACATCTTTCTCTTTATTTTCTCTCTCTTTTACTGATGGTTTCATTGTTGATTAAAGTACATTACAGTTTTCTACTTTTAAAGCTTGAGCCAACACGAATAGATAGTTGTAGTAGGTTTGAGCCCGATACATTTATCATCTGCTTGCAGGACAAGATTTTGATATCAATTCAAAATCTTGTTAAATCTCTATCCTTTACTTGATCAGGGCAATGAGATCGTTTGAGATTTGCTAGGACTTAGAACTTTGAGCTAAACCATGTAAACGTTGTTTAAATATGGTTCCACCCACTCGTGATCCCGATTATCCTAGACCTATGGGAAATATCATGAAATTTTCTAACCTAAAAGTGAGAGTGCCCAAAATCTACATGAATAGACATAGATGACCATCGCACTTCCACTGCGCACTCTGATCACCTTAATGTACTACCTAAAAATGGAGACTTAAGTTTGAATTTGTTAAATTTTATCTAGACTCTTAAATCTAGTCCTCATGAGCTCAACCTAGGGTTATAAATTTAGCTAAAAATCTATAACTTCTCCTCCTACTAAATTTTAGGTGCTGAAACTGGTGGGAATGATTATTAAAAGAATATATTGAAAACCCAAATGATAACTCCTAGTATGATTCCTTAGATTCAAGAAGTGCTTATGTTCAATGTGGTGGGTAAGGAGCTTCTTATGAAGTCTAAGTTTGCTTCATATGTTAAGCATTGTAATGTCATTATTTCTAACTAACAAAATTTCTAAAAGAGTTCAAAATCCAGGTCTCTAAGAATTGTATCTTAGGGGTTAAGTTAAGTTTAGGGAATGTTTTCACTTAGTCACATGTACGTTGAAATGGTATTTGTCCACCCACAACATTTATGTTTATTTTTCAGGTTTAAGCAGCTACCCTGATATCCTACAATGGGGAACTGAAAAGGCCTAGCTATATGTCCTAGAGGGGGGGGGGGGGGGGGGAGGGTGAATAGGACTATGCCAAATTTTAAAAAATAATAGCGGGATTAAATAATAAGTAGCCAAGAAAAGGAAAGATTTCAATCCACAATTCAGAATGTAAATCAATCGCTCTAATTGTTCTAAGGACAACCTTTCACCATAAAAACTAAGGGTTTATAGTAGGACAACCTTACTAGAACAATTAGAGAATTAAAAGAAAAAACTGAAAAGGAAATAAAGGAAATAGCAAGAAATAAATTCTAAACTATTACAACATTCTCCAGAGTGCTTGAAATGTAAATATTACAACATTCACATCCACACATCCATCCCACAAACTTAAATAATAAAAGATAGGAAAAATAAATCACACATCCACAAAACATAAAGAGTTATAGTGGTTCGCCTGTGTGTTCACCAACTGTTAAAAAATAGCCACACAACTTGCTACTCCATTCCTAATATCCTCACACAGGGGATATCAACGTTCACTATGAAAATAGGTTTCTCAGGTTCACCTAAAACCTTCACAATTGTGTCTTTCAAATGGACTTACATAATTCTAAAACCCCCACTTCTGAGTTTTCTGGCTCTCTACAGATAACCGACACAATGAGATTTTTCTAGCTTAATCTCAAATAAAACTAAAATAAAGGAAATTTACATAAGTGTAAAATACGTGCATCTCTCCTTTTTTCGTAGCCCGAAAGAACCAAATCAGAGTACAAGTTCAAATGTAGAAGTTCAATGTCCAATCTCACTTAAGAAATGGTTATAGGTTCTAGATTGATTTTAAATTAAACCAATTGGGCTAACTATATTTGATTTTAATTTCAAGAAGAAGGAATACAACAATTCCTCTTTTCAATTCATATTAGAATATAGAAATAAAATCAAATTAATAAAGCTAACAAAAGAGAATATCAAATATGCACAATGTAGCTTAAAAAGAACACTAACCTATCTCATAGTGATGCCTAGATTTTCCTTAAAATTAGATATGAAACTCTGAAATTCATGTTCTATTTATAGTTATAGAAATCGCATCTACGATAATACTGAGGACACTACGACTGGTCGTAAGTTGAATAGATTTTTAAACTTTTAAGCGTGAACAATTAAAACCGTTCTACGACTAGTCGAAGGTCATCCATGACCGGTCGTGAGCCCTCCATGACTGGTCATGACCAACTCACGATTGGTTGTGAGGCACCAAATTTATTCCCTGTAGTTTGAGTCGTAGGTGCACGACTAGTCATGGATCTAGTCAGCACTGTTCCTATGACTAGTTGAGAAGAGTCCAGGAATGGTTGTAGCCGAATAAAAAAAAAATCCAAAAAATTGTAACAAACTTATGACTGGTCTTAGAATTTCTTAGATTGGTCGAGCCAGTTCTAGGACTAGTCGAACAGGGTCCAGGACTAGTCTTAGAACAGACTAAATACATATAAAAAGATTCAATTTAAATTATGTATACAAAATGACCTACACTAAGGTCAATCTAAGGTCAATCACACCTTGAAAGTGAGGTATGAACATCGAGACTTCATTTCTTCAGATGATAGTTAACAATTTGAAGATTGTGAAGTTTGAGATCTCTATACTTGATGTAGCATTGAACTTGAGATCTTCTAGAGCTTGAATTACACTTCATCTTGAGTTGTACACTAACTTGAGTCTTTGAACAAGATCACCTCTTTCGTTATAGCTTGTACCTGCGTTACTTGAAATGGTTTGAAGTAGTTCTTCGTTCATGACTTGAAGCAAAGTGTTTAGAGAGATGATGCACTATCTTGAGCCCATATGCAATGTCTTGAACATATATACCAATGAGCTATACAAGACATAATTGATGTTTTGGCAACACAAAATTTGATAACTAAAGGAGTGGGTAACCAAAACACTTACAATCTCCCCCTTTGTCAAATTTGTGACAAAACACACTCCAATAAAAATGAGAGAAGCATAACACGCTCAATAAAGAATCATGCACCAAGTATAGAAGAAATCTAGTTACGGCCTGGTTAAAGAATCATGCACCAGTTATTATCAACTAGCACACATCATTATGAAATAAGCAAAACAAGTCAAAACCCTTACTTCTTTACTCCCTCTTAGTAGCGCACATATATATCCTTAAAAAATTAATGTTACTACCCATAATCCATATCCATTCCATAAGCAATCAATCCAAAAATTAAATTGAAATAATTTCTCCCCTTTTTGTCACAATATGACAAAGGAAGGAAAGAAGAAATGGAAGAGGAAGACCAGTAAGAGAGTAATAAAGAAGGTAACTAGGCAAGATATGAAAGATATATAAGACATAGTAAAGTGCACATATAATAAACTAGTATAATCCATAGTCAAACAAAATTAGTCTCAAAAACTGGCAGAGAGCAAAATAGTATAAAAGTTATTACAGACCATTAGATAAAAACACTTAATCAGATCCTAAAGAAGGAGCAGGTATGGTAGGATCTAGTTGATGAAGGCCATTGCTTAAGCGCCTAAGATACTTGCACATATATTTAAATTATAAATCATGGGTAACATTCATGTTCCCAACCTTCTCCTAAAGAGCATGAAGATGAGCATCAAAATCAGACGGCTCATAGTCAGGATCATTTGCGGTGTCTGATTCAATTTCATCAAAAATATCATCAGGAGGAAGACTGTCAGCCTACATTCCCTTCTTTAGCTCCACCACCACTATCATCCACTTGGCCAGGAGACAATTCCAATTTCATCTTGTTAATATTTGAATTGTTAAAAATAAGATGATGGATAGGAGCCTCTTCAACAAGCATAACAACTTACATGTGATTAGCTAACACAGTCATAAGATAGGGAAATGAAATGTCACTATGACCTAGATGGAGATGAAACTGAATGATGGAATGACATATTAAAGAAGGCAGACAAACATTAGTACCAGAGAAGACAAAATGCAAAACTCGAACCATAAAGGCAATTAGTTCTGTTTTATTAGCAGAACGCGAATACAGATTTGAAATAAAGATTCTGTGGAGAATCCTATATCTGGGTAACAAGTACTTTGAGGGGAGCGCATTCCCTTTATGAGCCCATTGCACATCCATATTACATAATGCTCTAGTGAGCATGCATTTTTCTGATTCTATTCTCAGTTAGAGTATGAATAGGAATACCCTCATCATTAACAGGTATGTCCAAAAAGGCCGAAATCTGATGATGATCTACATCAAATGAACCTTCTCTAGCATTAATTTTAAACTTTAAATTCTCAGACAAGAAATAATAAATGCATACAAACATGGCCTGTGCAATAGATTGGTATGCAAGCTCATCCTACAGCTTGGAGAAGAGGAAGGATACTAAAAGGAGCAATATGGTTAAGATCAACAGGTCGTTCAACAATGACATTGCGCATTCATAAATCTCGCACATGTGAGGGATCATCTTCGGGTGACCAAAGATGATGCCGAGTGATAGGAGTTGATCTAGAAGAAGAAGGACCACAGGATGTCTTCCTTTTCCCTTTACCACCCATTTGCAATAGGAGAATCAAAGAAACAAGTAGCTTCAAAAGATGTGGAGTGGGGTTTTGCTAAATTAAATTTTTTAAAAGAAAACCCCAACATCGCAATGAATGACAAAATAAATTACTACAAGAGTGAAAATGAAGTAATATTGATTGGAATCTACAAGAAAAATGCAAATGACGCACTAACCTTGAAGAACTAGGAAGGTGGGTATGACTGGTCGGGCATCGTCTCATTGGAGAGGAAAGATGAAATGAAGAAGATGAAGTTTTCCCCAATTTTTAACATGTTTAGCGTGCTACATAATTGGTTGTGGGTTGTCCTCGACCGGTCGTGACACGACTAGTTGAGTACATCCTCGACTGGTCATGTACTGATTAAAATATGCATTTTTCATATAATTTTAAAATTTAAACAAATAAGTTATAAAATATATATATATATACACTATGATACAACCATGCATGAATATTCAATTAGATTGCACATACCAAGATAAATTTCAATTTATTAAACCTGCTTTTGTCCAGCGGCTTAGTAAAAATGTCGGCAAGTTGAGTCTAGGTCAGAATGTATTCAAAAGATATCAGCTTTTCTTCCACTAATTCACGAATGTAATGAAACCTAATGTCAATGTGCTTGGTACATGAATGCTAGATTGGATTTTTTGAAATATTTATTGTAGTTGAATTATTGCAATATAAAACCATTGAATCCTGTGCAACTCCATAATCCCTTAACGTACGTTTCATCCAAACAAGCTGAGTACATACATTTCTTGTTGTGATGTATTCAGCCTCAGCAGTTGAGAGCAATATAAAACTTTGCTTCTTGCTAAACTAAGAAATCGAACAATTTCCAATATGAAAATAACCACCACTAGTTAATTTCCTGTCATCAATATGACCAGCCCAATCAGCATTTGAGTACCTAGCCAATTGAACACTAGTATCATATGGATACTAGAGACCCAATTTAGAAGTACTTGCGACATATTGCATAGTCCTCTCAACAACAGTTAAATGTGACTCTTTAGGATCAAACTGATATCTAGCGCAAATACCAACACTTAAAGTAAATTAGGTCTACTAGCACTTAAATAAACTAAATTGCTAATCATATTACGATATAATTTAGGATCCACATTTTACCTACAGAGTCCTTTGAGAGTCTTAAAGTTGTACTCATAGGAGTATCAAAATTCTTACTGTGCTCAAATCTAATTTTTTTGATTAAGTTCAGAGCATATTTGGTTTGAGAAATAAAAATGTCATTAAATTGTTGTTTCACTTGCAACCCCGGGAAATAATTCAATTCACAAACAATGTTCATTTCAAACTTAGACTTCATTAAATCTATAAACTCAACAGTCATGTTAGAACAGATAAATCCATAAATAATATCATCAACGTAGATCTGCACTATTAAGATGTGATCATTAAGTTTCTTAACAAGCAGAGTCTTATATACACTTCCCATTTGAAAATCATGACTTAGTAAAAACTTAGTCAATTTCTCGTACCATGCCCTGGGAGCTTGTTTTAAGCCGCAGAGAGCCTTTTTAAGGCGATAGACATGATCATTGTTCTTAGGATCTTCAAAACTCATTAGTTGTTTAACATACACTTCTTCATGCAGATCATCATTTAAGAAGACACTCATCATATCCATTTGAATAATTTTGAATTTTCTAAAGCAAGCAATGGATATAAATGGTCTGATTGACTCAAGACGAGCTACTAGGGCAAAGGTTTCATCTTAATCAATATCCTCAATTTGAGTGTACCCCTGTACAACCAGTCCAGCCTTGTTTCGAATTATATTACCAAGTTCATCAGACTTATTTTTGAAAATCTACTTAGTTCCTATAATATGTTTATCTTTAGGTCTAGGAACAAGATACCAAACATCATTTCTCACAAATTAGTTAAGCTCTTCTTGCATCACAAAAAACCAATTTTTGTCAGTAAGAGCTTCTTTTACATTAGTCGGTTCTATCTGGGATGTGAAATATACGTAATTACATATGTCTTCGAGTTGTTTACGAGTGCGCACACTACTGAGAGGGTTTTCAAGAATTTGAGTGGTTGGATGATCTTTAACAGTCCTCAATTAAGAAATGTTTTGACTTGATGAAGTATCTAGTTTGTCAATTAAAAGAATTCATCATTATCTGAACTTGGGGCAGGTGTATTCAAGTGATCGTTTATGACCACATTAATAGATTCATGAATAACACCGGTCCATTTGTTCAGTACTCAATATGCGCGACTGTTTAAAGAATATCCTAAAAAGATCCATTTATCACTTTTAGTGTCAAACTTTCCCAGATTTTCACAGTCACGTAAATACAGCACTTGCTGCCAAAAACTCGAAAGTATTTGACAATAGGCTTCTTATCGAACCACATTTCATAAGCCGTTTTATTATTAGATTTACTTGTATAAACCTGGTTGATTATATAGCAGGCAGTATTTACAGCTTCAGCCTAAAGATTTTTAGATAGCTTCATACTATTTAACATTACATTAGCCCTTTCTTGAAGCACTCTATTTTTCTTTCAACAATTCCATTTTGTTGTGGAGTTTTAGGTGTAGAGAATTCATGTGATATTCCATGATCGCAACAGAATTTTTCCAAAAAACTGCTATTTTTTAATTTAGATCTATGATCACTACGGATCTTACAGACTTGAGAACCTTTTTCCGTTTGGATCCGTTTGAGAACTTTTTTTCCTTCATCAAGGGTTTTAGATTTATCCCTTAAGAAAGCTGCCCAAGTGAATCTAATAAAATCATCCACGATTACCAAAATGTATTTTTTGCCACCTCGACTCTCCATCCTTGTTGGTCCTATAAGATCCATATGGAGAAGCTCAAGTGGTTTTGATGTGACATTGGAGTTCACCTTTTTGTGAGTGCTCCTAGTTTGCTTACCAATCTAGCATTCACCACATATTTTGTCTATTTTTTATAATTTAGGTAGACCTCTAATCAGTTCTCTTTTGCTCAATCTATATAGATTGTGATAGTGTACATGTCCAAGGTGTTTATGCTAAGACTCATTTTCATCGATATGGATAATGTAACATAATTGATTAGATGAGCTAGAATCACTTATGATGTAGCAGTTTTTAGAAGTTCTATGACCAATTAATATTACAGAACTATTTTTATTTAAGATTTCACGCCCTAGGTTAGAAAATTTGACACTATGATTTTTATCTCATATTTGAGAAATGCTTAACAAGTTATGTTTTAAACCTTCAACATATAGAACATTCTCAAATAAGGGTAGGTTAGAAAGTTGAATCGTACCTTGGCCAATAATCCTGTAGTTGCTACCATCACTAAATGTGATTGAACCATCAATCATGTCTTTAAGACTGGTGAATTGACCCTTGTCACCAGTCATGTGCCTTGAGCATCCACTGTCTAGGTACCACTTTGAATGACTTGTAGCTTTGAAAGCAGTGTGGGTAACCAAGCAGGTAACCTTAGGAACCCATTTCATAACTGTTTTGGGTTTAGGAGTATAGTTGGTCTTCTCGTGTTTGTAATTGTTGTAAAATGACACACTGAGTTAGATTTTAAGAGCTCCTTAAGTAAATTAACTATTTTCTCAGCTAAAGGGTTTCATTTTTTATTTTTATAGTGGATATAATTGCTTTTAGGTTTTTGAAAAGTTTTATAGTTGATATAATTACTTAGGAAGAATATTTTTATCGTATCCCAAACCGGATCGGTCGCCACATTTTCTTGATCCAGATAAAAGTTTTTCTAACTTTGGATCACCTTGGGCATCTCTCCATATATCCTTTAAACTCAAAAGAGAAGAGATTTCAAGTTTAAGTTTTTCATTTTCAGATTTTAGATTTTCAATTAGGGAAGTTTTGAAGTCTAAATTGCGTTTTGATTTTTCAAAACAATCCAAAATGTGGAATTTTTCTAAAATAAGAGAATCAAAATTTTCTTTAAGTTTTGAAAACTTTTTTTTTTGAAGCTTTAGTTTTTCCACAATTTTACAACTTTCCTTGTATAGGGCATTGTAAGCATCTTGAAGATCTTCTTCATTTTCATGATCACTATTCAGATTTTCTTCACTAGTTGAATCATCATGATTTAAAAAGGTAAACTTGGCTAGAGTCATAAGGGCTTTAACTTCATTACCTGACTCGGTTTCAGAATCTTCTGATTCAGAAGAGGCTTCAGTGCCAGAAGATTCATCCCAAGTAGCCAACATTCCTTTCTTTTTAAGTTTGTCCCTTTTAGGACACTTGTTTGTTAAATGCCCATATTCTTGGCAGTTGTAACATTGACTATCTTTTAAAGATTTCCAAGGTTTAGATTTAGATTTAAATCTTTTCTTATCATTTAATTCTTGAAAATCAACCCTCTTTTTTACTTTTGAAAATCTTGTAAATTTTTTTTACTAAAATAGCCATATCATCTTTAAAAATTTTTAAATCAGAATTTTCTTGAGAAATACATTTAGAAGATTTATGGGCAATAGATTTATCTTTAGGATCTTTAAAGTTTAACTCATAGGTTTGTAAAGAACCAACTAGTTGTTCTACCCTCATATTGTCTGTATCACGAAGTTCCTATATCGCAGTCACCTTTGAGTTGAATCGTTCTAGTAGTGAGCATAGTATCTTTGAACACACTTTACTTTCTGGAATTTTATCGCTAAGACCCCACATAGAGTTCATAATGTCATTCAATCTTATATAGAAGTCCATAAACATTTCATTTTCTACCATATGTATTTCCTCAGATTTGGTTGTGAGGATTTGGACTTTAGATTTCTTGACAATTGATGTACCCTCATGTGTCATTTCTAATATATCGCGAGCTTTCTTTGCAGTATCACAAGATATAATTCTTTTGAATTCATCCGGTGATAGTGCGCAAGTGATTGCATTTAGTGCTTTTGCATTGGCACTACTCTCACTTTTCTAAAGTGTGGTCTAAGTAAAATAAGGTGAGACTTTCATTGTTTTGATCCATCAATACCAGTCACTTTAGTGGTAGGAGGGATCCATTCAGTCACTGCAGCTTGCCACACGCTCTCATCCATGGATTTTAAAAAGATCCTCATTTTGGCTTTCCAATAGGCATAGTTGGAGCCATCAAATGGTGGAGGCCTAGTGACAGAAAGGGTATGAAAATTTGACATCTTATCAATAGCTTAGATCGATTAGCTTAGGAATTAAATTCAAAAATAAATAACACTTATAATGAGCTATTAGGCTCTGATACCACTTGAAAAGGCCTAGCTATGTGTCCTACAGGGGGGGGGGGGGGGGGGGGGGGGGGTGAATAGGACTGCCAATTTTTATTTTTTTTAAAAATAACAACGGAATTAAATAATAAGATAACCAAGAAAAGAAAAGATATCAATCCACAATACAAAATGTAAATCAATCACAAATTCTAATTGTTCTAAGGACAACCTTTCACCATAAAAACCAAGGATTTATGGCAGGACAACCTCACTATAACAATTAGAGAATTAAAAGCTAAAACTGAAAAGGAAATAAAGGAAATAGCAAATAATAAATTCTAAACTATTACAACATTCCCCACAGTGCTTTAAATGTAAATGTTACAACATTCACATCCACACATCCATCCCACAAACTTGAATGATAAAAGATAGGAAAAATAAATCACACATCCACAAAACACAAAGAGTTATAGTGGTTCGCCTGTGTGTTCACCAACTGTTAAACAACAGCCACACAGCTTACTATTCCACTCCTAATATCCTCACACAGGGGATATCAGCGTTCACTATGAAAACAGGTTTCTCAGGTTCACCTAAAACCTTCACAATTGTGTCTTTCAAATGGGCTTGCACAATTCAAAAACCCCCACTTCTAAGTTTTCTAGCTCTCCTTAGATAACCAACACAATGAGATTTTTTTGGCTTAATCTTAAATAAAACCAAAATAAAGAAAATTTATACAACTATAAAATACATGGATTTCTCCTTTTGTTGCAGCCCGGAAGAACCAAATCGGAGTAGAAGTTCGAATGTAGAAGTTTAATGTCCATTACTCACTTAAGAAATGGTTCTAGGTTCTAAATTGATTTTAAATTAAACTAGTTAGTTTAGCTATATTTGATTTTGATTCTAAGAAGAAGGAATACAACAATTCCTCTTTTCAATTCAAATTGGAATATAAAAACAAAATCAAATTACTAAAGCTAACAAAAGAGAATATTAAATATGTACAATGTAGCTTAAAAAGAACACTAACTTATCTCAGAGTGATGCCCTGATTTTACTTGAAATTAAATATGAAACTCTGAAATTCGTGTTTTATTTATAGTTGCAGAAATTGCATCTACGACTGGTCCTGAGGACACTACGACTGGTCATAGATCGAACAGATTTTTAAAATTTTAAGCGTGATCAGATAAAACCATTTTACGACTGATCGAAGGTCATTCATGACCGGTCGTGAGCCCTCAACAACTGGTCATGAGACACCAGATTTAGTCACTATAGTTTGAGTCGTAGGTGCACAACTGGTCGTGGATCTAGTCGGCACTGTTCCTACGACCGGTCGAGCAGAGTCTAAGACTAGTCGTAGCCGAACCAAAAAAATCTAAAAAATTACAACAAACTTAGGACTGGTCTTGGAATTTCTTAAACTGGTCGAGCTAGTTCTAGGACTAGTCGAACAGGGTCCAAGACTAGTCTTAGAACAAACCAAATACATATAAAAAGATTCGATTTGAATTATGTATACAAAATGACCTACCTTAAGGTCAATCATACCTTGAAAGTGAGGTATGAACATCGAGACTTCATTTCTTCAGATGATAGTTGACAATTTAAAGATTGTGAAGCTTGAGGTCTCTATACTTGATGTAGCATTGAACTTGAGATCTTTTAGAGCTTGAATTACACTTCATCTTGAGTTGTACACTAACTTGAATCTTTGAACAAGACACTTCTTTTGTTGTAGCTTGTACTTGCGTTACTTGAAATGGTTTAAAGTAGTTCTTCATTCATGACTTGAAGCAAAGTGTTTAGAGAGATGATGCACTGTCTTGAACCCATATGCAATTTCTTGAACATATATACCAATGAACTACCCAAGACATAGATTGAGGTTTTGGCACCACAAAACTTGACAACTAAAGGAGCAGGTAACCAAAGCACTTACAGGAACTAAGTTTTATTTCCAAGTTTCAAATAGATGTTCCAGTAATTTATAGGGGGGAACCATAGTTCTTTTCAAATGCTTACCCTAAAGTTTCAAAGGGGACTAAAGTTTTGGATATCTACATTCTCAAATCTTTTCTAATTCTAAGGGAATTTCATATATAAGTCCAAAGTTCAAAAGTCTGTCTTGAAATTTTCAAGGGAACCTCAAGTTTTTCATTTCTAAGTCTAAATAACTAAACCTAAAATGTTCAAGGGACTTAAGTTCAGCTCATGATTTCTAAGATTATCCAACAACTTTCTTAAGGGACCTAAAATATTGAGTATCTATATTTTTAAAGGACCCTTATATCATTTTTAAGTTCTTTGGTCACTCAAACAACTTTCTAGGGCGCCTAAAATTTTAAGTTCCTATATTCTCAATTTCTTCTAACTACAAGGGAAATTCACATAAGTTCAGATGGTTATCTTAATCATTTCTAAGGAACCTAAATTTGGGTTTTCTGCATTCTCAAAATTTTCTTCTAAGTCTAAGGGAAATTCACCTAAGTTCAAATTTCTAATTTCAAACGTCCAAATTTAGACATTTAAAGTTTGTATAAGATCATTTTTCAATGCCAAGTTTGTCCAAAGTATGCTCTGATACCAACTATAACACCCTGACTTTTCAGGACCCAAGTATATGACTCGTTTTCCAAAAATTCGAGTGTTAACATTAAAGGATGGTCAGATTTGAGTACATTTTTTCATCAGAGTAAGCAGATGAGCGTAGAATGGACAAATCATACATAATAGAAAATTTCATTTACGTTTAGGATATATATATGAGGTTGCTCATAATGACCTATACAAACAATGTCTCGATATAACAAAAATAAGAATACACTTAATTTAATACATAAAAAATAACAGAAGAATGTAAACATGAGCTGCAAGACCGCGCAACTCCTCTTATCAATACGACCGTGTATCCCTGGTTCCTCATCAGTCTAAACCTAAAAATTAATTAAGCTACCTGTGCTACCTATACGGTTGTATATTTGATGGATGAGTGGCTAACTCAGTGTTAATTCCCCTCAAGATTACACACCGCCGTATTAGGTAAGCATAGTTATAAAGAAAAGCATACAAAACAATGCAGGTCTTATAAGATGTATGGACGCGTGAATGCAATCATCCCCCCAGGGATGCTCATCCATGCAGATAGTGGGCTCGTCACTCATGCAATCATCGAACCTGGGAAACATCATCCAGTAGGAACAATACGTAGATCACGTACAATAGAAATAGATGCTGGTCTGTGCCATGTATGCATGATTAGCCAATCCATTCTTAATCCAATTACACTCAGCTAATTTAATTAAGCTCACAGTCACTACAGGGATCTCTTGGTCCAATATAGGCCAACGGCTCGAGCATAGTGTACCATTACCACCATCCCTGACTCATGAGACTACTATCTTAAGATGTTTAATGGAAACCGTCAACTATTGGCTAATCATATTATAATATATGGGGCTTACAATCGCATAGTTGTACAAAATAAAATATCGAACTCATCTAAGAAAAGTACCAAAATAAAATGACATAGGGCAAATATCAAAACTAAGTCTCATACAGCGAGTATAAAAAAATATGCCATATAGGGCCGATATCAAAACCATGTGATAAAGATCATCCTCAGAAACCATTAGACACAACAACCCTAGATGGTAGGGCCACATCAATGGTTAATTTAAACCAGCATTCAATAACCACTAAGCCGAAGGTCTATTACAATCACAACTAGTTGGGTTACATCCTAAGTATGGGTGTACATTTATAGGCGGGGGTTTCCCACTGATGTACCAGTTTAAGTTCCATGAGCAATATACAGATAATCTACATGCATGAATAAATATGCAGGATAAACATTAAGCATGTAACGTAGCAATTCAATTCCAACAGTTAACACATGTGACCATGAAATAGAGATATCAATTATAAATTAAAATAAAAACTATAACTTGAACTAATAGGAAAATGGAAAGCTCAAGGGGAAGAATCATCACCTTATATTTTGAATCACCAACCGATGTTGTTAGGAAGCGCGTTTCCTTAAATCAAATCCTACCATAAACCAGGAAATAGTACGACTAGATCCAATTCCTACAAACTACCTAGGGTTTAAGATCATAGTCTACGATTTGGATTACTTATTTTTAGGGTTTCGATGTAAAATTTAGATTTCCATCCTAGGGTTTAGTCTTAAACTTAGATTCTAAGATTTGAATCCTAGGTTCTTATTATTGTTATTATTATTATTATTATTATTATTATTGTACAATAGATCGATTAATATTCAAAATAGGAGTATTATCTCATCATCATTAATAATGATGGCTCATAATTTCATATTTAAATGCATCGATCTTATCTACTATTCTTATAATGACCAATAATCTCTTAAATAATACAGGTAATAAAAATAGAGTCTTTATTAATATAAAAAGGGCTAATGTTAATGGTTACATTAACAGGTATTATACTAATTTCATAAGGAAAATGATAATTAATTTCTAATGTTAATATTCATAACTATAATGAATCTAGCCATGATAATAGCTACTATGTTCTACCATGATTTATGAGATTCTACACTTTGGTCAAACCTAACCCACTATCTATGTTTAGGGTATTATCCTAGAGCTTAGATAACTTAAGCCCAAGCTTTTATCCTAGTGTTTAGGTCTGGGTTAGATTTTTAGTGTTTAAATACTAATTAATTTACATTTGACCATATCCTAATGGTATTGATAATTCCATGGTGATCCTTAACATTAAGGATGTAATTAATACTAGTCGATGTGTCCTTACTAATCATTGTAATGAAAATACATAGTATGCCCTACTATCCATGAAAATGTTTAAGAATGAAACACTTATATTTAATAATTACAACTTATTCATATTTACTAATACTAGTATAGGTAATTTACTAACGGTTAATCATGATTAAGATTTATGATCCTGCAATGATAATATTTATACTAAAATCGAACAACTTAAATTTGTAAGGAGAAGGTGGACTCACCTTGGTCGACTCGATTCGAGTCGAGTTGACTTGGCTCAACACAACCACCAACACCTCTTCTTCCTCTCTCTCTCTCCTTCACTATCTCTTCTCCCATTCTCCCTTCCTTCTTCTTGTGTAGAGAGGTTCAGTAGTCCCTAGACTCGACCCAGCCAATGAGTCAGCAGGATGACTCGGTGGGTTTACCCAGTTTGAAATCAAGTTAACTTAGTTTGGGTCAAACAGCCCATCTCCTTCTCCTCTCTTTTCTCTTTGATTTTTTCATCCATTCCTCCCTCTCTTCTTCCCCAACCATGCTGCGACTTCCAGCAATACTCGAACTAGGCCCAACCCAGACCTAACTTGGCCCAGCGAGTTGGTGCTGCATGGACCCACACACCCTTTCTTTCTTCTTCCCTCTCTATTTATTTCCTTCATTTTCTCCTTCTTTTTTTAAAACTCCATAAACGTCTGGACCGATCCAAATGTGTGCCCGATGCATCCGAACAATGGCCCGACTTGCCTATCTTGGTCCAGTAACTCTTCTCGACCCGAGCTAGTGCAACAATGCACCAACTCCTGCTCTCTCTCTTCTCCATCTTCCTCTCTTATTCTCCTTCTTTCTCTTCCTAACTCTCTCTCATTTTCTTCCATTGTCCATGGCCAGCAGGGCCCGAACTAATCAGAACTTGCCCCGAATCGAGGTAATCGGTGCGTCTCGAATGGGGAATGAGCTACCATTAATGGCGTTTTCCCTTCTAGCGCTTCTTCCATCGATCTACACCTTGCAAACGATCCCAATGGACCCAAGGAAGCTTGCAAATAAGCTTCATCGAAGCTTCGAGGAGATGGGGTTGGTGGGTTCAAATGGATAGGAAAAATGGTCCATTTTTCTTGTATAGCTACAAGCATGGAGGGCGAGCTCATGTTGCTTGATCCATCTCATTTTATTTGCTAACCCTAACATCCCAGCACCATCAGATCTGTAATAGGTGGCTTGGATTTATTCTGATTGAAATCACTTGCAAATCCTAAGATGGAAATCGTAGTGGTTTTATTGTTGGTTTTCTCAGAATATCATGATCCCTGTGAATGGAAATGGACGGTTAAGATATGCTTAGATAGAGGGCTGGGAATAGAGGATCCCTCTTTAGGTGGATCACCAGCCTAACAATTTCCATTTCTGGAAATGGGGTGCTTGTAGGACCCGCTTGCAGTAAAATTTGTGCATATGCACACATGATCCCACCTGTGGGATCAGGTGGGTTTTGGTCAGAAAGACCGTCTGCACAAGATGGACGACTCTGCTCATGGCGATGGGTCCCGCTGGTGCGCTGTGAAAAAAATAGACATTGTCCGTTTACAGAGGTGTCGGGTGAGAAAGGAGGAAGGAATTCTTCCTTTCTCGAGTAGCCTCGGTCAGACCAGGTTGACTGGTTTGGTATCCCACGGGTGCACATCTGCTGGTGTGCACACTCACATAAGGTGGAATCCACAGCTATGGGTACTCTAATCCACCCCGCACATCAGATTTTGTAAGTCCAACTAAGTCATCTTATTAAGGTTGAAGCGGATTTAAGGTTTAGGCGGGCCATATATCATGGAATCCGTTGTAAGCATCCATTCTAGATGGTCGGATGGCTCCAAATCTAAATATTAGCGGTTAATAGGGTCCTAGGGATCACTTAGCTAAAGATCAGTGGTTAGATCTGGGGTCATATGACTTCATACACATTTATAATATTAAATATCATCATTACAATATATATTTTTCTAAACCGTACTATTATTATTTATTATGTTGTACAATTTTTCTTCTTTCTTCTAATTCATTTCCATGGGCCATATTTAAATCTTGAGTCATAATTATGGATTTCTGTCAATCCATGGGCGGGTTCCTGTCAATTTCTGACCCACAACACGCCTAATGCCCTTATTACTCTTTTAATAAAACTTTGACATTAATATTTATAATTTGATGGCTAGATCATTCAATTAGATGATAATTCATCCCATCAGGATTACGACTCGATGAATGGTGGGACTTGCAACCTAGGGGCTCATATCAATGATTGGCAATCTTTTTTGGAAATCAACAAATGGATGATTCAGTTTGCAGATCAGTCTCAATGATCAGATTTTACTACGGTCTGTCCTTTATAGATTTATAAGTTCCTAACAACACCTGGGTTGTTCTAAGCAACTGGTCCACGGTGGATCAACTTGTAGTATGGTTCGGGACCTGATGTATCATCAGGTTGTCCGGAGCATGATAAGTCGGTGGGTCAGCAGGCCAATGCTTCAAAAACTGATACAAATGATAGAATCAAGTCTACTTTATAAAATAATGGTCTCAGAGACCGCTCATGTGGAAATAGATGGTGGTCTCAATTATTCGAACCCTTAAGACCTATCCAGGTGGACTTTAGTGCTGATTGGATGGTTGATCTTGTGGTTGAACAAGTGCATAATTTGAACCTATGATTGATCTTATAATCATATGGTTGGATTATTAATGATAGTGGTAAAAGTTGAACAACTAGTGGATCGTGTGGTCTAAGCTTGCGATAATTAACATGTAATTCAATCCTAAATTAGGCTTCTCCGATGATATGATTATCCATCTTGGAAATCAATGGATGGATAATTTGATATATGGATGGGGATTGTTCTCAATGGTTGGGCTTGGACGAGGATGAACGTGAATGTTCATTTAAGCTTGGCTTGTATTTATACTAAGTTTGGTTTTGTGGTAACACCCGAGTATTGGAAAGTACGGGGTGTTATAGGGAGGTTGACACTTATGAATGTATTTTGTGGTTCTTCTTTCATTCCCAAATTTATTTATCACAAACTATCAATTGTCGGTTGTCCCCCATCTTCCATCCGCTTCAGAGCTGTCTCGAGATTTCAGATCATCTTAAAATTTACTTCCTCCGCCTGATCAACTGTAACCATATTTATTAAAGATTCTACGCCCAATCCTCAAAGTCTCTCTCACTTTTTCTAATTGACTCCTATCAGGATTTGAATTCCCTTCCCATAATTTAGGCCAATCAGTTCCTCATACTTGAAACCCATATTCTTCACGATTGTCCTACCAGCTGGACTATATTTCGTGAGATCTTCGGATGTCAATTTCCAGTGACTTGTGCTATTTTCATTCGTTTCTTCTGTCTTTACTTCTGAAGGGGCATAAAATTTGATCGTCTCTGGGTATCTTGTGCTGGACTTGACATAAAATCTCTTTGGGATGACTATAAATGGTTTGCTTCTTTCAACATATGGTAGCGACACCATGTAATTTGACTGTAAAATTTCCAACTATTTCGTTGACAATAATGTTAACGGTGGCTGTCCTAGCTATCGTAGATGCTTTGGTACAAAATAAAATTTCTTTCTTGCTTTCACTGTCCCGGACTATTCTGCTTCTTCATCCCTCTTTATTTCCATGCAAGCATTTCCGGGGGCTTTATTTTTATCATTCCTCTTTTCTTCTTCATTAGAGAATCCATCATAATAATTGGCATCTGCGAAGAAGGCTATAACTTCTTTATAGGGCCTTGCGTTAGCTAGCACTTTGTATTGTACCCCATCTTTACAATATTTGAAACACTAGTGTAAGGTGGAAGCTATGATGACATACTGATGCATCCATGATCTTCCTAAAAGGAGGTTATATGTCATTACTGCATTTATAATGTGGCAAAGAACATTTGTAGTTAACTCTCCTATTTCTAGTGTTATTGTAATCTTGCCACGCGCACATTGTCCATTTTGGTTAAAGCCCTATATCATCATTCCACTAGGGTGTAGATTAGAGCGGCGATATCCCAATTCATTCAGTACTGTTAGTGGTAATAAATTCATTGCAGACCCATTATCGAGCATTGTTCGCTTGACCTGCTTACCGCGAGTATGACCAACGATCATCAATGGCCTATTGTGTTCCTTATCACAAGTTAGGTCATCATCGAAAAAGGAGACAACTGGCATACAATCTTCTTATTCTCTGCACTCTTCATTCTTCATTTCTGTCAGTAGTGTCTCTCTAATGTCATCGTCAGATAAGGCTTTAATCAAATTTTTTTGGGAGTCTTCTGGCAATCTTAGGACATTATAAACACTTAATCGAGCTGGTATACCTTTCAGGTGACTTACAATGTCATAAGTCACATTTCCTACTTCCTTTCTTCTTCCTTGCCATTGTTGCTATTGGAATAATTCCTGGTTATTTCTGCCTTTAGCTTTCAGCCTTTGAATTTAGTGGGCTAGCTACTTTCTTCCCCGATTGTAATATAATTACTCTGACTTTCCCTGTAGCTTTTTGGTGCTCTGTCCTCGCTCTTCAATTAGGATTCTCTTGCATAGTAAATACATTTACTGTTTCTCTTTTGTCTCTCTCTTTCTCCTTTCCAATTATTACCTCGCCCTTATTTATCATTCTCTGTATTATGCATTTCAATGTGTAATAATTTTTTGTTGGATGCCCTACCAAACAATGATAATGACAGAAGTCTCTTTCTTTCATTTTCAATGATTCTTTAGGGCGCTTAGACGAAGGCAGTTCGATTGTACTAGCCTTGAGGAATTGATTCATCATGGGGACTACGTCTTCTTTTTCGAACGCAAAACCCTTATGAGAATTCAATATCTGGGTCTTTTATCATAAAATCTTCCTCTGAGATGATTCGACTCTTCTTTCCATTCCGTCTTTTTACCTCTTACTTCTCTTGTATCATGGTTTTTCTTCTCATGATCGACTACATTTGCAATCAATTTCTAAGGCCCTCTTCTAGCTGTTTTGTAGTTAAATGCTAGCATTTTCTTATTCATCAGCTCTAAAGCATGTGCTTTTGTGGCTAGGTCACTGAAGGTTTTGATATCGGCACTGGTGAGACCGAAGACTATTTTTGTCTCCATAAAATTCATGCACATCTTCACCTTCTCCTTCTCTTTCGGTAACTACCTGCAAGAAGCTCCCAATGTCTTCCATTTGTCTATAAAATATTCCACAGACTCTCCTTCCCTTTGTCGTACTGAAGCTAATTCCATGACGTTGACATCATGTTCTAGCGAGAAGAAGTTTGACATAAATGTATCTTGCATTTTCTCACAAGTTCTCATCGATTTGGGTGCTAAGCTTGAGTACCATCTAAATGCCTTACCTATCAGAGAGGATCCGAATAACCGTAGACAATATTGGGGCATTGTAGAGAAATTCCCCATACTAGTGATAAAGTGCATCAAATGCTCTTCCGGTGATCTGTCTCCATTGAATTTCTAAAAATTGGGGTGGTTAAAATTGTTCGGGAACAGGATATCTTTTACTTCTCTTAGGTACGGTGTCCGATACTTGAACCTTTTGGTACTCTCACATTCCCTTTCTGTCCTGATAGCTTCTTTGATGAGTTGTCACACTTCCTCCTGAGTCATCACCCTCACCGTGGGAGTGGACCCAAGCGATCCTACTCTCGATGGTTGTGACCCTTTGGGCTGCTGTTCTTGCTCATTCGCATTGTCGTTCATTGGAGGGACTTCCATTCAAGCAACATTACCTTCAATGGTTGTCAGGGCCTTCTAGAGGATTCTCCATTATTTCATCAACGTTCTCTATATCTGGGTCATCTCGTTTATACGATCTTCTGTGGTCGGCAACAACCCTTGGTTTGTCCTAGCCATATACACAGTAGCATCTCTGTTCCCTGACGAAGCTATGTTCGGTGCTGAATAAGAATGTATTGATGTGATGGGGGTTTTCGAAAGAGGAGTTTCATTTGATTTCCTTGTATTTTTAGAGAAATCAATTAATTGAGATGACATGAGGGCTGGCGAGCCTATCAGCAATAATTTGCCTTTTAGTTCCTTCATCCATCGGGCACCTCTGGCAGGCAAAGCCAGAAAATCATGCATCGACTGCAAGGGAGTGGCTTTTCTGGGGTATATTGTGGGATGGGCAAGTTCGGGGTTTTTTCTGGCTTCATTTCAAGTTACCGGTCCCCTGATCCTTCCTAGTGGTGAACTTGTTCCAACAACAGTGACATTCCGAGTTCTTGTCCTCTGGCGCAAGACAACGATCCAGTCATTTACCTCTTCTTGTGCTACTTGTGAGGTGGTTATGACTATGGCAGTTGTTCGTGGTTCTATATGTTTGACCAGTGCGGATTTCTCTTTGTTACACTTATTTTGTTTGTCAGTGTATTCGATGACAAACCCTGTTGCTGTGAAGTAAAAGACTGTCTTTTTCTAAATAATCGTCATTGGTTGATTGTAGTTTCTCTGAATCTGGGTTAATTGTAAAAGAGGAGACATGAATCAGTACCTGAATAAGATTATGCTCTACTTTAGAGATGAAAGGGAGGATGTTCCCACTGAGAGTTGCCATTTCGGCATCTCGACGATGCCAAACAGTGGTAATTATCCTAAGTTTAATCCTTAAGTTAGTATTGAGTAATAAAAAATTTCCGAGCAGAGTCGCCATTTTGTTTTGACACGAAACAAATGCATTTTATTTGGGGGAATTCATTTGCTCAATAGTTAACAAAAGAAGAATAAAGAGAACAATCACAATATTCATTCATTCTGAATCCATTTACATCCTTTTTCTCCTTTGATTCCAAAGTAGAACATTTATATAGACATAGTACAAATGTTAAATGCTCAATATTGATTATATCATTATCTTCAATGTTGCATTATTAATGTGGTAGAATAGCATATATTCCGATTGATTCCATGCTCTTGAGGAAGTATTCTGATATTTCGATCTGAATTAGGGTTTTCTTTGATCTCTAATTTATCATCAATGAATCCCTAACTCAAATGAAGTCGTTATGTGCCCACAGGGGAAAACGGTACACCAACAGGAGGGTTGTGTGCCCACAACCACTATGCATCAGTGGGGTTGTGCGCACACAGTCGTTGTGCCCCCTAATAATTGTGCGCCCTCATCCATTGTGCGCCAGCACAGTTGTGTGCCCTATATGTCATGTTTTGCACAACAGGTGAGGACGATACCTGGATTTCTTCTAAGGTCTGGATTTCTCTCCTTTGTTTGTGTAACGCCTTGAAAATCGGGGGTCAAGCATAAACTCCACTCCCGAGTTCCAAAACATCACTTATGCAACATTTTCAATGATGGATGAATGTCGGCTGTAATAATGCATAAAACATGAAGTGGATTAAGCCAAAACAACATATCATAGTCCAGAGATAGTTAAATTATCAAGCGAAAGAATGCGATAGATATATAAAATATATAAATGATTGTAAGTCTCCAGAGTGTGAACATGTTACCAGGTTAACTAAATACATGTATACTCCAAAATAGAAAGAAAAGAATATACATGGGTGTGGAAATAAAAGGAAAAATACGAAGTATATTTACATGTAATTAGTAACCCTGTAAACCCGTCAATCAGAACCTGCATATAAGAGGGATCCTCCTCATCATCATCAAGTCCGGCTCAGCTCCGCAAGCATTGTCATCATCTGAAACTAAAATAGGGACTGGTTGGTGTGCGCAACACCGTCCCGTAACGTAGGAGTGCTAACTCAGTGGAATTATAGAGCAAAGATTAGAATGTTATCAAATCAATCAAGTGATAATGATAAAGTAAGCAATTCGAACATTCCTAGATACTGTGATGAATGCAAGAATGAAATGACATGATGGATGCTCTCACCGACATACTCCCTCATGCGACACTATCTTACGTCCGCGGCATGCTTTCTTCCCTCAATGCTCCACATCTTCCAGGCACATGCAGTGCGATATGAATATGATTATCGAGTTATTATTAGTCCTTTTCATACAGCAAGATTGGGAAACTAGGGTACTTCCCTTATATCATTCCCAATAAGGATCCTGTCTAGGGTCGTCACTCCTAGTAATCTCATACGATGATATATTTCTAGGTCACTGCAAGGGCTGCCAGGGCTGTTGCACGCACTCGTTGCTCCACACCCCCATCACCTTATCAATATAGGCCTAGTTGTACTCTTGTTGCTACGGAAGGGTCGTTGCCTCATGTAGACTCAGAGTACGCTCGAGGTCACTACAAAGGGCTGTCAGGGCTGTTGTTTGCACTCGTTGCACCGCTCCCCCATCACCTTATCAGTGTAGGCCGACAACTCGAATATAGTGTCCCATACCACCATAATCGGCTCACGAGTCTAAGGTGCTCACTGGTCACTACGGGGAGGTTTGTGGCCCTAGCGTAGGCCGACAGCTCGACCACGGTGTCCCATACCACCATGCCCGGCTCATGAGTCTTAGTGGATCAAGGTACCACGGTTATCAGGGTTATCACTGGTAAGTTCAGTATCCTAGGTTCAAGCAGTTATGACGAATACAAGGTGAACATACAACGGTCAATCGGGTTACTTGATGAGTTTGACTAGTACGAGCGCACGTTGAATCGACCGGCATGAAGTGCACAAGCACTTCGTGTGGCCTAACCACTGCCGACGACTCTAGTACGACTCGGGTTCGTCATACACATCCTTCGTGGTGAATAGAATCCAACCATGAATTCTAAACTGTTACCGACTGCCTAGACTATAACATAGCCCCAAACACTTGCAATCTGAACCCATAAGCATATGAGATAGACAGAACTGAAATAAAGTAATCCAAGCATGTTATCGAACATGTTAGAAGATACAACATGTATATGAAACCATACACAAACATTTCATAAGTAAAGCAATTAAATCAAACAACTTGCATGGAGGAAATCATAAACATCATTCAGGTTGTTGAGAATCCTATCTCAACACCACTATTAAATTTAGTTCGTCACACAATTTCTCACACAGGCATTTTATCAAACACCTACACAACTCCAACATACATGACGTATGTTGATTTTAACATAGAATATGATGAATCCTTATATCAAGGAGTTATCTCATACACACAATCATATTCTTACATTCCATACATAGAGCAGGCATAAGTCATAAATCCCTAATTATTTTGTCATTCCAACAAACACTTAAACTACACACATTAGCCTACATGAGCTATGTTGGCCAAAATGTGTATTAGGGTGAATCCTTTCTCCAAGAAGGTCATACATCGATAACTAGCATGCATACACGGCAAATACTCATGGTAATCATATCAGTAAAATTTATATGGATACGGTATTTTCTACAAATACATAGAATACACAAAATTCCATATTCTTCGTATGTATTCAAAACAGAAATTGGTCGGCATGTTCTACATGTGAAACAGCATCCTTGACAATAATCTCCCATTAAATGACATTGAAAACTTTAAAAAATGGTAACCTAAGCGTCTAAAATCCGCACCTTACACCGTAAGAGCGTAATGAATCGAACAGGAACTCTACGTCATTGTCAACGACTGATTGGCAACCTAATACACAAGTAAGTTAGCTACTTCGCTACTTGGATCGATAGAATCTCTAAAACAAGTTAAGGTTAGGGTTTACTTACCTAGAATGAAGTCAGAATCACCAGAAGAGTGATTAGATCGTGATGGTTATGTACGTAGATCGGCAGGGAAGAATAGCAGGAAGATTCTCCCACTTCTCTCACACTTTCTCTCTCTTTCCTCTCTTCTCTTTCCTAGGATTTTTACAAATTCGTATGGGAGGGATGTGAGAGGGTTTAAGGTCTTTAAATAGGTTAGAAACTCACCTATTTAGACTCTAACCCAAGTTATACTTGGGTTATAGCCAAATCGGGTCTTTCCCGATCCAAAAGAATGTTTTTGGAGGTCCCCTAACCGAATGCGGTCGGACTTAAGCTTATGGATGTTGGATCCTGTTCACATTAAGTTTTCAATTCGATAGGGTTTCCAGATCACACGTGGCGGACCAATTTCAGTTCAGCAGTCACTGAGACTCGATCAGGGATTCCAAGTACGCTGACCTGAGTGGGAAATGTTCCCTGATCCGAGGGTGTATTTGGGTCAGATTATGACGGTCTGAATGCTTATACTTAACCCGCAAGCGACACGCGCCAGATTTATTTAAATCACATTTAATTTATAAAGAATTTCACTCTTTCTTACACTCCTTGCTCCAGGCTCAATGAAATAGCCTCAGAACATCAGTTGGGCTTAATTTCTAGGGTAGTAGTCAAGTCCAACTATGCAGTCATAATGGTCTAAGGTCATTGCTACCGGACTTTCGACGTGCGGTCTAGATCCATTACAATGTTTCAAAGGGTTCCTGAGAACAAACAGGTTTAGAGTTTGATCCTAGATTTTAGGGTAAGATAGCTTCAATGATTCTATAGGTTTAGGGTCTTACAGATCGTATTTAAAGTGGTTGGTGCTAATTTTGCAGGAAATCTAGTATAGCGCTGGCTAATTCTCGTTAAATTTCTAAAGAATCAGGTTTTAAATGATTCATTTGGCTTTGGAATTGGGTTCTGAGAGGTTACCAAGGTGTTATGGTTGACCCATTTCCTAAGGACGTCTAACCTTAGGTTGGTAAAAATCTGGGGTGTTACAGTTTGAATCTTGCTCTAATAATGAATTATAAAGGGATGATGAGGTATATATAGCCTTTCACACGTGTAAACACATCAACTCATCCATTATACGCCCATCACTATTGTGTGGTCACCCTTTGTGAGTGGGCCCCACTTGCGCTGTCATGCCTCTGTGTGCAGACCACCTTTGTGCGAACACTTTTGTGGGGACACCTTTGTGTGGACCAGTGTCTTCCTGGTGCGGTGCATAACCCTTCATTTCATCCTTCTGTTGTGTGGCAAACAACCCTCTTTCAAGAAGGATTTCTTCTTTCATCTCTCTTGATCCCCTTTTTTATGCCTCAAAACTTGCTGATCCATGAAACTAAACAATTCCCTACATAGAAACATCCACCACTGGTAGATTTTCTATCATTGATGTTTCTTGCCCAATGTGCATCATATATCAGACAGGTTGTACAGTTGTATCATGCGGATACCATTGACCGAAGTTAACAGTACTTGTGACTTATCTGATTATCTGTTTAATAGCGATTAGTTGTGATTCCTTATGATCAGATTGATATATAAGACATATTCCACCACTAAAAGCAATATCAGGTCTACTAGCAGTTAAGTATAGAAGACTACCAATCATACTGGGATATAGACGGGAGTCTATACTTTTACCTTATTCATCCGTAGAAAGTTTGAGAGTTGTACTCATAGGAGTATCAAACTTTTTCCCATTTTCAAACCCAAATTTCTTTAAAAGATTCAAAACATAATTGGTTTATGATATGAATATACCATCTTCCAATTATTTTACTTATAATCCCAGAAAGTAATTTAGTTCTCTAACCATACTCATTTCAAACTTGGATTTCATCATATCTACAAACTCAATGGATAAGTTAGTACATGTAAATCCATAAATAATATCGACAACATAGATCTGTACTATCAAAATATGTTCATTATATTTCTTGAAAAATAAGGTTTTATCAACACTTCCCATGATAAAGTTATGACTAAAGTATGAATTTAGTCAACTTTTCGTACCATACCCTGGGAGCTTGTTTCAAAACATAAAGTGCCTTTTTAAGATGGTACACATGATCTAAAAGTTTAGGGTCCTTAAACCCGTTAGGTTGTTCAACATATACTTCTTCATGTATATCACCATTTAGGAATATACTTTTGACATCCATTTGATATATTTTGAATTTCTTATAGCGGACAATTGAAATGAATAATCTAATGGATTTAAGGCGTGCAACTGGTGCAAAGGTTTCATCATAGTCAATTCCTTCTATCTGAGTGTAACATTGTGTAACTAATCGTGCCTTGTTTCTAATGATATTCCCAATTTCATCAGACTTCTTCATAAAGATCCATTTAGTTCTAATTATATGTTTATCAGAAGGTCTAGGAACCAAGTATCAAACATCATTTCTGATGAATTGATTTAACTCTTCTTGCATAGCCAATATCCAACTTTCATCGGCAAGTGCTTCTTTTACATTTACCAGTTCAATTTGAGAAGTGAAGCAGACATAATTACAAATATTTTCTAACTTTCATCTTATCCGAACACCAGTACAAGGGTTACTCAATATCTGATTAGTTGGATGGTCTTTGACTAATCTTAATTCAGTATTATCTAATTTAAATGAAGAGTCAGGTTTATCTATAATGTTGACTTCATCATCATCTTGACTTGGTGTGGGTGTGATGAAGTGATCGTCAATTACTACGTTAATAGATTCCTGAATCACCCATGTTCTTTTGTTAAGAACACGATATGATCGACTATTTAGAGCATAACCTATGAATATTCCCTCATCACTCTTGGCTTCGAACTTTCCTAAAATTTTCCGGTCTCGTAAAATGAAACATTTTCTTCCAAAAGTCTGAAAGTTTTTTACTGTCATCTTCTTATTAAACTATAACACATAGGATGTTTTATCTTAGACATTTCTAGCATACACATGATTTATAATCTAGAAAGTTGTATTAACATCTATAGCCCATAAGTTTTTTCGTAAGTTCATGCTATTTATCATTACATTGGCCATTTTCTACAATACTCTATTCTTTCTTTCAACAACTTCATTTTGCTGAACTGTCTTAGGAGCAGGGAACTCATGCGATATATGATGGTCAATACAGTACTTCTCAAAATTGCTATTTTCAAACCCAGTACCATGATCACTTCTAATTTTGATCACAGGTACTTCTTTTAAAGTTTGAATTCATTTTAGAATTTTTTTGACTTCATCAAGAGTCTCTGATTTCTCTCTCTCGAAGGCTACCCAAGTATATCTAGTAAAATCATCAATAATAACCAAAAAATACTTCTTTCCACCTCTACTCTCCATTCTCATTGGTCTGACCAAGTCCATGTGGAGTAGTTCAGGAGGTTTGGCTGTGGTAAAGGAGTTCACTTTCTTATGACTACTCCAAATTTGCTTGCCAATCTGACATGCGCCACACTACATTTTTTATTTTGGGTAGGCCATGAATGTGATCTCTCTTGCTCAATATATAAAGATCTCTAAAGTTAACATGTCCAAAACGTTTATGCCATAGTTCTATTTCGTCTGTTTAGACCATGTAACATGAGTAGTTAGAAGAACATGAGTCATTAATAATGTAGCAATTTTCAGAGGTCCTACGACCATTTAATATAACACTTCCCTTCTCATTTGTAATCTCACATCCGTGATTTATAAATTTTATACTATATTTGTTATCGCGGATTGGAGATATGCTTAGGAGGTTATGTTTTAAACCTTCAACATACAGCACATTCTCAAAGGGAGGAAGATTATAGAGTTGAATAGTACATTGGCTTATGATTCTGTAGTTACTTCTATCTACGAAAGTAATTGAGCCATCGTTTACATCTTTGAAGTTGGTGTATATCGCTTTGTCACCTGTTATATGTCTTGAACATCCACTATCCAGGTACCATTTTGAATGGCTAGTCGCTTTGAAGGCTATGTGGGCAACAAGACATGGAACATTTGGAACCCATATCATTATGGTTATGGAATTAGGAGTTCCATTCACTTTTCTTTATTTTTGGGAGTTAGAATTTCTCCATTTTTATTAGCTCTGATTCCATCTGAGTTAGATTTTAGAAGCTCTTTGAGTAAGTCCATGATTTTTTCAGCTAAAGGTGATTTATTATATCTTTGATTTGTATAGTTCATGGCATTTGAGTTATTTTTAGGAACTTGAAGAGGTTTTGAATTTTTGAAATCATTTCGACCAAATTTTTTCAAATTCTTACCTTTAAAGTTTGAGGATTCTCCTTTTACAAATACAGGAGGTGAATTCTTGATTTTTAGAGAATAATTTTTTACATAGCCTAGGCATGATTTATCACCACATTTTTTAGATGAGGTTAACAATTTTTCAAGCTTTAGTTCTTTGTGGGTATATCTCCATGTATCCTTATAACTCGTAAAGGGAAGAAACTTCGAGTTTTAATTTCACATTTTTAGTTCTGAGTTTTTTTAATTATGACGTTTTGAAATTTAAGTCTAGTTTTATTTTTTCAAAACAATCTGAAAGATGAGATTTTTCTAAAACATTATTTTCAAGTTCTTCTTTTAATTTAACATATTTTTCTCTTTGAATTTTCAGTTTGACAACATTTTTGCAACTTTCCCTGTATAAGGCATTATAGGCGTCTTGAAGATCATCTTCATTTTCATCTTCAGGGTCACTCCTGAGATTTTCATAATCAGATATATTACAGCTATCTGAGGAGATGAATCTGGCTATAATGATAAGGGCTTTTACATCATTTGTATTTTCTTGTTCTGATTTATCAGACTAAGAAGAACTTTCAGAGACAGATGATTCATCCTAGGTAGCTATTATGTTATTTCTTTTTGACTTATCCCTTTTAGGACATTTATTCACCAAGTGCCCGTATTCATGGAAGTTAAAACATTGACTATCCTTTTTAAATTTCCAAGACTTAAAATTTCCTTTTCTTTTGTCAGATAATTTTTGAAAATCTGATCTTTTCTTGTTTTTGAAATTTCTATAAAATTTCTTAGCTAGCAATGCCATATTATCTTCTATATCTTCAAAATCAGAATTAGTAGAATTTTCTTTTGAAACAGATTTAGAAGATTTAATAGTAATGGACTTACTTTTGGGAGCTTTAAAATTGAACTCATATATTTGGAGAAAACCAACTAACACCTCATCCTTCATATTATCAGTATCTCTTAATTCATGAATGATAGTGACCTTAGAGTTGAATCTATCAGGAAGAGATTGTAGTATTTTTGTAGAGACCTTTCTTTCTAGGATTCCATCTCCTAGACCCCACATGGAATTTACTATATCATTTAGTTTCGTATAGAAGTCCATTAAAATTTTAATTTTCTTCCATATAAAAATCCTTAAATCTAGTAGTGAGGAGTTGAACTTTTAATTTCTTGACTATAATAGTTCCCTCATGTACCATTTCAAAAATATCCTAGGCTTTTTTGGCTATATCACATGAAATGATTCTCTTGAATTCATCAAGCGATAAAGCACATGTTATGGCATTTAAGGCCTTAGCATTTGAACTACTTTCACTTTTCTAAGATCTAGTCCATAAGTAGAATGCAATTTCTCTTATGGACTTGGTTCCACCTTCAGTTACTACTTCAGTCATAAGAGGTTTCCATTTGGTTACAGTGGCTTGCAACATGATTTCATTCATAAGAGGTTTCCATTTGGTATCTGATCCACACCGTCCACCCCACTTCCCAGCTTATTTTAGGCATTGAGCCGAAAAATGAAGCTGAACGGAATCATTGACGGGCCATATTCTATAAAATAGTGGTTTTGGGTGATTTAATCTGTTAGGGCCCGCTGTGATGTTTTTGTGAGTCAAAACATGTTGAATATTGGGCTTGTTTGATGTGTCCTGGGCCACACAACCCAGCATACGGAGTGGATTCTCCTTATGTGGGCCCCACCTATATAAATCCTTGGAAAAAAAGGAAGAAGGCCAGACATTGCTGCTGCCAGCATCTAGAGGACGCTGCAATAGGCAGTGTCCAGCTACTGCATACGAGGATTTATATAGGTGGGGCCGCACCATGATGTATGTCAAACATCTCCACCGTGCACTTGATGTGCCCCACCTAGATATTGGGATACCCCAAAAATCAGCACTACTAGGAGCTGAGGCGGTCCACATTACAAGCAGTAGGAGGTTGATCGTCTACTATTGAAACCCTTTTGAGTCATAGAAGTTTTGGATCTTTATGAAATTTATTTTTCCTCTTATTTTAAGTCCTTGTGACCTTATGGTCAGATTGGATGGAAAATAAACATATGATGGGCCCCACGTGGGATCCACCTGCTAATAGTAGATTGGTTAGTGCACCTCACAGTAACTATATAGCTGTTGTATTGACATCCCAAGTTCTGTGGGTCCCATCAGCCCCTGTCGCATCACGCTAGCAAGTTTGTGGCCCCATCATGGCATGTGTGGGGCCTACATGATGTATGTATTTTGGATTTGCATAGTCCATCTTTGAATGGTGCCATGTGGGCCACACCATAATGTATTTGTTTCATCCACACCATCCCGATGTGTTGGACGATGTTAGATTGTTTAGACGGTACTACCATGCCCCGCTGTGATACATGTTATTTATTCCACACTGCCCATCCGTGTGGGCTTGACCATGATGTACATGTATTGTACACACTGTTCAGTAATTAGACAGGTGCTGATGGTGCTATCCAAATTTTGGATAGTGTTGATTTACATGTCCAATGTTTGAACAATGCTGATATACTTAGACAATGTTTGGACAATGGTAATAGTGTACAATGATACACGTGTTACACCTGCAACTATTGAAATGATTTTTTTGTGTAATCCAAGCTCTGACTTGAGGCCTATTGGTGCGGCCCATCTTAATATATTTTGTGGCCCATTCGTTAAGGCCCACCTTGATGCAATTGCGGCTCATGTGATGAGGCCCATTATGGTGTGTATTAGGCCGTGGGACGTACCCCATTGTGATATATTGTCGGCCCATATGATGAGACTCATTGTGATGTATTTCCTACCGATTTGATGAGGCCCATTGTGATGTATTTTCAGCCTATTTGATGAGGCCGTATTTCAGGCCCATTCGGTAAGGCCCAACCAGATGTATTTTTTAGCCCATATATTATGGCCCATTTGACACATATGGGGCCCATGTATTGTGGCCCATTGTAATGTACATGAGGTCCATGAGCGAGGCCCAATGTGATGCATATGTAGCCCATAAGTGAGGCTAATCAGGATGTGTATTAGACCCTTAAGAGAGGCCCATGGTGATTTATATTGGGCCATTGTGTGAGGCCATGGGCCCACTATATGTTTGGCTCTTATGGGCCACTCCTTGGGAGTAATGTTGGGTAAATGTTCACATTGATGGGCAATGATGGTTAAATATCCTCATTGTGACCTTCCCTTAAGCCCTTTGTTAGGCCTATTATCAATGTAAATTAGCGATACCGATTATGAGTATGTGCTAGCATAACATCATGATACATGCTCATACGCATCATCTGCATGTTTGCATGATGTGATTGACCATTGTATATGTCATTGTGTAGGTTGTTACGAGACTCCCTGATAGGCGGAGATTATTTCACATGAGCGCATGGTATGCACAGGATTAATGCATGACTGGATTGTATAATTCATATATCTTGCATTTTGTGTTGTGATTACTGTACGTCCTATTGACATCAGAGTCGTGACCTCCACAGGCACATCGTGGATGGGCAGATGGGACACTGGAAATGTTTAGTTTTGGCATACGGGTGCCATAGATGTCCCTGGGTGAAAATCTATAAACCTCTGTGACTAGGAGACGCTCTAATGTCTTGACCGAGTGGATATACATAATCACATGAGGGCCGTATACTATTAGGCCGTGTCTCTCACTGTATCATGGTCGGTTGGAAAGGGGTGTGACCTTACCCGCCTGAGTGAGGGCACAATATTTAGGTTGAGTTTGACTAGCTTAAGGAATGTATCCGCTATCAATGAGTCGGGCCTGATATTGGTAGGCAGATAGTGAAGTCTCTTTCACTTACCCAATTGTGAGCTCAAATAGGGGCGAAAAGCTGGCATAGAGTGTAATAGACTCCGGTGATGATCCCAGAGATGTACGGTACTTATATGTGGACTTATTGAGTAGGAGTTGCATACTCATTTATTCATTCACTCACTATCCACTCAGGCTAGTGGTACGCAACTATTTGTTATGTGTACCTTCATAATGGCTAGGATATCGATTGAGGCATGCGGCTAACTTGAGATCAGGAGTTTACCATATTGAGTCTGACTATCCAAATTTAGTATGGGACTAATTTGGATAAAAGTCCCTTGTGGTGGACTTCGTAACCTGCTATACTACATACTATCATCCCGACTTTACACTCCAGCATGGTCATTTCATTTGCATCACATATTACATTGTGTCCTTAAGACAAAACATTTGGTTTACGGTGCTTTTGTATTGCATAACCTAATTAAGGTTGACGATATTCGTGGACTCGGTATCTAATATTGTCTTATTATGTTTTCGCATCGAATTAGATTGGATAAGGCTTATGGTATTTATGGACTTACTAGCATGTTTCCATATTACTCTGATATTGCATGATTTATGGATTGTGAGTATTTCCACTTACTCTAATATCTATATGCTTGGCACGTACATCGCACACACTTTCACCACCTCTAAGCTTTGTATAAGCTTATGCACGATAGATGCGTACATGTGGTGTTAGGTTGCAGCAACATTGAGCATGGATCATGCATCGGTCTTCTGGAGCTTTGATTTCGATATATGTATTTCCCTTCCAACACTTATTCAAATATTTATATTAGTGGATATGTGATGATGATGTTGCCTTTGTGATTTGGAAAAACTTATGGTTAAACTTATTATGAGTTAAATGTACATTGAAAAATCCTCCTTGTAAGATCCCAAGATCAGAATCTGGCATATGGATGCTAGGAGCCGAGAATGGGCTACTTCGAAGGCTGTCAGCATCGGATTTAGCGATCAAATTTTTTTTGGATCCGGTCATGACGAATAGGACTATGCCAAATAAAAATTAAAGTGCTGAAATATTAGCTAAAATAGAAATTTCAATCGCACTAGTATTAAAAAATTGATTCAAACTAGCTCATAAGACAGCCTACACCCAAAACAAATTTTAAGTAAGACAACCTTATTTCATGAATGTTTGTAAGAATCAAGATCTCGAACCAAGCAAGAGAAAATAAAGCTATCTATTACAAACATTCACCACTTTTGCATAAATAAAATTATAAACATTCTTCACAATTGCAAAAATTAAACATTCATCACAACACCAAGAGTTATAGTGGTTCGGTGTGTACAACAATTGTTCTCAAATATCCACACCTACTCCACTCCCAATAATGACTAACCACGTGATATTAGCTTTCAATATAAATAAGGTTTTCACAAGGTCACCTTAAAACCTAATACAATTGTGACTTTAAAGGGAAATCACAAACAAAAATCCCTCACTAAGATTTTCTGACTATCTCAAGAAAACTAACATATGATATTTTCTAGCTATTTCAATAAAACCAAAATATAAAAGTAAGATATACATATCTTCTCAAATGAAGATGTATCAGTCGATGTAATCATAGAACCATTTCTCTTGTCGTAGATTGTTCAATGTTCAGTTACATAGACAAGGGTTCAAGGTTTTAAATTGATTTTCAATAGTTTCAAACCAAAGGTTATTTGTTTGAATTCCTTAAGATCTCAAAGAAGAGTATTTACTCTCTTTATAAAATAAAATTCAAATCATATGAGATTAAGGAATTAAAAAAAATAAGCTATTAAAAAATTATAAATATCGCGCAATAGATTGAGTATAATAGGGGCTTCTATCTCTTTTGATGATGGATTTGATGTGCTTGAATTGTATTTTTGGATTGAGTGAAAACCTCTATTTATAGGCAGAAAAGTTATTTCTTCGACTTGTCTAAGTTCCAACAAATTTTTAAATTCGAGCATGATAAGATACAACAGAACTTCAATTGGTCGAAGGCCCTACTCAACTATTCAAGGGCCGTATTCAACTGGTCAAGCATGGTCTTCAACTGGTCAAGGGTGCCAAAAATCCGAACTAATTCAGTTGCTAGACTTCGTGTAACACCCTGAAAATCGGGGGTCGTGTATAAACCCAACTCCCGAGTTCCAGACCGTCACTTATGCAACCAAAATGATTATGATTCAATGTTGTCTGAGTTAAAGCATTCACATGAGTAAAAGTATACCAAAACTGCAATTCATACTCTAGATTCAGTGATAAAAGCAAGCGAAAGACTAAAAGATATACATATCACTGTATGGAAAACAAAATATATCTCAACTGTCTCCAAAGTATGAATACATCTCTGAGTCTCATATACATGTAAATATACAGAATCAAAAGGTCAAAAATAGTCCCACTGAGAAGTCCCACCAATCCAGGCCACCTAAGCAAAGCCGTTGTGGTACTGCATATATGAGAACTCATCCTGGTCCTCATCATAATCCGGCTCTGCCTCCTGAATCGCTGCCTCACCTGCATCTAAGACAGGGTCTGGTGGGTGTTGCTGTAACACCCTGAAAATCAGGGGTCGTGTATAAACTCAACTCCCGAGTTCCAGACCGTCACTTATGCAACAAATATGGTTATGATTCAATGTTGTCTGATTTAAAGCATTCACATGAGTAAAAGTATACCAAAACTGCAATTCATACTTCAGATCCAGTGATAAAAGCAAGCGGAAGACTAAACAATATATATATCACTGTATGGAAAAACAAAGTAATCTCAACTGTCTCCAAAGTATGACTACATCTCTGAGTCTCATATACATGTAAATAGACAAAAGAATAAGTTCAAAATAGTCCCACTGAAGTCCCCCTCGATCCAGGTCACCTACGGGAAGCCGTCGTGGTACTGCATATACGAGAACTCATCCTGGTCCTCGTCAATCTCCGGCTCCACCTCCTGGATCTCGTCGTCACCTGCAACTACAACAGGGTCAGGTGGGTGTTGCAAACACCATCCCGTAACGTGGGAATGAGTGATCAACTCAGTGGAATCATAGAGCAAAGATTAGCATGTTCACAATTCAATCACGCGATAATAGTAAAGCAGTAAATCAGACAATCCTAATACTGTTGTTTAATGCAAGATGATATGACGTGATGTATGCCCTCACTGACGATCACCCTCATGCGGCAACATCTTACGACCGCGGCTTGCCACACTCCCTAGAGTGCTCCACATCTTCCAGGCACATGCAATGCTATGGTGATATGATTACCGAGTTGTTATTAGTCCATTCAAACAGCAGGATTGGGAAACTAAGGTACTTCCCTTGTATCAATCCCAACACGGATCCTGTCTAGGGTCGTCACTCCTCGTAATCTCATACGATGTACATTTCGTAGGTCACTGCAAGGGCTGCCAGGGCTGTTGCTCGCACTCGTTGCACCGCTCCCCCATCACCTTATCAATACAGGCCTACTGTATTCTACTGCACGGAAGGGTCGTCGCCTCCCGTGGACTCAGAATACGCTCGCGGTCACTACAAAGGGCTCGTCGCCTGATCAGTGTAGGCCGACAGCTAGAATATAGTGTCCCATACCACCATAATCTGCTCACGAGTCAAGGTGCTCACTGGTCACTACGGGGAGGTTTGTGGCCCCAGCGTAGGCCGACAGCTCGACCACGGTGTCCCATACCACCATGCCCGGCTCATGAGTCTTCGTGGATCAAGGTACCACGGTTAATAGGGTTTACAATGGTAAGTTCAGTACCCTAGGTTCAAACAGTTATGATACATACAAGGTGAACAAACATCGGCCAGTCGGGTTACTTGACGGGCTCGACTAGCGCGTTCGCATCTCGAATTGAACGACATGAAGTGCGTAAAACACTTCGCGTGGCCTAACCACTGCCGCCAACTCTCAACACGAATCACATTCATCGACGCGTCGTTCGTGGCTATGACCAGTCAGCCACGAATTCGCTCGGTTACCGACTGCCTGGACTAAGTCAAGTCCCACACATCTATGGAATTACATTAACACTATACAAAGGTATTGGAATTGAAATACATCATGTGAGCATGTTAGCACATGTTATAACATCCAACTTAAGCAAATCTTCAAGGCATACTTCCCAAGCATATTCAACTTAAGCAAATCCTCAAGGCATACTTTTTATGCATGTAATGCGATCATGCATAAGGTCAACATGTAGAAAATCATTTAGGTCAGCATATTAATCATGAAATCAATCACAAACTACTACATAACATCATTCAATACAATACATACTAATACAAGCATTTATACAAACACATACACTACACACTTAAGTCCACATATAGTATGTCGACCCAAAGTGCGCAACTTGGCGAATCTCTTCGCCAAACTGATTATGCAAGCATTCCTAACTCACTAATGCGGCGACAATCCATGTCAATCACGTCAGCAAAATATGCATGTAGACCGTACTTCCTACAAATGACTAAAATGCCCTAAATCTCATATTCTTCGTTAATTTGCGAAACAGGAAACGGAGAGCATGTTGTACATGTCAAACGGTGATGCCGTCGATAATCTACTATTAAACGACATTGAAAGCGTTGTAAACCGTCAATCAAAGCGTCTAAAATCCTCACCTAATCTCTTACGGTCGCGAGAATTTGAACGGAGCGTGTACGCTTCGTCTACGGCAGTAGGAGAACCTGATTTGTGGATTTAGTTAGCTAACATATTCAGAATCTACATAAACCCTAAATCAGTAAGTTTTTGGGGTTTTTCTATACCTGAAAAAGTGGAAAAATCACCAGCCAGGTGATTGGAATGAAGTGTTGAAGCAGCAACCGTTGGTGGCTCGGAAGCGGGAAAAATCTCCTCTTCCCTTTCTCTCAAACTCTCTCTCTCTCTTATGCTAGGGTTTGTGAAATTCGTATGCAAGGAAGGAATGAGGGTTTCAACCCCTTTTATAAGCTTGGAAACGCCGAAAATAGGCTCCGGGACGAAGTTCACTTATCGCCTATCCATTTCGGGGCTGTTTCGGTCCAAAAACTGATTTCTGGTGGTCCCCTGGTCGATTGCGATCAGACTTAAGCTCATGGGTACCAGATGTACCTCGTATTAAGTTTTCAGTCTGGCAGGGTTCGCAGATCGCACGTGGCGGACCAGTTTCAGTTCAGCGGTCACCGCACATAGATCAGGACTGAAAGTTCCGTGACAATAAATAGATATTTTTCCTGATCCGAGGGTGTAATCTGGATGAATTCTGACGGTCAGAACGCTTAATACTGACACGTCAAGTCGTGTGCCAGATCTAAATTTGAAATTCCCAATTCGTCCCTATTTGCGGTCGCTTCAGTCCGGGTTCAACGAAATACTCTGTGATTATCGGCTTGACTTGATCTTTGAGATGATTGTCAAGTCCAGCTGGGCGGTTCTAACGGTCTAAGGTAGGTGGTATCAGACCTTCGACGTGCGGTCTAAATCCAATACAAAAGTTCAATATGGTCCAGAGGACAAACCTGCTTAGAGTTGGATCCAAGGTTATAGAGTATTGTAGAGTTGTCTGTTCTACTCGATTTGGGTCTTGTAGAACGTATTTAAAGTGATCAGGGACTATTTCCCAGCTACTCTAGCGTTGCGCTAGCTAACTTACGTTTAATTTCCATGGAAATATTTATACGCGATTTCGGGTCAAATCGGTACTCGATTCCAAGTACGGATTTTTCACGGGCGTTACAATCTACCCCCCTTAACAAATAATTTCGTCCTCGAAATTTGTACCTGTTCGTACTCCTCGAGAAGGTGTGGGTAGTTCTTTCTGATCTCGGCTTCTGTCTCCCAAGTGGCCTCCTCCTCAGAGTGATGCGTCCATAGTACCTTCACAAGGGGAATCACCTTGCTACGCAGTACCTGCTCCTTCCGGTCTAAGATGCGTGCCGGTCGCAGGATATAAGTAACATCCTCTCCTAACTGCACCTGCTCCCACCTGATGATATGGGAAGGATCAGCAACGTACTTCTTCAGCATAGAAACATGAAATACGTTGTGGACGCTCGCGAGGGGCGTGGGTAAAGCCAATCGGTAAGCCACTGCTCCCACACGATCGAGGATCTGAAATGGACCAATGAATCGCGGTGCCAGCTTCCCCTTCTTCCCGAACCGAAGGACTCCCTTCATAGGGAAAACTCGCAAAAACACATGATCCCCGACTGTGAACTCTAGTGGTCTCCGTCTCGTATCGGCGTAGCTCTTCTGTCTGCTCTGCGCTGTAAGAAGCCGACGTCGAATAATATCAATCTTCTCTGACGTCGCCTGCACCAACTCTGGGCCAATCAAGCTGCGCTCACCGACCTCTAACCAGCAATGCGGTGCGCGACAAGGTCGCCCATACAGCGCCTCATAAGGTGCGATGCCGATACTCGTCTGGAAGCTATTGTTGTAAGCAAACTCCGCATATGCAAGACAGTCATCCCAACTGTCCTTGAAGTCCAATGCGCAAGCCCGCAACATGTCCTCCAGGATCTGGTTCACTCGCTCCATCTGTCCGTCCGTCTGTGGGTGGAAGGCAGTACTGAACTTCAACTTCACACCCATAGCCTCCTGAATGCGAGTCCAGAAAATAGAAGTGAACCGCGTGTCTCTGTCCGACACGATCTCCAACGGAACTCCATGCAGACGCACAATCTCTCGGATATACAATCTAGCCAGCTCGTCTGCAGAGTTCGTAACTCTGATCGGTAGGAAGTGCGCCGACTTCGTCAATCGGTCGACGATCACCCAAATGGAATCATGCCCCTTTCTCGTCCTCGGCAACCCAGAAATGAAGTCCATGGAAATGAAATCCCATTTCCACTCTGCAATCGGCATAGGCTGCAAAAGTCCAGGTGGTCGGCGATGCTCTGCCTTCACCTGCTGACAAGTGAGACAACGGGACACGAACTCAGCAATGTGGGTCTTCATACCTTCCCACCAGTACGTCCTCTTCACGTCACGATACATCTTCGTGCTGCCAGGATGCATCGCGAGTCTAGTAGAATGCGCAGCCTCGAGAATCTCTCGTCTCAAGTCAGGGACATCTGGGACGCATAGGCGGCCACGGTAACGTAAGCCTCCATCCATACCAACTCGCCAGTCGGCGTCAGCATCATCACTGGCCTGCTCTCGAAGCTCAGTAAGATGCACGTCGTCCCTCTGCGCCTCGATGACACGGTCATCGATCGGGGATCGCACCTGAACATGTGCGATGAACTCAAATGGCTCCTCTACGGTGAGTTTCTGCTCAAAGTCTCGCAAAAACTCAACCATATCCCACTCGGCAACCATCAGCGGAGCCGCAAACTCTATCGCCTTCTTGCGGCTCAACGCATCAGCCACAAGGTTCGCCTTCCCAGGATGGTAAGAGACTTCAAACTTGAAGTCCTTCAGCGTCTCCATCCATCGCCGCTGCCTCATATTCAAGTCTCGCTGCGTGAATATGTACTTGAGGCTCTTGTGGTCGCAAAAGAGCTCGAACTCCTCTCCGTAGAGGTAATGTCTCTAGAGTCTCAGTGCGAATATAACGGCTGCCAACTCCAGGTCGTGTGTAGGGTAATTCTCCTCGTGCTTCCTTAATTGTCTCGAGGCATACGAAATTACCCTGTCCCTCTGCATAAGGACACAACCCAAACCAACGCTAGACGCGTCAGTGTATATAGTGTATCTAACCCCCTGCTCTGGCAATACTAGCACAGGGGCGGACGTAAGTCTGTCCTTCAGCTCCTGAAAAGCTGACTCCGCCCTATCATTCCAGGCGAACCTCACGTCCTTCCGTGTCAACTGAGATAAGGGTCTCGCGATCTTCGAGAAATCCTGAATGAAGCGCCGATAGTAGCCAGCGAGACCCAAGAAACTCCTCACCTCAGTGACAGAACCAGGCTGCTCCCAGTCCTGCACCGCAGCTACCTTAGACAGGTCAACTGCCATGTCGTCCTTGGACACCACGTGTCCCAGAAACTTCACCTCCTGCTTCCAGAAGTCGCACTTCTTGTACTGTGCGAACAACTGATGTCGTCTGAGCGTATCCAGGACCAAACGCAAATGCTCCTCATGCTCCTCTCGACTCCTAGAGTATACCAAAATGTCGTCGATGAAGACAACGACGAATCGATAGAGGAAAGGCCGAAAAACCCGGTTCATCAGATCCATGAACACGGCCGGTGCGTTCGTGAGACCGAACGACATCACGAGGAAATCGTAGTGACCAAAACTGGTCCTGAATGCTGTCTTCTGCACGTCCTCATCTCTGACGCGCAGCTGATGATATCCTGACTGAAGATCAATCTTCGAGAAGTACTGCGCTCCTCTCAACTGATCAAACAAGTCATCGATCCTGGGTAAAGGGTACTTGTTCTTCACTGTGAGCTGGTTCAGCCTACGATAATCAATACACAATCGCAGCGAACCGTCCTTCTTCTTCACGAACAAGACCGGTGCTCCCCAAGGAGATACACTAGGCCGTATAAAGCCAAGCTCTAGCAGACCATCAATCTGCGTCCGTAACTCCTCCATCTCACAAGGTGCCATGCGATACGTCGGCAGTGAGACGGGTGTAGAACCAGGAATCAGATCGATAGTGAAATCAATCTCACGTCGGGGCGGCAAACCAGGGATCTTCCTGAACAGATCCCCGAACTCAGACACAACTGGCGTCTGCTCAAGTACCTGGGCACCAGCGTCGCGCAATAGAGTGGCGTAGCTAAGAATGCGGAAAGGAAGATTTACCCGCACTGAAAATGTGAAAGGCGTGCCCTCAGGCTCGTACACCGTCACCACACGAGCCTCGCAGTCAATCTCGGCTCTCGCTGCAGTCAACCAGTCCATGCCAAGAATGACGTCGAGATATACGAGCGAGGGATCGACGACCAGATCAAGAGTCATCGTCCTGCCTCCCAGATCAATTAAACAACCCTCACACATCTGGGTGACATCCGAATAATCTCCATGAGCTGCAAGGACTCGCACGCTATCCATAGTGATAGTCTGCAACCCAAGACGTCTGACTACGGCACGCGATATCAAAGAAATCGTGGAACCAGTGTCCACCATGATAAGAACGGGAGTACCTCCGATATGGCCCGTGACCTCGAAGGCTGAGTGCTGGAAAGTCGGCATCGTAGCTGCCTCAGCGGTCAGTGCATGAACTCGTGCCTGCTGTGGCCGGTTCGGCCGCTGTGTCAAGGGCCGTGGGGGCTGTCGAATCTGCGATACTGTGGGTCTGAAAGAGGGATGCGCAGGAGCTGACCGTATAGGCGGTGCTGATATCGCCTGTGGACGTACACGATCAATCTTCTGCGGCGGCGAGAACCCATTGTCCCGCATCCTGGAGAAGCAACTCTGCGATAAATGGCCCGTCCTCCCACAGTACGTGCATGATAAATCAGGGCACCGAAACGGTCGTACAGGCGCCGTGGTCCTGGTAGGAGGATCAATGCGAGGCCTCTTGCCCGCGAAGGGCCTATCTGGCAACTCCGGTCGCGGCCTGGAAGTAGTCGGGCCTCGAGATCGCGCCAGTCGATCCACGTCCTGCTCTGCCCGCATGGACATATGAACCAACTCCGCATAGGAAGGGAAACTGACGCAGCACATCTTCAACCGAATATCCGGTCGCAAGCCCTCCAAAAAGCGCCGTATGCGCATCTGCTCATCAGCCAGAATCGTCGGGACGTACCTGCCCAACTCTGTGAACCGATGCTCATACTCGGTAACCGTCATCGCTGCCTGTCTGAGACGGAGAAACTCATTCTCCCTCTCGTGCCTGTAGGTCTGGGGATAATACTTCTCATGGAAGCGGAACTCGAATGCTGCCCACGTCCATACGAAATCTGCGGCAACAGTCCGCAATATACTATCCCACCACATACTGGCCTCTCTCTCAAATAGGAAGGTAGCCAGCTCTACCTGCTCTGCCTCGGTACAGTGTAACATGCGTAGAATCTTCGACACTCGGTCGAGCCAGAACTCTGCCTCCTCAGGTCTGTGAGAACCCGAAAAAGTAGGAGGCCGCAAGCGCTGAAATCGCTCCAGAAGGCCCCGTGTGTCGGCAGGATTCCCCGCAGGGAAAGCAGGCTGCGCAGGATGTGCTATGCCCTCATCCTGGGCGTAAGTATAGGCATCCTCAGCTGGATGCGCAGGTGGTACAGGTGGAGTAGAGGTAGTCGCACCCCCACCCTGGGCTAAAGTCCCAACTATAGTGGTCAATAGCTGCTGCTGCTGTAGCATCATAGCCATCATCTGCTCGAATCTATCAGGGGGTAGAGCAGGCTGTGGCGGATGAGGTGCGGAAGTAGATGCGCGCTGTGGCTCTCGAACTGATGGTGTAAATGGCGGTGGTCCATCTGTAGGACCAACAGCAGGCTGAGACGATCGAACAGTCTCAGGAATCGGGCCCACAGCAGGGTCCGGACGAGTGCCAGACTGAGAAGGAGTCTGATCCATCTGCTCAGACAATGAAAGCCGAACCGCGCTCCTCGTAGTCTTAGGTGGCATTCCCTATATTCAAAATAGGGCGCAACCTTGTCAGTCTCAATTGCACAAATACACCACAATCATTCACTTAAAGAGTCAAAGGCATTCCATGCATTTCAATTAATCAAAATTGTCACAATACAAGGGATATATCCTTACAAGCATCATGACTAGAATGACATGGAAATTAAGACAGTTAAGCAACAGCAACATAAGCAAAGCACTAGCCCTAATAGGCTTTACACACATAAAACAGGAAATAGCTAACTACTAATAATCAACATCAAAGATCGCATCGCTAGTCGGAATCTGGTGACGGAGGAGGAGCACCCTTATCCTGTAAACAACACAGGATTGCCTTCAAGGTGCGAGTCACCTTGCCAAATTTCTTCTTCGTAACGGCCTTGGCATCAGCGGCCTCTGCTCGAAGTTCTTGGACTTCCCTTCGCAAAGCGGTCTAACTCTCCTCCATCCGAGCAATGCGATCGTCAATAGTAGTCTGCGCAGAAGGAGGAGGGCTCTCATCAGTATCCTGAGCCTCCTCTTCTGCTTCTTCCTGAACCTCTTCCTGAACCTCTGCTCTAGGTTCTTCTTCGCTTTGATCTTCCTCTTCATCAAAGTCGTCCCCACTATCCCTTTCGAGTTGATTTTCACGGTATTGCGACCCAATCTTCATCTTGAGCATTGTCGACTCATCGATGGTGTGAATCGATACTGGCAATTCGGGTCCAAGTCTATAGGCAAACTCAAGCGCAATCTTTCAAATGAGTCGGCCAAAGGGAAGGGATTCGGATGTTCTCCTCGACCTGGCTATGAGAACTATCTGCCGTAAGATGAAAGTGGCCATACATACGTTCTCTCCCTGGGCCACCAGAAATAAGAAATCGACCATAAGACGTGTACATTCAATGCGGTTCGTCGACCTAGGATAAACATTGAACGTGCAGATATGGTGCAGCAGGCGCAGATCCTCAGACATGTACGTCGCTTTGAGGCTATTATTAGGCTGCCATGGAACCAACTTACCGCACAGAAACCTGGTGCGGTGATCTCGTTCACGTCTAGTCCTCAAATTCTTCTCACTTGGATGTACATCACCTAGAGGCACGTTGAGAAGTCGCGCAACCAACCGGACGTCGATCGTAGCCATCCGATCTCTACCAAAAGGGATTTTGAACTGTAAGGGCTCCAAGGTAGGACTCTGGATGTTAGCATAGAAGGCACGAACAGTGCTCACATTAGCACGAGCGCGAGCTTCAAAGATCGGCCCCCAGTGCGCAGCTTCAATGCGTTCGAACAACAGATATTCGCTGAACAATCGCCCATCTACGTCCGCCTCAAATAACACTCTACGATCAGTGTATTCACCATGAGGCATCTCTGATAGGATGGTTCGTCCAAGATGTGCATGGGGATCCAAATCCCGCTTTGTACGGCACTCCAGGACTGCAGCTGGACCTGCGGCGGTGCTTGAACTTGCGGCACCACCCCGCGGTCTTCTCGATCAAGCAGGGCGGCTCGGCCCAGCCTCGTCTGTCGCAGTTTTCCTCTTACCCATCAAAGATATGATGGATGAGAGCGACAAAAGGCCCAAAATGGCTTCCACAAAAGCCATGGAAAACGTCGAAAATGTGGAGAAATGGCTGCCCAATCTGACAAAAGGAAATCTAGGTGTCGTAGAGGGACGCTTCAAGCTTCCCAAGGCTGTACTTTCAGGGAAAAATTCAAACAAAAGGATGGAATGGAGCTGCTCACGATTTCAGCACTATTTGGGGGATTTTGGAGCTCCAAATGGGGAAATCTTCAAGGAAAGGGGCTTCCAACACCCCTTTAATATATGGGTGGTGGTCAGTTTTGGCCAAGGAAGGGTTTAGGAGGGGTTTGGGTCGCCGGGGTTTGGAATGGAGTGCTGAAAATCGAATCTAGGGTATGCAAGGGGGCTGTTTGTGAAGGAGAGGTGGGTTTTGGGGGTTTTCGTGCTATGGGAGTTACATAGGGGTGATGTGGAGGGCATTTAAGTGGGTGCGCCCGAAGGGCAGCACCAACGGAGGTCGCCGGCCGGCGATGGCATCGCCGGTCAACTCGAAAGTTGACCGGTGGGACCCCATGGGTCTGGTCCCCCATGGTCCCAGGGCCCCAAAAAATTAGGTCCCACCCCTTGGTTCATAGCATTTTGGTCTCTATGAGCCCAAACATGTGTTCGGAGCTTTCCGGGTCCACATTGCAATCCCGAATACCAAACCATATGATGCAGCATATGAATTTGGGGTAGAAGGAGCCAGTACATCTTTCTAGCTCCTTAGTTGCTAAAGAAAGTGAAGTTAGAATGGCCTTATGGCCATTTTTCATGAAATTTTACTATTCACTGTAAAATTTGGTGAATGTGCTAATTTGTGTTATTTTCACATTAGGTTTGATGCCTAATATGAAATGGATAAGAAATAACTGAAGGTTGAAGTGTTTAGAGAAGGCATTTTGAAGATTTTTGGTGAAACGGGGTTTTTAAGCCCTGGCGATTGATTACTGGAGTCGTGGTCATCCCACAGCCCAAAGATTCACTTTTACGGTTTAAAACCGCTCATAGGACGTCTCCACCCGACTTCGTACAGCTTAGAAGTGATTCGGGTCGCTTTACGCGACCCGAGATACGTTACAGACTCGATCTTGCGATCGATCCTTATAGACTTCGCCTATCGGCGAATCTGTGATCCTAGAAGTGTTTCTAGACCCTTCCCGCACCCACCTAAGTCAAAGGAAGCGACAGCGTACGTCGCAAGACCATAACCCAGGCCCAGTATACTCTCATTCATGCTCTGATACCAACTTGTAACACCCTGAAAATCGGGGGTCGTGTATAAACTCAACTCCCGAGTTCCAGACCGTCACTTATGCAACAAATATGGTTATGATTCAATGTTGTCTGATTTAAAGCATTCACATGAGTAAAAGTATACCAAAACTGCAATTCATACTTCAGATCCAGTGATAAAAGCAAGCGGAAGACTAAACAATATATATATCACTGTATGGAAAAACAAAGTAATCTCAACTGTCTCCAAAGTATGACTACATCTCTGAGTCTCATATACATGTAAATAGACAAAAGAATAAGTTCAAAATAGTCCCACTGAAGTCCCCCTCGATCCAGGTCGCCTACGGGAAGCCGTCGTGGTACTGCATATACGAGAACTCATCCTGGTCCTCGTCAATCTCCGGCTCCACCTCCTGGATCTCGTCGTCACCTGCAACTACAACAGGGTCTGGTGGGTGTCGCAAACACCATCCCGTAACGTGGGAATGAGTGATCAACTCAGTGGAATCATAGAGCAAAGATTAGCATGTTCACAATTCAATCACGCGATAATAGTAAAGCAGTAAATCAGACAATCCTAATACTGTTGTTTAATGCAAGATGATATGACGTGATGTATGCCCTCACTGACGATCACCCTCATGCGGCAACATCTTACGACCGCGGCTTGCCACACTCCCTAGAGTGCTCCACATCTTCCAGGCACATGCAATGCTATGGTGATATGATTACCGAGTTGTTATTAGTCCATTCAAACAGCAGGATTGGGAAACTAAGGTACTTCCCTTGTATCAATCCCAACACGGATCCTGTCTAGGGTCGTCACTCCTCGTAATCTCATACGATGTACATTTCGTAGGTCACTGCAAGGGCTGCCAGGGCTATTGCTCGCACTCGTTGCACCGCTCCCCCATCACCTTATCAATACAGGCCTACTGTATTCTACTGCACGGAAGGGTCGTCGCCTCCCGTGGACTCAGAATACGCTCGCGGTCACTACAAAGGGCTCGTCGCCTGATCAGTGTAGGCCGACAGCTAGAATATAGTGTCCCATACCACCATAATCTGCTCACGAGTCAAGGTGCTCACTGGTCACTACGGGGAGGTTTGTGGCCCCAGCGTAGGCCGACAGCTCGACCACGGTGTCCCATACCACCATGCCCGGCTCATGAGTCTTCGTGGATCAAGGTACCACGGTTAATAGGGTTTACAATGGTAAGTTCAGTACCCTAGGTTCAAACAGTTATGATACATACAAGGTGAACAAACATCGGCCAGTCGGGTTACTTGACGGGCTCGACTAGTGCGTTCGCATCTCGAATTGAACGACATGAAGTGCGTAAAACACTTCGCGTGGCCTAACCACTGCCGCCAACTCTCAACACGAATCACATTCATCGACGCGTCGTTCGTGGCTATGACCAGTCAGCCACGAATTCGCTCGGTTACCGACTGCCTGGACTAAGTCAAGTCCCACACATCTATGGAATTACATTAACACTATACAAAGGTATTGGAATTGAAATACATCATGTGAGCATGTTAGCACATGTTATAACATCCAACTTAAGCAAATCTTCAAGGCATACTTCCCAAGCATATTCAACTTAAGCAAATCCTCAAGGCATACTTTTTATGCATGTAATGCGATCATGCATAAGGTCAACATGTAGGAAATCATTTAGGTCAGCATATTAATCATGAAATCAATCACAAACTACTACATAACATCATTCAATACAATACATACTAATACAAGCATTTATACAAACACATACACTACACACTTAAGTCCACATATAGTATGTCGACCCAAAGTGCGCAACTTGGCGAATCTCTTCGCCAAACTGATTATGCAAGCATTCCTAACTCACTAATGCGGCGACAATCCATGTCAATCACGTCAGCAAAATATGCATGTAGACCGTACTTCCTACAAATGACTAAAATGCCCTAAATCTCATATTCTTCGTTAATTTGCGAAACAGGAAACGGAGAGCATGTTGTACATGTCAAACGGCGATGCCGTCGATAATTAACTATTAAACGACATTGAAAGCGTTGTAAACCGTCAATCAAAGCATCTAAAATCCTCACCTAATCTCTTACGGTCGCGAGAATTTGAACGGAGCGTGTACGCTTCGTCTACGGCAGTAGGAGAACCTGATTTGTGGATTTAGTTAGCTAACATATTCAGAATCTACATAAATCCTAAATCAGCAAGTTTTTGGGGTTTTTCTATACCTGAAAAAGTGGAAAAATCACCAGCCAGGTGATTGGAATGAAGTGTTGAAGCAGCAACCGTTGGTGGCTCGGAAGCGGGAAAAATCTCCTCTTCCCTTTCTCTCAAACTCTCTCTCTCTTATGCTAGGGTTTGTGAAATTCGTATGCAAGGAAGGAATGAGGGTTTCAACCCCTTTTATAAGCTTGAAAACGCCGAAAATAGGCTCCGGGACGAAGTTCACTTATTGCCTATCCATTTCGGGGCTGTTTCGGTCCAAAAACTGATTTCTGGTGTTCCCTTGGTCGATTGCGATCAGACTTAAGCTCATGGTTACCAGATGTACCTCGTATTAAGTTTTCAGTCTGGCAGGGTTCGCAGATCGCACGTGGCGGACCAGTTTCAGTTCAGCGGTCACCGCACATAGATCAGGACTGAAAGTTTCGTGACAATAAATAGATATTTTTCCTGATCCGAGGGTGTAATCTGGATGAATTCTGACGGTCAGAACGCTTAATACTGATGCGTCAAGTCGTGTGCCAGATCTAAATTTGAAATTCCCAATTCGTCCCTATTTGCGGTCGCTTCAGTCCGGGTTCAACGAAATACTCTGTGATTATCGGCTTGACTTGATCTTTGAGATGATTGTCAAGTCCAGCTGGGCGGTTCTAACGGTCTAAGGTAGGTGGTATCAGACCTTCGACGCGCGGTCTAAATCCAATACAAAAGTTCAATATGGTCCAGAGGACAAACCTGCTTAGAGTTGGATCCAAGGTTATAGAGTATTGTAGAGTTGTCTGTTCTACTCGATTTGGGTCTTGTAGAACGTATTTAAAGTGATCAGGGACTATTTTCCAGCTACTCTAGCGTTGCGCTAGCTAACTTACGTTTAATTTCCATGGAAATTATTTATACGCGATTTCGGGTCAAATCGGTACTCGATTCCAAGTACGGATTTTTCACGGGCGTTACAGTTGCAAACACCATCCCGTAACGTGGGAGTGAGTAGCTAACTCAGTAGAATAATAGAGCAAAGATTAACATATTCTCAAATCAATCATGCGATAATAGTAAAGCAGTAAATCAAACATTCCTAATACTGTTGTTAATGCAATATGACATGACATGATGGATGCCCTCACCGACATTCTCCCTCATACGGCACCATCTGCGTCCGCGGCATGCTTGCGTACCGCTCAGTGCTCCACATCTTCCAGGCACATGCAATGTGATGGTGATATGATTATTGAGTTATTATTAGTCCATCAAACAGCAGGATTAGGAAACTAAGGTACTTCTCTTATATCATTCCCAACACAGATCCTGTCTAGGGTCGTCACTCCTAGTAATCTCATACAATGTATATTTTGTAGGTCACTGCAAGGGCTGCTAGGGCTGTTGCTCGCACTCGTTGTACCACTCCCTCATCACCTTATCAATACAGGCCTACTGTACTCTCATTGCTACGGAAGGGTCGTCGCCTCCCGTAGACTCAGAATACACTCGAGGTCACTACAAAGGGCTGCCAGGGCTGTTGCTCGCACTCGTTGCACCGCTCCCCCATCACCTTATCAATGTAGGCCGACAGTAAGAATATAGTGTCCCATACCACCATAATCTACTCACGAGTCATAGGTGCTCACTGGTCAATACGGGGAGGTTTGTGGCCCCAGTGTAGGCCGACAGCTCGACCACGGTGTCCCATACCACCATGCCCGGCTCATGAGTCTTTATAGATCAAGGTACCATGGTTGATAGGGTTTACAATGGTAAGTTCAGTACCCTAAGTTCAAGCAGTTATGACTCATATAGGGTGAACATACAATGGCCAGTCGGGTTACTTGACGGGCTCGACTAGCACGAGCGCATCTCAAGTCGAACGACGTGAAGTGCATAAAACACCTCGTGTGGCCTAACCACTGCCGCCAACTCCAAAACACGACTCGCTTTCATCGACGCATCGTTCGTGGCAAAGATAAGACGACCACGAATTTACTCAGTTACCGACTGCCTGGACTAGGTATAGTCCCAAACATTTATGAATTCACATCAGCAATCATGTAAGAGTAATGGAAATGAAATACAACAATGTGAGCATGTTAACACATGTTATAACATACAACTTAAGTAAATCATCTAACACATGCATTTCATACATATAATGAAATCATGCATATAGCCAACATGTAGGAAATCATTTACATCAGCATATCATTTGAGAATTCAATCTCAAACTAATTCATAACACCATTTAATTCAATACATATTAATACAAACATTTATACAAACACTTAGACTACACACTCAAGTCTACATATAGTATGTCGACTCAAAGTACGCATTTAGGCAAATATCTTCGCCAAAATGATTATGCACGCATTCCTAATATCCTAATGCGACAAGAAGCCATGTTAATCATCTCAGCAAAATATGGATGGAAACAGTATTTCCTACAAATGACTAAAATGCCCTAAATCTCATATTTTTCATCTGCTTACGAAACAGGAAACGGACAGCATGTTGTATATGTCAAACGGCGTTGCCGTCAATAATCTACTATTAAATGACATTAAAAGCGTTGAAAACAATCAATCAAAGCGTATAAAATCCGCACCTTTTATCCTAGAAGTGTATTGATTCGGACGGAGCGTATACGCTTCGTCTACGGCGAACCGGGAACCTATTTCACAAGATCTATAAGCTATCATGCTAAGGAGCCGAAGGAATCTCAAATCAGTAAGTGTTTGGGATACTTTCTTACCTAGAAACGCGGCGAAATCGCCGGGAAAGTGATTGAGGTGCGTTGCTTAAGCACGTGCTACAGGTAGTGCAAGAAGGAGGAAATTCTCTCCCACTCTCTCTCACAATCTCTCACCTTTTCTCTCACACCAGCTAGGGTTTCTAGCAAATTCGGATGGGTGAGAGAAGTGAGGGTTTAAGCCCCTTTTATAACTCCAAATATGCCCAAAACAGGCTTGGGAACAATGTTTACTTGATGCCTAACCAAATCGGGGCTGTTTCGGTCCAAAAAGACATTTCTGGTGGTCCCCTGGCCGAACGCGATCGGACTTAAGTTCATACATGTCGGATGTCACTCACATCCCATTTTTAGACTAGTAGCATTCGTAGATCGCACGTGGCGGTCCAGTTTCAGTTCAGCGGTCATCGCACGTAGATCAGGTCTACAAGTCTCATGATATGAAATAGAAATTTTTCCTGATCCGAGGGTGTAATTTGGCTGAATTCTGTCGGTCTGAATGCTTAATAATAACGCGCCAAGTTGTGTGCCAGATTTGAATTTCAAATTCCAAATCTAACCCTATTCTCACTCTCTTACTCCAACCTCAATAAAATAGCCTCTGAATGTCGGTTGGACCTGATTTTCAAAATGATTGTCAAGTCCAGCTAGGCGGTTATAACGGTCTAAGATTGTAGGTATCGGACTTTCGACGCGCGGTCTGGATCCAATATAAAGTTTCAAAGAGGTCCTGAGAACAAACCGGCTTAAAGTTTGATCCGAGGTTTTAGAGTATTGTAGCGTCATTGGTTCTACTCGCTTTGGGTCTTGTAGAACGTATTTAAAGTGATCAGGGACTATTTTCCAGCTACTCTAGCGTTGCGCTAGCTAACTTACACTTATTTTTCAAAGGAATTAATTCTACGCAATTTCTGGTCGAGTTGGTACTCGAGTCCAAGTACGGATTTTTCCATGGCGTTACAATCTACCCCCCTTAACAAAAAATTTCATCCTCAAAATTTGTACCTTTTTGTACTCCTCGAGAAGCTGTGGGTAGTTCTTTCTGATCTCGGCTTCTGTCTCCCAGGTAGCCTCTTCCTCAGAGTGATGCGTCCACAATACCTTCACAAGGGGAATCACCTTGCTATGCAGTACCTGCTCCTTCCTGTCTAGGATACGCGTCGGTCGCAGGATATATATAACACCCTCTCCTAACTGCACCTAGTCCCATCTGATGATATGGGAAGGATCAGAAACGTATTTCTTCAGCATAGAAACATGAAATACGTTGTGAACGCTCGCGAGAGGCGTGGGTAAAGCCAAACGGTATGCCACTGCTCCCACACGATCGAGGATCTGGAACGGACCAATGAATCTCGGTGCCAGCTTCCCCTTCTTCCCGAACCGAAGGACTCCCTTCATAGGGGAAACTCACAAAAATACATGATCCCCAACCGTGAACTCTAGCGGCCGTCGTCTCGTATCGGCATAACTCTTCTGTCTGCTCTGTGCTGTGAGAAGCCGACATCTAATAATATCAATCTTCTCCGACATCGCCTGCACTAACTCTGGGCCAATCAATCTGTGCTCACCGACCTCTGCCCAGCAATGCGGTGCTCGACAAGGTCGCCCATACAACGCCTCGTAAGGTGCCATACCGATACTCGCCTGGAAACTGTTGTTGTACGCGAGCTCTGCATATGCAAGACAGTCATCCCAACTGTCCTTGAAGTCCAGTGCGCAAGCTCGCAACATGTCCTCTAAGATCTGGTTCACCCGCTCTGTCTGTCCGTCTGTCTGTGGGTGAAAGGCAGTACTGAACTTCAACTTCACACCCATAGCCTCCTGAATGCGAGTCCAAAAAATAGAAGTGAACCGCGTGTCTCTGTCCGACACGATCTCCAATGGAACTCCATGCAGACGCACGATCTCTCTGATGTATAGTCTAGCCAGCTCGTCTGCAGAGTTCGTGACTCTGATTGGTAGGAAGTGCGCAGACTTCGTCAGACGGTCGACGATCACCCATATGGAATCATGTCCCTTCCTCGTCTTCGGCAGCCCTGAAATGAAGTCCCACTTCCATTCTGTGATCGGCATAGGCTGAAGAAGTCCAGGTGGTCGGCGATGCTCTGCCTTCACCTGTTGGCAAGTAAGACAACGGGACACGAACTCTGCTATGTGGGTCTTCATACCTTCCCACCAATAGGTCCTCTTTACATCACGATACATCTTCGTACTACCGGGATGCATCGCGAGTCTGGTACAATGGGCAGCCTCGAGAATCTCTCGTCTCAAGCCAGGGATATCTGGGACGTATAGGCGGCCACGATAACGTAAGTCCCCATCCGTGCCAACTCGTCACTCGGCGTCCGCATCATCACTGGCCTACTCTCGAAGCTCAGTCAGATGTGCATCATCCCTCTGCGCCTTGATGACCCGGTCATCGATCTGAGATCGCACCTGCACATGTGCGATGAACTCATACGGCTCCTATACAGTGAGTTTCTACTCAAAGTCTCGCAAAAACTCAACCATATCCCACTCAGCAACCATCAGCAGAGTCGCAAACTCTATCGCCTTCTTGCTGCTCAACACGTCAGCCACAAGGTTCTCCTTCCCAGGATGGTAAGAGACTTCAAACTTGAAGTCCTTCAAAGTCTCCATCCATCGCCGTTGCCTCATATTCAAGTCCCGCTGCGTGAATATGTACTTGAGGCTCTTGTGGACGCAAAAGAGCTCGAACTCCTCTCCATAGAGGTAATGTCTCCAGAGTCTTAGTGCGAATATGACGGCTGCCAACTCCAGGTCATGTGTAGGGTAATTCTCCTCGTGCTTCCTTAATTGTCTCGAGGCATATGAAATTACCCTATCCTTCTGCATTAGGACATAACCCAGACCAACGCTAGACGCGTCAGTGTATATGGTGTATCTAACCCCTTGATTTGGCAATACTAGCACAGGGGTGGACGTAAGTCTATCCTTTAACTCATGAAAAGATGACTCTGCCCTGTCATTCCAGGCGAACTTCACGTCCTTCCGTGTCAACTGAGATAGAGGTCTCGCGATCTTCTAGAAATCCTGAATGAAGCGTCGATAATAGCCAGCGAGACCCAAGAAACTCCTCACCTCAGTGAAAGAACCGGGCTGCTCCGAGTCCTGAACTGCAGCTACCTTAGACAGGTCAATTGTCATCCCATCCTTGGACACCACTTGTCCCAAGAACTTCACTTCCTGCTTTCAGAAGTCAAGCTTCTTGTACTGTGCGAATAACTGATGCTGTCTAAGTGTATCCAGGACCAAGCGCAAGTGCTCCTCATGCTCCTCTTGACTCCTGGAGTATATTAAAATGTAGTCAATGAACACAACGACGAATTGATAGATGAAAGGCCGAAATACCTGGTTCATCAGATCCATGAACACGGCTGGTACGTTCGTGAGACCGAACGACATCACAAGGAACTCGTAGTGGCCAAAGCTGGTCCTGAACGCTGTCTTCTGCATGTCCTCATCCCTAACACGCAACTGATGATATCCTGACTGAAGATCAATCTTCGAGAAGTACTGCGCTCCTTCAGCTGATCAAACAAGTCATCGATCCTGGGTAGAGGGTACCTGTTCTTCACCGTGATCTGGTTCAGTCTGCGATAATCAATACACAATCACATCGAACCATCCTTCTTCCTTACAAACAGGACTGGTGCTCCCCAAGGAGACACACTAGGTCGAATAAGGCCAAGCTCCAACAGACCATCAATCTGCATCCTCAACTCCTCCATCTCACACGGTGCCATGAGATACGTCGGTAGTGAGACGGGCGTGGAACCAGGCACCAGATCGATAGTGAAATCAATCTCTCGTCGAGGCGGCAAACCAGGGATCTTCCTGAACAGATCCCCAAAATCACAAACGACTAGCGTATGCTCAAGCATCGGGGCATCAGCGTCCCGAAGTAAAGAAGCGTAGCTAAGTATGCGGAAGGAGAGATTTACCCGAACTGAAAATGTAAAAGGTGTACCCTCTGGCTCATACACCGTCACCATATGAGTCTCGCAGTCAATCTCGGCCCTCCCAGCAGTCAACCAGTCCATGCAAAGAATGACATCGAGATAAACAAGACAGGGGTCGACTACAAGATCAAGAGCCATGTCCTGCCTCCCAGATCCACTAGTCAACCCTCACACATCAGGGTGGCATTAGAAAAATCTCCATGAGCTGAAAGAATTTGCACTCCATCCATACGAATGGTCGGCAGTCCAAGACGCCTGACAATGGAATGCGATATCAAAGAAAGTGTGGATCCAGTATCCACCATCATGAGAATAGGAATACCTCCGATGTGGGCAATGATCTCAAAGGCTAAATGCTGAGAAGTCTCTATCTCTGCTGCCTCAGCTGTCAAGGCATGCACCCGCGCCTGCTATGACCGGTTCGGCCGCTGTGTCATGGGCCGTAGAGGCGGCCTGAACTGAGATATGAGAGGTCTGAAGGAAGGGTGCGCAGGAGCCAACCGTAAAGGCGGTGCTGATATAGCCTGTGAGCGTGTACGGTCGATCTTCTGCGGCGGTGAGAACCCACTGTCCCGCATCCGAGCGAAACAACTCTGCGCTAAGTGGCCCGATCTCCCACAATAAGTACATGATAAATCAGGGCACCGCATCGGGGGTACTAGAGTTGTAACTCTAGGAGGAGGGTCAACGCGAGGTCTCTTGCCCGCAAAGGGCCTGTCCTGCAACTCTGGTCGTGGCCTAGGAGCAATAGGGCCACGAGATCGCGTAAGTCGATCCACATCCTGCTCTGCCAGCATCGACATGTGAATCAGCTCTGCGTAGGAGGGAATGCTCACGCAACACATCTTCGACCGAATATCCGGTCGCAAACCCTCAGAAAATCGCCGTATGCGCATCTGCTCATCTGCCAGTATAGTTGGGACGTATCTGCCCAACTCAGTGAACCGATGCTCATACTCAGTCACCGTCATGCCTCCCTGTCTGAGGCACAGAAACTCGTTCCCCCGCTCATGCCTGTATGTCTGGGGATAGTATTTCTCGTGAAAACAGAACTCGAACGCTACCCAAGTCCAGATGTAATCAGCGGCAACGGTCCGCAACACACTGTCCCACCATAAGCTGGCTTCCCGCTCGAATAAGAACGTAGTCAACTCAACCTGCTCAGTCTCTGAGCAATGCAGCATCCGTAGTATCTTCAACATACGGTCGAGCCAATACTTGGCCTCCTCGGGTATATAAGAACCCATAAAAGTGGAAGGCAGTAAGCATTGGAATCGCTTTAGTAAGCTCCGTGTGTCAGTGACATTCCCCGCAGGGCAAGCAGGTGGTGCAGGAAGAGCCATGCCCTCATCCTGAGCATATGTATAGGCATCCTCAGCTGGATGCGCAGGTGGTGCAGGTGGAGTCACACTCCCACCCTGGGCTAGAGCCCCCACTAAAGTAGTCAGGAGCTGCTGCTGCTGCTGCATCATGGTCATCATCTGCTCAAATCTATCTGGAGGTGGAGCAGGCTATGACATGTACTGCGTTGAAGAAGATGCACGGTACTGCTCTCTGACGGGCGACGTGAAAGGCGGTGGTCCAACTGCAGGACCAGGAGGAGGCTGAGACTCACGTACTGTCTCAGGAATCAGGCCCACAGCAGGGTCCGAATGAGCACCAGAATGAAAGGGAACCTGATCCATAGGTTCACCTAATGTAAGCCGAGCTGTGCTCCGTGTAGCCTTTGACGGCATTCCCTATATTCAAAATAGGGCGCAACCTTGTCAGTCTCAATAGCACAAACACACCGCAATTATTCACATAAAGAGTCCAAGGCATTCCATGTATTTCATTTAATCAAAATTGTCACAATACAAGGGATATCTCCTTACAGTCATCATGATAAGAAGTATATGGGAATTAAGACAGTTAAAGCTACAACAGCAACATAAGTAAACCACTAGCCTTAACAGGCTTACACAACATAAAATAGGAAACGACTAACTACTAACAACAACAACTAAAATCTCATCGCTAGTCTGAGTCGGGTGATGGAGGAGGAGCACCCTTATCCTGCAAGCAGCACAGGATCGCCTTCAAGGTGTGAGTCACCTTACCGAATTTCCTCTTCATAACGGCTTTGGTATCCTCGACCTTAGCCCGAAGTTCCTGAACTTCCCTTCGCAAGGCGACCTGGCTCTCCTCAATTGGGGCAATGCGATCATCACTAGTAGCCTAAGTAGAAGGAGGATGGCTCTCATCAGTATCCTGAGCCTCCTCTTCTACCTCTTCATGGACTTCTTCCTCTACTTCCGCTCCAGGTTCTCTCTCACTTGGATACTCTTCGTCATCAAAATCGCCCTCGCTATCCTCATCAAGCTGAGTCTCACGATACTGAGACCCGATCTTCATCTTGACCATGGTAGACTCATCAATGCAGTGAATCAGAACTGGCAACTCCGGCACAAGTCTGTAAGCAAACTCAAGCACGATCTTGCATATAAGCCGACCAAAAGGAAGCGACTCAGACGTTCTTCTTAATTTCGCTATGAGGATAATCTGTCGCAACATAAAAATGGCCATACACACATTTTCTCCCTGGGCCACCTGATACAAGAAATCAACCATAAGGCGCGTACATTCAATGCAATTTGTCGACCTGGGATACACGTTGAACGTGCAAATGTGGTGCAGCAGGTGCAAATCATCAGATATATGAGATGCCTTGAGGCTATTGTTAGGCTGCCATGGAACCAGACTACCGCATAAGAACCTGGTACGGTGATCTCGCTCACGCCTACTCCTCAAATTCTTTGCACTGGGATGAACATCACTAAGGGGCACGTTCAGAAGTCGTGCTATCAACCGAACATCGACCGTAGCCATCCATTCTCTACCAAAGGGAATCTTGAACTGCAATGGCTCCAATGTAGGACTCTGGATACGAGCGTAGAAGGCACGAACGGTGCTCACATTAGCACAAGAACGGGCTTCAAAGAGAGGACCCCAATGTGAAGCTTCAATGCGCTCGAACAATAGGAATTCGCCGAAGAGTCGCCCTTCCACGTCCACCTCAAATAATATTTTACGGTCAGTATATTCACCGTGAGGCATCTCTGCTAATATCACTCACCTAATTTGAGCATGGGGATCCAAATCCCGCTTTGTATGAAACTCCCGGGCTATGCTTGGACTTGGGGCGGCACTTGAGCTAGCGGCGCCACCCCTCGGTCTTCTCAATTGTGCAGGGTGACTAGGCCCAGCCTCATTCACTGCGGTCTTTCTCTTTCCCATCAAAGAGAGGACGGTGGAGAAAGAGAAAAAACCCAAAATGGCTTCAACTATAGCCAGGGAAAGTGAGGGAAATGGGGAGAAATGGCTGCCCAAACGGATAGAAGGAAATCTAGGTGTTGTAGAGGGATGCTTCAAGCTCCCTAGGGCTAGATTTTCAAAAAGAAAAGAGAAGGATAAAGGGGAATGGAGCTCTACTCGATTTCAGCCACAAATGGAGGTTGTAGGAGCTCCAAACGATGAAATCGGAGAGGAAGAGGATTAATAATCACTATTGAAGGATGGACAGGCATCGTTTTCAGCAATTGGTGTGATTGGAGGGGATTTGGAACTACGGTTTGACAGAGGACAGCAGGAAAAACGTGAAAGGGAGGGCGTTTGGGCATTTTTTGTGAAGGAGGTAGCCCTTTTAGGGGCTTTCGACGGACGGACCACACATGGGAGGGGTGCCCTACCCTAAAAACACCCCATGACAAAAATTCAATGCAAGTGGGGCCCACCGTACGACGATGCATCACCTGATCAGCGATGGCATCGCCGGCCGGTCATCAATTCGGCTGGTGGGACCACATGGGTTGGATCCCCCCTGCCCTAGGGACCTCGAATATATATGGGCCCCACCTTAGTTCATTGTAGATTGGCTTAGGGAGGCCCAAAACTTTATTCAGGGAATTTCAGGGCTAATCTGTAAATCTGAATATATTACCATATGATGTAGCATATGATTTTGGGGTAGAAGGAACTAATACATCCATATTTCTTATTAGTTTCTAAATATTGCAAACTTAGAATGGCCTAATGGCCAGTTTTCATAAAATTTTACTATTCACTGTAAAATTTTGTCGAAGTATGATTTTATATCATTTTCACATTAGGATCAATGCCTAACATGAAAATTCAGAGGAATAATTGAAGAAGAGTGTGGTGAGAGGAAGAATTTTGAAGAAATTAGGTGAAACAGGGTTTTTAAGCCCTAGCGATTAAATGTAAGGGTTGTGGTTGCCCCAAAGCCCAAGGATTCACATATAAGGGTTTAGAACCGCTCAAAGAACATCTCAACCCACCTACTTAAAACCTAGGAGCTACTTAGGTCGCTTCACGCGACCCAACATGCGTTACGGACTCGATCAAGCGATCGATACGAGTAGACTTCGCCTATTGGCGAAACTGCGATCTTATAAGTGTTTCTAGACCTCCCTCGCACCCATCTAAGTCAAAGGAAGTGACAGCGTATGTCACGTGACCATAACCCAGGCCCGGTATAATCTCATTTATGCTCTGATACTAACTTGTAACACCCTGAAAATCGGGGGTCGTGTATAAACCCAACTCCCGAGTTCCAGACCGTCACTTATGCAACCAAAATGATTATGATTCAATGTTGTCAGAGTTAAAGCATTCACATGAGTAAAAGTATACCAAAACTGCAATTCATACTCCAGATTCAGTGATAAAAGCAAGTGGAAGACTAAAAGATATACATATCACTATATGAAAAATAAATTATATCTCAACTGTCTCCAAAGTATGAATACATCTCTGAGTCTCATATACATGTAAATATACAGAATCAAAAGGTCAAAAATAGTCCCACTGAGAAGTCCCGTCAATCCAGGCCACCTAAGAAAAGCCGTTGTGGTACTGCATATATGAGAACTCATCCTGGTCCTCATCATAATCCAGCTCTGCCTCCTGAATCGCTGCCTCACCTGCATCTAAGAAAGGGTCTGGTGGGTGTTGTAAACACCATCCCGAAACGTGGGAGTGAGTAGCTAACTCAGTGAAATAATAGATCAAAGATTAACATGTTCTCAAATCAATCATGCGATAATAGTAAAGCAGTAAATCAAACATTCCTAATACTGTTGTTAATGCAATATGACATGACATGATGGATTCCCTTACCGACATTCTCCCTCATACGGCACCATCTGCGTCCGCGCATGCTTGCGTACCGGTCAGTACTCCACATCTTCCAGGCACATGCAATGTGAAAGTGATATGATTATCGAGTTATTATTAGTCCATTCAAACAGCAAGATTGGAAAACTAAGGTACTTCCCTTGTATCAATCCCAACACAGATCCTGTTTAGGGTCGTCACTCCTAGTAATCTCATACGATGTATATTTTGTAGGTCGCTACAAGGGCTGTCAGGGCTATTGCTCGCACTCGTTGCACCACTCCCCCATCACCTTATCAATACAGGCCTACTGTACTCTACTGCTACTGAAGGGTTGTCGCCTCCAGTAGACTCAGAATACGCTCGCGGTCACTACAAAGGACTCGTCGCCTGATCAGTGTAGGCCGACAGCTAGAATATAGTGTCCCATACCACCATAATCTGCTCACGAGACTATGTGCTCACTGGTCACTACGGGGAGGTTTGTGGCCCCAGCGTAGGCCGACAGCTCAACCACGGTGTCCCATACCACCATGCCCGGCTCATGAGTCTTCGTGGATCAAGGTACCATGGTTAACAGGGTTTACAATGGTAAGTTCAGTACCCTAGGTTCAAGCAGTTATGACTCATATAGGGTGAACATACATCGGCCAATCGGATTACTTGACGGGCTCGACTAGCGCGATCGCATCTTAAGTCGAACAACATGAAGTGCGTAAAACACTTCGCGTGGCCTAACCACTGCCGCCAACTCCAAATACGACTCGGGTTCATCGACGCGTCGTTCGTGGCTAAGACCAACCAGCCACGAATTCACTCGGTTACCGATTGCCTGGACTAAGTTTAGTCCCAAACACTTATGAAATCACATCAGCAATTTATGTAAGAGTATTGGAATTGAAATATGATCATGTGAGCATGTCAACACATGTTATAACATACAGCTTAAACAAATCTTCAAGCACATACATTTCATGTATAGTATGGAATCATGAAGTTAGTCAACATGTAGGAAATCATTTATGTCAGCATATAAATTGAGAAATCCATCTCAAACTAATTCATAACATCATTTAATTCAATACATACTAATACAAGCATTTATACAAACACATACACTACACACTTAAGTCTACATATAGTATGTCGACCCGAAGTGCGCAATTAGGCGAATCTCTTTGCCAAACTAATTATGCACGCATTCCTAACTTCCTAATGCGACAACAAACCATGTCAATCACATCAGCAAAATATGAATGTAAACTGTACTTCCTACAAATGACTAAAATGCCCTAAATCTCATATTCTTCGTTAATTTACGAAACAGGAAACGAAGAGCATGTTGTACATGTCAAACGGCGATGCCGTCAATAATCTACTACTAAACGACATTGAAAGCGTTGTAAACCGTCAATCAAAGTGTCTAGAATCCTCACCTTATCTCTTACGGATGCATGATTTCGAACGGAGCGTGTACGCTTCGTCTACGGCAGTAGGAGAACCTGTTTTACGAAGTACGTTAGCTAACACGCTATGAATCCTAGTAAACCCTAAATCAGCAAATTCTAGGGTTGTTTCATACCTGAAAAAGTGGAAGAATCACCGGCCAGGCGATTGGGATGAGTTGCTACAGCACGTACAACAGGTGGCACGAAGGGGGGAAAAATCCCTTTTACTCTCTCTCTCAAACTCTCACCTTTTCTCTCTCCCAAAGCTAGGGTTTTGCAATTTCGGATGGGAGAGAGGAATGAGGGTTTCAACCCCTTTTATAAGCTTAAAAATGCCAAAAACAGGCTCCGGAACGAAGTTTACTTAGTGCATATCCAATTCGGGCTGTTTCGGTCCAAAAGATGCTTTCTGGTGGTCTCCTGGTCGAATGCGATCGGACTTAAGCTCATGCGTACCTGATCTAGCACGTATTAAGTTTTCAGTCCGGCAGGATTCGCAGATCGCGCGTGGCGGATCAGTTTCAATCAGCGGTCACCGCACATAGATCAGGGCTGAAAGTCTCATGATATAAAATAAAAAAATTTCCTGATCCGAGAGTGTAATCTGGCTGAATTCTGACGGTCAGAACGCTTAATACTGACGCGTCAAGTCGTGTGCCAGATTTGAATTTGAAATTTCAATTCTGTCCCTATTCGCACTCTCTTCAGTCCGGGCTCAATGAAATAGCCTGTGATTATCGGTTTGACTTGATTTTCGGAATGAGTGTCAAGTCCAGCTAGGCGGTTCTAACGGTCTAAGATAGGAGGTATCGGACTTTCGACGCGCGGTCTAGATCCAATACAAAGATTCAAAGTGGTCCAGAGAACAAACCTGCTTAGAGTTTGGTCCGAGGTTATAGAGTGTTATAGAGTCATTGGTTCTACTCGATTCGAATCTTGTAGAAAGTATTTAAAGTGATCAGGGACTATTTCCCAGCTACTCCAGCGTTGCGCTAGCTAACTTAGTCATTTTTTTTCTAAAAGAATTAATTCTACGCAATTTCGGGTCGAGTTGGTACTCGAGCCCAAGTATGGATTTTTCACGGGCATTACAGTCATGCATTTTAAAGGGCTCTTTTGTTTTTGTGATGTTCTTCCTGTTAGTTTAAATTTACGAGAATGGTTTAACCTGGAAGTGTAATGTAACTTACCAAATGTACGACACTCAAATTTGTAGTGTCCCAATTTTCCTCATGAATGACAAATATAAGTGTTTTTTGTGTTGTTACTAGATATAACTGTTTTCCTAATCATAGGAAATGCATGAAAGGAGTTTGATTAACACATTTTATAGTCTAACCCTCTCCTATCCTTTTGGCTTCTATCCATTCCAAGAAGTCTCTCTAGTTTTTCCATCTTCAGTTAAGATTTTCCTCTTGGTGATTAAACACTTCAAGAGGAACCTTTCTCTGATACCAATTGAAATTGCGGTTTAGACAGCTTTAGTAGAAAGAAGTATAGAATATATCAAGGTGTCCTAGACGGGGTGAATAGGACTTTATCAAATTTATGCCAATTTAAAATCCTAATTCCTCAATCTTGATCTAATATGCAATTAATCAAGATGTAGCAAACTTAACTCCACAGGCTTCCAAGCCAAGTAGAGGATCCAAACAATAGACTACTTAGATTGAACAATTTAATCAATTAGTCTATGTAGAATGTATGAGTGTGTGGGACATGATTCCTATTAGCTTTAACCATGTATCATTTTAAGTATTTAAGATAAGCATGATCAAATGAGTACACAAATAGTAATCCCAAACACAATCATATATAGCGGTTCGACTATGTGCCTACTCCACTCCCGACGGATGCACTCAACCCTTGAGTGTACCTGTAACATCCCGAAAATCGGGGGTCCGAGTAAAAACCCAACTCTCGAGTCCCAAAATGTTATTTATGCAACATAGATATGTATGATTGAATGTTGTCTGTGTTAATGTATTAAACATGAGTGAGATTAAGCCAGAACGACATATCATACTCCAGAGACAGTTAAATTTACGAGCGGAAGACTGTGATAGTATGTATAGCATATATAAACTGTTGTATGTCTCCATAGTATGAACATGTTACCAGGTTAAACGTATACATGTATACCTTAAAATAGGAAGAAAGAATATACATGAGTGCCCTAAAAATATAAAATGACAAGTGTCAAGGTATCTAATCAACCTCCTTGTAATCCCGTCAATCAGAACACGCATAAAGGAGGGATCCTCCTCATCATCATCAAGTCCGGCTCTGCCTCGCAGGCCGCGACATCATTTGCAATTACAAAAGGGTCTGGTGGGTGTCTAGGAACACCGTCCCGTAACGTGGGAGTGAGTAGCTAACTCAGCGAAATAATAGAGCAAGGATTAGCATGTTCTCAATTCAATCATGCGATAATAGTAAAGCAGTAAATCAAACAAACCTAATACTGTTGTTAATGCAATATGACATGACATGATGGATGCCCTCACTGACGATCTCCCTCATACGGCGCCATCTTACTCCCACGGCATGCCACCCTCCCTCAAGTGCTCCACATCTTCCAGGCACATGCAATGTAATGGTGATACGATTTTTGAGTTGTTATTAGTCCATTCAAATAGCAGGATTGGGAAACTAAGGTACTTCCCTTATATCAATCCCAACACAGATCCTGTCTAGGGTCGTCACTCCTAGTAATCTCATACGATGTATATTTTGTAGGTCGCTGCAAGGGCTGTTAGGGCTGTTGCTCGCACTCGTTACACCGCTCCCCCATCACCTTATCAATACAGGCCTACTATACTCTCGCTGCTACGGAAGGGTCGTCACCTCCCGTAGACTCAGAATACGCTCGCGGTCACTACAAAGGACTCTCGCCTGATCAGTGTAGGCCGACAACAAGAATATAGTGTCCCATACCACCATAATCTGCTCACGAGACATAGGTGCTCACTGGTCACTACGAGGAGGTTTGTGGCCCCAGCGTAGGCCGATAACTCGACCACGGTGTCCCATACCACCATGCCCGGCTCATGAGTCTTTGTGGATCAAGGTACCATGGTTAACAAGGTTTACAATGGTAAGTTCAGTATCCTAGGTTCAAGCAGTTATGACTCATACAGGGTGAACATACAACGGTCAGTCGGGTTACTTGACGGGCTCGACTAGCACGATCACATCTCAAGTTGAACGACATGAGGTGCGTAAAACACCTCGTGTGGCCTAACCACTGCCGCCAACTCCAGAACACGACTCACGTTCATCAACGGGTCTTTCGTGGCAAATACAAGCTAGCCACGAATTTTCTCTGTTACCGACTGCCTAAACTAAATATAGTCCCAAACAATTATGAATCCACGTCAGCAATCAAGTAAGAGTATTGGAAATGGAATACAATCATGTGAGCATGTTAACACATGTTATAACGTACAACTTAAGTAAATCATCTAACACATGCCTTTCATACATATAACGAAATTATGCATATCGCCAACATATAGGAAATAATTTCCATTAGCATATTAATTGAGAATTCAATCTCAAACTAAATCATAATGAAATCATCAAGTACATGTTATAACATACAACTTAAGTGAATCATCAAGCACATGCATTTCATACATATAATGAAATCATGCATATGGCAAACATGTAGGAAACCGTTTACACCAGCATATTAATTGAGAAATCAATCTCAAATTAATTCATAACACCATTTAATTCAATACATACTAATACAAGCATTTATACAAACACTTAAACCACACACTTAAGTCTACATATAGTATGTCGACCCAGAGTGCGCATTTAGGCGAATCTCTTCGTTAAACTAATTATGCACGCATTCCTAATATCCTAATGCGATAAGAAGCCATGTCAATCATATCAACAAATTATGGATGAAAACAGTATTTCCTACAAATGAATAAAATGCCCTAAATCTCATATTCTTCGTCTGCTTACGAAACAGGAAACGGACAGCATGTTGTACATGTCAAACGGCGTTGCCGTTGATAATCTACTATTAAATAACATTGAAAGTGTTGGAAACAGTCAATCAAAGCGTCTAGTATCCGCACCTTTTCCCTTCTAGGTGAAGTGATTCGAACGGAGCGTATACGCTTCGTCTACGGCGAATAGAGAACCTAATACACAAGTTCTATCAGCTACTTCGCTATGAAACCAAGGGAACACTAAATCAGAAACTAAATAGGATATTTTATTACCTAGAAACGTGGAGAAATAACCGGCAAAGTGATTGAAGCATGTTGCTAAAGCACGTGCAACAGGTGGGGCAACGGCAGGAAAATCCTCTCCTACTCTCTCTCACAAACTCTCACCTTTTCTCTCTCCCAATCTAGGGTTTTTCTTAAATTCGGATGGGAGAGAGGAGTGAGGGTTTCAACCCTTTTTATAAGCACAAAAATGCTCGAAATAGGCTCGGGAACAAAGTTTACTTGATGTATATCCAATTTGGGGCTGTTTCGGTCCAAAAGACCATTTCTGGTGGTCCCCTGGCCGAACGCGATCGGACTTAAGTTCGTACATGTCAGATGTCACTCACATCCCATTTTCAGACCATCAGTGTTTGTAGATCGCCCGTGGCGGTCCAGTTTCAGTTCAGCGGTCACCGCACGTAGATCAGGTCTACAAGTCTTATGATATGAAATAGAAAATTTTCCTGATCCGAGGGTGTAATTTGGCTGAATTCTGATGGTCAGAACGCTTAATACTAACACGTCAAGTCGTGTACCAGATTTGAATTTTAAATTCCAAATTCCAAATCTGTCCCTATTCTTACTCTCTTCAGTCCAGGCTCAATGAAATAGCCTGCGAATGTCGGTTGGACTTGATTTTCGAAATGATTGTCAAGTCCAGCTAGGCGGTTCTAACGGTCTAAGATTGTAGGTATCAAACTTTCGACGCGCGGTCTAGATCCAATACAAAGTTTCAAAGTGGTCCAGAGAACAAACCTGCTTAGAGTTTGATCCGAGGTTATAGAGTATTATAGCACCATGGATTCTACAAGTTTTGGGTCTTGTAGAACGTATTTAAAGTGATCAGGGACTATTTCCCAGCTACTCTAGCGTTGCGCTAGCTAACTTATGCTTAGTTTCTAAAGGAATTAATCCTAAGTGGTTTCTTTGGCTATGGAATTGGGTTCTGAGCGATTTATCAGGTGTTTTAGTTGACCCATTGCCTAAGGACATCTAATCCCAGGTTGGCCAAAATCCGAGGTGTTACAGTACCAGATTTTACTAACGGAGGTTTTAAATCAGGTTCACCTCAAACTGTTACGACCTACATAAAGTTGACACTAGGACCTACACAAGGTTCTTAACACAGCCTACACAAGGCAACCACACATGCCTACTCAAGGCAATCAGTGCCTACACAAGGCACTCAAGTGTGTCTACACAAGACAACCAATAGTGTTTACACAAGACAACTAATCATACCTACAAAAGGCACAGTATGTCCTACACAAGGACTCTATACGTATTCTCCCGTCGGACGCCTGTAAAAGGTCTTGATGATCTGTAACACAAAACCTGAGGAATCAATCCTACACGAGGAAGGATCCTCAAGGTCTGTGGACTCTTCGACTTTACCTGAAAGTAGGTGAGCCCCGTTTAGCATATAATGAAGATAATATCCCTTGATGATGGAGATTCTTCAGCTCCCTTAAACTGCAACACTTGAAGATGCTCTATTATAAGTAGCTAGGGTTAGGTCAAGGTGTTTGGTGGAATCTACTCTATTAATTGTGAATCTTTAAAGAGACAGAGTAATTCTGGTGCTTGTGCATTCAAGAGATTTCAGCCTAATGATTTTCTATTAAGAGGTTGTTGGAAGATCCTTAAATGGTGAAGTTCATTCTCCAATCCAATCTATTGAATATTCAATGAATAAAGGGGGTTAGGGAATGAACTTCCATGAGAAGAAGTTTAATGATGGTAGGTAAGAAGTTACCTCCTTGGAACTCTCTCTATTTCTCAATGCATTACCACGAGCTTCTGTTTATAAAGGCAAAAAGTCCAATGGTAATATAATTGTCAGAATCTGATTGCGTTCGATGTCATCGATGTTTGAATCTCGATGTCATCGTATCTAGTTCGATTCCTCAAATTTATGCATGATTTAACTTCAAACCTTGTTGGACATTTTTGAGACCTAATTTGATGTCATCGAACTAGGTTCGATGTCATCTACATTTTAATCTCGATGTCATCGAAACTAGTTCGATTCCTTAAACTTTTTAAGGGTTTTTCCTTAGAACATCGCTGGACATTTTCTTGTCCTTTTTTGATGTCATCGAATCTATTTCGATGTCATCGATTCGAAGTCTTGTTCGATTTCTTGAACTTTTTAGGGCATTTTCCTTGAAAGCTTGCTGGAAAATTTCTTGTCCTTGTTCGATGTCATCGAACATGTTTCAATGTCATCGAGTCTAGCTTGATTCTAAGAATTTTTCAGAAGATTTTCCAAGAAGATTGCTAGAGAAAAACTTTGCTTCCTTCGATGTCATGGAATCACTATTGATGTCATCGACTATCCATATTTGTTGACATCGAAGGTACGTTTGATGAATCAAATTTTTCGTCCATATATTTATTTGGTTGCTGGACATATGGGGGTCATTTTCAATGTCATCGAGACATCTTCGATGTCATCAAACACAAGTGTTCGATGTCATTAAACCAAGCTCGATGACTTGAAGTGACATGCAAGAACTTTAGAAAGCTTACCTATTTGCACAAAGTCTTCAAACATTAAATTCCTTTATTGTTCTATTTTTAAAGGGAATTATATACCTGGGTGTTTTCGTCATGGGATGTGAGGCTTAATTTGCCTTTGATGTTCCTGAATCACGCATCCAGTTGAGGAAGTATCTTGTATTGTCTTCACTTGGGGTTCACTTGACTTACCAATTTAACCATCATGCTAATTGACAAATAAAAGCACTTTCAGTTCCCTTTTGATTATTGAAATCTCATTCATAATTACTCTCTTTTATTCCATATTTAGATTTAGATCTTCTTATAGTTCTAGTTCTAATTATTTTCAGAATACATACAAGTTGTCCCAGTGGATTCGCCTCAGTCTCGTTGAGTTATTATTACATCGCGACCCTACACTTAGGGTTGTGAAGATAGGCCCACCTTTAATATCCACCACCCCTCATGTGGATCCCACCTTTGATATGGACCATCCATCATGTGAGTTGCACCTTCAATGTGGGTCATCCATCATGCAGGGCCCGCTTTGGATGTGAACCATTCATCATTAGGGACCTACCTTTGTTATGGAAAATCTATTATGTGGGCTCACCATGATGTGGGTCATATAAAATGTGGGGCCCACCTTTGATGTGGGTCATTCATCATGTGGGCCCACATTTGATGTAGACCACCCATCATGTGGCCCTCCTTTGATATCAACCATCACATGGAGATATATATATATATATATATATATATATATATATATATATATATATATATATATATATATAAAACTAGAAAAGTAATAAATTGAAAAGCAAGAAAAAAAAAGTTACAAAGATTAAGTAGTTTTCATTACATAAGTTGCTTTTACAATAACACTTATCAAACTAACTCATCTTAAAAAATAACTTATTAACTCAAGTTAAAAATTTACTTATTGGGCTATGTCCAAACCGCCTTAAATGACTCATGAATATCACATGTTGGGTAGAGAATTTTTCATATTATCCTCTTAAAAAAGAAGCTGAATACCATCCTTAACATAATCTCGTATCATCCTTTTCTTCAATGAATAATTGAGGACACTACTCATCCCCCACCCATGACCATACTGTAACGCACAACAATTCTACAAGGCTTCCTTGAATGCAAGTAGTGTATTATTTTGTTTCCCCTTAATTTTTTTAGAACCTCTATTCATTGATTAGAGATAATTACATTTGAGATTTTGGGTGGGTCCAAGAACAAAAAGACACAAGGACCCGCCTATCATAAAAAGGTTATCTCACTCTCAGGTTAACCAATCCTACCTTGTCAAAAAAGAGAAGGCCTTTAGGGATGCAAGGAAGATCTGCTTAAGAGTTGAGAAATAAATTTAATTGGGAGCCACTACCGAGCTTAGCGAACCTATCAACAACCGCATTCACTTCCATGGAGGTGTGGAAAATGGAACATGGATTCTGGACCGCTAATATGACATTGACTATGAAGCATTCAAGATATCTGAATGACAGGTCACAATGGAAAGCGAGTCGCTGGCCACCTCAACTTTGGGAAAGCCCAGCTTGGCACACAAGGAGAGGCCATCCCAAATGGCCCTAATCTCCACGCTCGAGTTGGACCCAAAATTGTAGTCATAATAGAAAGCAAAATGGAGCTTCCTTGTGCAGTCCCAACCGATGCCCCCCTGAGGGGCCTGGGTTTCTAAGCAACGATCCATCTATGTTTAACTTGATCCACCCTCTCTTCAGTCTCGCCCACTTGAAAACTTGAACTCTCCTCCAGTGTAGCGAAGCCCCATCAACGCCCAGATCAACCAGCGAAGAAACTGTTATGCAATTCAACACTCTAGGGAGAGGTAGGGAGGGCTCAATCAAAAAGATCCAGTGGTGGATCGCAACTATAACCTTAGCGCCAATGGGAGAGGAGTTGTCAAAGCGGGCTGCATTTCTTGCTTTCCATAATTCCCATAAAATGAAAATAAGAGCTAAGACCCTTAAGAGTTTGAACCGATATGAAGTGATAGTGGCGGACCACCATCCGGTTTCTTTGACTGTAATTTAGTGACAGTAATAAGCTAGATATTGAACAAGGGTTGGAAGTGGTCTCACACTTCCGAAGCTAACCCACCAAAGGAGAAGACATGGTTTATAGTTTTGATATGAGACTAGGAAGTGGGTGCACAACAGACACATTTAGAGGCCATAGGAATACCTCTCTACTGAATGTTGGCATCAACTGAGACCACCTTGAGAAAGTGAAAAGGCCCAGCTATATGTCCTAGATGGGGGGGTGAATAAGACAATGATAAATAAAACTTATAATAGCAGAAATTAAATAAATATGATAGCCAACAAATAAAATAAAGAAACCACAATACAAGAATGTAAAGCCACCTCAAAATTCAAATATTGAGAGGTTGATACAAATGTTGTTCTAAGGATAATCTTACACCAAAAACTAGAGTTTATGGTAGGTTAACCTTATTTCTAGAAAGGTCTTTGTATCAAATATCAAATCGAAGAGGAATGATAAAGTATTAAATACAAATTACACTTGAAGAATAAATTGTTGTTACTAATATATTTTGTTCTAGGGACAACCATACACCATAGAAATGGCAGGGTTACCTTACTAGAACAATTGAGAATGCTGATAAAGGAATTGTAAGAAATAAATGTTAAACTATTACAACATTCCCTCAATGCTTGAAATAAATGATTACACCATTCACATCTACATATACATCATACAAATTAATAATTAAATATATGAAATATAAACCATTCAACCACGAAATATAAGGGATTATAGTGGTTCGCCTGTGTGTACACCAACTGTTAAACAACGGCCACACAGAATGCTACCCCACTCCTAATATCCTCACACAAGGGATATTAGCGTTCACTATCGACTTAGCTTTTTATAGGTTCACCCAAAACATTCACAATTGTGTCTTTTTCTGTGGGCTTACACAATTAAAAAAACCTTACTTCTGAGTTTTCCTGGATCTCCTCAAATAACCAATACAATGAGATTTTTTTGGTAAATCTCAAAAGAAACCAAAACAGAAAGGAATTTACAATTAAATGTAAAATACCTGATTTTCTCCTTCGTTGTAGCAGCCCTGCAGAACTAAGTCAGAGTAGATGATTGAATGTCCAAGTTCAATGTCCAAACTCACATTACAATGGTTCTAGTTCTAATTGATTTTAAATTAAATCAAAATGGGCTAGCTTTAATTGATTTTGATTCCAAAGAAAGGGAAACAATAATTCCTCTTTTCAGATTATATTGGAATACAAGAAAAAAAATTAATTAATAAAGCTAATTGAAGAGAATATTAAATACGCACACCTAGCTTAAAATAGAGCGCAGACTTATCTCTCAGAAGGCTGAATTAATTAGCTTAAATTGTGTAAATTATTCTAAGATTCATGATATATTTATAGCTGAGCAAAACGCATCTTTGACTGGTCATAGGACCTCTACGACTGGTCGTGGAATAACAGAAATTTGAATTTTTCTGGCGCGATAAGATATGTCGGTTTCACAACTGGTCGTAGGTCACCTTCAACTGGTCATTGGATGCACACGACTGGTCGTAGGCACAACATTTTTAACGCTGGACTTTGAGTCGAGGGTCTACGACTGGTCGAAGAACCAGTCGACACTGTTCCTATGATTGGTCGAACAGTCTTCAGGACTGGTTGTAGAGTAACCAAAAAATTCTGAAAATCTTCAACAACTTAGGACTGGTCTTGAAATTTCTTAGACTGGTCAAACTAGTGCTAGGACTAGTCGAACAAGGTCCAGGACTAGTCTTAGAACAACCCAAATTTACGTATAAAACATATATAGAATATGTATCTAAAATTTCCTACTTTAAAGGTCAACCTAATGTCAGTCATACCTCAATAGTTAATCAAGAACATTGAAACTTGAAGACAAGTGACCTTTGAGTATAATTAAGCTTGAGATCTTGATCTTGAAAGTTTCTTGAACTTGAAAATTTATGAGATCTTGAAAGCTTCTTGAACTTGAACACTTCTGAGATCTTGAAAGCTTCTTGAACTTGAACTCTTTTGAGATCTTGAACTTAAAAACTTCTGAGATCTTTGAACTTGAATGCTTCTTTTGTTCATCACATATACAGCTTCAAAGCAGTGTTTTTCTCACCACAAATTTGATAATAATAAGGGGCTATAAACTATAACACTTACAATTTCCCCCTTTGTCAAATTTGTGGCAAAACACTTTTTCAAGTTATGATACATAACACAGAATATCTTAGTAAAGAATTATGCACCAGTTTTTATCAACTGGCACACATTCATGAACCTGCAAATCAATATTCAACATCCAATCCACACTCATATACTCATGCTCATACAGTCTATCTCAACACATACTCCCCCTGAGTAACATATATCTCAAAAATATAGCACTAGCATACTGCAATGTAATGCAATGCAACTCCCTCCTTATAGCACCAATCCAACATTAAAATCAGAATCAAATATCCATACTACCCCTTTTTGTCACAATATGACAAAGGAAGCACAAAACAGATTGATAAGAAGTAATAATCAAGGAGATAAAGAAGAGGTATGACAAGATAATTCATAAACAGAGCGAACTTAAATAAAACAATAACAAGTCAAGTTAAGTGAGCACAATAGTAAGATAGTTGTTACAGACCAGAAAATAAAAAGAAACTAATCTGATCCAGATGAAGGAGCAGGGATGGAAGGATCAAGTTAATGCATGCCCTTATTCAAGCGCCTAAGATACTTGTGCATATACTTGAATTGTAAATCATGAGCAATAGATATATTTTTCGTCTTAACATTTATATTCTCAACTTTCTCCTCCAATACACTTAGTCGAGAATCAAAAGCAGAAGACTCATAATCTAGATCATTGGCAGAGTTAGATTCAATTTCTTCAAAAATATCATCCATGTTAATATCATCAGGAGGAAGATCACCAGCTTCTTCCTCATGTTCAGCTTCAACCGTATGAACACCATCTCTTTGGCCAGAAAAAAATTTCAGCTTCATATTATTGATATTAGAGTTGTTAAATATCAGATGATGGATGGGGGCTTTACCAACCGGCATATCGACTAACATATGCGTAGCCAATACAGTCATCAAATAGCCAAAAGGGATATCACTATGACCAGGATGGAGTCGAAACTGAATGATAGAGTGACAAATCAAGAACATGAACCATAAACACCATTAACTCAGTTTTATTACCCGATCGAGGATACAAATTCGATACAAAGATCCTATGAAGAACTCTGTATTTAGGTAATAAAAATCTTGAGGGGAGCGTATTTCCTTTATGCGTCCATTGAACATCCAGATTGCATAAATCCTTAGTTAGTCTATGAGGGTTTTTCAGATAGTGTATGAATGGGAACTCCCTCATCATTCACAGGAATTTTCATGAGAGCTAAAATCAAGTAACGATCAACGTCAAATGGTCCTTCTCTTGTGGCAATTTAAACGTTAGATTTTCTAGTGAAAAATCACATACGCAAGAAAAAATGGATTGGGCAATGGACCAGTATGTTGGCCCACCCCAATGCAATAAGTTATCCTAACCTACATCTTGGAGCATAGGATGGATATCAAAAGGAGCAGTATGATTAATATCAACAAGATGTTTAAAAATAACATTACGTAGTCTGATGTCCCGAACAAAGGATGGATCATCCTCGAGAGCCCTAAGATGACGCTTAGTGAGAGAGGCCAATCTGGAAGAAGATGGACCACGAGAAATTGTTCTTTTTCCTCTAGAAGCCATTTGTAATAAAGATTTCAAGAAGATAAAGAGTTACAAAGGATTGAGAAGGAGTTTTCTTAAAACAGATTTTGCATAAGAAAAATCCCAAATCACAAAGAAATTCAAAATAGATAACTTCAAGAGAGAAATAGAAGTAATCTAGACACAAATTTACAAGAAAAACATAAATGGAGCACTAACCTTAGAGATTTTGAAGGTTGGCTTCGACTAGTCGGACGTCGGCTTGTTGGTGAGTGAAAATGAAATGAGGAAGATGAAGTGTTTTTCACGACTGGTCATGGATGTACACGACTGGTCGTACCACGACTGGTCGTGTATATTCACGATCGGTCGAGGACCAACAAAAAATGCAATTTTTTAAAATTTTCAACATGATTTGTAAAAATTAAAGTCTAAACTAGCAAGAATATACAATTTGATACAAAACGACATAAATTATCATCTTAAAATGCACATGCCAAGATTAAATTTTATTTGGTTAAACCTTCTTTTGTCGAGAGGTTTAGTGAAAATGTTAGCACATTGATTCTCAGTAGATATATATTCCAAAGATATAACCTTTTTTTCTACTAATTCACGGATATAATGAAATCTAATGTCAATGTGCTTAGTACAAGAATGTTGAATAGAGTTTTTTGAAATATTATGGCATTGGAATTATCACAATATAATAACATAGAATCATGTTTAATTCCATAATCACTTAGCATTCGATTCATCCAAATAAGTTGCGTACACGCATTACCAGCTGCAATGTATTCAGCTTCAGTTGTTGAAAGTGATATAGAACTTTGTTTCTTGCTAAACCAAGAAACTAAACACTTTCCAATATAAAAGCAATCACCACTAGTTAATTTTTTATCATCAATATTACCAGCCCAATCAGCATCCGAGTACCCAGCTAATTGAACACTAGTCCCATGTGGATACCAGAGACCGAGATTAACAGTACTTACGACATATCGCACAATCCGCTTGGTAACAATCAAGTGTGATTCTTTAGGATCAGACTGTATCTAACACAAATACCAACACTTAGTGTAATATCAGGTCTACTAGCAGTTAAATACAATAAACTACCAATCATACTCCGATATAATTTTGGATCAGCATTTTTACCTGCAGAATCTTTTGAGAGTTTCAAGGTAGTACTCATAGGAATATTGAAGTTCTTACCCTTCTCAAATCTAAATATCTTAATTAAATTCAAGACATATGTAGATTGAGAAATGAATATTCCACCGGGTTGTTGCTTTACTTGCAACCCTAGGAAATAACTCAATTCCCCAACCATGCTCATTTCAAACTGTGATTTCATCAAATCTGCAAACTCAATAGTCATATCAGTACATGTAGATCCATAAATGATATCTTCAACATAAATCTGTACCATTAAAATATGATCATTATATTTTTTAATAAATAGAGTTTTATCAACAGATCCCATTTGAAAATTATGGCTTAACAGAAACTTTGTTAGTTTCTCATACCATGCCCTAGGAGCTTGTTTTAATCCGTAAAGTGCCTTTTTAAGGTGATACACATGATTAACATTTTTGGGATCTTCAAAACACATTGGTTGTTCAACATAGACTTCCTCATGTAAATCACCATTTAAGAAAGCACTTTTCACATCCATTTGATAAATCTTGATTTTTCTAAAATATGCAATGGATATAAACATTCTGATTGATTCAAGACGTGTTACTGGTGCAAAAGTTTCATCAAAATCAATACCTTCAATTTGAGTGTAACCTTGTACCACTAGCCTAGCTTTGTTCCTAATTATATTTCCAAGCTCATTAGACTTATTTTTGAGAATCCATTTTGTTCCAATGATGTATTTATCTTTGGGTTTAGGTACGAGATACTAAACATCATTTCCTATAAATTGGTTAAGTTCGTCTTGCATCCTAACAATCCAGTTTTCATCAGCAAGAGCTTCTTTTACACTAGAACTAGGTTATAGAGTATTGTAGAGTTGTCTGTTCTACTCGATTTGGGTCTTGTAGAACGTATTTAAAGTGATCAGGGACTATTTTCCAGCTACTCTAGCGTTGCGCTAGCTAACTTACGTTTAATTTCCATGGAAATTATTTATACGCGATTTCGGGTCAAATCGGTACTCGATTCCAAGTACGGATTTTTCACGGGCGTTACAGTTGCAAACACCATCCCGTAACGTGGGAGTGAGTAGCTAACTCAGTAGAATAATAGAGCAAAGATTAACATATTCTCAAATCAATCATGCGATAATAGTAAAGCAGTAAATCAAACATTCCTAATACTGTTGTTAATGCAATATGACATGACATGATGGATGCCCTCACCGACATTCTCCCTCATACGGCACCATCTGCGTCCGCGGCATGCTTGCGTACCGCTCAGTGCTCCACATCTTCCAGGCACATGCAATGTGATGGTGATATGATTATTGAGTTATTATTAGTCCATCAAACAGCAGGATTGGGAAACTAAGGTACTTCTCTTATATCATTCCCAACACAGATCCTGTCTAGGGTCGTCACTCTTAGTAATCTCATACAATGTATATTTTGTAAGTCACTGCAAGGGCTGCCAGGGCTGTTGCTCGCACTCGTTGTACCACTCCCTCATCACCTTATCAATACAGGCCTACTGTACTCTCATTGCTACGGAAGGGTCGTCGCCTCCCGTAGACTCAGAATACACTCGAGGTCACTACAGAGGGCTTCCAGGGCTGTTGCTCGCACTCGTTGCACCGCTCCGCCATCACCTTATCAATATAGGCCGATAACCAGAATATAGTGTCCCATACCACCATAATCTACTCATGAGTCATAGGTGCTTACTGGTCACTATGAGGAGGTTTGTGGCCCCAGTGTAGGCCGACAACTCGACCACGGTGTCCCATACCACCATGCCCGGCTCATGAGTCTTTATGGATCAAGGTACCATGGTTGATAGGGTTTACAATGGCAAGTTCAGTACCCTAGGTTCAAGCAGTTATGACTCATACAGGGTGAACATACAATGACCAGTCGGGTTACTTGACGGGCTCGATAAGCACGAGTGCATCTCAATTCGAACGACATGAAGTGCATAAAACACCTCGTGTGGCCTAACCACTACCTCCAACTCCAAAACACGACTTGCTTTCATCGACGCGTCGTTCGTGGCAAAGATAAGCCAACCATGAATTTACTCAGTTACCGACTGCCTGGACTAGGTATAGTCCCATCACATTAGCAATCATGTAAGAGTAATGGAAATGAAATACAACAATGTGAGCATGTTAACACATGTTATAACATACAACTTAAGTAAATCATCTAACACATGCATTTTCATACATATAATGAAATCATGCATATAGCCAACATGTAGGAAATCATTTACATCAGCATATCATTTGAGAATTAAATCTCAAACTAATTCATAACACCATTTAATTCAATACATACTAATACAAACATTTATACAAACACTTAGACTACACACTCAAGTCTACATATAGTATGTCGACTCAAAGTGCGCATTTAGGCGAATCTCTTCACCAAAATGATTATGCACGCATTCCTAATATCCTAATGCGACAAGAAGCCATGTTAATCATCTCAGCAAAATATGGATGGAAACAGTATTTCCTACAAATGACTAAAATGCCCTAAATCTCATATTTTTCGTCTGCTTACGAAACAGGAAACGGACAGCATGTTGTACATGTCAAACGGTGTTGCCGTCGATAATCTACTATTAAACGACATTGAAAGCGTTGAAAACAGTCAATCAAAGCGTCTAAAATCTGCACCTTTTATCCTAGAAGTGTATTGATTCGGACGGAGCGTATACGCTTCGTCTACGGCGAACCGGGAACCTATTTCATAAGATCTATAAGCTATCATGCTAAGGAACCGAAGGAATCTCAAATCAGCAAGTGTTTGGGATACTTTCTTACCTAGAAACGCGGTGAAATCGCCGGGAAAGTGATTGACGTGCGTTGCTTAAGCACGTGCTACAGGTAGTGCAAGCAGCAGGAAATTCTCTCCCACTCTCTCTCACAATCTCTCACCTTTTCTCTCACACCAGCTAGGGTTTCTAGAAAATTCGGATGGGTGAGAGAAGTGAGGGTTTAATCACCTTTTATAACCCCAAACATGCCCAAAACAGGCTTGAAAACAATGTTTACTTGATGCCTAACCAAATCGGGGCTGTTTCGGTCCAAAAAGACATTTCTGGTGGTCCCCTGGCCGAACGCGATCGGACTTAAGTTCATGCACGTCGGATGTCGCTCGCATCCCATTTTCAGACCAGTAGTGTTCATAGATCGCATGTGGCGGTCCAGTTTCAGTTCAGCGGTCATCACACGTAGATCAGGTCTACAAGTCTCATGATATGAAATAGAAATTTTTCCTGATCCGAGTGTGTAATTTGGCTGAATTCTGACGGTCAGAATGCTTAATAATAACGCACTAAGTCGTATGCCAGATTTGAATTTCAAATTCCAAATCTAACCCTATTCTCACTCTCTTCACTCCAGGTTCAATGAAATAGCCTCTGAATGTCGGTTGGACCTGATTTTTGAAATGATTGTTAAGTCCAACTAGGCGGTTATAACGGTCTAAGATTGTAGGTATCGGACTTTCGACACGCGGTCTAGATCCAATACAAAGTTTCAAAGAGGTCCTGAGAACAAACCGGCTTAGAGTTTGATCCGAGGTTTTAGAGTATTATAGCGTCATTGGTTCTACTTGCTTTGGGTCTTGTAAAACGTATTTAAAGTGATCAGGGACTATTTTTCAGCTACTATAGCGTTGCGCTAGCTAACTTACACTTATTTTTCAAAGGAATTAATCCTACGCAATTTCTGGTCGAGTTGGTACTCGAGTCCAAGTACGGATTTTTCCAGGGCGTTACACTTCGACTCGAGCAACCCTCGACCGGTTGAAGGCCTATCTTCGACTGGTTAAGCAGTCTGCTCGACTAGTCAAAGAAATAACGGAAAAATTCATTTATCTTCAATTTGAACTTAGATCGGTTGAAAATTACTTAGACTGGTTGAGCCACAACTTAGACTAGTTGGACCATAGCTTAGACTACTTGAACTATAATATAAAAACCCATTTAAGTTATGTTTTGAAAGTACTTAAGCCTAAGATCATTCTAGGATTTGATATACCTGATATGACTGAACTATTAAAGTAGCTTGAACTTTATGGAACTTATTTTTCTACTTAAATCTTTAATAGAGCTTAAAGTTGAAGATTAAGCTTGATCTTCTACTAGAACTTTAGTAGAACTTGAACTCAATCATCTTGAACTTAGTAAAACTTGAAGTTTCCATCTTGATCCACTACTTGACATGAAGTAGAGTCTTGAACTATCCATCATAGTGTTTTGAACTTTTCATCTTGATCCACATTAGACAGGCCACTAGATAACGAAATTTGACAAACAAAGGTGTTCTTTATACAACATAGCACTTAGAATATCTAAGATTGATGATATGATGGACGGGTTACTAGTGATTGTGTCTTTCACAAACTGAATGGAAAATGTTAATTTGTAAGTGCTATGGTTTCTTGCTCCTTTGATTGTCAAATTTTCTAGTGCCAACACCACAATCTGTGTCTTGTGTAGCACAATGTTATATATGCTCAAGGTAATGCATCATGTATACAAGGACAATGCTTCAAGTCAAGAACAAATATTTACTTCAAGAAATGCAAGATCAAGTACATCGTTTACTCCTTTAAGCTTCAAAGTTCAAAGTTTTAATGCGAGATCGAAAGACAAGTCAACTGTTCGTACTCAAGACTCATGGTGAAGTACAACTCAAGTACTACAAATTCAAGCTTCAAAAGATCTCAAGTTCAACCTTCATCATGTGTCGAGATCTCAAGCTTCATGAACTTCAAAGATCATCTATCATCTGAAGAAAAGAAGATTCAATGTTCATATATCATGTCCCAGGTATGAAAGACCTTAGATTGACCTTAGGGTAGGTCATTTTGAATACATAATTCAGATCGAATCACTTTATAAGTATTTGGACTGTTCTTCGACTAGTCCTGAAGTCTGTTCGACTAGTCTAGCACTAGCTCGACCAATCCAAGAAATTTCAAGACTAGTCCTAAGTTTGTTACAAATTTTTAGAATTTTTTGGTAAGCCACGACCAGTCCTAGAGACTACTCGACTGGTCTTGTGAACATTGCACAACTTGTTCATGACCAGTCTTGCAGCTATGACTCAAAGTCTAACGATTAAATCTGGTGCCTCATGACCAGTCATGCAGTGCCTACGACTAGTCGTGGAACGTTTTTATCCGATCACGCTTACAATTTCAAAATTTTATTGGTCCTACAACCAGTCGTAGTGTCCATAGGACCAGTCGTAAACATGACTTCTGCAAATATAAATAGAGCACGATTTTTAGAGTTTGATATCCAATTCAAATAAAATCAAGGCATCAATCTGAGAGATAAGTTTGTAAACTTATTAAGCTATATTGTGCATATTTAATATTCTTTTTTATTTTCTTTTTATATTTGATTTTGTATTCTGAATTCCAATCTGATTTGAAAGAGAGATTAAAGAATTCCCACTTCTTGGAATCAAAATCAAATAGAGCTAGCCCAACTTGATTTAATTTAAAATCAATTTAGAACCTAGAGCCATTTCATAAGTGAGTGTGGACATTGAACTTCTACATTGAAATTCTACTCTGATTTGGTTCTTTCGGGCTACAACAAAAGGAGAAATCCAAGTATTTTACATTATTCTAATTTTCGTTGTTTTAGTTTCTTTTGAGATTCAGTCAGAAAAATCTCATTCTTTTGGTTATCTGAGGAGATCCAGAAAACTTAGAGTGTGGGGTTTTTTAAATTATGTAAGCCCACTTGAAAGACATAATTGTGAGGATTTTAGGTAAACCTAGAAAAACCTATTTTCATAGTAAATGCTAATATCCACCGTGTGAGGATATTAGGACTGGAGTACCTATGTGGCTGTTGTTTAACAGTTTGTGTACACACAGGCGAACCACTATAATTCTTTGTGTTTGGTGGATGTGTGTTTACTTTTTATATCTTTTATCACTCAATAGAGTGGGATGTATTTATGGATGTGAATGTTGTAATCTTTACATTTTAGCATTGTGGGGAATGTTGTAACAGCTTAGATTTCCTTTCTTGCTATTTCCTTTTGATTCCTCTTTAATTTGAGTTTTTGATACACAAACTGTTCTAATAAGGTTGTCCTGCCATAAATCCTTGGTTTTTATGGTGTAAGATTGTCCTTAGAACAACATTTGTATCAATGTAACACCCTGAAAATCGGGGGTCGTATATAAACTCAACTCCCGAGTTCCAGACCGTCACTTATGCAACAAAAATGATTATGATTCAATGTTGTCTGATTTAAAGCATTCACATGAGTAAAAGTATACAAAAACTGCAATTCATACTTCAGATCCAGTGATAAAAGCAAGCGGAAGACTAAACAATATATATATCACTGTATGGAAAAATAAAGTAAATCTCATCTGTCTCCAAAGTATGACTACATCTCTGAGTCTCATATAATATACATGAACAAAATAAATATCCAAAATGGTCCCACTGAAATCCCATCGATCCATGTCGCCTACGCAAAGCCGTCGTGATACTGCATGTACGAGAACTCGTCCTGGTCCTCGTCAAAGTCTGGCTCTACCTCCTGGATCTCGGCCTCACCTGCATCTACAACAGGGTCTGGTGGGTGTTGCAAACACCATCCCGTAACGTGGGAGTGAGTGATCAACTCAGTGGAATCATAGAGCAAAGATTAGCATGTTCACAAATCAATCATGCGATAATAGTAAAGCAGTAAATCAGACAATCCTAGTACTGTTGTTAATGCAAGATGATATGACGTGATGTATGCCCTCACCGACGATCTCCCTCATACGACAACATCTTACGACCGCGGCATGCCACACTCCCTAGAGTGCTACACATCTTTCAGGCACTTGCAATGCTATGGTGATATGATTTCCAAGTTGTTATTAGTCCATTCAAACAGCCGGATTGGGAAACTAAGGTACTTCCCTTATATCAATCCCAACACAGATCCTGTCTAGGGTCGTCACTCCTAGTAATCTCATACGAGGTATATTTATGTAGGTCGCTGCAAGGGCTGCCAGGGCTGTTGCTCGCACTCGTTGCACCGCTCCCCCATCACCTTATCAATACAGGCCTACTGTACTCTACTGCAACGGAAGGGTCGTCACCTCCCGTGGACTCAAAATACACTCGCAGTCACTACAAAGGACTCGTCGCCTGATCAGTGTAGGCCGACAGCTAGAATATAGTGTCCCATACCACCATAATCTACTCAGAGTCTAGGTGCTCACTGGTCACTACGGGGAGGTTTGTGGCCCCAGCGTAGGCCGACAGCTCGACCACGGTGTCCCATACCACCATGCCCGGCTCATGACTCTTCGTGGATCAAGGTACCATGGTTAACAGGGTTTACAATGGTAAGTTCAGTACCCTAGGTTCAAGCAGTTATGACACATACAAGGTGAATATACATCGGCCAGTCGGGTTGCTTGACGGGCTCGACTAGCGCGATCGCATCTCAAGTCGAACGACATGAAGTGCGTAAAACACTTCGCGTGGCCTAACCACTGCCGCCAACTCTAAACACGAATCGCGTTCATCTACTCGTCGTTCGTGGCTATGACCAGTCAGCCACGAATTCGCTCGGTTACCGACTTCCTGGACTAAGTCTAGTCCCAAACACTTATGAAATCACATCAGCAATATATGTAAAAGTATTGGAATTGAAATACAATCATATGAGCATGTTAACACATGTTATAACATTCAACTTAAGCAAATCTTCAAGCACATATATTCCATGCACGTAATGAAATCATGCATTTAGTCAACATGTAGAAAAATCATTTAGGTCAGCATATTAATTAAGAAATCCATCTCAAACTAATTCATAACATCATTTAGTTCAATACATACTAATACAATCATTTATACAAACACATACACTACACACTTAAGTCTACATATAGCATGTCGACCCGAAGTGTGCAATTAGGCAAATCTCTTCACCAAACTAATTATGCACGTATTCCTAACTTCCTAATGCGACAACAAACCATGTCAATCACATCAGCAAAATATGAATGTAAACAGTACTTCCTACAAATGACTAAAATGCCCTAAATCTCATATTCTTCGTTAATTTACGAAACGGGAAACGGAGAGCATTTTGTACATGTCAAACGATGATACCGTCAAGAATCTACTATTAAACGACATTGAAAGCATTGGGAACCGTCAATCAAAGCGTCTAAAATCCTCACCTTATGTCTTGTAGACTCGTGAATTGAAACGGAGCGTATACGCTTCGTTCACGGCAAATAGGGAACCTAATACACGAGATCCATAAGCTACATTGCTATGGAAATAAAGGAAACTCAAATCAGCAACTATTTAGGATATTTGCTTACCTAGAATCGCGGTGAAATCACTAGGAAAATGGTAGAGGTGTGTTGCTTGAGCACGTGCAACACGTAGCACAAGTGGCAGGAAGAACTCTCCCACTCTCTCACAATCTCTCACCTTTTTCTCTCTCTCAAGTTAGGGTTTCTCTCAAATTCGGATGGGAGAGAGGAGTGAGGGTTTCAACCCCTTTTATAGCCTAAAACATGCCCAAAATAGGCTTGGGAACAATGTTTACTTGGTGCCTAACCAAATCGGGGCCATTTCGGTCCAAAGGAGCATTTCTGATGGTCCCCTGGCCAAATGCGGTCGGACTTAAGCTCATGCATACTGGATCTAGCACACATCCAGTTTTCGGACCGGTAGGGTTCCCAGATCGCACGTGGCAGTCCAGTTTCAGTTTAACGGTCACCGCACAAGATCAGACCTATAAGTCTCGTGATATATATTAGAAATTTTTCCTGATCCAAGGGTGTAATTTGGCTGTATTCTGACGGTCAGAACGCTTAATACTGATGCGTCAAATCGTGTGCCAGATTTGAATTTCAAATTCCAATTTTAACCCTATTCTCACTCTCTTCACTCCAGGCTCAATGAAATAGCCCCTGAATGTCAGTTGGACTTGATTTTCGAAACGATTGCCAAGCCCAGCTAAGTGGTCATAACGGTCTAAGATGGTAGGTATCTGACTTTCGACGCGCGGTCTAGATCCAATACAAAGTTTTAAGGAGGTCTCGAGAAAAAACCGGCTTAGAGTTTGATCCGAGGCTTTAGAGCATTATAGCACCATTGGTTCCACTCGCTTTGGGCCTCGTAGAACGTATTTAAAGCGATCAGGGACCATTTCCCAGCTATTCTAACGTTGCACTAGCTAACCTAGTCATATTTTCTAAAGGAATGAATTCTACGCAATTTCGGGTCGAGTTGGTACTCGAGCCCAAGTATGGATTTTTTTCACGGGCGTTACAATCTACCCCCCTTAACAAATAATTTCGTCCTCGAAATTTTGTACCTTTTCGTACTCCTCGAGAAGCTGTGGGTAGTTCTTTCTGATCTCGGCTTCTGTCTCCCAGATAGCCTCCTCCTCAGAGTGATGCGTCCATAATACCTTCACAAGGGGAATCACCTTGCTACGCAGTACCTGCTCTTTCCTGTCTAGGATACGTGTCGGTCGCAGGATATATGTAACGTCCTCTCCTAACTGCACCTGCTCCCATCTGATGATATGGGAAGGATCAGCAACGTACTTCTTCAGCATAGAAACATGAAATACGTTGTGAACGCTCGCGAGAGGCGTGGGTAAGGCCAATCGGTAAGCCACCGCTCCCACACGATCGAGGATCTGAAATGGGCCAATGAATCGCGGTGTCAGCTTCCCCGTCTTCCCGAACCGAAGGACTCCCTTCATAGGGAAAATTCGCAAAAACACATGATCCCCAACTGTGAACTCTAGTGGCCTCCGTCTCGTATCGGCGTAGCTCTTCTGTCTGCTGTGCGCTGTAAGGAGCCGACGTCGAATAATATCAATCTTCTTTGACGTCGCCTGCACTAACTCTGGGCCAATCAAGCTACGCTCACCGACCTTTAACCAGCAATGCGGTGCACGACAAGGTCGCCCATACAGGGCCTCATAAGGTGTCATACCGATACTCGCCTGAAAACTATTGTTGTACGCAAACTCCGCATATGCAAGACAATCATCCCAACTGTCCTTGAAGTCCAATGCGCAAGCTCGTAACATGTCTTCCAAGATCTGGTTCACCCGCTCTGTCTGTCCGTCTGTCTGTGGGTGGAAGGCAGTACTGAACTTCAACTTCATACCCATAGCCTCCTGAATGCGAGTCCAGAAGATAGAAGTGAACCGCGTGTCTCTGTCCGACACGATCTCCAACGGAACTCCATGCAGACGCACAATCTCTCTAATGTACAATCTAGCCAGCTAGTCTGCAGAGTTCGTAACTCTGATCGGTAGGAAGTGCGCCGACTTCGTCAATCGGTCGACGATCACCCAAATGGAATCATGTCCCTTCCTCGTCTTCGGCAACCCAGAAATGAAGTCCATGGAAATGAAATCCCACTTCCACTCTGCAATCGGCATAGGCTGTAAAAGTCCAGGTGGTCGGTGATGCTCTGCCTTCACCTGCTGACAAGTGAGACAACGGGACACGAACTCAGCTATGTGGGTCTTCATACCTTCCCACCAATACGTCCTCTTCACGTCACGATACATCTTTGTGCTGCCTGGATGCATCGCGAGTCTAGTAGAATACACAGCCTCGAGAATCTCTCGTCTCAAGTCAGGGACATCTGGGACACATAGGCGGCCACGATAACGTAAGCCCCCATCCATACCAACTCGCCAGTCGGTGTCAGCATCATCACTGGCCTGCTCTCGAAGCTCAGTAAGATGCGCATCGTCCCTCTGCGCCTCGATGACTCGGTCATCGATCTGGGATCGCACCTGTACATGTGCAATGAACTCAAACGACTCCTCTACGGTGAGTTTTTGCTCAAAGTCTCGCAAAAACTCAACCATATCCCACTCGGCAACCATCAGCAGAGCCGCAAACTCTATTGCCTTCTTGCGGCTCAACGCATCAGCCACAAGGTTCGCCTTCCCAGGATGGTAAGAGACTTCAAACTTGAAGTCCTTCAACGTCTCCATCCATCGCCGCTGCCTCATATTCAAGTCTCGCTGCGTGAATATGTACTTGAGGCTCTTGTGGTCGCAAAAGAGCTCGAACTCCTCTCCGTAGAGGTAATGTCTCCAGAGTTTCAGTGCGAATATAACGGCTGCCAACTCTAGGTCGTGTGTAGGGTAATTCTCATCGTGCTTCCTTAATTGTCTCGAGGCATACGAAATTACCCTGTCCCTCTGCATAAGGACACAACCCACACCAACGCTAGACGCATCAGTGTATATAGTGTATTTAACCCCTTGCTCTGGCAATACTAGCACAAGGGCGGACGTAAGTCTATCCTTCAGCTCCTGAAAAGCTGACTCCACCTGATCGTTCCAAGCAAACTTCACGTCCTTCTGTGTCAACTGAGATAAGGGTCTCGCGATCTTCGAGAAGTCCTGAATGAAGCGCCGATAATAGCCAGCGAGACCCAAGAAACTCCTCACCTCAGTGACAGAACCAGGCTGCTCCCAGTCCTGCACCGCAGCTACCTTAGACAGGTCAACTTCCATGCCATCCTTGGACACCACGTGTCCCAGAAACTTAACCTCCTGCTTCCAGAAGTCTCACTTCTTGTACTGTGCGAACAACTGATGCTGTCTGAGCGTATCCAGGACCAAACGTAAGTGCTCCTCATGCTCCTCTCGACTCCTAGAGTACACCAAAATGTCGTCAATGAAGACAACGACGAATCGATAGAGGAAAGGTCGAAATACCCGGTTCATCAGATCCATAAACACAGCCGGTGCGTTCGTGAGACCGAACGACATCACGAGGAACTCATAGTGGCCAAAACTAGTCCTGAATGTTGTCTTCTGCACGTCTTCATCCCTGACGCACAACTGATGATATCCCGACTGAAGATCAATCTTCGAGAAGTACTGCGCTCCTCTCAACTGATCAAACAAGTCATCGATCCTGGGTAAAGGGTCTTGTTCTTCACCGTGAGCTGGTTCAGCCTGCGATAATCAATACACAATCGCATCGAACCGTCCTTCTTCCTCACGAATAGGACCGGTGCTCCCTAAGGAGACACACTAGGCCGTATAAGGCCAAGCTCTAGGAGACCATCAATCTGCGTCCTCAACTCCTCCATCTCACATGGTGCCATGCGATACGTCGGCAGTGAGATGGGCGTAGAACCAGGAACCAGATCGATAGTGAAATCAATCTCACGTCGGGGAGGCAAACCAGGGATCTTCCTGAACAGATCCCCGAAGTCGGAAACGACTAGCACATGCTCGAGTACCTGGGCACCAGCGTCGCGCAATAAAGTGGCGTAACCAAGTATGCGCAAAGGGAGATTTACCCGCACTGAAAATGTGAAAGGTGTGCCCTCAAGCTAGTACACCGTCACCATACGAGTCTCGCAGTCAATCTCGGCCCTCGCTGCAGTCAACCAATCCATGCCAAGAATGATGTCGAGATAAACGAGCGAGGGATCGACGACAAGATCAAGAGTCATCGTCCTGCCTCCCAGATCAACTAAACAACCCTCACACATCTGGGTAACATCCGAATAATCTCCATGAGCTGCAAAGACTCGCACGCTATCCATAGTGATAGTCTGTAACCCAAGACGCCTGACTACGGCACGCAATATCAAAGAAATCATGGAACCAGTGTCCACCATCACAAGAATGGGAGTACCTCCAATATGGGCCGTGACCTCGAAGGCCGAATGCTGAAAAGTCGGTGTCGCAACTGCCTCAGTTATCAACCCATGAACCCGAGCCTGCTGTGGCCGGTTCGGCCGCTGTGTCAAGGGCCGTGGAGGTTGTCTGATCTGCGATACCGTAGGTCTGAATGTAGGATGCATAGGAGCTGACCGTATAGGCGGTGCTGATAACGCCTGTGGACGTGCACGGTCGATCTTCTGCGGCGGAGAGAACCCACTGTCCCGCATCCTAGAAAAGCAACTCTGGGCCAAGTGGCCTGACCTCCCACAGTATGTGCACGATAAATCAGGGCACCGAAACGGTGGTACAGGCGCTGTAGTCCTAGCAGGAGGATTAATGCGAGGCCTCTTGCCCTAGAGGGGCCTGTCTGGCAAGTCTGGTCGTGGCTTAGAAGCAACAGGGCCACAAGATCGAGCAAGTCGATCCACGTCCTGCTCTGCCCGCATGGACATGTGAATCAACTCCGCATAAGAGGGAATGCTAACATAGCACATCTTCGACCGAATATCCGGTCGCAAACCCTCCAAAAAGTGCCGTATGCGCATCTGCTCATCAGCCAAAATCGTCGGGACGTATCTGCCCAACTCCGTAAACCGACGCTCATACTCTGTAACTGTCATGGCTGCCTGTCTGAGGCGGAGAAACTCATTCTCCCTGTCGTGCCTGTAAGTCTGGGGATAATACTTCTCATGGAAGCGGAACTCAAACGCTGCCCACGTCCATACATAGTCGACGGCAACGGTCCACAGTACGCTATCCCACCACATGCTGGCCTCTCTCTCAAACAGGAATGTAGCCAACTCTACCTGCTCGGCCTCAGTGCAATGTAACATCCGCAAAATCTTAGACACACGGTCGAGCCAGTACTCAGCCTCCTCGGGTCTGTGAGAACCCGTGAAAGTAGGAGGCCGCAAGCGCTGAAATCGCTCCAATAGGCCCCGTGTATCGGCGGGATTGCCCGCAGGGTAAGCAGGCGGCGCAGGATGAGTCATGCCCTCATCCTGGGCGTATGTATAAGCATCCTCAACTGGATGCGCAGGTGGGGCAGGTGGTGTAGATGGAGCCGCACCCCCACCCTGGGCTAATGTCCCCACGATGGTAGTCAAAAGTTGCTGCTGCTGCAGCATCATAGCCATCATCTGCTCGAATCTGTCAGGAGGTGGAGCAGACTGTGGTAGATGCGGTGTGGAAGTAGATGCGCGATGAGGCTCTCGGACTGACGGCGTAAATGGCAGTGGTCCATCTGTAGGACCAGCGGCAGGCTGAGACGCACGAACAGTCTCAGGAATCGGGCCCACAGCAGGGTCCGTATGGGTGCCAGACTGCGAAGGAGGCTAATCCATATGCTCAATCAGTGCAAGACGAGCCGTGCTCTGCATAACCTTAGGCGGCATTCCCTATATTCAAAATAGAGCGCAACCTTGTCAGTCTTAATAGCACAATTACACCGAAATCATTTACACAAGGAGTCAAAGGCATTCCATGCATTTCATTTAATCAAAATTGTCACAATACAAGGGATATATCCTTACAAGCATCACGACGAGAAATACATGGGAACTAAGATAGTTAAAATTGCAACAGCAACATAAACAAGGAACTAGCCCTAACAGGCTTACACATCAAAAGCAGGAAATGACTAACTACTAACAACTACATCAAGGTCGCATCGCTAGTCTGAGTCTGGGGATGGAGGAGGAGCACCCTTATCCTGCAAGCAACACAGGATCGCCTTCAAGGTGCGAGTCACCTTGCCTAATTTCTTCTTTGTGACGGCCTTGACATCCTCGACTTCAGCGCGAAGTTCTTGAACTTCCCTTCGCAAAGCGGTCTGACTCTCCTCCATCCGAGCAATGCGATCGTCAATAGTAGCCTGCGCAGAAGGAGGAGGGCTCTCATCTGTATCCTAAGCCTCCTCTTCTGCCTCTTCCTGAGCTTCTTCCTGAACCTCTGCTCCAGGTTCTTCTTCGCTTTGATCTTCCTCATCATCAAAGTCATCTTCACTGTCCTCCTCGAGCTGATTTTCACGGTACTGCGACCCAATCTTCATCTTGACCATAGTCGACTCATCAATGGTATGAATCGATACTAGCAATTCTGGCCCAAGTCTGTAGGCAAACTCAAGCGCAATCTTGCAAATCAGTCGGCCAAAAGAAAGTGATTCGAATGTTCTTCTTGACCTGGCTATGAGGATTATTTGTCGTAAGATGAAAGTAGCCATGCATACATTCTCTCCCTGGGCCACCAGATACAGGAAATCAACCATAAGGCGTGTACATTCAATGCGATTCGTCGACCTGGGATAAACATTGAACGTGCAGATATAGTGCAGCAGGCGCAAATCATCAGACATATACGTCGCCTTAAGGTTATTATTAGGCTGCCATGGAACCAACTTACCGCACAAAAACTTGGTGCGGTGATCTCGTTCACGTCTAGTCCTCAGGTTCTTCTCACTAGGACGAACATCACCAAGAGGCACGTTCAGAAGTCACGCAATCAGTCGCACATCAATCGTAGCCATTTGATCTCTACCAAAAGGGATTTTAAACTGCAATGGCTCCAAGGTAGGATTCTGGATACTAGCGTAGAAGGCACGAACAGTGCTCACATTAGCACGAGCGCGAGCTTCAAAGATCGGACCCCAATGCGCAGTTTCAATACGTTCGAACAACAGATATTCACCGAATAGTCATCCATCTACGTCCGCCTCAAACAACACTTTTCGATCAGTGTATTGGCCGTGAGGCATCTCCGATAGAATTGCTCACCCAAGGTGAGCATGGGGATCCAAATCCCACTTTGTACGGCACTCCTGGACTGCAACTGGACCTGTGGCGGCGCTTGAACTTGCTGCACCACCCCGCGGTCTTCTCGATTGAGCAGGGCGGCTTGGCCCAGCCTCGTCTGTTGCGGTTTTCCTTTTACCCATCAAAGATATGATGGATGAGAGTGATAAAAGGCCTAAAATGGCTTCCACGAAAGCCATGGAAAACGGCAAAAATGCGGAGAAGTGGCTGTCCAATCTGGAAAAAGGAAATCTAGGCGTCGTAGAGGGATGCTTCAAGCTTCCCAAGTGTGTATTTTCAAGGAGAAATGAAAATGAAAAAGTGAAATGGAGCACCTCACGATTTCAGCTCGATTTAGGGGTTTTTGGAGCTCCAAATGGTGAAATCTTCAGAGGAAGGGCTGCCAACTCCCAAGAAGTGATGGATGATGGTCAGTTTTGGCCAAGGAGGGATCTAGGGATGATTGGGAATCACAAAATTTGGGGGTGGTTGCTGAAAAATGAAAATAGGGCTATGGGGAGGGCTATTTGTGAAGGAGGGGGTGTGATTTGAGGGTTTTCGTGGGATGAGAGCTATGTGGGGATGATGTACTAGGTATTTTAGGGCGTGCGCCCGAAGACCACACCAAAGGGGCCCACCTGTACGGCGATGCAACGCCGGATCGGCGATGGCATCGCCGACCGGTGATGCATTCGGTCGGTGGGGCCAGGTGGGTTCGGTCCCCCTTGGTCCAAGGACCCCAAATATGTACGGTCCACCACCTGGTTCATTGTATTTTGACCTATATGAGCCTAAACATGTGTTCGGGGCTTTCCGGGACCACTCCGCAATCCCAAATACCAAACCCTATGATGCAGCATATGAATTTGGGGTAGAAGGAGATAGTACATCCATCTAGATCCTTAGTTGTTAAAGAAAGTGAATTTAGAATGGCCTTATGGCCATTTTTCATGAAATTTTAATCACTGTACAATTTTGTGGAAGTACTCATTTGTATTATTTTCACATTAGGTTTGATGCCTAACATGAAATGGATAAGAAAGAAATAAATATCGGAGTGTTTAGAGGAAGAATTTTGAAGATTTTTGGTGAAACGGGATTTTTAAGCCCTGGCGATTGATTACAGGAGTCGTGGTCATCCCACGGCCCAAGAATTTACCTTTGCGGGTTTAAAATTATTCATAGGATGTCTCAACCCGACTTCCTATGACTTAAAAGCTATTCGGGTTGCTTTACGCTACCCGAGATGCGTTACAGACTCGATTGTGCGATCGATCCGAATAGACTTCGCCTAATGGCGAATTTGCGGTCCTAGAAATGTTTCTAGACCCTTCTCGCACCCACCTAAGTCAAAGGAAGCGACAGCGTACGTCGCGAGACCATAACCCAGGCCCAGTATACTCTTATTCATGCTCTGATACCAACTTGTAACACCCTAAAAATCGGGGGTCGTGTATAAACTCAACTCCCGAGTTCCAGACCGTCACTTATGCAACAAAAATGATTATGATTCAATGTTGTCTGATTTAAAGCATTCACATGAGTAAAAGTATACCAAAACTGCAATTCATACTTCAGATCCAGTGATAAAAGCAAGCGGAAGACTAAACAATATATATATCACTGTATGGAAAAATAAAGTAAATCTCATCTGTCTCCAAAGTATGACTACATCTCTGAGTCTCATATAATATACATGAACAAAATAAATATCCAAAATGGTCCCACTAAAATTCCATCGATCCAGGTCACCTACGCAAAGCCGTCGTGATACTGCATGTACGAGAACTCGTCCTGGTCCTCGTCAAAGCCTGGCTCTGCCTCTTGGATCTCGGCCTCACCTGCATCTACAACAGGGTCTGGTGGGTGTTGCAAACACCATCCCGTAATGTGGGAGTGAGTGATCAACTCAGTGGAATCATAGAGCAAAGATTAGCATGTTCACAAATCAATCATGCGATAATAGTAAAGCAGTAAATCAGACAATCCATTGTAACGCCCGTGAAAAATCCATACTTGGGCTCGAGTACCAACTTGACCCGAAATTTATGTAGAATTCATTCCTTTAGAAAATATGACTAAGTTAGCTAGTGCAATGTTAGAATAGCTGGGAAATGGTCCCTGATCACTTTAAATACGTTCTACAAGGCCCAAAGCGAGTGGAACCAAGGGTGCTATAATGCTCTAAAGCCTCGGATCAAACTCTAAACCGGTTTGTTCTCGGGACCTCCTTGAAACATGGTATTGGATCTAGACCGCGCGTCGTAAGTCAGATACCTACCATCTTAGACCGTTATGACCACTTAGCTGGGCTTGGCAATCGCTTCGAAAATCAAGTCCAACTGACGTTCAGAGGCTATTTCATTGAGCCTGGAGTGAAGAGAGTGAGAATAGGGTTAGAATTGGAATTTGAAATTCAAATCTGGCACACAAATTTGACGCATCAGTATTAAGCATTCTGACCGTCAGAATACAGCCAAATTACACCCTTGGATCAGGAAAAATTTCTATTACATATCACGAGACTTATAGGCCTGATCTTGGTGCGGTGACCGTTAAACTGAAACTGGACCGCCACGTGCGATCTGGGAACCCTACCGGTCCGAAAACTGGATGTGTGCTAGATCCAGTATGCATGAGCTTAAGTCCGACCGCATTTGGCTAGGGGACCATCAGAAATACTCTTTTGGACCGAAACGGCCCCGATTTGGTTAGGCACCAAGTAAACATTGTTCCCAAGCCTATTTTGGGCATGTTTTAGGCTATAAAAGGGGTTGAAACCCTCACTCCTCTCTCCCATCCGAATTTGAGAGAAACCCTAACTTGGGAGAGAGAAAAAGGTGAGGGATTGTGAGAGAGTGGGAGAGTTCTTCCTGCCACTTGTGCTACGTGTTGCACGTGCTCAAGCAACACACCTCTACCATTTTCCTGGTGATTTCACCGCGATTCTAGGTAAGCAAATACCCTAAATAGTTGCTGATTTGAGTTTCCTTTGTTTCCATAGCGATGTAGCTTATGGATCTCGTGTATTAGGTTCCTTATTCGTCGTAGACGAAGCGTATACGCTCCGTTTCAATTCACGAGTCTACAAGACATAAGGTGAGGATTTTAGACGCTTTGATTGACGGTTCCCAATGCTTTCAATGCGTTTAATAGTAGATTCTTGATGGCATCGCCGTTTGACATGTACAAAATGCTCTCCGTTTCCCTTTTCGTAAACTAACGAAGAATATGAGATTTAGGGCATTTTAGTCATTTGTAGGAAGTACTGTTTACATTCATATTTTGCTGATGTGGTTGACATGGTTTGTTGTCGCATTAGGAAGTTAGGAATGCGTGCTTAATTAGTTTGGCGAAGAGATTCGCCTAGTTGCGCACTTTGGGTCGACATACTATATGTAGACTTAAGTGTGTAGTGTATGTGTTTGTATAAATGCTTGTATTAGTATGTACTGAATTAAATGATGTTATGTGGTAGTTTGTGATTGATTTCTCAATTAATATGCTGACCTAAATGATTTTTCACATGTTGACTAAATGCATGATTTCATTACATGCATGGAATATATGTGCTTGAAGGTTTGCTTGAGTTGAATGTTATAACATGTGTTAACATGCTCACATGATTGTATTTCAATTCCAATACTTTTACATATATTGTTGATGTGATTCCATAAGTGCTTGGGACTAGACTTAGTCCAGGCAGTCGGTAACCGAGCGAATTCGTGGCTGACTGGTCATAGCCACGAACGACGCGTCGATGAACGTGATTCGTGTTTAGAGTTGGCGGCAGTGGTTAGGCCACGCGAAGTGTTTTACGCACTTCATGTCGTTCGACTTGAGATGCGAACGCGCTAGTCGAGCCCGTCAAGCAACCCGACTGGCCGATGTATGTTCACCTTGTATGAGTCATAACTGCTTGAACCTAGGGTACTGAACTTACCATTGTAAACCCTGTTAACCATGGTACCTTGATCCACGAAGAGTCATGAGCCGGGCATGGTGGTATGGGACACCGTGGTCGAGCTGTCGACCTACGCTAGGGCCACAAACCTCCCCGTAGTGACCAATGAGCACCTAGACTCGTGAACAGATTATGGTGGTATGGGACACTATATTCTAGCTGTCGGCCTACACTGATCAGGCGACGAGTCCTTTGTAGTGACCGCGAGCGTATTCTGAGTCCACGGGAGGCGACGACCCTTCCGTTGCAGTAGAGTACAGTAGGCCTGTATTGATAAGGTGATGGGGGAGCGGTGCAACGAGTGCGAGCAACAGCCCTGGCAGCCCTTGCAGTAACCTATGAAATATACATCGTATGAGATTACTAGGAGTGACGATCCTAGACAGGATCTGTGTTGGGATTGATACAAGGGAAGTACCTTAGTTTCCCAATCCTGCTGTTTGAATGGACTAATAACAACTTGGAAATCATATCACCATAGCATTGCATGTGCCTGGAAGATGTGGAGCACTCTAGGGAGTGTGGCATGCCGCGGTCGTAAGATGTTGCCGTATGAGGGAGATCGTCGGTGAGGGCATACATCACGTCATGTCATCTTGCATTAACAACAGTATTAGGAATGTCTGATTTACTGCTTTACTATTATCGCATGATTGAATTGTGAACATGCTAATCTTTGCTTTATGATTCCACTGAGTTGATCACTCACTCCCACGTTACGGGATGGTGTTTGCAACACCCACCAGACCCTGTTGTAGATGCAGGTGAGGCTGAGATCCAGGAGGTGGAGCCAGACATCGACGAGGACCAGGACGAGTTCTCATACATGCAGTATCACGATGGCTTCGCGTAGGCGACCTGGATCGATGGGATTTCAGTGGGACCATTTTGAATATTTATTTTGTTCATGTATATTATATGAGACTCAAAGATGTAGTCATACTTTGGAGACGGATGAGATTTACTTTATTTTTCCATACAGTGATATATATATATATTGTTTAGTCTTCCGTTTGCTTTTATCACTGGATCTGAAGTATGAATTACAGTTTTGGTATACTTTTACTCATGTGAATGCTTTAAATCAGACAACATTGAATCATAATCATTTTTGTTGCATAAGTGACGGTCTGGAACTCGGGAGTTGAGTTTATACACGACCTCCAATTTTCAAGGTGTTACAAGTTGGTATCAGAGCATGAATAAGAGTATACTGGGCCTGGATTATGGTCTCGCGACGTACGCTGTCACTTCTTTTGACTTAGGTGGGTGCGAGAAGGGTCTAGAAACACTTCTAGGATTGCAGATTCGCCGATAGGCGAAGTCTATTTGACTCGATCGCACAATCGAGTCTGTAACGCATCTCGGGTCGCGTAAAGCAACCCGAATAGCTTCTAAGCTGTAGGAAGTCAGGTTGAGACGTCCTATGGGCGATTTTAAACCCGTAAAAGTAAATTCTTGGGCTGTGGGATGACCACGACTCCTGTAATCAATCGCCAGGGCTTAAAAACCCCGTTTCACCAAAAATCTTCAAAATTCTTCCTCTAAACACTCTGATCTTCATTTATTTCTTATCCATTTCATGTTAAGCATCAAACCTAATGTGAAAATAACACAAATTAGTACTTTCAAAAAATTGTACAGTGAATAGTAAAATTTCATGATAAATGGCTATAAGGACATTCTAACTTTACTTTATTTAGAAACTAAGGATCTAGATGGATGTACTAGCTCCTTCTACCCCAAATTCATATGCTGCATCATAGGGTTTGGTATTCGGGATTGTGGAGTGGTCCCGGAAAGCCCCGAACACATGTTTGGGCTCATATAGGTCAAAATACAATGAACCAGGGGGTGGACCGTACATATTTCGGGTCCTTGGACCAAGGGGGACCGAACCCACCTGGCCCCACCAGCCGGATGCACCACCGGCCGGCGATGCATCGCCGTACAGGTGGGCCCCTTTGATGTGATTTTTGGGCGCACGCCCTTAAATGGCACGTGTACCCTCCCCATATAGCTCCCGTCCCACGAAAACCCCTAAAACACACCCCTTCTTCACAAACAGCCCTCCCCTTAGCCCTATTTTCAATTTTCAGCAACCACCTCCAAAATCTGGGATCCCAAATCATCCCTAGATCCCTCCTTGGCCAAAACCGACCATCATCCATCGATCCTTGGGAGTTGGCAGCCCTTCCTCTTGAAGATTTCACCATTTGGAGCTCCAAAAACCCCCAAATCGAGCTGAAATCGTGAGGTGCTCCATTCCACTTTTTTGTTTTCATTTCTCCCTGAAAATATACTCTTGGGAAGCTTGAAGCATCCCTCTACGATGGCTAGATTTCCTTTTTCCGGATTGGACAGCCACTTCTCCGCATTTTCACCGTTTTCCATGGCTTTCGTGGAAGCCATTTTAGGCCTTTTATCACTCTCATCCATCATATCTTTGATGGGTAAAAGGAAAAATGCAACAAACGAGGCTGGGCCAAGCTGCCCTGCTCAATCGAGAAGACCGCGGGGTAGTGCCGCAAGTTCAAGCGCCGCCGCAGGTCCAGCTGCAGTCCTGAAGTGTCGTACAAAGCGGAATTTAGATCCCCATGCGCACCTTGGGCGAGAAATTCTATCGGAGATGCCTCACGGCCAATACACTGATCGAAAAGTGTTGTTTGAGGCGGACGTAGATGGACGACTATTCGGCGAATATCTGTTGTTCGAACGCATTGAAGCTGCGCATTGGGGTCCGATCTTTGAAGCTCACGCTCGTGCTAATGTGAGCACTGTTCGTGCCTTCTACCCTAGTATCCAGAATCCTACCTTAGAGCCATTGCAGTTTAAAATCCCTTTTGGTAGAGATCGGATGGCTACGATTGATGTGCGACTGATTGCGCGACTTCTGAACGTGCCTCTTGGTGATGTTCATCCTAGTGAGAAGAACCTGAGGACTAGACGTGAACGAGATCGTCGCACCAGGTTTCTGTGCAGTAATTTGGTTCCATGGCAGCCTAATAATAGCCTTAAGGCGACGTATATGTCTGATGATTTGCGCCTGCTGCACTATATCTGCACGTTCAATGTTTATCCCAGGTCGACGAATCGCATTGAATGTACACGCCTTATGGTTGATTTCCTGTATCTGGTGGCCCAGGGAGAGAATGTATGCATGGCTACTTTCATCTTACGACAAATAATCCTCATAGCCAGGTCAAGAAGAATATCCGAATCGCTTCCTTTTGGCCGACTGATTTGCAAGATTGCGCTTGAGTTTGCCTACAGACTTGGGCCAGAATTGCCAGTATCGATTCATACCATTGATGAGTCAACTATGGTCAAGATGAAGATTGGGTCGCAGTACCGTGAAAATCAGCTCGAGGAGGACAGTGAAGATGACTTTGATGATGAGGAAGATCAAAGCGAAGAAGAACCTGGAGCAGAGGTTCAGGAAGAAGCTCAGGAAGAGGCAGAAGAGGAGGCTCAGGATACAGATGAGAGCCCTCCTCCTTCTGCGCAGGCTACTATTGACGATCGCATTGCTCGGATGGAGGAGAGTCAGACCTCTTTGCGAAGGGAAGTTCAAGAACTTCGCGCTGAAGTCGAGGATGTCAAGGCCGTCACAAAGAAGAAATTAGGCATGGTGACTCGCACCTTGAAGGCGATCCTGTGTTGCTTGCAGGATAAGGGTGCTCCTCCTCCATCCCCAGACTCAGACTAGCGATGCGACCTTGATGTAGTTGTTAGTAGTTAGTCATTTCCTGCTTTTGATGTGTAAGCCTGTTAGGGCTAGTGCCTTGTTTGTGTTACTGTTGCAATTTTAACTATCTTAGTTCCCATGTATTTCTCGTCGTGATGCTTGTAAGGATATATCCCTTGTATTGTGACAATTTTGATTAAATGAAATGCATGGAATGCCTTTGACTCCTTGTGTAAATGATTTCGGTGTAATTGTGCTATTAAGACTGACAAGGTTGCGCCCTATTTTGAATATAGGGAATGCCGCTTAAGGTTACGCGGAGCACGGCTCGTCTTGCACTGACTGAGCATATGGATCAGACTCCTTCGCAGTCTGGCACCCATACGGACCCTGCTGTGGGCCCGATTCCTGAGACTGTTCGTGCGTCTCAGCCTGCCGCTGGTCCTATAGTTGGACCACCGCCATTTACGCCGTCAGTCCGAGAGCCTCATCGCGCATCTACTTACACACAGCATCCGTCACAGCCTGCTTCACCTCCTGACAGATTCGAGCAGATAATGGCTATGATGCTGCAGCAGCAGCAGCTTCTGACTACCATCGTGGGGACATTAGGCCAGGGTGGGGGTGCTGCTCCATCTACACCACCTGCACCGCCTGCGCATCTAGCTGAGGATGTTTATACATACACCCAGGATGAGGGCACGGCTCATCCTGCGCTGTCTGCTTACCCTGCGGGGAATCCGGCCGATACACGGGGCCTATTGGAGCGATTTCAGCGCTTGCGGCCTCCTACTTTCACGGGTTCTCACCGACCCGAGGAGGCTGAGTACTGGCTCGACCGTGTGTCGAAGATTTTGTGGATGTTACATTGCACTGAGGCCGAGCAGGTAGAGCTGGCTACATTCCTGTTTGAGAGAGAGGCCAGCATGTGGTGGGATAGGGTACTGCGGACCGTTGCCGCCGACTATGTATGGACGTGGGCAGCGTTTGAGTTCCGCTTCCATGAGAAGTATTATCCCCAGACTTACAGGCACGACAGGGAGAATGAGTTTCTCCGCCTCAGACAGGCAGCCATGACAGTTATAGAGTATGAGCATCGGTTTACAGAGTTGGGCAGATACGTCCCGACGATTTTGGCTGATGAGCAGATGCGCATACGGCACTTTTTGGAGGGTTTGCGACCGAATATTCGGTCGAAGATATGCTGTGTTAGCATTCCCTCTTATGCGGAGTTGATTCACATGTCCATGTGGGCAGAGCAGGACGTGGATCGACTTGCGCGATCTCGTGGCCCTGTTGCTTCTAGGCCACGACCAGACTTGCCAGACAGGCCCCTTGCGAGCAAGAGGCCTCGCATTGATCCTCCTGCTAAGACTATAGCGCCTGTACCACCGTTTTGGCACCCTGATTTATCGTGCACATACTGTGGGAGGTCAGGCCACTTGGCGCAGAGTTTCTTTTCTAGGATGCGGGACAGTGGGTTCTCGCCGCCGCAGAAGATCGACCGTGCATGTCCACAGGCGTTATCAGCACCGCCTATACGGTCAGCTCCTGCGCATCCTACGTTCAGACCTACTGTATAGCCGATCAGACAGCCTCCACGGCCCTTGACACAGCGGCTGAACCGGCCACAGTAGGCTTTGGTTCATACATTGACAGCTGAGGCAGCTGCGACACCGACTCTTCAGCATTCAGCCTTCGAGGTCACGGCCCATATTGGAGGTACTCCCATTCTTGTGATGGTGGACACTAGTTCCACGATTTCCTGATATCGCGTGCTGTAGTCAGGCGTCTTGGGTTACAGACTATCACTATGGATAGCGTTCGAGTCTTTGCAGCTCATGGGGATTATTCGGATGTTACCCAGATGTGTGAGGGTTGTTTAGTTGATCTGGGAGGCAGGACGATGACTCTTGATCTTATCGTCGATCCCTCGCTCGTTTATCTCGACGTCATTCTTGGCATGGATTGGTTGACTGCAGCTTGGGCCGAGATTGACTGCGAGACTCATATGGTGACGGTGTACGAGCCTGAGGGCACGCCTTTCACATTTTCAGTGCGGGTAAATCTCCCTTTCTGCATACTTAGTTACGCCACTTTATTGCGCGACGCTGGTGCCCAGGTACTCGAGCATGTGCCAGTCATTTCCGAGTTCAGGGATCTGTTCAGAAAGATCCCTGGTTTGTCGGCCCGACGTGAGATCGATTTCACTATCGATCTGGTTCCTGGTTCTACGCCCGTCTCACTGCCGACGTATCACATGGCACCATGTGAGATGGAGGAGTTGAGGACGTAGATTGATGGTCTACTAGATCTTGGCCTTATACGGCCTAGTGTGTCTCCCTGGGGAGCACCGGTCCAATTCTTGAGGAAGAAGGACGGTTCGATGCGACTGTGTATTGATTATCGCAGGCTGAACCAGCTCACGGTGAAGAACAAGTACCCTTTACCCAGGATCGATGACTTGTTTGATCAGTTGAGAGGAGCGCAGTACTTCTCGAAGATTGATCTTCAGTCAGGATATCATCAGTTGCGCGTCAGGGATGAGGACGTGCAGAAGACAGCATTCAGGACCAGTTTTGGCCACTACGAGTTCCTCGTGATGTCGTTCGGTCTTACGAACGCACCGGCCATGTTCATAGATCTGATGAACCGGGTATTTCGGCCTTTCCTCTATCGATTCGTCGTTGTATTCATTGACGACATTTTGGTGTACTCTAGGAGTCGAGAGGAGCATGAGGAACACTTATGTTTGGTCCTGGATACGCTCAGACAGCACCAGTTGTTCGCACAGTACAAGAAGTGCGACTTCTGGAAGCAGGAGGTGAAGTTTCTGGGACACGTGGTGTCCAAGGATGGCATGACAGTTGACCTGTCTAAGGTAGCTGCGGTGCAGGACTGGGAGCAGCCTGGTTCTGTCACTGAGGTGAGGAGTTTCTTGGGTCTCGCTGGCTACTATCGGCGCTTCATTCAGGACTTCTCGAAGATCGCGAGACCCTTATCTCAGTTGACACGGAAGGACGTAAAGTTCGCCTGGAATGACAAGGCGGAGTCGGCTTTCCAGGAGCCGAAGGACAGACTTACGTCCGCCCCTGTGCTAGTATTGCCAGAGCAAGGGGTTAGATACACTATATATACTGACGCGTTTAGCGTTGGTTTGGGTTGTGTCCTTATGCAGAGGGACAGGGTAATTTCGTATGTCTCGAGACAATTAAGGAAGCACGAGGAGAATTACCCTACACACGACCTAGAGTTGGCAGCCGTTATATTCGCACTGAGACTCTGGAGACATTACCTCTACGGAGAGGAGTTCGAGCTCTTTTGCGACCACAAGAGCCTCAAGTACATATTCACGCAGCGAGACTTGAATATGAGGCAGCGGCGATGGATGGAGACGTTGAAGGACTTCAAGTTTGAAGTCTCTTACCATCCTGGGAAGGCGAACCTTGTGGCTGATGCGTTGAGCCGCAAGAAGGCGATAGAGTTTGCGGCTCCGCTGATGGTTGCCGAGTGGGGTATGGTTGAGTTTTTACGAGACTTTGAGCAGAAACTCACCGTAGAGGAGTCGTTTGAGTTCATCGCACATGTACAGGTGCGATCTCAGATCGATGATCGAGTCATCGAGGCGCAGAGGGACAATGTTCATCTTTCTGAGCTTCGAGTGCAGGCCAGTGATGATGCTGACGCCGACTGGCGAGTTGGTATGGATGGGGGCTTACGTTACCGTGGCCGCCTATGCGTCCCAGATGTCCCTGAATTGAGACGAGAGATTCTTGAGGCTGCGCATTCTACTAGACTCGCGATGCATCCAGGCAGCACAAAGATGTATCGTGACGTGAAGAGGACGTATTGGTGGGAAGGTATGAAGACCCACATAGCTGAGTTCGTGTCCCGTTGTCTCACTTGTCAGCAGGTGAAGGCAAAGCATCGCCGACCACCTGGACTTTTACAGCCCATGCCTATCGCAGAGTGGAAGTGGGATTTCATTTCCATGGACTTCATTTCTGGGTTGCCGAAGACGAGGAAGGGACATGATTCCATTTGGGTGATCGTCGACCGATTGACGAAGTCGGCGCACTTCCTACCGATCAGAGTTACGAACTCTACAGACGAGCTGGCTAGATTATATATCAGGGAGATTGTGCGTCTGCATAGAGTTCCATTGGAGATCGTGTCGGACAGAGACACGCGGTTCAGTTCTATTTTCTGGACTCGCATTTAGGAGGCTATGGGTGTGAAGTTGAAGTTCAGTACTGCCTTCCACCCACAGACAGACGGACAGACAGAGCGGGTGAACCAGATCTTAGAGGACATGTTGCGAGCTTGCGCACTGGACTTTAAGGACAGTTAGGATGATTGTCTTGCTTATGCGGAGTTTGCGTACAACAACAGTTTTCAGGCGAGTATCGGTATGACACCTTATGAGGCGCTGTATGGGCGACCTTGTCGCGCACCGCATTGCTGGCTAAAGGTCGGTGAGCGTAGCTTGATTGGCCCAGAGTTAGTGCAGGCAACGTCAGAGAAGATTGATATTATTCGACGTCGGCTCCTTACAGCGCAGAGCAGACAGAAGAGCTACGCCGATACGAGACGGAGGCCACTAGAGTTCACAGTTGGGGATCATGTGTTTTTGCGAGTTTCCCCTATGAACGGAGTCCTTCGGTTCGGGAAGAAGGGAAAACTGGCACCGCGATTCATTGGTCCATTCCAGATCCTCGATCGTGTGGGAGCGGTTGCTTACCGATTGGTTTTACCCACGCCTCTCGCGAGCGTTCACAACGTATTTCATGTTTCTATGCTGAAGAAGTACGTTGCTGATCCTTCCCATATCATCAGATGGGAGCAGGTGCAGTTAGGAGAGGATGTTACATATATCCTGCAACCGACACGTATCCTAGACAGGAAGGAGCAGGTACTGCGTAGCACGGTGATTCCCCTTGTGAAGGTATTATGGACGCATCACTCTGAGGAGGAGGCTACCTGGGAGACAGAAGCCGAGATCAGAAAGAACTACCTACAGCTTCTCGAGGAGTACGAAAAGGTACAAAATTTTGAGGACGAAATTATTTGTTAAGGGGGGTAGATTGTAACGCCCGTGAAAAATCCATACTTGGGCTCGAGTACCAACTTGACCCGAAATTTGTGTAGAATTCATTCCTTTAGAAAATATGACTAAGTTAGCTAGTGCAATGTTAGAATAGCTGGGAAATGGTCCCTGATCACTTTAAATATGTTCTACAAGGCCCAAAGCGAGTGGAACCAAGGGTGCTATAATGCTCTAAAGCCTCGGATCAAACTCTAAACCGGTTTGTTCTCGGGACCTCCTTGAAACTTTGTATTGGATCTAGACCGCGCGTCGTAAGTCAGATACCTACCATCTTAGACTGTTATGACCACTTAGCTGGGCTTGGCAATCGTTTCGAAAATCAAGTCCAATTGACGTTCAGAGGCTATTTCATTGAGCCTGGAGTGAAGAGAGTGAGAATAGGGTTAGAATTGGAATTTGAAATTCAAATCTGGCACACAAATTTGACGCATCAGTATTAAGCGTTCTGACCGTCAGAATACAGCCAAATTACACCCTTAGATCAGGAAAAATTTCTATTACATATCACGAGACTTATAGGCCTGATCTTGGTGCGGTGACTGTTAAACTGAAACCGGACCGCCACGTGCGATCTGGGAACCCTACCGGTCCGAAAACTGGATGTGTGCTAGATCCAGTATGCATGAGCTTAAGTCCGACCGCATTTGGCTAGGGGACCATCAGAAATGCTCTTTTGGACCGAAACGGCCCCGATTTGGTTAGGCACCAAGTAAACATTGTTCCCAAGCCTATTTTGGGCATGTTTTAGGCTATAAAAGGGGTTGAAACCCTCACTCCTCTCTCCCATCCGAATTTGAGAGAAACCCTAACTTGGGAGAGAGAAAAAGGTGAGGGATTGTGAGAGAGTGGGAGAGTTCTTCCTGCCACTTGTGCTACGTGTTGCACGTGCTCAAGCAACACACCTCTACCGTTTTTCCGGCGATTTCACCGCGATTCTAGGTAAGCAAATACCCTAAATAGTTGCTGATTTGAGTTTCGTTTGTTTCCATAGCGATGTAGCTTATGGATCTCGTGTATTAGGTTCCTTATTCGCCGTAGACGAAGCGTATACGCTCCGTTTCAATTCACGAGTCTACAAGACATAAGGTGAGGATTTTAGACGCTTTGATTGACGGTTCCCAACGCTTTCAATGTCGTTTATTAGTAGATTCTTGACGGCATCGCCGTTTGACATGTACAAAATGCTCTCTGTTTCCCGTTTCGTAAACTAACGAAGAATATGAGATTTAGGGCATTTTAGTCATTTGTAGGAAGTACTGTTTACATTCATATTTTGCTGATGTGGTTGACATGGTTTGTTGTCGCATTAGGAAGTTAGGAATGCGTGCATAATTAGTTTGGCGAAGAGATTCGCCTAGTTGCGCACTTTAGGTCGACATACTATATGTAGACTTAAGTGTGTAGTGTATGTGTTTGTATAAATGCTTGTATTAGTATGTACTGAATTAAATGATGTTATATGGTAGTTTGTGATTGATTTCTCAATTAATATGCTGACCTAAATGAGTTTCCACATGTTGACTAAATGCGTGATTTCATTACATGCATGAAATATATGTGCTTGAAGGTTTGCTTGAGTTGAATGTTATAACATGTGTTAACATGCTCACATGATTGTATTTCAATTCCAATACTTTTACATATATTGTTGATGTGATTCCATAAGTGCTTGGGACTAGACTTAGTCCAGGCAGTCGGTAACCGAGCGAATTCGTGGCTGACTGGTCATAGCCACGAACGACGCGTCGATGAACGTGATTCGTGTTTAGAGTTGGCGGCAGTGGTTAGGCCACGCGAAGTATTTTACGCAATTCATGTCGTTCGACTTGAGATGCGAACGCGCTAGTCGAGCCCGTCAAGCAACCCGACTGGCCGATGTATGTTCACCTTGTATGAGTCATAACTGCTTGAACCTAGGGTACTGAACTTACCATTGTAAACCCTGTTAACCATGGTACCTTGATCCACGAAGACTCATGAGCCGGGCATGGTGGTATGGGACACCGTGGTCGAGCTGTCGGCCTACGGTGGGGCCACAAACCTCCCCTTAGTGACCAGTGAGCACCTAGACTCGTGAGCAGATTATGGTGGTATGGGACACTATATTCTAGCTGTCGGCCTACACTGATCAGGCGACGAGTCCTTTGTAGTGACCGCGAGTGTATTCTGAGTCCACGGGAGGCGACGACCCTTCCGTTGCAGCAGAGTACAGTAGGCCTGTATTGATAAGGTGATGGGGGAGCGGTGCAATGAGTGTGAGCAAAAGCCCTGACAGCCCTTGCAGTAACCTATGAAATATACATCGTATGAGATTACTAGGAGTGACGATCCTAGACAGGATCTGTGTTGGGATTGATACAAGGGAAGTACCTTAGTTTCCCAATCCTGCTGTTTAAATGAACTAATAACAACTTGGAAATCATATCACCATAGTATTGCATGTGCCTGGAAGATGTGGAGCACTCTAGGGAGTGTGGCATGCCGCGGTCGTAAGATGTTACCGTATGAGGGAGATCGTCGGTGAGGGCATACATCACGTCATGTCATCTTGCATTAACAACAGTATTAGGAATGTCTGATTTACTGCTTTACTATTATCGCATGATTGAATTGTGAACATGCTAATCTTTGCTCTATGATTCCACTGAGTTGATCACTCACTCCCACGTTACGGGATGGTGTTTGCAACACCCACCAGACCTTGTTGTAGATGCAGGTGAGGCTGAGATCCAGGAGGTGGAGCCAGACATCAACGAGGACCAGGACGAGTTCTCGTTCATGCAGTATCACGATGGCTTCGCGTAGGCGACCTGGATCGATGGGATTTCAGTGGGACCATTTTGGATATTTATTTTGTTCATGTATATTATATGAGACTCAGAGATGTAGTCATACTTTGGAGACGGATGAGATTTACTTTGTTTTTCCATATAGTGATATATATATTGTTTAGTCTTCCGCTTGCTTTTATCACTGGATCTGAAGTATGAATTGCAGTTTTGGTATACTTTTACTCATGTGAATGCTTTAAATCAGACAACATTGAATCATAATCATTTTTGTTGCATAAGTGACGGTCTGGAACTCGGGAGTTGAGTTTATACACGACCCCAGATTTTCAGGGTGTTACATCCTATTACTGTTGTTAATGCAAGATGATATGACGTGATGTATGCCCTCACCGACGATCTCCCTCATACGGCAACATCTTACGACCGCGGCATGCCACACTCCCTAGAGTGCTCCACATATTCCAGGCACATGCAATGCTTTGGTGATATGATTTTCAAGTTGTTATTAGTCCATTCAAACAGCCGGATTGGGAAACTAAGGTACTTCCCTTATATCAATCCCAACACAGATCCTGTCTAGGGTCGTCACTCCTAGTAATCTCATACGAGGTATATTTATGTAGGTCGCTGCAAGGGCTGTCAGGGCTGTTGCTCGCACTCGTTGCACCGCTCCCCCATCACCTTATCAATACAGGCCTACTGTACTCTACTGCAACGGAAGGGTCGTCGCCTCCCGTGGACTCAGAATACGCTCGCGGTTAATACAAAGGACTCGTCGTCTGATCAGTGTAGGCCGACAGCTAGAACATAGTGTCCCATACCACTATAATCTGCTCACGAGTCTAGGTGCTCACTGGTCACTACGGGGAGGTTTGTGGCCCCAGCGTAGGCCGACAACTCGACCACGGTGTCCCATACCACCATGCCCGGCTCATGAGTCTTCGTGGATCAAGGTACCATGGTTAACAGGGTTTACAATGGTAAGTTCAGTACCCTAGGTTCAAGCAGTTATGACTCATACAAGGTGAATATACATTGGCCAGTCGGGTTGCTTGACGGGCTTGACTAGCGCGATCGCATCTCAAGTCGAACGACATGAAGTGCGTAAAACACTTCGCGTGGCCTAACCACTGGCGCCAACTCTAAACACGAATCGCGTTCATCGACGCGTAGTTCGTGGCTATGACCAGTCAGCCACGAATTTGCTCGGTTACCGACTGCCTGGACTAAGTCTAGTCCCAAACACTTATGAAATCACATCAGCAATATATGTAAAAGTATTGGAATTGAAATACAATCATATGAGCATGTTAACACATGTTATAACATTCAACTTAATAAAATCTTCAAGCACATATATTCCATGCACGTAATGAAATCATGCATTTAGTCAACATGTAGAAAAATCATTTAGGTCAGCATATTAATTGAGAAATCCATCTCAAACTAATTCATAACATCATTTAGTTCAATACATACTAATACAATCATTTATACAAACACATACACTACATACTTAAGTCTACATATACCATGTCGACCCAAGTGTGCAATTAGGCAAATCTCTTCGCCAAACTAATTATGCACGTATTCCTAACTTCCTAATGCGACAACAAACCATGTCAATCACATCAGCAAAATATGAATGTAAACAGTACTTCCTACAAATGACTAAAATGCCCTAAATCTCATATTCTTCGTTAATTTACGAAACGGGAAACGGAGAGCATTTTGTACATGTCAAACGACGATACCGTCAAGAATCTACTATTAAACGACATTGAAAGCGTTGGGAACCGTCAATCAAAGCGTCTAAAATCCTCACCTTATGTCTTGTAGACTCGTGAATTGAAATGGAGCGTATACGCTTCGTTCACGGCAAATAGGGAACCTAATACACGAGATCCATAAGCTACATCGCTATGGAAACAAAGGAAACTCAAATCAGCAACTATTTAGGATATTTTCTTACCTAGAATCGCGGTGAAATCGCCGGGAAAACGGTAGAGGTGTGTTGCTTGAGCACGTGCAACACGTAGCACAAGTGGCAGGAAGAACTCTCCCACTCTCTCACAATCTCTCACCTTTTTCTCTCTCCCAAGTTAGGGTTTCTCTCAAATTCGGATGGGAGAGAGGAGTGAGGGTTTCAACCCCTTTTATAGCCTAAAACATGTCCAAAATAGGCTTGGGAACAATGTTTACTTGGTGCCTAACCAAATCGGGGCCGTTTCGGTCCAAAGGAGCATTTCTGATGGTCCCCTGGCCAAATGCGGTCGGACTTAAGCTCATGCATACTGGATCTAGCACACATCCAGTTTTCAGACCGGTAGGGTTCCCAGATCGCACGTGGCGGTCCAGTTTCAGTTTAACGGTCATCGCACCAAGATCAGGCTTATAAGTCTCGTGATATGTAATAGAAATTTTTCTTGATCCAAGGGTGTAATTTGGCTGTATTCTGACGGTAGAACGCTTAATACTGATGCGTCAAATCGTGTGCCAGATTTGAATTTCAAATTCCAATTTTAACCCTATTCTCACTCTCTTCACTCTAGGCTCAATGAAATAGCCCCTGAATGTCAGTTGGACTCGATTTTCGAAACGATTGCCAAGCCCAGCTAAGTGGTCATAACGGTCTAAGATGGTAGGTATCTGACTTTCGACACGCGGTCTAGATCCAATACAAAGTTTCAAGGAGGTCCCGAGAATAAACCGGCTTAGAGTTTGATCCGAGGCTTTAGAGCATTATAGCACCATTGGTTCCACTCGCTTTGGGCCTTGTAGAACGTATTTAAAGCGATCAGGGACCATTTCCCAGCTATTCTAACATTGCACTAGCTAACCTAGTCATATTTTCTAAAGGAATGAATTCTATGCAATTTCGGGTCGAGTTGGTACTCGAGCCCAAGTATGGTTTTTTTTACGGGCGTTACAATCAACCTCTTAATACTAGAAATTTGAGGTTGCTTTACATTTTCGTGTTGTGGATTGTTTATAGTGTCATCTTTCCTTTATTTATTTATATTCCGCTGTTATCATTTTAATTTGGCATAGTCTTATTCAACACCCCCCCTCCCCCCCTCTCTAGGACTCTAGCTCGACCTATTCAAGTGGTATCAAAGCCTAATAGCCCGTTTTAATTGTTATATTTTTTTGATTTATTTCCTGAGCTAATCAATCTGAGTTAGTTATAAGATGTCAAATTTTGATATCCTTTTAGTCACTAAGCCTCCACCATTTGATGACACCAATTATGCCTATTGGAAAACCATAAGGAGGATTTTCTTAAAATCCATGGATAAGAGTGTGTGGTAAGCCACATGACTAAATGGACCCCTCTTACCACTGAAGTGACTGGTATCGATGGATCCAAATCTATGAGAGTAACACCTTATTTTTCTTGGACCACTCTTCAGAAAAGTGAGAGTAGTGCCAATGCAAAAGCATTAAATGCAATTACTTGCACACTATCACCAGATGAATTCAAAAGAATTATATCCTGTGATTCTATAAAGCAAGCCTGGGATATTTTAGAAATGACATAAGAGGGAACATCAATTGTCAAGAAATCTAAAGTCCAAGTCCTCACAACTAAATTTGAGGAAATACATATGGAAGAAAATGAAATGTTCATGGACTTCTATGTAAGATTAAATGACATTGTGAACTCTATGTGGGGTCTTGGCGATAAAATCCCAAAAAGTAAAGTTTGTACAAAGTTACTACGCTCACTTCCTTAACGGTTCAATTCTAAGGTAATTGTGATCCAGGAACTTCATGATACAGACAATATAAGGGTAGAAGAATTAGTTGGGTCTCTACAAACTTATGAGTTAAACTTTAAAGCTCCAAAAGGTAAATCTTTCACCCTTAAATATTCTAAATGTATTTCTCAAGAAAAGTCTGATTTAGAAAATTCTGAAGATGATATGGCCCTTTTAGCTAGAAAGTTTACAGTCAATGTTACAACTGCCATAAATATGGGCATTTAGAAAACAGGTGTCCAAAAAAGGACAGACCTAAAAAGAAAGGAATGTAGGCTACTTGGGATGAATCCTCTGACTTTGAAGCCTCTTCTAAATCAGAAGATTTTGAAACTGAGTCGGGCAGTGAAGTTAAAGCCCTCATGACTCTAGCCAAGTTCACTTTTTCAGATAATGACGAGTCAACTAGTGAAGAAAATCTGAATAGTGATCATGAAAATGAAGATGATCTTCAAGATGCTTATAATGCCCTTTACAAGGAAAGTTGTAAAATTGTTGTTAAACTAAAACTTCAAAAAGAAAAGTTTTCAAAGCATAAAAAAAATTTTGATTCTCTTGTTTTAGAAAAATCTCACATTTTAGATTCTTTTGAAAAAACTAAATATGATTTATATTTCAAAACCTCCTTGATTGAAAATCTAAAATCTGAAAACGTAAAACTTAAACTTGAAGTGTCTTCACTTTTGAGTTTAAAGGATACATGTAGGCATGCCTAAGGTGATCTAAAGTTAGAAAAGCTTTATCTAGATCAAGAAAATGTGGCGACCGATCCGGTTTGGGCTACGACAGAAATATTCCTCCTAAACAGAAGAATACTCCTCCTAAGTTTGTGAAAGGAGAGTCTTCAAACTCAAAAGGGAATAGTTCAAATCAAAATTTATCTAAAAATACCAAAACTTTTCAATCTTTTAAGCCTAAAAACAACCATATCAATTATAAAAATTAGAACCGAAACCCTTTAGTTGAGAAAATAGTTGATTTACTTAAGGAGCTCTTAAAATCAAACTCAGTAGGTCATTCTTACAACAACTACAAACATAAGAAGACCAACTACACTCCTAAACCCAAAACTGTAATGAAATGGGTTCCTAAGTGTAACGCCCTGAATTTCGAGGGTTGAGCAAAGCTTAACTCCCAAGATCCGTTGCATCACTTATGCAACATAGAAAATGATGATTTTATGTTGTCTGTGTTAGTGCATTAAACATGAATGGGATTAAGCTAAATCAACATATCATACTTCAGAGATGAATAAATTTAAGCAAGCGGAAGACTGTGATAGATATATAAAACATATAAATTATTGTAGACCTCTAGAGTGTGAAAATGTTACCAGGTTAACTATATACATGTATACTCCCAAATGGACAAAATGAATATACATGTGTGTTCCAAAATACAAAATGAATAGTGTAATGTCATCTAGTCAGCATCCCTATAACCCCGTCGATCATAATATGGTCTACATAAACTCGCCTGATAGCTACATATAGGAGAACTCATCATCATCATAGAAGTCAGGCTCCGTCATGTAAGCCTCGTCATCATCTACAATTACAACAGGGTCTGGTTAGTGTTTTAAAACACCGTCCCAGAGTGGGAGTGAGTGATCAACTGAGTGGGGCTAGAAGGCAAAGGTTAACATGCTATCAATTCAATCAAGCAGTAATGATAAAGTAGTACAACAATCGTATCTTAAGTATTCTTGTTAATGCAATAATGGTATGCGATAATGATGTATGCCCTCGCCTACACTCCCTCAGTAACATCATCTCACGATCGCGACATGCACCACTCTGGACATGTGCTCTTCCCCGCCAAAGCACATGCAATGCATGTATGATCGTGTTAGCCCAATTCTTAATTAGGTTTATTTAAACAGCATGTTCGGGGAGCTAAAGTACCTCCCTTTATATCACTTAGCCAAATAATGATCCGTCTAGGGTCATCAATCCTAGTTAGGCATAAATGATAGATAGTTCTAGGTCATAATGAAGAGGCTCATCACCTCAGCACAGGCCTAGTTTATACTCAAGGTTACTATGGAAGGGCTCGTCACCTTAGGGTAGACCAAGAATATGCTCGAGGTCACTATGAGTGGCTCGTCACCTGATCATAGGTCCACAGCTCGAATACAATGTCCCATACCACCGTATTCGACTCATGAGTTTAGTTACTCACTAGACACTATGAGGAGGCTTGTCACCTCAGTGTAGGCTGACAGCTTGACCACAGTTTCCCATACCACTATACCCGGCTCATGAGTCTTAGCAGATCGTGGTACCAAGGTTAAATAGTTTTTCATTGGTAAGTGGTAACTTAGATTCAAGCAGTTGTGTCAATACATGGTAAACACATATTTAGGCCAATCGGGTTACTTGACAAGCTCGGTTGGTGCAAGTGCATGCTAATATAATCGACATGGAGTGCATATGCACTCCGTGTGGCCTAACCATTGTCACTAGTCACCTTACGACTCGGATTCATTGAATGTGTTCGTGTGGCGAAGCTATGTCAGCCACTTGATCAGAACTTATTACCAATTGCCTAGACTACGTCATAGTCCCAATCACACTTTAATGCAGTAACATACACATATGGTAGTTATAGCAGTATTGAGCAAACAATTCAAGCATCGTAATAATTTGAGCATGTTGTCAAACACATAGTAAACATAACAGCTTACACATGCGTTTCATACATAAATCACGTAGTTGGATTTAAGATACATGAAGGAATTTATATACGTAGCTCAGGTAGTTGTGGATCTTACCTCAACGCCCTTTTTAAAGTACAATTTATCAAACACTTACCCATTCAGAAATTTTACCAAACACTTAGGCTACACATTTTAACATACATGTAATATATGTTAGTTATAACATATATTATAGCGAATCCTTTCACAAAGGAGTTGTTACACATACATCGGTCATGTATTCTCAACTTAATAGGCATAGTAAACACAAATCATAAATCCATATTCATTCAGACATTTCAACAAACACATAGATTGTATTTTTATTCAACACAGTTTATATATATATGTGTGTATAATATACAGGAAGCATCATATCTAAGCACATGTGACAACAATCAAGTCAGTCATAAATCATTACTGACATTGAGAGCCTTGAAAACCATAACCTAAACATTTATAGTCCGCACCTTTCGCCGATAAACTCGAATCGAACTTAGTTCGAACACTATGTCTTCGTCTACGGCATAATGGCTACCTAAATCATGAAATAGGTTAGCTATTTTACCGATCTTACTATTTGGGTATCTAAAATAGGTTAGGGTTAGGATTTCTTACCCAAGAACGGAGTCGAAATCACCGATATAGCGACATGGAAGCGGTGATTCAGCACGTGGAGTGGCCAGGAAGGATCCTAGCAACTATCTCTCACTCTCTCGCTCTCTCCTCCTCACTCCTTCCTTCTCTTTTCTCTCTTTTCTCTCTTATGGTTTAGAAATTTATATGGAATGAGAGAGGGGTGGGTTAAGGCCGTTATATAGGCTCAAAAGTGAGCTCAATGGCCCCAGGGCCATGATATACTTAAGTTATAGCCAAAAGCCATCTGTTTCGAGCCAACGAAGCTCATTCAAAGGTCCATTATCTACATACGGTTTGGAGAAAGTCCCTTGACAATGGATCTAGGTCGGGTTAAGATTTTCGTTTGATCAGATTTACAGATCGACCATGGAGGGCCAGTTTCAGTTCAACGGTCATCGTTACTCGATCAGGGCCACAGGTAAACTGACATGTGTAGGGAAATTTCTCTGATCCAAGGGTGTAATTGGGTCAAGATCCAATGGTCTAAAACCCTAAATTTGGCCTGCAAGTGAATGACCCAATTCACTTAAGTTTAAGTTTTTTTTCTAAAGGTATTCACGTTTTTCACACACTTTGCTCCGGTCTCAAGTTGTCCATTTTTGGATACTATTTGGACTTGATTCTCGAGATGGTTGTCAAGCCCAGTAAGGCGGTCATAATCGTATTGTTTTGCGGTCATCGGACTTTCGACGTGTGGTCTAGGTCCGATACGAAGTTTCAATGCGCTCCTAAGAGTAACTGGGTTTTGAGATTGATCCTAGGTTTCTAAGCAACGTAGCATTAGCAATTCTACTAGTTTTGGGTCTTGCAGTTCGTATTCAAAGTGGTTCAAGATAATTCCACAGATAATTTAGTTTAGTAGTTAGTTAATTTTTGTCTAATTCCTAAAGGATTTGGTCCTGAGTAATTTCTACCTGAGGTAGTACTCTGGTCTTTGTACAGATTTTTCAGAGACGTTACACTAAGGTTACTTGCTTGGTTGCCCACATTGCTTTCAAAGCTACAAGCCATTCAAAGTGATACCTAGACAGTGGATGCTCCAGGCATATGATTGGTGATAAAGGTCTATTCACCAATCTTAAAGACATGATTGATCGTTCAGTCACATTTGGTGATGCTAGCAACTGGAGGATTATTGGCCAAGGTACGACTCAACTCCTTAACCTCCCTTTACTTGGGAATGTTTTATACGTTGTGAAAGTGTGTTTGTTTGTCAATTAGCATGAGTGTTGAGTCAGCTAGACAACAAAACTCCATAGGAAGATGAATCAAAGCGTCTGCCTCAATCAGATATGTGACCGAACTCGCCATAGGTAAATCTAAGCCTTACATCCCATATCTTAAAACACCAGGTAATTAAAACCCTTAAAAATGGATTAGAATATCATAGGGTTTTTAAGTTAGAAAATGTTTTCAGAATTCAGAAAATCTCCGTGTTTTCTAGCTCTGTTGATTTTATCGATATATTGATCGATATTATCGACATGTGCTGTCGATGTCCTCGATGACTAAACAATATCATCAAAATGAGGACAAAATATGTCCACCAACCACATACACATCTGGACAGAATTATCAATGTATCGATATACTTATCGATATCATTGATATTCGAATCTTGAGTCTATCGAAGTTGACTCGATAAAATTGACAACAGAGCAAATGAGTCCCTGTTTTTGCTAAAAAAAAATCATAAGATTGTCGATATATCGAAATCCTACTCGATATCATTGGAATTCAAATCTTGATGTATCAGAAGGCCTTCGATGATATCGGTCTTAGACTCACAGATATCAAACAAATTTTTTAGGCTATTTTATCTTTGATCGAGGGTCACTTAATAGAATCGATATTCAAATATCAATGATATCGATACAGTATAGATTGCTTTGAACGTGGACATAATCTGTCCAACAAGCTTAATGGAAAATCCCTTGGAGTTATCAATGCATTGATACAACTATCGATATCATCGACATTCAAATTCTAATGAAATCAAAGGTCCCTCGATCATTCTTTTAAACCTAAAAAATTCCAAGGCAAGTCTCTCTCATTTTTCAAATATCGAGGAATCGAACCTCGTATCGATGAAATCGGAGTTTAAAATTTGATGACATCGACACTTGTTTCGATTCCATCAACCAGCTGGTAAAAGGTTTCAAAAGCGTATGACATTTGAGTTTGTGTCATCGAGCGACCAGTCGATACAATCGAGAGTATACGCTCAATGGTATCGACCCCGCTCGATGATATCAAACTCGGTCATAAATGTGACCGTTTTATATCTGTTGGAACCTTTTGCCTATATAAAGAGGACTTGTCTATTGTTGCTGGTAGAGAAAGAAGGGAGTGTTTTTAAGTGTTTAACCTTAGATCATATACCTAAAGCCCTTTCTCTCATGAGAGTTCATCCTCTAATCCACCTTAATCGTTGATATTCAATGGAGTGGATCGGGGAACGAACTTCCACATTCAAGGATCCTCCAGCTACTACCTTAATGGAAAATCATTAAGCTGGGATGCCTTAAATGCATAGATGATTGAAATTGCTCTTTCTTCCTTATAGGAAAACTTTTAAGAGAGTAGGATTTCATCATAGCCTTGACCCATGTATTGGTACATCATCTGAGTTACGAATTAAGGAAGCAGAAGATTCTTCATCAACAACGAGGAGATCTTTGACAACACGCTGAATGGGACTCATCCACTTATTTAAAAGTTATTAGAGTCCAGAGGACCCTTGTGATCATTCCTTCTTAGGATTGGGTTTAAGGTGTTTCTCACCCTTTGCAAGCCCTCATAGGAGGCCTCTGGCGGGAGTGTACGTGGTGGGTGCATTGTGTTGACCCTTGCTCTATGGAGAGCATAAACAGTTAGGTCTTGTAGAAGATCCTTGGCCAGTGTGCTTAAAATTGGGTACCGTTTGTTGACCCTTACTCATGAGAGCATAAATGTGAGAGGTTCTTTGTGTGGATCCTTGGCCAATGTGCCTAAAATCGGGTGCTATGAGTTGACCCTTGCTCTGGAGAGCATAAAAAGTCAGCCTAGGTGTTGGTTGTAAAGTTTAAAGGTGAACCTAATTTAAAACCTTAGGTTTGAGGTGAATCGTGTGAAACCTCCTTAGTGAAATTCGGCACACTCAAGGGTTGAGTGTGTCTGCCGTGAGTAGACAAGTAGTCGAACCACCATAAAAATAACTGTGTTTGTGATTGTTATTTGTCTCTTATTATTTGTGTTCTTTCTTTAAATACTCTCATATTTGATCACACTCCACGCATAAACTCTGATCTATATCTTGTTTATTCTGTAGAGTAGTTTTATGATTAGATCCTCTACTTGGCTTGGAAGCTGTAGAGTTACTTCGAAGATATCCTAATACATTACATCTCTACTTACTCAAGATCAAAACAATGGGATTTTTAATAAGCATAAAATTTTAAAGAATCTTATTCACCCCCCTCTAGGACACACTGGCATATTCCTACTTCAAGTAAAGCAGTCATTATCACAATTTCAATTGGTATCAGAGTCGGTCTCTCTTTAAGTGCTTCACCGCCTAGAGAGTGATCTTGACTGAAGTTGGAATCATGGTCAACAGTGCCTCAGAGCGTGTGACAAATTGGTACAATTACCTAGCAATCCATACTACTCTGAAAGTTGGCAATAGTTTGAAATGGTATCATGATAGTGGATGCTCCAGACATATGACTGGTGATCAAACTCACTTTTGTGAGTATTCAAACTTTGATGTAGGATCAGTCACATTTGGAGATGGAAGCTCCTCAAAAATTATTGGACAAGGAACAATAGCTGTACTAGGTCTTCCAAAGATCAAACATGTTCCGTGTGTAGAAGGTCTTAAAGATAATCTTCTCAGTATCTCCCAAATATGTGACAAAGAATATCTGGTCACCTTCTCAAAGGATGTGAGTAGGATTGTAGATCATACAGGAAATTCTCTCATAAAAGGTTTACACACTAGTGATAACTGTTATGTTATTAAAAGTACAAATGAGAGTGAGCTTTCCACAAAATGAAATATGGTTGTAAAGAATAAATCCAAATTATGGCACTAAAGGTTAGGACATTTCCACTACCGAAATTTAGCAAAACTTAGTTCCAAGAATTTGGTTAGAGGACTTCCCAAAATGAGAAAAGAAGAAAAAGGTTGTCTGTGGAGAATGTCTAAAAGGAAAATAGATAAAGGTAGGTCACAAAAAGATGACTACCATAGCAACAACTAAACATTTGGATCTGTTACACATGGACTTGGTTAGCCCAACCAAAGTGGAAAGCCATGGTAAGAAAAAATACTTCCTAATGGTTGTAGACGACTACACCAAATTCACTTGGGCCGCATTTCTCCAAGAGAAATCGGATGCCTTTGAGGAATTTGTGATTTTGGCAAAGCGACTTCAAAATGAAAAAGGATATTGTATCAATCGCATCAGAAGTGATCATGGTGAGGAATTTGAAAATGAAAATTTTGAAAAATATTACAATGAGAAAGGAATTCATCATGAATTCTCAGCCCCAAAAACCCCACAGCAAAATGGAGTTGTTCAAAGGAAAAATTGAGTATTATAGGAAATGGGGTCAGTTATGCTAAATGGGAAATATATGGTAAAAATTTTCTGGGTAGAAGCTATCAATACCGCTTGCTACATCATAAATAGAGTCTATCTTAGAGCAGGTTTGAACAAAACCCCATACGAACTATGGTATGGGAAACAACCTAGTGTGAAATATTTTCGGGTATTTGGAAATAAATGTTATATTCTGAGAGACAGAGATCACCTAGGGAAATTTTAATCTAAAAGTGATGAAGGTATCTTTCTGGGGTATGCCTCTTATAGAGTGTACAATCTAAGAACTCTCACTATCCAGGAATCAGTCAATGTAGTAATTGATGATCAACCTCATGAAGAGGATACCCCTGTGAATGAATTAGAGGATGATGTAGATTCACGCATATTAGAATAATCTAATAACAAATCTCCATCATCCATTGAACCTCAACCATCATCTCACATACCCATCATAAAGGATCATCCTCAAAAGAAAATCATTGGAAATCCTAATGACAGGGTGAGAACTAGACGACAGATAGAAAATATCTATAGCCATTTTTATTTTACCTCAAAGATTGAACCCAAGAATATTGTAGAAGCTTTTCAAGATGAACACTGGATAAATTATATGCAAGAAGAACTTCAACAAATTCAGAGAATTGAAGTATGACAATTAGTTCCCAGACCAATTGATACAAATGTCATTGGAACCAAATGGGTCTTCAAGAATAAATCTAACGAGTCAGGAAATGTGATCTGAAACAAAGCAAGGCTTGTTTCTTAGGGGTACTCACAAATAGAAGTCATAGATTTTGATGAGACATTTGCCCCTGTCGCTCGTCTTGAGTCCATTAGAATTCTTATGTCCGTTGCATTGCACTAAAGTTTAAAGTATTTGAAATGGACGTAAAGAGTGCTTTTTTTAATGGAAATCTTGCTGAAGAAGTTTATGTAGAACAACCGAAAGGATTTTTAGATCCTAAGCACCACCATCATGGTTATCGTCTGGACAAAGCTCTATATGGTCTCAAACAAGCACCACGTGCTTGGTATGAATGATTGAAAAAATTCCTTTTGGACCATGAATTATGCAGAGGAAGTGTAAATATGAGACTGTTTACCCAGAGAACAAGAGACTCATTGCTTATTACACAAATTTATGTGGATGATATAGTTTTTGGGTCACACAAATTTGCTGACCTCATAAAATCGGGGTTTGAAATGAGCATGGTTGGTGAATTAAACTTCTTCTTAGGATTACAAGTCAAGCAGCTAAATGATGGAATTTACATAAGCCAGACCAAGTATGCAAACGACTTGGTAAAAGGGTTCAGGCTTGAGTCTGGACGCACTTATCTTACTCCTATGAGTACCACAGTTAAACTTTCCAAAGATATTAATGGCAAAAGTGTGGACCATCATCTCTATTGGGTTGAAAATTTAGATGATTGAAAATTGATGAGTGGGGATGTTTTTATATTTGCAGCTGTCTGGTCTCCTGGCAAAGAAAGAAACAAACTTCAAAATCATTATCCACTGCTGAGGCTGATTATATAGCTACAGGCAGTTGCTGTGCACAACTTCTTTGGATGAAACAAATGCCATTGGACTATGGGATTGCGTAACCTACATTGTCTTTTCTGTGATAACACAAGTGCGATCAACATCTCAAAAAATCCAATTCAGCATTGTTGGACCAAGCATATTGACATTCGTCATCATTTTATCCGAGAACTTGTTAAAGAAAAGGTCATTGTATTGGATTATGTAACTACTGAAAAATAGCTTGCTGATATCCTCACAAAGCCTCTTGATAAAAATAGGTTTTGTGATCTTCAAAAATCATTTGGAATATGTAGTCATTGATGATATCTCATGAACAACGACCCACATAGGTAAATCTTTAATCTAAGATTGTAACGCCCTAAAAATTGGGGGTCGAGCAGAAGCTCAACTCCCGAGTTCCAACGCATCACTTATGCAACATAGAAAATGATGATTTTATGTTGTCCGTGTTAGTGCATTAAATATGAATGAGATTAAGCTAAATCAGCATGTCATACTCCAAAGACGATTAAATTTCAAACATACTAGTGATTTTTAACTATTTATATCACTGTAATCCCGTCGACGCAACTCCAGGTCTACCGAGACCCGCCAGAGAGTTGCATGTAGGAGAACTCCTCCTCATCATTATGAAAATCAGGCTCCATCTCGTAAGCCTCGCCATCACTTGAAGCTATAATAGTGTCTAGTTGGTGTTTTAAAGCACCGTCCCAGACTGGGAGTGAGTGATCAACTTAGTGAAGCTATAAGGAAAAGGTTAACATGTTATTAATTCAATCAAGTAGTAATGATAAAGCAATACAACAATCAAGTCCTAAGTACTATTATTAATGTAAGAATGGTATGCGATAATGATGTATGCCCTCGCCTACACTCCCTCAGTGACATCATCTCACGATTGTGCATGACAACCTCCCTAAACGTGTGCTTCCTCGCCAAAGCACATGAAATGCAATATATGATCATGTTAGCCAAGTTCTTAATTTGGTTATTTCAAACAGCATGTTTGGGAAGCTAAGGTACCTCTCCTTTTTATATCACTTACCCAAACAATGATCCATCTAGGGTCGTCAATCCTAGTTAGTTACATAGGATAGATGATTCCATGTCACTACAGAGAGGCTCATCACCTCAGCGTGGACCTAGTTTATACTCAAGGTTGCTAAGGAAAGGCTCGTCACCTCCGTGTAGACTAACTATATGCTCGAGGTCACTATGAGTGGCTTATCACCTAAACGTAGGCCGACAACTCAAATACAGTGTCCCATGCCACTGTATTCTGCTCACGAGGCTATGTTGCTCACTGGACACTACGGGGAGGCTTATCGCCCCAACGTAGGCCTACAGCTTTACCACGGTGTCCCGTACCACCATGCCTGGCTCATGAGTCTTAACAGATCATGGTATCAAGGTTAAAGGGCTTTTCTCTAGTAAGTTGGTAACTTAGATTCAAGCAGTAGCGTCCATACATAGTGAACATACATTGGGTCAATCGGGTTACTTAACAAGCTCGACTGGTACGAGCATACGTTGAGTTGTTTGACATAAAGTGCGTAAGCACTCCTCATGGCCTAACCACTGTTGACAATCAGTGCATGACTCATATTCCTTAAACATGTCCTATGTGGCAAAATGACCTCGGCCACTACTCGGGAAACTTTTTCGATTGCCTGGACTATGAAGTAGTCCTAATCACACTTCAAATATAATAGTCATTCATATGTGCTACTCCAAACAGTGTGTAGCAACTGACTTAGCTATAAATCTAACATAAGCATTTTAACGAAGACATAGAGTACATGTTAACATACATAGGCATTCATCCATAAATCATGTAGTAATAAGATAGGTTATATGAAGGAAATTGTAACTATAGATAAGGGAATCGAGAATCATATCTCAACACCCTAATCAATTACATTTCAACAAGCCTTTTCTCATTCAGGCGTTTTATCAAACACTTAGACTACACATTTCAGCATATATGATACAACTGAGTTTAACCTATATTAGGGCAAATCCTTTCATAATGAGTTGTCACACATACAGCAAACATATGTTTAGGATGAATGATCATGGAAAGCACAAATCATAATTTCACATTCATTCAAACATTATATTCAACATAACTCGTACATATGTGTAATACGCGAGAATCATAACATCTAAGTACATGTGATAGCAATTAAGTCAGTCATAAATCATTAACTGACATTGATAGCATTAAAAACCATAATCTAAATGTTTATAGTCCATACCTTTCACCGGTAAACAAGTATCGAACTCAATTTGTACACTAAGTCTTTATCTACGGCACAACGACAACATATAGCATGAAATAAGTTAGCTATTTCATCACTTACTCTAGTTAGATCCCTAAAATATATTAGGGTTAGGATTTCTTAGCGAACAACAGGATCGAAATTGTTGGAATGATGACACGAAAGCGGTGGTTAAGCACGAGGAGTGGTGGGATCGAATCTCAGGAACAATCCCCCACTTTCTCTCACTTCTCCACTTTCTCCTTCTCTTTCTCTCTCCTCTCCACTAGGGTTTAGAATTCGTATGGAATGAGAGAGGGGTGAGTAAAGGCCTTTATATAGGCCCAAAACTGATGAGAATGGCCCCAGGGCCATGGTATACTAAGGTTATAACCAAACGGTGGCTATTTAGGCCAATGGATCTCATCTGGAGGCCCCTTTTCTGTACACGGTCCAAAGAAAGTTCCCTGACATTGGATCTAGGTTAGGTTAAGTTTTTGGTTCGATCAAATTTACAGATTGACCGTAGAGAACCAGTTTCAGTTCAACGATCATCACCACTTAATTAGGGTCACAAGTACCCTGACCCGTGTTAGGAAATTTCCCTAATCCGAGGGTGTAGTTGGGTCAGATTCTGACGGTCCGGAACCTTAAATTTGGCCCGCAAGCAAGCAGCCCAATTCATTTAAGTTTGAACTCATGTTCTAAAGATATTCGTGTTTCTCACACACTTTGCTTTGTGCTCAATTGTGCGCTTCTGGATACTATTTGGATTTAATTTTTGGGATGGTTGTCAATCCCAGTACAGTGGTCATAACTGTATAGTTTCACGGTTATCGGACTTTCGACGCGTGGTCAAGGTCCGATACGGAGTTTCGGTGTGCCCCCTAGAGCGACTGGGTTTAGAGATTGATCCTAGGTTTCTAGGTAATGTAACATTAGCAATTTTTCTAGTTTGGGTCTTGCAGTTCATATTTAAAGTGGTTAGAGCTAATTTTACGGATAATCTCATTTATCACTTAGCTAATTCTCGTCTAATTTCTAAAGGATTTAGTCCTGAGTGGTTTCTTCCTGAGGTGGTACTTGGGTCTTTGTATGGATTTTTTTGAGATGTTACAGAGATATTCATGGTTAAATTACTTACAATAAATCTAAACCTCTTAAAGTTAGCTATGTTGAACAAAAGTGTCAAATTATTCACAGTTCTGATGATATTTAGGCAGTTTCGATATCATCGAGATTTGAACATCGATGTAATCGAGTTCCTCTGTCGATGTAATCGATGGGTCTTGGGAATGCAACACTTTAACCCCCAGTCTTTTTCTAACGACAGGTGAAATAGCGGTGAAGATCGCTAAAATTGGAGTAGGAATATGCCAATATGTCCTAGAGGGGGGTGAATAGGACTTTTAAAAGTTTTATAATGTATTTAAAAATCATATTACACTAATCCTTTCAGATAGACACTTATCAGGATTACTCAAATGTAACTCTACTAGCTTCCAAGCCTGGTAGAGGATCTAATCACAAACTATTTAAGAAACAACAATATATAGCTTAGTTTATGATGGATGTAACTATGTTTGTGTGTGAGGTGTGCTCAGATAAGTAGATATGAAAGAATTGTCATAAACAACTACATACATAGATGAATTGCATAGATGAATAGAAATCACAAACACAGTCATTTTTATAGTGGTTCGACTACTTGTCTATCCACTCCTAGTAACCGCACTCAACCCTTGAGTGTACCGAATTTTACTAAGGAGGTTTCACATGGTTCACCTCTAACCTAAGGTTTTAAATCAGGTTCACTTTTAACCTTTACAACCTACATGAGGCTAACTGTTTATGCTCTCACGAGCAAGGGTCAACACATCACACCCACATTTAGGCACACTGGAGAAGGATCTTCCTTAAGACCCTACAGAGGTTTCACTTGGTTCACCTCAAACCCAAGGTTTTACCCGGTTCACCTGAAACTGAAGGTTTTGTTGGTTTACCTCAAACCAGATGTTTATGCTCTCCACAGAGCAAAGGTCCACACAATGCACCCACTACGTACACTCCCGCCAGAGGCCTCCTTAAGGACTTCAAAGGGTGAGAAACACCTTAGACCCAATCCTCCAAAGGAATGATCAAAGGGTCCTCTGGACTCTAGATACTTATAGATAAGTTGATGAGTCCCATTCAGCACAGTGGCGAAGATCTCCTCCTTGTTGATGAAGAGTCTTCAACTCCCTTGATCCACAATAAATGATGTACCAATATAAGGCAACGGGTTGGGTCAAGGTTATGATGGATTCATACTCTCTAAATATTTTTCTATAAAGGAGATAGAGCAATTCCAATCATCTAAGCATTCAAGGCATCCTAACTTAATGATTTTCCATTAAGATGGTAGCTGAAGGATCCTTGAATGCGGAAGTTCATTCCCCAATCCACTCTATTAAATGTCAATGATGAGGGTGGATTGGAGGATGAACTCCCACGAGAGAAAGGGCTTTCGGTATATGATTTAAAGGTAAAACACAAAAAAGCGCTCTCTTCTTTCTCTACCATCATTATGGACAAGTCTCTCTTTATATCGGCAAGAGGTTCCAACGGATATAAAACAGTCACATTTATGACAGAGTTTGATATCATCGAGCAGTGTCGATATCATTGAGCGTATACTCTCGATGGTATCAATGGTCCGCTCGATGACACAAACTCACATGTCATATGCTTTTGAAACCTCTTGCTAGCTAGTCGATGGGATCAATCAGGTGTCGATATCATCGGATTTCAAACTCCGATTCTATTAATACATGGATCGATCTATCGATATTTGAGAAATGAGAGAGACTAGCCTTGAAATATTTTAAGTTTAGGATATGATCGAGGGTCAACCGATGTCATCGAAATTTTCATATCGATGATATCAGAGGTAGTGTCGATGTATTGAAAAATCTCATGGATTTTCCAGTAAGCTCGCTGGACCATTTGTGTCCAGTCTCGATGCAATCGACTCGGCCTCGATATCATCTACATTTGAATATTGATTTTCTCGAGTGGTCCTCGATCAAAGATAAAAGGCGACCTGAAATATTTGCTGGAAGATATACGCGCTCACTATCGATATCATCGATGGACTTCCGATATTACCGAGATTTGATTTAAGATCTAATCGGGAAAGCATCGATATATCGAAGGATCTTGAGATTTTCCTAAGAAAAAAGGGGGTGCCGGAACTACCTGTTGATATTATCAAGGCACCTTCGATGGGCTCGAGAGTCAAATATCGATGATATCGATAAGTGTGTCTTTACATCGATAATCCTATCCATATATGTATTTGGTTGCTGGACACATTGAGTCCTCATTTGATTTGATCAATTGGTTTTCCAAGGACATCGATAGAGCAGCTCGATTATATCGATATGTGTATCGATATAATCGACAGGGCAAGAAAAATTAGAGTTTTTCTGATATTTAAAAAATTCCTCTTACCCAAAAACCCCAATATGTTCTAACTTATTTTTAAGGGCTTTAATCACCTGCTGTTTTGGGACATGGGATGTGAGGCTTAGATTTACCTATGGCGAGCTTCCACACATACGGTTGAGGCAGACACTTGAATAGATCTTTCTGGAGGCTCTACAGTCCAACTAACTCAACGCACACGCTAATTGACAAACCAGGGCACTAGCAACGTCACTTTCAACAGGGAGGGATGACAGTGGTCGAGTATGAGAACAGATTCACAGAGCTGAAATAGCGGTGAAGACCGCATGAGTTGAAGTAGGAATATGCCAATATGTCCTAGAGGGGGGTGAATAGGATTTTTTATAGTTTTTATGATTTATTAAAAATCCTATCACACTAATCCTATCACAAAGTACAGATTAGGATTACTCAAAATTAACTCTACTGGCTTCCAAGCCCGGTAGAGGATCCAATCACTGAACTATTTAAATGATAAGCATGGAGGAGTTATAGTCTATGATGGATGTGATTGTGTGTGAAGTGTGAGCAAATATAAATGTAGTTAATATAATCACACAAATGATCAGGCACAAGAATTAATCACAAACACAGTCATTTATAGTGGTTCGACTACTTGTCTATTTCACTCCCGACTGCCACACTCAACCCTTGAGTGTACCGAATTTCACTAAGGAGGTTTCCCATGGTTCACCTCAAACCTAAGGTTTTAAATCAGGTTCACCTTCAACCTTTACACGGAGGTTTCTACTCGGTTCACCTCTAACCCTGGAGTTTTGCTGGTGCACTCCTAACCAGATGTTTATGCCCACACAGAGCAAGGGTCCATACAATGCACCCAGATGTTTATGCTCTCCACAGAGTAAGGGTCCACATAATGCACCCACAGCGTACACTCCTGCCAGAGGCCTCCTTTGAGGACTTCAAAGGGTGAGTAACACTTAAGACTCAATCCTAGAAAGGAATGATCACAAGTGTCCTCTGGACTCTAGGTACTTACAGATAAGTTGATGAGTCCCTTTTAGGACAGTGATGAAGATCTCCTTCTTGTTGATGAAGAGTCTTCATCTCCCTTGTTCTGCAACACAAAAGATGTACCAGTACTAGGCTTCGGGTTGGGTCAAGGTTAGGATGGAAATCCACTCTCTTGGAATTTTCGTATAAGGAAGATAGAGTGATTGCTATCATCTATTCATTCAAGGCACCCCAGCTTAATGATGTGCTATTAAGATAGTTTCTGGAGGATCCTTGAATGCGAAAATTTATTTCCCAATCCACTCGATTGAATGTCAATGGTAAGAGTGGATTAGAAGATGAACTCCCGTGAGAGAAAGGGCTTTCGGTATATGATCTGAGGGTAAGACACACAAAAGCACTCTCTTCTTTCTCTGTCAGCAATATGAACAAGTCTCTCTTTAAATAGGCAAAAGGTTTCAACGGATATAAAATGGTCATATTTATGACTGAGTTCGATGTCATCGAGGATGGTTGATATCATCGAGCGTATACTCTCAATGGGATTAACTCTCCACTCGATAACATAAACTTCAAAGTCATATGCTTTTGAAACCTATTGCTAGCTGATCGATGGGATCGATACATGTGTCGATGTCATCGAATTTCAAACTCCGATTCCATCGATACTTGGATCGATCTATCGACACTTGAAGAATGAGAGAGACTAGCCAAAATATTTCAGGATATAGGATATGATCGAGGGTCAACTGATGTCATCAGAATTTGAATGTCGATGATATCGAGACCATGTCAATAGGATCGATAAATCATATAGATTTACCTATAAGCACGCTGGACAGTATGTATTCAGACTAGATCCAATCGACCAGGACTCGATAGTATCGACAAAGGAATATCGATTTCCTCGAGTGGCCCCCGATCAACTTTTAGAACATCCTGAAATATTTGTTGGAGGAAACATGAGCCCACTGTCGATATAATCGAATGACTTTCGAGATGATCGATATTTAAATTCAGATTGAATTGGAACAGTCATCGATATATCGAAGCTTATAGTAGATTTCTTTAGAAAAATAGGGGTGCCGAAAAACTGACTATCGATATTATCATTCCACTTTTGATGGGCTCGATATTCGAATATCGATGATATCGATTGAAACTTCGATATATCGATAAATTGTCCAGATGAATGTGCGGTTGCTGGACGCTTTTTGTCCTCACTCGATTGTATTGTTTGAGATGCCGAGGACATCGACAAAGTAAGTCGATCATATCGAAATGTGTATCGATACAATCGACAGGGTAAGAAAACTTGAAGATTTTCCTATTTGATAAAAAGTTTTCTTATTATAAAACCCTAAGATGTTCTACTTAGTTTTAAGGGTTTTAATCACCTGATGTTTTGGGACAAGGGATGTGAGGATATGATTTACATATGGCGATCTACCACACATCCAGTTGAGGCAGACGATTGAATTGATCTTCCTGTTAGGCGTTGTTGTTCAACTGACTCAACCCACACAGTAATTGACAAATCAGGGTACTAGTAGGCGCACTTTCAATCTCCCCCTTTATCAATTACGTAACAAAATACCCAAAACACTCTAGGAAAATATCTAGATAGATACATCCTAAATTGTGTGTACATGTGATTACACAATTTTACAAATTCTAACACATTCATGTACACAACCAGAATTTGCTTCCCCTTACTGTAAAAACCCCTTTCTTAGTGCAGTTGCTCCCCCTTACACCTGCAACATATAAGAGCATAAATATCCAATTTTCCACAAGGGTGTTTGTAACTTTTCTCCCCCTTTTTGTCAGTCATTGGCAAAGGTGTAACAAGTGATACTGATTGAAGATTGTAAGTATATGCGAGAAACGTAGTTAGAGATGTATATAGATGAGATCAGTGGAAAGCACACATTATCATGAGAAAATAGGAATGCATTTTAAACATGTCAGATGAGATAATCATGAAAACCATAAGCATTTGATAGCAGAAACTTTATCCAACCAGGGAACAGTAGTATATCACTACGACAAACAGAATAGAATTAGATGGAGCCATAGTCAATCAGTATCCAAAATATACTGCCACAGACAACAGTAGTATAATAAGACAAGGATCACAACATCAGATGCATTTGATAATTAGAGAAGGACTACACTTGCATAATGTCCTTAAGAAGAGTGATGTGTGAGTAAATCCACCACTTGCTGAGTGGTTTGCTAGAGAATGTCGACTTTATCTTCAATCGCAGTAAGGCGTCGTTCGCATAGATGTAATCGGTCTTCCAGCCCTACCATCCCATTTAGCAGGTGGCGTTCAAGGTGAGAGGATTGTCGATTTGTAATTGACTCAGGGCTTAGCAATGGGGTGGGATTCGACCCGGCATGTATAGGTCGATTGGATGGTGAAGCATGTGGAACACTCCTGGGAATGGAAGCACTTGGCCGAGATCACAACTGTTGTGTTATTAGTGCTGCATCATCGTCAAACCATTTTGTAGGATATACTTCATTAGAGGTGGAAGGTAGGCTCGCATGATGAGCGAGTTTGCATATGAGCACAGGGAAGAGTAGTGTCTCCCCATGATTGCCATGGATGACATGAATGATTTGTTTGAGAAGAAGAGTAGGCAGACAAAATGAAATTTCTTGATGTATATCATAGAGGACATTGATCACAAAAGGAGGAAGATGATTCCCTTTAATATCGCAAGGATATACACTAGACCCAAGAATGCTATGAAGAATTTTAAACGTGGGGCCTAGATAGTTGACATGGAACAGATTTTCATCATTCCTCGAAACAGTCATGCCTTGATAGAGTGCACGAGTTACTTCTCCCCATACACCCAAACCGTTGAGATTTCGAGAAGTCACGGAAATGCGAGAGACCTCTAGATCAAGAAGATGAGCCAAGGTGACTGGAGTGATCAGTTTGGAGTGGTGTGTGAGGTTAATCCGAATGCTAGGGGGATCATTACTAATGATATGACAGTGATCGAAAAATTCGTAGATCACCCCTACCTGATATGATCCTCCAAGATTGAGGATATTTTGCTAGCCGATTACTTCTAAAAGTAGATCCACACCAAACGATTCGATGGCACTATTAAGCACAATACGTTCAACGATAGCAGATGGATGTCCTTCCATAAGGTGATGCCTACTGGTTTCCGATGGTACATTCTTTGATTTTAGAGGATGGAGAGATGACTTTCCTTTTCCCTTGATCATGGTGAAGAGATGAAATACTGGAAAGGAAGTATTAGGGATTAGCTTGAATTCATCTGTTAATATAGCACCCTCATCGATCATATCGATCAGTTATCAATAGAATCGTTATGTCTTCCATCAAGAGTTGTGTGAATGGTTGTTGGAAATCAGGAAGACAATTGAATGCAGTTTGATTGTGGGAAAGAATTTATGGTTGAAACATCGTATTTCCCACAACTGTCGATTGGATCGATATACTATTTCGATGACATCGATGATGAAATCGAAGATTGTATGGATGGTATCGCTGCTATGAAATTTTTTACATTTGCTCACTTAACAGTGTGGCCAGGGATATCTCAGACTTTAAGTGTATCTATGTGAGCCATTGTTCTTGAGATACTTATCAATGAGAACATATGCTAATGGATTTTTGAAGATCACAGAATCGATTGGTGTCAAGAGGCTTTGTGCGAATATCAGCAAGTTGTTTTTCGGTAGCTACATAATCCAATGCAATGATCTTTTCTTCAACAAGTTCTCAGATAAAATGATGATGGATGTCAATATGCTTGGTCCAAGAGTGCTAAACAGGATTTTTCAAGATGTTTATAGCACTTTTATTGTCACAGAAAAGACTCATTGTAGGCTGTGCAATCCTGTAGTCCAACAACATTTATTTCATCCACAGGAGTTGCGCACAATAGCTACCTGCAGCTATATATTCAGCCTCTGCAGTGGATAACGAGATTGAATTTTACTTTTTACTCTGCCAGGAGACCAAACAGTTATCGATATAAAAACATCATCCACTTGTTGATTTTCAATCGTCTAAATTTCTAGCCTAGTCTGCATCAGAATAACTTGCAATGATAGTGGATGTTTCATATGGATACCATAGACTAAATGTGGTAGTCCCCGCTACATATTTGATAATTTTTTTAACAGTTGTTAAGTGGGATTCCTTAGGATCTGCCTGATATCGAGCACATACACCCACACTAAAGGATATATCTGGACGACTAGCTATGAAATACAGTAAACTTCCGATCATGCTTCGATAAAGATGTTGGTCCACACTTTTGCTATTAATATCTTTGGAGAGTTTAAGAGTGGTACTCATAGGTGTGTGATAGGTACGACCTGACTCAAGCCCAAATCTTTTCACCAAATCTCTTGCATACTTGGTCTGGTTTATAAAAATGCCATCAAGTAGTTGCTTGACTTGCAGCCCTAAAAAAAAGTTTAATTCACCTACCATACTCATTTCAAATTTTAATTTCATGAGGTTGGCGAATTTGTGTGCCTCATCTCCACATGTTGATTCAAACACTATGTCATCCACATAGATTTGCGCAATAAGCAAGGAGTTCTTTGTTCTTTGAGTAAAATGTGTCTTATCTACACTTCCTTTTCAAAATTCATGATCTAACAAAAATTTTGTTAGCCGTTCATACCATGCACGAGGTGCTTGTTTGAGACCATACAGAGCTTTATCAAGACAATAAACATAATGAGGGAACTTGTGATCTGAAAATCCTTTAGGTTGTTCTACATAAACTTCTTCAGCAAGATCCCCATTAAGAAATGCACTTTTAACATCCATCTGAAACAGTTTAAATTTTAATGTGCAAACGATAGACAAGAGAATTCTAATAGATTCGAGACAAACAACAGGAGCAAATGTCTCATCAAAATCAATTCCTTCTATCTGTGAGTATCATTGGACAACTAACCTTGCTTTATTTCTGATCACATTTCCTGACTCATCGGATTTATTCTTGAAAACCCATTTAGTTCTAATGACATTTGTATCAGTTGGTCTAGGAACTAATTTCCATACCTCATTTCTTTGGAATTGTTGAAGTTCTTCTTGCATGACATTTATCCAGTGTTCATCTTGAAGAGCTTCCATAACATTTTTAGGTTCAATTTTTTAGGTAAAACAGAAATGACTATAAATACTTCCTATCTGCCATCGAGTTCTTACGCCATCATTTGGATTTTCAATGATTTGTTCCTGTAACGTCTCGAAAAAATCCGTACAGGGACTCGAGTACCAACTCGACCAGAAATCACGTAGGATTAATTTCTTTAGAAATTAAGTATTAGTTAACTAGCGCTACGCTAGAGTAGCTGTGAAATTGTCCCTGAACACTTTAATTACGTTCTGAAAGACCCAAAACTTGTAGAATCAATGATGCTATAATGCTCTGAAACCTAGGATCAAACTCTAAACCCGTTTGCTCTCAAGAACCTTTTGAAACTTCGTATTGGATTTAGACCGTGCGTCAAAAGTCCGATACCTACAATCTTAGAGCGTTATGACCGCTTAGCTGGACTTGACAATCATTTCGAAAATCAAGCCCAACCGACGTTCAGAGGCTATTTCATTGAGCCTGGAGTGAAGAGAGTGAGAAATGGGTTAAGATTTGAAATTTTAATTCAAATCTGGCACGGGTCTTTGCCCGTAATTATTAAGCATTCTGACCGTCAGAATTCAGCCAAATTTCACCCTCGGGTCAGGAAAAATTTCTTTTTAATATCATGAGACTTGTAGACCTGATTTAGGTACGATGATCGCTGAACTGAAACTGGACCGCCAAGTGCGATCTGGAAACTCTACCGGACTGAAAACTTGGTGTGAGCAACATCCAGTGGCCATGAGCTTAAGTCCGATCGCGTTCGGCCGGAGGACCTCCCAAAATGCTCTTTTGGATCGAAACAGCCCCGATTTGGTTATAACCCAAGTATACTTTGTTCCTAAGTCTAAAAAAGTGAAGTTTTAGCCTATATAAGGGCCTTAAACCCTCACATATCTCTCCCATCCGAATTTGCTAGAAACCCTAGATTGAAAGAGAGAAAAAGTGAGAGATTGTGAGAGAGTGTGGGAGAGTTTTTCCTGCCACTTGCTACGGCTGTTACACGTGCTAAATCCCGACATTCAAATCACTTTTCCGGTGATTCTAACGCACTTTTAGGTAAGAAAAACCCTAACTACTTACTGTTTTGGGTTTCTTGGGATTCAAATAGCGATTTAGCTTATGTAACTTGTGTATTAGGTCGCCTTTAAGCCGCTGACGAAGCGTATACGTTCCGTTCGAAATGATACATGACTAGGGCAAAAGGTGCGGATTTTAGACGCTTTAATTGATTGATTTCAAAGCTTTCAAAGTCGTTTAATAGTAGATTATCGACGGCAACGCCGTTTGACATGTAGAACATGCTGTCCATTTTTTGTTTCGTAAATGTATGGAAAATATGAGATTGAGGGCATTTTAGTCATTTGTAGCAAATGCTGTTTACATCCACATTTTGCTAAAATATTTGCCATGGTTATTTGTCGTGTTAGGATATTAGGAATGCGTGCATGATCTGTTTGGCGAAGAGATTCGCCCATTGCGCACTTTGAGTCGACATACGCTATGTAGACTAAAGTGTGTAGGCTAAGTGTTTGTATAAATGTTTGTATTAGTATGTATTGAGTAGATGGTGTTGTGAATGAGTTTTGAGATTGAATTCTCAAGTAATATGCTGATGTAAATGATTTCCCTCATGTTGGCTATATATATTGATTTCATTATATACATGAAATGCATGTGTTGGATGATTTGCTTAAGTTATATGTTATAACATGTGTCAACATGCTTACAATGTTGTATTTCATTTATGTTACTCTCATATGACTGCTGATGTTGATATTCAAGTGTTTGGGGCTATACGTTAGTCCAGGCAGTCGATAATGGATTGAATTCGTGGTTGGCTTCTATTTTCCACGAAGGACGCGTCGATGAACGCGACTCGTGTTTTGAGTTGACGGCAGTGGTTAGGCCACGCGAAGTGTTTTATGCACTTCATGTCACTCAGCTTGATATGCGCTCATACTAGTCGAGCCCGCCAAGTAACCTGACTAGCCATTGTATGTTCACCCAGTATGAGTCATAACTGCTTGAACCTAGGGTACTGAACTTACCATTGGAAACCCTGTTAACCATGGTACCTTGATCCATAAAGACTCATGAGCCGGGCATGGTGGTATGGGACATCGTGGTCGAGCTGTCGGCCTACGCTGGGGCCACAAATCTCCCCGTAGTGACCAGTGAGCACCTATGACTCGTGAGTAGATTATGGTGGTATGGGACACTATATTCTTACTGTCGGCCTACACTGATCAGGTGACGAGCCCTTTGTAGTGACCGCAAGCGTATTCTGAGTATACAGGAGGCGACGACCCTTCCCTAGTGACAAGAGTACATTAGGCTTGTATTGATAAGGTGATGGGGGAGCGGTACAATGAGTGCGAGTAACAGCCCTGGCAGCCCTTGCAGCGACCTATAAATATAACATCGTATGTGATCTCTAGGAGTGACGACCCTAGACAGGATCTATGTTGGGATTGATATAAGGGAAGTACCTTAGTTTCCCAATACTTCTGAATGAAAGGACTAATAACAACTTGATAATCATTATCCATATCGCATTGCATGTGCCTAAAAGATGTAGAGCACTGAGGAATGCAAGCATGCCGCGGGTGTAAGATGGTGCCGTATGAGGGAGTATGTCGGTGAGGGCATCCATCATGTCATTTCATGCATACATTAACAACAGTATCTAGGAATGTTTGATTTATTGCTTTACTATTATCACGTGATTAATTTGATAACATGATAATCTTTGCTCTATTATTCCACTGAGTTGATCACTCACTCGCACGTTACGGGATGGTGTTTGTAACACCACCAGACCCTGTCTTAGATGTAGGTGACGAGGCGATTCAGGATACAGAGCCAGACTACAGCGAGGAACAGGATGAGTTCTCGTACATGCAGTTCTCAGACGGCTTTGCATAGGTAGCGTGGATCGGCGGGACTTCTTAGTGGGACTATTTTTGACATTTACTTTTAGGTTGTGATTTGTACATGAGACTCAGCGATGTATTCATACCTTGAAGACAGTCAGAGATTATTTTGTTTTCTTACAGTGATATATATATATCTTTCAGTCTTCTGCTTGCATTTTATCGCTGGATCTGGAGTATGAATTGCAGTTTTGGTATAATCTTACTCATGTGAATGCTCTAACTCAGTCAACATTGAATCATAATCATATTTTTTGCATAAGTGATGGTCTGGAACTCGGGAGTCGGGTTTATACACGACCCCCCGATTTTTAGGGTGTTACAAGTTGGTATCAGAGCATGATTTGGATTAAACCGGACCTCAGTTATGGACACGCAACCTACGTTGTCGCCTCTTTGACTTAGGTGGGTGCGAAAAAAGTCTAGAAACACTTATAAAATCGTAGTCTGGCGAATCGGCAAAGTCCACACAAAACTGGCATTTTGATCAAGTCCGTGTGCATCCGTGGTCGCATGAAACGACCCCGGACCACTCCTAGATTGTGTGTGGATGGGTCTAAGCCTCTCTGGACTCAATTTCAGCCGTAAAAAATTGCTAAATTCAACCATGACTCAGGTAGAGTCAGAAATGACCTGAAATGGATCGAAATGGAGTCTTGGGCCTATCCAAGCCAATGTACAATGATCTGGGGTGGGACCCATGTGTTTTTGGGGCCCACAGGACAGGGGGAACCGGTCCAGGGGGGTTCCCATCGTCAGATTCCACTTTGGCCGGCGATGGCGTCGCCGGTTCGGCTAGGGATCACCAACCGGTGGGCCCCACTCGGGCCGTGCATCAGGTCGATGCCCTTAAATGGGTAGGGCATCCCTCCCATATGTGGGCTGACCCTTAAATCATCCCCAAAGACATACCTCTTTCACAAACAGCCCTCCCAAGCTGTCCTTTCACACGATTTTTGCTGCCTCCTCTTCCAGAGCCCATCTTCAAACACCCCCAAACCCATTTTTCCTTCAAATGATGCCAACCCATCCATTTGAAGCTGTTCACAGTCCTCTCTCTCTCATTTCTCATCCGTGGAAGCTCTTACAACCTCCATTTATGGCTGAAAGTCGGGTGAGCTCCATTCCCACTTATCGTTCTCTTTTCCCTTTAAAAATCTAGCCTTTGGGAGATTGATTCATCCCTCTACAGTGCCTAGATTCGCTTCAGTCCATTTGGGCAGCCGTTTCTCCCCATTTCCCTCATTTTCTATGGCTTTTGTGGAGGCTATTTTGACCTTTTTCTCTCTTTTCACTATCCTCTCTCTCATGGGGAAGAGGAAGACCACCGCGGATGAGGCTGGGCCTAGTCACCCTTCATGATCGAGAAAGTCGAGAGGTGGCGCCGCTAGCTCAAGAGCCGTCGCACGTCCAAGTGCAGCTCGTGAGTTTCACACAAAGTGGAATTTGGATCCCCATGCTCACGTAGGGCGAGTACTATTAGCAGAGTTACCTCATGGGCTTATACTGATCGCAAGATTCTATTTAAAGTACATGTGGATGAGTGGCTCTTCAATGAATTTCTATTGTTTGAGCGCATTGAAACTGCCAATTGGGGTCCGCTCTTTGAAGCCTGCTCTCGGGTGAACGTGAGCACTGTTCGTGCCTTCTATGCTCATATCCGGGATCCTACGTTAGAGCCATTGCAATTCAGGATTCCCTTTGATAGAGACCAGGAAGCCACGATCGGCGTTCGGTTGATAGCTCGCATTCTGAAGGTGCCTCTTGGTGAAGTTCATCCCAGTGCTAAGAATCTGAAGAGTGTTCATGAGCGAGATCGCCGCACCAGGTTCCTATGTGGTGGTTTAGTTCCGTGGTAGCCTAACAATAGCATCTTAGCGTCCCACATGTCGGATGATTTTCGCCTGCTGCACCACATTTGTATGTTCAATGTGTATCACAGGTCGACCAACTGCAGTGAATGTACACGTCTCATGGTCGATTTCTTGTATCATGTGGGTCAGGGAGAGAATGTATGCATGACCACCTTTGTGTTACGACAGATCGTCCTCGTAGTGAAGTCAAGAAGAACGTCTGAGTCACTTCCTTTTGGCCGGATCATATGTAAGATTGCGCTTGAGTTTGCTTACAGACTTAGGTCGGAGTTGCCTGTACCGATCCACTTCATCGATGAGACTACCATGAACAAGATGAAGATCGGGCCTCGGCAGCGTGAGGCTCAGCTCGATGATGATAGCGAGGGCGATTATGATAGCGAAGAGGATGCAAGTTATGAAAAAGCTGGGGCAGAAATAGAGGAAGAAGCCCAGGAAGAAGAAGAAGAGGAGGCTCAAGATACTGATGAGAGCCCTCCTACTACGACTCGGGCTACTAGGGATGCTCACATAGCCTGACTTGAGGAGAGTCAGGTTGCCTTGCGAAGGGAAGTCCAGGAACTTCGGGCCGAGGTGAAACAAGGACTAGAAGATACCAAGGCCGTCATGAAGAGGAAATTTGGCAACGTGACTCGCACCTTGAAGGCTATCCTGTGTTGTCTACAGGATAAGGGTGCTCCTCCTCCATCGCCGGACTCAGATTAGCGATGAGATTTTAGATGTTTGTTAGTTGTAGTTAGGTGGCTTCCTACTTTCTGTGTGTAAGCTTGTGAAGGCTAGTAGTTTGCTTACGTTGCTGTTGTAGCTTTGACTGGCTTAGTTTTCATGTGTTTCTTGTCATGATGCATGTAAGGATATATCTCTTGTATTGTGATAATTTTGATTTAATGAAATGCATGGAGTTTATTTGGCTTATTATGTGAATGATTGTGTGGTGGTGTGTTTGCACTATTGCTGTAACTGACGAGGTTGCGCCCTATTTTTGAATATAGGGAATGCTGCCTAAGATTACGCGGAGCACGGCAAGACTTACATTGGGAGAGCCTATGGATCGGGTTCCTCTCTAGACTGATGTTCATACGGACCCTGCTGTGGGCCCAATTCCTGAACTGCACCTGAGTCTCAGCCCTCTACAAGTCCTACAGTTGGACCGCCGCCTTTCACACCGCCTGCCAGAGAGCAGTACCATGCGTCTTCCTCGACGCAATATGTGCCACAGCCCGCTCCACCTATTGATAGGTTTGAGCAGTTAATGGCCATGATGCATCAGCAGCACCAGCAGCTCTTAACTTCGATAGCAGGGGCTCTAGCCCAGGGTGGGAGTGCGACTCCACCTGCACCCCCTGTGCATCCAGCTGAGAATGCCGGTACTTCGACTCAGGATGAGGGCATGGCTCATCCTGCACCTTCTGCTTACCCTACGGGGCATACTGCTAATACATGGGGCCTACTCAAGCGATTCCAGTGCTTGCGACCTCCTACTTTTATGGGTTCTCACAGACCCAAGGAGGCCGAGTATTGGCTCGACCATGTGTCGAAGATTCTGAGAATGTTGCACTGCTCAGAGTCCGAGCAGGTAGAGTTGGCTACGTTCATGTACAAGCGAGAGGTCAGCTTGTGGTGGGATAGTGTTTTCCAGACAGTGGTTGCTGACTATGTCTGGACCTGGGCGGCATTCGAGTTCTGTTTTCACGAGAAATATTATCCCCAGACTTACAGCAGGAGCGGGAGAATGAGTTTCTACGCCTCAGGTAGGGAGGCATGTCTGTGATAGAGTATGAGCATCGTTTTACTGAGTTGGGAAGATACGTCCCGGTGATACTTGCTGACGAGTAGATGCGCATACGACACTTTTCTGAGGGCTTGCGACCGGACATACAGTCGAAGATGTGTTGTGTCAGCATTCCCTCCTACGCAGAGTTGATACATATGTCCATGAGGACAGAGCAGGATGTGGATCGACTTACAAGATCTCGTGGCCCTATTGTTCCTAGGCCACGACCGGATATGCAGGACAGGCCATTTGCTGGCAGAGGCCTCTCATAGACCCTCCTCCTAGGGCTACAGTGCCAGTACCCCCGATGTGTCGTGTACTTATTGTGGGAGATCGGGTCACACAGTAGGTAGTTGTTTTGCTTGGATGAGGGATAGCGGGTTTTTACCGCTGCAGAAGATCGACCGCCCATGCCCACAGGATTTATTAGCTCCGCCTTTACGGTTGGCTCCTACGCATCCTTCCTTTAGACCTTCAGTATTTCAGTTCAGGCCACCTCAACAGCCCATGGTACCGTGGTCGAACCGTCTACAGCAGGCTCGGGTACATGCTTTGACAGCAGAGGCAGCCGAGACAGACTGCTCAGCCTTTGGCCTTTGAGGTCACCGCCCATATTGGAGGTACTCCTATACTCGTGATGGTGGATACTGGATCCACGATTTCTTTGATATCGCATTCCATAGTCAGGCGTCTTGGGGTACCGACTATTCAGATGGATGGAGTGCGAGTCCTTACGGCTCACGGGACTTTTTCTAATGCCACCCTGATGTGTGAGGGTTGCTTGGTGGATCTAGGTGGCAGGACGATGATTCTTGATCTTGTCGTCGACCCCTCTCTTGTTTATCTCGACGTCATTCTTGGCATGGATTGGTTGACTATGGGGAGGGCCGAGATTGACTGCAAGACCCGTATAGTGACGGTATACGAGCCAGAGGGCACGCCTTTTACATTTTCAGTGCGGGTAAATCTCTCCTTTCGCATACTTAGCTACGCTTCTTTACTACGGGACGATGATGCCCCGACACTTGAGCATACGCCAGTCGTCCATGATTTTGGAGATCTGTTCAGGAAGATCCCTGGTTTGCCACCTCAGCACGAGATTGATTTTACCATCGATCTGGTACCTGGTTCCACGCCCGTCTCATTGTCGACATATGGCATGACACCGTGTGAGATGGAGGAGTTGAGAAAACAAATTGATGATCTTTTGGAGGTTGGTTTCATTCGACCGAGTGTGTCTCCTTACGGAGCACCAGTTCTGTTTGTGAAGAAAAAGGATGGTTTTATGCGATTATGTATTGATTATCCCAGGCTGAACCAGATTACGGTGAAGAACAAGTACCCTTTACCCAGGATAGATGACCTGTTTGATCAGTTGAGAGGAGTGCAGTACTTCTCGAAGATTGATCTGCAGTCAGGATATCATCAGTTGCGCGTCAGGGATGAGGACATGCAGAAGACAGCATTCAGGACCAGCTTTGGCCACTACGAGTTCCTTGTGATGTCATTCGGTCTCACGAACGCACCAGCCGTGTTCATGGATCGATGAGCAGGGTATTTCGGCCATTCCTCTATCGATTCGTCACTATGTTCATAGACGACATTTTGGTATACTCCAGGAGTAGAGAGGAGCATGAGGAGTACTTGCGATTGGTCCTGGATACACTCAGGCAGCTTCAGTTGTTCGCGCAGTATAAGAAGTGCGACTTCTGAAAGCAGGAAGTGAAGTTCCTGGAACATGTGGTGTCTAAGGATGGGATGGCAATTGACCTGTCTAAGGTAGCTGTAGTTCAAGACTGGGAGCAGTCTGGTTCTGTCACTGAGGTGAGGAGTTTATTGGGTATGGCTGACTATTATAGACGTTTCATTCGAGATTTTGCGAAGATCCCCAGACCTCTATCTCAGTTGACACGGAAGGATGTGAAGTTCGCCTGGAATGATAAGGTGGAGTCAGCTTTTCGGAAGCTTAATGTAACGCCCGTGAAAAATCCATACTTGGGTTCGAGTACCAACTCGACCCGAAATTGCGTAGAATTCATTCCTTTAGAAAATGTGACTAGGTTAGCTAGTGCAACGTTGGAATAGCTGGGAAATGGTCCCTGATCACTTTAAATACGTTATACGAGGCCCGAAGCGAGTGGAACCAAGGGTGCTATAATGCTCTATAGCCTCGGATCAAACTCTAAGCCGGTTTGTTCTCGGGACCTCCTTGAAACTTTGTATTGGATCTAGACCGCGCGTCGAAAGTCCGATACCTCTTATCTTAGACCGTTAGGACCGTCTAGCTGGGCTTGACACTCATTCCAAAAATCAAGTCAAACCGATGATCACAGGCTATTTCATTGAGCCCGGACCGAAGAGAGTGTGAATAGGGACATAGTTGGAATTTCAAATTCAAATCTGGCACACAAATTTGACGCATCAGTATTAAGCATTCTGACCGTCAGAATACAGCCAAATTACACCCTTGGATCAGGAAAAATATCTATTATATATCACGAGACTTATAGGCCTGATCTTGGTGCGGTGACCGTTAAACTGAAACTGGGCCGCCACGTGCGATCTGGGAACCCAACCGGTCTGAAAACTGGATGTATGCTAGATCTAGTATGCATGAGCTTAAGTCCGACCGCATCTGGCCTGGGGACCTCCAGAAATGCCCTTTTGGACCGAAACGGCCCCGATTTGGTTAGGCACCAAGTAAACATTGTTCCCAAGCCTATTTTGGAAATGTTTTAGGCTATAAAAGGGGTTGAAACCCTCACTCCTCTCTCCCATCCGAATTTGAGAGAAGCCCTAGCTTGGGAGAGAGAAAAAGAGTGAGAGATTGTGAGAGAGTGGGAGAGTTCTTCCCGCCACTTGTGCTACGTGTTGCACATGCTTAAGCAACACTCCTCTACCGCTTTCCCGGCGATTCCACCGCAATCCTAGGTAAGTAAAAACCCTAAATAGTTGTTGATTTGAGTTTTCCTTGTTTCCATAGCGATGTAGCTTATGGATCTTATGTATTAGGCTCCTTACTCGCCGTAGACGAAGCATATACATTCCGCTTCAATTCCCGAGTCTACAAGACACTAGGTGAGGATTTTAGACGCTTTGATTGACGGTTCCCAATGATTTCAATGTCGTTTAATAGTAGATTCTTGACGGCATCGCCGTTTGACATGTACAAAATGCTCTCCGTTTCCCGTTTCGTAAGCTAACGAAGAATATGAGATTTAGGGCATTTTAGTCATTTGTAGGAAGTACTGTTTGCATTCATATTTTGCTGATGTGATTGACATGGTTTGTTGTCGCATTAGGAAGTTAGGAATGCGTGCATAATTAGTTTGGCGAAGAGATTCGCCTAGTTGCACACTTTGGGTCGACATACTATATGTAGACTTAAGTGTGTAGTGTATGTGTTTGTATAAATGCTTGTATTAGTATGTATTGAATTAAGTGATGTTATTTGATAGTTTGTGATTGATTTTTCAATTATTATGCCGACCTAAATGATTTTCTACATGTTGACAAAATGCATGATTTCATTACATGCATGGAATGTATGTACTTGAGGATTTGCTTAAGTTGAATATGCATGGGAAGTATGCCTTGAAGATTTGCTTAAGTTGAATGTTATAACATGTGCTAACATGCTCACATGATGTATTTCAATTCCAATACCTTTTTATAGTGTTAATGTAATTCCATAGATGTGTGGGACTTGACTTAGTCCAGGCAGTCGGTAACCGAGCGAATTCGTGGCTGACTGGTCATAGCCACGAACGACGCGTCGATGAATGTGATTCGTGTTGAGAGTTGGCGGCAGTGGTTAGGCCACGCGAAGTGTTTTACGCACTTCATGTCGTTCAATTCGAGATGCGATCGCGCTAGTCGAGCCCGTCAAGTAACCCGACTGGCCGATGTTTGTTCACCTTGTATGTATCATAACTGCTTGAACGTAGGGTACTGAACTTACCATTGTAAACCCTATTAACCGTGGTACCTTGATCCACGAAGACTCATGAGCCGGGCATGGTGGTATGGGACACCGTGGTCGAGCTGTCGGCCTACGCTGGGGCCACAAACCTCCCCGTAGTGACCAATGAGCACCTTGACTCGTGAGCAGATTATGGTGGTATGGGACACTATATTCTAGCTGTCGGCCTACACTGATCAGGCGACGAGCCCTTTGTAGTGACCGCGAGCGTATTCTGAGTTCACGGGAGGCGACGACCCTTCCGTGCAGTAGAGTACAGTAGGCCTGTATTGATAAGGTGATGGGGGAGCGGTGCAACGAGTGCGAGCAACAGCCCTGGCAGCCCTTGCAGTGACCTACGAAATGTACATCGTATGAGATTACTAGGAGTGACGACCCTAGACAGGATCCGTGTTGGGATTGATACAAGGGAGGTACCTTAGTTTCCCAATCCTGCTGTTTGAATGGACTAATAACAACTTGGTAATCATATCACAATAGCATTGCATGTGCCTGGAAGATGTGGAGCACTCTAGGGAGTGTGGCATGCCGCGGTCGTAAGATGTTGCCGTATGAGGGTGATCGTCGGTGAGGGCATACATCACGTCATATCATCTTGCATTAACAACAGTATTAGGACTTGTCTGATTTACTGCTTTACTATTATCGCGTGATTGAATTGTGAACATGCTAATCTTTGCTCTATGATTCCACTGAGTTGATCACATATTCCCACGTTACGGGATGGTGTTTGCAACACCCACCAGACCCTGTTGTAGTTGCAGGTGACGACGAGATCCAGGAGGTGGAGCTAGATGATGACGAGGACCAGGATGAGTTCTCGTATATGCAGTATCATGACGGCTTCCCGTAGGCGACCTGGATCGAGGGGACATCAGTGGGACTTTTCTTTTTGAACATTATTCTTTTGTTATGTACATGTATATGAGACTCAGAGATGTAGTCATACTTTGGAGACAGTTGAGATTACTTTGTTTTTTCCATACAGTGATATATATCTTGTTTAGTCTTCCGCTTGCTTTTATCACTGGATCTGAAGTATGAATTGCAGTTTTGGTATACTTTTACTCATGTGAATGCTTTAAATCAGACAACATCGAATCATAACCATTTTTGTTGCATAAGTGACGGTCTGGAACTCGGGAGTTGAGTTTATACACGACCCCCGATTTTCAGGGTGTTACAAGTTGGTATCAGAGCATGAATGAGAGTATACTGGGCCTGGGTTATGGTCTTGCGACGTACGCTGTCGCTTCCTTTGACTTAGGTGGGTGCGAGAAGGGTCTAGAAACACTTCTAGGATCACAGATTCGCCGATAGGCGAAGTCTATAAGGATCGATCGCAAGATCGAGTCTGTAACGCATCTCGGGTCGCGTAAAGCGACCCGAATCACTTCTAAGCTGTAGGAAGTCGGGTGGAGACGTCCTATGAGCGGTTTTAAACCGCAAAAGTGAATCTTTGGGCCGTGGGATGACCACGACTCCAGTAATCAATCGCCAGGGCTTAAAAACCCCGTTTCACCAAAAATCTTCAAAATTCCTTCTCCAAACACTTCAACCTTCAGTTCTTTCTTATCCATTTCATATTAGGTATCAAACCTAATGTGAAAATAACACAAATTAGCACATTCACCAAATTTTACAGTGAATAGTAAAATTTCATGAAAAATGGCCATAAGGCCATTCTAACTTCACTTTATTTAGCAACTAAGGAGCTAGAAAGATGTACTGGCTCCTTCTACCCCAAATTCATATGCTGCATCATATGGTTTAGTATTCGGGATTGCGATGTGGACCCGAAAAGCCCCGAACACATGTTTGGGCTCATAGGGACCAAAATATAATGAACCAAGGGGTGGGACCTGACTTTTTGGGACCCTGGGACCATGGGGGACCAGACCCATGGGGTCCCACTGGCCAACCTGAAGGTTGGCCGGCGATGCCATCGCCGGCCGGGCGATGCATCGCCGGCCGGCCACCTCTGTTGGTGCTGCCCTTTGGGCGCACCCACTTAAATACCCTCCACATCACCCCTAACTACCTCTCATCCCACGAAAACCCCTAAAACACCCCTCTCCTTTACAAACAGCCCCCTTGCATACCCTAGATTTGATTTTCAGCACTCCATTCCAAACCCCGGCGACCCAAACCCCTCCTAAACCCTTCCTTGGCCAAAACCGACCACCACCCATCGATTATTGGGTGTTGGCAGCCCCTTTCCTTGAAGATTTCCCCATTTGGAGCTCCAAAATCCTCCAAATAGTGCTGAAATCGTGAGCAGCTCCATTCCATCTTTTTGTTCTTATTTTTCCCTGAAAGTACAGCCTTGGGAAGCTTGAAGCATCCCTCTACGACGCCTAGATTTCCTTTTGTCAGATTGGGCAGCCATTTCTCTGCATTTTCGGTGTTTTCCATGGCTTTCGTGGAAGCTATTTTGGGTCTTTTGTCACTCTCATCCATCCTGTCTTTGATGGGTAAGAGGAAAACTACAACAGACGAGGCTGGGCCGAGCCGCCCTGCTCGATCGAGAAGACCGCGGGGTGGTGCCGCAAGTTCAAGCGCCGCCGCAGGTCCAGCTGCAGTCCTGGAGTGCCGTACAAAGCGGGATTTGGATCCCCATGCACATCTTGGACGAACCATCCTATCAGAGATGCCTCATGGTGAATACACTGATCGTAGAGTGTTATTTGAGGCGGACGTAGATGGGGGATTGTTCGGCGAATATCTGTTGTTCGAACGCATTGAAGCTGCGCACTGGGGACCGATCTTTGAAGCTCGCGCTCGTGCTAATGTGAGCACTGTTCGTGCCTTCTATGCTAGCATCCAGAGTCCTACCTTGGAGCCCTTACAGTTCAAAATCCCTTTTGGCAGAGATCGGATGGCTACGATCGACGTCCGGTTGGTTGCGCGACTTCTCAACGTGCCTCTAGGTGATGTACATCCAAGTGAGAAGAATTTGAGGACTAGACGTGAACGAGATCGCCGCACCAGGTTTCTGTGCGGTAAGTTGGTTCCATGGCATCCTAATAATAGCCTCAAGGCGACGTACATGTCTGAGGATTTGCGTCTGCTGCATCACATCTGCACGTTCAATGTTTATCCTAGGTCGACGAACCGCATTGAATGTACACGTCTTATGGTCGATTTCTTATTTCTGGTGGCCCAGGGAGAGAACGTATGTATAGCCACTTTCATCTTACGGAAGATAGTTCTCATAGCCAGGTCGAGGAGAACATCCGAATCCCTTCCCTTTGGCCGACTCATTTGCAAGATTGCGCTTGAGTTTGCCTATAGACTTGGACCCGAATTGCCGGTATCGATTCACACCATCGATGAGTCGACGATGGTTAAGATGAAGATTGGGTCGCAATATCGTGAAAATCAACTTGAAAGGGATAGTGGGGACGACTTTGATGAAGAGGAAGATCAAAGCGAAGGAGAACCTAGTGCAGAGGTTCAGGAAGAGACTCAGGAAGAAGCAGAAGAGGAGGCTCAGGATACTGATGAGAGCCCTCCTCCTTCTACGCAGGCTACTATCGACGATCGCATTGCTCGGATGGAGGAGAGCCAGACTGCTTTGCGAAGGGAAGTCCAAGAACTTCGAGCAGAAGTCGCCGATGCCAAGGCCGTTACGAAGAAGAAGTTTGGCAAGGTGACTCGCACCTTGAAGGCAATCCTATGTTGCTTACAGGATAAGGGTGCTCCTCCTCCGTCACCAAATTCCGACTAGCGATGCGATCTTTGATGTTGATTATTAGTAGTTAGCTATTTCCTGTTTTATGTGTGTAAAGCCTATTAGGGCTAGTGCTTTGCTTATGTTGCTGTTGCTTAACTGTCTTAATTTCCATGTCATTCTAGTCATGATGCTTGTAAGGATATATCCCTTGTATTGTGACAATTTTGATTAATTGAAATGCATGGAATGCCTTTGACTCTTAAGTGAATGATTGTGGTGTATTTGAGCAATTGAGACTGACAAGGTTGCGCCCTATTTTGAATATAGGGAATGCCACCTAAGACTACGAGGAGCGCGGTTCGGCTTTCATTGTCAGAGCAGATGGATCAGGCTCCCTCTCAGTCTGGCACTCGTCCGGACCCTGCTGTGGGCCCGATTCCTGAGACGGTTCGGTCGTCTCAGCCTGCCGTTGGTCCTACAGATGGACCACCGCCATTTACACCATCAGTTAGAGAGCCACAGCGCGCATCTACTTCCGCACCTCATCCGCCACAGCCTGCTCCACCACCTGATAGATTCGAGCAGATGATGGCTATGATGCTACAGTAGCAGCAGCTATTGACTACCATAGTCGGGACTTTAGCCCAGGGTGGGGGTGCGACTGCACCTACTCCGCCTACACCACCTGCGCATCCAGCTGAGGATGCCTATACTTACGCCCAGGATGAGGGCATAGCACATCCTGCGCAGCCTGTTTTCCCTGCGGGGAATCCTGCCGACACACGGGGTCTTCTGGAGCGATTTCAGCGCTTGCGGCCTCCTACTTTCACGGGTTCTCACAGACCCGAGGAGGCTGAGTTTTGGCTCGACCGAGTGTCGAAGATTCTGCGCATGTTGCACTGTACTGAGGCAGAGCAGGTAGAGCTGGCTACCTTCCAGTTTGAGAGAGAGGCCAGTATGTGGTGGGATAGTGTATTGCGGACTGTTACCGCAGACTTCGTATGGACATGGGCAGCATTCGAGTTTCGCTTCCATGAGAAGTATTATCCTCAGACCTACAGGCACGAGAGGGAGAATGAGTTTCTCCGTCTCAGGCAGGCAGCGATGACGGTTACCGAGTATGAGCATCGGTTCATAGAGTTGGGCAGGTACGTCCCGACGATTCTAGCTGATGAGCAGATGCGCATACGGTGCTTTTTGGAGGGCTTGCGACCGGATATTCGGTCGAAGATGTGCTGTATCAGTTTCCCCTCCTATGCGGAGTTGGTTCACATGTCCATGCGGGCAGAGCAGGACGTGGATCGACTTGCGCGATCACGAGGCCCGACTACTTCCAGGCCGCGACCGGAGTTGCCAGATAGGCCCTTCGCGGGCAAGAGGCCTCGCATTGATCCTCCTACCAGGACCACGGCGCCAGTAGGACCGTTTCGGCGCCCTGATTTATCATGCACATACTGTGGGAGGACGGGCCACCTAGCGCAGAGTTGCTTTTCGAGGATGCGGGACAGTGGGTTCTCGCCGCCGCAGAAGATTGATCGTGTACGTCCACAGGCGATATCAGCACCGCCTATATGGTCAGCTCCTGCGCATTCCTCTTTCAGACCCACAGTATCGCAGATTCGACAGCCCCCACGGCCCTTGACACAGCGGCCGAACCGGCCACAGCAGGCTCGAGTTCATGCACTGACCGCTGAGGCATCTACGACGCCGACTTACCAGCATTCAGCCTTCGAGGTCACGGGCCATATCGGAGGTACTCCCGTTCTTGTCATGGTGGACACTGGTTCCACGATTTCTTTGATATCGCGTGCCGTAGTCAGACGTCTTGGGTTGCAGACTATCACTATGGATAGCGTGCGAGTCCTTGCAGCTCATGGAGATTATTCGGATGTCACCCAGATGTGTGAGGGTTGTTTAGTTGATCTGGGAGGCAGGACGATGACTCTTGATCTGGTCGTCGATCCCTCGCTCGTTTACCTCGACGTCATCCTTGGCATGGACTGGTTGACTGCAGCGAGAGCCGAGATTGACTGCGAGGCTCGTGTGGTGACGGTGTACGAGCCTGAGGGCACGCCTTTCACATTTTCAGTGCGGGTAAATCTTCCTTTCCGCATTCTTAGCTACGCCACTCTATTGCGCGACGCTGGTGCCTAGGTACTTGAGCAGACGCCAGTTGTTTCTGAGTTCGGGGATCTGTTCAGGAAGATCCCTGGTTTGCCGCCCCGACGTGAGATCGATTTCACTATCGATCTGATTCCTGGTTCTACACCCGTCTCACTGCCGACGTATCGCATGGCGCCATGTGAGATGGAGGAGTTGAGGACGTAGATTGATGGTCTGCTAGAGCTTGGCTTTATACGGCCTAGCGTATCTCCTTGGGGAGCACCGGTCTTGTTCGTGAAGAAGAAGGACGGTTCGCTGCGATTGTGTATTGATTATCGCAGGCTGAACCAGCTCACGGTGAAGAACAAGTACCCTTTGCCCAGGATCGATGACTTGTTTGATCAGTTGAGAGGAGCACAGTACTTCTCGAAGATTGATCTTCAGTCAGGATATCATCAGCTGTGCGTCAGAGATGAGGACGTGCAGAAGACAGCGTTCAGGACCAGTTTTGGTCACTACGAGTTCCTCGTGATGTCGTTCGGTCTCACGAACGCACCGGCCGTGTTCATGGATCTGATGAACAGGGTATTGCGGCCCTTCCTCTATCGATTCGTCGTTGTCTTCATCGACGACATTTTGGTATACTCTAGGAGTCGAGAGGAGCATGAGGAGCACTTGCGTTTGGTCCTTGATACGCTCAGACAGCATCAGTTGTTCGCACAGTACAAGAAGTGCGACTTCTGGAAGCAGGAGGTGAAGTTTCTGGGACACGTGGTGTCCAAGGATGGCATGGCAGTTGACCTGTCTAAGGTAGCTGCGGTGCAGGACTGGGAGCAGCCTGGCTCTGTCACTGAGGTGAGGAGTTTCTTGGGTCTCGCTGGCTACTATCGGCGCTTCATTCAGGATTTCTCGAAGATCACGAGACCCTTATCTCAGTTGACACGGAAGGACGTGAAGTTCGCCTGGAATGATAAGGCGGAGTCAGCTTTTCAGGAGCTGAAGGACAGACTTACGTCCGCCCCTGTGCTAGTATTGCCAGAGCAAGGGGTTAAATATACTATATACACTGACGCGTCTAGCGTTGGTTTGGGTTGTGTCCTTATGCAGAGGGACAGGGTAATTTCGTATGCCTCGAGACAATTAAGGAAGCACGAGGAGAATTACCCTACACACGACCTGGAGTTGGCAGCCGTTATATTCGCACTGAGACTCTGGAGACATTACCTCTACGGAGAGGAGTTCGAGCTCTTTTGCGACCACAAGAGTCTCAAGTACATATTCACGCAGCGGGACTTGAATATGAGGCAGCGGCGATGGATGGAGACGCTGAAGGACTTCAAGTTTGAAGTCTCTTACCATCCTGGGAAGGCGAACCTTGTGGTTGATGCGTTGAGCCGCAAGAAGGCGATAGAGTTTGCGGCTCCACTGATGGTTGCCGAGTGGGATATGGTTGAGTTTTTGCGAGACTTTGAGCAGAAACTCACCGTAGAGGAGCCATTTGAGTTCATCGCACATGTTCAGGTGCGATCCCCGATCGATGACCGTGTCATCGAGGCGCAGAGGGACGACGCGCATCTTACTGAGCTTCGAGAGCAGGCCAGTGATGATGCTGACGCCGACTGGCGAGTTGGTATGGATGGAGGCTTACGTTACCGTGGCCGCCTATGCGTCCCAGATATCCCTGACTTGAGACGAGAGATTCTCGAGGCTGCGCATTCTACTAGACTCGCGATGCATCCTGGCAGCACGAAGATGTATCGTGACGTGAAGAGGACGTATTGGTGGGAAGGTATGAAGACCCACATTGCTGAGTTCGTGTCCCGTTGTCTCACTTATCAGCAGGTGAAGGCAGAGCATCGCCGACCACCTGGACTTTTGCAGCCTATGCCGATTGCAGAGTGGAAGTGGGATTTCATTTCCATGGACTTCATTTCTGGGTTGCCGAAGACGAGGAAGGGGCACGATTCCATTTGGGTGATCGTCGACCGATTGACGAAGTCGGCGCACTTCCTACCGATCAGAGTTACGAACTCTGCAGACGAGCTGGCTAGATTGTATATTAGAGAGATCGTGCGTCTGCATGGAGTTCCGTTGGAGATCGTGTCGGACAGAGACACGCGGTTCACTTCTATTTTCTGGACTCGCATTCAGGAGGCTATGGGTGTGAAGTTGAAGTTCAGTACTACCTTCCACCCACAGACGGACGGACAGACGGAGCGAGTGAACCAGATCCTGGAGGACATGTTGCGAGCTTGCGCTTTGGACTTCAAGGACAGTTGGGATGACTGTCTTGCGTATGCGGAGTTTGCGTACAACAATAGCTTCCAGGCGAGTATCGGCATGACACCTTATGAGGCGCTGTATGGGCGACCTTGTCGCGCACCGCATTGCTGGTTAGAGGTCGGTGAGCGCAGCTTGATTGGCCCAGAGTTGGTGCAGGCGACGTCAGAGAAGATTGATATTATTCGACGTCGGCTTCTTACAGCGCAGAGCAGACAGAAGAGCTACGCCGATACGAGACGGAGACCACTAGAGTTCACAGTCGGGGATCATGTGTTTTTGCGAGTTTCCCCTATGAAGGGAGTCCTTCGGTTCGGAAAGAAGGGGAAGCTGGCACCGCGATTCATTGGTCCATTTCAGATCCTTGATCGTGTGGGAGCAGTGGCTTACCGGTTGGCTTTACCCACGCCCCTCGCGAGCGTCCACAATGTATTTCATGTTTCTATGCTGAAGAAGTACGTTGCTGATCCTTCTCATATCATCAGATGGGAGCAGGTGCAGTTAGGAGAGGATGTTACTTATATCCTGCGACCGACATGCATCTTAGACCGGAAGGAGCAGGTACTGCGTAGCAAGGTGATTCCCCTTGTGAAGGTACTATGGACGCATCATACTGAGGAGGAGGCTACTTGGGAGACAGAAGCCGAGATCAGAAAGAACTACCCACAGCTTCTCGAGGAGTACGAAAAGGTACAAAATTTTGAGGATGAAATTATTTGTTAAGGGGGGTAGATTGTAACGCCCGTGAAAAATCCATACTTGGGTTCGAGTACCAACTCGACCCGAAATTGCGTAGAATTCATTCCTTTAGAAAATGTGACTAGGTTAGCTAGTGCAACGTTGGAATAGCTGGGAAATGGTCCCTGATCACTTTAAATACGTTCTACGAGGCCCGAAGCGAGTGGAACCAAGGGTGCTATAATGCTCTAAAGCCTCGGATCAAACTCTAAGCCGGTTTGTTCTCGGGACCTCCTTGAAACTTTGTATTGGATCTAGACCGCGCGTCGAAAGTCCGATACCTCTTATCTTAGACCGTTAGGACCGTCTAGCTGGGCTTGACACTCATTCCAAAAATCAAGTCAAACCGATGATCACAGGCTATTTCATTGAGCCCGGACCGAAGAGAGTGTGAATAGGGACATAGTTGGAATTTCAAATTCAAATCTGGCACACAAATTTGACGCATCAGTATTAAGCATTCTGACCGTCAGAATACAGCCAAATTACACCCTTGGATCAGGAAAAATATCTATTATATATCACGAGACTTATAGGCCTGATCTTGGTGCGGTGACCGTTAAACTGAAACTGGGCCGCCACGTGCGATCTGGGAACCCAACCGGTCTGAAAACTGGATGTATGCTAGATCTAGTATGCATGAGCTTAAGTCCGACCGCATCTGGCCTGGGGACCTCCAGAAATGCCCTTTTGGACCGAAACGGCCCCGATTTGGTTAGGCACCAAGTAAACATTGTTCCCAAGCCTATTTTGGAAATGTTTTAGGCTATAAAAGGGGTTGAAACCCTCACTCCTCTCTCCCATCCGAATTTGAGAGAAGCCCTAGCTTGGGAGAGAGAAAAAGAGTGAGAGATTGTGAGAGAGTGGGAGAGTTCTTCCCGCCACTTGTGCTACGTGTTGCACATGCTTAAGCAACACTCCTCTACCGCTTTCCCGGCGATTCCACCGCAATCCTAGGTAAGTAAAAACCCTAAATAGTTGTTGATTTGAGTTTTCCTTGTTTCCATAGCGATGTAGCTTATGGATCTTATGTATTAGGCTCCTTACTCGCCGTAGACGAAGCATATACATTCCGCTTCAATTCCCGAGTCTACAAGACACTAGGTGAGGATTTTAGACGCTTTGATTGACGGTTCCCAATGATTTCAATGTCGTTTAATAGTAGATTCTTGACGGCATCGCCGTTTGACATGTACAAAATGCTCTCCGTTTCCCGTTTCGTAAGCTAACGAAGAATATGAGATTTAGGGCATTTTAGTCATTTGTAGGAAGTACTGTTTGCATTCATATTTTGCTGATGTGATTGACATGGTTTGTTGTCGCATTAGGAAGTTAGGAATGCGTGCATAATTAGTTTGGCGAAGAGATTCGCCTAGTTGCACACTTTGGGTCGACATACTATATGTAGACTTAAGTGTGTAGTGTATGTGTTTGTATAAATGCTTGTATTAGTATGTATTGAATTAAGTGATGTTATTTGATAGTTTGTGATTGATTTTTCAATTATTATGCCGACCTAAATGATTTTCTACATGTTGACAAAATGCATGATTTCATTACATGCATGGAATGTATGTACTTGAGGATTTGCTTAAGTTGAATATGCATGGGAAGTATGCCTTGAAGATTTGCTTAAGTTGAATGTTATAACATGTGCTAACATGCTCACATGATGTATTTCAATTCCAATACCTTTTTATAGTGTTAATGTAATTCCATAGATGTGTGGGACTTGACTTAGTCCAGGCAGTCGGTAACCGAGCGAATTCGTGGCTGACTGGTCATAGCCACGAACGACGCGTCGATGAATGTGATTCGTGTTGAGAGTTGGCGGCAGTGGTTAGGCCACGCGAAGTGTTTTACGCACTTCATGTCGTTCAATTCGAGATGCGATCGCGCTAGTCGAGCCCGTCAAGTAACCCGACTGGCCGATGTTTGTTCACCTTGTATGTATCATAACTGCTTGAACGTAGGGTACTGAACTTACCATTGTAAACCCTATTAACCGTGGTACCTTGATCCACGAAGACTCATGAGCCGGGCATGGTGGTATGGGACACCGTGGTCGAGCTGTCGGCCTACGCTGGGGCCACAAACCTCCCCGTAGTGACCAATGAGCACCTTGACTCGTGAGCAGATTATGGTGGTATGGGACACTATATTCTAGCGTCGGCCTACACTGATCAGGCGACGAGCCCTTTGTAGTGACCGCGAGCGTATTCTGAGTTCACGGGAGGCGACGACCCTTCCGTGCAGTAGAGTACAGTAGGCCTGTATTGATAAGGTGATGGGGGAGCGGTGCAACGAGTGCGAGCAACAGCCCTGGCAGCCCTTGCAGTGACCTACGAAATGTACATCGTATGAGATTACTAGGAGTGACGACCCTAGACAGGATCCGTGTTGGGATTGATACAAGGGAGGTACCTTAGTTTCCCAATCCTGCTGTTTGAATGGACTAATAACAACTTGGTAATCATATCACAATAGCATTGCATGTGCCTGGAAGATGTGGAGCACTCTAGGGAGTGTGGCATGCCGCGGTCGTAAGATGTTGCCGTATGAGGGTGATCGTCGGTGAGGGCATACATCACGTCATATCATCTTGCATTAACAACAGTATTAGGACTTGTCTGATTTACTGCTTTACTATTATCGCGTGATTGAATTGTGAACATGCTAATCTTTGCTCTATGATTCCACTGAGTTGATCACATATTCCCACGTTACGGGATGGTGTTTGCAACACCCACCAGACCCTGTTGTAGTTGCAGGTGACGACGAGATCCAGGAGGTGGAGCTAGATGATGACGAGGACCAGGATGAGTTCTCGTATATGCAGTATCATGACGGCTTCCCGTAGGCGACCTGGATCGAGGGGACATCAGTGGGACTTTTCTTTTTGAACATTATTCTTTTGTTATGTACATGTATATGAGACTCAGAGATGTAGTCATACTTTGGAGACAGTTGAGATTACTTTGTTTTTTCCATACAGTGATATATATCTTGTTTAGTCTTCCGCTTGCTTTTATCACTGGATCTGAAGTATGAATTGCAGTTTTGGTATACTTTTACTCATGTGAATGCTTTAAATCAGACAACATCGAATCATAACCATTTTTGTTGCATAAGTGACGGTCTGGAACTCGGGAGTTGAGTTTATACACGACCCCCGATTTTCAGGGTGGTACACTTAAGGAAAAGCTTACGTCCGCCCCTATGCTAGTATTGCCAGAGCAAGGGGTTAAATACATTATATACACTGACGCGTCTAGCGTTGGTCTGGGTTGTGTCCTTATGCAGAAGGACAGGGTAATTTCGTATGTCTCAAGACAATTAAGGAAGCACGAGGAGAATTACCCTACACACAACTTAGAGTTGGCAGCCGTCATATTCGCATTGAAGCTCTGGAGATATTACCTCTATGGAGAGGAGTTCCAGCTCTTTTGCGACCACAAGAGCCTCAAGTACATATTCACGCAACGAGACTTGAATATGAGGCAGAGGCAATGAATGGAGACTTTGAAGGACTTCAAGTTCGAAGTCTCCTACCATCCTAGCAAGGCGAACCTTGTGGCTGACGCGTTGAGTCGCAAGAAGGCGATAGAGTTGGCGGCTCCGCTGATGGTTGTTGAGTGGGATATGGTTGAGTTTTTGCAAGACTTTGAGCAGAAACTCACTGTGGAGGAGCCGTATGAGTTTATCGCACATGTGCAGGTGCGATCTTTTATCGATGATAGAGTCATCGCGGCGTAGAGGGATGATGCGCGTCTGACTGAGCTTCGAGAGCATACCAGTGATGATGCAGACGTCGAGTGGCGAGTTGGTACGGATGGGGGCTTACATTACCATGGCCGCATATGCGTTCCAGATTTTCCTGACTTGAGACGAGAGATTCTCGAGGCTGCGCACAGTTCCAGGCTTGCGATGCATCCGGGTAGCACTAAGATGTATCGTGACATGAGGAGGACGTATTGGTAAGATGGTATGAAGACGCACATCGCAGAGTTCGTGTCCCGTTGTCTCACTTGCCAGCAGGTGAAGGCAGAGCATCGTCGACCACCTGGACTCCTTCAACCTATGCCTACAGCTGAGTGGAAGTGGGATTTCATTTCCATGGATTTTATCTTAGGGCTGCCGAAGACAAGGAGGGGACATAATTCTATTTGGGTGATCATCGACCTTCTGACTAAGTCGGTGCACTTCCTACCGATCAGAGTTACGAACTCTGCAGACGAGCTTGTCAGGCTGTATATCAGAGAGATCGTGCGTTTGCATGGAGTTCCTTTAGAAATCGTGTCGGACAGAGACACGTGTTTTACTTCTATTTTCTAGACTCGCATTCAGGAGGCTATGGGTGTGAAGTTGAAGTTTAGTACTGCCTTCCACCCACAGACAGACGGACAGACAGAGCGGGTGAACCAGATTTTAGAGGACATGTTGCGGGCTTACACATTGAACTTCAAGGACAGTTGGGATGACTGTCTTGCATATGCGGAGTTCGCGTACAACAACAGTTTTCAGGTGAGTATCAGTATGGCACCTTACGAGGCGTTGTATGGGCGACCTTGTCGAGCATCGTATTGCTGGGAAGAGGTTGGTGAGTGCAGATTGATTGGCCCAGAGTTAGTGCAGGCGACATCGGAGAAGATTGATATCAATAGAAGCTGGCTTCTTACAGCGCAGAGCAGACAGAAGAGTTATGCCAATACGAGACGGCGCCCGCTAGAGTTCATGGTTGGGGATCATGTATTTTTGGGCGTTTCCCCTATTAAGGGAGTCCTTCGGTTCGGGAAGAAAGGGAAGCTAGCACCGCGTTTCATTGGTCCGTTTTAGATTCTTGATCATGTGGGTGCAGTGGCTTATCGTCTAGCTTTGCCCACGCCTCTCGTGAGCATTCACAACGTATTTCATGTTTCTATGCTGAAGAAATACATTTCTGATCCTTCCCATATCATCAGATGGGAGCAAGTGCAGTTAGGAGAGGATGTTACATATATCCTACGACCGACGCGTATACTAGACAGGAAGGAGCAGGTACTGCGTAGCAAGGTCATCCCCCTTGTGAACGTGTTGTGGACGCATCACTCTGAGGAAGAGGTTACCTGGGAGACAGAAGCCGAGATCAGAAAGAACTACCCACAGCTTCTCGAGGAGTACGAAAAGGTACAAATTTCGAGGATGAAATTTTTTGTTAAGGGGGGTAGATTGTAACGTCTCGAAAAAATCTGTACAGGGACTCGAGTACCAACTCGACCAGAAATCACGTACGATTAATTTCTTTAGAAATTAAGCATTAGTTAGCTAGCGCTACGCTAGAGTAGCTGTGAAATTGTCTCTGAACACTTTAAATACATTCTACAAGACCCAAAACTTGTAGAATCAATGACGCTATAATGCCCAGAAACCTGGGATCAAACTCTAAACCCGTTTGTTCTCAGGAACCTTTTGAAACTTCGTGTTGGATTTAGACCGTGCGTTGAAAGTCCGATACCTACAATCTTAGAGCGTTATGACCGCTTAGCTGGACTTGACAATCATTTCGAAAATCAAGCCCAACCGACGTTCAGAGGCTATTTCATTGAGCCTGGAGTGAAGAGAGTGAGAAATGGGTTAAGATTTGAAATTTTAATTCAAATCTGGCACAGGTCTTTGCGCGTTATTATTAAGCGTTCTGACCGTCAGAATTCAGCCAAATTTCACCCTCAGGTCAGGAAAAATTTCTCTTTCATATCATGAGACTTGTAGACCTGATTTAGGTACGATGACCGCTGAACTGAAACTGTACTGCCACGTGCGATCTGAGAACTCTACCGGACTGAAAACTTGGTGTGAGCAACATCCAGTGACCATGAGCTCAAGTCCGATCGCGTTCGGCCGGGGGACCTCCCAAAACGCTCTTTTGGATCGAAACAGCCCTGATTTGGTTATAACCCAAGTATACTTTGTTCCTAAGTCTAAAAAGGTGAGGTTTTAGCTTATATAAGGGCCTTAAACCGTCACATATCTCTTCCATCCGAATTTGCTAGAAACCCTAGATTGAAAGAGAGAGAAAGTGAGAGATTGTGAGAGTGTGGGAGAGTTTTTCCTGCCACTTGCTACAGCTGTTACACGTGCTATATCCCGACATTCAAATCACTTTTTCGGTGATTCTAACGCACTTCTAGGTAAGAAAAACCCTAACTACTTGCAGTTTTGGGTTTCTTGCGATTCGAATAGCGATGTAGCTTATGTAACTTGTGTATTAGGTCGCCTTTACGCCGCTGACGAAGTGTATACGTTCTGTTCGATACACGACTAGGGAAAAAGGTGCAGATTTTAGATGCCTTGATTGACTGATTTCAAAGCTTTCAATGTCGTTTAATAGTAGATTATCGACGGCAACGCCATTTGACATGTAGAACATGCTGTTCATTTTTCGTTTCGTAAATGTATGGAAAATATGAGATTTAGGGCATTTTAGTCATTTGTAGGAAATGCTGTTTACATCCACATTTTGTTGAAATGTTTGCCATGGTTATTTGTTGTGTTAGGATATTAGGAATGCGTGCATGATCTGTTTGGCAAAGAGATTCGCCCATATGCGCACTTTGAGTCGACATACTCTATGTAGACTAAAGTGTGTAGGCTAAGTATTTGTATAAATGTTTGTATTAGTATGTATTGAGTAGATGGTGTTGTGAATGAGTTTTGAGATTGAATTCTCAAGTAATATGCTAATGTAAATGATTTCCCCCATGTTGGCTATATATATTGATTTCATTATATACATGAAATGCATGTGTTGGATGATTTGCTTAAGTTGTATGTTATAACATGTGTCAACATGCTTACATTGTTGTATTTCATTTCTGTTACTCTCATATGACTACTGATGTTGATATTCAAGTCTTTGGGGCTATACGTTAATCTAGGCAATCGGTAATGGATTGAATTCGTGGTTGACTTCTATTTGCCACGAAGGACGCGTCGATGAACGCGAGTCGTGTTTTGAGTTGGTGGCAGTGGTTAGGCCACACGAAGTGTTTTATGCACTTCATGTCGCTTAGCTTGATATGCGCTCGTACTAGTCGATCCCGTCAAGTAACCCAACTGGCCATTGTATGTTCACCATGTATGAGTCATAACTGCTTGAACCTAGGGTACTGAACTTACCATTAGAAACCCTGTTAACCATGGTACCTTGATCCATAAAGACTCATAAGCCAGGCATGGTAGTATGGGACACCGTGGTCAAGCTGTCGGCCTACGGTGGGGCCACAAACCTCCCCGTACTGACCAGTGAGCACGCATGACTCATGAGCAGATTATGGTGGTATGGGACACTATATTCTTGTTGTCGGCCTACACTGATTAGGTGACGAGCCCTTTGTAGTGACCACGAGCGTATTATAAGTCCACGGGAGGCGATGACCCTTCCGTAGCGACAAGAGTACATTAGGCCTGTATTGATAAGGTGATGGGGGAGCGGTACAACGAGTGCGAGCAATAGCCCTGGCAGCCCTTACAGCGACCTACAAATATAACATCGTATGTGATCTCTAGGAGTGACGACCCTAGACAGGATCTGTGTTGGGATTGATATAAGGGAAGTACCTTAGTTTCCCAATACTTCTGAATGAAAGGACTAATAATAACTTGGTAATCATTATCCATATCGCATTACATGTGCCTGGAAGATGTGGAGCACTGAGGAATGCAAGTATGCCGCGGGGGTAAGATGGTGCCGTATGAGGGAGTATGTCGGTGAGGGCATCCATCATGTCATTTCATGCATACATTAACAACAGTATCTAGGAATGTTTGATTTATTACTTTACTATTATCGGGTGATTGATTTGATAACAAGCTAATCTTTGCTCTATTATTCCACTGAGTTGATCACTCACTCCCACGTTACGGGACGGTGTTTGCAACACCACCAGACCCTATCTTAGATGCAGGGGACGAGGCGATTCAGGATGCAGAACCAGACTACGACGAGGACCAGGACGAGTTCTCGTACATGCAGTTCTCAGACGGCTTTGCATAGGTGGCCTGGATCGGCGGGACTTCTTAGTGGGACTATTTTTGACATTTACTTTTGAGTTGTGATTTGGACATGAGGCTTAGCGATATATTCATACTTTGGAGACAGTCAGAGATTATTTTGTTTTCTTAAAGTGATATATATATATATCTTTCAGTCTTCCGCTTGCATTTTATCGCTGGATCTGGAGTATGAATTGCAGTTTTGGTATAATCTTACTCATGTGAATGCTCTAACTCAGTCAACATTGAATCATAATCATATTTATTGCATAAGTGATGGTCTGGAACTCGGGAGTCGGGTTTATACACGACCCCCCGATTTTCAGGGTGTTACAGTTCCTGTGGGTGATCCTTTATGATGGGTATTTCAGAAGATGGTCCAGGTTCATTTGGTGCTGGGGTTTTATTCTTCGATATGTCTAAAATGCATGAGTCTACATCGTCTTCTAATTCATTTGCAGGTTTTTCCTCATCATGAAGACGATCATCAATTACCACATTGATTGTCTCTTGAATAGTAAGAGTTCTTAGATTGTATACTCTATACGCACGACTATTCATGGCATACCCTAGAAAAATACCTTCATCACTTTTAGGCTCAAATTTACCTAGGTGATCTCTATCTCTCAAAATATAACATTTTCTCCCAAAGACTCGAAAATACTTTACATTTGGTGTCTTTCCATACTAAAGTTCGTATGGAGTTTTATTCAGACCTGCTCTAAGATATACTCTATTTATAATGTAGCAGGCAGTGTTGACAGCTTCTGCCCAAAAAAATTTTGCCATATCCTTTCCATTTAGCATGACTGACCCCATTTCTTGTAGCACATGATTTTTTCTTTTGGCGACTCCATTTTGCTGTGGGGTTTTTGGGGCTGAGAATTCATGATGGATTCCTTTCTCATTACAATATCTTTCAAAATTTTCATTTTCAAATTCCCCACCATGATCACCTCTAATACGATTAGTGTCATATCCCTTTTCATTTTGAACTCGTTTGGCCAGGTTTACAAATTCTTCAAAAGCATCTGATTTTTTTTGAAGGAATGCAACCCAAGTAAATCTGCTGTAGTCATCGACTATAACAAGAAAGTACCTCTTCCTTACATGGCTTTCCACTTTGGTTGGGCCAACTAGATCCATATGTAGTAGGTCTAACGGTTTTGTTATTTCTATGGTGGTTGTCTTTTTGTGTCCTGTTTTTATTTATTTTCCACACACAACTTTTTCTTCTTTTCTAATCTTGGGAAGACCTTTAACCAGATTTCTAGAGCTGAGCTTGGTTAAATTCCGATAGTGAACATGTCTTTGATGCCACAATTTGGATTCATTTTTCACAGCCATATTACATTTTGTAGTCATCACATCCTCATTTGCACTTTCTATGATGTAACAGTTATCACTAGTGCATAATCCGTTTATGAGGGATTTTCCTGTGCAATCTAAGATTTTACATATATTTTTTGAGAAGGTGACAAGATGTTCTTTATCACAAATATGAGAAATACTAAGAAGATTATGTTTCAGACCTCCTACACAGAGGACATGTTTGGATTTTGGAAGACCTGGTACAAATATTGTTCCTTGTCCAATAATTTTGGCTGAACTGCCATCTCCAAATGTGACCGATCCTCCATCAAAGTTTGAGTACTCACAGAAATGAGTTTGATCACCAGTCATGTGTCTGGAGCATCAATTATTAAGATACCATTTCAAACTAATGCCAGCTTTCAGAGCAGTATGAATTACAAGGAAATGGTTTTGATCTGTCACATCTTTTGGGACTTCCTTGAACATTATTCCTACTTCAGTCAAGATCACTCCCTAGGCGGTGAAACCATTAAAGAGAGACCCACTCTGATACCAATTGAAATAACGGTGAAGACCGCTTGAGTTAAAGTAGGAATATGCCAATATGTCCTAGAGGGGGGTGAATAGGATTTTTTAAAGTTTTTATGATTTATTAAAAATTCTATCACACTAATCCTATCACAGAGTACAGATTAGGATTACTCAAAATTAACTCTACTGGCTTCCAAGCCTGGTAGAGGATCCAATCACTGAACTATTTAAATGATAAGCATGGAGGAGTTATAGTCTATGATGGATGTGACTGTGTGTGAAGTGTGAGCAAATATAAATGCAATTAATATAATCACACAAATGATCAGGCACAAGAATCAATCACAAACACGGTCATTTATAGTGGTTCAACTACTTGTCTACTCCACTCTTGGCTGCCACACTCAACCCTTGAGTGTACTAGATTTCACTAAGGAGGTTTCCCATGGTTCGCCTCAAACCTAAGGTTTTAAATCAGGTTCACCTTAAACCTTTATACGGAGGTTTCTACTTGGTTCACCTCTAACCCTGGAGCTTTGCTGGTGCACTCCTAACCAGATGTTTATGCCCACACAGAGCAAGGGTCCACACAACGCACCCAGATGTTTATGCTCTCCACAGAGCAAGGATCTACAGAATGCACCCACAGCGTACAATCCCGCCGGAGGCCTCCTTTGAGGACTTCAAAGGGTGAGCAACACATAAGACCCAACCCTAGAAAGGAACTATCACAAGTGTCCTTTGGACTCTAGGTACTTATAGATAAGTTGATGAGTCCCTTTTACTACAGTTGTAACACCCCAGATTTTGGCCAATCTAGAATTTGACGTCCTTAGGCAATGGGTCAATTAAAACACCTGGAAAATCGCTCAGAACCCAATTCCATAGCCAAAGAAATCACTTAGGATTAATTCCTTTGGAAAATAAGAGTAAGTTAGCTAGCGCAACTCTAGAGTAGCTGGGAAATAGTCCCTGATCACTTTAAATACGTTCTACAAGACCCAAATTGAGTAGAACCAATGACTCTATAATACTCTATAACCTTGGATCAAACTCTAAGCCGGTTTGTTCTTTAGACCTCTTTGAAACTTTGTATTGGATCTAGACTGCGCGTCGAAAGTTCGATACCTGCTATCTTAGACTGTTAGAACCGCCTAGCTGGACTTGACAATCATTTCGAAAATCAAGCCCAACCGATAATCACAGGCTATTTCATTGAGCCCGGACTGAAGAGAGTGCGAATAGGGACAAAATTGGAATTTTAAATTCAAATCTGGCACACGACTTGACATATCAGTATTAAGCATTCTGACCGTCAGAATTTAGCCAAATTACACCCTCGGATCAGGAAAAATTTCAATTTCATATCATGAGACTTGCAGCCCTGATCTACGTGCGGTGACCGCTGAACTGAAACTGGACCGCCACGTGCGATCTGTGAACCCTGCAGGACTGAAAACTTGATGTATGCTAGATCCAGTATGCATGAGCTTAAGTCCGACCGCATTTGGCCAGGGGACCTCCAGAAATGCTCTTTTGGACCGAAACAGCCCCGATTTGGTTACCCCTCAAGTGAACCTTGTTCTCGAGCCTATTTCGGGCAAGATTTAGCTTATAAAAGGGCTTGAAACCCTCACTCCTCTCTCCCATCCGAATTTGGGAAAAACCCTAGATTGGGAGAGAGCAAAGGTGAGAGTTTGTGAGAGAGAGTAGGAGAGAATTTCTTGCTACTCGTGCCACCTGCTGCACGTGCTTTAGCAACACGCTCCGATCACCTGGCCGATGATTTCTTTGCATTTTTAGGTAAGAAAATACCCCATTTAGTTGCTGATTTAGTGTTCCCGTGGTTTAATAGCAAAGTAGCTGATAAATCTCGTAAGACAGGTTCTCTATTCGCCGTAGACGAAGCGTATACGCTCCGTTCGAATTCACACCCCTAAAAGGGAAAAGGTGCAGATTTTAGACGCTTTGATTGACTGTTTCCAAAGATTTTAATGTCGTTTAATAGTAGATTATCGACGGCAACGCCGTTTGACATGTACAACATGCTGTCCGTTTCCTGTTTCGTAAACCAACGAAGAATATGAGATTTAGGGCATTTTAGTCATTTGTAGGAAGTACTGATTTCATTCATATTTTGCTGATGTGATTGAGATGGTTTATTGTCGCATTAGAATGTTAGGAATACGTGCATAATTAGTTTGGCGAAGAGATTCGCCTAAATGCGCACTTCGGGTCGACATACTATATGTAGACTTAAGTGTGAAGTGTAAGTGTTTGTATAAATGCTTGTATTAGTATGTATTGAATTAAATGGTGTTATGGATTAGTTTGATATTGATTTCTCAATTAATATGCTGATGTGAATGATTTCCTGCATGTTAGTTATATGCATGATTTCATTGTATGTATGAAATGCATGTGCTTAATGATTTACTTAAGTTGTATGTTATAACATGTGTTAACATGCTCACATGGTTGTATTTCCTTTCCAATACTCTCACATGATTTGCTGATGTGATTCCATGTGTTTGGGACTATACCTAGTCCAGGCAGTCGGTAACCGAGCAAATTCGTAGTTGGCCTATCTTTGCCACGAACGACGCATCGATGAACGCGAGCCGTGTTTTGGAGTTGGCGGCAGTGGTTAGGCCACACGAAGTGTTTTACGCACTTCATGTCGTTCAACTTGAGATGCGATCGTGCTAGTCGAGCCCGTCAAGTAACCCGACTGGCCGTTGTATGTTCACCCTGCATGAGTCATAACTGCTTGAACCTAGGGTACTGAACTTACCATTGTAAACCCTGTTAACCATGGTACCTTGATCCACAAAGACTCATGAGCCGAGCATGGTGGTATGGGACACCGTGGTCGAGCTGTCGGCCTATGCTGGGGCCACAAACCTCCCCGTAGTGACCAGTGAACACCTATGACTCGTGAGCAGATTATGGTGGTATGGGACACTATATTTTTGCTGTCGGCCTACATTGATAAGGTGATGGGGGAGCGGAGTAACGAGTGCGTGCAACAGCCCTGGCAGCCCTTTGTAGTGACCGCGAGCGTATTCTGAGACTACGGGAGGCGACGACCCTTCAGTAGCAGTAGAGTACAGTAGGCCCGTATTGATAAGGTGATGGGGGAGCGGTGCAACGAGTGCGAGCAACAGCCCTGGCAGCCCTTGCAGGGACCTACAAAATATACATCGTATGAGATTACTAAGAGTGACGACCCTAGACAGGATCTGTGTTGGGATTGATATAAGGGAAGTACCTTAATTTTCCAATATTGCTGTATGAAATGGACTAATAATAACTCAGCAATCATATCACCATTACATTGCATGTGCCTGGAAGATGTGGAGCACTGAATGGGATGCATGCGTGCCACAGACGAAGATGGTGCCGTATGAGGGAGAACATCGGTGAGGGCATCCATCATGTCATGTCATATTGCATTAATAACAGTATTAGGTTTGTTTGATTTGCTGCTTTACTATTATCGCATGATTGATTTGAGAACATGTTAATCCTTGCTCTATTATTTCACTGAGTTAGCTACTCACTCCCACGTTACGGGATGGTGTTTCTGGACACCCACCAGACCCTCTTGTGATTGCAGATGATGGCACGGCCTGCGAGGCGGTGTTGGACTTGATGATGATGAGGAGGATCCCTCCTTTATGTGTGTTTTGATCGACGGTATTACAGGGAGGTTGATTAGATACCTTGACACTTGTCATTTTATATTTTTAGAGCACTCATATATATTCTTTTGTTTACTTTTGAAGTATACATGTATGTATATAACCTGGTAACATGTTCACACTCTGGAGACATACAACAGTTTATATATATTATACATACTATCACAGTCTTCCGCTTATAAATTTAACTGTCTCTGGAGTATGATATGCTGTTCTGGATTAATCTCACTCATGTTTAATACATTAACACAGACAACATTCAATCATACATATGTATGTTGCATAAATAACATTTTGAAACTCGGGAGTTGGGTTTTTGCTCGACCCCCCGATTTTCAGGATGTTACAGCAGTGATGAAGATCTCCTTCTTGTTGATGAAGAGTCTTCAACTCCCTTGATCTGCAACATAAAAGATGTACCAGTACTAGGCTTCGGGTTGGGTCAAGGTTAGGACGAAAATCCACTCTCTTGGAATTTTCCTATAAGGAAGATAGAGTGATTCTCGTCATCTATTCATTAAAGGCATCCCAGCTTAAGGATATGCTATTAAGATAGTTGCTGGAGGATCCCGTTAGAGTGGATTAAAGCACTCTCTTCTTTCTCTGTCAGCAATATGACCAAGTCTCTCTTTAAATAGGCAAAAGGTTTCAACGGATATAAAATGGTCATATTTATGACTGAGTTCGATGTCATCGAGGATGGTTGATATCATCGAGCGTATACTCTCGATGGGATCAACTGTCTGCTCGATAACATAAACTTCAAAGTTATACGCTTTTGAAACCTATTTCCAGCTGATCGATGGGATCGATACATGTGTTGATGTCATCGAATTTCAAATTCTGATTTCATCGATATTTGGATCGATCTATCGACACTTGAAGAATGAGAGAGACTAGCCGAAATATTTCAGCATATAGGATATGATCGAGGGTCAACCGATGTCATCAAAATTTGAATGTCGATGATATCGAGACCGCATCGATAGGATCGATAAATCATATAGATTTACCTATAAGCACGCTGGGCAGTTTGTGTCCAAACTCGATCCAATCGATGAGGACTCGATAGTATCGACAAAGGAATATCGATTTCCTTGAGTGGCCCCCGATCAACTTTTAGAACATCTTGAAATATTTGCTGGAGGAAACACGCGTCCACTGTCAATATAATCGAATGACTTCCGAGATGATCGTTATTTAAATTCAGATTGAATCGGAACAACCATCTATATATCAAAGCTTATAGTAGATTTTTTTAGAAAAACAGGAGTGCCAAAAAACTGCCTGTCGATATTATCGATCCACTTTCGATGGGCTCGATATTCGAATATTGATGATATCGATTGAAACTTCGATATATCGATAAATCGTACAGATGAATGTGCGGATGCTGGATGCTTTTTGTCCTCACTCGATTGTATCGATTGAGATGCCGAGGACATCGACAAAGTAGGTCGATCATATCGAAATGTGTATCGAAACAATCGATAGGGTAAGAAAACTTGAAGATTTTCTTGTTTGATAAAAAGTTTTCTTATTTTAAAACCCTAAGATGTTATACTTAGTTTTAAGGGTTTTAATCACCTGGTGTTTTGGGACAAGGGATGTGAGGCTATGATTTACCTATGGCGAGCTTCCACACATCCAGTTGAGGCAGAAGATTGAATTGATCTTCCTCTTAGGCACTGTTGTTCGACTGACTCAACCCACACAGTAATTGACAAACCAGGGCAATAGTAGGTGCACTTTCAGGAGCTGGCTAGGTATGCTCCGTTGGTCTTAGTTGATGAGCCAATGAGGATGAGGCAATTTTCTAAGGGTCTGCGACTTGAGATACGCTCGAAGATGTGCTGCACTAGCATACCTCACTATTTGAGCTAGTGAGCATGTCTCTTCGAGCAGAACAGGATGGGGATATGCTATCCCGCACGCATGCACCCATGGGTCAGAGGCCTCCACCAGATTTGTCGAGCCGACCGTTCCTCTGTAAGAGGCCACGTGTAAATTTACCTCCTAGGCTTACGTTTCCACCGACACAACCGAGACGACCTGTTATATGGTGCACCTATTGTAAGAGGTCGTGCCACGCTGACACCTACTGCTTCACCAGGATGAGGGACAACAGCTTCTCGTTGCCTCAGAGGATTAACCACCAGCTTCCTCAAGCTATCTTAGCCCCACCTCTACATTCAACACCAGTATATTCATCTTTTTAGCCGCCTGCACCTCGTCTTAGCCCTCCTCAACGGCCTGTGGCACCTCAATCCAACCGTTCTCAGTAGGCGCGAGTACATGCGCTTGCAGCTGAAGCGCCTGAGTAATCAGCTACAGTCCCTTTGGCTTTCGAGCTCACTGCCCACATATAAGGTACACTAGTATTTCTGTTGGTGGACACCGAATCTACTATCTCGATGGTTTCGTGCTGGGCAGTTAAACATTTAGGGTTGAGTACAACCCCTATGGTATGGGTAAGACTGATTGTAGTAGCATGAACATTTACAGATACTACTAAGTTATGTATGAGGTGTTTGATAGACTTAGGGAGAAACCATATGCATTAACCTGATTGTCACTTCCTTGTACCATTACAATGTCATCCTCGGTATGGACTGGCTTACTGAGATGAAAGCTGAGATTGACTGTGACACCAGATTAGTGACAACTCATGGTCCTGAGTGCACAACACTTACCTTTCCCGTGCAGGTCAGTTGCCCTTTTCAAGTCATTTGTTACGCTTCCTTACTACAGAGTAGTGAGGGTCCGACACTTGGGAACACGCCAGTACTTTAGGATTTCACGGACGTGTTCAGGAAGATTCCGGGACTACCTCCTCAGTGTGAGATCGACTTTACTATTGACCTTGTGCCTTGTGCGACCCTCATTTTATTACTGACATATCGCATGCCTCCATGCGAGAAAGAGGAACTGAGGAGATAGATTGATGATCTGTTAGATGTGGGCTTTATACGATCGATTGTGTCTCCTTGGGGAATGCCCGTGTTGTTTGTGAAGAAGAAGGATGGGTCACTGCGATTGTGTATTGATTATCGCAGGTCGAACTAATTAACGGTGAAGAACCAGTTGTGCGTCAGGGAAGAGGATGTGCAGAAGACAGCTTTCAAAACCAGCTTTTGGCATTACAAGTTCCTAGTGATGTCGTTTGGACTCACAAACGCATCGGCCATGTTCATGGACCTGGTGAACGAGATGTTTTGGCCGTATCTATACTGGTTCATCATTGTATTTATTGATGACATTTTGATATACTCCAAGAACCGGGAAGATCACGAGGAGCACCTGTGAGCAGTCTTTGATACCCTCAGGAAGAACTAGTTGTTTGCGCAGTATAAGAAGTCAAGTTCCTGGGACATGTGGTGTTCAAGGAAGGTATAGCGGTGGACCTTGCTAAGGTAGCCGCTGTTCAAGACTGGGAGCAGCCTAGATTGGTTACTGAAGTGAGGAGTTTTCTTGCCCTGTCAGGTTTCTATCGACGATTTATTCGAGACTTCACCAAGATAGCTAGATCTTTGTCTCAGCTGACTCAGAAAGATCTCAAGTTCGCCTGTAATGAGAAGACAGAAGCATCTTTTCAAGATCTAAAGGACAAGTTGACGTCCACCCCTGTACTAGTATTGTTAGAGCATAGGGTTAGGTATATGATATTCATGGATGCTTCTCGCGTTGGATTGGGTTGTGTCCTTATGCAGAAGGATAGGGTGATTGCCTATGCATCGTGGCAGTTATGGAAACACGAGGAGAACTACCCTACACACGACCTGGAGTTAGCAGTCGTCATCTTTACATTAAAGCTCTGGAGACATCACCTCTACGAAGAGGACTTCGAGATCTTTTGTGACCACAAGAGCCTCAGATACATATTCACACAAAGGGACTTGAATATGAGGCAACGATGGTGGATGGAAACCTGGAAAGACTTCAAGTTTGAGGTCTCCTACCATCCCGGTAACGATAACCTTGTGGCAGACGTGTTGAGCTGTAAGAAGACAATAACATTTGTGGCTCTGCTGATGATAGCAAAATAGGATGTGGTGGAGTTTGTGCGAGACTTTAAGCAGAAACTTATGGTAGAGGAGCCATTCGAGAGCATCGACACATTCATATGCAACCACTCATTGATGACAGGATCATTGTGACTAAAAAAGATGATGAACTATTGGAAAAAATGAGAGATCAGGTGAGCGACAGTGAAGACTCGGAATGGAGAGTTGGTACGGATAGGGGTTTACGTTATCGTAGCCGCCTATGGGTTCCAAATCTTCATGACTTGAGAAAGGAAGTTCTCGAAACTGCTCACAACTCGAAGATGGCGATGGATCCTCGTAGTACGAAGAAGTATCGAGACATGAAGAGGTCATACTAGTGAGACAACATGAAGGCCCACATAGGGGATTATGTGTCCCGTTGTCTCACCTACCAGTAGGTCAAGGCAGAGCATCGCCGAATGGAACTAGGATTTCATCTCTATGGATTTTATCTCAGGAATACCAAAGATAAGGAAGGGACATGACTCCATATAGGTGATTGTGGACCGGTTGATGAAATCGGCTCATTTTCTCCCTATTAGAGTTTCGAACTCAGCAGATGATTTAGCTAGGCTATACATCAAGGAGATAGTATGTCTGCACGAAGTTCCTAAGGAGATCGTGTAGGACTAAGACACGTGATTCACATTTATCTTCTAAACTCATATCCAGGAAGCAATGGGTGTGAAACTGAAGTTCAGTACCACGTTCTACCCATAGATGGATGGGCAGACGGAATAGGTAAATCAGGTGTTGGAAGAATGTTGTGAGCTTGTGTGCTTGATTTCAGAGACAGTTGGGATGACTCTCCCTTATGTAGAGTTCGCTTATAACAACAGCTTTCAGGAAAGTATTGGCATGACTCCCTATGAGGCCTTGTATAGGTGCCCCTATTGAGCACCGCATTGCTAGGTAAAGGTTGGCGAGAAGAGTTTGGTTGGTCTAGAGTTAGTACAGGCGACCTCAGAGAAGATTGACATTATCAGGCGTCGACTTCTAGCAGCAAAAAGAAGACAAAAGAACTACGCCGATACGAGGCGGCAACTGTTAGAGTTTGGGGTCAGTGACCACGTGTTTCTTAAGGTTTCCACCATGAAAGGAGTCCTTCAGTTTGGTAAGAAGGGGAAACTCACGCCATGGTTTATTGGTCTATTCCAGATTCTAGACTGAGTGGGTGTGGTAACATACTCCTTACCTTGCCCATACCACTCACCGGCGTGCGCAACGTGTTTCATGTGTCTATGTTGAAGAAATACGTTCCTGATCCTTTCTACATTATCAGATGGGAGTAGGTACAATTGAGTGAAGATGCTACCTATGTACTGTGACTGACGCGTATCCTAGACAGGAAGGAACAAGTGTTGCCTAGTAAGGTTATCCCACTTGTGAAAGTCATATGGACGTACCACACTGAGGAAGAGGCTACTTGGGAAACTGAAGCTGATGTTTGTAAGAACTACCCTCAGATTCTCAAGGAGTATGACAAGGTACTAATTTTGATGATGAAATTTTTCTTTAAGGGGGGTATATTGTAATGTCTCAGAAAAAATCTGTATAAAGACCCGAGTACCACCTAAGGCAGAAATCACTCAGGACCAAATCCTTTACAAATTAGATGAAAATTAATTAACTACTAAAATAAATTATCTGTAAAATTAACATGAACTACTTTAAATACGAACTGCAAGACACAAAACCAGTAGAATCGCTAATGCTACACTACATAAAAACCTATGATCATTCTATAAACCCAGTTGCTCTTGGGAGCACACCGAAACTCTATATCGGACTCGGACCACACGTCGAAAGTCCGATTACCGCAAAATTATATGGTTAAGACCTTACTGGGCTTGACAACCATCCCGAAAATCAAATCCAAATAATATCTAGAAATGCACAACTTGAGCCTGGAGCGAAGTGTGTAAGAAACGTGAATATCTTTAGAAAATAAACTCAACCTTAAGTGATTTGGGCCGTTCACTTGTAGGCTAAATCTAAGGTTTCAGACAGTCTGATTCTGACCCAACTACACTCTCGGATCAGGGAAATTTTCCTAAACAGTTCAATGTACTTGTGGCCCTGATCGAGTGACAATGACCGTTGAACTAAAACTGGTCCGCCACGGTCGATCTATAAATCCGATCGAACCGAAACCTTAAAATAACCTGGATCCAATGTCATAGAACTTTCTCTGGAACGTATGCAGAAAAGGGACCTCTAGATGGGCTCCGTTGGCCTGAAACAGGCGACTTTTTTCTATAACCTAAGTATACCATGGCCCTAGGGCCATTGAGATCAGTTCTGGGCCTATGTAAGGGCCTTAACCCACCCCTCTCTTATTCTATACGATTTTCCTAAACCCTAAGAGAGAGAAGAGAGAAAAGAGGAGAAAAAGGTGAGGAGAAGTGAGAGAAAGTGAGAGACAGTTGATAGGATTCAATCCTACCACTCCACGTGTTGAATCGCCTCTTCTGTATCGCTATACCGTCGAATCTGAATCCATTTATAGGTAAGAAATCCTAACCCTAATCTATTTTAGGGATCCAACTAGGGTAAGTGATGAAATAGCTAACCTATTTCGTGATTTAGGTAGCCGTTGTACTATAGATAAAGGTGTAGTGTTCGAACTGAGTTCGTTACGAGTCTACCGGCGAAAGGTGCAGATTATAAACATTTAGGTTTTGGTTTTCGAGGCTCTCAATGTCAGTTAATGATTTATGATTGACTTGATTGCTATCACATGTACTTAGATGTGATGTTTCTTACGTATTACACATATATATGAATTATGTTGAATATAGTATATTCCATGTGTTTGTTGAAATGTTTGAATGAATATGGAATTATGATTTGTGCTTGCCATGATTATTCATCGTGAATATATGATTATTGTGTGTGACAACTCCTTATGAAAGGAATTTCCCTAATATAGGTTATAACTAAATTATAACATGTGTGTGAAATGTGTAGTCAAAGTGTTTGATAAAATGCCTAAATGAGAAAATGCATGTTGAAATATAATTGATTAGGGTGTTGAGATATAATTCTCAAATCCCTTATCTATAGTTATAATTTCCTTCATAAAACCTATCTTACTACTACGTGTCTTATGGATGAATGCCTATGCATGTTAACATGTACTCTATGTGTTCGTTAAAATGCTTATATGAAATTTATACTTGAATTGGTTGATACATGTTGTTTTGACTAGCACTTACAAATGCCTATTGTATTTGAAGTGTGATTGGGACTACTGCATAATCTTAGCAATTGGAAATGTTTCTCAAGTTAGTGGCCGAGGTCGTTTCGCCACACAAGACAGATTCGAGGAATCCGAGTTGTATGCTGATTGTCGACAGTGGTTAGGCCACATGGAGAGCTTACACACTCCATGTCGATTAATTCGAAGTACGCTCATACCAGTCGAGCTTGTTAAGTAACCCGATTGGCCCATTGTATGTTTACTATATATGGATGCAACTGCTTGAATCTAAGGAACCACTTACCAATGAAAACCCGTTTAACCTTGGTACCACGATCTGCAGAGACTTATGAGCCGGGCATGGTAGTATGAGACACTGTGGTCGAGATATCGGCCTACGCTAGGGTGACGAGTCTCCCCGTAATGTCCAGTGAGCAACCCAGTCTTGTGAGCCAAATACGGTGGTATGAGACACTGCATTCAAGCTGTCAGCCTACTATTAGGTGACGAGCCTTTCTGTAGTAACCTTGAATATAAACCATGACTGCGCTGAGGTGACAAGCCTCTCTGTAGCGACTTAGAACTATCTATCATATCTGACTAACTAGGATTGACGACTCTAGATGGATCATCGTTTGGGTAAGTGTACAAAGGGAGGTACCCTAGCTTCCCAATCCTACTGAATGAAAAAGATCTAAATAAGAACTAGGAAATCACGCACATGCACCGTATTGCATGTTCCTTTGGCATTGGAGTTAAGCACAACGGGAGTATTGCATGCTACGACCGTGAGATGATGTCGCAAAGGGAGTGCAGGCGAGGGCATACATCATTATCGCATACCATCCTTGCATTAACAAGAGTACTTAGGACATGTTTGTTGTACTGCTTTATCATTACTGCTTGATTGAATTGATAACATGTTAACCTTTGACTTATAGCCCCACTGAGTTGATACCAGACCCTGTTGTAGTTGTAAATGAGGGTGAGGCTTATGAGGTGGATCCATATTTCTATGATGACAAGGAGGAGTTCTCCTATAGTCAGCTATCAGGCGGGTCTAGGTAGACCATGTTCTGATCGATGGGGTTACAGGGGTCCTGACTAGATGCCACTACACTTATCATTTTATATTTTGAGACACACCTGTATATTCAATTTGTCCATATTGGGAGTATACATGTATATATTTAACCCGGTAACTTGTTCATACTCTGGAGACCTACAACAGATTATATGTTTTGCATATCTATCACAGTCCTCTGCTTGCTTAAATTTAATCATCTCAAGAGTATGATATGTTGATTTGGCTTAATTCCAATCATGTTTAACGCACTAGCACGGACAACATTCAATCATCATTTCCTATGTTACATAAGTGATGCGACGGATCTCGAGAGTTGAGGTTTACTCGACCCTCGAAATTCAGGGCGTTACAACTCGTCGATATCATCGAATTTTGAACTTGATTTCATCGATATGAGGATTCCTTAGCATTTGAAAAATGTGAAGGACTTGCCTTGAAATATTTCAGGTTTAAAAGAGCGATCGAGGCACACTCGATATTATCAGAATTTGAATGTCGATGATATCGATGGCAGTGTCGATGCATCGATAAATCCAACAATTTTTCCAGTCAGCTTGTTGGACAATTTATGTTCATTTTCAATGCAATCGACATGGCCTCGATATCATAGATATTTGAATATTGATTCTATTGAGTGACCCTCGATCCAAGATAAAAACACTTGAACATATTGCTAGATAACTGGGTAATTAAGATCGATATCATCGAAGGCCTGCCGATATCATCGAGTTTTGAATTTCGATGATATCAAGAAGGACTTCAATATATCGAAGATCTTATGATTTTCCTTAGTAAAAATAGGGACTCATTTGTTCTGCTATTGATTTTATTGAGTCAACTTCGATAGATTCGAGATTCAAATTTTGATGATATCGATAGGTATATCGATACATCGATAAATCTGTCTAGAGATATATGTGGTTGTAGGACATCTTTTCTCCTCATTTCGCTGGTATCGACTGGGCATCGAGGACATCGACAACACTGGTCGATTATATCGATCAGTCTATCGATAAATCAACAGAGGTAGAAAACTTAGAGATTTTCTGAAGTCTGGAAAAAGTTTTCTAACATAAAAACCCTATGATATTTTAACCATTTTAGGGGTTTTAATTACCTGGTGTTTTAGGACATCGGATGTGAGGCTTAGATTTACTTGTGGCGAGTTCAGGTACACTTTCGGTTGAGGCAAACACTTGATCAATCTTCCTATGGGGCTTTACAGTCTAGCTAACTCAACACTCATGCTAATTAATAAACCAGGGCACTTTCAATCTCCCCCTTTGTCAATTATGGGACAAAATACTAAAACACCCTAAAATAATATCTAACAAACATCCTAAATTTTGTGTACATATACTTTACATAATTTTATAATCTAGTCTAGTAAGCACAAAAAACCAGTAGTTGTTCCCCCTAATAGCATTCTCCCCTATCTTGGTGCAGCTGCTCCCCCTAACACCTACATCACCATTCAAGCAGATATACACAAGTTGATTTTTGGGGTGTTTGTTTGTTCTCCCCCTTTTTGTCAGTCATTGGCAAAGGATAGCATTTTAAGGGATAATGACTAAAGTTGAAGTAATGTGGGAGAACCAATATTCAGAGAGCATACATATAAGAGATACATGTAAGCATGACATTATAAAACTCATGTATGCATAATAGATCAAATAAGGTGGTGAGATAAGAAAATAGGATAAACATCACAACATTAAAAGCGTCACACACTATTTGCAATATAATCAGATAATGATAGGGCAGTAAAGAGGTGAGAATTATAATCAGCTGAGGCCCATAGTGTCCAAAAAATCACATATACTACCCAAGGTTGGTAGTAGTATAACATTTAATCCAAGAAAAAATAAATCTCCCCCATGGGCAGCAAAATAACAAAAAAAACTGTCAGATCTGTTAGTTAGATAGTGGTCGCATACATAAAAAAAAAAAAAAAAACACAGGACTGTCAAAAAGATATCCATGCCCATACATTGCGCTGAGTATCAGATTGTTGAGATGGCATGAGGACCATTGATAATACGGGGCTGATGAGGATGGTGCTTCATCATCTCCGTGACATGTAAAAAAATCGATCAACTGTTGGACTGACTGTTGGACGTTAGACATCACCTTTTCAAGTGCGAAAAGCCTCGCATCATGTCCCCCTAACTTGTCTTCTATTCGAGCTAATCCACGCTACGTCACACCAACTCTGTCTTAGTGGAAATTGACACAATGAGTTGGAGCCAAACCACTTGGTTCAAGAACATATTGTGCCCTTACAGGATCTACACCAGTTCGAGTTGTGCCTTCCCCCATTTCTTCATCTTCATGAACAGCCTCCTCAGAATCCTCATCCTTGTACTCGTGAAACTTAAGGTCTGATTTTCATATATTGACCTTATTAAAATGTTGAAGAGGACGTACAAGATCACTTATTTGAGGAATACCAATTTTATCACAGATTTCATAGATGATGTGAGGAAAGGGTAAGTATACTGCTCTGGACTGATGGATGACACTTGTTATTTGGTAGGCAGACAAAGTTTGACTCTAGTGGCGATACAGTATATGATCATGGTCATGAATCCGGTAAGATCAGAGTGATTTGGTCCACGAGGCTAAACATTTGAACAAAATATCTTATGCAAGACGCGGTATCGAGGGTGCAAATATTTCGCTTTTAGGGCATTTTCCTAATACCATGGGATATCTCGACCTTGACACTGGAATTTTGTAATTGAAGACTAAGTGATAGGATTATCAAGATCAAGGTCAGACAATCCAACTGGAGACAAGGTTAAGTCAAGAATGCACGCGATGGATTCTATAGTCATCTCAACACTATCATCTCCAACTGTGATAGTGATGGATTCTGTACTAGTGTTGGAGAGTGACAGTATGCAAAGAACTGATAAGTCCGCTCATTGTGGCATGCTCCTCCAAAATCAAGAAGAGGAAGCCAGTCGATTGCCTCTAATAGAGCTTCTATATTGTAGGATTTTATATAATTCCTGTCAACCCTGCGCTCACACACCAGACGCCTCCCAGAGTATTTTTCAAGTATGTGTGGAGGAGGATTTACAATAGTATCTGGAAATGTTGGTGCTTCAGCCAGAGCTTCTCTATGTGACGACTGTCGTGTAGAGGAGCTCCGTGGGTGTGCAGGGGATTGTTGAGACTGTGTCCTCCCCTTTCCTCTTGAAGCCACGATTTTCTTTCTACTAGGCTGAGATGATTCACCGATGATCAGGGCCTTTCCTTTCTCCTTACTCATTAGGACAACTCGAAAGAAGGTGTTGAAGGAGAAAGGTTTCTGAGAATCTTGTCAACCGACCAAAAATTTCCAAAAAACAAGGATCTCAACACAACAAGGTATACTTTGAGGAATCAAGAATATGTGTTAGAGATAACCTAAGTTCGAACACTTTAGATAGCATACAATTGACCTACGATGAGAGTCATGGAAGAGAAACCTAGAAGAATAGAGTAGGGAAGCCAGGAAATGAACTTTTCCGCTCATTAGCCCTTTTCTCAAGCAGTGAATTTGATATCATCGAACATGGTTTCAATAATATCGATATGCCCTTTTCGATTTGATCAATGTCTTCGATAATATTTTCGATCATGTAGCTTTTCAACTTCCAAAGAGGCATCGATGATATCGACTTTGATCAATGTAATCGAGATTCCAAATAACCTATCGACGGACATATCGAAAGAGTATATTTTTCATTTTTTTAGCATTTCGACAAACTTTCATGTATAATGAAATATATATCTTTGAATCAATTAGTATACATAGAAAAATTTTGTATAAGCATTGTACAAACCAAAAATTATAAACATTATAATGTTTATATACATAAAGATTGAGGTGAGGAACCTTAGATGTAACATTGGGAGCTCAGTAAAATTGTATAATTTTAGCAAATATCCAGATCTCAATGCATGAATTGGACTTGTTTTTCCATGCTCAATGTTTCTGAGCATATGGATCAGTCCTTCCTTTTCCTATAATGACATAGCATTAGTTATTTGTGCGAGAACCTTTCATTACTATTTTTCCTGATAGGTCTAGGATTTCGCATTTGTCCTTATTTGTAATGCCCTGAAAATCAGGGGTCGAGCATAACTCAGCTCCCGAGTTCCAGAACATCACTTATGCAGCATTTTTGATGATGGATGAATGTTATCAGCATGAGGGCATAAAACATGAGGTAGATTAAGCCAAACAACAAACATAAATTAGGGACAGTCTGAAAACACGAGCGAAAGACTGAGATACATATATAAATTGACATAAGTCCTCAAAATATGTATGCTCTGCCAGGTCATAATTACAAGACGTTTCTCAAAATACATATATCAAAATAGGATAAATCACTACCAACATAGCCCTAAATCCCCGTCAATCAGGGCGTTGTTCACATGAACCCGCCTGAGAACAACATATAGGAGAAATCCTCCTCATCGCCAAAAAAAGACCAGCTCTACCTCGCAAGCATCGCCACCATCTGAAACTAAAACAGGGACTGGTTGGAGTTGCAAACACTGTCCCGAAACGTGGGAGTGAGTGACCAACTCAGTGGAAACTATACAGCAAAGGTTAACATGTTATCAATTCAATCAAGTAGTAATGATAAGGTAGTACAATCAAATAGGTCCTAGTTACTCTTGTTAATGCAAGGATGATATGAAGGAATGATGTATGCCCTCACCACAATCCTCGCTGCGACATCATCTAACGATCGCGGCATGAATTACTTCCTCAATGCTCTATCAGCAACCCCGTTAGCACATGCAATGAGATGATATGAACATGCTTACCAAATTCTTATTAGTCCTTTTCATACAGCAGTATTGGAAAGCTAAGATACCTCCCTTATATCATTACCCAAATGGTGATCCATTCTCGAGTCGTCAGTCCAAGATAATCTCATACGATGTTATGGTTCTAGGTCGCTGCAAGGGCTGTCAGGGCTGTTACAAGCAATCGTTACACCACTCCCTCATCACCAAATCAATACAGGCCTAGCTTGTACTCTTGTTGCTACAGAAGGGTCGTCGCCTCAATGTAGACTCAGAGTACGCTCGAGGTCACTATAAGGGCTATCAGGGCTATTACATGCAACCGTTACACCACTCCCCCATCACTAAATCATGTAGGTCGACAACTCAAATATAGTGTCCCATACTACCATAATCGGCTCACGAGTCTGGGTTGCTCACTGGTCACTACGGGGAGGCTCGTGGCCCCAGCGTAGGCCGACAGCTCGAATATAGTGTCCCATACCACCATAATCGGTTCATGAGTCTTAGCGGATCAAGGTACCAAGGTTAGAGGGGCTTTTCATTAGTAAGTTTGGTACTTTAGGTTCAAGTAGTAGCGACCAAACATGGTGAACAAACATCAGTCAATCGAGTCAGTTGATAAGCTTAACTAGGCCAAGCGCACGTTGAGTTGAACGACATGGAATGCATAAGCACTTCGTGTGGCCTGACCACTGTCGAACATCCCAAGCACGACTCAAATTCGTTAAACTCATCCTGCGTGGTGAAAATAACCTCAACCACCATTTAGAGTACGATTACCGATTACCTGGATTGTAGTACAGCCCCAATCATGTACAAGCTCAATAACAGGCATACGATTCATATCCTACATTCATATGAACAATCATGAAATATGACTTGAACGTAAATACAATACATGGAGAAAATTATACACGTAGTGGACATGGATAATCTAAGTTACATAAGTCATGGAGGAAATCATACACATCATTGATGTCGTTAAGAATCATATCTCAACCTGCATACAGGTACATCTTACTAACTAGTAACTCATTCAAACGCTTTTACATACACTTAGTCTACACATTACATCATACATATTATGTATTCATTAGCATACATATTAGGGCAAATCCTTTCGTCAAAGGGTTATCGCCTATACAACAATCGTATATCCATGACAGTCATGGCGAACACGAAAGAGAATTCCATACTCATTCAGTCATTTTCACAAAACACTTAGACTACACAATTTAAGATACATAACATATGTTGATAAAACATGTATTAGGCAAATACGTTAACGCAGAAGATGATGAACTTGCATCTAGTATACATAGACAACAATTTATCATGGCAAGCACAAAACCGAATTTCATACATATATGGTATTTTCTACAAATACGAGGAATACAGTATATTCATCATAGTTAACGTATAACTGAAAAATGAAACGGACAACACTTTATACATGTGAAATAGCATCCTAGGCAAGAATAAATCATTACCTAACATTGAAAGTTTTGAAAACCATAACCTAAACGTATATAGTCCATACCTTAAACCAGAAAACGTATAACGATATGATTCAGACGATAAGTCTTCGTCAACGGCGGATAGGCAACCTAAGGCATGAATATAGGTTAGCTACAACAATACTTAACTATTCCAAGCTACAAAACAGGTTAGGGTTAGGATTTTTTTACCTAAGAATGGAATCAGAAACGTCGTAATAGCGATACGGTAGTGGTGTTGAAGCACATGGAGTGGCAGGGTAGAATCCCTGGGTGAATCTCTTACTCTCTCTCTTTCTCTCTCTTTCTTAGCTAGGGTTTGAAATTCGTATGGGATTTTTGAGAGAGGGTTTAAGGCCTTTTTATGAGCCCAAAAGCGACGAAAATAACCCTGAGGCCAAGGTATACTCAGGTTATAACCAAATCGGGTCTGTTCCGATCCAACGAAGCACTTCTGGAGGTCATATTACTAAATGCGGTCAGACTTAAGCTTTCTACTACCAGATCTAGGTCAAGCTAAGTTTTCAGTCTGGTCGGGTTTCCAGATCAATCGTGGCGAACCAGTTTCAGTTCAACGGTTACAGGAACTCGATCAGAGCTACAAGTACTATGACATGTAAGGGCCACCTATCCTGATCCGGGTGAATTTGTGTCAAAATATAATAGTCGGAAAGCTTAGAAATAACGCACAAGCGACATGTCTCAGATTACTTAAAATCATATTTAATTTTCTAAAAATCTTTGCTTTCTCACTCTTTTCACTCCGGACTTAAGGAAATGGTCTCAGGATATCGTATAGCTTTGATTTTAGAGATGATAGTCAAGTCCAACTAGATGGTCATAATGGTCTAAGTTCATCGCTATCGGACTTTCGACGTGCGGTCCAGGTCCGATACGAAGTTTCCAAATGATCTTGAGGGCAACTGGGCTTAGAGATTGATCCTAAGTTTGTAGGTAATGTAGCATGAGAGGTACTACTCATTTTGGGTCTTTTATTTCATATTAAAAGTGGTTTAAGTTAATTCTACTGAGTATTCAGTTTGGTACTTAACCAAATTATACTCTAATTATGGCAGAATACGGTCCTAGGGCCATTCTATGCCCCATTTTGGGAATTTCTAGTTATCATATTATTTTAATTATTTTTATAGTGGTTCATAATCAATTTTACCCTATCTCTACCAAATTTCACAAGATTTCGAGTTGTAGAAAAATTCTAAAAATTTTCGAAGTAGCAGTTGTCCAATAAGTGATTTTTGGATAGTTGTCACAATGTCCTACTTTAAATTATATTAAGTATTTTATTATATTTTAAATTATTTTTATATAAAACTAGACTCATTTATCTTCAATCTGGTTTTAGAATCACCTAAATCTGAGTTATAACGAAGGAGATATGATTTTTCAAAGTTCGACGAAATGTGTAGAAAATGGGCTGCCTAACCGCTGTACGGGCGAGGCCTCGCCGGTCACTGACCAAATTAGTGACGGCTCTGCCCAGGGGCGAGGTCCTCCCCCCCCCCCCTCCCCACTGGGGATGCCGAAAACATGTGAGACCCACCTCGGGTCCCCCTGAATTGAGCCGTTTGGGCCCACGAGTCCGTCGAGGAGTTTATCGAGTCTCATTTACAAACCGGAATGAGTTACGTGACATACAATGTATGATTTTGGGGTAGAAGAAGCTAATAAATCTAAATAGCCTATCTAATTTATAAAATTCTAAAAATTTAATAGTTAAAATCCCATTTTACGCATGTATTTACCATTTACAGTAAGTTTTAGTTTAAGTATAGTTCTTCACCATTTAAACTTTAAGTTTATGTCTAATATGAAAGTACTTGGAGAAATTTGAAGAATGAGGTGGTGAAAGGTGAGATTTTGAAGGAAATGGGTTGAAAAGAGATTTCTAGACTTTAAGATTGATCTTTGAGAGTGATATAGTTGACTTATTGTCTAAGGACGTCTAACTCTAGGTTAGTAAAAATCTGGGGTGTTACATTATTGAATGTAAGCACATGCTTATTGTCACATATTTGAGATATGCTCAGTTGATTATATGTCAATCCTTTTATACAGTGTAAGGCCCGTATCCTAGTCGGTACTGTTCTGTCAATTCCTACGATCATTCCTGTCAAATTTTAGCAACCTGCAACCTATAATTAATAATTTCACATGACCCTAAGTCGTATCTCATAGATTTGAGTCAGCTTAACCCGAGACTAGTACCCTAGCGACCGCGTTTCCTATGCCGCGACTCGCATGCCGAGGTGATACCCAGGGTAGGAGATGTGGGCTTACGTTCAGTTTGAGGAAAACACTGCGCGTTGTAAAACTCAAGATAATCTCTACGATATGTCACCTCAATCAATCAATCAATCCAATCAAACACCTCCCATGTCAAGGACAAAACCCCATCTCCTAGCAACCCATCCCTCACATGTCAAAGTACAAATTACCCATCACTCACCCTTTCACACATCACACCCATCCCTCTCTCTTACAACTTCTCTCTCTTATCTCTCTTTCTCTCATTCTCCCAAGTAAGAGAGAACAATCGTCCATGGCTTCCCAAGGGAGTGGAGAGAAATTTGTGTGGCCCACTTCCTATCTCCCATCCCACCCTCCAAAACCAATCTCAACTGTTGAAGTCTGTCATTTGGAGCTCTAGGATGCTTTGGCGAAAGGAGGAGGAGAAGATCAAAGGTGGGTGTTTCTTTTCTAGATTTTGATTGTGTTATTTTGACGATTTGAGGTTCCACTTGTGGTGGGACCCATCTTGATGTATCCATTGTATCATGGAGGAGCTCATAGTGGCGGAGCTCCTCCCATCATCACCGTTTATCTCTCTCTCTCTCTCTCTCTCTCTCTCTCTCTCTCTCTCTCTTTCATTTTCTATTGTATGTGATTGATGTGGTCATGTGGTCCACCCGGATGGACCCCACCATGAAGCATGTATTTGATCCAAGCCATTTGTAGGTGGGGCCCACTTTATATTTGTGTTGTATGCACACCGTCGGTGCATTTGGTGGCCCACCTGAACAAGGCCCACCTTAGATGCATGTGTCATGGTCAAGCCGTCCAGCGTCCAAAGACACTTGACGTGAAATGAAAACCAAAATATTGGCTTGGTTCAAGCCTTGGATTGGGTCGCTCATGTAGGCCCCACATTGATGTATGAGTTCAATCCACCTTGTCCATCCTATTTATAAACTTGTTTTAGTCGTTCAGCCAAAAAATGAAGATAATCCAATTTTCTGGCGGGCCATACCTTAGCAAATAGTGGTTTTCACCGTTAAAATGCACTCTGATGTTGTTGTACCCCCAAAATATATCAGATATTAGGCTTGTTTGGCCTGTCTCAGGCCATGGAATCCAATGACTGGGTTGGATTCACCTGATTTGGGCCCCACATGGGGAAAACCATAAAAAAGCTTCGGGTCAAGAAAAAAAAAACACATAGCATGCAGCGCCTGCTGCTACTGACGCTGCAACAAGCCACTGCTGCGTTTGACGGTAGGGTCAAGGACAACGGGTCCCAGCCATGGCCACCACGTGATGTGTGTTGAACATCAACTCCATGCATTTAATGGCCACTTAGGGCAGTGGGCCCCACGGTAAAAATCAACCTTATTTGGAGCTCGAGTGACCACACCACAGGAAATAATGGTGATTGAACGTCAGCCATTGAAATCTTTTTAGGTAACACAGAAGTTTTGGATTAACATGATATTTGTTTTTCCTGTTCATCTAGGCTGTGTGACCTTATTAACGGTTGGATGACAAACAAACGTTATGGTGGGCCCCACATGGGACCCACAATGATGCATGTGTTTTATTCATACCGTCCATAGGCAGTGGATGATTGGACCTACTTGAATGTATGTGTTATATACCACACCATCCATAGATGGTGGAACCCTCCTCTGTGTACGTTTTTTATACATGTCGTCCAACCATGGCCGGTGGACGGTCAGTGGACCCCACCATGATGCTTGTGTTGCATCAAACCGTCCAACCATTTTAATAGATAATTTTAAGGCTTGAGACTAGAAGAAAACAATAAATAGAAAAATAAATAAATAAGACAGGCCTAGGATCAAGTGGACCACATTGTTTAAACAGTGGGTTTAACCGTCCACCATTAAAACCCTTTTCACGTCAGTGTGACCTTGTGATTAGATTGGATGGGAAACAAATGCTATGGTGGGCCTTAAGAATTTTAATGCTGGAAATCATTGTTACCACTGTCATTTGGAGTGCGGTCCACTTGATCTTTTGAGATGATTCATATATATATATATATATATATATATATATATATATTGATGTGCTTATAGCCATCAGTTGGGGCCGACCTTGGTATATATATGGGGCCCATGTGATTAAGCCCGTCTTGATGTATTTGTTGTGTATTGTTGAGTCCCACCTTGAAATATATGAGGCCCATGTTATGCGGTCCATTTGATGTATCTAAGGCCCATGGGTAGAGGCCGAATGGGATGTGGATAAGGCCCTTTGCAATATGTGATTCCACATTGGTTATAAAATGATGTTTATGGCAAACCATGTCTTGGGAGCAATGTTGGTTTGATGTCCACATTGTAAGATTAATGTTGGTTAAATGTCCGCATTGTCACTCTCCCTAGGCCCCATTGATAGGCCGAACTTGTTGTGTATGAGGCCCATGTGCAGGGCCCACCTGTGATGTATATTAGGCCCATGTGTAGGGCTCACCTATTGTGTATTTAAAATCCATAGGTTATAGCCCATTGTGATATATTTAAGACCCATGGGACGTAGCCCAATGTGGTGTATTCGAGGCCCATGAGATGTGGCCCATTACGGTGTATTCAGGGCTCATGGGATATGGTCCATTGTAATGTACATGCAGCCCGTATATGGGGACCATTATGATGTTACATATGGCCTTGTGTGAGGACTAATGTGATGCATGTGAGGCTTATGTGATGAGGCCCACTTTGAGATACTTGAGGCCCATCAGTGCGGCCTATTGATGCAACCCACTTGATGTGTATGAGTCCCATTAGTGTGGCCCGTTGATGCAACCCACTTGATGTGTATGAGGCCCATTAGTGCGGCCCATTGATGCAGCCCACCTGTTGTATATGAGGCCCATGAGTGAGGCCCATCGTGATGTATTCGAGGCCCATGGGACGTGGCCCATTGTGATATATTTCTAGCCCATATGACGAGGCCCGACTTGATGTATATTAGGCCCGTGTGAGTGGCCCATTGCAATGTATACTAGACCCATGAGATACGACCCACTTGATGTATATGTGGCCCCATGAGTGAGGCCCATCATGATGTGTATTAAGCTCAGAGTGAGGCCCGTGGTGTTGTATATCTGACCCTTATGAGAGGTCATGAGTCCACTGTATGTTAGGCTCTATATGAGTCATTCCTTAGGGACAATGTTGGTTAAATTTTCACATTGTCGAGGTTGTTTGTCGATGTCGGTTATTGATACATGCCCATACGCATCATCTGCATGTTTTTTATGAGATGTGATTGACCATTGAATATACCATTGGGTAGGTTGTTATGAGACTGCCTGATAGGCGGAGGTTATCTCACATGAGAGCATGGTATATGCAGGATTGATGCATGGATGGATTATATGACTCATGCATCTTGCATTGTGTGTTGTGATTACTATATGCCCTAGCGACATCAGGGCCATATCCTCTACAATCATATCGTGGATGGCCAGATAGGACACCAAAAATGTTTGGTTCGAGCATCGGACTGCGATAGATGGCCTTAGATGAAAATTGCTAAAACCCTCTTGGTACCAGAGGATGCCCCAACATCGAGATCGAGTGCATATACATTAGCGCCCGAGTGCTGAATACCAAGAGACCACGTCTCCCACTGTGCCATGGTCAGTTGGGAGGGGGTATGGCCTTACCCGCCCGAGGGAGTAGGCATAGCTATGCTGAGTTTGACCAGCTTGAGGAATGGGTCCGTTATCGACGAGTCGGGTGAGTATTGGTAGACTACTGACTAGGCGGATAGTGAGGTCTCTTCCACTTACTCACTTATGCGCTTGATGGGACGGCAGTGGTGTGGAGTGTACTAGACCCCGGTGATGATCCTAGAGAGTAACAGTACTGATATGTGGACTTATTGAACAGGAATTGCATATTCATTCATTCATTCATTCACTATCCACTCGGGTTGGTGGTGCGTAACTATTTGTTACGTGTACCTTTGCATGGCCAGAATTTCGGTTGGGTGCGCAACTAACCTAAGATCAGGACTTTACCACATTTAGTCGGACTATCCAGATTTAGGTATGGGATTAGTTTGGATAGAAGTCCCTTGTGGTGGACCTCGTAGCCTGCGATACTATGTACTATCATCCCGACTTCACATTCCAGCATAGTCATTTCATTTGCACCGCATATTATATTGCATCTGCAGCACTTAACATTTTGAGTTACTATGTTTTAGCACTTATATGGCCTAGATGAGGTTGATGGCATTAGTGGCTTAGGATTTACATATTGCATTGTATCCTCAGCATCTGTTATTGTCTTATTATATTTTACCTCGTATAGCCTTGGTATGGCTGATAGCACTCATGGACTTACCAGTATATTTTTGCTTACTCTGATATCGTATGATTCATGATCTTGTCTGCTTATTCTGATGATGTATGATTTATGGGCTTTATGGTATGCTTGGCACTTATCCTGTGCACACACTTCCACCGCCCTCTAAGCTTTCATTAAGCTTATGCACGATAGATGCGTGCAGGTGGCATTAGGTTGCAGCAGCGATGAGCTTGGAGCATGCAGCTTTCTTATGGAGCTTTGATTTCAATATATGTATTTCCCTTTCAACATTGTATTCAAATGACTATTAGTGGATATGTGATGATGATGTTGCCTTTATGTTTTGTGTATACTTGTAGTTATGCTTCTTATGAGATAAATGTACATTGAAAAATCCTCCTTGTAGAATCCCAAGATCAGAACCTGGCGTACGGACGCTGGGAGTCAAGAATGGGGTTCTACGGAGGCTGTCGGCGCCAGATTCGACAATCGGGAATTTTGTGAGCCCGATTTCTGAGTTTAGGGCGTGACATATAGAAAGCATTCTCATTTTTAGGAAATTTATTCCTCTGATGATTCCTTGTCCAATTACTTTAGCGGTGCTTCCATCTCCATATGTGACTATCTCATTATTAAGATCTATATAGTTTGAAAGAAGGGATTTGTCACCTATGACCTATCTTGAACAACCGTTATCTAGTTACCATTTAGTATCATTGCCTGATATATGATTTGAGTGAGTAACAAGGCAATTTTTCTTCTCTTTTACTATTCATTTTGTTATAGGGCTTTTAATTGTGGTGGATTTGGTTTTCTTGTTTAGTTCATCCACTTGATTTAATAACTCCTCTATTCTATCATTCATTATAGGTGGTGAATTTCTTTTATCCATATTTCTAGGTGGACTCATTAAGTCTTGTATTTTTCTGGTTGGTTTGAATTTACAAAGCTGATTTTGACTAGAATTTTGTTGCGTCCTCCTAGGTGTCAAGCATTCAAACTTATAATGACCCGAATCACCACATAAATGACAGACTGGAGTAGTTTTTTGTTACTTCCTGAAGTAGCAGATTTTTCAGCATTAGTGCTGCATTTCCAGATTTTGATTTAAATTTTTCATATCCTAAACCGTACTTGTCCTTTCTAGGTCTTCCCATACCTAAGAGTTTTTCTAACTTCTCACCACTCTGGGAAAACTTATAATTTACCTTTGCGATTTTTATTTTTTTTTGGATTCTTCTAAATCAAATAGGAGTGTATGATTTTCATCTTGCAAGAGCATGTTTTTATCTTTTAACAGCTCAACCTATTTGTTTAGTCTTTTAGACTCAAATTTAAGGAAAATGTTGATTCGTTCGAGTCCAACATTATCTGAGTGATATTGCTATAAATCATTGATTAGATGTGTATTAATTTCCAAAGTTTTATCCAAATCTTTTTGCAATAATTCCTTTTTGTTTTCAGATATTCCAAGTCTTCTAACTATGTTGATGCTATGAATATAGAGTTGATTGTATGCATCTTGTAGTTTATTCTGTTATTCTTCTTCTTCTTTTTCAGATTCCTCATTATCCGATGGAAATGATTTAGTGGCTTGCGGTTCTGTCTCATTCTCAATTTCAATGGGAATGGTTGAGGTAGTTGAGACCATAAGAATTTTAAAGGATTTCTGGTCTCCATCGCTCTCTGAGTCGCTGGATTCTGAGTTTGACTCATCTGTATCATCCCACGTGGCAGCATAGCCTTATCCTTAATTTTTCTATTTGGGCATTCCGTAGAAAGGTGTCCAAACTTCTAACAGGCATAACATTGTGGCTCTTTGGTCTTTTTACCAAATTTACGTGCAGAAGGTTTGTTGTCCACCTTTCTTCCTCTGAATGGATGGCCACGTTTCTCTGGAAGAATTTTTTAAACTGTTGAGCCAACAAAGCCACTTCTTCATCTTCATCTTCTCTTTAACTTTCACTAACCTCATTTGTTGTTTTCTTTGAAGTTTTGAGGACAATAGTTTTGGATTTGTTTAAAGTGTAGTTCAAAAGTTTGTAGGGAACTTACCTGTTCTTCTACTTTCATCTCATCAATATTCCTACACTCTTCAATAGTTATTACTTTAGGGTTGAACCATTCTGACAGTGATCTTAGTGTTTTTCTACAAATTTTAGGGACCGAAACTTTCTCACCTAATCCACCCATGGAGTTGTAAATGATATTCAATTTTGTGAAGAACTCCATGAAGGTCTCATGTTCTTCCATTCTGAGACTTTCGAACTGCAAGGTTAGTAGTTGTAGTTTGGATCTCGTAGTAGTGCTTGTGCCTTCATGGGTTGTTTTCAATAGATCTCATGCTTCTTTGGCTATCCCACACATACTTATTTAATTGAAAATATCATAGTACATGGCACAGTAGATAGCGTTCATAGCTTTAGCTTTCACAGTCTGGTTTTCTTTATCGAACGTTGTCCACTTTTCTTTGGATTTTGGTTTTGTGATAGTTGTGCCATTGTCAAGTATTATTTGTTCAGATGGTGGCACATATCCTCTTTCAATTATATCCCAAACATCATGATCCAAAGATCTTAGAAAGTAGTACATTTTAGCCTTCCAGTTTGCCTGATTGGATCCATCAAATACTGGAGGTCTAGTGACTGATGAGCCCTCTCCTTTGGCCATATTCCCAACTTCATTCAAGATCACTCTCTAGGCGGTGAAGCACTTAAAGAGAGACCCGCTCTAATACCAATTGAAGTTGTTGCAAAGACCGCTTTAGTTGAAGTAGGAATATGTCAATATGTCCTAGAGGGGGATGAATAGGACTTTTTAATGTTTTATGAGTATTTTAAAATCCTATTAATCCAATCCTGAGTAAATAGGCAAGCATAGCATCAGGATATCTTCAGAGTAACTCTAATGGATTCCAAGCCAAATAGAGGATCCAATTATAAGATTAATTGAATGATATTCAAGATGTAAATCAGAGTCTTTGATGGATGTGATTGTGTGTGTGAGGTGTGATTAAATATGAAAGCATTTAGAGAAATCACATAAGTAATCAAAGACAAATATCAATCATAAACACGGTCATTTTTATAGTGGTTCGACTACTTGTCTACTCCACTCTCGGCAGACGCACTCAACCCTTGGGTGTGCCAGATTTTACTAAGGAGGTTTCACATGGTTCACCTCAAACCCAAGGTTTTAAATCTGGTTCACCTTTAACCATTACAACTTACACCTAGGCTGATTTTTTATGCTCCCACGAGGAAGGGTCAAAAAATAACACCTGATTTTAGGCACATTGGCCAAGGATCCACACAAGAAACCTTTGTTTATACTCCCATGAGCAAGGGTCAATGCAACGCACCTGATTTTAGGTACACTGGCCAAGGATCCACACAAGGAACCTAACTGTTTATGCTTTTCACAGAGCAAGGGTTAACACAACGCACCCATCACGTACACTCCTGCCAAAGGCCTCCTAGAGGACTTGCAAGGGGTGAGAAACACCTTGGACCCAATCGTACAAAGGAATGATCACAAGGGTCCTCTAAACTCTAATAACTCACTAATAAGTGGATGAGTCCCATTTAGCACATTGTCAAAGATATCCTCATTGTTGATGAAGAATCTTCTGCTTCGTTGATCCACAACTTAGATGATGTACCAATACATGGCGACGGGTTGGGTCAAGGCTATGATGAAATCCTACTCTCTTAAATGTTTTCCTATAAGGAAGATAGAGCAATTTCAATCATCTATGCATTCAAGGCATCCCAGCTTAATGATTTGCCATTAAGGTAGTAGTGGGAGGATCCTTGAATGTGGAAGTTCATTGCCCAATACACTCTATTGAATATCAATGATGAGGGTAGATTGGAGGATGAACTCCCCTGAGAGAAAGGGCTTTAGGTATATGATCTAAGGTTAAACACTCAAAAGCACTCTCTTATTTCTCTGCTAGCAACTAAAGACAAGTCCTCTTTAAATAGGCAAAAGGTTCCGACGGATATAAAACAGTGACATTTATGACAGAGCTCATTGTTATCAAGCAGGGTCGATATCATCGAGCATATACTCTCGATTGCATCAAATGTTCGCTCGATGACACAAACTCAAATGTTATACGCTTTTGAAACCTTTTCCCAGCTAGTTAAGGAGATTGAAACACTCATCAATGTCATCGAGTTTCAAACTCTGCTTTCATCTATACGAGGATTGATTCCTCGACATTTAAAAAATGTGAAAGACTTGCCTTGAAATATTTCAAGTTTAAAAGAGTGATCGAGGCACCACTCGATATCATAAGAATTTGAATGTCGTTGATATCGATGGCAGTGTTGATACATCGATAAATCCAACGAATTTTTCAGTAAGCTTGTTGAGCAGTTTATATCCATTCTCGATGCAATCGACATTGTCTCGATATCATTAATATTTAAATATCGATTCTGTCGAGTGACCCTCGATCCAAGATAAAAACACCTGAAAATATTGCTGGATAACTTGGTGTCCAAGATCGATATCATCATTGGCCTTCCAATATCATCAACTTTTGAATTCCAATGATATTGAGAAGGACTTCGATATATAGACAATCTTATGATTTTCCTTAGTAGAAACAGGGACACATTTATTTTGCTGTCAATTTTATCGAGTCAACTTCAATAGACTCGATATTCAAATTTTGATGATATTGATAGGTATATCGATACATCGATAAATCTGTCCAGAGATATATGTGGTTGTTGGACATCTTTTATCCTCATTTCAATGGTATCGATTGGGCATCGAGGACATCGATATCACTGGTTGATTATATCGATTAGTCTATCGATAAATCGACAATGGTAGAAAACTTAAAGATTTTCTGAAGTTTTGAAAAAAGTTTTCTAACCCAAAAACCCTATGATATTTTAATCCATTTTAAGGGTTTTAATTACTTGGTGTTTTTGGAAATATGATGTGAGGATTAGATTTAACTGTGGCGAGATCGGGCACACATCCGGTTGAGATGGATGCTTGATCAATCTTCCTATGGGGCTCTACAGTCTAACTGACTCAACACTCACGCTAATTGACAAACAAGGAAACTTTCAAGGGTTATCAGGAATTTGATTAATCGGATGGTCTTTGACTAGTCTATTCTCAGTTGTATCTAAATTTGATGAAGGTGGTGATTGATTGAATGTAATAACCTCATCATCGTGTTTATTAGCTAGAGTGATAGTATGATCATCAATTACGACTTTTATGGATTCTTATATCACTTCGATCCTTTTATTTAGGACATGATATTCTCTACTGTTTAGAGCATACCCTAGAAAAATACCTTTGACACTTTCTGCTTCAAAATTTTCCAGATGTTCCTTATCTTGTAAAATGGAGCATTTGCTTTAGAAAGTATGAAAATATTTTACTGATAGTTTTTTTTTAAAATAGAGTTCGTAAGCCATTTTATTTAAACTCGTTCTACATATACTCGATTAATAATATAATAAGCAGTGTTGACAGCTTCAGCCCATAAATTTTTTGCTAATTTTTTACTATGAAGGATAAATATCCCTATTTCTCGTATAACTATATTTTTCCTTTCTGTTATACCATTTTGTTGAAAAGTTTTAGGAGTAGAAAATTCATCTAATATTTCATGGTCATCACAAAACTTTTCAAAATTATTATTTTGAAATTTTGTTCTATGATCACTTCTAATCTTTTTCATAGGTAGTTCTTTTTTCTGTCTGGATGCATTTAAATAATTTTTTAACTTCATCAAAAGCATCCAACTTTTCTCTTAAGAAGGCTACCCATGAATATCTAATGTAGTCATCAACTACAACTATAAAGTATTTTTTACCTCCTTTACTCTTTGTTTGACTTAGTCTAACAAGGTTCATATGGAGTAATTTGAGGGGTCTAGATGTGGTGCAGGAGTTTATCTTCTTGTGACTACTCCTGATTCGTTTGCCTATTTGACAGGCACCACATACTTTCTTTTCCAACTTTTTCAACTTGGGTAAGCCTCGAAGATGATCTCTCTTTCTAAGTTTATATAGATCTCTGAAGTTCACATATCCAAGACATTAATGCCATGATTCAATTTTGTGTGTTTGGACAATATAGTAAGAGTGACTTGTGGAACATGATTCATCAATGATATAGTAATTTTCAGAGGTTCGTCGACCATTTAATATTATATGACATTGATTATTAAGTATTTCACATCCGTGATCAGAAAATTTAACACTATAATTATTATCACAGATTTGAGATATGCTTAGAAAATTGTGTTTCAAACCTTCAACATATAAAACATCTTTAAAAATAAGAAGATTAACAAGTTTTACATTACCTCTTTCACTGATTTTGCAGTTTCTGTCATCTCCAAATGTTACTGAGCCTTGATCAATGTGATTGATGTTTGAAAGTATCGCCTTATCACTTATCATATGTCTAGAGAATCCACTGTCCAGGTACTATCTTGAATGACTACTAGCTTTGAAAGCTTTGTGGATGACAAGACACTTATTTTCTGGAACCCATTTTAATATGATTTTGGGTTTTGGAGGATCTTTAATAGCATAATTAGTTTGATAGCAATATTTTTTCTTATTCTCACTTACTCTCATAGTTCTAGAGTTAAATTTCAAAAGCTCCTTAAGTAAGTCCATTATCTTATCTACTAAAGACGGATTATAATTTTTCTTTGATAGTTGGACTTAGTTTTTGCATAAAAAGGTTTTCGATGAGATTCTTTTAATTTTCTTTATTTCCATTAGTTTCTTCTTTAGAGTTTGAAGATTCACCTTTAACAAATATAGGAACTGTATTTTTAGATTTTTTCTGAACGATTCTTAGTATATCCCATGCTAAATTTGTTGTTACCTCAACGAGACACAGTTAGTAGCTTTTCAAGTTTTGGGTCACCTTAGGTATATATCTAAGTCTCTTTAGAATTTTTAAGAGAAGTAATTTCTAATAGTAAATTTTTTTTTTTAGTTTTAAGATCATCAATTTCAAAAATTTTTAGATTGAGTTCTAATTTGGTTTTCTCAAAACAATAAAAAAAATGTGATTTCTCCAAAATAGATTTTCGAAGTTCTAATTTTAAATCAGCAAATTTATCCTTTTGAATTTTTTATTTTTCTTTAATCGTACAACTTTCTTCATATAAGGCATTATAGGCTATTTGAAGATCTTCTTCAATTTCAATATCACTTCCCGGTGTTTTATAATCAGAAGTTTCATCTTCATTTGTGGAAGTAAATCTAGATAAGGTCATAAAGGCCTTTAGATGATTTTCAATTTATTGATCTGATTCATCTATTTCTGAATTGGATTCAAATTCAGACAATTCATCCCATGTGGCGATCATTGCTCTTCTTTTAGATTTATCCTTCTTAGTACATTTTGCAGCTAGATGCCCATATTCAGAACAGTTGAAACATTGAGTCTTTAGATTTAGATTTCAAATTTTCTTTTCTTTTTTCAATCAATTTTTAAAAATCAGATCTATTTTTATTTTAAAAAAAATATCTAAAACTTTTTAATAAGCATAGTATTCACAACCCCAGGTGTAGGGTCGCGATGTAGTAATAATCTCGGTGAGACGGAGGTCAAATCCATAGAAACTAATCTCGTGTGTTTTCTAAGAAAAACTAGAAGATGTAAATCTAAATCTAGGAATAAAGGGATTAAACTAAAACTTGTAAATTTAAAGGTAGGAACTAGGGTTTTTAGGGATCCACTTGTAGCAATTGGGAAGCTACCTTACATAATTCAATATATCCAACTGGAATCGGAATCATATCTTATCCAATTGAATAAAGGAGAGATTTGTCAAATCTCTAAACTTTCACTGACCTAATTCTCAACGGACGAAAGTTGTGAGGATTAGAAGTGATTTCATCACCTAACCATGCCCAGGAGACTATGGTAGACAATAGGATACACCAATCCAACAACCAATCATGGGATAATTGTGAAGAATATAACAGATTCCATCACTTAGCCATGCCCAAGGGACAATGGAGAACAACTGGATTTCTTATTTTCACAAACTCCAAATAGAAAAAGAAGATACTTCAAGCTATTGCAGATCTATTGTAGTTTAAGTCACAACAAACCATTAAAAGCTAAAAGTATTCCTTAAATATCAAACTAGAATCAAAGGAGTTCAAAAATAACAAGAATCAAACAAGAAAAACATCACAACCATGCTACAAGCTTCACCCCTTAGACCTAGCTAGGGGATCTAGCCAACCATAAACATGATTGGATTAAAAACCCTTGAAAAAAGATTAGAGGAATAACTCTTGGGAAGTGGCTCCACCCTTTTTTTCTACTTCTCCAAACCCCAGATATCCTTGAAAGACTTAGGAAAACCCTATTTATAAGCCAAGTTCCATAAACTCACAAAACTGGATCAAATTTACGTAGACTATGTAATGCCTTCAATGTCATTGAACACCCTTTGATGTCATCGAAGGGGTCTGAATCTGAAATTTGTGCCTTTTCTTGTTTCACACTGCATAAGTCTCTGTGTCATCGAGCGAAGTTTCAATTCATTGAACAGGTCTTCGAGTCATCAAGAATCTGGAGTCTTTGCTATAATTTGTTTAATAAATTTGATGCCATCGAGCAGTCTTATATGTCATCGAGCACCTTTCTTCAAGTTATCAAACATGTCTTCGATGAATCAAAAATTGTACCCAATATGTCCATCAACCAACTCAAGTTTCCCTCATAAAATTGATGCCATCGACCAATGTTCGATGTCATTGAACTGTTCTCGATGGCATAGTCCTTGTGATTTCTGTGCTGGTTCTTTCGACTTCCTTCCTTATCCACTTAGTTTTCTTGGATTTTGGAGTCTTGACATCTTCAATCTTGGTCTCCAAAGATCCCTTCTTTTCTTTGGTAACTTTTGAGCACTAAATCCATGCTTTTAGCATTTTTTTCAATCCAAGCCCTTAAATTCATCTTGTAACACAAACACGTGTAAAATATACCATTAAGCCATATTATGTTTGTAAAACTAAGAAATAAATGGGGAATAATATGCAATATTTGACCCTCAACACATAGCCATGTTATCCTCATTCTCTTCATTATCTAATTCTTTTGATTTAGATTTTGAGGATTTTAGTGCTCTGGATTTACTTTTGGGAGCTTTGAAATTCTGCTCATAGGTTTGTAAAGATCATATTAATTCCTCTACCTTTATTGTGTCAATGTCTCTCAATTCTTATATTATAGTAACTTTAGAATTGAACCTGTCAGAAAACGATCATAGGAATTTTGCACACACCTTGCTTTCGGGAACTTTTTCTCCAAGACCCAACATGGAATTAACAATGTCATTTAGTTTGCTAAAGAAATCTATGAATGATTCATTTTCTTTCATATGGATTTCTTCAAATGTTGTTGTAAGGATTTAAATCTTAGATTTCTTGACAATGTTAGTTCTTTTGTGTGTCATTTCAAGTACATCCCAAGCTTTTTTTGTTGTATCACATGAGATGTTTCTTTTAAACTCGTCTGGTGATAAAACACAAGTGATAACATTAAGTGCTTTTACATTAGCACTACTTTCACATTTCAAACCCGGAGTCCAAAGAATATAAACTTGTACCCTCTGACATTCTTAATTCCCTCATAGACCAATTTAGGGTATACATCATTCTAGTCTGAGTCATCTAATCCGTGGGCTCACTTTGAAGAATAGACAGGTGACGGTGTATGTTCAAGGGGATGACTATCAACATATGTCTGAATGGGATATTAAACTTTATAATGCCCACCTGGACTTTCACATTATCCCAGGTATTTTGAAGTTTCTTCTTCTTATGCTCTTTAATTTTCTCCTAAAGCTCTTGGTTCTTCGACTTGTTGTGCTTCCTTTTGGAGAAAGAGGGAGGCAGTGTATTTTCTCTATCGTGTGAGAGCGTGAGATCAGTGCGAAGATTAACTGTTGATTTCAGCCATGTCTCCCAATCAATCTCTCGTCCTAGTTGAAAGGACGAGCTATAATGTCCTAGAGAGGATGGGGGGGGGGGGGGGGAACCGCTTGAGTTGAAGTAGGAATATGCCAATATGTCCTAGAGGGGGGTAAATAGGACTTTTTAAAGTTTTATGATGTATTTAAAAATCCTATTACACTAATCCTATCAGATATACACTTATCAAGATTACTCAAATGTAACTCTACTGGCTTCCAAGCCTTGTAGAGGATCCAATCACAAACTGTTTGAAAGATAAACAAACTTGCGTACAGATAATGATGGATAAGACTGTGTGTGTATATGAGGTGAGATCTTAAACAATCAAATATAAAGGTATGTAAGGAATATCACACAATGAAAGATAATAACAAACTCAAACACAGTCATTTTTATAGTGGTTCGACTACTTGTCTACTCCACTCCTGGCTGTCGCACTCAACCCTTGAGTGTACCAGATTTCACTAAGGAGGTTTTCCAGGGTTCACCTCAAACCTAAGGTTTTAAATCAGGTTCACCTTCAACCTTTACACGGAGGTTTCTACTTGGTTCACCTCTAACCCTGGAGTTTTGCTGGTGCACTCCTAACCAGATGTTTATGCCCACACAGAGCAAGGGTCCACACAACACACCCAGATGTTTATGCTCTCCATAGAGCAAGGGTCCACACAACGCACCCACAAAGTACACTCCCGCCAGAGGCCTCCTATGAGGACTTCAAAGGGTGAGCAACACTTCAGACCCAATCCTAGAAAGGAATGATCACAAGTGTCCTCTGGACTCTAAGTACTTACAGATAAGTTGATGAGTCCCATTTAACACAGTGATGAAGATCTCCTTCTTATTGTTGAAGAGTCTTCAGCTCCCTTGATCCACAACACAAAAGATAAACCAGTACTTGGCTTCGGGTTGGGTCAAGGTTAGGACAGAAATCCACTCTCTTAGAATTTTCATATAAGGAAGATAGAGTGATTCTTGTCATCTATTCATCCAAGGCATCCTAGCTTAATGATATGTTATTAAAATAGTTGTTGAAGGATCCTTGAATGTAGAAGTTCATTTCTCAATCCACTCTATTGAATGTCAATGAATGAGAGTGGATTGGAAGTGAACTCCCGTGAGAGAAAGGGCTTTAGGTATATGATCTAGAGGTAAAACACACAAAAGCACTCTCTTCTTTCTCTGCCAGCAATATGGACAAGTCTCTCTTTATATAGGCAAAAGGTTCCAACGGATATAAAATGGTCATATTTATGACAGAGTTCGATATCATCGAGAAGAGTCGATATCATCGAGCGTATACTCTCGATGGGATCGACTGTCCGTTTGATAACACAAACTCAAATGTCATACGCTTTTGAAATCTATTGTCAGCTGGTCGATGGGATCGATACTGGTGTCGATGTTATCAGATTTCAAACTCCGATTCTATCGATACTGGGATCGATCTATCAACATTTGAAAAGGAGAGAGACTATTCAAAATATCTCACGTTTTATAGGATATGATCGAGGGTCGACCGATGTCATCGGAATTTGAATGTCGATGATATCGAGACCGTGTCGATGGGATCGATAAATCGTATAAATTTACCTATAAGCATGCTGGACAGTTTGTGTCTAGTCTCGATCCAATCGACCAGGACTCGATAGCATCGACATAAGAATATCGATTTTCTCGAGTGGCCCTCGATCAAAGTTAAAAACATCTTGAAATATTTGCTGGAAGAAATGCGCGCCCACTGTTGATATGATCGATTGACTTCCGATATGATTGATATTTGAATTCAGATTGAATTAGAACAGTCATCGATATATCGAAGCTCATAGTAGTTTTCTTTAGTAAAATAGGGGAGCCGAAAATCTGCTTGTCGATATTATCGAGACACTTTGGATGGACTCGATGTTTGAATATCGATGATATCGATAAATCCGCTCAGATGAGTATGCGGTTGCTGGACACTTTTAGTCCTCTTATCAATAGTATCGATTAAGTGTCGAGGACATCGATAGAGCAGGTCGATCATATCAAAAGGTGTATCGATACAATCGTCAGGGCAAGCAAACTTAGAGATTTTTCTACTGTTTGAAAAAGTTCACTTACCCAAAAACCCTCATGTATTCTAAGTTGATTTTAAGGGTTTTAATCACCTGGTGTTTTGGGATATGGGATGTGAGGCTATGATTTAACTATGACGAGCTTTCACACATCCGGTTTAGGCAGACGCTTGAATTGTTCTTCTTATTAGGCTCTGTAGCTCGACTGACTCAACTCTCACGGTAGTTGACAAACCAGGGCACTAGTAGGTGCACTTTCAAAAGTGCCCTTGCTAGTGCCCTGCTTTGTCAATTAGCGTGTGTATTGAGTCAGTCGAACTGCAGAACCTCACAGGAAGATCTATTCAAGTGTCTGTCTCAACCGGATGTGTGAAAGATCGTCATAGGTAAATCTAAGCCCCACATCCCATGTCCCAAAACACCAGGTGATTAAAACCCTTAAAAACAAGTTAAAATATATTAGGGTTTTTAGGTAAGAGAACTTCTTTAAACATCAGAAAATCTCTAAGCTTTCTTGCCCTCTTAATTGTATCAATACACATATCGATATAATCGACCTATACTGTCGATGTCCTTGGAAGCTGAATCAATCATATCTAATAAGGACTTATTGTGTCCAGCAATCAAATACATATATGGACAGAATTATCGATGTATCGACACACTTATCGATATCATCGATATTTGATTCTCAAGCCCATCGAAGGTGGTTTGATAACATCGACTGGCAGTTCCAACGCCCCTATTTTTCAAAGAAAATCTCAAAATCCTTCGATATATCGATGCTCTTCCCAATAAGATTTTAAATCAAATTTTGTTAATATCGAAAATCCATCGATGATATCGATAGTGGGCGCGCATGTCTTCCAGCAAATATTTAAGGTCGCTTTGTATCATTGATTGAGAGTAACTCAAGGAAAACGGTATTCATATGTCAATGATATCGAGGCCGAGTCGATTGAATCAATAATGGACACAAACTGTCCAGTGAGATTACTAGAAAATCCATGAGGTTTATCGATGCATCGAGACTGTCTCTAATATCATCGATATAAAAATTCTGATGACATCGGTTGACCCTCGATCATATCCTAAAACTTGAAATATTTCTTGACTAGTCTCTCTCATTTTTCAAATATCTATAGATCGATCCAAGTATCAATAGAATCGGAGTTCGAAATCTGATGATATCGACACCTGATCGATCTCATCGACCAGTTGGTAAGAGATTTCAAAAGCATATGACATGTGAGTTTATGCCATCGAGCAGATCATTGATACTATCGAGAGTATACGCTCGATGATATCAACATTGCTCGATGATATCAAACTCTGACATAAATGTGACCATTTTATATCCGTTGGAACCTTTTGCCTATATAAAGAGAGACTTGTTCATATTGCTGGTAGAGAAAGTAGAGAGTGCTTTTATGTGTTTTACCTTTAAATCATATACCCAAAGCCCTTTCTCTCACGTGAGTTCATCATCCAATCCACCCTCATCATTAACATTTAATATAGTGGATGGGGGAATGAACTTCTGCATTCAAGAATCCTTCAGCTACCATCTTAATGGCACATCATTATGCTGGGATGCCTTGAATGCTTGGATGATTGGAATTGCTCTGTCTTCTTTATAGGAAAATATTTAGAGAGTAGGATTCCATCATAACCTTGACCCAACCTGTAGCCTTATACTGGTACATCATTTGCTGCAGATCATGGGAGCTGAAGACTCTTCATCAATAAGGAGGAGATCTTTGCCAACATGTTAAAAGGAACTCATCAACTTATCTGTAAGTATCTAGAGTTCAGAGGACCATTTGATCATTCCTTTGTAGGATTTGGTTTAAGGTGTTTCTCACCCTTGAAGTCCTCTAGGAGGCCTCCGGCAGGAGTGTACATGGTGGGTGCGTTGTGTAGACCCCTGCTCTGTGGAGAGCATAAACATTTGGTTTGAAGTGAACCAGTAAAACCTTCGGTTTGAGGTGAACCGGGTAAAACCTTGAGTTTTGAGGTGAACCGAGTGAAACCTCTATTAGGGTCTTAGGGAAGATCCTTGGACAGTGTGCCTAAATGTGGGTGCGATGTGTTGACCCTTGCTCGTGAGAGCGTAAATAGTCAGCCTCAGTATAGGTTGTAAAGGTTGACGGTGAACCTGATTTAAAACCTTAGGTTAGAGGTGAACCATGTGAAACCTCCTTAGTGAAATTCGGTACACTCGAGGGTTGAGTGTGGTTACCAGGAGTGGAGTAGACAAGTAATCGAACCATTATAAAAATGACTGTGTTTGTGATTGATATTCTTTTGTTTGTGTGACTTGCTTTATTATCACAATATCTGAATATCTGAGATCACACCTCACACACATACACAGTCATATCCAGCATGAACTTAGTTCTATATTGCTATCTTTTGAATATTTTGTGATTGGATCCTCTACTAGGCTTGGAAGCTAGTAGAGTTACATTTGAGTAATCCTGATAATTGTCTATCTGATAGGATTAGTGTAATAGGATTTTTAAAATACATTGTAAGTCCTATTCACCTCCCTCTAAGATATATTGGCATATTCCTACTTCAACTCAAGCAGTTTTCACGACTATTTCAATTGGTATCAGAGCGGGTCTCTCTTTAAGGGCTTCATCGTCTAGAGAGTGATCTTGACTGAAGTTTAGGAATATGGCCAAAGAAGAGGGCTCATCAGTCACTAGACCTCCAGTATTTGATGGTTCAAATTACGCATATTGGAAGGCTAGAATGCACTACTTCCTGAGATCTTTGGATCATGATGTTTAGGATGTTGTTGAAAAGGGTTATGTGTTACCATCTAAAGAGATCTTACTTGAGGGTGGCACTCCCATCACTATACCCAAACCCAAAGAAAAGTGGACGATGTTTGACGAAGAAAAATGAACTTCTGAACCAAAAGCAATGAACGCCATCTACTGTGTCGTGTCTCAGGATATATTCAATCAGATAAGTATGTGTGAGACATCTAAGGAAGCATGGGATTTACTGGAAACAACCCATGAAGGCACAAGTACTATGAAGAGGTCTAAACTATAACTTCTAACTTCACAGTTAAAAAATCTCAGGATGGAAGAGCATGAGACATTTATGGAGTTTTTCATCAAGTTGAATATTATTTGTAACTTCATGGGTGAATTGGGAGAAAAAGTTCTGATACTAAAAATATGTACGAAAATCTTAAGATCCCTACCAGAACGGTTTAATCTCAAAGTAAAAACAATCGAGGAGTGTAGAAATATTGATAAGATAAAAGTAGAAGAAATGTTAGGTTCCCTACAAACTTTTGAACTACACTTCACTCAATCCCAAAAATCCAAAAACAATCCTAAAAATAAGAAAACAAAACGTGAGGACAGTGAGAGTGAAAAAGAAGATGAAGATGAGGAAGTGACTTTGCTGGCGTAAAGATTCAAAAGATTCTTTCAGAAGAATCATGGTCGTCCTTCAAGAGGAAGAAAGGTGAATAACAAACCTTCTACAGGAAAATTTGGTAAAAGAACTAAAGAACCACAATGCTATGCCTGTTATGAATATGAAAACCTATCTACTAAATGCCCAAACAGAAAAACTAAGGGCAAAACAATGGTCGCCATGTGGGATAATACAGAAGAGTCAAATTCATAATCCAGTGACTCAGAGAGCGATGAAGATCAGAAATCATTGAAAATCCTTATGGTCTCCACTACTCCAATCATTCCCAATGAATCTGGAAATGAAGAGGAACAACAAGCCATCGAATCATCTCCGTCTGATAATGAGGAAACTAAAGAGGAAGAAGAAGTTGAAAAGGATAAACTGCAAGATGCTTATAATCAACTGTATATTTATAACATCCATATCCTTAAAAGGCTTGGTATGTCTGAAAACAAACAGGAATTGTTATAGAAAGACTTGGATAAAACCTTGAAAATTAACACACATTTAATCAATGATTTGCAACAATATCAATTAGACAATGATAAGTTATAAAGAGAAAACCTATCCTTGAAAACGGAATTATCAAAACTTATGAACCAGGATGAATTGTTAAGAGATGATAATGCGCAACTCAAGAATGAGAATCACTCACTTAGCATTGACTTAGAAAAATCCAAGAGATTTGCTGAAATTAACTACAAATTTTCCCAAAGTGGTGAGAAGCTAGAAAAGTTATTAGGGATGGGAAGACAAGGAAGAGACAAGAGTGGCTTAGGATATGAGTAAATTAAAAAGAAAACTGGAAATAAAGCTCCAACAAAATTGGCTGCTTTAGGTAGCAATATGGGAATTTTTCTAGTTTGTTATTTATGTGGTGATGTGGGTCATTATAAGTTTAAATTCTTGGCACCAAGACGGATCTCACATAACTCTGATCGAAATCACATTGGAAAATTCAAATCAATCAGGGAAACACTGAATGATGAAAGTCCTCCAAGAAGAAACATCCATCCATCACCACCTAAAGAAAAGGACAGAATGAAGAAATCTGTCTCACAATGGGTAGTAAAAGAAAAATTGAATTGCTTAATGATTAATTTTCATATACCCTGAAATATCGATCAGAAAAAGAAACAAGTCCAGATCATGCATCTAAATTTGGAAATTTGCTGAAATGATGTAATTTTGCTGAGCTCAAAAAGATATAACTGAGGTTCCAGACCTCCATCCTTGTATATAAACATTAGTTGTGAGTTGTACAAAGATTGTACAAAATTTTGGATATGTCTCATTCAAGAATGGAACATTCCATCCTTGATGATTGTCAGCCTGAGAATGAATGAGCAAAGCTTGAAATCAATATATCATTCTCGATTAATCGATTGAGGATCGATATCATCGATGTCCCTAAAGAATATGAATAGTCAAGTGATCATGGATGACATCGGTAACTGTCTCAATAGCATTGATCAGCAACTTATCGATATCATTGAAACAATGATCAATAAAATCGACAGATGGCACTCGATAAATATCGGCGTGGCGAAAAAATGCTGTTTTATTTTCAAGGGTTTTCGGTCATCTTCTTTACTCGATTTTCGACACCTCCTCAACCGGCACCACCTCCTCCGGCTAGCCAACGTTCAGCAAAATACACCAACGGAAAACCGATTCATGAAAGAAAAGTTGACAGGAGTTTCTTAGCACCTTACAATCTGGAACCCTTACTTGCTACGATTGGTTGGCTACCCATTCTAAATTTTGGTGGGCTGTGCCAGCTTGAACTAACATGCAACTTCCTGTCCGCGTGTCACTCTCCTGTATCTAATCCTCCCTCGTCATGGTCGATCTGGATGGTGATGAGGTGTTAATCACCCATGCTATAATGGCCAACATTCTCGATCTAGAAATGGCACCAGAAGGCCTTCCAGAGATGGATCTCGATCATCCTGATGTCCGATCCATGGTAACCAAGTACCTATGCAATAATAGAGATATCCCCTGACACAGAGGGAATGCATTGAAATCCAGGTACATGGAGCCCCGATTTCAGATTCTGCATGGTATCTTCACCATAAATCTGTATCCAAGAAGTACCAACAGATTCGATCTCACAGGATTCATGGTTGTTGAGGGTCAAATATTGCATATCAGACCCAGTAATTGCCTGGATTTATGAGCATGATACCGTTTAACGGCCCGATCTAACCGTGTTTGTGATGCAGGGCGTATTTATGAGCCTGGACTGGAATAGGGTGCTTAAATCATGAAATTAACGCTCTGATGTCACCAAGGTTAGGTAAAAACTCCAAGGGACCGAGATCAACGGATTTACATGCCAGGGATCCACGAAAATTGAGAAACTGAAGCTTAAGTGGCCCAAAATTGGTCCGGAATGCAAGATCACGGGGATCCCATCATCCATTCAGCTCGAAACTTCATACATGGTCTGAGAAACATAAATTAACCGTACACGTCGAATTTCAGCCATTGGATCCCAGTAGAAGTGGCTCAATGGACAGGTCAGCCTATAAACCGTTAATTTTGGGCCCACATGACATCTGGATATGCCTAAATTTTGGACTCAATGCCTTAAATGATATGGAAGAATGGATGGACGGAACGGATTTTGTAAATACATCATGATGGACCCCACATATGCACTGCACAGTGTGAACGTGTTCCAGCTGTGCACCCATTCACTCGTAGTCGGTCAGCAGGCACCTAGTCTTTACACTGCCCGTCCAGTTTTTGATAGTATGGCCCACTTATCATCTAGTTCGATGATCCGGACCGTCCATTAACTCCGGAGGACAGCCATGACCCTCTCCAAGCTCGCCTTTTTGGCCCATGCGCTTGTACGTACATGAATAGTCAGAAAATGAAGGATGAACGACGAAAGTAAAACATCAGTGGACCACGTCAAAAACAATTCAAAACCATCCATTCCTGACCGGTTTTTCACCAGGAATCCAATGAACGGATCAGATTTCTTATAAAACATCAATATGGGGCCCACCGAACACGTCAGCGCGTGTACGTACGTAAGCCTACGCACGCCCGTGGAAAACCAGATTTTCTGGCCCTTTGTGGCCCACTATCTTTGATCATATTGATAATCCAAACCGTCCATCATGTAGCTCATCCAAAAATGCCCCAAGGGACGTTGGTTCTTTGGAAAAGAAGCGAGGAAAGTGGGAGGTTTAATGGCTGTTTTCTTGACTACGTAAACAGCCTTATGGAGGAACCGACTCCAACAGCCGACTTTGGCCACCCTTATAAAAGAAAAGAGAGAGAGAACGTGGAGAAGGGAGCTGAGGATCTTGGTAGGGGTCGTGGAGGCTAGGAAAATAAGAGAGTTATTTTTTTTTCTTTTTCTTTTTCTTTCTTTTTCTTTTTATTTTATTTTACTTTGTTAAGAGATCTCGTCCACTCCTATGTGGCTGAACCTCTTAGCCAGGGCTAAGAGGTGAAGCCTGTAGCGTGATGGGAGACTTTGTTTGAGCTTTTTATTTACACTGAACTGATTTTAAATATAGTTTAATTAATGGGATGTTTTTAGTCTTTAATGGTCTGTTGTGACTGAAATTATATTGGGTCTGTAATGGCTTTGAGCGTGTTCTTTTTCCTTTTATGTTTATGACGTCAGGAAGCCCTGTTGTTCACCATAGTCTCCTGGGCATGGTCGGATGAAGGTACCCTTCCTAACCTTCATACATGTGATTGATTGGTAATTAGTTTAATTCTGTTGTTTGCTTTATCTCCTGGGCATGGTTTGGTGATGGAATCCATTCTAATTCATATACCTTTCATCTCTTGAAAACTATATTAATGACAGTTCAGTTTAATTTCTATAAAGCAGGCATAAGATCTCCCTAATCTCTACAAGTGGATCCTCTGAATCCCTAGTTTCTCTTCTCTGATTTCTCTTAATTTTTTTATTAATATTTCACAATTATTTCTCAATCATAACTCAATTTAGATTTCATCTCATTCTAGTGAGTTTCAGATAACTTACAGATATCAGTCCCTTGGGAGTCGACCTCGGTCTTACCGAGTTTATTACTACATCACAACCCTGCACTTGGGGAGTGAACAAGTTTTTGGCGCCGTTGCCGGGGACTGACGGTTGCATTTCTGAAATTAACTAATCTTAGGATTAGTTTAAGATTAGGATTTCTCTAATTTTAGGTTAGATTATTTTTATGGATTTATAGAAACTAACGTATTTGTTTTGTAGGATTTTAAGATAGAAACTTCTAATTCAGTAAGCTCTTTCTAATTTCTACTTTTTATTCCCTTTTATTACTTTCTAGTTTAAGATTTTCCTAATTAATTTTCTACTTTCTTTTTTTAAGAATTTCTTCTTTTTATTTAGAAATTAGTTTACTTCTAATTAGGAATTTTCTATTCTTAGACTTTCTATTTCTAGAAACTAACTTGTTTTGGTTGTTTTGTAGGTTTTTAACTTAGGGACCCCAATTTGGTAACTTCTTTCCAACCCTCTCTTCTTTTTCTAGATTTTTATTTCCTCTCTTAGGATTAGGTTTAGAATTTGAGGACTGCGAGTGTTTCATGCCCAAGTGGGCCCGTGACAACAGTCGACGTCTCTTAACGGAAGAAGGATTAGTTGAGGGGCTGACTGTCCATCGCAGGACTAGACACCACTTGAATTCCCCTGAGTTAGTTGAGGTTATGGCTGAAAATCAACCTCAAGCACTACCCCAACTTAGGGTAGAAGAAGTACAAGCTGAGAATGAGGTGCATCAGGCACCCCTGCCTCATACTTTACGAGATTATTTACAACCGACAAGGGTAAGCACGCCCTCATGCATGGTTTTTCCAAAAAATACGGGATACATGAATATCAAGCTAGGGGTGATCCAACTCCTTCCTAAATTTCATGGGCTTGAATCTGAAGAACCATATCTGCACTTGAAAGAGTTTGATGAGATTATTACTACTTTATATTTTTCAAACGTGTCTGAGGACATAGTTAGGATAAAACTCTTTCCCCTTTCTTTGAAAGAAAAAGCTAAGACGTGGTTACATTCACTACATCCTAGATCTATTGGCACATGGAATGATATGCAGAGGGAATTCATAAAGAAATTTTTTCCACATCATAAAACGATTACCCTTAGAAAAGCAATCATGAACTTCACCCAAAAGGAAGATGAAAAATTCTTCCAATGTTGGGAAAGGTTCAAGGATCTTGTCAATTCATGTCCACAACACGGCTTTGAAACGTGGCACATTACAAATTTTTTCTATGATGGACTGACATCTTCCATGCGCCAATTGATTGAGACAATGTGTAATGGAGAATTCATGAATAAAGATGTCAATGAGGTATGGGATTACCTCGATAGCCTTGCTGAAAAAACACAATCATGGGACCATTACCCAAATTCGAATACCACGTCTAGGCTGACTCAATCTAAGGAGAAAGGTGGATTGTATCTCTTAAAAGAAGAAGATGTTCTTAATTATAAAGTGACTAATCTCATAAGAAAATTCGAGGCGATGGAAGGAAAGAAGGATAAGGTTAATGAAATTATTTTTGGCATCTGTGATTGCAACATTCACACAACTGAAAATTATCTTACAATACCTGCCTTTCGAAAAGTGTTGAATGAACAAGCCAATGCAGTAAATAACTATAAGCCAATGCAGTAAATAACTATAAAAAACCTTTCAATGGACCTACCTCTAATACGTACCATCCTGGTTGGAAAAATCATGCAAATTTTAGTTGTAGAAATGGACAAACTGCTATCCTTCAAGGGTTCTTTAATCAGAGTAAACCCTTACTCTGAAGCCCCTTCTCGGGAGTCATCACTGACCGAGTAAACCCTTACTCTGAAGCCCCTTCTTTCACAGATCTTGAATGTTTACCATTAGGAGAGGAGCTGAAAATTGAACCGAAGTTTGAGACTTCGGAATGTGTTAAGACTACACCACTTCTTGAAAATTTTTCTCAATTTGATCTACTTGTAGTCTCTGATTCACCATGGGACACTAACTTTGGAACTTTTTCTGACACGAGTGAATCGTACATACTTTGGATACCTCAGGCGAATCAACGACAAATTTTTAATGAGGTACATAAGTATCTCTAGAAAGTCAAGCTCCAGGGCATCCAAGCCTATTGTAAAAAGGGCTTCTGGATGATCCTGTTGAGGAACTTACTGAGAAACTTATCAAGATATTGGCCGGAAGAGGAACCCTACGGCATGGTCAAGTAGTTTTTCTCTGCTTTCATAGGACTAGGGTAGTTTGTTTTATGCTGTTCTATGTTAGATGGTTTTATGCTATTAGGTTAGTTTGCTTCCTACATTATTTTCGGATAGTTTGCTTTCGTGTTTTCACTCTCATGCTGACTGGCTTTCATACTGAGATCTCTATGGAAAACTCTCTCTCGATTTGTTATCCAGGTACTATCTTCCCATCACTTGTCATTTACTTTTGATGTCCCATATGCACTGCATGCTTATTCTTTTACATTGAGGATAATGTAGATTTTAGGTTGGGGGTGGGAGATTAGGTTACCTAATCAATATTTTCTTAGTCTTGAGCAAAATTTGAGAAATTTTTATAAAATTTTCTGGAAATTCTTGTGAATTCGAAGCGATTTTGACATCCATCTGTGAGTTAGAATTTCAAGATACGTGATGTTGGTAATTTATGACTCTTGGATTCAGTATCTGTTAGATTTCACAGTCAAGATTGAATTGTTAATCCAGAATTAAAAGTTGTAAACATTGATTGAGTCATGATTTCACATGTCACATCTCGCTTTCACATTAAGGTTTCAGTTTGATATTGAAGGGTTAACTTGGTAATGACTAAGCATATAAGGAACCAGCCTAAAAAAATTTACTCGTCATGATCAATTGAAAAAAAAAAAAAAAAAAAAAAATGGATATCTTCCGAAAGGGTTGGGCGAATAATCTTCACCATAGGTTTGCTCCCTATAAGTGTAGATTTAATTCCCCATGGATGATATGAGAAAAGGGTTGGGTATATATTCTTCACCATAGGTTTGCTCCCTGTAGGTGAGGATTTGATTCCTCTTCTTGGCATTACTCTTACTGGAAAAATCAAAGGCTGAAAAAAAAAAGAAAAAAAAAAAGAGAGAAGAAGAATGATTTATGAGGCGCGTTTTAAGTTTAGGTTTTGGGTGTCCTGAATGCTCTATTGGTTACCAATGATATCTTAAAATAATGAATTGAATTTGAAAGATGATAAGCCGAGATTACAGTATACGCCCATGGATCTTAATGTTCAAAATTATTCTAACTGATGGATTAACACTTGAACTTGATGATGAATTTTACTGTGCGTTTGATTCCAGGGGAGGAAGTAATGCCCAACATTCATGAATATTAGAATTTTAGTATCTGGATTGTTTTTCAAAAATCACTCGAGTTCATAGAAATTTTCTTGTAATTCTTAACTTATTTTCGTATACTTTGCTCGAGACTAGCAAGATGCTAGTTGGGGGTTGTGTTGAGGGTCAAATATTGCATATCAGACCCAGTAATTTTCTGGATTTATGAGCATGATACCGTTTAACGGCCCGATCTAACCGTGTTTGTGATGCAGGGCGTATTTATGAGCCTGGACAGGAATAAGGTGCTTAAAGCATGAAATTAACGCTCTGATGTCACCAAGGTTAGGTAAAACCTCCAAGGGACCAAGATCGACGGATTTACATGCCAGGAATCCACGAAAATCGAGAAACTGAAGCTTAAGTGGCCCAAAATTGGTCCGGAATGCAAGATCACGGGGATCCCATCATTCATTCGGATCGAAACTTCATACATGGTCTGAGGAACATAAATTAACCGTACACGTCGAATTTCAGCCATTGGATCCCAGTGGAAGTGGCTCAATGGACAGATCAGCCTATAAACCGTGAATTTTAGGCCCACATGACATCTGGATATGCCTAAATTTTGGACTCAATGCCTTAAATGATATGGAAGAATGGATGGACGGAATGGATTTTAAAAATACATCATGATGGACCCCACATATGCACTGTATATGCATAGTGTGAACGTGTACCAGCTGTGCACCCATTCACTCGTAGTCGGTCAGCAGGCGCTGACCGACAAAAGTTTGAAAATTTCCAAAACGAGCAGCGTGTTTACGTTACCCGTCCGGTTTTTGATAGTATGGCTCACTTATCATCTAGTTCGATGATCCGAACCGTCCATTAACTCCGGAGGACGGCCACGCCCCTCTCTAAGCTTGCCTTTTTGGCCCATGTGCTTGTACGTACATGAATAGTCAGAAAACGCAGGATGAACGACAGAAGTAAAACATCAGTGGACCACGTCAAAAATAATTCAAAACCATCCATTCCTGACCAATTTTTCACCAGGAATCCAATGAACGGATCATATTTCTTATAAAACATGAATATGGGGCCCACCAAACACGTCAGCGCGTGTACGTGCATAAGCCTACGCACGCCCGTGGAAAACTAGATTTTCTAGCCCTTTGTGGCCCACTATCTTTGATCATATTGATAATCCAAACCGTCCATCATGTAGCTCGTCCAAAAATGCCCCAAGGGACGTTGGTTCTTTGGAAAAGAAGCGAGGAAAGTGGGAGGTTTAATGGATGTTTTCTTGACTGCGTAAACAGCCTTATGCAGGAACCGACTCCAACAGCCGACTTTGGCCGCCCATATAAAAGGAAAGAGAGAGAGAACGTGGAGAAGGAAGCTGAGGATCTTGGCAGGGGCCATGGAGGCTAGGCAGATAAGAGAGTTATTTTTTTTCTTTTTCTTTTTCTTTCTTTTTCTTTTTATTTTATTTTTCTTTGTTAAGAGATCTCGTCCACTCGTGTGTGGCTGAACCTCTTAGCCATGGCTAAGAGGTGAAGCCTGTAGCGTGATGGGAGACTTTGTTTGAGCTTTTTATTTACACTGAACTGATTTTAAATATAGTTTAATTAATGGGATGTTTTTAGTATTTAATGGTCTGTTGTGACTGAAATTACAATGGGTCTGCAATGGCTTTGAGCGTGTTCTTTTTCCTTTTATATTTATGACGTCAGGAAGCCCTGTTGTTCACCATAGTCTCCTGGGCATGGTTTGGTGATGGAATCCATTCTAATTCATATACCTTTCATTTCTTGAAAACTATATTAATGATAGTTCAGTTTAATTTCTATAAAGCAAGCGTAAGATCTCCCTAATCTTTATAAGTGGATCCTCTGAATCCCTAGTTTCTCTTCTCTGATTTCTCTTAATTTTTTTATTAATATTTCACAATTATTCCTCAATCACAACTCTATTTAGATTTTATCTCATTCTAGTTAGTTTCAGATAACGTACAGATATCAATCCCTTGGGAGTCGACCTCGGTCTTACCGAGTTTATTACTACATCACAACCCTGCACTTGGGGAGTGAACAAGTTTTTGATTCTATTGCAAGAGAGACAATGATGTGAAGTGTCTGCCTCAACCGGATGTGTGGAAGCTCGCCATAGGTAAATCTAAGCCTCACATCCCATGTCCCAAAACACCAGGTAATTAAAACCCTTAAAAATAAGTGAAAATATATTAGGGTTTTTGGGTAATAGAACTTCCTTAAACATCAGAAAATCTCTAAGTTTTCTTGCCCTATCGATTGTATCGATACACATATCGATATAATCAACCTGCGTTGTCGATGTCTCGGAAGCTGAAACAATCAATCGAATGAGGACTTATTGTGTCCAGCAATCAAATACATATATGGACAGAATTATCAATGTATCGACACACTTATCGATATCATCAATATTTGATTCTTGAGCCCATCGAAGGTGGCTCAATAATATTGACAGGCAGTTTTGGCACCCCTGTTTTTCAAAGAAAATCTCAAAATCCTTCGATATATCGATGCTCTTCCCAATAAGATCTTAAATCAAATCTCGATAATATCGGAAGTCCATCGATGATATCGATAGTGGGCGCATGTCTTCTAGCAAATATTTCAGGTCACTTTGTATCTTTGATCGAGGGCCACTCAAGGAAATTGATATTCATATGTTAATGATATCGAGGCCGAGTCGATTGAATCGATAATGGAAATAAACTGTCCAGTGAGATTACTGGAAAATCCATGAGGTTTATTGATGCATCGACACTGCCTCCAATATCATCGATATACAAATTCCAATGACATCGGTTGACCCTCGATCATATCCTAAAACCTGAAAATTTCTTAACTAGTCTCTCTCATTTTTCAAATGTCGGCAGATCGATCCAAGTATTAATAGAATTGGAGTTCAAAATCCGATGTTATTGACACCTGATCTATCCCATCGACCAGCTGGCAAGAGGTTTCAATAGCATATGACATGTGAGTTTGTGTCATCGAGGAGATCGTCGATACTATCGAGAGTATACGCTCGATGATATCGACACTACTCGATGATATCGAACTCTGTCATAAATGTGACCGTTTTATATCCGTTGGAACCTTTTGCCTATATAAAGAGAGACTTGTTCATATTGATAGTAGAGAAAGTATAGAGTGCTTTTATGTGTTTTACATTTAGATCATATACCCAAAGCCCTTTCTCTCACAGGAGTTCATCCTCCAATCCACCATCATCATTGACATTTAATAGAGTGGATAGGGGAATAAACTTTCGCATTCAAGCATCCTTCAACTACCATCTTAATGGAAAACTATTAAGCTGGGATGCCTTGAATGCTTAGATGATTGGAATTGCTCTATCTCCTTTATAGGAAAATATTTAGAGAGTAGGATTCCATCATAACCTTGACCTAACTTGTAGCCTTATATTGGTACATCATTTGTTACGGATCAAGGGAGGTAAGACTCTTCATCAACAAGGAGGAGATCTTCGCCAACATGCTAAAAGGGACTCATCAACTTATCTGCAAGTATCTAGAGTCCAGAGGACCCTTTGATCATTCCTTTGTAGGATTCGGTCTAAGGTGTTTCTTACCCTTTAAGTCCTCTAGGAGGCCTCTGGCGGGACCGTACCTGGTAAGTGCATTGTGTGGACCCTTGCTCTGTGGAGAGCATAAAAATCTGGTTTGAGGTGAACCAGTAAAACCTTCAGTTTGAGGTGAACCGGGTAAAACCTTGGATTTTGAGGCGAACCGAGTGAAACCTCTATTAGGGTCTTTGGGAAGATCCTTGGCCAATGTGCCAAAATGTGGGTGCGATGTGTTGACCCTTGCTCATGAGAGCATAAACAGTCAGCCTTAGTGTAGGTTGTAAAGGTTGAAGGTGAACTTGATTTAAAACCTTAGGTTAGAGGTGAACCATGTGATACCTTCTTAGTGAAATCCGGTACACTCAAGGGCTAAGTGCGGTTACCGGGAGTGGAGCAGACAAGTAGTCGAACCACTATAAAAATGACTGTTTGCGATTGATATTCTTTTATTTGTGTGACTTACTTTATTATTTCAATATCTGAATATCTGAGATCACATCTTACATACATACACAGTCATATCCAGCATGAACTAAGTTCTATATTGCTATCTTTTGAATAGTTTGTGATTGGATCCTCTACTAGGCTTGGAAGCCAGTAGAGTTACATTTGAGTAATCCTGATAATTGTCTATCTGATAAGATTGGTGTAATAGGATTTTTAAAATACATTATAAAACTTTAAAAAGTCCTATTCATCCCCCTCTAGGACATATTGGCATATTCCTACTTCAACTCAATCGGTTTTGACTGCTATTTCAGGGGGTGGGGGGGGAGGGGTGAATCGAACAATGTCAAATATTTTGATACAATGCGGAATAATAAATGAATTAAATATAATTTTACAAAGTATTGAATTCTTGATATCAAATAGTTCGTAGGACAACTTCACACCTAAAAGATTTAGGTAGGACAACCTTTTTTCATGATGTCTTTGAAATCAAAATATTAAACTATTGTAATGAATAAATAAATCACAATAATAGTAAAAATAATAATATCCAATCACCACAATGCACAAACGAGTTATAATGGTTCAGTGCCTCAATGCAACCTACTCCACTCCCAAATTACTACACTTGCAATTTCAACTTTCACTATTTTAAGGTTTTTCAAGGTCACTTAACAAACCTTATACAGTTATTGTAATTTTCATTGGCTATTACAATCAAACCCACTTTGTGATTTTACAGGGTCACCACAAACAAACCCGCTGAGATTTTCGGGCTATCTCAGAAAAACCCAAAATGAAATAATTTAAAGGATAATACTTATCTTTAATTTGTTGAGTCGAAGTCGTAGTTGTAGCTTAAATGTAGTGATCTTCTTTTTAGGATATTGATGAAGTCTTTATATGAGTTCATCCCAAAAAGATATAAAGGGATCTAATAGATTTTTAATAAATTGAATGAAACCCTATCGCTACAGATTCGATTCTCCCTTTTCTCAAAGTAGAGTATGGATTACTTTATCTAAAACAATTTAATCTAACTTTGAGAAGGAGGATAGAATAAGCTAATAAAAAATAAGAATTACAACAAAAATAGCTTGAGAAGTCTTGAAGAATCTCTCTTTATAACATAATATGAAACTATGAATTTTCATGGTTTAAAAAGTAAGATAAAGCCTCTTTTTATAGCCAAGGATCTGTGTAGATCGGCTGGCTCGAGAATATGTTCAGCTGGCCAAACTTCAAAGATTATATTCCAACGGACCTTAGATATTGTAGGATAAAATATTTCAAAACTTCGGCTTGCCCAAGCCCAAGTTCGGCTAGCCGAACACCAGGTTCGGGTGGCCAAGCAGGAGGTTTGACTGGCCTAACTGGCCAAAAATTCAATTTTTGTTCCATTATTTGAAACATGACCGAACCCACCTTAGGCTGGGCGAAAGAATGTTCCGCTAGTTGAACCTACTGCAAAAAGATCTTTTAAGATCTATCTTTTTGACCGAATCTTGTAAGGTTGGTCCAAATAGTTATGCTAGCTGAACCAGACATCAAGTTGGCCTAAGTTGAGTGTATTTAACATAAAATATGATTCTAAATATGCATGAGTGAAATACACCAAACCTATGGTCAAACTAAGTTTATACCACCTGTAGGTTGACTCATACGAAGTGTTCTAAACTTCGAACCATGAATGATCTTGCTTTGAGATGTTAAGTCTTGTTTCTAAATGCTTGATCTAGTTGGTAGCTTGTCTTCAGTCGAGCTTGTGATCGTAATCAAACTACGACATTTGACAAACTAAAATGTGACTTAAGTATAAGCACTTACAATAGTGCCTTGATTTTATCAGAAAAATCAAAAATAGGTTTCTTTAATATAAGCTAGATGTTGTTTGGTCACTTTGATTCTCTTTTTTGGCTGCTCTTCATGTACAAGGGGGGGGGGGGGGGGAGGGGGAGAAGAAGGTTCATGAACTGAAGAATAAGGTGCAGGGACTGGAGAAGAAGATCCAAGAATTTAAGAAGGGCTTGGAGAAAATGGAAGCCAGGAATGGGAAGGCTGATCAGTTGGTGGGTCTACAACGTGATAAGTCCTTCTTGTACGAGCCATTTTTGGGAAGGTTGGAAAGTTAAAGAAAATTGGGTAAAGATTCAAAAATGGGGGAACTTATTGTGTGGGCAACCAGTTGCGCGAACATAGTGAGTTGCACGAGAGAATGAGTTGTGCGAGTGAATGAGTTGCACGAAAGGATGAGAGTTGCGCAGGAGAGGAGTTGAAGACGTTGGGTTCAGTCTAAAGAATTTTTTTGAAATGAAAGGAGGAAGTGCACTATTTATAGCTGATGTAGGACTCGACTAGAGTTGTGCAGCACTAGGTTCAAGGAGTTGCACGGGCTTGCGCAACTTAACTCTCAAGAAAAACAATTTTGATCCTTCATTTTGACTAGATGATCAGTCAATAATTAGATAAAGGGGGCATTTGTTGGAGCATAAACTTTGATTTAAAAGATCAAGTGAAGATAATCAAAGAGTGACAAGTTGCGCGAGTCCACGCAACTCATCATAGTTGCACGAGTTCGTGCAACTCATATTGATATGATCTTATGAATGCGCGAAGTGAATGTAAAGTGGGGCACATGGCACAAGATTTAAGGGTTTACATGTGCGAAAGCCTATAAATATCCCCTTCCCCCTTAATTTGAGAGATTAGATTTTTAGAAGACTGATAACTCTGACAAGTATTGAAGAGAGAAGAGAGGGAGAGGACATTACAGAACTGTGTAACTAACATTGAGTTGCGCGGGTGTCAAAAGGGTGTCATATGTAGATTAATTTTGGAGTTTTCTCCAGGGCATTCCAATATTCTTTTATAATATTGATGAAGACATATGTATAAAAGAAGATCTGCACAACTCTTCTCTCATGAAGACTCGAAGGATATGAGACGAAATGCTATGAAAATAAATATTAAATTCATTCAATACTTGTATTTTTATCATAAAGACTTTATTTTGAAATCAAAGGATAAGAAGGATGTAAATGAATTCAGGATAAATAAAATGTGATGATTATTCTCTTCATCTCTTTTCTTTATTATTATTAAGTGAGATAATTCCCAAAATCAAATACTTTTCATTTCTGGTCGAAACACAGGGATTTGAATGCTCATATCAACAATGGGCTGAGTGTCCAGGATGATTAAATCTATTGGATAGTAGAATTTATCAACTAGGACCAATACATCCTTCAATCATCCCCCTCGATACACAAACTGAGCGATTAGCAAGTTTTAATGTGGTATAGGTGGGTTTTAATTCACCTAGACCCAAATTTTCATATACTGAGTAAGGGATCAAGTTTACGCTTGCCCCCAAGTCAAGAAGTGCGTTCTCAATTTGGTGATTCCTAATTATGTAAGTGATAGTTGGGCTACCAGGATCTTTATATTTTTGTGACATATTTTGTTTGAGGGTGGCACTCCCTTTTTTCTATCAAGAAAATTTTCTTTTTGATACTTCACCACCTCTTGGTTAGGAATTTGGTGTAGGAGGGAATTAATTTCACCGCATTTAGAAGAGGGATGTTAACCTTCACTTGTTTCAACACCTCTAGAATATCCCGAGAATTGGCTAGAGATTTTAGTGCAATCAACCGCTGGGGGAATGGAGCAATCGTGTTTCTCAAAGGTTCCGGTTCTAATCCATGTGGAGTAGTGCTAGGTTTATCATTTGTGTCTTCTTCCATATCCTTGGACTTTTCAGCCCTTTCCATAATAAAGTTGTCAATTGTTTTTCCACTCCTAAGAGTAGTGATAGACTTGACTTGTTCCATTTGATTTGAAAAGATTGGATCACTAATTTCACATTACGGTTTTGGATTGAGGAGAGGTCAGGCTGGAAGCATCCTTGTCACACCCCAAACTGGGAAATCGGGCTCACAAAATTCCTGATCGCCGAATCTGGCGCCAATAGTCTCCATAGAACCCCATTCTTGACTCCTAGCGCCCATTCGCTAGGTTCCGATCCTAGGATGCTATGAGGAGAATTTTCAACATCAGTTTGATTCATAATAAGCATAACAAAAGGCATAACCCACAAACAACAATAAAAAAAACTCCATTACATATACACTATGATAAAAAAATTCACAAGTATAATAAGCATAAAGGGAAATACAATGATAATGGACAAAAAGCTCTAAGATGATCTGTTATACTCTCCTACCTCAGCGCTGTTACGGTCCAACATCAACTACACGCAACAGTACTACAAAATCTTATGGAAAGCTTAGAGGGTGGTGAAAGTGTGTGCGTAAGGTAGTAATATGATCATGCAATATCAGAATAATGCAGAATAAGTTGATGGATCCATGAATACTATTGGCCGTACCAAGGTCATGCGATGTAAGGCATGAATGATGTCGGCCATACCAAGGCCATGAGATGCGAGATGCGACTCAAGCATACAAATCCTCACTAAGTCCACATATTAATACTACTCAACTCTGAAATATCATCGGGGTCTAATACACTCCAAACCAGATTACCGCCTCATCGCGCGCAATAAGGCGAGTGGAAGAGACCTCACTATCCGCCTACCAATATCGAGCTCAGCTCGTCGATAGCAGACCCATTCCTTGAGCAGATCAAACTGAACCTAGCTTTACCCCCTCCTCTCAAGCAGGTAAGGTCACACCCCCTTCCAACCGACCACGACACAGTGGAAAGAGAAACCGTCTGGTAATCGGCACTCGACGGTCATGTATCCCCTCGGTCTAGAGGTTAGCGCAACCTCCTAGTACCATAAGGGTTTAAGGACTTTCACCTAGGGATATCTATAGCACCCCATGTAGAATAAGATTTTGGTATCCAATTTTGCCAACCACGATATGCCTGTGGAGGCTACGGCCCTGATGTCGCTAAGGCGTACAGTAACCAATCACACAATGCGAAATGCATGAATCACACTATCCAGTCATGCAGCAATCCTGCACATTTCTTGCGCTCATGTAGGATAACACCGCCTAACTGGGAGCCCTTAAACAATCTACCTAAAGGCATATGCTATGATCAGTCACTTCTTATATCAAGCATACATATGATGTGAATGATCATGAATCATGGAACTATACTAAACATGTTATATAGTAATGGATGCTGTTCATAATGGGATGGGCCAAGACAGCCTACAAGTATGGGCCTAACAATGGGCCCTAGGGAGAATTATAATGCGGACATTTAACATAAATTATTCGTACAATGTGGACATCAAACCAACATTGCTTCCAAGGCACGACTGTCATAAACATCATTACACAAACCATGGTAGAGTCACACATTGTAATAGACTTGTGCACATCCAATTGGGCCTCGGCCCATGGGCCTTAGATACAACAAATGGGTCACATAACATGGGCCTCATATATATCAAGGTGGGCCTCAATGGATGGGTCATAACTACATCAAGATAGGCCTAATCATATGAGCCTCATATATATCAAATCGGGCCCACCCTTATGTATATTTGAGATCCGACCTAATCATAAGTTAACATAAAGATAAATGAAATGAAAGCCAAATATCAGCTCGAGTGGGAACCACTGTGGCTCCTAAGAAGCTTTAAACGGTGGTTGTCATTGTACCCCATTATTATTGCAAATGGTGGGGTTCACTTGAACCTTGGGATCTCAGTTATTTATCTCATGCCAAAAAAATGATCTCACAAATGGTTGGATGGTTTGGATACAATGTGTGCATCATGGTGGGCCCCACCATTCAAACAGTGGACAGTGTAGATATGGCACATACATCATTGGGCCCCACACCATAAGGATGAAACACATGCATCAGGAGTGGGTCCCACCGTCAGAACAGCGTGGAGGTGTACGTACGTCACGTGGAACACACAGAATGTACTAACGTTCATGAGAAAGAGCAGCCACATACCTGTAGTAAGCATTGCTGCCTATTTAAGGAAAACAAAGGTGGGTTCCATGTAGGGTCCACCACACCATTTACTATTCCATAATATAATAATATTATATTGTATACTACGTGCAGCTGTTGCTGCCTTTAAGGAATAGTAGAGGTGGTTTCCACAGACCCCACCATAATATAATATATATATACATATATATATATATATATATATATATATATATATATATATATATATATATATATATATATATATATATATTTAAAAGAGTAACGTCCAGGCCCTGGACGGCCTGGATAGTGCATTCGCAAAGGAGGGGCCCACACGTGGGGTGTGTCTCACCATCCAAGGACATTGGACGATTGGATAAAACACATACATGATGGTGTGGGCCATCGGAATGGATGGATGGACGAGGTGGGTGGGCCCCACAGACCCTGAAAAAGGGTTTTCAATGGCAGATGTTTAAATATATTGTTCCTTATGATGTGGGCCACCTGAGATGCGTATGAGGCTGATTTTTAGGGTGGCCCACTACCCTAAGGGGGCCCACTCAATGCACGGTGTGGATGATCAATACACATCACGGTGGGACCCATGGCTGGGACCCATGGTCCTTGCCACTTTACCATCCACGACGGTACAGTGGTTGTGCACGCTGCTGACAACAGTAGCGCCTGCTGCTGCATTCTTATATATATATATATATATTTGAAAATGGGAATTTTTGAGGATTTTCCATGGTAGGGCCCGCGTCTGGAAAATTCAATCCAGCCATTGGATTTTACGGCTCATGATAGGCTAAATGAGCCCAATGTAGGAGATTTCAAGGGTAAAGCCACTGTTTTCTATGCTATGGCCCGCCAGATCATTGGATTTGCTTCATTTTTCGGTTCAACGCCTAAAATGAAGTGAGGAAATAAATGGATTGTGTGGATGGGTGCCATGGACCCCACTATCAGCTCACACTTCATTGTTAGTATACTCATTGTAAGTTCACACTTCACCATTAGCCCACCCCACATCAGTCCATGCTTCACTGTAAGCACACGTCTAGCATCGCAGGACGGTGGACAGTGTGGATACAACACAGGGGTCAGAGTGGGTCCCACATGGATGTGGCCCACCATATTGGATCAATTTAATATATGTGTTTTTCTTTCCGTTCGGGCCCGGTAACGGGTTAGACGGCGTAGATCCAACTCATCCATCGGGTGGGTCCCATGAAGGGAATGACATGGATATAATATATACCTCATGATGGGCCATACACATAGAAAGAGAGAGAGAGAGAGAGAGAGAGAGAGAAAAGGAGAGAAAGAGAGAGAAAGAGAGGAAGGAACGGCGATGACGGAGGGGCCCCACCACTATGGGCCCTCTTAGATACAAGCATACATCAAGGTGGGTCCCACTATATCTGGGCCCTTAAATCACAAAGGAGAAATACCAAAAAAGATGAAAATATGGGTTTGAGATCACCCACTGTACACTGCTTCTTGCTTCCTTGGCTTCTTTTGTTCCTTAGCTTTGATCCTAACGAAAGAGATGGAAATTTGGATGGTTGAGATGAAAGATAAGAGGGTAGGAAGTGGGCCACATACAACACTCTCTCACAGAGGTTTTGGAAAGAGCATGGATGAGTGGTATTCTGTATTGCTTGGAAAGCGGTTTGAAAAATGAGAGAGAGAGGGTTTGTAAAGAGAGCTGGGTGATGGATGTGTACGAAGCATTTTAACTTTTGTGGTAGATGGTGTAAGAAAAAGCATGGGTATGTAAGAACCTTTTTGACTTTGGGGGTTACTTAGGGAAGGGTGTGAGGTGATGTGTACTTGACATGTACTTATGTAAGCCCCGTATCCCAGACCGTACCGTTCCATAGACTACTGCGATCTTCCCGGTCGAATTTTGGCAACCTTCGACCCTTAACTGGTATTTGCGCGTGACCTTGATTCACATACCGTTAACCTGAGTCGGCTCCACCCGAGACTTGTACCATACGATCGCGTCATCGCTGCAATTCCGATGCCGTGACTCTCCCGCCGAGGCAATACCCTTGTCAGGAGATGTGGGCCAGCTTTCGGTGCAAGGAAAACACTGCGCATTGTAAAACTCAAGAGAATCTCTATGACTTGTCACATCAATCCATCAATTCATCAATCTCAACATGTTAAGTACACATCACCTTTCACCCATTCCCAAGCAACCACAAAAGTCAAAAAGTTCTTACAAAACCCATACCTTTCTTACACCAAAAACCCCAAAAGTCAAAAAGGCTCTTACACACCCATCCCTCTCTCTCCCATCCATCACTCTATCACATCTCTCCTTTTACAACCCTCTCTCTCCTTCATTTTCAAAGCACTCTCCCAAGCAAGAGAAGGCACCATACATCCAAGCTCTCCCAAACCTCTCCAAGAGAAATTTATGTGTGGCCCACCTTTCCTACCCTTTCATCTCCCATCTCAACCATCCAAACCTCATCTCCTCCGTTGGAATTGAAGCTAAGGAGCAAAGAAAGCCAAGGGAGAAAGAAGATCAAGCGGTGGGTGCTTTGATAGAGTAATTTTTCATATTTTTAAGATGGGCCAAGTGAGGCCAACTGACCAATGTTTTGGATCTCACTTGGGACCCTAAGATGTGGACAATGGCCCACTTTGATCATCATGATCATTCCATGGTGGGGCCATTCTCCATGGACCCCATCATGATGTTTATTTTTATTGTATACCTGTAACACCCCGAAAATCGGGGGTCGGGTAAAAACCCAACTCCCGAGTTTCAGAACGTCACTTATGCAACATTTTCAATGATGGATGAATGTCAGCGGTAATAGTACATAAAACATGAGGTGGATCAAGCCAAAACAACATATCATACTCCAGAGACAGTTAATTTAGCAAGCGAAAGACTGTGATAAATATATAAAATATATAATGGATTGTAAGTCTCCAGAGTGTGAACATGTTACCAGGTTAATTAAATACATGTATACTCAAAAAAAATGGAAAGAAAAGAATATACATGAGTTCTCCAAAAATATAAAATGACAAGTGTCAAGGCGTCTAATCAACCTCCCTGTAGACCCGTCGATCAAAACACGCATATAGGAGAGATCCTCTTCATCATATACAAGTCCGGCTCCACTTCACAAGCATCGCCATCATCTGAAACTAAAATAAGGACTGGTGGGTGTCCAGAACACCATCCCATAACGTGGGAATGAGTAGCTAACTCAGTGAAATCATAGAGCAAAGGTTAGCATGTTATCAAATCAATCAAGCGATAATAGTAAAGTAAACAAAACAAACATTCCTAAATACTGTGATTAATGCATGGATGAAATGACATGATGGACGCCCTCACCGACATACTCCCTCATGCGGCACCATCTGCGTCCGCGGCATGCTTGCGTTCCTCAATGCTCCACATCTTCCAGGCACATGCAGTGCGATATGGATAATGATTACCGAGTTGTTATTAGTCCTTTTCATACAGCAAGATTGGGAAACTAAGGTACTTCCCTTATATCAATATCCAAACAATGATCCTGTCTAGGGTCTTCACTCCTAGTAATCTCATACGATGATATATTTCTAGGTCACTACAAGGGTTGTCAGGGCTGTTCCACGCACTCGTTGCACCGTTCCTCCATCACCTTATCAATACAGGCCTAGTTTATATCCTTAATACTGCATCAGGACTCGTCGCCCCCATGCTGTGTCAGGATAAACTCAAGTCACTACAAAGGGCTGTCAGGGCTGTTGCTCGCACTCGTTGCTCCACTCACCCATCACCTTATCAATGTAGGCCGACAACAAGAATATAGTGTCCCATACCACCATAATCTGCTTAGAGTAGGGTGCTCACTGGTCACTACGGGGAGGTTTGTGGCCCCAGCGTAGGCCGACAGCTTGACCACAGTGTCCCATACCACCATGCCCGGCTCATGAGTCTTAGGGGATCGAGGTACCAAGGTTAGAGGGGCTTTCCAATGGTAAGTTTAGTACCCTGGTTTCAAGCAGTTATGACGAATACAAGGTGAACATACAATTGTCAGTCGGGTTACTTGATGAGTCCGACTAGCACGAGCGCACGTTGAATCGACTGAAATGAAGTGCACAAGCACTTCATGTGCCCTGACCACTGCCGACGACTTTAGTACGACTCGGGTTCGTCATACACATCCTTCGTGGTGAATAGAATCCAACCACAAATTCTAAACTGTTACCGACTGCCTGGACTAGAGTATAGCCCTAAGCACATGTAATGTGAAACAGTAATCATATGAGAGAGGTAGAATTGAAATACAAGAAATTCCAGCATGTTATCAGCATGTTGTAACATACATCATAAGCAGTTAACCAAACACGAGTATTTCACACATAAGGTAACCAATTCAAATATAACAAGTATGGAGGAAATCATGTGCATCATCAAATTAGTTGAGAATCCATTCTCAACGCTAATCTACAACACCACCTACTCAATACTTACTAATACAGACATTTATACAAACACTTAGTCCACACAATTCCAACGTACTTGACGTATGTTGATTTCAACATATAATATGACCAATCCTTGTATCAAGGAGTTGTCTAGTATACACAATCATGTTCTTACATTCAAAACATATGGCAGGAATAAATCATATTGATTTAGGCATTTCAACAAATACTAGTCTACACACATTAGTCTACATAGCATATGTCGGCCAATATGTGCATTAGGGCGAATCTCTTCGCCAAACAGATCATACATCCATAACTAGTATAAATACACGGCAAATGATCATGGCAATTATATCGACAAAATACGTACGTATACATTATTTCCTATAAATACCTAAAATACCCTAAATCTCATATTCTTCGTACGTATACGGAATGAAAAATGGACAGCATGTTGTACATGTCAAATAGCATCCTCATCAGCAATCTACCATTAAACGGCATTGAAAGCTTTGAAAACAGGTAATCTAAGCGTCTAAAATCCGCACCTTTCGCCGTAGAAGTGTAACGAATCGAACAGGAAGTCTACGCTTCGTCAACGGTGATATGACGACCTAATTCACAAGATACATCAGCTACTTCGCTACTTGTATTGATAGAATCCCTAAAATAGGTTAAGGCTAGGGTTTTCTTACCTAGAACGAAGCGGAGTCACCGAAAAAGCGATACAGAAGGGTGGATTTGGCACGTAGAGCAGCAGGGAAGAATCCCAGGAGAAATCACAAGCTTCTCCCTCACTTCTCTCTCATCTCTCTCCTAGGGTTTTCTCCAAATTCGTATGGGTTAGAAAGCTAAGGGTTTAAGCCCCTTTTATAAGCCCAAACATAACCAAAACAGACTCCAAGTCAAGGTATACTTGGGTTATAGCCAAATCGGGTCTTTCCCGATCCAAAAGAGCATTTCGGGAGGTCCCCTGGCTGAACGCGGTCGGACTTAAGCTCATGAATACTGGATCCATCTCACACCAAGTTTTCAGTCCGGTAGTGTTCTCAGATCGCACTTGGCGGTCCAGTTTCAGTTCAGCGGTCACGGAGACTAGATCGAGGATTCCAAGTACACTGACCTGAGTAAGAAATGTTCCCTGATCCGAGGGTGTTTTGGGTCAGATTCCGACGGTCTAAATGCTTATACTTAACCCGTAAGCGAAACGTGCTAGATTTATTTAAATGACATTTAATTTTTAATGGATTTCACTCTTTCTCACACTCCCTGCTCCACGCTCAATGAAATAGCCTCATAACATCAGTTAGGTTTGATTTTTGAAACGATTGTCAAGTCCAATAAGGCGGTCGTAATGGTCTAAGATTATATATATCGGACTCTCGACACGCAGTCTAGATCCAATACAAAGTTTCAAAGGGTTCCTGAGGGCAAACGGGTTTAGAGTTTGATCATAGATTTTAGGGTAATGTAGCGTCAACGATTCTAGAGGTTTTATGTCTTATAGATTGTATTTAAAGTGGTTGGTGCTAATTTCGCAGGAAATCTAGTGTAGCGCTCGCTAATTCACGTTAAATTCTAAAGAATTAGGTTCTAAATGATTTCTTTGGCTTTGGAATCGAATTTTGAGAAACTACCAAGGTACTATGGTTGACTCATTGCCTAAGGACGTCTAACCCTAGGTTGGCAAAAATCCGGGGTGTTACAATACCTAGGGTCATCTAGACCTTCTATTTTAGTGGAGAAGGGATCTCCACCATTGGATTTTGATTTAATGGGCCCACGTGTAATGGGACCCACTTAATGTATGATTGGTTGCAAGGGAGGGCCCATAGTGTTGGGGTCCCTCCATCACATGCGTGTCCCACTCTCTTTCTCTATCTCTCCCTCACTTTTTCATTTTCTTTTCTTGAGATGGTGATGTGTTTGTTTGGCCCATCAGGATGGACCTCACCATGAAATATGTACTTTATCCAAGCCATCTATAAGTGAGGCCCACCTTATATGTGTTGCATTGACACCATCCATCATCAAGTGACCCACTTGAGCAGGTTCACATCCTTGCACTTGGTATGTCAAACCGTCCAACATCCCTAGACGCTGGACGTCATTTGGAAAACATAAATCTAAGCTTGGTTTAATCTTTTGTGTGGACCACTCATGTAGGCCCCACCTTGATGTATGGACTTAATCAACACCATCCATTCTATTTGTCGACTCATTTTAGACGTTGAGCCAAAAGTTGAGGCTGATCTAATCTCCTGACAGGCCACACCTTTAAAAATAGTGATTTTCACCATTTAAACTCACTTTAATTTTTTCTACATACCGAAAGATGCCCAATATTGGGCTTAATGGATGGGTTATAGGCTGTAGAATCCATTAGGTGCGATGGATTCTTCCGATGCGAGCCCCACGCATGAAAAACTGCGAGAATACAACGATTTCAAAAATATATATATGTAAATAAGGGCAGCGCCTGCTGCCTCTGACACAGCAGCAGCACGCTGCTGCATGTGACGGGCGGGTGGATAACGATCCACGGCTCCAACCGTGGGCCCCACCATGATGTGTATTTTTCAACCAACCCTTTCATTTGGTAGGCCCCCTAGGCCCCACCATGATGTGTATTTTTCATCCAACCCATTCATTTGGTACGCCCCCTCCTGAGGTAGGCACCCTCCAAATTTTAGCTACATCCAAAGTTCGGGTGGCCCACATCATAGGAAACAGTGTGATTGAATGGCTACCCTTGAAAACCTTTTTCTAGGCCATTGAAGTTTTGGATCAAGAAGAAATTTGTTTTCCCTCCTCACCCAGGTGCCTGTGACCGTATGAACGGTTTAGATGGCAGGCAAACATTATGGTGGATCACACACGTGGAACCCACCATTGATGTATGTGTTTACCACACCGTCCACGCCTATGTGGACGGTGGAACCCACCATGATATATTTGTTTATCTCGCATCGTCCAGGCGGACGATGGAGCCCCTAATGCATGTGTTTTATTCACGCTGTCCAATGATAGTGGGGCCCTCCATGATGCATATGATGCATCCAATCCGTCCAGCTATTTTGAAAGCTCATTTTTGGGCATGAGCTAAAGAATGAGCAGGTCTATAGTTCAAGTGGGCCCCACTTTGGTATACGTATGGGGCCCATTTTGAGTTATTGTGGCCTTCCATTAAGACCCCACTTTGGTATATGTATGGGGCCCATTTTGAGTTATTGTGGTCATCCATTAAGACCCCACTTTAATATATGTATGCGGCCCACCTTTTTATATGTAAGGCCCATGGGTTGAGGCCCATTTGATGTATTAAGGGCCTATGGATTAAGGCCCATTGAGATGTACTAGGGCCTATGGGTTGAGGCCCATTTGATGTACAATATGGGGCCCAATTGGTATGGCCCATTTGATACACATAAGACCCATGAGATAAGGCCCATTTGATGCATTCTAAGGCCCACGGATTATGGCCCATTGCAATGCACATAAGGCTCATTGGTGCGGCCCATTGATGTGGCCCACTTAATAAATATAAGGCCCATATAATATGGCACATTTGATGTATTTAAGGCCCAATGGGATGTACCTAAGGTCCATTACAATGTGTGATCCCAACTCGAATTATGTAATGATGTTTACGACGGTCGTGCCTTGGGAGCAATGATGGTTTGATGTCTACATTATAAGTTTAATGTTGGTTAAATGTCTACATTACGACTCTCCGTAGGTCTATGGATAGGCCCGTACTTATTGTGTGTAGGCCGTCTAGGTCATTTATGTTGTAAGGATAGTGCATTACTTCATAACATGTTTAGTATAGTTCCATGATTCTTGATCATACGCATCATATATATGCTTGATGTGAGTAGTGACTGATCATAGCATATGCCTTAGGACAGATTGTTTATGGGCTCCTAGTTAGGTGGTGTTGCCCTACATGAGCGTATGATACGTGCAGGATTTTTGCATGACCGAATAGTGTGATTCATGAATTTCACATTGTGTGACATGGTTACTGTACGCCCTAGAGACATCAGGGCCGTAGCCTCCACAGGCGTATTGTGGTTGACAGGATTGGATACCAGAAATCTTATTCTACATGGGGTGCTATAGATATCCCTGGGTGAAAGTCCATAAACCCTTATGGTACCATGAGGTTGCTCCAACATATATACCGAGTGGGTACAGAAGTGTCGAGTGCCAATTACCAGAAGGTCGCGCTTTTCACTGTGTCGTAGTCAGTTGGAAGGGGGTGTGGCCTGACGCACCCGAGAGTAGGGGGCAAAGCTAGGCTGAGTCTGAGCAGCTCGAGGAATGGGTCCGCTATCGATGAGCCGAGCCTGATATTGACAGGCGGGTAGTGAGGTGTCTTCCACTTACCTTATTACACACGATGGGGCGACGATCTGGTTTAGAGTGTATTAGACCCCGATGATATCCTAGATTTGAGCTATATTGATATGTGGACTTAGATGAAGACTCGTATGCTTGATTTGCACCTCGCATCGCATGACCTTGGTACGATCGACATTATTCATGGATCCATCAACATATTTCGCATTACTCTGATATTGTATGATCATATTGCTACCTTGTGCACACACTTTCACCACCCTCTAAGCTTCCCATAAGCTTATGCACGATCGTTATATGCAGGTGACATTGGATCGCACCAGTGCTGAGGCTTGAGCACGTGACAGATTTTTTTTGAGCCTTTTGTCTATTATCATTGTATTTCCCTTTATGCTCATTGTACTTGTAAAGTTTTTTATCGTAGTGGAAATGTAATGGAGTTTTTAGTTATTGTTTGTGGGTTATGCCTTTGGTTATGCATATTATGAATCAAAATAATGTTGAAAACCCTCCTCGTAGAATCCCAGGATCAGAACCTGGCGAATGGGTGCTGAGAGCCGAGAATGGGGTTCTACGAAGGCTATCAGTGTCAGATTTGACGATCGAGAATTTTGTGAGCCCGATTTTTGAGTTTGGGGTGTGAAAGAAGTTGGTATGAGAGCATAACTTGGGAATAACTAAGAATAACATTACATGTCTGCTATGAATGACTGAGTCCTGAAGTTCAGATAGCTTAGTGATCTTTCGTTACAAACCCTTAACGTGCGTGCCTTCGAGAGTTTTGAAGTTGATAGGCGCCTTTGCTCTTTCCTATAGGATGAGATGCCCAGGAGAGTGACCCGATTGATTCCCGCACCACCACTTAAGACTCCCCCTCCACCACCAGATATTCCTACTGCCCATCCTATGGATGCAGCTCTTCCACCAGAGAATGGTGTGGACCCGACAGTATCCGTGAGTGCCTCCCAATTGCAGCAGATGTTACAGGTTGTGATAGCTGCACTTCAGGGGCAGGGCAGGGACCCAGTTGTTTCACCAGCCCAGGCAGAGCAGGAGCGTGCCAGCGCCCTCCTTCATGAGTTTCGACGGCTCAATCCCCTGTGTTTCTAGGGCAAGCTAGACCCGACAGTAACTGAGAGATGACACTCTGATGTGGAGAAGATATTCGAGATGATGAGATGTACGACTGAGCGGTGAGTTCAATTAGCCGTGTTTCTTCTCCATGGTGAGGGTGAGCACTGGTGGACATCAGTCTCCCAAGAAGCAAGCACTAATTTTGTATGGACTTGGGAGGATTTTGTGGATCGGTTTGACTGACAGTATTTTCCTGATCACATCCAACGATAGTGAGCGTTAGAGTTCAAGGCCTTAGTGCTGGGCCATATGACAGTGGCTCAGTATGCGGCTCGCTTTGTAGCACTGTCCAGATTTGTACCTTACTTAGTAGATGATGAGGAGCGGAGAGCCCGCCGATTCAAGGAAGGATTGCGTTACAATCTTCGAGGTCGTGTTATTGGGCATGAGCCCCCGAATTTTAAGGGAGTGGTACGAAAGGCCCAAATTTTTGAGGCTAAGTGGGCTGGTTCTCAGTCTGATCGGGGTTAGAGGAGAGACCGAAAGAGGGAGGCTCCTTCTAATGATTCCCAGTAACGTCCACCACAGTAGAGGCGCACAGGTCGCCTAACCTTTCGAGCTCCAGCACCACCTCCGAGGCAGTTCACTGGCACTTGTTTTAGGTGTGGTGCGACGGGACACCATATGTGGAGTGTCCCAGCCCCCAGCAGTAGCAGAGAGGTACACAGCAGCCTCCACCATAGCCACAGTAGAGACCCCCACAGCAGCGACGACAGCAGCCCCCACCACCAAGACTACCTCAACAGCAACATCAGCACCAACCTCAGAGGCCGTAGCAGCAGAGATAGTAGTTTCGACCGCCTCAATGACCCCAGTAGCAGCAGTACAGTCAGAGGGGGCAGGCACCTCCCTACCCGGCTCAGGCTAGATTCTATTCGTCTCAGCAGGATCCGCAATCATCTGGAGGAGTCGTTAAGGGTATACTTTCAGTCTCTACATGCATCGCTTGGGTTTTATTTGATTATGGTGCTTTATACTTGTTTATAACTGAGGGATTTTATCGTTTAACTGGATTTTCGACAGAGTCTGCTCAAGAGGGGTTGACCGTATAGACGTCCTTAGGGAAGACTAAATTATTAGGCCACTTCTGTCCATCTTACCTCGTGTTAGTGGGAGAGAATTTCTTGCCCAGGTACTTGAACGTACTGCCGATATCAGATTTTGATGTTATCTTGGGCATGGATTGGCTTTCTGAGTACTATGCCATATTGGACTGCTCCGTGCGGACAATCACGTTTTGTATACCCGGCGTGCCACAGTTTCAGTTCATTGCAGAGCCTAGAGGAGAGTCGTTGTCTTGTTTGATGTCGTGTGCCATAAAGGAGCCTATAATAGTGAGCATCGACTAGTTTCCCGTGGTTTATAATTTTCTCAATGTGTTTCAGGAGATTTCAGGATTACTACCTTGTCGACTAACCGAGTTTCAGATTGATCTCGTGCCCGGTACCGCACCTATTTTGAAGGCCTCGTATCATATGGCACTGTTGGAGTTTCAGAAACTGCAGAAGAAGTTGGACGAGTTACACGAGTTAGGCTTTATCCGTCTGAGCAGTTTTCCATGGGGAGCGCCGGTACTCTTCGTGAAGAAGAAGGATGGCTCGTTGAGGCTCTTCATGGATTACCGCGAGCTCAACAAAGTCACTATCAAGAACAGGTATCTGCTCCCGAGGATTGATGATTTGTTTGATCAGCTGCAGGGTGCACAATCCTTTTTAAAGGTTATCTTGCGTTCCAGTTATCATCAAATTCGGATCTGAGATGAGGACATTCTAAAGACGGCTTTCAGGACGCGCTACGGTTATTTTGAGTTCCAGGTCATGTCCTTGGGACTGACCAATGCACCAGCAGTCTTCATGCAATTCATGAACAAGGTCTTCTGCCCCTATCTCTATCAGTTTGTTGTATTCTTCATCGACGACATTCTGATCTATTCGAGGACCCGTGAGGAGCACGAGCAGCACTTGGAGATTACTTTACAGACCCTTCGCGCATATCAGTTGTATGCGAAGCTGGAGAAGTGCGAGTTCTGACGAGAGGAGGTGAAGTTCCTCGATCACGTGGTGACGAGAGAGGGCGTCGTAGTGGATCCCTCGAAGGTCGAGGCAGTGCGTCAGTAGGGCCAGCCCACGACTGCGTCAGAGATCCGTAGTTTCCTTGGTTTGGCAGGCTACTATCTGCATTTCATTGAGGGCTTCTCTCGTATTGCAGCCCTGCTGACCTGGTTGACTCGGAAGGGCGCAGAGTTTATTTAGAACGCCACCTGCGAGTGAGAATTTATGGAGTTGAAGGACCGCCTCACGTCCGTTCCAGTCCTCACTCTTCCCTCTGGGAGTGATGGATTTATTGTATTCACCGATGCCTCACATATTGGTTTGGGTGCTGTCCTGATGCAGCACGGGAGACCAGTGGCCTTCGCGTCTCGTCAGCTTAAGGTCCATGAGTTGAACTACCTTACGCATGATTTAGAGTTGGCTGCAGTTGTCTTCGCATTGAAGGTGTGGAGACATTATCTCTATGGGGTTAGGTTCGAGCTCTTTTCTAACCACAAGAACTTGAAGTACCTCTTTTCGCAGTCTAAGTTGAATATAAGGCAGAGGCGCTAGATGGAACTCCTGAAGGACTATGATTTCGATCTTCAGTACCACCCGGGTAAGGCGAACTTGGTAGCAGATGCCCTCAGCCAACAACCACGAGGCCTAGTGGTGCATATGATGATTCAGGAGTGACAGATGCTTGAGGATATCACAGAGTATGATTTTGAGTTTGGACTACAGTCTTCTATCATGCAGTTATCGATCCTATCTATTCAACCCTCTCTTGTCGCAAGGGTACTCGAGGCTCAGTATGCTGATGAGTCATTGTAGAGTTATATAACTGAGGCTACATCTGAGAGTCAGGCAGATTGGCAGATTGGTACAGATAGTGGACTTCACTTTAGAGGCCGATTTTGTGTTCCGGATATTCCAGAGTTGTGCAGAGATCTTATGACTGAGGCACATCGATTGCAGTTTTTTATCCACCCTATCTCAACGAAGATGTATCACGATATGAGGCGACATTATTTTTGGGTGGGGATGAAGCGCCAGATCGCCAGTTTTATGGCCGAATGTGACACGTGCCAGTGTGTCAAGGCCAATCATCAGAGACCCCCTGGTCTATTGCAGTTGTTGAGTGTCCCAATGTAGAAGTGGGAGCACGTGCTAAAAGATTTCATTATGAGCTTGCCGAGGACTCAGCGCGGTGATGACGCCATTTGGGTTATTGTGCATCGTCTGACGAAGTAGATACATTTCCTTACGATGCGTGTGACTTGGTCTATGGACCAGCTTGCGAGGTTATTTATCGAGGAGATTGTGAGACTGCATGGCGTTCCAGTCTCAATCATTTCTGACCGAGATTCGAGGTTCACGTCTCAGTTTTGGAAGAGCTTCCAGAGAGTAATGAAGACTGATTTATAGCTCAGCACCATGTACCATCCGTAGACTGATGGCCAGACTGAGAGGGTCAACCAGATACTTAAGGATATACTTTGGGCTTGCGCGATTGATTTCAGGGGTAGCTGGGATGAGCATCTGCGAATGGCCGAGTTTGCGTACAACAACAGCGATCAGGCGACCATCGGTATGGCTCCTTTTGAGGCACTATATGGTAGACCATGTAGATCACCGATTTATTGGACCGAGGTTGGAGAGCGCCACCTCATAGGTCCCGAGCTTGTGCAGGAGACGTCAGAGGCTATTGATATCATCAGGCAGAGGATGCGCACAGCTCAGATCCGGCAGAAGATTTTTGCTGATCGTCGGCATCGTCCCTTGGATTTTAATGTAGGGGACCATGTGTATCTCAAGGTCTCACCCATGAAGGGCGTAGTTCGATTTGGAGCAAAGGGAAAGCTTGCCCCGAGATTTATAGGACCTTTCGAGATCGCTAGGCGTGTTGGTACCGTGGCCTATCGGCTTGCCTTGCCATCTTAGTTGTCTGGAGTCCACAACATTTTCCATGTCTTTATGTTGAGGAAGTGTGGGTTAGACATAGTTTCCGTTATTGATTGGCAGCCATTGGAGGTTCGTGAGGACGCTTCTTACATCGAACAGCCGGTCCATATCCTTGATCAGAAGGAGCAGGTCCTCCGGACAAAGGTCATTCCTTGGTGAAGGTTCAGTGGGGTCACCATTCTATAAAGGAGGCTTCTTGGGAGCATGAGGTCGAGATTCGAGAGCGTTATCCCCATCTCTTTGATGATTGATTATGTGTTGTATTTAGTATGTTATCTCTGATGTTATATGATGATGAGTATATTTCTTCTTCCTCGTGAGTTATGCCTAATTACAATGATTGTGTAAATTCTGAGTACGAAATTTTTATTAGAAGGGGAGAGCTGTAAGCCCCGTATCCTAGATCATACCGTTCCATAGACTACCGCGATCTTTCCGATGGAATTCCGACAACCTTCGACCCTTAACCGGTATTTCTGCGTGGCCCTAATTCAAATACCGTTAACCTGAGTCAGCTCCACCCGAGACTTGTACCATAGCGACCATGTCATCGCCTCGATTCTGATGTTGCGACTCATGCGCCGAGGCATGTAACGTCCTGGAAAAATCCGTTCTTTGATCTGAGTATCACCTCTAGCAGAAATCCTTTTGAACCTAATCCTTTAGAAATTTAATGTGAATTAACTAGCGCTAAACTAGATTACGTGTGAATTTAGCACCAATCACTTTAAATACGATCTTTAAGACTCAAAACCTATAGAATTGTTAACGCTACGTTACCCTGAAATCTAGGATCCAACTCTAACCCAGTTGCTCTCGAGAGCATTCAAAAACTTCGTATCGGACCTGGACCGCACGTCAAGAGTCCGATAGCGATGAACTTAGATAGTTATGACCTCCTAGTTAGACTTGACTATCACCTCAAAAATAAAGACCAAACGATGTCCTGAGACGATTTGCTTGAGTCCGGAGTGAAGAGTGTGAAAAAGTGAAGTTTTTTATAAAAATTAAATATAAATTTAAGTAATCTGAGTCATGTCGCTTGCGCGCCTTTTATAAGCGTTCTAACAGTCAGAATCTGACCCAAATTTATCCTCCGATCAAGGGAGATGGCCCATACATGTCAAAGTCCTTGTGGCCCTGATCGAGTTTCGATGACCGTTGAATTAAAACTGGTCCACCACGGTCGATTTGGAAACCCGATCGGACTGAAAACTTAACTTGCTTAAGATCCAATATTAGTGAGCTTAAGTCCGACCGCATTTAGTAAAAGGACCTCCATAACCGTTCCGTTGGATCAGAAAAAGCCCGATTTGGTTATAACCTAAGTATACCTTGGCCCCTAGGGCTATTTCCATCAGTTTTGGGCCTATATAAGGGCCTTAAACCCTCTCTCACATACCCCATACGAATTTCTAACCCTAGCTTATATAAGAGAGAAAAGAGAGAGAAAGTGAGAGAGTAGTTGGTGTTTTATCTTGGGATTCTTCCCAGTTTCCTCTACGCACCAATCCATTGTATCTGAATCATTATTCTGACGATTCTAACTCCATTTTTGGATAAGTCAATCAAACCCTAACCTGTTATGGAGCTTGGAATAGTCAAAGGGCTGTTGTAGCTAACCTAATTCATGCCTTAAGTTACGTATTCGCTGTTGACAAAGACTTATTGTTTAAATCATATCTGTTATGCATTTTTCGATTTAAGGTACAGATTATATACGTTTAGGTTATGGTTTTCAAGGCTTCCAATGTTAGATAATGATTTATTCTTAATGTGGATGCTATTACACATGCCAAATGCGCTATTCATTTTGTTTTACATATATATATATATATATATATATATATATATATATATATATATATATAACCTATGTTGTAAATCGAATATTTCATGTATATGTTGAAATGCTTGTATGCATATGAAATCTGATGTTGTGATTATCCTGATTAATTATCGTTAGTACATGATTGTTATGTATGTGACAACTCCTTGGCAAAAGGATTTTCCCTAATATGCAATACGGTCGACATGCGTGATGTATGTTGAATAATGTAGTCTAAGTGTTTGTAAAATTGTCTGAATGGGTTAGTATTCAGTAAAGCGTGATTTATAAGGTTGTTGAGATATGAATCTCAATTACCCTGCTTGTGTGTATGATATTCTCCATGAATTGTTTAGCCTATTTTATTTATGTTAACTGTGTGTATGATTTCCTCCATGTACTGTATTTATGTTTAAGTTATATTTCATAACATGTTCATTTGAATGTAGAATATGAATCAAATGTCTATTATTGAGCTTGTATATGATTGGGACTACATTACAGTCCAGGTAGTCGGTAACACCCTTTAAACTGGTGGTCGAGGTTCTTTTCGCCACGCAGGATGTGTTCGACGAATGCGAGTCGTATTTGGGAGGTTCGATGGTGGTTTGGCCACACGAAGTGCTTATGCATTCCATGTCGATCAACTCAACATGCACTTGTCCTAGTTGAGCTCGTCAAATAACCCGATTGACCGATGTATGTTCACCATGTTTGGACGCTACTATTTAAATCTAAGGTACCGAACTCACTAGTGAAAATTCCGTTAAACTTGGTACCGCGATCCGCTAAGACTCATGAGCAGGACATGGTGGTATGGGACACCGTGATCAAGCTGTCGGCCTACGCTAGGGCGATGAGCCCCCCCGTAGTGACCAATGAGCAACCTAGACTCGTGAGCCGATTATGGTGGTATGTGACACTATATTCGTATTGTTGTCCTACATTGATTGGTGACGAGCCCTCTGTACTGACCTCGAGTATATCCTGAGACTGCATTTAGGCGACGAGCCATATTGCAGTATCTAGGATATAACTAGACCTGTATTGATTGGTGACGAGCCCTTTGCAGTGATCTAAAACTATAACATCGTATGAGATTGCCTAGGATTGACGACCCTAGAATGGATCACTGTTTGAAAATTGATATAAGGGAGGTACCTTAGCTTCTCAATCCTGCTATATGAAAAGGACTAATAAGAACTTGATAACATGCTCATAGCATCGCACTGCATGTGTCGTTGGCGTTGGTGTAAAGCTTAGTGGTAGTGATTCATGCCACGATCGTTAGATGATGTCGCAAGAGGGAGTTTGTGGTGAGGGCATGCATCATTTTCTCATACCATTCTTACATTAACAAGAGTATCTAGGACATGTTTGATTGTACTTCTTTATCATTACTGCTTGATTGAATTGATAACATGTTAACCTTTGTTGTATAGTTCCACTGAGTTGATCACTCACTCCCACGTTTCGGGATGGTGCTTAAATACCAACTAGACTCTGACTTAGTTGCAGGTGATGATCTTGCTCTGTTTGAGGTAGATCCGGGGCTCGATGAGGATGAGGAGGCGTTCTCGTTCATGCAGTTCTCAGGCGAGTTCATGTAAGTTATATCTTGATTGATGGGGATTCCAGGCTATGTTGTAGTGATTTATCACATTTTGTTATATGTATTTTGAAACATGACTTGTAATTATGAACTGGCAGAGCATACATACTTTGGGGACTTATGTTGGTTTATATATCTATTTCAGACTTCCGCTTGCATATTCTATTTGACCCTGAATTATGTTTGCTAATCTGGCTTAATCTACCTCATGTTTTATGCACTAATACAAACAAATCCATCCATACATAAATATGTTACATAAGTGACATTATGGAACTCGGGAATTTAGTTATGATCGACCCCCAATTTTCAAGGTGTTACAAGGCGATACCCTGGTCAGGAGATGTGGGCCAGCTTTTAGTGCGAGGAAAACTTCGCGCGTTGCAAAACCCAAGAGAATCTCTATGACTTGTCACATCAATCCATCAATCCATCCATCACTCCATCAATCTCAACATGTCAAGTACATGTCAAGTGCACATCACCTTTCACCCATTCTCAAACAACCACAAAAGTCAAAAAGTTCTTACAAAACTCATACCTTTCTTACACCAAAAACCCCAAAAGTCAAAAAGGTTCTTACACACCCATCCCTCTCTCTCCCATCCATCACTCTATCACATTTCTCCTTTTACAACCCTCTCTCTTCTTCATTTTTAAAGCACTCTCCCAAACAAGAGAAGGCACCATACGTCCAAGCTCTCCTAAACCTCTCCAAGAGAAATTTGTGTGTGGCCCACCTTTCCTACCCTTTCATCACCCATCTCAACCATCCAAACCTCATCTCCTTCGTTGGAATCGAAGCTAAGGAGCAAAGAAAGACAAGGGAGCAAGAAGATCAAGTGGTGGGTGGTTTGATGGAGTAGTTTTTTATGTTTTTAAGATGGGCCAAGTGAGGCCAACCGATCAATGGTTTGGATCTCACTTGGGACCCTAAGATGTGGCCGATGACCCACTTTAATCATCATGATCATTCCATGGTGAGGCCATTCTCCATGGAACCCATCATGATGTTTATTTTTATTGTATACCTAAGGTCATCTAGACTATCTATTTTAGTGGAGAAGGGATCTCCACCGTTGGATTTTGATTTAATGGGCCCACGTGTAATGTGACCCACTTGATGTATGATTGGTTGCAAGGAGGGCCCATAGTGTCGAGGTCCCCCCATCACAAGCATATCCCACTCTCTTTCTCTATCTCTCCCTCTCTTTTTCATTTTATTTTCATGAGATGGTGATGTGTTTGTGTGGCCCATCAGGATGGACCTCACCATGAAATATGTACTTTATCCAAGCCATCTATAAGTGGGACCCACCTTATATGTGTTGTAATGACACCATCCATCATCTCGTGGTCCACCTGAGCAAGCCCACATCCTTGCACTTGGTATGTCAAACCGTCCAGCGTCCCTGGACACTGGACGTCATTTGGAAAACACAAATATAAGCTTGGTTTAAGCTTTTGTATGGACCACTCATATAGGCCCCACCTTGATGTATGAACTTAATCCATGCCATCCATTCTATTTGCCGACTCATTTTAGGTGTTGAGTCGAAGGATGAAGCTGATCTAATCTCCTAGTGGGCTACACCTTTGAAAACAGTGATTTTCACCGTTCAAACTCACTTTAATTTTTTCTACATATCGAAAGATTCCCGATATTGGGCTTGATGGATGGGTTATGGACTGTAGAATCCATTAGGTGCGATGGATTCTTCCAATGCGGGCCCCATGCGTGAAAAATCGTGAGAATATAGCGATTTAAATATATATATATATTTGTAAATAAGGGCAGCGCCTGCTGCCTCTAACACAGTAGCAGCATGCTGTTGCGTGTGACGGGCGGGCAAACAACGATCCACGGCTCCAGCCATGGGCCCCACCGTGATATGTATTTTCCATCCAACCCATTCATTTGGTAGGCCCCTCCAAATTTTATCTACATCCAAAGCTCAGGTGGCCCACATCATAGGAAATAGTGTGATTGAATGGCTGCCCTTAAAAACCTTTTTTTTGGGCCATAGAAGTTTTGGATCAAGAAGAAATTTGGTTTTCCTCCTCACCCAGGTGCCTGTGACAGTATGAACGGTTTAGATGACAGGCAAACATTATGATGGGCGACACACGTGGAACCCACCATTGATGTATGTGTTTACCACACCGTCCATGCCTGTGTAGACGGTGGAACCCACCATGATATATTTGTTTATCTCACACCGTCCAGGCGGACGGTGGAGCCCCTGATGCATGTGTTTAATTCACGTTGTCCAATGACAGTGGGACCCTCCATGATGCATGTGCTGCATCCAATCCGTCCAGCTATTTTGAAAGCTCATTTTTGGGCATGAGCTAAAGAATGAGCAGGTCTATAGTTCAAGTGGGCCCCACTTTGGTATATGTATGTGGCCCATTTTGAGTTATTGTGGCCGTCCATTAAGGCCCCACTTTGGTATTTGTATGTGGCCCATTTTGAGTTATCTTGGCCATCCATTAAGACCCCACTTTAATATATGTATGGGGCCCACCTTGTTATATGTAAGGCCCATGGGTTGAGGCCCATTTGATGTATTAGGGGCCCATGGGTTAAGGCCCATTGAGATGTACTAGGGCCTATGGGTTGAGGCCCATTTGATGTACAATATGGGGCCCAATTGGTGTGGCCCATTTGATACACATAAGACCCATGAGATTAGGCCCATTTGATGCATTCTAAGGCTCACGGGTTATGGCCCATTGTAATGCACACAAGGCCCATTGGTAAGGCCCATTGATGTGGCCCACTTGATGAATATAAGGCCCATATGATATGGCCCATTTGATGTATTTATGGCCCAATGGGATGTACCTAAGGTCCATTGCAATGTGTGATCCCAACTCGAATTATGTAATGATGTTTACGACGGTCGTGCCTTGGGAGCAATGATGGTTTGATGTCCACATTGCAAGTTTAATGTTAGTTAAATGTCCACATTACGACTCTCCCTAGGTCCATTGATATGCCCGTACTTGTTGTTTATAGGCCGTCTTGGTCATTTGTGTTGTAAGGATAGTACATTACTTCATAACATGTTTAGTATAGTTCCGTGATTCCTGATCATACGCATCATATATATGCTTGATGTGAGTAGTGACTGATCATAGCATATTCTTTCGGATAGATTGTTTATGGGCTCCCAGTTAGGTGGTGTTTCCCTACATGAGTGTACGATACGCGTAGGATTGCTGCATGAATGAATAGTGTGATTTATGCATTTCGCATTATGTGACATGGTTACTATACATCCTAACGACATCGGGGCCGTAACCTCCACAGGCGTATCGTGGTTAGCGTGAATGGATACCGAAAATCTTGTTCTACATGAGGTGTTATAGATATCCCAGGGTGAAAGTCCCTAAACCCTTATGGTACCAAGAGGTTTCTCCAACGTCTAGACTGAGTGGGTATAGAAGCGCCGAGTGACGATTTCCAGGAGGTCGCGCTTTCCACTGTGTCGTGGTCGGTTGGAATGGGGTACGGCCTTACCAACTGAGCCGAGCCCGATATTGGCAAGCGGATAGTGAGGTCTCTTCCACTTATCTTATTGCGTGTGATGGGGCATCGATCTAGTTTAGAGTGTACTAGACCCTGGTGATATCCTAAATTTGAGCTGTATTGATATGTGTACTTAGATGAGGACTCGTATGCTTGATTTGCACCTCGCATCGTATGGCCTTGGTACGGCTGACATTATTCATGGATCTATCATCATATTTCGCATTACTCTAATATTATATGATCATATTACTACCTTGCACACACACTTTCACTAGTTCCATAAGCTTATGTACAACCGTTGCGTGGAGGTGACATTGGATCGCAGCAGCGCTGAGTCTTGAGCACGTGGCAGATTATTTTGGAGCCTTTGGTCTATTATCATTGTATTTCCCTTTATGCTCATTGTACTTGTAAATTTTTTGATCATAGCGGAAATGTAATGGAGTTTTTTGTTATTGTTTGTGTGTCATGCCTTTGGTTATGCTTATTATGAATCAAATTGATATTGAAAACCCTCCTCGTAGCATCCCAGGATCGGAACCTGGCGAATGGGCGCTGGGAGCCGAGAATGGGGTTCTATGGAGGTTATCGGCACTGGATTCGGCGATCGGGAGGTTTTTGAGCCCGGTTTCTGAGTTTGGGGCATGACAACTTGACCCTTGATGGGATTGATTGATGGATTGAGGTGACATGCTATAGAGATTCGCTTAGGTTTTGCAACGCCTGACTTTTTTCTCACACCGAACACTGACCCACATCTCTTGCCCAGGGTATCAGATCGACATGCGAGTCCCATCATTGGAACAAAAGCGACGACGTGGTCGCTAGGTTACAAGTCTTAAGTTGAGTCGACTCGGGTTAACGGCGTGTGCCCCAGGGTCAAGCGCAAATGCCACTTAAGTGTCAAAGGTTGACGAAATTCGACCGGAAAGACCGCGGAAGTCTACGAAACGGTATGGTCTAGGATACGGGGCTTACAGCTCCCCCCTCCTAATAAAAATTTCATCCTCAAAATTTACACAATCATCACAACTAGGCATAACTCATGAGGAATGAGAAACATAATCATCATTATATAACATCAGAGATAATATACAAAATGCAATACATAATCAATCATCAAAGAGATGGGAATAGCGCTCTCGAAACTCGGCCTCACGCTCCCAAGAGGCCTCCTCTATAGAATGGTGACCCCACTCAACCTTCACCAATGGAATGACATTGGTCCGGAAGATCTGCTCCTTCCAATCAAGGATGCAGACTGACTGCTCAATATAGGAAGCATCCTCACGAACCTCTGACGACTGCCAATCAATAACAAGAACGATATCTGACCCACACTTGCTCAACATAATTACATGGAAAACGTTGTGGATGTCAGACAACTGAGATGGAAAGACAAGTCGATAGGCTACGGCGCTAACGCACCCAGTGATCTCGAAAGATCCTATAAATCTTGGGGCAAGCTTTCCCTTCGCTCCAAATTGAACTACACCCTTCATGAGCGAAACCTTGAGATACACGTAGTCCCTTACAACAAACTCCAAGGGACGACGCCGACGATTAGGAAAACTCTTTTACCAACTTTGAGCTATGCGCATCCTCTGCCTGATGATATCAATAGCCTCTGACATCTCCTGCACAAGATCGAGACCTAGAAGACGGCGCTCTCCAACCTCAATCCAACAACTTGGTGATCTACACGGTTTATTATATAGTGCATCAAAAGGAGTCATGTCGTTGGTCGCCTGATAGCTTTTGTTGTACGTAAACTCAGCCAATTACAGATGCTCATCCCAGCTACTCCCGAAATCAATCGCATAAGCCCGAAGCATATCCTCAAGAGTTTGGTTGACCATCTCGATCTAGCCATCGTTCTGCGGATGATACGCGGTGCTGAGATGCAAATCAGTCCCCATCTCTCTCTAGAAGCTCTCCCAAAACTGATACGTGAACCTTGGGTCTCAGTCAAAAATGATTGAGACTGCAATGCCATGCAGTCTCACAACCTCCTCGACAAATAACCTTACAAGGCGGTCCATAGATCAAATTGCACGCATCGCAAGAAAATGTGCCGACTTCATCAAATGATACACAATAACCCATATGGAGTCATAACCGCGCTGAGTCCTTAGCAAGCCCATAAAAAAATCTGTTGATATGTGCTCCCACTTTCACATCGGGACACTCAACGGCTGTAATAAACCAGGGGGTCTCTGATGATCAGCCTAAACACGCTGTCATTTGTCACACTCAGCCATAAAACTGGCGATCTGGCGCTTCATCCCTGTCCAAAAATACTGTCGCCTCATGTCACGGTACATTTTCTTCGAGCCAGGATGGATAGAAATCACGATCGATGTGCCTCGGTCATAAGATCTTTGTGTAACTCAAGAATTTTGGGACACATAATCGGCCTTTAAAGCAAAGTCCACCATCTGTACCAATCTGTCAATCGTCCTAACTATCAGATGCAGCCTCAACCATATAACTCCGCAACGACTCATCAGTTTGCTGAGCCTTGATCACCCTTGCAACAAGAGAGGGTTGAATCGACAGGCTCGATAACTACACGATAGAAGATTACAAGCCGAACTCAAAATCATACTCTATTATATCCTCAAGCATTCATCACTCATGAATCACCATATGTGCCACTAGGCCTCCTGGTTGACGACTGAGGGCATCCACCACCACATTCACCTTGCTTGGGTGGTGCTGAAGATCGAAATCATAGCCTTTCAGGAGCTCCATCCAGTGCCCCTATCTCTTATTCAACTCAGACTGCGAGAAGAGGTACTTCAAGCACTTGTGGTAGGAGAAGAGCTCGAACTCGACCCCATAGAGATAGTGTCTTCACACCTTCAGTGCAAAGACGACTGCAGCTAGCTCCAAATCATGCATGGGGCCTGTTGTCGTTGCTGCTGTGGGGGTCTCTGCTGCTACAGTGGTGGAGACTGATGTTGACCTCTTGGCTGCTGCTGCTAGGGGTGGGGACACTCCCACATATGATGTCCCATCGCACCGCACCCAAAACAGGTGCCGATGAACTGTCTCGAAGGTGGTGCTGGAGGTGCTACTGGCGCTCGGAAAGCTAAGCGGCCTGTACGCCTCTGTTATGGTCGACGCTGCTGGAAATCACTAGAAGGAGCCTGCCTCTTTCGGTCTCTCCTCTGACCTGATCAGATTGAGAATTGGCCCACTCAGCCTAATAAATCTGGGCCTTCCGTACCATCCCCTCGAAAGTCGGGAGCTCATGCCCAATAACACGGCCGTGAAGACCGTAACGCAAGTCGTCCTCGAAGCGGCAAGCTCTCCACTCATCATCTACCAAGTAAGGTGCAAATCTGGACAGCGCTATAAATGGAGTAGCGTACTGAGCCACTGTCATATCACTTTGCACTAGGGCCTCGAACTCCAACGCTCACTCTGATCAGGAAACTACTTTCAATCAAACCGATCCACAAAATCCTCCCATATCCACAAAAAATCAGCACCTGCTACTCGAGAGACTGATGTCCACTAATGCTCAGCCTCACCATGGAGGAGAAATACTGCTAATCGGACTCACCGCTCAGCCTTACATCCCATTGTATTGAATATCTTCTCCACATCGGAGCGCCATCTCTCAGCTGCTATCGGGTCTGGCTCGCCCTGGAAATGCAGGGGATCGAGCCATCGAAACTCTCGATGGAGGGTGCTCACGCACTCCTGCTCTACCTGGTCTAGTGAAACGACGGGGTGCCTGCCCTGCCCCTGAAGGGCGGCCGTCACATCCTGCAACATCTGGTGTAACTGGAAGGCACTAACAAATATGGTAAGATCTGCACTGGTCTCTGGGGGAGGAGCAACATCCTCAGGATGGGCAATGAGAATCTCTGGTGGTGGAGTGGGCATCGTAGGTGGTAGGGCGGGAGTCGCAGGTGGTGGAACGGGAGTCTCAGGTGGTGGTGTAAGAGTCGATCGGGTCACTCTCTTGGGCATCTTGTCCTACAGGAAAGAGCAAAGGTGCCTATCAACTTTGAAAACTCTCGAAGGCACGTACGTTAAGGGCATATAATGGAAGATCGCTAAGCTATCCGAACTTTGGGACTTAGTCATTCATAACAGATATGTAATATTGTTCTTAGTTATTCTCAAGTTATGCTCTAATACCAACTTCTGTCACGCCCCAAATTCAGAAACCGGGCTCACAAAACTTTTGATCACCGAATCTGGTGCCGACAACCTCCGTAGAATTCCATTCTAGGCTCCCAACGCCCATTCGCCAGGTTCCGATCCTGGGATGCTATGAGGAGGATTTTCAACATCAGTTTGATTCGTAATAAGCATAACCAAAGGCATAACCCACAAACAACAACCAAAAAAACTACATTACATTTTCACTATGAAAATTTTTTTTTATAAGTACAAAGAGCATGAAGGGAAATACAATGATATGGACAAAAAGCTCCAAGATGTCTGCTATATGCTCCTTCCTCAGTGCTACTGCGGTCCTACGTCACCTACACGCAACGGTCGTGCATAAGCTAATGAAAAGCTTAGAGGGTGGTGAAAGTGTGTGCACAAGGTAGTAATATGATCATGCAATATCAGAATAATACGGAATAAGCTGATGGATCCATAAATACTATTGTAACGTCCCGAAAATCGGGGGTCGAGTAAAAACCCAACTCCCGAGTTCCAAAATGTTATTTATGCAACATAGATATGTATGATTGAATGTTGTCTATGTTAATGTATTAAACATGAGTGAGATTAAGCCAGAACAGCATATCATACTCCAGAGACCGTTAAATTTACAAGCGGAAGACTGTAATAGTATGTATAACATATATAAACTGTTGTATGTCTCCAGAGTGTGAACATATTACCAGGTTATATACATATATGTATACTTCAAAAGTAAACAAAACGAATATACATGAGTGCGCTAAAAATATAAAATGACAAGTGTCAAGGCATCTAATCAACCTTCCTGTAATCCCGTCAATCAGAACACGCATAAAGGAGAGATCCTCCTCCTCATCATCAAGTCCAGCTCCGCTTCTCAAGCAGCGCCATCATCTGCAACCAAAATAGGGACTGGTGGGTGTCCGAAAACACCATCCCGTAACTTGGGAGTGAGTAGCTAACTTAGTGGAATAATAGAGCAAGGATTACATGTTCTTAAATCAATCATGCGATAATAGTAAAACAGTAAATCAAACATTCCTAATACTGTTGTTAATGCAATATGACATGACGTGATGTATGCTCTCACCGATGATCTCCCTCATACGGCACCATCTTACGACCACGGCATGCAATCATCCCTCAAGTGCTCCACATCTTTCAGGCATATGCAATGTAATGGTGATATAATTTTTGAGTTGTTATTAGTTCATTCAAACTGCAGGATTGGGAAACTAAGGTACTTCCCTTGTATCAATCCCAACACAGATCCTGTCTAGGGTCGTCATTCCTAGTAATCTCATATGATGTATATTTTGTAGGTCGCTGCAAGGGCTGTTGCTCGCACTTGTTGCACCACTCCCCCATCACCTTATCAATACAGGCCTACTATACTCTCACTGCTACAGAAGGGTCATCGCCTCTCGTAGACTCAGAATATGCTCGCGGTCACTACAAAGGGCTGCCAGGGCTGTTGCTTGCACTCGTTGCACCGCTCCCCCATCACCTTATCAATGTAGGCCGACAGCAAGAATATAGTGTCCCATACCACCATAATCTGCTCACGAGTCATAGGTGCTCACTGGTCACTACGGGGAGGTTTGTGGCCCCAGCGTAGGCCGACAGCTCGACCACGGTGTCCCATACCACCATGCCCGGCTCATGAGTCTTTGTGGATCAAGGTACCATGGTTGACAGGGTTTACAATGGTAAGTTCAGTACCCTAGGTTCAAGCAGTTATGACTCATACAAGGTGAACATACAACGGCCAGTCGGGTTACTTGACGGGCTCGACTAGCATGAGCGCATCTCAAGTCGAACGACATGAAGTGCGTAAAACACCTCGTGTGGCCTAACCACTGCCGCCAACTCCAAAACACGGCTCGCGTTCATCGACGCGTCGTTCGTGGCGAAGATAAGCCAACCATGAATTTACTTAGTTGCCGACTGCCTGGACTAGGCATAGTCCCAAACAATCATGAATCCACATCAGCCATCGTGTAAGAGTAATGGAAATGAAATATAACCATGTGAATATGTTAACACATGTTATAAGATACAACTTAAGTAAATCATCAAGCACATGCATTTCATACATATAATGAAATCATGCATATAGCAACCATGTAGGAAATCATTTACATCAGCGTATTAATTGAGAAATCAATCTCAAACTAATTCATAACACCATTTAATTCAATACATACTAATACGAGCGTTTATATAAACACTTACACTAAACACTTAAGTCTACATATAGTATGTCGACTCAAAATGCGCATTTTGGCGAATCTCTTCGCCAAACTAATTATGCACGCATTCCTAGTATCCTAATACGACAAGAAGCCATGTCAATCACATCAGCAAATTATGGATGAAAACAGTATTTCCTACAAATGACTAAAATGCCCTAAATCTCATATTCTTCGTCTATTTACGAAACAGGAAACAGACAGCATGTTGTACATGTCAAACGGCATTTCCGTCGATAATCTACTATTAAACAACATTGAAAGCGTTGGAAACAGTCAATCAAAGCATCTAAAATCCGCACCTTTTATCCTAGGAGAGTATCAATTCGAACGGAGCGTATACGCTTCGTCTACGGGGAATAGGCAACCTAATTTATAAGATCCATAAGCTAACATGCTATGGAAATGAAAGAACACTAAATCAGCAACTATTTAGGGTATTTTCTCACCTAGAATCGTGGAGAAATCACCGGCAAAGTGATTGGAGCGTGTTGCTTAATCGCATGCAACAGGTAGTGCAGCGGCAGGAAAATTCTCTCCTACTCTCTCTCACAATCTCTCACCTTTTCTCTCTCTCAATCTAGGGCTTTTTCCAAATTCGGATGGGAGAGAGGAGTGAGAGTTTCAAGCCCTTTTATAAGCCCAAACATGCCCGAAATAGGCTCGGGAAGTTATATCCAAATCGGGGCTGTTTCGGTCCAAAAGGACATTTCTGGTGGTCCCCTGCCGAATGCGATCAGACTTAAGTTCGTACATGTCGGATGTCGCTCACATCCCGTTTTCAGACCATCAGTGTTCGTAGATCACCCGTGGCGGTCCAGTTTCAGTTCAGCGGTCACCGCACGTAGATCAGGTCTACAAGTCTCGTGATATGAAATAAAAAATTTTCCTGATCCAAGTGTGTAATTTGGCTGAATTTTGATGGTCATAATGCTTAATACTGACGCGTCAAGTCGTGTGCCAGATTTGAATTTCAAATTCCAAATCTAGCTCTATTCTCACTCTCTTCACTCCAGGCTCAATGAAATAGCCTGTGAATGTCGGTTGGACTTGATTTTCGAAATGATTGTCAGGTCCAACTAGGCGGTTATAACGGTCTAAGATTGTAGGTATCGGACTTTCAACACAGTCTAGATCCAATACAGAGTTCCAAAGAGGTCTAGAGAACAAACCGGTTTAGAGTTTGATCCGAAGTTTTAGAGTATTATAGCACCATTGGTTCTACAAGTTTTGGGTCTTGTAAAACGAATTTAAAGTGATCAGGGACTATTTCACAGCTACTCCAGCGTAGCGTTAGCTAACTTATGCTTAGTTCCTAAAGAAATTAACCCTAAGTGATCTCTTTGGCTATGGAATTGGGTTTTGAGCGATTTTACAGGTGTTTTAGTTGACCCATTGCCTAAGGACGTCTAATCCCAAGTTGGCCAAAATTCGGGGTGTTACAACTATTGGTCGTACCAAGGCCATGCGATGTAAGACATGAATGATGTCGGCCATACCATGGTCATGTGATGCGAGATGCAACTCAAGCATACAAATCCTCATCTAAGTGCACATATTAATACTGCTCATATCTGGAATATCATCGGGATCTAGTACACTCCAAACTAGATTGTTGCCTCATTACACGCAATAAGGAAAGTGGAAGAGACCTCACTATCCGCCTGCCAATATCGGGCTCGGCACATCAATAGCTGACCCATTCCTAGAGCTGGTCAAACTCAGCCTAGCTTTGTCCCCTCCTCTTGGGCGAGTAAGGTCGCACCCCCTTCCGACCGACCACGACACATTGGAAAGCGTGACCATCTGGTAATCTGCACTCGGCGCTCATGTACCCACTCGGTCTAGACATTGGAGCAACATCCAGGTACCATAGGGATTTAGGGACTTTCACCCTGAGATATTTATAACACCCCATGTAGAACAAGATTTTTGGTATCTAATTTTGCCAACCACGATATGCCTATGGAGGCTATGGCCTGATGTCGCTAGGGCGTACAGTAACCATATCACACAATGCGAAATGCATGAATCATACTATCCAATCATGCGACAATCCTACGTGTATCGTGCACTCATGTAAGGTAACACCGCCTAACCGGGAACCCTTAAACAATCTGGCCAAAGGCATATGCTATGATCAGTCACTTCTCATATCAAGCATACATATGATGCGTATGATTATGAATCATGAAACTATATTAAACATGTTATATGGTAATGGATGTTGTTCATAACGGGATGGGCCTAGACGGCCTACAAGTAGGATTATTTGTACAATGTGGACATCAAACCAACATTGCTCCCAAGGCACAACCGTCATAAACATCATTACACAAACCATGATAGATTCACACATTGTAATAGATTTGTGTACATCCAATTGGGTCTCGACCCATGAGCCTTAGATACAACAAATGGTCCGCATAACATGGGCCTCATATATATCAAGGTGGGCCTCAATTGATGGACCATAACTACATCAAGATGGGCCTAATCATATGGGCCTCATATATATTAAATCGGGCTCACCCTTATGTATATTTGAGATCCGACCTGATCATAAGTTAACATAGAGATAAATGAAGTGAAAGCCAAATATTGGCTTGAGTGGGAACCACTGTGGCTCCTAAGAAGCTTTAAACAGTGACTATTGTTGTAACCCATTGTTATTGCAAATGGTGGGGTTCACTTGAACCTTGGGATCTCACTTATTGATCACATGCCAAAACAATGATCTCACAAATGGTTAGATGGTTTGGATACAATGTGTAAGAGCCGTATCCTAGTTCATTCTGTTCCGTCGACTCCCGCGATCCTTCCGGTCGAATTCGTCATTCCTCGACTACTTTTTGATGTTTGCGCGCGATCCTAAGCTGAGACCTGTATGCCAAAGTCGACTAAAATTGAAACCTATACCTTAGCGACCACGCTGTCACCACGGTTCTAACGCCGTGACTCGCGCACCGACCCGATACCCAGGGTAAAAGATGTAGGCCCGTGTTTAATTTGAAGAAATGCCACGAGTTACGAATCACGAGAGAATCTCTACGACCTATCCCATCAATCAAGTACACATCACACATCAAGTCAAAGTACAACTAACCCATGCCATGTCCATACCTCCCTCTTACACAAGCTACCTAAAGTTAACTTTCTCTCATCCCTCATCATTCCTCTTTTACAAGTTTTTCAACACAACTCATACCCTTTCTTACAACCACCACATCACCCATCCCTTTAATCCATCCCCTCACTCTTTCTCTCTCATTTCCCTAAGCAACTCCCAAGCTCCATATGTCCCAACATTTCAAGAAAATTTCAAAGGCTAAGTGTGGCCCACTCTCTCATCTCTCATCCTCACCATTAAGATCTCATCATCCACCGTTAAACCCGAAGGTAAGGAGCTAAGGAAGCTAGGGGAGCAAGGAGAAGGCCTAGAGGTGGGTGATCTTTGAATTTTCACCGTTGATTTCATGATTTAAGGGCCCACTTATTATGGGACCCACTTGATGTACGTGTTGTATCAATGGAGGGCCCATAGTGGTGGGGTCCCTCCTCTCCATTACGGTCTCTCTTGTTCTCTCTCTCTTTTCTCTTTCTTTCTCTCTCTCTTATCCTTTGTAAGACCCGTATCCTAGACCGTACCATTCCATAGACTTCCGCGGTCTTACCGGTCGAATTTCGGCAACCTTCGACCCTTAACCGATACTTACGCACGACCCTGATTCATGTGCTGACAACCCGAGTCGACTCAACCCAAGACCAATACCCTAGCGACCGCGCCGTTGCCGCGGTTCCAATGCCGCGACTCGCGCGCGGAGGCGATACCCTGGTCAAGAGTTGTGGGCCGACGTTCAGTGCGAAGAAACGCCGTGCGTTGCGAAACCCAAGAGAATCTTTACGATGTGTCATATCAATCACATCAATCCCATCAATCAATCATCCATCAATCCATCACATGTCAAGTACACATCACTTTCACCCCTTTTCCCAAGCAAGCCACAAAAGTCTTCCATGCCCATACCTCTCTTACACAAAAGGCCTCAAAAGTCAAAAAGGTCTTACACACCCATCACCACCACATCCATCACTCTCTCTCTCTCTCTCTCTCTCTCTCTCTCTCTCTCTCTCTCCCTTTACAATTCTCTCTTTCTCTTTCTCATTTCAAACTCAAAAAAAAAAATCCCAAGCTCCATACGTATAAGAGCTCTCCCAAGCACTCCCAAAAAATTCTAAGTGTGGCCCACCTTTCCTACCCCATCATCTCCCATCTCAACCCTCTATTCCTCATCTCATCCATTGAAGTTGAAGCTAAGGTGCTAAGGAACCCCTAGGAGCAAGAAGATCGGACGGTGGGTGCCTCTATAGGGTAGTTTTTCTTATTTTTATGATGGGCCAAGTGAGGCCCACCGATCCATGGTGTGGATCTCACTTGGGACCCTAAAATGTGGCCGATGGCCCACTAGGATCATCATGCTCATTTCATGATGGGGCCATTCTCCATGGACCCCATCATGATGTTTATTTCTTAAAAAAGGTCATCTAGACCGTCCATATTGGTGGGGAAAGGATCCTCACTGTTGATTCTAAATTTTGATGGTCCCATGTGTTAAAGGACCCACTTGATTATATGATTCATTACAGGGAGGGCCCATAGTATCGGGGTCCCTCCATCACAAGCGTGTCCCACTCTCCATCTCTCTCTCTCTTTTTATTTTTATTTTATTTCATTTTATTTTATTTTATTTTATATAATAGGGTAGTGTGGCCCACTTGAATGGACCCCACCTTGAGGTACTTATTTTGTCCAAGTATTCTTCAAGTGGGGCCCACCTTTCATGTTGTACCCACAACATTCTTCAGTGGTGGCCCACTTCATCAGGGCCCACCATAATGTAATATATTTTTTTAAAAAGCTAAACCATCCAGCGTCCCAGACGCTGGACGTCCCTGTTAAAAAAAGAAAAAAAAAAGAAAGATGGAAGCTATTGGGGGTGGTCCCCTTATGTAGGCCCCACCCTGATGTAAGGAAACAATCCAAGCCGTCCATCCTCTTACCCATCTCTTTTTAGGCGTTGAGCCAAGAGTTGGGGTTGATTGGAAGATCTGGTGGGCCGTAGCATCGAAGAATGCATCATTACCATTCAAGGATACTTTTCTTATTTTATTTCATTTGCTAATCATCAAAAAAATTCAAACTCTAGACTCTTTGGGCTTGTCTTGAGTCAGGGAAACTAATGGACGGAGTGGATTCTCATGATGCGGACCCCACATGATGAAAACCCCCAAAAAATGGTTTTCCCTGATTTTTGAAAGAGGCATAGCCTCTGCCTCTCTCTGTCACGAGTAGCAGCTACACGCTGCTGCGTGCAGAGATTGGGGTGAGCGGGCGGTCAGCGAGCCACCCACGGCTGCTGCCGTGGGCCCCACCATGATGTTGTTTGTCATCCAACCTGTTAATGAGGTGGGTCCCCTCCTCAGGTGGGCCCCCTCCAAAGATCAGCCTGATCCAACGCTCCAGTGGCCCACATCACAGAAAACAGTGTGAATGAACATCTACCATTGAAACAAATTCTGGGGTCCACAGAAGTTTTGAATCAAGCTGAAATTTGTATTTTTCTTTCAACCAGGTCTGCTTGGCCTTATCAACGGGTTGGATGCCAAATAAATATTACAGTGGGCCCCACATGGGACCCACAATGATGTATGTGTTTTAAGTCCACCGTCCAGTGGACGGTGGCGCCCACCTTGACGTTGTATTGTCTCCACCGTCCAGCGGACGGTGGAGCCCTCCGTGATGCATGCGTTATCCCCACTGTCCAGCGGCAGTGGGACCCACCATGATGCATGTGATGCATCCAAACCGTCCATCCACTTGGTAAGATCATTTTAAGGCTTGAGTGTAAATTGGGTGGGCCACCTATGTTTGGGTTAGGCCCATTTGATTTTGTAAAAGGCCTATGGGTTAGGCCCATTTGATAGTAAAAGGCCTATGGGTTAGGCCCATTTGATTTATTTAAGGCCCATGGGACTATACCCATTTGAAATATCGCAAGGCCCATGGGATTAGATCCATTTGATGTGTTCCAAGGCCCATGGGATTAGGCCCATTTGATGTATTTTAAAGCCCATGGGAGAAGGCCCATTTGATATGTATAAGGCCCATGGGTCGAAAATCATTGATGCATTCTAAGGCCCACGGGTTATGACCCATTGCAATGCACTTAAGGCCCATTGGTGGGCCCATGGATGTGGCCCACTTAATGAATATAAGGCCTATAGTATATGGCTCATTTGATATATTTAAGGCCTAATGGGATGTACCTAAGGTCCATTGCAATGTGTGATCCCAACCTGATTTATATAAGGATATTCTTTACGGACTATGCCTCGGGAGCAATGTTGGTTTGACGTCCACATTGCGAGTGTAATGTTGGTTGGATGTCCACATTACGACTCTCCTTAGGACCCATTGTTAGGCCCGTACTTATTGTGTATAGGCCGTCCAGGCCCATCTGCATGGTAAGGGTAGTTCATTTCATTATAACATGTTTAATATAGTTCCATGACTCATAATCATACGCATCATATTTATGCTTGACATGAGAATTGACTGATCATAGCATATGCCTTCGGACAGATTGTTTATGGGCTCCCGATTAGGCGATGCTGCCCGATGTGAGCGCACGATACGCATAGGATTTGTTGCATGATTGGATAGTGTGATTCATGCATTTCGCATTGTGTGATATGGTTGATGTACGCCCTAGCGACATCAGGGCTATAGCCTCCACAGGCAGATCGTGGTTGGCAGGATTGGATACCGAAAATCTTGTTCTATATGGGGTGCCATAGATATCCCTAGGTGAAAGTCCTTAAACCCTTATGGTACCAAGAGGTTGCTCCAACGTCTAGACCGAGTGGGTAGATAAGCGTTGAGTACCGATTACAAGACGGTTGCGCTCTCCACTATGTCGTGGTCGGTTGGAAGGGGGTGCGGCCTTACCCGCCCGAGTGTAGGGGGCAATGCTAGGCTGAGTTTAACCAGCTCGAGGAATGGGTCCGCTATAGACGAGTCGCGCCCGATATTGGCAGACGGATAGTGAGGTCTCTTCCACTTACCTTATTGCGCGCGATGTGGCGGCAATCTGGTTTAGAGTGTACTAGACCCCATCGATATCCCATATTTGAGCTGTATTGATGTGTGGACATAGATGAGGATCCGTATGCTTGAGTTGCATTGCACATCGCATGGCCTTGGGATGGCTGATACCATTCATGTCTTGCACTGCATAGCCTTGGTACGGCTCATGATATTATAGATCCATCTGCATATTCCGCATTACTCTGACATTGCATGTTCATATTACTACCTTGCGTACACACTCACACCACCCTCTAAGATTTCTATAAGCTTATGCACGACCGTTGCGTGCAGGTGACGTTGGTTCGCAGTAGCGCTGAGGCAGGAGCACGTTGCAGATCATTTTGGAGTTTTTGTTCTTTACCATTGTATTTCCCTTTATGCTCATTGTACTTGTAAAGTTTTTTATTATAGTGGAAATGTAATGGAGTTCTTAGTTGTTGTTTGTGGGTTATGCCTTTGGTTATGCTTATTACAAAACAAACTGACGTTAAAAATCCTCCTTGTAGCATCCCAGGATCGGAACCTGGTGAATGGGAGCTAGGAGTCGAGAATGGGGTTCTACGAAGGCTGTCGGCGCCGGATTCGGCGATTGGGAATTTTGTGAGCCCGGTTTCCGAGTTTGGGGCGTGACATCCTTCCCCTAGAATGAAGTGGGCCCCACCAACTCATCTTAAATCTACTCCATCCATCAAACAGTGTGGTCCATCACATTTTTGGGTGTAGTGATGCATAACATATATATATATATACATATATTATATTAATATTATATATATATGGTGGGCCACATCCCATGTGGGACCCACCACGATGCATGTTTTTATCCATACTGTCCAGCGTCCCTAGACGCTGGACGGGTGTGGTTAACTTGGAGTGTGTGCACTGACATGGGTGTGTACTTGCATGCAAAAAAAAAGAGAGAAAAAGGTACTCTTTTAGAATGGGCCACTCATGTAAGCCCCACCTTGATGTTTATACATGATCCAAGCCATCCATTCTATTCTCGGGATCATTTTAGGCGTTGAGCCGAAAAATGAGACCGATCCAATTATCTGGCGGGCCGTGGCATTAAGAATGCTAGTATTTTCCTTTAAAACTTGGAAGAATGATTGCTGGGGTCTACCAGAAGCTTGGATCCACCTGAAACTTATTTTGGACCCCTACTTTTGTGGGACACATGCAATGGACGGGATAAATCTAGTTAACGTGCGTCCCACCTAGGATAAAAAAAAAAATTATTGGCACGACTTTGTGCCATGACGTCCAGAGAAGTCCTTTTTAAAAAAAAGAAAAGAAAAGAAAAAGATGGCCGCATAGGCCCAGTTGTAGACCCTACCATGATGTATGTTCTACATCCATGCCATTCATTTTATAGGTCCCCTTTGAATAGGGGTTGTCCCCAAAAATCAGCCGTATACGGAACTCAGGTGGGCCATACCATCTAAAATCATGTGAAAACATGCCTGAAACATATAAAAGCACTTGGTGGGGCCTACCTGAGATTTGGACATGGCTGAAACTTGGTCTGAACCCTCAGCCAGGTGGCACACACATAATGGGTGGACTGGATTTGAGAACTATATCACGGTGGGCCCCTTGACCGTGACCATATGAACCGGTCGGATGGCAAATGAACATTACAGTGGGCCTTGGGTCCTTACTCTTACCCGGGTGGTAGACTCCCTGGAGTTTCAACACTGGGTCAAGGGTTCGAGTACTCACGGTGGTGAAATCCCATGGTGTGCGTGTGGCGTGAGTGTGTGAGGTATGTGTGTGCGTGTGTAATAATAATAATAATAATAATAATAATAATAATAATAATAATAATAATAATAATAATAATAATAATAATCACAGTGGGCCCCATGGCCGTGTGACCTTATAAATAGTTGGGTGGCAAATAAACGTACAGTGGGGCCACCTTATCAACAAGTGGGATGTAAAGTAAACATTTTGGTGGGCCCCTTGCCACATGGCCTTATCAACAGGTGGGATGTAAAATAAACATTTTGGTGGGCCCCTTGCCACATGGCCTTAACAGTAGGTTGGATGTAAAATAAACGTTATAGTGGGCCCACATGGGAGTCTACCATGATGCATGAGTTTCATCCAAACCATCCAACCATTTTGAGATTATTTTAAGGTCATTGTTGAGGCCCATCTTAATGTATTTGTGGCCCGCCCACTAAAGCCCACTTTGTTATATATGGGCCCATGTGTGTAGGCCCTTTTGATGTATTTGTGGCCCATTGTTGAGGCCTACTTTGGTATATATAAGGCCTATGTGATTAGGCCCATTTGATGCACATAAAGCTCATGTGATTGGGCTCATTTTTAATGAATTCTAAGGTCCATGGGTTATGACCCATTGTAAAGGACCTAAGGCCCATTGGTGAGGCTCATTGAGGTGATCCAATTGATGAATGTAAAGCCCATATAATACGGCCCAATTGATGTACTTAAGGCCCAATTGGGTGCAACTAGGTCCATTACAATGCGTGATCCCTCCATGACATATAATGATATTTATAACAAGTAATGTCTTAGGAACAATGATGGTTAGATGCCCACATTGTAAGGATGACATCGGTTAAATGTCCGCATTGTCACCCTCCCTAAGGCCCACTAATAGGCCCATACTTGTAGTAAGTAGGCTATCTCGATCCATCTCAGTTACACGCAGAGGCCATCTCTATATACATGTTTAGTATAGATTCATGATTCATTATCATATGCATCATATGTATGACTGATATGAGAAGTGACTGATCATAACATATGCCTTCGGGTGAACTGTTTATGGGCTCCCTGATAGGCGGAGTTGCCCTACATGAGTGCATGATACACGTAGGACTGTTTCTTGACTGGTAGTGTGACTCATGCACTAGCATTTGTATGATTATGATTATTGTATGCCCTAGTGACATCAGGGCCATAGCCTCCACAGATGCATCGTGGGTGGGTGGATTGGATACCAAAAATATTTGGTTCTAGCATACGGGCGCCATAGATGTCCCTGGGTGAAAATTCCTAAACCCGATGGTACCAGAGGATGACTCCAACATCAAGACCGAGTGGATACATGAGTGCGCGAGGGCCGTATACCAGTAGGCCGCGTCTCCCACTGTGTCGTGGTCGGTTGGAAAGGGGTGTGACCTTACCCACCTAAGTGAGGGGGCAACTTCTAGGTTGAGTTTGACCAGCTTGAGGAATCGGTCCGCTATCGACGAGCTGGGCCCGATATTGGCAGGCGAATAGTGAGGTCTCTTCCGCTCTCCCAGTTGTGCGTTCGGATAGGGACAGCAGGCTGGCTAGAGTGTACTAGACCCCAGTGATTATCCAAAATGAGAACTGTACTGATATATGATGAGGATTGACATGCTTGAGTTGCATCTCGCATCACATGGTCTCAATATGGCCAATAACATTCATATCTTGCACCGCATAGCCTTGGTACGGCTGATTGCATTCATAATACTCATCTTTCCGCATTTACATTCCGAGCACGCTCATATTGCGCACACACTTACACCACCCTCTAAGCTTTCTATAAGCTTATGCACGATTGATGCGTGCAGGTGACGTCAGGACACAGCCGTAGCGTAATAGCAGCAGGAGCGTGCAGTCGAGCTTTTGGAGTTTTATTATTAGAACTATCTTGTATTTCCCTTTATACACCTTGTACTCAAAGTTTTTTATTATAGTGGATTTTGTGACGGTGTTCTTGTGGTTATTGTTCGTGGGTTATGCTTATGGTTATGCTCATTACAAATTAAATGGATAGTAGAAATCCTCCTTGTAGCATCCCAGGATTGAAACCTGGTATATGGGTGTCGAGAGCTGAGAATGGGGTACTAAGGAGGCTGTCAGCGCCAGATTCGGCAATCGAGAATTTTATGAGCTCGGTTTTCGAGTTTGGGGCGTCACACAACATGTGCAACATGGTGGGCCCCACCATTCAAACAGTGGATGGTGTAAATATGGTACATACATCAATGGGCCCCACACCATAAGGATGAAACACATGCATCAGGAGTGGATCTGACTGTCAGAACAGCATGGAGGTGTACATACATCACATGGAACCCGCAGAATGTGCTAACGTTCATGAGAAAGAGCAGCCACATACCTGCAGTAAGCATTGCTGCCTATTTAAGAAAAACAAAGGTGGGTTCCACGTAGGGCCCACCACACCCTTTATTATTACATAATATAATAATATTATATTGTATACTACGTGCAACTGTTGCTGCCTTTAAGGAAGAGTAGAGGTGGTTTCTATAGACCCCACAATCGTGTGTATATATATATATTTAAAAGAGTAACATCCAGGCCCTGGACGTCCTAGACAGTGCATTCGCTAAGGAGGGCCCCACACGTGGGGTGTGTCCCACCTTCCAAGGATGGTGGACGGTTGGATAAAACACATACATGATGGTGTGGGCCACTAGAATGGATGGATGGATGAGGTGGGTGACCCTGAAAAAGGGTTTTCAATGGCAGATGTTCAAACATACTGTTCCCTATGATGTGGGCCACCTAAGATGCGGATGAGGCTGATTTTTGGGGTGGCCCACTACCCTAAAGGGGCCCACTCAATGCACAGTATGGATGATCTGCACACATCACGGTGGGGCCCGTGGCTGGGACCCATGGTCCCTACCTCTTTACCATTCACGGTGCAGCAACGGCTGTGCACGCTGTTGACAACAGCAGTGCCTGTTACTGCATTCTTATATATATATATTGAAAATGAGAATTTCTGAGGATTTTCCATGGTAGGGCCCGCATCAGGAAAATCTAACCCAACCATTGGATTCTACAGCTCATGACAGGCTAAATGAGCCTAATGTTGGAAGTATTTTGGTATATAAAAATATCAGGGGAGATTTCAAGGGTAAAGCCACTGTTTTCTATGCCATGGCCTGCCAGATCATTGGATTTGCTTCCTTTTTTGGCTCAACCCCTAAAATGAAGTGAGGAAAGAAATGGACAGTGTGGATGGGTCCCATGGACCCCACTGTCAGCTCACTCTTCATTGTTAGTATACCCACTGTAAGTCCACACTTCACCGTTAGCCCACCCCACGTCAGTCCACGCTTCACTGTAAGCACAAGTCCAGTGTCCCAAGACGCTAGATAGTGTGGATACAACATAGGGGTCATGTGGGTCCCACATGGATGTGGCCCACCATATTGGATCAATCTAATATATGTGTTTTTCCTTCCGTACGGGCCCGGTAACGGGTTGGACGGCGTAGATCCAACTCATCCATCTGGTGGGTCCCATGAAGGGAATGGCATGGATATAATATATACCTCATGGTGGGCCATACACATAGAGAGAGAGAGAGAGAGAAAGAGAGTAAGGAACAACGATGATGGAGGGCCCCCACCACTATGGGCCCCTCTTAGGTACAAGCATACATCAAGGTGGGTCCCACCATATGTGGGCCCTTAAATCACAAAGAAGAAATACGAAAAAAGATGAAAATGTGGGTTTAAGATCACCCACCGTCCGCTTCTTCTTGCTTCCTCGGGTTCCTGTACTCCTTAGCTTTGATCCAAATGGAAGAGATGAAAATTTGGATGGTTAAGATGGAAGTTAAGAGGGTAGGAAGTGGGCTACATACAACACTCTCTCATGGAGGTTTTGGGAAGAGCTTGGACGTGTGGTATTCTCTCTTGCTTGGAAAGTGGTTTGAAAAATGAGAGAGAGATGGTTGTAAAGAGAGATGGGTGATGGATGTGGTGGGTGATGGATGTGTAAGAAGCTTTTTGACTTTTGTGGTAGATAGTATAAGAAAAAGCATGGGTGTGTAAGAACCTTTTTGACTTTGGGGGTTACTTGGGGAAGGGTATGAGGTGATGTGTACTTGACATGTACTTGACCCTTGATGGGATTGATTGATGGATTGAGGTGACATGTTGTAGAGATTCTCTTGAGTTTTGCAACGCGCGGCATTTTCCTCACACTGAACGCTGGCCCACATCTCCTGACTAGGGTATCCAATTGGTGCGCAAGTCATGACATCGGAATCACGGAGACAGCGCGGTCGTTAGGGTACAAGTCTCGGGTTGAGTTGACTCGGGTTAACGGCGTGTGACCCAGGGTCACGTGCAAATGCCGGTTAAGGGTCGAATGTTGCTAAAATTCGACCGGGAAGACAACAGAAGTCTACAGAATGGTATGGTCTAGGATACGGGGCTTACAATCCGTTTCTCCCCACTTGTCAAGTGTGCATCAATCCTTTGAATCAATTTGTTAAGGTCTCAGAAGGCTTGTAATGTGTTTTGATTGAAAAGCTCTTGATTTTGAGTTTGTTTTAAAATTGTATCCTCCTGAGTCTTCTTTCGATTTAAAAGTTGAGATAGAGCTCCTTGAGGGTTAGTTTTTTATTTATTCCTCTGACTGAAATTAGGACAGTTCCTCTAGTTGGGATTGTATGTATTTAAGGTGGGTCCACTGAAAGGTCTTTGGTAATTGTTCACGGTATTCGATTTCTCATTTAATACCTCTTGAAAAGCAGGTATTGTTGGACAATTTTCAGTTATGTACATGTTGCAAGCACAAATACCACAAACAACTTCCTTAGCTTTATCCTTCTTAAGTTCCATAGCCTCTATTTTCCTTGTGAGGTTAACCACCTTAGCATTTATATCATCTTCCTCTTTCAAAATATATATTCCACCCTTCTCCTTTAGTTGAATATGCTTAGAAGTGGTGATAGATTTTGGGGAGATGTCGTATAATTGTGCATTTTGAGCAAGTTTGTCAAATTAATCCTACACATTATCGATATCTTTATTCATGAATTCCCCATTGTATATTGTCTCAAAAAATTAGTGCAAGGAAGATGTCATCCGTCATAGAAGAAATTTGTTATGCACCACATTTCAAAACAATGTGGACATGAACTAACAAGATCCTTAAACCGCTGCCAACATTGGAAGAATGTCCCATCTTCCTTTTGGGTGAAGTTCATGATCGACTTCCTAATGGTGTTCACCTTATAGTATAGGAAGAATTTCTTTGTGAACTCCCTTGTCATGTCGTTCCATCTGTCAATGGATCGTGTACGTAGTGAGTGCAACCACGTCTTAACTTTTTCTTTTTAGGAGAAGGGAAAAAGTTTCAGACTGACCATGTCCTCAGTCACATTAGGAAAGTGTAAAGTGGATATGATCTCATTAAACTCTTTCATGTGTAGATATGGACTTTTATATTCAAGTCCATAGAACGTTGGAAGAATTTGGATCACCCCTGGCTTAATATCAATATTCCCAAATTTTTCAAAAAAATCGTACAGGAAGGTGTGCTCACTCCCGCCGACTGTAAATAATCTTATAAGATACAAGGCAGGGGTGCATGATGCACCTCATTATCATCCGGAGCTTCCTCAACTGGAGGTTGAGATTTATTTTGTAAGAGCAATATTGTATAAAACACATCTTTGTTTATCAAATTTCGCTTGGACAAAACAGCTTATGAAGTAGTTCCTCTAATATGGATCAAGATGAAAAGTTCAAGACATTACTTTTGTCATGTCCCAAACCCAGAAATTGGATTCACAAGAATCCCTATCGCCGAATCTGGTGCTGACAGCCTCCGTAGTACCCCATTCTCGGCTCCTAGCATCCTTATGCTAAATTCTAATCCAGGGATCCTACAATGAGGATTTTTTTTCAATATACATTTAACTCGTAATAAGCATAACTACATGATTATCCAATTCACAAAGGTAACATCATCATCACATATCCACTAATATAATTATTGAGTAAAATACCGAAATAGAAATACATAAATCAAAAATTAAGCTCCAGAAGACCTCTGCACGCTCCAAGCTCAACACTGCTGCAACCTAACATCACCTGCACACATCTATCATGCATAAGCTTATAGAAAGCTTAGAGGGTGGTGTAAGCGTGTGCATAAGGTAAGTGTCAAGTATTCAATATAATTTCGTCATCATACAATACCGAAAATACTGGTAATCCATTAATCATACATTATCAGAATAAACAGAAATACTGACAAGATCATGAATTATCAGAGTAAGCAGAAATATGGACAAGATCATGAATTATCAGATTAAGCAAAAATACAGACAAGTTCATGAGTCAATCAATATTTAGAATATGCAATATAGAATAACTATGCAAATGAAGAGTCGTAAAGACCCAAATATAAAATGCCGAGAATACGATGCAATATGCAATTCCTGATGAGTTCACGAATAGCGTCAGTCATATCTTGACCATATAAATGCAGAAGCTAGTAACCCAAAATGTCATATGTCGTGAATGTAATGCAATATGCGGTGCGAATGGAATGACCATGCTGGAGTGTGAAGTCGGGATGATAGTACGTAGTATTGGAGGCGATGGGGTCCATCACAAGGGACTTCTATCCAAACTAGTCCCATATCTAAATTTAGGCAGACAGACTCAATGTAGTAAACTCCTGATCTCAGATTAGTCGCGCGGCCCAACCGAAATCTTGGCCATTACGAAGGTACGCGTAACAAATAGTTACGCACCACTAGCCCAAGTGGATAGTGAATGAATGAATAAATGAGTATACAACTCCTGCTCAATAAGTCTACATATCAATACAGTTCCTCTTTTGGGATCATCACTAGGGTCTGTTACACTCTACGCCAACTTGTCGCCCCTATCCAAGCACACAATAGGTAAGTGGAAAAGACCTCACTATCCGCCTACCAATATCGGGCTCGACTCGTCGATAGTAGACCCATTCCTCAAGCTGGTCAAATTCAACTTAGATAATGCCCCCTCACTCAAGTGGGTAAGGTCACACCCCCTCCCAACTGACCACGACATAGTGGGAGATGCGGCCTACTGGTATACGGCCCTCATACGCTCATATATATCTACTCAGTCTCGACGTTGGGGCGTCCTCTGGTACCAAGAGGGTTTAGGAATTTTTACCCTGGGCCATCTATGGTAGCTCGATGCTCGAACCAAATATTTTCAGTGTCCCATCCAGTCATCCAAAATATACTTGTGGAGGCTACGGCCTTGATGTCCCTAGGGTTTACAGTAATTATAACACATAATGCAAGATGCATGAGTCATACCGTGCACTCATGTGAGATAACCTCCTCTTATCAGAGAGTCTCATAACAACCTACCCAGTGACATATGCAACGGTCAACTAAATCTCATAATAAACATGCAGATGATGCGTATGGGCATGTATCATGATGCTATGCTGTCACATACTCATATTCGGTATCAATACTCGACATTAACAATCAGCCTCGACAATGTGGACATTTAATCAACATTACCTCAAGGATTGACACCTATAGAGCCTAACATATAGTGGACCCATGGCTTCACACAATGGCTAAAAATACCACACTATGGGCCTCACTCAAGAGTTTAATACACATCATGATGGGCCTTTCACATAGGCCAAACATATACATCACAATGGGCCACTAACACAAGCCTATTATACATTACAAAGGGTTACATCTCATGGGCCTTATATACATTCCATTAGGCCTCAACAAATGGAATTTGCCTCAACTAAACCAAATCAGCCTCAATAATCAGAATCGGTAATCGGCCATAACAATCGGAATTGGCAATCGGTCATGATAACTAGTCTCGACAATCAACATCGATGAGAATGGGCCTAACAAGGCCTAATGGAAGGTCACAATGTGGACATTATCATTGCCTATCGATGTGGACATTCAACCAACATTGCTCCTAAGGAGTGGCCCACATAGGGCCGAGCATACAGTGTGCCCATGACTTCATACAAGGGTCAAATATACATCACGATGGGTCACACTATGTGCCTCTCATACATCAGGTAGATCGCATCATATGGGCCACATATACATCACATTGGGCTTCATTCATCATAGTTGGCCTCATAGGGTAGCTCATATAATCTAATAAAATAGGTGGGCAGCATGTATATCATATACATCAGGTGGGCCTCACAGGACAATCCTATTATCCAGAAAGACAGATGGACAGCGTGTTTATGATATAAACATTAAGGTGGGCCTCAAGACAGATGGATGGCAGGGATGAAATATCTATATCATGGTGGGTCAACATGTGTAAGACGTACATCATAACAGGCCCTCATAGGGCAGCCCATGGCCCAGAAAATGGATGGACAACCCATTTATACATCATAGTGGGCCTCTCAATTCAACCCACGTTTCAGTAAAATGGATGGTTGGCATGTATATACAACAAGGTGGGCCCTACACAAATAGCAGGTGGGCCTCAAGGGGTTTCAACGGTGGGTGCCAGCCCACTATTTCCCGCGGTGTGGACCATTGAACTTTGGAGCTGCCTCATTTTCAGGCCCATGGCCTAAGTGATATGGAAAATTGGATGGGCGATATGGGCATACACATTTAGAAGTTAGGCCCCACACACCACCAACGGGTCCATAGTGGAAAGCCAGTGAGGGTATACAACACACACCACTGAGGTGGGCCAGCTACTGGATGGTGAACAGGTGGGCTGCATGGATGAAACACTTTCATATGGTGGGCCCCACTTACAGATGGTTCACCAGAAGGGTGGATACTACTTAATATAAATGTGCTTCATATAGCAGGTGGGCCTACTTGGCTGGGCGGCGTGGGCCTGCTGGATGTGCGCCACCCACAAACAGCACAGTGGGCCCAGAAAGCTTTCAATGGTGGGCATCAACACACTGTTTTCCATTAGCGTTTAGGCCTGCTGCTGGACGGTGTGGGTACAGTATACATCATGGTGGATCCCACCGTACAACAGGTGGGCCTGAGATGGTTTCAACAGTGCAAATATAACACTTATAGGTGGGTACCAGCATCCAGCTACTGTACAGTGTGGATATCATACATCACGTGTGCCCTGCATGCAGCTGGGCAACATGAGTATGAAACACATACATCATGGTAAGTCCCACAGCTGCTGGACGTCAGTCCAGCAATACCCTTTAATGAATGATGTGGATTAAAATATATGTCATGTGGGTCCTACATCTACTGGACGTCAGTCCAGTAGCACCCTATGATGGTTGGAGTGGATACTGAATACTACATGTGGGGTCCATGCAGTCAGTAGGGTGGCCTGCCCGCTGGACACTCCACAGCTGGAAGGTGTTGATTCAACACATTTATCAAGGCAGACCCCACGTCCAGGGACTAAACGGTGGGGGTAGAACAGATACATCATTGGTGGTTCCCACCAAATGGACTGACGTTGTAGGTATTTATGCACACAATAGTCGGTCCCCCACCATAACGTTTATCTCCATCCAATCTGTCAATCAGGTCACACAGACCCGGATGCAAAGGAAAAACAAATTTCATAATTATCCAAAACCTCTTTAACTCAAAAGGGTTTCAATGGAAGACGCTCAATCCTCACTGCTTCTCTGTGACATGGACCACCTGTGTTCCACGTACAACTGATTTTTGAAGGGGACCCACCACAAGAAGGGGCCCACCAAATGCAGTTGATGTTCCTAACACACCATAGTGGGGCCTGCATCCAGTACCCACGTCTCTACCCGTGTACGCAGCAGGACGCTGTCGTCCTCAGGTCATCCAACAGCAACGTCTGCTGCTGCTTTTTTATAAAAAAATCACTTTTCATATGTCTTTTCCTAGGTGGGGCGCCCATCAGGTGGATCCACTCCACCCATTGGTTTCTACTGCTCAAGACAGTCTAAATGAGCCCAATATACAGTATATTTCGGTGTGTAGAAAAATCAAAGTAGGCCATAGTGAATATTAACAATCAAAATACTATTTTTTAAGGTATAGCCCGCCAGATATCTGGATTGGCCTTATTTTTATGTTTAACGCCTAAAATCATTTGGGGAATGGGATGGATGGTGTGGATTAGGTTTATACATCAAGGTAGGGCCTACATCAGCAGCCCACCAAAAATTTTGATTCAACCTATGTATATACTATGTTTATTTTTTGTTTACGCCCAGCATCCAAGAGGCTTGGATGGTATGGGTGAAAACACATCTCACGGTGGGTCCCACCATCCCAAATGGACGGTGTGGACACCACACGTGTCTCACATGGGTCCCACTTCTGATGGACGCGTGGGTATAAAACTCCTACGTCATGGTGTAGCCTCACACGTGGGGTGGGTTCTATACACATATCTCGTGATTCAGACCCACAAAACTTGTTGTTGTTAATACAACATGTGGGTACGGTTGCATCAAGGTGGGTCCACATTGGTGGGCCATCCAGTACTAGGATGGTGCTGATGTTTGTGTCTTCCTTTAATCAGGTCCGTTGGATGGACGATCTAGATATCACATACACTCATCATGTGGGCCACAAAATAAAGGAAGGAGAGAGAGAGAGAGAGAGAGAGAGAGAGAGAGAGAGAGAGAGAGAGGGAGAGAGATCGGATGAGGTGGGAGGAACTCCGCCATTATGAGCTCCTCCATGATGTAATGCATAGATCAAGATGGGTCCCACCATATGTGGGTCCTCAAATCATAAAAAATAAATCATAAAACACCCACCTTTTATCTTCTTGGATTTCTTCTTCCATCAACATATCTTAGAGCTCCAAGGGATGCATTTGAACGGTGGAAATTAATTTTGGAGAGTGGGATTGGGTGGTAGAGAGTGGGCCACACCAAGCTCCTCCATGGAAGCCATGGACGTTGGAGCTCTTGGGATTATTTTTAAGAATGAGAGAGAGATGAGAGAAAGATGTGTAAGAGAGACAGATGGGTGTGATGGGTGTGAATGAGTTATGAGTACTTGTGTAAGAGAGAGTACTTTATGTAAGAAAGAGTTGACTTTAAAGGAAAGGTGGTTGTACTTGGGGATGAGTGAGTGATGGAGGGTGATGTCTACTTGATTGATTTGACATATTGTAGAAATTCTCTTGGTATTTGCAACACGCGGTGTTTTCTCAAATTGAACACTGGCCCACATCTCCTGGCCCAGGTCTCTCCTCGGCATGTAATATGCGGCGTCAGAACCGCAGTGACGACGCGGTCGCACTGCTACAAGTCTCGGATCAAGCCAACTCTGATATACGGGACATCTCAGGATCATGCACAAATGTGGATAACAGATCCTGGGTCACCAAAATTCGACTGGGAGGATCGTGGGAGCCTACGGAATGGTACGGTTTAGGATACGGGCCTGACAACTTTAAGTTAAAATAGTTCATAATCTACTAAGTTCAAGACTCTACTGAAGCTCATGTCATGAAGTCGATCAAGATGGAAACTTCAAGCTTTACTAAATTCATGTTTTACTATACTTCTAGTAGAAGATCAAGTTTCATCTTCAATAGTTTCGAGCTCTATTGAAGATTCAAGTCGTAATACCTCGAACTTTTCAATACGCGAGTATTGAAAGTTCTCGAGTGTTACTATGAAATTTAACTTAATATGTACATGTGTACGATACCAATTTAGCTATCCTAACCTTACATCTATTCCCTGATACAAATCTGACCGTTAAGAATGTTCTTCATCCATAAATCAAGTTATCCGACTGTTGATCATGTGATTTGATATATGTACCTTCCTTTGAATAAATTTTTGAATAACTCTTTATTTATAATGATTTAGATGTACGTCCTTTTGTAAGAATTGTTTACAAATATGCATATAACTATGTAGAACCATTAGATTTCACAAAACTCTTATATCAACAATAATTATAAAAATGCCATTAACCTAGACCCCTGAATTCTAGATCACATGGTTCCCTTGATCCATTTGATCTGAAATTTTATACCACTCTTATGTACCATAAATTAACCACACACATCAAATTTCAGCCTTAAATCACTGTGAAAGTGATACAATTGATTGATCAGCCCCATAACCATTAATTTTGGTGTCCATCAAATGAAGAAACTTCCTGGGTAGTCGTAGTTGGATATTTTCCTTCATATGAACGACTTGGATTGCCCATCACATGGACCGAGGAAGAAATATTAAGACTTCACTTTCGTAGACTTTTCCTTGGCATGAATTTATTCTTTTAAGACTTACCAACTCCTTATAAATATGGCCCTTCGGATCCTTGCTTTTGCTCGGGTGGTAGACTCTCGGGAGTTTCAACACCCGGTCAAGGGTTCGCGTATCCATAGGTGGTGAAAGCCCGCTACGGCATGAGTGTGTGGGGGTGTGTGCATGTGTAAAGAAAAAAAAAGATTTAACCACTTTGTACCATCCAACGTAAATCAACGTAAATCAAATTTGGACCACAAATTTGTCTCATATGACTATGAGGTTATACGAAATTTGGACCCCGATCTATGATTCTACACCGTTGAATGCGGAAGTCAACTCCTTCCTTTTGACGCAAAAAGTAAAATTTCAAATCTAGACATTTTCCATCGTCGATCAATCACCAAAATTTGTCCAAACTTTTGCCTATCCTAACTGAACATTTTTCTCAAAATTAGGCCTTGATCATCAAGTGTGGACTGCTAATTGAGATTAAGTCCATTTTAAGGCTTGCTAGGAGAATTTCAAGATAATCTTGTATAAAGCCCAGATCAACTCCATATTTAGTCCCATGACCCAACACGATCTGGTTAGACAGATGAATGGAGTGGATTCCTTATAAATATCATGACGAACCCCACATTATACCTACACACAATTGTATCCACACCCAAGCTAACCTCACTTATGGTGACACGTAGTTGAGTAAAACCTCTCTTCCCCAAATTTCTAATGTGGGAAGAAATTCAAAAGTGATAATCTTCGGTTACATTAGATCGTGTGGTCTACTTGATTTATGGATCTTCCTCATGTTTAACCCCATATCCTAACCTGATATGGAGAAACCGATGGTAAAGTGGATCTTCAAAACTACATAGTCGACCCCACCTATGTCATGCCCCAAACTCGAAAACCGGGCTCACAAAATTCCCGATCGCCGAATCCGGCGCCGACAGCCTCCGTAGAACCCCATTCTCGGCTCCTAGCTCTCATTCGCCAGGTTCTGATCTTGGGATGCTACGAGGAGGATTTTCAATGTCAGTTTGATTCGTAATAAGCATAACTAATGGCATAACCCACAAACAACAACCAAGAACTCCATTACATTTTCACTATGATAAAAAACTTTACAAGTACAATGAGCATAAAGGGAAATACAATGGTAAGGAACAAAAACTCCAAAACGATCTGCAACGTGGTCCTGCCTCAGCGCTGCTGCGAACCAACGTCATCTGCACGCAACGGTCGTGCATAAGCTTATAGAAAGCTTAGAGGGTGGTGAAAGTGTGTGTGCAAGATAGTAATATGATCATGCAATATCAGAGTAATACAGAATATGCAGATGAATCCATAATATCATGAGCCGTACCAAGGCTTATGCGATGCAAGACATGAATGGTATCGGCCACCCCAAGGCCATGTGGTGTGCAATGCAACTCAAGCATACAAATCCTCATCTATGTCCACACATCAATACAGCTCAAATATAGGATATCACCAGGGTCTAGTACACTCTAAACCAGATTGCCGCCACATCACGCACAATAAGGTAAGTGGAAGAGACCTCACTATCCGTCTGCCAATATCGGGCACGACTCGTCGATAGCGGACCCATTCCTCGAGCTAGTCAGACTCAGCCTAACATTGCCCCCTACACTCGGGCGGGTAAGGCCGCACCCCCTTCCAACTGACCACGACACAGTGGAGAGCACAGCCAACTGGTATTCAGCACTCAGCGCTCATCTACCCGCTCGGTCTAGACGTTGGAGCAACCTTTTGGTACCATAAGGGTTTAGGGACTTTCACCCAGGGATGTCTATAACACCCCATGTAGAACAAGATTTTCGGTATCCAATCCTGCCAACCACGATGCGTCTGTGGAGGCTACGGCCCCAATGTCACTAGGGCGTACAATAACCACGTCACACAAATGCGAAATGCATGATTCACGCTATCCAGTCTTGCAACAAATCCTGCGCATATCGTGCGTTCATGTAGGGCAACACTGCCTAACCAGGAGCCCATAAACAACCTGCCCGAAGGCATATGCTATGATCAGTCAATCCTCATATCAAGCATATATATGATGCGTATGATCATGAGTCATGAAACTATACTAAACATATAAATGAGTGATGAACCATTCTTACAACACAGATGGGCCTGGACGGCCTATACACAGCAAGTACGGCCCAGTAATGGGCCCTAAGTAGAGTCGTAATGTGGACATCTAACCAACATTACACTCGTAATGTGGACGTCAAACCAACATTGCTCCCAAGGCACGATCTTTGTAAACAGCGCTAGATAGACTGTATGGGAATTACACATTGCAATGGACCGTAGGTTCATCCCATTGGGCCTTACATATATATCAAATGGGCCATATCTTATGGGCCTTTTATTCATCAGATGGGCCACATAAATGGGTCACACCAATGGGTCTTATGTGCATTGCAATGGGTCAAAACCCGTGGGCCTTGGATTATATCAAATGAGCTTAACTCATGAGTCTTAAAGGAAACGAATGGGCCACACCAATTGAACCCCATATGTACGCCAAATGGGCCTTAACCCTAGGCCTTGTGTGCATATCAAAGTGGGCCTAAACCCCTAGGACTTACATATATCAAATGGGCCCACTTCCATGGTCTCTAAAAATGCATCAAATGGGTCCAATTTCATGGGCCTTGGGATACATCAAAAGGGTCCAATCCCCTGGGCCTTGGGATACATCAAATGGGCCTAGTCCCATGGACTTGTAACATATCAAGTGGGTCGAAGTCCATAGGCCTTATATGAATCAAATGGGCCTAACCCATAGGCCTTTCATAAATCAAATGAGCCTAACCCATATGTGAGTGGCCCACCCAACCAATAGCTCATGCCTTAAAATGATCCCCCCCAAGTGGATGGACGGTCTGGATGCATCACGTGCATCATGGTGGGTCCCACTGTCTAGTGGACAGTGCGGATAGAGCACATACATCACACAGGACCCCACCGTCCGCTAGACGGTGGAGGCAACACATACGCAAAGTGGGTGCCACCGTCCGCCTGGACGGTGGTCTTGAAACACATACATCATTGTGGGTCCCATGTGGGGCCCACTGTACTGCTCAGATGCCATCCAACCCGTTCATAAGGTCACTCGGGCCTGGTTGAAGGGAAAACATAAATTTCAGCTTGATCCAACACTTCTGTGGGCCCCAAAAAGATTTCAATGGTAAATATTCCATTTCACTGTTTCATGTGGTGTGGCCCACCTGAGTCTTGGATCTGTCTCATTTTTGGAGGGGGACCCACCACTGGGGTGGCCCACCTCATGAGCAAGTTGGACAGCAAATAAACATTATGGTGGGGCCCACACGCAGGGCCGTGGGCCCCTGCGTCCGTCCGTCTTTCCAACGGCTGCACGCTGCTGCGTGCAGCTACCGCCCGCTGACAGAGGCAGAGGCAAAGCCTCTGCCATGATACCTTTAAAAAAAAAAAGAAAAAACCCATTTTTTTGGGGTTTTTCGCTCGTGGGGCCCGCTTTTCAAAAATCTACCCCGGCCGTTGCGTTCAGTGGTATGTAACAGGCGAAATGAGTTCGAAGTTTGAATTTTTTTATGATTAGAAGATGAAATAAAATCAGAAAAGGGTCCTTGAATGGTAATGATGTGTTCTTCAATGCTATGGCCCACCAGGTCTTCCAATCAGCCCCAAACTTATACCCAACGACTAAAATACTGTAGGTAAGAGGATGGATGGCTTGGATTGTTTAAACACAGCACGGTGGGGCCTAAGCAAGTGGACCACCCAAAGGCCCTTCTTTTCTTCATTCCCTTTTTTTTTTTTTTTTGAAACGTCCAGCGTCCCAGACGCTGGACGGTTTAGTTCCTAAAAAAATACTTTGTGGTGGGCCCTGATGAAGTGGGCCACCACTGATGGGTGACGTGGGTACAACGTATATGGTGGGCCCCACTTGAATAAAATCTCGAACAAAATAAATCTCAAGGTGGGATCCATTCAAGTGGGCCACACAATCCTATTGCATAAGATAAAATAAAATAAAATAAAATAAAAAGAAATAAGAAGGGAGAGAGACATGGAGAGTGGGACACGCTTTATGATGGAGGGCTCCGCCACTATGAGCCCTCCCTTGTAAGAAACTATACAATAAACAGATCCCTTTGCACATGGGACCATCGAAAATGAAAATTAACGGTGGAGATCCATTCCCCACCGATATGGACGGTCTAGATGACCTCTCAATGCAATGGAGTAAACATCATGATGGGGTCCATGGAGAATGGCCCCATCATGGAATGATCATGATGATCCAAGTGGGCCATCGGCCTCATCTTAGGGTCCCAAGTGAGATCCACACCATTGATCAGTGGGCCTCACTTGGCCCATCATAAAAACAAGAAAAACTACCCTATGGAGGCACCCACCGTTCGATCTTCTTGCTCCTAGGGGTTCCTTGGCACCTTAGCTTCAACTTCAATGGATGAGATGAAGAATGGAAGGTTGAGATGGGGAGATCATGGGGTGAAGAGGTGGGCCACACTTGGAGTTTAGGAAGCTTGGAGAAGTTCCATACGTATGAAGCTTGGAAATTTTTATTTCTTGGAGATTTGAAATGAGAAAGAGAGGAGTTGTAAAGGGAGAGAGAGAGTGATGGATGGATGTGGTGAGTGATGGTTGTGTAAGAAATCTTTGACTTTTGTGGCCTTTTGTGTAAGAGAGGTATGGGTTAGGAAGACTTTTGTGGTTGCTTAGGAAAAGGGGTGAAAGTGATGTGTACTTGACATGTGATGGATTGATGGATTGATTGATTGATGGGATTGATGTGATTTATGTGACACATCATAGAGATTTCTTTGGGTTTCGCAAAGCGCGGCGTTTCCTCGCACCGAACGTCGGTCTACAACTCTTGACCAAGGTATCGCCTCGGCGTGCGAGTCGCGGCATCAGAACCGCAACGACGGCGCGGTCGCTATGGTATTGGTCTCGGGTTGAGTTGACTCGGGTTGTCGGTATATAAATTAGGGTCGCGCGTCGATATCGGTTAAGGGTCGAAGGTTGCCGGAATTCGACCGGTAAGACCACAGAAGTCTAGGGAAAGGTACGGACCAAGATACGGGTCTTACAACCTATCACATGAAAAGAGAACCAAAGAGAATACATGGTTAAAATATAAGACTTTAAACCATGACCCACTTGAGCTTTAGTATAACCCCATTCTTGGATCTCTAAAGGTCATACGTGTGTCAAAGGAATCAAATGGATGGAGTGGATTTACCAAGAATGTCCCGGTGGCTACCATACAGAGGCTGCATCTGCACAAGAGTTGGTCAGTTGCAGAATACCAACAGCTAAAGCCAGTCAAAATGTCGTTTGAGCCAGCTATTCACAAAGAGAGATTTCTCTTCTTTCCTTCTCGCCTTCGATGTTTTGAACGAGAGGCCTCTGTTAGATTATTGTCGCCCACCACGAGATATCATCTACAAGATCTAAACCGTCCATCTCATTGGCCATCCAAAACCAACTACCCTCCTCTCTTCCCTCCTTACTTCACACAGTAAATAGAAGAAAAACAATGTCCGCCCAGTCTCACCACTGCAAGCAACATGTGATCAGGACCGCCCATCTGAAGATCGGATTAGCTTCATATATAAGCTCTTGGGCCAACGGGACATGAGAGAACCGATAGAGGGAGTGGATTTCAGGAAGCCAATCGTAAGTGGACCCCACCAAATAGACAACGAAACAGTGTCGGTGCCTCTTCGCTAGTTGTAATAACATCCAAAAATCCTTCTTTCACAAGAAATTCTCCCACTAAGAACTCTCGCCTTTGACGAAATCTGAACCTTCAGACCTTCACCAAGGGAGGATCCGACTTCAATCCTAACTCACAGGAAGTCTAGTGGATCCTTACGACACTAAGAGTGTGGAAGAAAATGGTTTCAGATGTAAACCACGCTCGAAACGGACAACCGCACTTCCTTGCTGGACCCTCCATCAAAAGCAATCTAGACTTTCAATTTTAAGACATTCAAAGTTCCCTGTGATGAATCTGAACCCTCCACCGAAATCAGAATGTGGAGAGCAAGTGTCAATCCAAATCTACCATTGATGCCCATTATCTTCCTCGCTAAGAAGTGGCAACCAAAGGAAGCTATCTGACCACCATTTTCAGATCTTAACCGATCATAAAGTGGCCCATGAACTCAGTAGATGATCTACATATTTGGAGAGGAAAGAAAATTGTACAGAAATATGATATGCATAGTTGAATGTCTGACATAACTACACCACCCCACTCATGCATGGCACAAAGAAACTACCCGACCTTACGCACTCCCAGAAAAACCATCAAGCAGGAAGCCTCTAGAAAATAAGGAAAGTCTTATAAATACCTAGCTCTTCCACTAAGAAATGCACCCTCGTGGATAGAAAGGAGAATGAGAATGAAAAGAAGGGAGAGAGAGAGAGAGAGAGAGAGAGAGAGAGAAGGTAGGACGATACAGCTGAGTTAACTCAGTTTGGTTCGGTTGACTGACTAATTTGGTGCATCCAGGTTTTCCACCCAACTTCCCAAGAAAAAGGAGGAAGAGAAGAAGAAGAACAGGAGTCGGTTGGTCACGGATATGGTCTGCCAACATACATTGATGAGTTGGAATCATGAGACCGAGCAAGGTAAGATGCCCACCTCCTCTAATATGAAAATTTAAATTTTAGCAGTCTAGATTTATCCCCATCATATATTAAACCCTAGTTCAGCGTTAATCACTTAAACCATATGGTTTAGGATGGACGTCTACATCTGAACATATAATTTTGATAGTTAGTGGTCAAGCAACCAAATGTGAATGGTTTTATCCTTTAAGCTTACTTTGATTTAATTGACGAGAATTATCCTGCCTTTTCATATTTACATTTTACTGAGAGTTATCCCTTCAATAGATTTATTACCATCATTTATTTACCCTTTCGAGAATCATGATTTAGTTTACATTCTCTATCACGCAAGTGATGTGTTAAAGGTATCATAACTTGTGAATTACATATTTTATCATGGACGTAATGCGTTACAGGTAGCGGCCCTCTTGGTCGGCACGTAATTTCATGGGTTGGTTGGCATGGTACATAATTGATGTAAGTAAACACCGTGCGTGTTACATCACTTCTCGGGATTGGATGTCATAAATAGTCGCTCCATGAACACATCGTGTTACGTAAATCCTCCAATTGTTTCGTTGTGTCGCCTTGAGATGATCGCATAAATCCACACTAACGTGGGACACGCCTGCGAATATCCGTATTGTGAGAGTGCGGGTCAAGACAGATATCATGAACTATTTTTCAGAATGTTATAGTTATTACTACGTACGATGAGCCGCACACACTTTGCTAGGCATACATTCATGTACATTGTTTACGCATACTGATATCTTTCATAGTAGTGGAGTACACGATGTATCAGAATCTTTACATTACTATTTGTGAATCTCTTGAATCATTGTTAATTTTAAAGGATAACCATCACTATGAGTAGGGTGTTGACCCTCTCCAACTGTATAGACTATGTAGGTGACAGATGAAAGAGTTAGAGAACCATCTTCGTATGGAAGATAATACTGAAGGAATAAGAAGATAGTCTTATGATTTAGTTTTATACTTCCACTGCGAACTCGATAAATGTAATAAGCTCCCATTAAGTGGGCATTTGATTATCTTTTTACTTTGATGAAACAATTAATTAAGTCGATTTTATTCTCATGAATGTTACCTTGATGAATGTATATGGATGTGATCCAAATGAAAAAAAATTAAGGTGTGATTTTCAAACCATCCAATTTATACATTATTAACACTCGGTTTCCTCAGGCATGAGTATAAACACTGGCTTTGAATATTTGAGATGTTACATAAGTAAAAGAACAAGTTCTGAAAAATTCAAGCTACTTCATTGTTTAGTCATTTCCGGTATAACATACCCTAGAAAAACCTCAGGCTTAGGTTCTTTCAATATACAAACTTATATGAGTTTTTATACTTATGTTAGGCTATAGTTCGACAAGTTTAAGCTTAGGTTTGACTAGTCTAAGCTATGGCTCGACCAATCTAAAGAAATCTTCGACCAGTCCAAGTTTGAAATTCAGAAAATTGGATTTTTCCATTACTTCATCGACCAATTGAGCAGATGTTGTGGATTAAATATTGCATATTATCCCCCATTTATTACTTGGTTTTATGAAAATGATAATGTTTAATGTTTCTATTTTAATTATGTTTGTGTTGCAAGGTGAATTTAAGAGATTGGATTGAAAAGGATGCTCAAAGCATGCATTTAATGCTCAAGAATCACCAAAGCTAAGGACAGATCTTATAAGATGAAGAATGAAGAATTCACATGCCAAAGATCCAAGAAAACCAAGTGAGGAATGAAGAGAATCGAAGGGTTGATGTGAAGAAAATGAACCCTAAAAATATGTCTGCTTTGACTAGTCTAAGCCCTCCGTCGAGTAGTCTAAGGCTCAGGATTGACTAGTTGAAGATCCCTCGACCCGAACTCCAGTAACATGAACTTTTCATTTCACATGATCCTCGACCAGTCGAAGACTTTCCTCCACCAGTTGAAGGTTTTCCTCAACTCGTCTAAGGTTACGCAAACAGCACATGGACTGTGTAAATTTGAGGCAATTTCCAAAATTTTCCAACTCGGTGAGAAAGTTGGAGTTGCAAAACTATAAATAGGAGCCCCTAGGATGTTCCTAGGCATTTTCTAAGGTTTGAGAAGTGAAGCAAAGTGGTGGAGAAGCTGTCGCCGAGAATTTTTCTTCCTTTTCCTTAATTGTTTTTATGCTTTTTTTAAAGAGATTTTAGTTCAATCATGTTTATGGTTGGCTAAATCCCTTAGTTAGGGCTAATAGGTGAAGCTTGTAGCATGATGGGATGTTTCTTTTACTTTAATTCATGTTTATGTTGAACCTTCTTTTATTCTAGTTTGATTTTAAAGGAATAGTTTCAGTTCTTAATGGTTTATTGTGACTCAAATTACATTAGATCTGCAATAGCTTTGAGTATCTTCTTTTCCTGATTTTGGGATTATGGGATTGGTAAATCCTACTATTAGTCATCGTCCCACGGGCATGGTTTGGTGATGAAATTTTTTGCAATTATCACAATTCTCCTTCATTGAAAATTAGGTCAAGGAAAGTTCAGATTGATCTTAATTATATATTTTCCAATTAGATAGGATAGGACTCTAATTCCAATTGTGTTACTTGAATCAAGTAAGAAGGCTCCCTGATATCTATAAGTTGATCGTTGGAAACCATATAGTTACCACCTTTGAATTTGTTAGTTTTAATCACTCTAATCACAATTATTCTCTCAATTAATTTAGATTTAGATTCACATCTTCTTCTAGTTCTAATTCTAGTTACTTTCAGAAACGTACAAGATTAATCCCCGTGGATTCGACATCGGTCTCACCGAGATTAATACTACATCACGACCATATACTTGGGGTTGTGAATAAGCTTTTGGCGCAGTTGCTGGAGACTAACGGTTGCATTTTTTTTAGATTAACCAGTTTTAAAATTAAGGTAAGATTATGGTTTGTTTTCTTTCTATTTTTAGGTTAGGGGTTTTTTCAGTTTTTTTTAGAAACTAATTCACTTTTTATTTCTAGAATTAGAAACTTTCTTAATTTATTTTTAGAAATTAGTTTACTTTCCTACTTCTTTCTTGGAAACTAACTTACTTTCTATTTTTAGAAACTTTCCTAATTTATTTTTAGAAACTAGGTTGTTTTCTTATTTCTTTTTCAGAAACTAAATTATTTTCCTTTTTTTTATAGGATCCCAATATAAAAACTTCTAATTTGGTAACTTCTTTCTAATTCTCTCTTTTTATTTCTAGATTTCTATTTCCCTCTTTCTTTTTAGGTTTAGGTTAGATTCTGAAATTGAGGGCTAAGGGTGTTTCATTCCCAAGTAGATCCATGACAACACTTGACATCTCTTGAGTGAAGGAAGATTAGTTGAGGGGTTATCTATCTATCATAGGATTAGACAGCACTCGAGATCTAAAGAGTTAACTAAAGTTATAGCTGCTAATTAACCTCCAAATCCACCTTAACCTAGGGTTGAGGAAATCCAAGATGTGAGAATGAGGTGCATCAAGCACCCCCACTTTTTACTTTACGAGAATGTTTACAACCGGTGAGGGTAAGCACGCCCTCATGCATGGTTTTTCCAGAAAATACGGGACATATGGATATCAAGTCAGGGCTGATCCAACTCCTTCCAAAATTTCATGGACTTAAATATGAAAATCCATATATACACTTGAAAGAGTTTGATGAGATCATAGCCACTTTATATTTTCCTAATGTGTCCGATGACACGGTCAAGCTGAAACTCTTTCCCTTTCCTTTAAAAGAAAAAGCTAAGACATGGTTACATTCACTACGTCCTCAATCTATTGGTAAATAGAATGATATGACAAGGGAGTTTAAAAAGAAAATTTTCCCACATCATAAAATGAACACCCTCAGAAAGTCAATCATGAACTTCACCTAAAAGGAAGATGAAACATTCTTCCAATGTTGGGAGCGGTTCAAGGATTTTATTAGTTCATGCCCACAACATGGTTTTGAAACATGAGGCATTACATATTTTTTTTTATGATGGAATGACATCTTCCATGCGCCAATTAGTTGAGACAATGTGCAATGGGGAATTTATGAACAAAAATGTTGATGATGTGTGAGATTATTTGGATAGACTTATTGAAAACGTACAATCATGGGACACCTCCACAAAATCAAGCACCACTTCTAGGCCCACTTAATCATACGAGGGGCATAATATACCTTCTGAAAGAGGATGATGATATCACTGCTATAGTGGCTAATCTTATAAGGAAATTCAAGGCCATGGAACTAAAGAAGGATAAGGCTAAGGAAAATGTTTGTGGTATTTGTGCATGCAACATTCACACAGCTTAAAATTGCCCAACAATACCTGCTTTTCAAGAGGTACTGAAAGAGCAATCTAATGCCGTGAATAATTACCAAAGGCCTTTCAATGGACCCATCTCTAATGCATACAATCCTAATAAGAGAAATCATCCAAATTTTATTTAAAGGAATGGACAAATTACTACTCCTCAAGGATTCCCTAATCAAATTCTAAATCAAGAGAAACCTTAAGAAGAACTGGTTCAAAATTTCACATAAACTCGGAAGCTTACCCAAGCATTATGAGAACTTATAAAATTTATGCAAAGGATGGATTCACTTGTTACGGTTATAGAGAAGGGGATGCTTCCTACTCAACCTTTTCTCAATCCTAAACCGCAATATGAAATAAGTGATCCAAGCTCTTTAAATTAAATGGAGGAAGCTAAGTCTATACACCACCCTTAAGAGTGCGAAAACAATTGGTAAATCTTTTCCGGTAAGGGCTGAAAAGTCTAAGGACCCGAAAATAGATGAAGCTGATAGATCTAGCACTAATCCATAAAAATTACAACCGGAACTTCAAGGCAAGCTGATTGCACCATTCCCCCAACGGTTAATTGCACCAAAACCTCTGTCTAACTCTCAGGACATTTTAGAGGTGCTGAAACAAGTGAAAGTCAATATTCCTCTACTGGATGCCATTAAATAAATACCCTCATATACCAAATTTCTAAAAGATTTGTGTATGACCTAAAAAAGGCAAAGTATTCAAAAAGAAAATATTTTTAACAGAAAAAGTAAGTGTCATCTTAAAGAAAGATGCACCACGGAAATACAAAGATCCCAGTAGCCTAACAATTGCTTATGTAATTGAGAATTACCGTATTGAGCATGCACTTCTTGACTTAAGAGCAAGCGTAAATTTGAACCCATACTCAATCTACGAACAACTCACTACAAGAAACACGGGCAAAGGCTACGAATAAAAATCGTAGCTAAAGGCCTTTTGCTATGGATCTTGTCTGTAGCACGTTCGTAGCTATTGATGGTGTAGCTAAAGGCTAAAAACCAATGGCTACAGATTGAATCTGTAGCAATAGAGATCAGTCGCTACGGAAAAAGATGTAGCTATAATTTCTGTAGCGAAATGTAGCTACGCCTACAGATTAAATCCGTAACAATAGATATCAATAGCTACGAATAAAGGCCGTAGCTATAATATTTGTAGTAATATATACCTACCGCTACAAATTACATCCATAGCAGTAGATATCACTAGTTACGAAAAAAAGTAGTAGTAATAATTTTTGTAGCGAAATGTACCTACGGCTACAGATAATATCAGTAGCTAAAAGTGGAATGAAATTCGTAGCAATATGCGGTAGTTAACAATAGCTATAGTTTTCAAAATAATAGCTATGGCTAAAATTCGTAGCTATTTTTAATTTATTTTTAAAAAAAATTATAATAATGGTGCTTGTTTCCATTGCAAGAACATGCTGTGATTGATAACTCATCTAAGCTTAATGCTAATAGGAATAGTACATAAAATGCAATTAGAAAAAAAATGATGCATTTATTACAAATAGCAATCAAATCATACAATGCATCCCACATTCACATTTCTAAATAAACAATACTTCACTTTACTCAACCTATATAAGAATTATAAAAAAGGAACCTGTTCGAACTTTAGCTTCAACTCCATCTCCAAATACTTCCTTCGAAGTTCTTCTATATCCCACTGTACATGAATGACATGGGACATAAGAATTATGACAAGAAATTAAGAGTAAACCTGTCTTTCATAATTTCTCTGCCCAGTACCCCAGCGTAGATGCTCCTTTTCAAGATCTTCCTTCAAAGAAGAGATCTGAATTTCCAATTCCACTATCTGAGACCTATGGGGATGTACCTCAGCCTTGAATTTTTCATGAGTAGATTCAATTTGCATTAATGCAACTTCATTCACTTGTGCTATTTCTTTATACTAAAAAAATATCATAAAATATTTAAATCCTTAAGAGTATCAAATAATAAATCCAAGTAACCACCTGTAGAGTGTTATCCTTGTTGGCTTGTGCCTCCCCTTTCAGTTTTTCCATCTCTTCCTTTGCTTTCTGCATGTCCTCAATAACTTATGACATATATAACTAACAAAATTGGAACATGTAAAAACATTACATAGTAATAGAGAAAGACAGTAAGAAAAAGAGGAGAGAAAAATCAGGCCAAAATGTTTCTCATATATATATATATATATATATATATATATATATATATATATATATATATATATAGATCAGGTTATGGGTTTAGGTTTAGGTTTAGGTTATATGTAACGCCCGGAAAAAATTCGTACTTGGACTCGAGTACCGACTCGACCAGAAATCGCGTATGATTAATTCCTTTAGAAAATAAGTGTAAGTAGCTAGCGCAACGCTAGAGTAGCTGAGAAATAGTCCCTGATCACTTTAAATACGTTCTACAAGACCCAAATCGAGTAGAACCAATGACTCTATAATACTCTAAAATCTCAGATCAAACTCTAAGCAGGTTTGTTCTCTGGACCACTTTGAAACTTTGTATTGGATCTAGACCGCGCGTCGAAAGTCCGATACCTACTATCTTAGACCGTTAGAACCGTCTAGCTGGACTTGACAATCATTTCGAAAATCAAGTCCAACTGACGTTCGCGGGCTATTTCATTGAGCCTAGACTGAAGAGAGTAAGAATAGGGACAGATTTGGAATTTGAAATTCAAATCTGGCACACGACTTGACGTGTCAGTATTAAGCATTCTGACCGTCAGAATTCAGCGAAATTACACCCTCGGATCAGGAAAAATTTCTATTTCATATCATGAAACTTGCAGGCCTGATCTACGTGCGGTGACCGCTGAACTGAAACTGGACCGTCACGTGCGATCTACGAATACTGATGGTCTGAAAATGGGATGTGAGCAACATCCGACGAGCGTGAACTTAAGTTCGATCGCGTTCGGCCAGGGGACCACCAGAAATGGTCTTTTGGACTGAAACAGCCCTGAATTGGATATACATCAAGTAAACTTTGTTCCCGAGCCTATTCCGGGCATTTTTATGCTTATAAAAGGGGTTGAAACCCTCACTCCTCTCTCCCATCCGAATTTGAGAAAAACCCTAGATTGGGAGAGAGAAAAGGTGAGAGTTTGTGAGAGAGTAGGAGAGGATTTTCCTGCTGTCGTGCTACCTGTTGCACGTGCTTTAGCAACACGCTCCGATCACTTGGCCGGTGATTCCTCCACGTTTTTAGGTAAGAAAATACCCTATTTAGTTACTGATTTAGTGTTTCCTTCGTTCCATAGCATGTTAGCTGATAGATCTTGTAAATCAGGTTGTCTAGTCGCCGTAGACGAAGCGTATACGCTCCGTTCGAAACGATACGCTTCTAGGAGAAAAGGTGCGGATTTTAGACGCTTTGATTGACTAATTTCAAAGCTTTCAATGTCGTTTAATAGTAGATTATCGACGGTAACACCGTTTGACATGTACAACATGCTGTCCGTTTCCTGTTTCGTAAACCAACGAAGAATATGAGATTTAGGGCATTTTAGTCATTTGTAGGAAGTACTGTTTTCATTCATATTTTGCTGATGTGATTGACATGGCTTATTGTCACATTAGAATGTTAGGAATATGTGCATAATTAGTTTGGCGAAGAGATTTGCCAAAATGCGCACTTTGAGTCGACATACTATATGTAGACTTAAGTGTGTAGTGTAAGTGTTTGTATAAATGTTTGTATTAGTATGTATTGAATTAAATGGTGTTATGATTTAGTTTGAGATTGATTTCTCAATTAATATGCTGATGTAAATGATTTCCTACATGTTAGCTATATGCATGATTTCATTATATGTATGAAATGCAGGTGCTTGAAGATTTGCTTAAGTTGTATGTTATAACATGTGTTAACATGCTCACATGGTTGTATTTCATTTCCAATACTCTCATATAATTGCTGATGTGTTTCCATAATTGTTTGGGATTATACTTAGTCCAGGCAGTCGGTAACCGAGCGAATTCGTGGTTGGCTTATCTTGGCCACGAACGACGCGTCGATGAACGCGAGTCGTGTTTTGGAGTTGGCGGCAGTGGTTAGGCCACACGAGATGTTTTACGCACTTCATGTCGTTCGACTTGAGATGCGATCGTGCTAGTCGAGCCCGTCAATTAACCCGACTGTTGTACGTTCACCCTGCATGAGTCATAACTGCTTGAACCTAGGGTACTGAACTTACCATTGTAAACCCTATTAACCATGGTACCTTGATCCATGAAGACTCATGAGCCGGGCATGGTGGTATGGGACACCGTGGTCGAGCTGTCGGCCTACGCTGGGGCCACAAACCTCCCCGTAGTGACCAGTGAGCACCTAGTCTCGTGAGCAGATTATGGTGGTATGGGACACTATATTCTTGCTGTCGGCCTACACTGATCAGGCGACGAGTCCTTTGTAGTGACGGCGAGCGTATTCTGAGTCTATGGGAGGCGACGACCCTTCAGTAGCAGTAAGAGTACAGTAGGCCTGTATTGATAAGGTGATGGGGGAGCGGTGTAACGAGTGCGAGCAACAGCCCTGACAGCCCTTGCAGCGACCTACAAAATATACATCGTATGAGATTACTAGGAGTGACGACCCTAGACAGGATCTGTGTTGGGATTGATATAAGGGAAGTACCTTAGTTTTCCAATCCTGCTGTTTGAATGGACTAATAACAACTCGGCAATCATATCACCATTACATTGCATGTGCCTGGAAGATGTGGATCACTGAGCGGGATGCACGCATGCCGCGGGCGTTAGATGGTGCCGTATGAGGGAGAACGTCGGTGAGGGCATCCATCATGGCATGTCATATTGCATTAACAACAGTATTAGGATTGTTTGATTTACTGCTTTACTATTATCGCATGATTGATTTGAGAACATGCTAATCTTTGCTCTATGATTCCACTGAGTTGATCACTCACTCCCACGTTACGGGATAGTGTTTGCAACACCCACCAGACCTTGTCTTAGATGCAGGTGATGCAGAGATCCAGGAGGTAGAGCCGGAATATGATGAGGACCAGGACGAGTTCTCATACATGCAGTACCACGACGGCTTTGCTTAGGTGACCTGGGTTGACGGGACTTCATAGTGAGACTCTTTTGAACATTTGATTTTATTCCTTTACATGTATATGAGACTCAGTGATGTATTCATACTTTAGTGACAGTTGAGATCTACTTTATTTTTCCATACAGTGATATATATATTCTTCAGTCTTCCGCTTGCTTTTATCACTGGATCTGGAGTATGAATTGCAGTTTTGGTATACTTTTACTCATGTGAATGCTTTAACTCAGACAACATTGAATCATAATCATTTTTGTTGCATAAGTGACGATCTGGAACTCGGGAGTTGAGTTTATACACGACCCCCGATTTTCAGGGTGTTACATTATAAGTTATAGGTTGTAGGTTTAGATTGAGGTTATAGGTTATAGGTTTAGGAATTCGGGTTCGGGTTTAGGTTTAGGTTTAGATTTAGGTTAAGTTTAAGGTTATAGATTTAGGTTTAGGGATTTGAGAATAGGTTATAGGATTAGGTTTAGTTTATAGGTTATAGGTTTAGGTTTAGGGATTTGAGAATAGGTATAGGTATAGGTATAGGTTATAGGTTATAGGTTTAGGTTTAGGTTAAGATTATAGGTTTAGGTTTAAGTGTAGGTTGTAGGTAGGTTATAAGTTATAAGTTATATGTTTGGGTTTAGGTTTAGGTTTAGATTGAGGTTATAGGTTATAGGTTATATGTTTAGGTTTGGGCTATAGGTTATAGGTTTAGGTTTAGGTTTAGGGATTTGAGAATAGGTTTAGTTTTAGGTTTAAGTTTAGGTTATAGGTTATAGGTTTAGTTTATAGGTTATAGGTTTAGGTTTAGGTTAAAGTTATAGGTTTAGGTTTAGGTGTAGATTATAGGTAGGTTATAGGTTATAGGTTATAGGTTTGGTTTAGGTTATAGGTTATATGTTATAGGTTTAGGTTATAGGTTTAGATTGAGGTTATAGGTTTAGGAATTCGAGTTCGGGTTTAGGTTTGGGTTCAGGTTTAGGTTTAGGTTAAGGTTAAGGTTATAGGTTTAGGTTTAGGGATTTAAGAATAGGTTATATGTTATAGGTTAAAGGATTAGGTTCAGGTTTAGGTTTAGGTTATAGGTTATAGGTTTAGGTTTAGGTTTAGGGATTTGAGACTAGGTTATAGGTTATAGCTTTAGGTTTAGGTTTAAGTTATAGGTTTAGGTTTAGGTTAAGGTTATAGGTGTAGGTTATAGGTGGGTTATAGGTTATAGGTTATATGTTTATATTGACGTTATAGGTTATATGTTTAGGTCCTATGTAACACCCTGAAAATCGGGGGTCGTGTATAAACTCAACTCCCGAGTTCCAGACCGTCACTTATGCAACAAAAATGATTATGATTCAATGTTGTCTGATTTAAAGCATTCGCATGAGTAAAAGTATACCAAAACTGCAATTCATACTTCAGATCCAGTGATAAAAGCAAGCGGAAGACTAAACAATATATATATCACTGTATGGAAAAACAAAGTAAATCTCATCTGTCTCCAAAGTATGACTACATCTCTGAGTCTCATATAATATACATGAATAAAATAAATATTCAAAATGGTCCCACTGAAATCCCATCGATCCAGGTCGCCTACGCGAAGCCATCATGATACTGCATGTACGAGAACTCATCCTGGTCCTCGTCAAAGTCTGGCTCCACCTACTGGATCTCAGCCTCACCTGCATCTACAACAGGGTCTTGTGGGTGTTGCAAACACTATCCCGTAACGTGGGAGTGAGTGATCAACTCAGTGGAATCATAGAGCAAAGATTAGCATGTTCAGAATTCAATCATGCGATAATACTAAAGCAGTAAATCAGAAAATCCTAATACTGTTGTTAATGCAAGATGACATGACGTGATGTATGCCCTCACCGACGATCTCCCTCATATGGCAACATCTTACGACTGCGGCATGCCACACTCCCTAGAGTGCTCCACATCTTCCAGGCACATGCAATGCTATGGTGATATGATTTCCAAGTTGTTATTAGTCCATTCAAACAGCAGGATTGGGAAACTAAGGTACTTCCCTTGTATCAATCTCAACACAGATCCTGTCTAGGGTCGTCACTCCTAGTAATCTCATACGATGTATATTTCATAGGTCACTGCAAGGGCTGCCAGGGCTGTTGCTCGCACTCGTTGCACCGCTCCCCGATCACCTTATCAATACAGGCCTACTGTACTCTACTGCAACGGAAGGGTCGTCGCCTCCCGTGGACTCAGAATACGCTCGCGGTCACTACAAAGGACTCATCGCCTGATCAGTGTAGGCCGACAGCTAGAATATAGTGTCTCATACCACCATAATCTGCTCATGAGTCTAGGTGCTCACTGGTCACTACGGGGAGGTTTGTGGCCCCAGCGTAGGCCGACAGCTCGACCACGGTGTCCCATACCACCATGCCCGGCTCATGAGTCTTCATGGATCAAGGTACCATGGTTAACAGGGTTTACAATGGTAAGTTCAGTACCCTAGGTTCAAGCAGTTATGACTCATACAAGGTGAACATACATCGGCCAGTCGGGTTACTTGACGGGCTCGACTAGCGCGATCGCATCTCAAGTCAAACGACATGAAGTGTGTAAAACACTTCACGTGGCCTAACCACTGCCGCCAACTCCAAACACGAATCGCGTTCATCGACGCGTCATTCGTGGCTATGACCAGTCAGCCACGAATTTGCTCGGTTACCGACTGCCTGGACTAAGTCTAGTCCCAAGCACTTATGGAATCACATCAGCAATATATGTAAGAGCATCGGAATTGAAATACAATCATGTGAGCATGTTAACACATGTTATAACATTCAACTTAAGCAAATCTTCAAGCACATATATTCCATGCATGTAATGAAATCATGCATTTAGTCAACATGTAGAAAATCATTTAGGTCAGCATTTTAATTGAGAAATCAATCTCAAACTATCACATAACATCATTTAATTCAATACATACTAATACAAGCATTTATACAAACACATACACTACACACTTAAGTCTACATATAGTATGTCGACCCAAAGTGCGCAACTAGGCGAATCTCTTCTCCAAACTAATTATGCACGCATTCCTAACTCCCTAATGTGACAACAAGCCATGTCAATCACATCAGCAAAATATGAATGTAGACAGTACTTCCTACAAATGACTAAAATTCCCTAAATCTCATATTCTTCGTTAATTTACGAAACGGGAAACGGAGAGCATTTTGTACATGTCAAACGGCGATACCGTCAAGAATCTACTATTAAACGACATTGAAAACGTTGGGAACCGTCAATCAAAGCGTCTAAAATCCTCACCTTATGTCTTGTAGACTCGTGAATTGAAACGGAGCGTATACGCTTCGTCTACGGCGAATAAGGAACCTAATACACGAGATCCATAAGCTACATCGCTATGGAAACAAAGGAAACTCAAATCAGCAACTATTTGGGGTATTTGCTTACCTAGAATCGCGGTGAAATTGCCGGGAAAGCGGTAGAGGTGTGTTGCTTGAGCACGTGCAACACGTAGCACAAGTGGCTGGAAGAATTCTCCCACTCTCTCACAATCTCTCACCTTTTTCTCTCTCCCAAGTTAGGGTTTCTCTCAAATTCGGATGGGAGAGAGGAGTGAGGGTTTCAACCCCTTTTATAGCCTAAAACATGCCCAAAATAGGCTTGGGAACAATGTTTACTTGGTGCCTAACCAAATCGGGGCCATTTCGGTCCAAAGGAGCATTTCTGATGGTCCCCTGGCCAAATGCGGTCGGACTTAAGCTCATGCATACTGGATCGAGCACACATCCAGTTTTCGGACCGGTAGGGTTCCCAGATCACACGTGGCAGTCTAGTTTCAGTTTAACGGTCACTGCACCAAGATCAGGCCTATAAGTCTCGTGATATGTAATAGAAATTTTTCCTTGAATTTCAAATTCCAATTCTAACCCTATTCTCACTCTCTTCACTCCAGGCTCAATGAAATAGCCTCTGAACGTCAGTTGGACTTGATTTTCGAAACTATTGCCAAGCCCAGCTAAGTGGTCATAACGGTCTAAGATGGTAGGTATCTGACTTTCGACGCGCGGTCTACATCCAATACAAAGTTTCAAGGAGGTCCCGAGAATAAACCGGCTTAGAGTTTGATCCGAGGCTTTAGAGCATTATAGCACCATTGGTTCCACTCGCTTTGGGCCTTGTAGAACGTATTTAAAGTGATCAGGGACCATTTCCCAGCTATTCTAACGTTGCACTAGCTAACCTAGTCATATTTTCTAAAGGAATGAATTCTACGCAAATTTCGGGTCGAGTTGGTACTCGAGCCCAAGTATGGATTTTTCACGGGCGTTACAATCTACCCCCCTTAACAAATAATTTCGTCCTCGAAATTTTTTACCTTTTCGTACTCCTCGAGAAGCTGTGGGTAGTTCTTTCTGATCTCGGCTTCTATCTCCCAGGTAGCCTCCTCCTCAGAGTGATGCGTCCATAATACCTTCACAAGGGGAATCACCTTGCTACGCAGTACCTGCTCCTTCCTGTCTAGGATACGTGTCGGTCGCAGGATATATGTAACGTCCTCTCCTAACTGCACCTGCTCCCATCTGATGATATGGGAAGGATCAGCAACGTACTTCTTCAGCATAGAAACATGAAATACGTTGTGAACGCTCACGAGAGGCGTGGGTAAAGCCAATCGGTAAGCCACCGCTCCCACACAATCGAGGATCTGGAACTGACCAATTGAATCGCGGTGCCAGCTTCCCCTTCTTCCCGAACCGAAGGACTCCCTTCATAGGGGAAACTCACAAAAACACATGATCCCCAACTGTGAACTCTAGTGGCCTCCGTCTCGTATCGGCGTAGCTCTTCTGTCTGCTCTGCGCTGTAAGGAGCCGACGTCGAATAATATCAATCTTCTCTGACGTCGCCTGCACTAACTCTGGGCCAATCAAGCTACGCTCACCGACCTCTAGCCAGCAATGCGGTGCGCGACAAGGTCGCCCATACAGCGCCTCATAAGGTGCCATACCGATACTCGCCTGAAAACTGTTGTTGTACGCAAACTCCGCATAAGCAAGACAATCATCCCAACTGTCCTTAAAGTCCAGTGCGCAAGCTCGCAACATGTCTTCTAAGATCTGGTTCACCCGCTCTGTCTGTGGGTGGAAGGCAGTACTGAACTTCAACTTCACACCCATAGCCTCCTGAATGCGAGTCTAGAAGATAGAAGTGAACCGCGTGTCTCTGTCTGACACGATCTCCAGCGGAACTCCATGCAGACGCACAATCTCTCTGATGTACAATCTAGCCAGCTCGTCTGCAGAGTTCGTAACTCTGATCGGTAGGAAGTGCGCCGACTTCGTCAGACGGTCGACGATCACCCAAATGGAATCATGTCCCTTCCTCGTCTTCGGCAACCCAGAAATGAAGTCCATGGAAATGAAATCCCACTTCCACTCTGTAATCGGCATAGGCTGCAAAAGTCCAGGTGGTCGGCGATGCTCTGCCTTTACCTGCTGACAAGTGAGACAACGGGACACGAACTCAGCTATGTGGGTCTTCATACCTTCCCACCAATACGTCCTCTTCACATCACGATACATCTTTGTGCTGCCTGGATGCATCACGAGTCGAGTACAATGCGCAGCCTCAAGAATCTCTCGTCTCAAGTCAGAGACATCTGGGATGCATAGGCAGCCACGGTAACGTAAGCCCCCATCCATACCAACTCGCCAGTCGGCATCAGCATCATCACTGGCCTGCTCTCGAAGCTCAGTAAGATGCACATCGTCCCTCTGTGCCTCGATGACTCGGTCATCGATCTGAGATCGCACCTGTACATGTGCGATGAACTCAAACGGCTCCTCTACGGTGAGTTTCTGCTCAAAGTCTCACAAAAACTCAACCATTTCCCACTCGGCAACCATCAGCGGAGCCACGAACTCTATCTCCTTCTTGCGGCTCAACGCATCAGCCACAAGGTTCGCCTTCCCAGGATGGTAAGAGACTTCAAACTTGAAGTCCTTCAACGTCTCCATCCATCGCCGCTGCCTCATATTCAAGTCTCGCTGCGTGAATATGTACTTGAGGGTCTTGTGGTCGCAAAAGAGCTCAAACTCCTCTCCGTAGAGGTAATGTCTCCAGAGTCTCAGTGCGAATATAACGGCTGCCAACTCTAGGTCGAGTGTAGGTAATTCTCCTCGTGCTTCCTTAATTGTCTCGAGGCATACGAAATTACCCTGTCCCTCTGCATAAGGACACAACCCAGACCAACGCTAGACGCGTCAGTGTATATAGTGTATTTAACCCCTTGCTCTGGCAATACTAGCACAGGGGCGGACGTAAGTCTGTCCTTCAGCTCCTGAAAAGCTGACTCCGCCTTGTCATTCCAGGCGAACTTTACGTCCTTCCGTGTCAACTGAGATAAGGGTCTCGCGATCTTCGAGAAGTCCTGTATGAAGCGCCGATAGTAGCCAGCGAGACCCAAGAAACTCCTCACCTCAGTGACAGAACCAGGCTGCTCCCAGTCCTGCACCGCAGCTACCTTAGACAGGTCAACTGCCATGCCGAAACGGTGGTACAGGCGTTGTAGTCCTAGCAGGAGGATCAATGCGAGGCCTCTTGCCCGCGAGGGGCCTGTCTGGCAAGTCTGGTCGTGGCCTAGAAGCAATAGGGCCACGAGATCGCGCAAGTCGATCCACGTCCTGCTCTGCCCGCATGGACATGTGAATCAACTCCGCATAAGAGGGAATGCTAACACAGCACATCTTCGACCGAATATCCGGTCGCAAACCCTCCAAAAAGTGCCGTATACGCATCTGCTCATCAGCTAAAATCGTCGGGACGTATCTGCCCAACTATGTAAACCGATGCTCATACTTTGTAACTGTCATGGCTGCCTGTCTGAGGTGGAGAAACTCATTCTCCCTGTCGTGCCTGTAAGTTTGGGGATAATACTTCTCATGGAAGCGGAACTCAAACGCTGCCCACGTCCATACATAGTCAGCGACAACAGTCCGCAGTACGCTATCCCACCACATGCTGGCCTCTCTCTCAAACAGGAATGTAGCCAGCTCTACCTGCTCGGCCTCAGTGTAATGTAACATCCAAAAAATCTTCGACACACGGTCGAGCCAGTACTCAGCCTCCTCGGGTCTGTGAGAACCAGTGAAAGTAGGAGGCCGCAAGCGCTGAAATCGCTCCAATAGGCCCCATGTATCAGCGGGATTCCCCGCAGGGTAAGCAGGCGGCGCAAGATGAGCCATGCCCTCATCCTGGGCGTATGTATAAGCATCCTCAGCTGGATGCGAAGGAGGTGCAGGTGGTGTAGATGGAGCCGCACCCCCACCCTGGGCTAATGTCCCCACTATGGTAGTCAGAAGCTGCTGCTGCTGCAGCATCATAGCCATCATCTGCTCGAATCTGTCAGGAGGTGGAGCAGGCTGTGGCAGATGCTGTGTGTAAGTAGATGCGCGATGAGGCTCTCGGACTGACGGTGTAAATGGCGGTGGTCCAACTGTAGGACTAGCGGCAGGCTGAGACGATCGAACTGCCTCAAGAATCGGGCCCAAAGCAGGGTCCACATGAGTGTCAGATTGCGAAGGAGTCTGATCCATATGCTCAGTCAGTGCAAGCCAAGCCGTGGTCCGCGTAGTCTTAGGTGGCATTCCCTATATTCAAAATAGGGCGCAACCTTGTCAGTCTCAATAGCACAAATTTACCGCAATCATTCACAAGGAGTCAAAGGCATTCCATGCACTTCATTTACTCAAAATTGTCACAATACAAGGGATATATCCTTACAAGCATCATGACGAGAAATACATGGGAACTAAGACAGTTAAAATTGCAACAGCAACATAAGCAAAGCACTAGCCTTAACAGGCTTACACACACAAAGCAGGAAATGACTAACTACTAACAACTACATCAAAGGTCGCATCGCTAGTCTGAGTCTGGGGACGGAGGAGGGGCACCGTTATCCTTTAAGCAACACAGGATTACCTTCAAGGTGCGAGCCACCTTGCCTAATTTCTTCTTTGTAACGGCCTTGGCATCCGCGACTTCTGTTCAAAGTTCTTGAACTTTCCTTCGCAAAGTGGTCTGACTCTCCTCCATCCGAGTAATGCGATCGTCGATAGTAGTCTGCGCAGAAGGAGGAGGGCTCTCATCTGTATCCTGAGCCTCCTCTTCTGCCTCTTCCTGAGCTTCTTCCTGAACCTCTGCTCCAGGTTCTTCTTCGCTTTGATCTTCCTCATCATCAAAGTCATATTCGCTATCCTCCTCGAGCTGATTTTCACGGTACTGCGACCCAATCTTCATGTTGACCATGGTCGACTCATCAATGGTATGAATTGAAACTGGCAATTCTGGCCCAAGTCTGTAGGCAAACTCAAGCGTAATCTTACAAATCAGTCAGCCAAAAGGAAGTGATTCGGATGTTCTTCTTGACCTGGCTATGAGGATTATTTGTCGTAAGATGAAAGTAGCCATGCATACATTCTCTCCCTGGGCCACCAGATACAGAAAATCAACCATAAGGCGTGTACATTCAATGCGATTCATCGACCTAGGATAAACATTGAACGTGCAGGCGCAAATCATCAGACATATACGTCGCCTTAAGGCTATTATTAGGCTTCCATGAAACCAACTTACCGCACAGAAACCTGGTGCAGCGATCTCGTTCACGTCTAGTCCTCTGGTTCTTCTCACTAGGATGAACATCACCAAGAGGCACGTTCAGAAGTCGCGCAATCAGTCGCACATCAATCGTAGCCATCCGATCTCTACCAAAAGGGATTTTAAACTGCAATGGCTCCAAGGTAGGATTCTGGATACTAGCGTAGAAGGCACGAAAGGTGCTCACATTAGCACGAGCACGAGCTTCAAAGATCGGACCCCAATGCGCAGCTTCAATGCGTTCGAACAACAGATATTCGCCGAATAGTCGTCCATCTACGTCCGCCTCAAACAACACTTTTCGATCAGTGTATTGGCCGTGAGGCATCTCTGATAGAATTGTTCGCCCAAGGTGTGCATGGGGATCCAAATCCCGCTTTGTACGACACTCCAGGACTGCAGCTGGACCTGCGGCGGTGCTTGAACTTGCAGCACCACCCCGCGGTCTTCTCGATTGAGCAGGGCGGCTTGGCCCAGCCTCGTCTGTTGCGGTTTTCCTTTTACCCATTAAAGATATGATGGATGAGAGTGATAAAAGGCCTAAAATGGCTTCCACGAAAGCCATGGAAAACGGTGAAAATGCGAAGAAGTGGCTGTCCAATCTGGAAAAAGGAAATCTAGGCATTGTAGAGGGATGCTCAAGCTTCCCAAGAGTGTATTTTCAAGGAGAAATGAAAATGAAAAAGTGGAATGGAGCACCTCACGATTTCAGCTCGATTTGGGGGTTTTTGGAGCTCCAAATGGTGAAATCTTCAAGAGGAAGGGCTGACAACTCCCAAGGATCGATGGATGATGGTCGGTTTTGGCCAAGGAGGGATCTAAGGACGATTTGGAATCCTGAATTTTGGAGGTGGTTGCTGAAAATTGAAAATAGGGCTAAGGGGAGGGCTGTTTGTGAAGGAGGGGTGTGTTTTAGGGGTTTTCATGGGACGAGAGCTATATGGGGAGGGTACACGTGCCATTTAAGGGCGTGCGCCCAAAAATCACATCAAAGGGGCCCACCTGTATGGCGATGCATCGCCGGATCGGCGATGGCATCGCCGGTCGGTGGTGCATCCGGCCTGTGGGGCAAGATGGGTTCGGTCCCCCTTGGTCCAAGGACCCCAAATATGTACGGTCCACCCCCTGGTTCATTGTATTTTGACCTATATGAGCCCAAACATGTGTTCGGGGCTTTCCGGGACTACTCCGCAATTCCGAATACCAAACCCTATGATGCAGCATATGAATTTAGGGTAGAAGGAGCTATTACATCCATCTAGATCCTTATTTGCTGAAGAAAGTGAAGTTAGAATGGCCTTATGGCCATTTTTCATGAAATTTTACTATTCACTGTAAAATTTTTTGAAAGTACTAATTTGTATTATTTTCACATTAGGTTTGATGCCTAACATGAAATGAATAAGAAAGAAATGAAGATCAGAGTGTTTAGAGGAAGACTTTTGAAGATTTTTGGTGAAACGGGGTTTTTAAGCCCTGGCGATTGATTACCGGAGTCGTGGTCATCCCACGGCCCAAGAATTTACTTTTACGGGTTTAAAATCGTTCATAGGACGTCTCAACCCAACTTCCTACGGCTCAGAAGCTATTCGGGTTGCTTTACGCGACCCGAGATGCGTTACAGACTCGATCGTGCGATCGATTCAAATAGACTTCACCTATCGGCGAATCTGCCATCCTAGAAGTGTTTCTAGACCCTTATCGCACCCACCTAAGTCAAAAGAAGCGACAGCGTACGTCGCGAGACCATAACCCAGGCCCAGTATACTCTTATTCATGCTCTGATACCAACTTGTAACACCCTGAAAATCGGGGGTCGTGTATAAACTCAACTCCCGAGTTCCAGACCGTCACTTATGCAACAAAAATGATTATGATTCAATGTTGTCTGATTTAAAGTATTCGCATGAGTAAAAGTATACCAAAACTGCAATTCATACTTCAGATCCAGTGATAAAAGCAAGTGGAAGACTAAACAATATATATATCACTGTATGAAAAAATAAAGTAAATCTCATCTGTCTCCAAAGTATGACTACATCTCTGAGTCTCATATAATATACATGAACAAAATAAATATCCAAAATGGTCCCACTGAAATCCCATCGATCTAGGTCGCCTACGCGAAGCCATCGTGATACTGCATGTACGAGAACTCATCCTGGTCCTCGTCAAAGTCTGGCTCCACCTCCTGGATCTCAGCCTCACCTGCATCTACAACAGGGTCTGGTGGGTGTTGCAAACACCATCCCGTAACGTGGGAGTGAGTGATCAACTCAGTGGAATCATAGAGCAAAGATTAGCATGTTCACAATTCAATCATGCGATAATACTAAAGCAGTAAATCAGACAATCCTAATACTGTTGTTAATGCAAGATGACATGACGTGATGTATGCCCTCACCGATGATCTCCCTCATACGGCAACATCTTACGACCGCGGCATGCCACACTCCTTAGAGTGCTCCACATCTTCCAGGCACATGCAATGCTATGGTGATATGATTTCCAAGTTGTTATTAGTCCATTCAAACAGCAGGATTGGGAAACTAAGGTACTTCCCTTGTATCAATCCCAACACAGATCCTGTCTAGGGTCGTCACTCCTAGTAATCTCATACGATGTATATTTCGTAGGTCACTGCAAGGGCTGCCAGGGCTGTTGCTCACACTCGTTGCACCGCTCCCCGATCACCTTATCAATACAGGCCTACTGTACTCTACTGCAACAGAAGGGTCGTCGCCTCCCGTGGACTCAGAATATGCTCGCGGTCACTACAAAGGACTCGTTGCCTGATCAGTGTAGGCCGACAGCTAGAATATAGTGTCCCATACCACCATAATCTGCTCATGAGTCTAGGTGCTCACTGGTCATTACGGGGAGGTTTGTGGCCCCAGCATAGGCCGACAGCTCGACCACGGTGCCCATACCACCATGCCCGGCTCATGAGTCTTCGTGGATCAAGGTACCATGGTTAACAGGGTTTACAATGGTAAGTTCAGTACCCTAGGTTCAAGCAGTTATGACTCATACAAGGTGAACATACATCGGCCAGTCGGGTTACTTGACAGGCTCGACTAGCGCGATCGCATCTCAAGTCGAACGATATGAAGTGCATAAAACACTTCGTGTGGCCTAACCACTTCCGCCAACTCTAAACACGAATCGCGTTCATCGACGCGTCGTTCGTGGCTATGACCAGTCAGCCACGAATTCGCTCGGTTATCGACTGCCTGGACTAAGTCTAGTCCCAAGCACTTATAGAATCACATCAGCAATATATGTAAGAGCATCGAAATTGAAATACAATCATGTGAGCATGTTAACACATGTTATAACATTCAACTTAAGCAAATCTTCAAGCACATATATTCCATGCATGTAATGAAATCATGCATTTAGTCAACATATAGAAAATCATTTAGGTCAGCATATTAATTGAGAAATCAATCTCAAACTATCACATAACATCATTTAATTCAATACAAACTAATACAAGCATTTATACAAACACATACACTACACACTTAAGTCTACATATAGTATGTCGACCCAAAGTGCGCAACTAGGCGAATCTCTTCGCCAAACTAATTATGCACGCATTCCTAACTCCCTAATGCGACAACAAGCCATGTCAATCACATCAGCAAAATATGAATGTAGACAGTACTTCCTACAAATGACTAAAATACCCTAAATCTCATATTCTTCGTTAATTTACGAAACGGGAAACAGAGAGCATTTTGTACATGTCAAACGGCGATACCGTCAAGAATCTACTATTAAACGACATTGAAAGTGTTGGGAACCCTCAATCAAAGCGTCTAAAATCCTCACCTTATGTCTTGTAGACTCGTGAATTGAAACGGAGCGTATACGCTTCGTCTACGGCGAATAAGGAACCTAATACAAGAGATCCATAAGCTACATCGCCATGGAAACAAAGGAAACTCAAATCAGCAACTATTTGGGGTATTTGCTTACCTAGAATCGCGGTGAAATTGTCGGGAAAGCGGTAGAGGTGTGTTGCTTGAGCACGTGCAACACGTAGCACAAGTGGCAGGAAGAACTCTCCCACTCTCTCACAATCTCTCACCTTTTTCTCTCTCCCAAGTTAGGGTTTCTCTCAAATTCGGATGGGAGAGAGGAGTGAGGGTTTCAACCCCTTTTATAGCCTAAAACATGCCCAAAATAGGCTTGGGAACAATGTTTACTTGGTGTCTAACCAAATCGGGGCCGTTTCGGTCCAAAGGAGCATTTCTGATGGTCCCCTGGCCAAATGCGGTCGGACTTAAGCTCATGCATACTGGATCCAGCACACATCCAGTTTTCAGACCGGTAGGGTTCCCAGATCGCACGTGGCGGTCCAGTTTCAGTTTAACGGTCACCGCACCAAGATCAGGCCTATAAGTGTCGTGATATGTAATAGAAATTTTTCCTGATCCAAGGGTGTAATTTGGCTGTATTATGACGGTCAGAACGCTTAATACTGATGCAGCAAATTTGTGTGCCAGATTTGAATTTCAAATTCCAATTCTAACCCTATTCTCACTCTCTTCACTCCAGGCTCAATGAAATAGCCTCTGAACGTCGGTTGGACTTGATTTTCGAAACGATTGCCAAGCCCAGCTAAGTGGTCATAACGGTCTAAGATGGTAGGTATCTGACTTTCGACGTACGGTCTAGATCCAATACAAAGTTTCAAGGAGGTCCCGAGAATAAACCGGCTTAGAGTTTGATCCGAGGCTTTAGAGCATTATAGCTCCATTGGTTCCACTCGCTTTGGGCCTTGTAGAACGTATTTAAAGTGATCAGGGACCATTTCCCAGCTATTCTAATGTTGCACTAGCTAACCTAGTCATATTTTCTAAAGGAATGAATTCTACGCAAATTTTAGGTCGAGTTGGTACTCGAGCCCAAGTATGGATTTTTCACGGGCGTTACATCCTAGGTCCTAGGTTATAGGTTTAGGTTATAGGTTATAGGTTGAAGTTATAGGTTTAGGTTTAGGTTTAGGTTTACGGATTTGAGAATAGGTTTAGGTTTAGGTTATTGGTTATAGGTTTAGTTTATAGGTTATAGGTTTAGGTTTAAGTTTATGTTTAGGTTATAGGTTATACGTTTAGGAATTAGAGTTTGGGTTTGGGTTTAGGTTTGGGGTTTAGGGGCATAGGGGCATAGGTTATAGGTTATAGGTTTAAGTTTAGTTTATAGGTTATAGGTTTAGGTTTAGGAATTCGGGTTCATGTTCAGGTTTAGATTTAGGGACCCCCGCTCAACAGCCAGATAGCTCCGATGTACATTTAGATCTGCTTCATCAATTTCGAGATAATACATAAACACGGGTCTATCCAAATGGCCAGGCCACCCATATTGTTGTCCATAGGAAATGGACAACTTCATCATGGTCATAACAGTGGTTTCCACCTTCCAAGGACCCCCGCTCAATATCTGGATAGATCCAACGCAAATATAAAAACAAACTAATTAGGAACTTATAGCAATAAAAGGTACCAGGTCTTTGGTCCAAGGGTGATCCACAATAAAAGGTGCCATTTACCATGAACTAAAACCATGTATTATCCATACCTTCATTGGACTCACTACAAGGGTAATCTTTCAATGATGGTCCACTGCTCTTGATAATCACTACAGGGGTAAGAAAATTATAAAATGTAAGACTCATGAGATGACATATGTAAAAATAGTGACAAGACTAGCTGGTAATGAAATGAGGCTAAGACACCAAATTATTTATGAAGAATAGGAAAAAACAAAGATAAAATAAATAGTTAAAAACTTTACCATTTCAATATTGAACCTTGTAGTGGTAACAAATATATGCTTGAGCCCTACAGTGCCTTGTTAGAGTAGTCAATAACTTTGTCCAAATCATGCTGTTGGAGTACTGTAGGTTTGAAGTTCAGATAAGATATGAAAGAAAGGCTCAAAAAGTACCACTGATAAAGGAAAATCCAAAAACCAAATCGTCCAAACAATCACATTCTGACATAGAGCAGGATAATCAGATACCAACATTCACCAATAATAGCTAATCAGATACCAACATTCACCAATAATAGCTTGAAACAAATGCAGACATAGATAAAGGCTGGGAAATAGGCAGTAAGTACTTGCAAACACATGTTCTCGGTTCTTCTTATTTGAGTTCTCTTTAGGGCATGATCTATCTATGGCAGGACACATCAAATAAATGGTCAGGATGCCAGAACAACCGACCCCACCTATACAAACTAAAATATTGATGATCTTTGCATATCCTTGAATCGAGGATCATATAATCCTTAAGAAGTAAATTTGAAATTATGAGATAAAAGAAAATTTTTAAATTCTTAGCAAGTCAATCCTGGTGTAAGAGTCACATACTTTTCTGTCCAGTTTTTTTCCTCAAGTGCATCATTGTAAGCTGATACTTTAGTAGAGTTGTAATGTAAGCTAATAATCACATGTATTTCGCTTGGGTTGTGTTAGGTGAGGGTGGGGCATAGATGGATTAGAGTTCAGCACCTCAGGTTGAAATTCAGGTCAAGTCAAGTTGTAGGTTAGGTCCTCTTGAGGTTGGATTGGGGTTCGGGTTTACCCTCAACCCAACCTAACCCGACCCAACCCCACCGAGTCGTACCCCTAGCTCTACTGAGTTGGATATCTAGAATCAAATTTCAACAATAACAATATATAACCTCTTTTTATTTATTGGAAAAAGCAAAAATGTTTAAGCTGTGTTTGGTTACACCAAATCATAAAATTTCATGATTGATTAATCAGTTTCATTACACTACGTCAAAAGTGTGGATTTGCGACGCATTTTTGCGACGGACTTGGTCCATCGCAAAAAATGCTTGGTTTAACGACGGATTTAATCCGTCGCTAATCGAAAATGTCCGTCGCCAATCCTGTCCTTCTCGAAAATCCAGTTCAAACGTCACGAAATTTCGCGACGGACCAAAACCCGTCGCTAAATTTTGATTTACGACGGATTTTGGTCCGTCGTAAATTAGCGGCGGACTAAATCCGTCGTAAATTTCCATTTTGCGACGCAACATGTTCAATGGAAAATTCCTGCCTAAAATACCAATTGGCGCCGGTTTGCAGTTGCTTTTGCGACGGATCGTGGTCCGTCGTAAAAGGCCTTTTGCCCTAACATAATTTTTTTTCATTTTTTTTAGAATATGGTGGAAAAATATGTTTTGTTGGAGTCTAATAATTGTTTTTAATAGAATTTTAGTCGTTTAATTGTACATATTTGTATATAAGATTATTTTTTAACAATTAATTGAATGAAAAAAAAAATATTTTATTTTTATAACAAATTTGTGGAAATTATTTATGTTTTAATTTAAAACTAATATTTAAATGATTTATAATATCACATGAAAATGAAGATTGAGAATAAAAAATTTAAAAATGTTAGAGGAAAAAAATGAGATTTTGAAAAAATAAAAATTGTAATTTAATAAAAATTTATTTTGTGGGAAAAAAGAAGAAAATTGAATAAAGTTGATAAATTTGAAAAAAAAAAAAAAACGTTTGATTTTGAGAAAAAAATAATATCCTAAAAAGAAAATTAAAAATATTTTTATAAATGTGAAAATTTTCACGATGTTGAAAAATGAAAATATTTTGAAAAAGAAAATGAGATTTTGTATTTTGAAAACTAAAATAAAATTGAGAAGTTCGATAAAAATTGACAAGTTTGAATAAAATGCTTTTTAAAAAATGGAGAAGTTAAAAAGAATTGAAAATTTTAAAATAAAAAAATATTAAAAAATCGATACTTTATCAAAAAACAAACATTTTGAAACGAAAAATAAAGGAGTTAAAAAAATTTGTGATTTTGAAAAATAATTGAAAATGTTAAAAATTTGAAATTAAAAGAAAAAGTTATTTATAAAAACAATGAGATTTTGAAAAAATATATATATCATTTTAAAAAAGAAAATTGAAAAGTTGAAAATAAAATGATGCCTTTGTAGAAAAAAAATCGGTATTTTGGAATTTTTGAGAAAAAAAAAAAATTTGTCAAAATTTTAGAAGTTTTGAAAATAAAAATTCAGAATTTGTATTTTAATTTTTTTTGAAATATTTTATAAAAAAAATGATATTTTGATAAAAGTTTTCAAAGAAAAATTAAGAGTAAAAAAATATACATTTTGAAAAATATGTTATTTTGAAATGGAAATTAAAATTTATCTATGAAATAAAAAATTAATAAATTATTTGGCACATCCACTAATTGCACAATTAATTGTTTTTGGACAATCAAATTAGTCTAGATTGAAGAGTAAATAAGTTCAAATGTTTAAATCAAATTTCACTCAAATTGTTGATCAATCTTGTATGCCCAATATCTTTCTTATATGTAGTGATTCTAATTGGGGTAACTAGTCAAATTGAAGGTATTGATCATTAAAATAGAATGAATGGACCAGACATATAAAATGGGCCAAAATATTATTGTCAAAATTGTAACCCAGCTTATTGACCTCGCGAGAACCTAAGAATTGATGTAAGTAAGTTTTGTGGGCGCCATCATAATGTGTGTCAAACATCAACACCATACATTTGATGTGTCCCCTTTAGGTTATGAGATATCTTTAAAACCATACGTATACGAAACTCAGGTGGGCCATACCATTTAAAACCATGTGAAGACATCCTAAAAAAGTATAAAAGCACTTGGTGGGGCCCACATGAGTTTTGGATGCGGCTAAAACTTGGTCTGACCCCTCATCCAAGTGGGACACACATAATGAGTGGGTTGGATATGTGAATCACATTTAGGCAGACCCAATATATGATTACGAATGTTTTAAGGAAACCCCTCTCCACTACATTTAGGTGAGTTACTCAGTACCCTTACCAGAGTAATCTTTGTGGGGTCCATCATTATTTATTTATTTTATCCACTCCGTTCATCCATGTTAACAGATAATTCTTGGAGGCCATAGAAGTTTTGGATCAAGCTGATGTTTGTGTTTTCTCTTCATTCATATCTTTTTGATCTTATGAACAGGTTGGATGACAAATAAACATTACTATGGGCCCAAGGAAGGTATCAATGGTGGAAATCATTATTCCACATTGTTTCGTGTGGCATGGTCTACTTGAGTTTAGGATTTACCGAAAATTTGGGATGAATCCAAACTATTCATCCATTTTTTGAAATCGTTTTAAGGCGTGTTTGGACGGGCAGCGTTTGTTGGAGTAGACTATATTAGATTGGATTGGGTACTTGAATCCCACAACGTCCAAACAGTTGTTTGTTTGGACGGGCGGTGGATTTGTGGCTGGATGAAAATCCATTGGATTGTGAGGGATTTGAACACTGGATTGTGGGGGGTTTTTGGGCGTATGGTGCAATCTTATAGGATTCAATGCTAAATAGGGGTTTTTTTGGAAACCATGATGTATGTGTTTCATCCTTTCCGTTCATCTCTTTTTACAGATCATTTTATGACTTGATCCAAAAAATGAGAGGTATATGTATTTCAGTTGGACCACATCACTTGAAAACAATATTGATTGGACATCGATCATTCGAATCATCTTAAGGCCCACTATACTATTTTTTTGACATCCAATAGGTTGATTAGGTTGTACAACCCCAGATGAAGGGAAAAAACAAAAATGAGCTTGATCCAAAACTTTTATGGCCCTAAATTGTTTTTTTAAGGTCGACGCTTATTCAATAATGTTTCCTGTAATGCGGTCCATTTAAGATTGGGATATAACTTAATTTTGTTGTCAGATCATAAAATGATTTGTTAAATTAGATGGATGGCATGGATGAGACACATACATTGTGGTGGGTCCCACGGAGCACCGACCAACAGCCCGTCCAAACACAATCTGTGTTTTGCCATCCGCCCATCCAAACACGCTCTACCTGGGCCGCTGGATACAATAATCTGGTGGGATTGCATGTAATCCACTGACACCATCTTGAAAGGCGTGCAATCCACCTTAATACTACCAAATCCAATCCAACGTGCTCGTCCAAACACGCCCTTAGAGAATTATCCAAAAAATGAATCATATCCAAAGATTAAATGAACCACACCACAAATACCAGCATGGATGGAAATGGATCGACGACTCCCTTGCCAATAGCCCGTTGTCTAGCATTCGGTGCTATGTGGGCCCCACCATAATGTATGTATTTCATCCATTATGTTAATCCATTTTTACATATCATTTTAGGGCTTGATCAAAAAATGATAGGGATATAAACCTAAGGTGGACCACATCATAGGAAACCAATATTAATTGGATATCCACCATTAAAATCGTCTTAAGGCCCACTGTACTGTTTATTTGACATCCAATCTCTTGATTAGATCATACAGGCCCTGATGAAGGGAAAAAACAAAGATCAGCTTGGTCCAAAACTTTTATGGCCCCCAATAGGGTTTCAATGGTAGACGTTCAATCCCCCACTGCTTTTTTCAGAGTGGTCCACTTGATAGTTAGATCTGTCTTATTTTTTATCTCAAGCCTTACGACGAGCTCGCCAGTTGGATGGACGGTTTGGATATAACACATACCTCACAATGGGACCCACAGAACTTGCTGACATCAGCCAAAGATGGCCCTAAAACGACCCTGTTTCTCTCTCCCTCTCATCCGCTCTCCTCTCCATCTATCCCTCTCCTAGCGCCGGCCCTAAAACGGTCTCTCACTCCCTCTCATCCGCTCTCCTCTCCATCGGTCGATCTCCCAGCGCCGGCCCTACAGATCTCTCCCACCTCTCTCTTCCTGTCGATCTCTTCACGAACATTGAGGTAACTCTCTCTCTCTCTCTCAATCGATTGATAGTGGTGGTTCTCTCTCGATCTCTCTCTCCCAGCGCCAGCCCTAAACCCCCTAGATTCGGAACCCCCATGATCGGAAACCCCTTGCATTCGAAACCCCCTGGATTCGAAACCCCCTAGACCATTGATCCGCTGCATCCCATCATGGATGGACTGTGCTTGAAAAATCTCCTCAATAAGGTGATCATAACCTTTTGATTTGTGGCTAATAGATGGCTTCAAGAGAGACATTAAGGGTCAATGATCCATGGTGGGTTACAACAGACTAATGGTCTGTATTACCTGAGCAGGATCTTATGTTTACAACCTGTTTGCTGAGTTAAACTGACAGGCAAAGCCAAAGTCATTCTTTGGAAGTTTATGCCCCCTCTTGTCCAACATTCAGAAGCAAGAATCAGAAATCAAGGCTGCCTAGGTAATTCTCTGTTAATGATGGTAGATTATCAAGTTAAGTGAAGCATTAGTTTATCCTTAAGCATGGAAGTGAAGGAAATGCAATCAATGCTTTTGAATGAACTGAGGGATTTCACATTTACTCTTGCTACCTCTTCACAGGCTCATATGCCAAAAAAGAAAAGAAAAGAAAAAAAAGGGCCTGCAATAGTCAGGCAGACCCGTAGATCTTCCAGGCTTAGTTGAGATTCCTTTTTTTAATTTTATATATATATATATATATATATATATATATATATATATATATATATATATATATATATATATATATATATATATTACAATTTATTTACTTTGCATCAGATATCCAATTTGATTCCCTGTTTTTATGTTCTGCTCAAATTTTTGGGTTTTGGATGTGAATGAGGATTTGTGTCACAGTCCATCCACATTAGGTCACATCAGACCAATGGCCTGGATCATTGCAACATGGGCCCAGCTTTTACAAACTGAAAACTGGAGGAATCTATCTTATGTGTTAGGACAGTAAGTAGAGATACAACCATATACATACCTACTTATAATGTACCTGTAATGCACGAAGGTCTGTATGTACAACTGTCATTTATGTTTATATCTATCCACCATCCTAAAAATATCCAACGATGGAGTGCACCACTTGCCTCACACGTGGAAACAAGGCACACGTGTTTGAGATCAGAGCCGCTAGTAAGGTGACCCCATTGTATATATGTACTGTCTCAAAAACCAGATAAATGTGAGCATTATGTGACCCAACCTTAGCAAAATAAAAGAACGGTTAAAGAAGTTTGACCAACTGTCCAGATTTTATATACATGTGTGGCCCACTTCATGATCATTGCTGATATATGGCATCTGGACAGCGAGGATTGTTGCAAGAATTTTGCTCGTTTCCACGTTTGAGGGTATCATTGTCAAACAACACCCCGGCGGATGTTTGGAGACGACGGTTTAAATCCCAAATGCTGGTGTTATGTATTGTAGTGGTGGTGCACATGCATGCATAGGAGGTTTATTATTATTATTATTTTATTTTATTAATAAATATTTGTGGTTTTGCTTAGCTTGTATAGATTGTGTGAAGGACCAATTTCCACAACAATTGGTGGGTTGTTTGATTTTTTAAGTTCATGTATAAATCACAGTAAATAATTACATGGTGACAAGCGCTGTTTGAACTTATTGGTCTCTAAACTAGAGGGTAAAACATGTGGGGCCCACTGTGATGTATGTGACTTATCCATGCTGTTCATCTCTTCCGTAGGCTCATTTTAGTGAATGAGCTAAAAAATGAGGAAGATCCAAAGCTTAAGTTGATTGCACAATAGGAAATAATGGGAATTGAATGCCCACCATTGAAAACTTTTTGAACTCCTTAGAAGTTTTAGATCAAGCTGATATTTGAGTTTTCCCTTTATCCATATATGTGTGACCTTATGAATGGGTTAAATGACAAATAAACATTATTATTGGCTTAAGGAATGAAGTAACTTTCAATTGTAAACGTTATATGGACGACTTTTTCTTGTGGTATGGTCCACTTGAGCTTCATATCTACTTCATTTTTGGGTTGATGGCTTAACATGTTCTGGTAAAATGGATGGACGGTGTGGATATGTCATATACATGCATCATGGTTGGGACACTATTTCAAATCAAACCTTTTCCAATCAATTTTTGAGGTATAAGAATTCTATTTCTTTACAAAAATATGTTAGAAGTACTAATAACTCATTCACTAGCATTTACAAAGGATTCAAAAAATCAAACACCCCTTAAAGAGAAAGGGTGAGAAGCCTTTTAGCATAATATTAGTGGTGGGGTTCATGTTGCAATTGTTTCAGATGGCTAGATCAAGTTCTTCTATATTTCAAGTACCAAAGTTCAACGGATTCAATTACACGTCAATATTAATTGTTAAATATTATGGTATTGACAAAGGAAAATTGTACAATTGTGGTAGAAGGAAATAAAAGAAACCTATAGCAATGGAAGATGCAGTTTTTAAAGAGAAAAACTTCTTAGTTATGACATATCTTTTACTTTCACTAGATGATTCAATTTGTTTAACGTGATTGATCAAATCACTATCAGGGTTTATGAGACAAGTTATGAAACCCATATGAATGGAAGTCTATATCAAATAAGATATTTCTTCAAGGTAGCTATACAACTTAAAGTGACTTCATTACAAGAGCACATCAAATGAGTTTTATACCCTACTTGACACTTGGATTGAGCATTTTCTTTTTGTTACTAGTGGTGAAAGGAGGATTCAAGAATATACTTTTGTAATTTGGTCAGGACATGTGGATTGTGTTTGAGGTTATTTTGGATATTATTTGACTAAATCTTTATCTTGAATTATTTAGTAGTTTTGCTTGACTAATCTAGTGATTTATTTTAGCTTTTTATCTTCTTAAGCGTAACAGGAGGTTTCTGCTTCCATTCCCGGCTTGCGGGCGAGCAGGGGTTTGCTATTCCGTTAGTAGGAATGGCCGGCTTGAGGGCCACAGGATGTCGTTTGCCTTTTCTTTTCTCCCTTTTTGTTCCTTTTTGCTTTTTAGGATATATGATGGATGAACTTGGTTTCATTGCAGAACTGATGGTCTCTAATGCTTTGGTTTCATGGCAGAAAAAAAGGAATTATTTCAAGGCATTTAAAAAAAAATAAAAAAAAATCTTCTTTTGGATCTCTAGTGCTTAATTAGCGCAAAAGGTTTATCTTAATTTCTGTTTTTAGCTTCACAATTTCTTTCACGATGCATGAACTAGGTTTGTCTTAGAAATTTCTGACAAGTCCTTGAAGGTAAAATTCAATTATAACTTATGGTACGGTTTAATCATATACAGGTTCTTATCTTAGACATTTTGACATATATTCATGTAGTACCTTATACTCGGTTGTAGACAGTTTACAAATGGCAAGGTTTTGAAGAATGCAAATATAATTGTTGGCATATCTTGAAGGATCCAACAATAGAAATTAACTTTTTCACTCTCAAAATTTACCTTGGAAGGTTTTAGTCCACCATTACTGTAGGGATTTTAGATTGTATAGCAGAGGTATGTGCAATAGTGGATGAGCTTTGTAATTATTATAGCTTGGGTCTTAGAAATCTGCAGGTGGAAAGTGATTCTATAATTATTTTTGAAGGGATACATATGCATTGTACTCTCATGAGCTGGCCTTCCTACTACAACCACGATGGCAGGAGTCTCAATGGAAGAAAGAAAAGACGATGATGGGCGGACGAAAAAAATAGTCATTTCGAGGATGGTCCATTGAGTATGGAACAGAGTTGGGTGAATGAGCAGACACTCTCAGTTACTGCCAAGCAATCTATGCAGCAATCTATGGATTACCAAGATGTTGAAGTTGCAGGTATAACACCAGGTAGCATTACTGATAACGACACTCATTGTTAAAACCTTTTTAGATCCCACCGTCCATAAGGTCCCATAAACCAGCACAAAGGAGACCTTGAACAAAAAGTTTCAATGGTGGGCATTCAACCCCCACTATGGGCCCACCTTAGCCTTAGATATGCTTTAATTTTTAGCTTATAACCTAACATGATTCAGAAAAATGGATGAACCATGTGGTAAAACACATATATCAGGGTAGGCATTATAGAGAGGATCAAATCAGGTGAGAACACAGCCTCACCCAGGACAGTGCAGCCCTTATTGTGGGCCCACCTTGATGTATGTATTCTTTATTCTAATTGTGCATCCCTATTTTTCATATTATTTTAGGGCATGATCCCAAAAATGAAGAAATACAAATCTTGGGTGGACCCAGCTCTAGGAAAGAGTAGTACTGAATGCCTTTACAATTTTCTGCTGTGCCTTTTTTTCCATCCAATCTGTTGATCAGGTCACAGAAGCCTAGATGAAGGTACAAATATCAGCTTCATCTAAAAATTTTGTGGCTCCTTAATCGTCAATCACCACTTTTCCTACAGTATCGTCTACCTGTTAATTAGATCTACTTCATTTTTGGGATAGTTTCCTAAATGATATGGAATAATAGAAAGAGTAGGCAGATATAAAATATATACATCAAGCTCGGCCCTACCATTAGAGTTGTACACGAGTCAAGTTAGCTCGGTTAGCTTACTCAACTCGCCTCGACTCGAAACTCGATTCGGATCTAGTTGAGTTGGTTTTTTAAGCTTGAAAAAATTTTGAGTCGAATTTGAGCTTTGCCCGAGCTCGACTCGACTTGGATTGAACCTCAACTTGAATCGAATCAGCTCAGTGACTCAATTATTTTGATATTGATGTTGTTTGCCAAGTGTTTAATGAAATGACTCAACGAAGTGTTGTTTTGGGTGTGTACATTCTTTGCAAGATCAGTCAGTGACAAGGAAGGAATTGATACGGAATCAATCACTACAAAAAAATTCTTTACACATTCATTCACCTTCAAATTGAAACAAATGACTCTAGGTGTGAAGGCAAGAAAAAGCAGTTCCTTCATCACCTTCAACAATCAGAAAATTATTTTTCACTTTTCCAGTTACAGCGAGGGTACGTCACAAGTACAACATTTACACTTGCAATTGAAGCTATGAATCTGGGTGTGGTACCAATGACAAGAGATGCTATATTATTTAATTTTATTCTATTTTTCCTATTTGAACTGGGCTTGAAGATTTTCCTTATTTATTTTTCTAAAATAGGTTTTGGTTTGCATGATAGCATTTGGGTTTTCAAGAAGACTAAGAAGCAATTAGTCTATGAAGAACCTGAGTTCACTAATCTATATGTAAAGAATCTAGAAAATGGGTTGACTGATGATCTCTTTCGGGAAAAGTTCTCTGTATTTGGAAAGATAATCAATGCTATTGTAATGAAGGATGATTATGGGAAATTTTGGGGCTTTGTGTTTGTTAGCTTCAAGTTGCCAAAAGACGCTAAGAAGGCTATGTAGGCCATGAATGGTGCACAACTGGGTATGTTCATTGTAGTTATTTCTGTTTGTCTAAATTGCAGGATCATATGTTCAGATGAATACTTACAGCAGGATCTTTGTTTGTTGGCCAGGATCAAAGAATCTCCATGTAGGAAGGGCTCAAAAGAAGGCTGAACGAGAGCAAATGCTAAGTTGCCAGTTCAAGGTAAGGCATAGCCAACAATTTCTGTAGTTTCAGGTAATTTCTTTTTGTATGGATCTGTGATTGTTGTCAAAGTTATGTGGTAGTAATCTTAAACATACTGTACTTTGCAGGGTTTGAATGTGTACGTGAAAAAACCTCATTGACTCTGTTGATGACAACGAATTATGTGAACTTTTTGGTACTTTCGCCAAAATAAGTTCAACAAAAGTGATGCTCAATGAAGGATTTGAGTAGGGGATTCAGTTTTGTGACTTTTTCCACTCTTGCTGATTCCATCAATAATTATTTTAAAAATGCATTGCTCAAAGCATGTATTAGTCAGTTTGATTTTGTTTTGGGCAGTGCATTGCTCTCATAGTTTAAAAATGCATTCCATCAATTCATTTTTTTTTGTCTTTTTAGTAGAAAATCAGTAATAGTTTGTTGATGATAACATTTATAGGATAATGAGAGTGGATATGAGAAGGCTTGTTGATTGGAACCAATCAAAGGGTAGGTGTTTATGAAATGTAATTACTTTCACATCATGTTGGTAATGACCTTCATGATTTACTATTCTTTGCTTTTCTCTATCATATTCATGGAAGTCTTGAAGCTAATTGTAATACCTGCTTGGAACTTTCTCAATTGAGGTTCTCAAATGTGATTTTCACCTTGAAAAATCTATAACTGAACTGGTGAGAGGATTATGCTTGTAGCTATGGATCTTATTTCCACGTGGTCCCTTTTTCCCCTAACTGCACCAAATTTCCTAAAAGAGAACTTGCGTGAGGGTAACATGCGATGATTTTCATTTTTTTTTTCCTTCTAAAAATATTTCCCAGTTGTTGGAAATTATGCGGGATGTTTGGAGCTTAGTTTTGGGAGTAGGATGATATGGCAACTGTTGCTAACTTCTCCATTCCTTTTACTGTCCGTATCCATACATTTTCAGGAATTCTATAAATTTTCTGAAGTGGTTTCTGATTATATTAAAATGGAAATCTTCATGCTGATGCTTTGAGAAAATTCCTTAACCATGCTAGTGGTCGTTGGCTTTGATGCTCCATAAATGGGGCAACATATGGTTGGACAAAACCATTGTATCATCTAACTAGTTGGCTTTATTTTGTAGAGCAAGGCATAAATTCACATTAGTTCGACAATTTTTAGTTGTTTGACCATCGACTTAGCCATGTTTGCTTTCAACCATCTGTTTGAAGGCCATTGAGCAGATGCTCAAGATCATCTTGTTAATTTCAATGGTTTGGATCATCCAAATATGTAACCACATGTGTTTTTTTTTTTTTTTTCATTTAACTGAATTTTATTGATACTAACAAAACAAACTATTTTTATTTATGGGAGACGACATGTTTATAGTAGTCCCCACCTGATGAGCAATCCAGATCAGTGTCATGCTGGCATATGTGATACAGATTGCCTCTTCGCATGAATCATGTCATCATGTTCCTCTGTTTCTGCTTCTTATATCATAAAATTGACACTGGGGGATGCTTTCTTGCAGTAGACATCATCCTGACAGGTGTATTAAACATTTCAGTGTATAAAGTGTCCCACCTCATGAAGACAACCTTGTGCAAAAATCGGGCTGGTTAACAAACCAAGCAGGCCAGGCATGTACGTTCAACTAGCAGAAAATCGGGACGACTAATTTTTTGTGCAAAAATCGAGAGGTCCGTCGCGAATGTTTTTAGTGACAACTAATTTTTTGAATTTTACCGACGAATTTTTAATTTTTTACGATGGATTTTATCCGTCGCTAGGAGGCGACGGACCTTATCCATTGCAGATTAAACGACGGATTTCATCCGTCGGAAAAGAAAAATGACCCAGTAAACAGCGACGGACCCAGCGACGGATCAAGTCTGTCGTTTATTTGGTTTTACGACGGATTTGGTCCGTCGCAAATCAGCGATTTTGGCGTAGTATTAGGTGTAAAATTTCATGAAATTTGGTGTAACCAAACACACTTTTAGAGAATTGAACATTGAGAGCATCTCCTTTTTTATGTGGGGACCAATAAAACTTTTACATTTAATATTCAAACACCCTCAAAAAGAGAAATTGAGATGAATACTTAAGTCATTTCTGTGAGTAGTGATAAATTATCCTCTTTTAAGTTTGAGACTTTTCTTTTTATACAAACTAAAGAACAAACATTACACCTTCAATATCATATCTTTGCCCTTCTGAAATATTGATTTGTATCCAGATGTGATCAAATAATTGCCCACTTTAAAATCTGGATGTGGAGAAATTGATGCACCTTCTATAGATTGTATTTTTTGACTTTTCATGAGAAGTTATGCCCATTTAATGTGCATCTATAGAAAAATGTAAAATATTTCAAAATAGTTACCTAAATATGTGTAGCCCATTTAATGCACAACAACCTTGCAGAAGGATTTTTTTTTAAATTTTATTATAATATGCATCTTTTACAGTAGGTGAGAATATTGTTGAACTGATATAGGTAAAACTCCTAGGTCATAACAATTTATTTTATTGGATAATATTGTAAAAAACTTTAAAATTAATTTTAAAATGATTTTTTTCCTAGCCGACCCCAATTAATTTGAATAATGCTTAGACGATGATGATTTTTTAATCTGCAAAATGCTGAAATTGTACAGGTCAAAATCCAGTGCCATTGCTTACTTTCCTTAGGTAATTTTCTCATTAAGGGGGCGTTTGGATCATAAGTTCTTAAGCTACTTATGCCACAAGTAGATTATCTTAGTTTATACTAATTAAGAAGATAAGTATGTTTATTAAACAACATACCTATTAGTTTCTCCTCTCTTTAGAAATTTATGAAAAGTTGAAAAGCTAAAAAAATTAACTGAAGTGATTAAATACTTTTAAGTTAAAAAGTTACTTATAACTAATCATAAACCAAACTTACTTATTTGAAATAAGTCACTTATCTACTACTGTAAGTAGAAAAAGTAGCGTATTTGGTGGTATCCAAATGGGCCCTAAGCGTCCAATCAATTCTTATATAATATGTTACATTATGTACCATCGGTTGAATAAGCACATATATCTTCTCCTCTAAGTTTTTATATATACGTAAAATAAACAGTCATGGAAAAAATTACTTATAGAAAATAAATTCCACAAACATCAATCTACATGGGAATAAGTTTTCACTAAAACCTCAAGGTAAAATCAAAGCAGGATCTTGGGTTACAGACCTCCAAATACTTAAATGAATTATTATTATTATTATTATTTGAAAGGTAATGCTACCAGGGATGGAACCCTAGATCACTCACACACACTACACTCTCTCCACCAGCTCATGCGATAAAGTGCAGGTTTCGTCTTCAGTTGCCAAAAGAAGGTTCAAGGATAAGGTAAGCTGGCATCTTGAAGAAACATGAACATGGATCCAAATCAAAAGGTTCACATGGAAATCAGACATGATTAGGATTTCTACCATCAATGGTTGATCGTTTAAGCAATGATTCCAGGCAATAAGTACCAGAGTAGGAAACACCTTCATGAACTCTTAATAGTGTCTGGACAATCTTTATAGAATGTACCATTTCAGCATCAGTTATTAAAGATGAGCATATTTGTCAAAAAACAGTTGTTAAAGATGTCTTAAAAAGGTGATTTGTAGGGCCCTGGCATTAGTGGCTGAGGGAGGTAATATCCTGTCTACATAATTGGAATTTTCATTGATTGGTCAAGGAGATCATCTTCACCTTCTCCACAGACATAGATTGCCTGTAGTGGGGTTACAGGGGATTCCTGCAGCCCCAAACTCTGTAGGCCCACCATTATGTATGTGTTATATCCACCCTATCCATCAGTTTCACCAGCTCATCTTAGGACATGAGTTCAAACATGAGGCTGATATAAAGATTAAATGGACCACAACACAAAAAATAGTGGGGATTGAAGATCCACCATTCAAAACATATTAGAGTCCACAAAAATTTTGGATCAAGCTGATTATTTTGTTTTCCCATCATCCAGGTCATAGTCACCTTATGAACGAGTTGGATGGCATATAAACATTATGGTGGCTCTAAGGAAGGTTTCAATAGTGGGCGTCTTTATCCCCACTGTTTCTTACAGTGTGGTCTACTTGAGCTTTACATCTACCTCATCCTTAGGCTCATGCCCTAAAATGAGTTAGCGAAACTGATGGACAAAGTGGACATAAGTATAACACATATCATGGTAGGCCCACAGAGATTAGGTCTATAAGAATCCCTTGCTGCAGGTTGTGGGCAATCTGAATCCCTTCTCCACATTGAAATTGATCTACCTCATCCTCCAAGTTAATAATTCTCAAATGAAATAATAAAACTTTCCCACAGAGCAGCACATTGATTTAACAATTTCCTAGTCAATTAGACAACTAGTGAAACTTTGAAAATCAAATGCCCATCTTTCTGGGCAGGAGAAGATATCTTAAAGATTTTACATCATAATATCCCTAACTCCATCCTAAAGTGTAAAAGTAGATTGAACATGTCATTATCCAAATTATTATCAACCCTAATATTGAAAGTAACAAAGAAGGAAAAAATCATGAAAGTATAACATGAGCTGACATAGAAGATCAAGGTTGGTGGAGAGTGAATCACATCCTACCAAATTTTCCAAGAAACATAGGAGGCAGATCCCACGCATAAGGATAATTTGCATCTCTAACAAAAATAGATTGTGAGATCAAGAAAGGAATTTCTCCACTGTTACTAAAAATTTATAATGCTGAAAACATAGATGATGGATAGAAAAAACTAACACAAGAAAAGAGTGTTGTCCTGCCATCCATATCAGACTGGCCGAAAACTGACACAACACTGGCATATCATATCTATGTCAACCCCTAGCAGACTATATTGGATTGTGTCAGTAAAAAATAATAATAATAATAATAATAATAATAACAAAAAAAATAGTGTAAAATACAAGGAAGTGGAAGAAAAAGGAAATTCAAGAATTTATCATTTTTCCATGTATGTATATAATAATGTATCCGATCATTCTTTGATAAGAAAATCATCTGTCAGCTTGACTAGCTAAATGTCAATTAAATGGACCCTACTTAGACACAAATAAGCTTAATTTCATGGATCAAGTTCCGTTACATTGAAATACAAGAAATAAAAGATGAAAACACACACACACACACACACACAAAAAAGGTATTGATTTACCCTTTGCCAATTTTTCCTACAATAGCCCACCGACTTGACTCATCAAATCGCACTAAAATCTTTTGTTTTGATCCCCAAAATAGGTGCAGGCCTAGTCTAAAATGTCTTTCTAAGTTTCCTTCATGGTTGGAATAATTTTTTTAATTTATTTTTTAAAGGAAAAGAAAATTATGGCCATTATGGCTATATTGGCGTGATACAATCATTGTATCAGGCCGACACAGATCTAATGTAGCCACATTGACCAATACGATATTGATATTATGAACCAATCATACTAAATGAAAACAAATCATCATCTAACCAATCGCCTTGATGATGTGCTATCAAATGACTCTCAACAAAATCATCTTTAATGTTAAAAAATTCTCTTATAGCTCAACTACAACAGTATCAATAGTAACATAAACAATAAATAATCTCAACAAACAGAAGTACTGAAATCTTAATGTTTGTATCCATTAGATATAAATTAGCCGGAGATGAACTTGCATGCAAGTGCTAAAATTTTGGGACAAGCCATAAAAATGAGTCGATCTTTGTGTAGCATTTGCATTTACTGAAATGTGCCATCAAAATTACCACATCAATCTCACTTGAAACAGATGAGTAAATGGCATGTAGTAAGGTATGTGCTTACATTCACACTCACATAAATAAAAATAAAGTGAAAACATCGTGTCAAATGAGTGTTTTAGTCATCAATTAGTAGGGCGATTAAAGGTTGATCATGCTTTTGTTTCCCACACACATTTCAAACATAATTATATATTGACTTTGATAGCATGAATTGGTTATGGGATCTATCTAAAATATGTCACAAGGCTCATTTATCGATGATTTACTGAAACAGCTGGATATTAAAGCAAGATGTTTCACATGTCCATAACTGTTAGAATAAGGGATCAACCACCATTTTAACCATCATCACTAAGCAGACACTTAGGATTGTCCAATCAGCATGAATTTTGGGTTATGTTCCTATCACAATAGGGACCGCATTTAGACAGTCAGGAATGAAGTTTATTCATGCCATCTTATACAGTGAACGTGTTGCATTACAAGTACAGAAAACCCTATTGACTGTTAGGTAAGCAGTTCATGAAGGCTGGCAACTAATCTTTGAAATAAGTGGTTAAGAACTTCATCAAATAACTGAATTTAAAAATTATAAATTAAAAAAAAAAGTAAGGAAAAACATCAAGAACTCAATCTGGAGCACACCCTTCTGTTGACACAATAAGCTCAATGACATAAAACCCTTAACCACTTTTTGTTCTTCTCTTCTTTTCACCTATCCTTATGTTATTGATCTACTATGTTTATTTATGCACCGAACTCTTTCTATCCCAACCAAGTCTAAAAAAACTAGGAATGTTGATGCTTATATGACAAGTAGTAATTAAGAGTTTTGAGATCTACTTAGAAGAACCCATAGAACATGATTTAGGAAGAATGGATTTAATCTTCCTGGAGTGACTTTCCTCATATTCAGTAAATCAAACAACAAGAGATCCCTAGCCACTTAAAGTGTTAGTGTCTGGCCATTAACCAAATGCACATAGTGAAATGTGCAGAGACCTAACCATGTCCCTCTTGTATTTTATACCTCACTTTACATGCTGCGGGCCATATCCATATAGCCACATCCCATGCCTATAATGGCACATAACCATTGTGGATCAGCTAAGCCATATGCTTGACTGCATAAAGTCTTATCTTTTATTGTGCATGTCCGTGCAATACCCTATATGGAAACACAGAACATGTAATCGAAAACCTGCACTGTAAATCCCTAATTCTAATATGGTAATAATTAGGAACCGAAATCAGACTCCAAAGCCCTAAATCTCCTCATGAAATTTATAAAAATAAAAAATAAAAAAATAGGAATCCTAAAAAAATAATACCAGATGTGGTTCATCACCATCATCTTCATCTAGAGCACCGAAATACACTGGCACTGCCCGAATCAACCAAGGTCTACGGCCAGCATCATCCCGTATCAAGAAAATAAAAAAACCCCCTTGACTTTGCTAACAGCCATTATTTTTCACAGATTTGGTGTAACCCAAACCCTCGTCTTCTCTATCTCTCATTTCCAGTGACCACATTTGCATCTCATGATTGCCAAACCCATCCACACAGACATCATTATGAATCCATCTTCGTCCCTCTGCAATGGAGAGAGATAGAAGAGGAGCTTCACGGCGTGTGTTTCTTCACAGCTGATGCATTGGAGTGAGAGGGAGGAGAATGAGAGAGATGGAGCAGAGACCGAGAGGGAGATAGAGGACTAGGGAAAGAAGAGATTAGGGAATGGGGGAGAGAGAGAGAGGGAGAAAGAGAGAGAGAGAGAGAGAGAGAGAGAGAGAGAGAGAGAGAGAGAGAGAGAGAGAGAGAGAGAGAGAGAATCCTTTTGGGGCGTGGACCATGGACAGTCTTGATAAGGGCTCCGTGGGGCCCACTGTGATGTACTTGGTTTATTCATTCCGACCAATAATTTTATTAAATAATTTTAGTTCATGATCCTAAATTTAAGGTAGATTGAAGGCCTAAGTGAACCACATCATAAGAAATAAATATGATTTAATATCCATGGTTCCTATCGTGCGGTCCACTTAAGCCTTCGATCTAGCTGATTTTTTATTTCATACTCTAAAGTAATATTTCCAAATATATGGACGGCTTAGATAGAACATATTTTTTTAGGCCCCATAGAGCCCCTTACAACACCATTAATTATTAATGTTGAGTCAACTTTTTAGCTACAGATTAAAACCGTAGCAACCGTAGCTAAGGTTTATATCCGTAGCAAAAAAATAACCTGGTCTGTATCCTTTGCCCCTTTTTTTGGTAGTGACTAGGTCTAGGTGAATTAAAACCCACCCGAACCACATTACAACTTGTCAATCACTCAATTTGTGTAACGAGAGGGACAATTGAGGATATGTTAGTCCAGGTTGACAAATTCTACTGCTTAGTAGATTTTATTGTCCTGGATACTCAACCCATCATAGACATTGACACTCAAATTCCTGTCATTCTTGGTCGCCAATTCCTTGCCACATCAAATGCAATCATTAAATGCAGGAATAGAGTCATGAATTTGTCTTTTGGAAATATGATTAGAGCTAAATATCTTTTTCAATACAGGAAAACATTAGAGGATAATGATGATTCCTATGATATTAACCTGATTGACTCTTTTATGGAAGATAGAACTCTTTTGACCTTATCCTCTGACCCTCTAGAGACATGCCTAGCCGACTCCCATGATTTAGAAGATGATATGATCAGGGAGTTGGGAACCATGCTGGATATCATGCAGGTACTTGAAGTCAACCGATAGAGGCCATAATTTGAAGAATTAGCCCAAATTGATGTAGTGCCTCTACCGTCTAACCTCAAAGCACTAAAGCTTAACCTAAAACCTTTACCCTCTGATTTGACATATGCCTATTTAGGTCAAGATGAGACATACCCGATGATGATTTCTTCCCACCTTGAGTAAGGACATGAGAGTATGCTTATCTCTACTCTCATTGAGCATGAAGGAGCCATTAGATGGTCAGTTGCAGACCTCAAGGGAATTGAACCTTCAATTTGTACTCATAACATTTATCTAGAGGATAATGCTAAGACTTCATGGCAGCCACAACGTATATTAAATCTAAATATGATGGGAGTGTTAAGGCCGAGGTTCTTAAGCTATTAGATGTGGGTATCATATACCCTATATCGGATAGCCAATGGGTGAGTCCAACTTAGGTGGTTCCTACGAAGTCCAGAATCACCATAGTAGCCAATGCCAATAATGAACTCATGCCACTGTTCACAACCCCAAGTGTAAGGTCGCGTGTAGCATTAACTCGGAGAGGCCGAGGTTGAATCCACATGAACTATTCTTGTGCGTATTTTGAAAGTAACTAGAATTAGAAGTAGACTAAGATTTAAACCTAAATCTGGAATAAAAGAGTAATTGTGAAAACTATCAATTCAAAGTGGGAACTAGGGTTTCTAAGGATCCACTTATAGAGATTAAGGAGATCTATGCTTGATTCAAGGACACAGCTGGAATAAGAGTCCCATCTTATCCAATTGGAAGATATCTCAGTAAAACTAAATCTGAACTTCTTTTGACCTAATTCTCAATAGATAAGAGGTGTGTGTTTCGATAAGAAACAAATGCATTTTTTTTTCTTGTTGAAACAAAATGGCGACTCTGCTGGTGAGTTCTTATTATTCAGCGATAACTTAGAGAATATCCAGAGAACTTTACCACTGTTTTGCATCGTAAAGGCACCAAAATGGCGACTCTCAATGGGAACGTCCTCCCTTTCATCTCCAAAGTAAAGTACGTTATTATTTTAATACTAATTTACATTTTTTATGATTCAAGAAAAGAAGAGATTATAAACAAACTCTCGTAACAGATAATGGCAACCACCTCGAATAAGACAGTCTTCTGTTTTACATCAACTGGGTTCGTTATAGAATACGCTAGCGAAAAAACTCCACACCATAAAGAAGAATTCATGTCAATTACATGAAAAGAATCTCAAGTTACGACTGCAGTTGTAACAGCCTCACCAATAGCACAAGAGGACAGAAACGATTGGGTTATTGTCTCACATCGAAAATTAAAGCCTGAAACATCTAGACTATCAGGATAAGCTCACCGATGCGAAGAATCGGGGGGCTAGTGATGTGAAATGTAACTAGAAAGAACCCTGAACTCACACCTTCGGTAATATACCCAGGGAAATCTATTCCTTCATTAGCATTACGTGATTTCCTAGTCCTACCCACTGCAATAACTCAATGGACAAGAAAACAGAAGGGTAAGTCGCCATTGGTAAGTCTAACAGCCCCCGTCTCGCCTCAAAATGTATCACAATTGACCAAGTGTCATGGAAGTACAGGAAAATCAGATGGGACTCCTTTTTTAGTAAGCCCCATCTTATCAATATATTCATATTCCACTCCAACGACAACTTCGTCTAGGAATAGAGAGGCAGCTATATGTATGGCTGGAACAAATGAAGGCCCATCGTTGACTACAGAGGATCATATGGCCTAGATGGTACAAGCACAGAGGATGCTAATGGAGGAATGCAGAAACCTCTAGGAGGCCTTGACAACTCTCACACACAATGTAGCACAAATGACAACTCCTCCAATGATGGGTACCATGAAAGGACAAGAACAATAACCTAAAGGCTCCCAACCACCAAGGGCAGGATCACTTGGGTCCGCTCCTGCAGTAAAGGCAATAACTCAAGAGGATGTACGATAAGTTGTCGAAGAGGCTGTGAGAATGGAAAGAGAATGTGAGAATATTGGAAATTTCAGATATCAAACACCCTATCCGAGAGAGGTGGAAGATATTCATTTTCTAGCCAATTTCAAGCATCCTAATTTTTAAAATTTTAATGGAGATGGATCGCTAGAAGAGCACCTAATGCATTTCATAACTAGCATGGGAAATTTTTTTACAATGCCGCAATACTGCCTTCGGCTATTCGGTTCCTCCCTGACAGGTAAAGCATTTTGATGGTACTCTAGTTTAGTGTTAAGATCAATGCAAACTTGGGAGTAGATGTAAGATGCCTTCATGTCAAATTTCTTTTCATCAAAGTGTGATGTCAGCATTATAGAATTGGCCTCGGTATGACAGAGAGAAGGGGAGCCAATAGAGATATTTATAGACAAGTGGAAGACATTAGGAGCTTCTTGCAGATAGTTGTCGGAGGAGAAAGAACAAGTGAAGATGTGCTTGAACTCTATGGAGACAGGAATTGCGTTCAGTCTCACCAGTGCTAATATGAAGACTTTCCGTGATGTAGCCACAAAAGCTCATGCTTTGGAACTAATGACTAGGAAAATGCCAACATTTAACTATGAAATAGCTAGAAGGGGACCCCATAAGTTGATTATAAATATAGTCGATCATGAAAAGAAAAATAGTGATACAAGAAAAATAAGAGGAAAGAAGACCGAACGAAAAAAAGAGTCAAATCGTCCAGGGTTCACATTTGAAAAGGAAGATGTTGTCCCCATGACGAATCAATTGCTGAAAGTCGGGATGATAGAATTACATACATCCAAACACCCTAGGAAGCAATGAAAACAAGATAAAGAGACTTTTGTCACTATCATCGTTTGATAGGACACCAAACATAAAATTATTTTACACTAAAGTGCATAATACAAAGAATGATAAACAGAGGCAAGATAATAATTGGAAAAGAAAATGAGAGAGATGTAAAAGTGACGGTGAATGTATTAACTGCCCGAGAAGATACTTGTGAAAGAGTAGGAAAAGAACATCATCAGATGATAGGCAAGGCTGCAGTGATCACATTACGATCAAGAAAAAGGGTGACGAGTCCCCCAAGATAAAAAGTTGAAGCAGTAAAAGCAGAGGTTACCAAAAATTATCTCGACAATGATAAGAAATAAGAGAAGAACAAAGCAGGAAAAGTGACTTATGATGTGATAAGTCATATGAAAGGCATACTGGCTCGATTAAGTGTTTATGATGTGTTAAGATTGTCAGACGATTTTAGGCAAAGCCTGATTCAGGCCCTGTCTGATCGTGATGCCAAAGAAGCGTTACTCATAGAAATGGAAAAGGAAGAGCGTAAGAGTAGAAGGATTGCATGTTAGTAGTTTCCTTCTCTGATGATGACTTGAGCTGTGATACAGGACATAATAGACCGTTGATGATCATAGGTCATATCCATGGTAAAAAGGTCAAACGAAAAATGTTGGATAATGGGTCTATGGTGAATCTGTTACCATTAACAATGTTGAATGAATTGGGATACCGTCGCACTAATTTACACCCTAGTGGAATGATGATACAGGGCTTTAACCAAGATGGGTAATGTGCACTTGGTAAGATTACGATAACACTAGAAATAGGAGAGTTAACTACAGATGTTGTTTGTCATGTTATCAATGCAATGACGACATATAACCTCATCTTGGGAAGACCATGGATGCATCAGTGCAGCATTATACCATCCACCCATCACTAGTGTTTCAAATATTGTAAGGATGGGGTACAACATAAAGTAATAGCTGATGTAAGGCCGTATACAAAAGCTGAAGCCTTCTTTGCCAATGCTAGTTACTACAATGGATTCTCTAGTAAAGAAGAAAAGGAGAATAATGAGAATGAAGTTCTAAAGAACGCTTAGATGAAGATGAAAGGAAAAGAAATTGCGAAGACAGAATCATCCGGGACAGCGAATGCGAACAAGAAATTCTACTTCGTACCAAAGTGCTTGAGATAATCGGGATAACCTCCACTAATGTTATTATCATCTGAACAGCTGGAAATCTTACAATCAAACTATACAATGCCACTACCATATGCTGAAAGGAATAAGTCGGTTACGTCTATTCTAAAAAGATTTCATGCCAAATCTAGCACAAAGTACCTAGAATTTATCAAAATTTATGCCCCTTCATAAGTGAAAACAAAAGAGAAGGCCGATAATGACGTGGGCTATGGGGAACTAATGTTCGAAGACCTTAAAAGGTATAACCCAGCTAGCAGGAAAGTCATGTAAAATATGGGTTTTGATTATAAAGAACCGACTGGCCTAAATTATGGGAAAGGAATTCAAATTCCAATAGGGGTCAATCACAAAAAAGTGAGAGAAATTTTGAGGATTGGGGTCAGAGTCTTTAATGAATAAGGTTTCATTTGACCTAGCGAAAGAAACAGATTGTAAAAATAATCAAATATCCTAAGACCGCTCCGAAGCAGATGGAAGACGAGGGGGGGACCAACAATTGATAGTTTGTGAGAAATAAATCTAGGAACGGAAGAAGAGCCACAAAATACATTCATAAGTGTCAGCCTCCTTGAATAAGAAGTTTGATCAATATATCAAACTCTTGAAAGAGAATAAGGATTTGTTTGCTTAGACATATGTGAAAATGTTGGGCCTTGAATCATCGGTAGCAATACATCGATTGAACATTTCTAAAGATAAGAGGCTGATTAAACAAGTGCAAAGGCAATTCCATCCAAACCTAATTCCTCTATTAAAAGAAGAAATAAATAAATTGATAAAAGTCGAGTTCATTAGAGAGGTTAAATATCCTAAATGGATATCGAACGTCATCCCATTAAAGAAGAAAAGCAGGCAGATAAGGATATGTGTTGATTTCAGAGATCTATATGAAGCTTGTTCGAAAGATGATTTCCCTTTGCCGATAACTGAATTGTTAATAAACAGAATGAAAAATATATGTTGTCATATCCTTCATGGATGGTTACGCTGGCTATAACCAAATAAGAATGGCTCCTAAAGACTAAAAAACCATGGCGTTCAAAACTTCGTTGGGAATTTATTGTTATAATGTTATGTCATTCAGTCTTAAGAATGCCGGAGCCACATATCAAAGAGTAATGCAAAATATCTTTCAAGACATGATGCATAAACATGTTGAATGTTATGTAGATGATTTGGTAGTCAGATCGAATGACCATAAAGAACATCATGAGCACTTCAATCAGAAAAAAATAGCTGAAGATGAATCCGGCCAAGTGCGCCTTTGAGTATTGTCAGAAAATTTTCCTGGCTTCGTCATTAGGCACAGGGGAATTGAGATTGATACGGGGAAAGTCAAGGCTATTCAAGATATGCCGCCTCCGAAAATATTGAAAGAATTGAAAAGCTTGCAAGAAAAAATGGCGTACATTTATCATTTTATTTCAAACTTGGCAGGAAGATGCCAGCCGTTTTCTCTTCTAATGAAGAAAGGGATGAAGTTTGTGTGGGACAAGTCCTGTCAAAACAAGTTTGATTCAATAAGAGAACTGTTGAAACACTTCCAGTATTGATAGCTCCCATGAAGGGTAAACCACTTATTTTATATATATCTGTAGTTAAAAATTCATTGGGGGCTCTATTAGCTCAGGTGAATGAGCATGGGAAAGAAAAATCTCTTTATTATTTGAGTCAGACTCTAATAGGTGTGAAATATAATTATTATCCCATAAAAAAGGTATGCTTGGCGCTAATATTTATAGTACAAAAATTAAGACATTATTGCCTCCCCTACGATAGAATTCTAATATCATGAGCAAATCTTATAAAATTCTTAATGACAAGGCCGATGTTATCAGGAAAATTAACTAAATGGATGTTGTTACTTTCAGAATATATGATTACTTACAAGCCGGTGAAAGCAGTGGCAACCTTTTTGGTAGCTCATCTCGTAGCAGACTGTGCGAAAGTTAGCGTTGACTTTCCCTATAAACAGGTTATGATGATTGAATTGCCAAAACCTTGGCAAATGTACTTTGACGACGCTTCTCGAGCATCAAGGGCAGGTGCCGGAGTGATATTTATTACTCCTCAGGGTGACTTATTGCCTTATTCTTTCACATTGGGTACTGCATGCACAAATAATGAAGATGAATATAAGCTCTCAACATCGGGATGGAGATAGCTTAGGAAATGAAAATAAAAATGGTATAGATTTTTAAGGATTCCAAGCTGATCATAAATCAACTGACAACAGAGTTCAAAATAAGAAAGCATGAACTCCTGCCATATTGTTGAAAAGCGCAACAATTATTAGAACGATTTCATCAGGTCGAAATTAAACATGTACCACAATGTGAGAATGCAAGGGCAGATGCTTTAGCCAGCCTATCAACAGCTTTATCCTGTCCAGATTGAAGCCCCCGTCAAGTGACAATAGAGGAGAGAAGATTCCTGCCATCATCTAAAATCATCAATAAAGCTGCTGAAGCACTTCCTATATCATGTCCAGAAGTCACAACGGATAATTGACGTCAACCTTTCATAGATTATCTCAAATATTATATTTTACCAGAAGATGCGGTACAAAAGCAATAAATTAAGTAAAGGATGAAGAGATTCATTACACGCAGTGACATACTATACAGAAGATCCTATAACAAAATGTTATTGCGATGTTTAGATGTGCAAGAAGCGAATCGAATGCTACAAGAAGCCCACTTCGGAGAGTGTGGAGCACATTAAGCTAGCCAAAATCTGTTCCATCAGGTATATCGAATGGGGTATTATTGGCCCATAATGTTCAGAGATGCCACAGAATATCTGAAATGATGTCATGAGTGTCAGATCTATGGAGATGTTATACACATGCCTCCTGAAGAACTTCATTAGTCAGTTGCTTCTTGGCCTTTTTCCACCTGGGGACTCGATGTCATCGGCCTCATAAGCCCGCCCTCATCTAAAGAAAAGCAATGTATATTGGCAACAATATATTATTTCTCCAAGTGGAAGGAAGAAGTGGCACTCCAAAAAGTCAAAGAAAAGGATGTCGTCAATTTCATCCGACATGCAATAATATATTACCATGGAATTCCAAAGAGAATCATCACCGATAATGGTACTTGTTTCAAACATAGGGGTATGGAGAATTTGTGCCAAAAATTTGATATTCACCACTTATTCTCAACACCACACTATCCATCAGCCAATGGATTAGTGAAGACATTCAATAAAACAATCATGAAAATACTGAAGAAAATGGTGGCTGGAAATAAGTGTGATTGAGACAAAAAGTTCCAAGAGGCATTATGGGCCTATAGGACTACTCACCGAATGGCAACGAAAGTTACACCATATTCTTAGGTTTATGGTGTGGAGGCCGTCATCCCGATTGAAACTCAAGTTGCATCACTCAAACTCACAGTGCATCGGTCAATTACAAATGATGAAAATGCGAGAATAAGGTTGATAGAATTGGATTTACTTGACGAAAAATGGCTGGTAGCTCAGCATCGATTGTAATTATACCAAGTAAGAAATTCTACCGCTTTGGATAAGAAGGTCAAGTATCTTTCAAATGAGGTGACATGGTGTTGATGTTGAAAATGTCGATAGTGGTCACCCGCAGAACAGGGGGTAAGTTTGACCCTAGATGATACGGGCCATACATCATAACCGAAGTTTACTCTAATGGGGCATACAAAGTGGTGGATCAAGATGGATGAGGTATTAGCATACCAGTTAACGCCCGCTTCATTAAAAAATATTGTCCCTGAAGATAGAAGCGGTTTTGATCCAGAAGATTATCAGAATAATTCTTCTACATCAAAAGGGGGCAAGAATAAGTGAAATGATGAAACAGCCTCAAAAGGCAAAGCCATGTATTCTTCCTTGTATGAAAGAATAAAAGGCGAATTCTTGAATATATCAAGATTGTGCATCGATGATTATCGTCAAATGACATTATCGTCAACTATTGTCAAAGCATCGATGATTATCGTCAAATGACATTATTGTCAATTATTGTCAAAGTGTCGATGATTATCGTCAACTATCGCCAAACGTCAATGATTATTGCCAAAATTAGTAGCTATCGCTGTCATTTTGCTCATACAAAATCACCTTATCAAAATTGTTATCATTGCTAAGCCGATACATTAAAACATAATATAAGTTTAGCCAAAACATTTTCAGTGGTGGCGATGTATCAATTATTAATTCACCATTCATGGCGGTGGAGTAAGCCTAGACGGCTAACCACTCATAGATTTTATGATAACGATGCTCCTAGCCAGGCCTATAAGGCCAACTATGTACAAAACCTGCCATAGTACATATATATTATTCTGGTAGAAGTGAGAAGCCAGTGTCCCTTAATAGCCCATATTAGCCATCACATGCATACTCATGCAAGCAGCGGATGGAGCCAGCAATTAAAAGCCCTAAGCGGCCAAAAATCCACAACGGATAGTCACATGTGAGACCAATGCCATCTATATAGCTTTCGACAATGTCACAGGGAAGGAGAAAATTCCATCCCGTGAATGGGTCCGACCTTGCAAATGAAGAAAAAGTGTGCTACAGTGTGCGCTCTTTGGCCATGGTCCATAGATAGGCCAACCATGCGTAAGAGCCCGCAAATTCCTGGTTTGAATTCAATAGTAACTCATAAGGACAGGGTCTCTAAAGCAAAATACCCCTTCATTGATGGACTGACAACCTTGGATTTAGTACTCTAAGGTAGCCTTACACACCTCGTGAACACTGGAGAGTTACTGCAGCCGACCTTGTGCATAAATCCCACCGAGTTTACGGCCCCGGTAGCTTCACTGGGCCCCTCTGATGGATCGCGGTTTCTGAACTCCATGGTTGTGATAAGTCCAATGAACTCATAAGAGTTATAGAGGCCATTCATGTGAGACCCGACTCCAACTACTTATGAGTCTAAAAAATTGTGGTTGCTCCACTAATAAAGAGCTTATACTGCGTGCAAGACTAACTTCAAAAATAAAATTATCCCTGCCCACTAGAGTAGCTGCCATATAGGTTATGTTGTATTAACAATTATGATAGATTTCCAATGTATTATATGATAGATTAAAGCATGATTACATGAGTTAATAGAAGAAATGTTATATTGATACATGCTTATAATGAATTATTATGATAGCGCTTCTGAAAACATGCTTGTCTCAAACAAAACATTAACATTCATTTGCGAGTATTACAAAAAAAAAAAAAAAAAAACACACACACACACACACACACAAAAATACATGTAAAAGAAAAATCTTTACAATTCATCTAGCATGCCTAATGCTGTCATATATCTCCGTAAATCCTCTCTTAACCGAACTTGTACAGCAACTTGGATTTATTTGGCTTCAAGAATGATCTCAGTTTGATTAGGAATTCTAGCCATTTCTTTCTCCTTAGAGGCAGCCATTTCCTTATTTTTCATCTACTCAGTCCTTTCAATTTCAGCAATACGAGTTTTAACTTCAATCACTTCCTTAATCTTACAAATATTCAATTCCTCTTCTTGCTTCTTCACTTCGAGGAGAGCTATCTCTTTTTGTAGAAAAGCAATTTGGTTCTCGATAACCACCTCGTTCTTGTCAGAAGCTTTCAGTCTATCATGAAGAGACTGGTCCTCAACATCATGGTTGGATATTAGGACGTCGGTTCTAGAGATTTTCTCCTTAAGGGACATTAGTTCTTGTTGACGATCCAAGACTTCTGGAGGAATAATTGTACTTCATGCTGATTCCAATTTGTTTATAAAACTATAGAATTGTGACAAGGAATCATGTAAAAGGAAGAACATTGATATGAGCATGCCATCCTGAATGTTCAAGGATAGCTAAAGCACTGTCCAAGAAGGGCCATTAAGTAGAATCCTTGAAAGCATTCACAATAACAGAGATAACATTTTTGAAGAAGACGAGCATAAGAGGTGACACTTTCTCCAAGGAGATTTTGTCAGAGATTGTGGCTACTAAGTTGGAACCTGTAAAACCACTTGGAGTCGGCATAGTTGTAGCTGAAAAGAGAAAAGGAAGACATAATCAGAAATGTTAAAATTGGATATGTAAGCACTTGAAAAGTATAAGAGAAGGAAGAGAAAACATACCCTCTCCAGGGGAAATTTGGAAAATAACCCGCACAGAAGATGTCCCTACTTCAGAAAATGAAGGTATGTTTGTAGCAACATTGAGAGAAAGCTCACAAACTTCGGTACTCGAATCCAAAGTTGTTTGAGTTAGATGTTGATAGGATCAGAGAAGAATTCCAAGCTTCAAGCTACCGGTTGGATGGGAGAAGGATGCACGATAGGTGACTTCTCAGCACAGATGGGGACATCAGGAATCACGGTAACAACTGGTGGAACTTGTGCAATATCTTGGCTCACCTCTATGCTCCGAGGAGAAAATACATTTTTTGCCTTTACCCAAGCAATCGACAGGGTATTTTTTGCTTCTCTTGATGTTGAAACCTCTGCTATAGTGGGGAGGGTAGTAGTATGACCGTGTGCGATTGCATCGGCAGCTTCCACAATGCAGGGGGAATATGAAGCATCGAAGGAGATGGAAATGTTTGCACCAGGGGAACAACTAGAGCCTCCATAATTAAGTTATTCTTCTTCAAGAGAAGTTACTCTGACAGGAGAAGAAACGTCTGGACGATCTAATTGAATTTCGAGGAGTGGGAGTTCGGCCCTGACTTCACCTTCTTCGTCGATATCCACTTCGGCATCTGTTTCTTGGTTGTCATCTAGTAAGACATCCCCTTCATCAGTTAAACTCATGGAAGAATACATTTTGTTGATTGAAGTATTTGCCGAATAATCTGACGAGCTATCCTCTTTAGAGATTTCTTATTTTCCTTTGTAAATGGTCTTTACAAGAAGAAGACAAGCACTTTGAGCGGGAGAAAATGTTGTTATGCCAAGACTTATGGGGATAAAGATTTGGCTCGTGAATGAGTCATGGGGGAAGTTGTAATAGAAATCTGATTTGCATAAGGAGAAACTACAGTTATCATGCGACCTATTGTAAGGGGGGTCACAGCTATGGTTTGATCTTCTGCCTCTTGAGTGTGAGAAAAAAGAATGGCTCTAAGGGTTTTAATCCATCCACAGGAGTGGCCTGTCTTTCCGTTTACTTTATAAGATCGAGAGGAGATCCGAAGGCATTCCACCCCTCCAAAGTGTTTAACGACTTTAACTCTCTAGTGGCCTCCACTATGGAAGTCCTCCGACAAAGCTAGCTTGAAGTAGCGGCATGATCTTTTTCAATAAAGTATTCGATCCCTTGTTCTGGTTTATAATTTCTTAGTCTGAGAGGAGGAATCCAAATGGTACAGTCGACAGGAAAAAAAATTATGCACCAGGTAATAATGGTGTGCCCACAGTGCATCTAGGCGTATGAGGCTTGCACCTAGTGGTCAATCCTAAAAGAATAAAGCGGGAACCGAAGTTTCTGGTCAAGGTTGTTCCATATTAAGGCCCAGTTATATGGACTAACCCCATAACTTCGCATTATTTGAGTAAACTCCTCTCCCGCTTGAGGTTCTATCTGGTCATAACCAAATTGCCCTGTAAACCTACTCAAGTTTAGGGTTCTCATCAGAATTCCACTCCTTCTCGTAGTGGCAGGCTATAAGATCAGATGCAGATCAGGAAATTTTTTTAAATTGGCTTCAAATCATTGTTGTCTTCAACCTCTCTATCTTCAGCTTGATGGGTCAGGTAGAAAGGGAAAAAGTCGATAGATTTCATGTTCTCAATCTTATCGACAACCCATTCATATGTCTTCTTCACCATTTTCTATTTAAGATAATATCAGAAGGGAGGATGTTCTCGGTTAACATAAGCCTTCTCAGGATCATTATACATCCATGGAAAGTATACTTTATGCCAACCTGAGAAGTAGTGCCATGGGGTGAAGGAAGATGTAGTCCCAACTGTTGGGCTTGAGTAATTTGCCGCAATGTTCCCAAAAGCTCTATACAGAGAGCAGAGAACAAGAGGAGCTAAAGAATATTTCTTCTTACCTTCCGCCATGGTTCCTTTAGCTATAAGTAAATTTTGGTGACTAGAATCAGACCATTTCGAACTGGGTAGAACGACTAGACTTAACCAATATGCTAGGAAAGCAGCTAGTTCATTTTTGAGGGTAAAGATGGTCTGTCCCTTTATTCTTCTGCGAGCAGATTCCACCTCCAGAGAATGACTACCAGAAAACTTGAGAATGAGAGGAGAAGTATAAGAAAATATGAATATGCATATACAAAGAGAAGGGAAGAAGTGTTGAAATTACATACCACAGATATCTTAAGAAGTGTGCGAGCCATTGGAGTGGAGATATTTTATGTACATCTAGGAATTGTGACATCTCATGGAAAAGTTCAATAGTGGAGGAGAAAATGTGGGGTTCTCTCCCAGGAGCGATATGGGCAAATTCAGCATTAGTAGGGACAAATTTGTCAAGGAAGGAGCCTGTGATAGGAAGGTCGTCCATCCGATGCAAATCCCAGAGGGTGATGCTAACCTCGCCAATCAGTAAATGGAAAGAATTGGTTGCGGAAGACCAGTGTTTCAAGAATCATTTGTAGATGATAGTGTCTTTGTGAAAGAAGTTAGAAGTAGCTTCGATGGCTACATATAGGTTCATCGCTATCAGGACTCCTTTATACTTCTGGAGGATGGCTTTGACCCATGATTTGTAGAATTGGAGATAGGATAAGAGACCATGTTCTCAATCATGAAACCATTGCTAGACAGTTTCAAAGTAATGAGTGGGGTACAAAGTGTGGGGGCTATAACATCGGGTGAAGAAGTGCATGTATGATATCTGTCCGATTTTCTGTACCATGCATTTCTCCGTTAGATAACCTTCCATAATTTTTGGTTCCTTGATTACCCAGTTCACTACATACCGAAACTGGTTTTGTGTCATGTGATCGGATGGTTCACTCTGAATCATGGAGAAATGAGGTTGGAGATTCATAAGGATCACGATGGTTTCATCCTTGTAAGGGTTTTTTTAACTTGATCACATCTGCCTAGGACTTGATCATGTCCCAGACATTCTGATAACGTCTCTTATTATGGTCTCTTATTTTATCATGGAGAATTTTCATCTTTTCTCGTCTACTTCTTTCCCTTTGAAATGGAAGGGGGGGAGGGGGGAGATTCGGCCAGAGCGGGACGAGTATCATCAGTTCAAAAATTGGCAGTAGATTTCAGCCAGTCTTCCCAGTTAGACTCACGACCTTCTGTGGGTGGACCTTCAAGTTCCTTCATTAATACGACATTACGAATTGGGTCAGCAAGAAGTTGGATTCAGTTGACAAAGTTGATGATAGGGGGATCAGGTACTTTGAAGAGAGAGGAATAATCTTTAATTGGCTGAGATCTTTTCTAGGGATGATCTTCTGGTGGTTGGGGATTCAAAGATTCATTAGTGTATTCATCGGGTGAAGAGTGTGATCTCTTGAAATAAGACATAATGGAAACAAGCAAAGTTCGAAGTCAGATGTGTGCAAAGGAGTTACGCGCAGAAGGGTTGAGTTTTGTGTAGGTTGTTGGTGTGCGCAAGGTTGTTGTTGTGCACAAGGCTTAAGTTGTGAGCAAGGTTTGGTTCAGCGCAAGGTTTGGTTGTGCACAAGGTTGAGTTGTGCGCAAATTCTGATTGTGTGTAAAAAGATGTTGTCTGCAGAAGAGAGCTGGACGGAGTTCCAAATGAAAGAAATAAGCCCAAGTCCAATATTTATAGTATCGGTGAGAGCCAATTGTGCGTAGAGGAGTTGTGCATAAAGGAGGAGTTGTGCGTAAAAGGGTGGAGTTGTGTGCCCACATGAGTTGTGCACCGCACAACTGATCTCTCTGATACTTGAATCTTACTAAAGTTTGGATCTCTCTCTCTCTCTCTCTCTCTCTCTCTCTCTCTCTCTCTCTCTCTCTCTGCTCGAATATCGTTCTAACCATCATCTAAGGGGGTAATGAGGTATTTATAGCCTTTCGCATGTGTGAGCTCCTCTCAGCAAACCCTTTGTGTGCACATGCCCATTGTGCGGTCAGATCTATTGTGCGCCGCACAATCAACATCCCTCGAACTACCTCCATTGTATACCACACAACCTTTCTCTTCCAACAGCCTTTATTGTGTGCAACACAACCATAATTTCCTCAACAGCTTTAGTTGTGCACTGCACAACCCAACTTCCACAGTTACTTCTATTGTGTGCCGCAGAACCTAACTCCCATACTGGTTTCTGTTGTGCACCGCACAACCCCAATTATGCAATACCTGTATAAATTTTCAAGGATTCTCGTCCCATCTCTTGATCAATTTTTATGCCTCAACAATGTGAGAACTAGAAGTGATTCCATCACAAAACCATGCATAAAAGACAAGGTAAATAATAGGATTTACCCACAACCAATCATAAGAGAATTAGGAAGATTAGGCAGGATTCCATCACCCAACCATGCCCATGGGACAATGGTGAACAACAAGATTTCCAAATTTCACAATCTCAATACATGCAAAGAATATACTCAAAGCTATCGCATATCTATTGTAATTTGAGTCACAATAAACTATTAAAAACTAAAAGTATTTTTTAAATATCAAACTAGAATCAAAGATAGTTTAACTTAAACATGAATCAAAGCAATAGAAAACATCTCATCACACTACAAGCTTCACCTCTTACCCTAGCCAAGAGGTTTAGCTAACCATAAACATGATTAAACTAAAATCTCTAAAGAAAAGCATAAAAATAACAAAGAAAAATGAAGAAAACTCTTGACGATGGTTTCTCAATGCTTTTGATCCAGTCCTCAAACCTTAGAAAATGCCTAGGAACATCCTAAGGACCCCTATTTATAGGTTTACAACTTAAACTTTTGCATCGAGTTAGAAAATTGCAGAAACTGCCTCAAATTTCTATAATTCGTATGCTGTCTGCATATCGTTAGACTGTTTGAGGACATCCTTTGACTAGTCAAGGATGCTGAGAATTAAAGGATTTTAATTGCTGGAGTTTGAGTCAAGGAATCTTGGACTAGTCGAGGGACGAGTTGAAGGAGGTAGATTTTTAAGGTTCCTTTTTTTCACTTCAAGTCTTCAATGCTCTTCATTCCTCACTTGGTTTTTTTAGATCTTTATCAAGTGAATTCTTCATTCTTAGTCTCATAGGATCCATCCTTGACATTGGTAACTCTTGAGTGTTAAATTCATGCTTTTAGCATTCTTTTCAATCCAATCTCTTAAATTCACCTTGCAACACAAACATTATTAAAATAGAACATTAAGAATTATCATGTTCATAAAACCAAGTAATAAATGGGGTCCAATGTGCAATATTTGAGCCTCAATAGTTACTATTTATTGGAGAATGTGCAACGACTACAGGAAATGAATATTGTCACGAGAAAGGAATTTAATAAAAGCAATCTAAGATCTTTTCAAAGGATAGAGTCATGTTTAGCAATTGGGGTAAAGGGGATGCTTCCTGCTCAACCTCGCCCCAATCCAAAACTATAATATGAGATAAGTGATCCCAGCTCTTCAAATCAGATGGAGCAAGCTAAATCTATCACCACTCTTAGGAGTGGGAAGACCATTGACAAAACTATTCTGGTAAGGGCTGAAATGCCTAAGGACCCGGAAAAGGACAACGATGATAGACCTAGCACTGCTCCACAATAATTAGAACCATATCTTCAGTACAAGTCGATTGCACCATTCCCTTAATGGTTGGCTGCACCAAAACCTCTCTCTAACTCGCAGGACATTCTAAAGGTGTTGAAACAAGTGAAGGTTAACATCCCTTTACTAGTTGCAGTTAAACAAACACCTTCATATGCTAAATTTTTGAAAGACTTGTGTATGATCAAAAGATGATAAAATATTCAAAAGAAAATCTTCTTAATTGAAAAGGTGAGTGTCATCCTAAAGTAAGATGTGCCATAGAAATCCTGGTAGCCAACCGTTGGTTGTGTAATTGGGACCTACTAGATTGAGCACGCACTTCTTGACTTAGGAGCGAGCATAAATCTGATTCCTTACTCGGTCTACAAACAGCTAAGTTTGGGTGAATTAAAACTCACCCTAACCACATTACAACTTGTTGATCGCTCAGTTCGTGTACCAAGAGGGGTAATTGAGGATGTGTCAGTTCAGGTTGACATATTCTACTACCCGGTAGATTTTATCGTCCTAGATATACATCCCATCAGTAATATGAGCACTCAAATTCCTGTCATTCTTGGTCACCTATTCCTTGCCACTTCAAACCCAATTATTAATTATAAGAATGGAGTCCTGAGTATGTCTTTTGAAAATATGACATTAGAGTTAAACATCTTTTTCAATACAGGCAGATAATAAGAGGATGATGAAAATTTTCACGACATTAACATGATTGACTCTTTCGTGGAAGATAGAACACTTATGACCTTATCCTTTGACCCTCTAGAGGTGTGCTTGGCCCACTCCCATGATTTAGATGATGATATGATTAAGGAGATGAGTTTCATGCTTGATACTATGCTAGTACTTGAAGTTAACCGATGAAGGCCATAATTTGAAAAGTTGCCCCAAATTGATGTAGTGCCTTTACCATCTAACCTCAAGACACCAAAGCTTGACTTAAAACCTTTTCCCTCTGATTTAAAATGCCTATTTAAGTAAAGATGAGACATACCCGGTGGTGATTTCTTCCCACCTTGAGCAAGAACAGGAGAGTATGCTCATCTCTACTCTCGTTAAGCATAGGGAGCCCTTGGATGATCGATCGTAGGCCTCGAGGGAATTAATCCTTCAATTTCTACTCACTGCATTCATCTTGAGGATAATGTGAAGACCTCTCAGCAATCACAATGTAGACTAAATCTACACATGAACAAAATAATTAAGGCTGAGGTTCTTAAACTTTTGGATGTAGGTATCATATACCCTATTTCTGGTAGTCAATGGGTGAGTTCAACTCAGGTGGTTCCTAAGAAGTGCAGAATCACCATCGTAGCCAATGCCAACAATGAACTCATGTCGACTAGAGTTACTACTGGTTGGAGAATGTGTATTGACTACAGGAAGTTGAATATCATCACGAGGAAGGACCGCTTTCCGTTGCCCTTCGTTGATCAAAATTTAGAAAAGTTAGCTGGTCATTCCTATTACTTTTTCCTTGACGGTTATTCGGGCTACAACTAGATAGAGATAGCCCCTGAAGATCAGGAAAATACCACGTTCACATGTCCTTTTAGCACCTTTGCTTATGCCATTCGGATTGTGTAATGCCCTCACCACCTTTCAGCGATATATGATGAGTATTTTTTCTGACATGGTGGGGCAATATCTAGAGGTCTTTAGGGACAACTTCTCTTTCTTTGGTCCATCCTTCAGTGAATGCTTGAAAATTTTAAAAAATGTGCTGAAGAGATATGAAGAAAATAATTTGATACTCAATTACGAGAAGTGTCATTTTAAGGTTCGTAAGGGAATTATCATTAGACGTATCATCTCGTTCAAAGGAATCAAGGTAGATAAGGCTAAAATTGATCTTATCTCTAACCTACCTCCACCTAAGAACATACGAGACATGCTATCCTTCTTAAGACATGCCGGGTTTTGCAGAAGATTCATAAAGGACTTTACTCACCTCTCTTGTCCTTTATGTAATCTACTTCAAAAGGATGCACCATTCAAGTGGACTGAGTAATGCCAAGAAGCTTTTACTAAGCTCAAGGGCATGTTAACTACTACACCCATCATGCAGCCACCCGATTAGAGCCTTCATTTTGAACTTATGTGTGACGCGTCTGACTATGCTTTTGGGGCGGTCCTATGCCAGAGAAAAGATAAGAAGCCCTATGTTATACACTACACAAGTATAACCTAAATCTTACCCAAGTGACTTTCTTGACCACGGAAAAGGAATTCTTACCCATAATACTCGCTTTGGACAAATTTAGGTCCTACTTGATCAACTCCAAGATCATCATTTACATAGATCATGTGGTGCTCAAGTATCTTCTTTCTAAGAATGATACTAAGCCCCACCTAATAAGATGGATCCTCCAATTATAAGAATTTGATTTAGAAATAAAAGATAAAAATGGAGTAGAGAACGTATTGGCTGACCATCTTTCCCACCTTAAGCTTTCTAATTACCTTTAGATGACACATATAAATAACGTGTTCCCTAACAAACAATTGTTCAAAGTCTCCCATTCACCTTGGTTTACTGATATTGTTAATTATCTTGCCACAAGTTTCATGCCGACACATAGTACTATGCAAGATAGAAAAAATTCTTCACAAAGGTTTGTAAGCTTTTCTGGGATGATCCATGTTGAGGCATAAAAAAATGACAAAGTATTGAAGCAAGAAGAGACAAGGAGATAGAAAGAACACTCGAAAATAAGAAGAAAGAGACAACTTTAAAGGGTTTGTGCAGGACCGTGCAACCAATGTCAGTTACACGGTACTGCACAATCAATATTCCTTACGCGGGTCCGTGCAACGTAAATGTCAGTTGCGTAGGACCCCGAAACACGCTGAAGAAGTGGTCTTTTGCAGAATGATCTAAAGCACTGAAAGATTTATCCCACATCGCTAAGATTAGGATTTTCACATGTGCGAGGGACTATAAATACCCCTTCCCCTCCTTCATTAAATGTAATTGAAGGTTTTCAAAAGAAGTAGAGTAAAGCAGAAGATCGAAGGTAGGAGAGGAGTCTCCTGTCAGTTGCGTAGGACCGCGCAACCGATATCAGTTGTGCGGGTCCGCGCAAGCAGACTGCCCTGTAGTCTGTGAAGATAAGGGGTTGTTATGCCACCGAAATCTCTATACAAGGCTTCCCTTTTTTTATTGACATGTTCAAAGGAGAAAGATTAGTCGATCGGGTTGATATTCCCCATAAATATTAGGGGATGACTGAAACAGGTGCCGTTATGCTGCTGAAATCTCTATTTCATTGAAGATTTGTCAATCAGATTGACATTCCTCCTAAGTCCTAGGAGATGATCAAAAAGGCTCCGAAAGGCCGTCGAAATGAATTTTTGATACTTAAAGCATAAATTATTTATTTCTAAATGATCTATCTTAGAATCAAGGGATGTAAAGAGGATGTAAATGAACTTAGTATCAATGAAATGTGATGAATGTTCCCAATACTCTTTCTTTGTTATGTTTGAATGAGACAATTTTCCAAATCAAATGCATTTGTTTCTTTGTCGAAACAAAATGGCGACTCTGCTGGGGAACGTTTATTGTCTTATTTAAATATTAACAGTGAAATTATTATGAACTCTCATCATAGTTTGACGTCTTACGGACGCCAAAATGGCGACTGACAGTGGGAAAATCCTTCCCTTCATCTCTAAGATAGATTATTTAATTCTTTAAAATGCTGAATATAACCATGTTTCATATGTGAAGGTTTCTAAATCCATCTACAACCTGTTACTCATGGCAACTCCAGCAAGAAAGATGAATTTCTGATTCACTCCAACGGGATTCGTGATAGAATATACGCCGGATCAGGTCCCGAATCACCCAACTCAGATTATTGACACTGCTATAAGTAACATCCTTGCAACAACAGGAGTAGTATCTACTTCACCTAAACCGCTGGAAGGCGATGGGGTATGGACCGTTGTAACATCTCGTAGGACAAGGATGAAAAATGTAGGAAGTCTCAGAGTTAATCAGCCCTTGCTAAGAATCAGAGGACCAATAACACGTAATGCAGTTAAAAAGAACGCTAAGCTCACTCCGCCAGCAATATACCCTGGACCAATAATACCACAATTTACGGAGTACGATTTCCCATCTTTGGGTACCTCAAAAGCTAAATGGATGAGAGAGCATAAAGAAAAGGCGTTGGTGATTGGTTCACCGATGTTCATGCCACTTCAGGCTAGTATATTAGGGTCATCATCACCACAATCGATTGATGACATGGGATTTACAGGAAAAGCCGATGAAATCCCATCTTCTCCTGTCTTCATAAGTCCCATCATGTCAGCCTATTCTTGCTCGACTCCAGTTGCTGTTTCATCAAGGAGTGGAGAAGTTACGGTACATATGACGGGGAAAAACCAAGAACGTGGAACTACTATAGATGATCAAATCAATGAAATGGCAGAAGCCCAAAATGCATTGATGGAAGAGTGCCGAAACCTCAGAGAGGCCTTGGCGACCCTTGCACAGAGTGTAGCCCGAATGACAATCCCTCAGAATGCAATGAATGGGCAAGAAAATCAACCTGAAGGCCTTCAACCGCAGGGGGTAGGGTCATTAGGGTCTATGCCGATGGTAAGAATCGTGACATAGGACGAGGTAATATAGGTGGTGGAGGAAGCTGTTCGAATAGAAAGGAATCGTGAGAACATCGGTTGTTTCAGATACCAAACACCGCATCTAAGGGAAGTATAAGACATTCCCTTTCAGGCCAATTTTAAGCACCTGAATTTTTAGAAATTGAATGGGGAAAGGTCTCCAAAAGAGCATTTAATGCATTTTATCACTAGCATGGGAAATTTCTCGACAATCCCGCAATACTACTTACAGATGTTTGGGTCATCATTAACGCACAAGGCGTTTCGATGGTATTCCAATTTAATACCGGGATCTATACGCACCTGGGAGCAAATGCAAGAAGCTTTTATGTCAAACTTTTTCTCTTCGGAATGTGATGTCAATATAATGGAGTTGGCTTCCGTACGGCAAAGGGATGGAGAACTGGTTGAAAGATTCATAGACAGATGGAAAACACCGGGGGCCACGTGCAGGCAGTTACCAAAAGAAAAAGAGCAGGTCAAGATGTGTCTAAATTTTATGGGGACATGAATCACATTTGGGCTTGCTAGCACTGATATCAGAACTTTTCGTGATCTAGCTACTAAAGCTCATACATTGGAATTAATGAGTCACAAAATGCCAGCGTTTCATCATGAGACAAATAGGAGAGTGTCTAGTAGAACGGCTGTGAATACTATTGAACGTGATAGAAAAGGTAAGGATACAAAGGATACACGAGAGAGAAGATCGGACAGAAGGGAAGGATGGGGCCAGTGAAGAAATACGTATGATGGAAAGAGACCCAGGTTGCTCAATTCTCACGAGGGATTTGTATTCGATAAGGAAGATGTTGTTCCCATGATGAATCAGTTTTAAAAAGCCGGCACAATAGAATTGCCAGAGCCCAAATGCCCTGAGGATGTAACGAGAACAAAGGAAAGAGATTTCTGTCGTTATCACCTCCTGGTTAGGCATCCGACAGAGAACTGTTATACGTTAAAATGTATAATACAATGGATGATAGATAGGGGTGAAATAATACTTGGTAAAGAAAAAGAAAAGAGTACCGTGACAACAGTGAATATGTTTACAATTCGAGAAAAGGCTCGAGATACAAGTGGAAAAGAAGATGATGAAATGGTGAAAAAAGTGGCTGTAATCATGTTATGGTCAGGAAAGAAAATGGCTAGTCCTGTGAGGCGAAAGCTAGAAATTGTTAAGATAAAAAGTGGGGAAGAATAAAGTAACAATGGTGAGAAAGAAAAGAAGAGCGAGGCGGCGAAAGTAACTTACGATGTCGCAGGTCATTTAAAAGGCATACCAGCTCGACTAAGTGTTTACGATGCACTTAAATTGTCTGAAGAGTTCCGACAGAGTTTGGTTCAGGCATTGTTCAACCACGACATTAGACAAGCTTTACTGGCAGAACTAGAGTGCGAAGAATGCAATGAGCAGGAAAATTGTCTACTGGTTGTTTCCGTCTTTGACAATGATCTAACTTGTGGAGAGGAACATAACAGGCCGCTAATGATAGAAGGTCACATTCTGGGAAAGAAAGTTAAGCGAATTATGATAGATAATGGGTCTGCAGTAAACCCCTTGCGGCTCTCAATGTTGGGTAAATTAAATTACCGTCGTTCCGATCTATGCTTTAGCGGAATGATGATATAGGGTTTTGATTAAGATGGGCAATGTGCACTGGGTAAGATCACGGTCACGTTGGATATAGGAGAATTGACTACTGATGTTGTATGTCATGTCATCAATGCAGTGACAACGTACAATCTCCTTTTGGGAAGACCATGGTACATAAGTATAATATCGTACCCTCCACTCTCCACCAATGTTTTAAATATAGCAAAGATGGAGTACAATATAAAGTAATGGCCGATGCAAAACTGTATACAGATGTCGAGTCCTTCTTTGCAGATGCCAGTTACTATAAAGGGTATGCTATAGAAGAAAAGGAAGATGACGACGGACAGGTCCTAAAAGATGCTCAAGTGAATACAGGAGAAGCAGAATCATCTGAGAATTCAGGAATAAGGAAGAAATTTTACTTTGTGCCGAAGCACCTAAGGCGGCCAGGACAGCCCCCATTAACTCTGTTATCGCCTGAACAGTTGAAAGTCTTGCAGTCTAATTTTACAATACCATTGCCATATATTGAAAGGGACGAGCCATTTTCGACCGCTTCGAAGTGGTTTCAAGTTGAAGCAAGCATGGAATATCCGGAACCAATAGAATTTTACGTTCCTGAACCAATGAAAACAGGAAAAGAAAACGAGAATAATGTATACAGTGGCCAGATGACACTGCAGAATCTCAAGAAGTATAGTCTGACAAGTAGAAAGATAATGAAAAATATGGGCTTTGATTATCAAGAACCCGTCGGAGTAAATCATGGGAAAGGTATTCAAGTCCATATTGGAATCAACCAAGATAAGCGGAAAAAGTTTCAAGGGCTGGGGGCAGAATCATTAGTGAATGAGGTTACGTCTATGCCATCTTCGCTACCAAGATTAAACGAGCCTTAGGGGGCAAATTTAAGTCCGAATGAAAAAGTGGCATATGATAAGAGATGTACGCTTAAGATGAGCAATGAATCGACGTACCGATCGATGCTCACTTTGTCAAAAAAGGGGTCCTTTTTGAAATGTCTATTTATTTTTTATCCACCAAATTATCAAGATAATAATTCCTGCGTCAAAAGGGGGTAAGAAAGGTGAGTAAAAAAACTGTGAAATATATTTCTCACTATAAAATGTATATGGATGAAATGTAGGCTTTTAAGCATATTATGTCATCGCCAACTGAAAAGTGTTGATGATCGCTATCAAGCGATAATGATTGCTATCAAGCATTGATGATTATCATCGACGCCAAAGATTTACGTTAAGATCACCAGGTATCAATGGTTATCGTAAATAAATAAATAAAATAAATAAATAGCAACTATCGCTGTCGTCGATCAATCACTTATCAAAATTGCTATCATCGCCAGGCTGATACACTATTTTAAACATAATACGAAAGTTCTCATAACATTATCAGCAGTAGCGAAATATCAATTATTGATCTACTAATTTTTTGGCAATGTAATAAACTATTTGTCAACCACGTATAAAGTTAATGACAGCGATGGTTGTTGGTCATAAAAAGGCAGCCTAGCCAAGCCTATATGGCCAGCTACACATGAGACATGATCATAAAAAGGTAGCCCAGTCAAGCCAATGGCCAGCTGCATATGAGACCTATCAAGATTGTCATTCGGGTATCGGTGAGAAGCCAATGGCCCTAAAAATCCTGTGAAGGCCATCGTACACATACCCATGCGGGCATCTAACGGAGCTAATGACTAAAAGCCTAAGGGCTAAAAGTCAACCAAAAGCCTAATGGCTAAAAATCCTCAAATGGCCAGTCATCGTAACCCCCATGCTATCTGTATAGCTTTTCGACAGCGTCACGGGGAATGGAGGATAATGCCCTCCCATGAATGGGCCTAACCTTGCAGATGAAGAAAATAAGGGCCACAGTGTGAGCTTTAGATAGGCCAACCGTGTGTTAGACCCCCCAGATTTATGCTTCGATTCCGGTGCTAACTCATGAGGAAGGGCTTAAACCTACTCATTGATGGACTGACAACCATGGATTTGGTATCCCAAAGGTCACCTTGTTCACCCCGTGAACTCTAGAGAGTTACTGCGGCCAACCCTGTGCGTAATTCCAACTAAGTTCACCGCCCCGATAGGTTCAATGGGCCCCTCTGATGGATCACAGTTTGTGAACTCCCTAGGCAGTGAGAAGTCTAGTGAACTCATAAGAGTTACAGAGGCCATCACGTGAGACCCGGCTCCACTAATCAAGAGCTTAAACTGTGTGTGCAACTGACTAAATTGAAACTTAGCGTTGCCAATAAAATATAAATGAATGACGTCATATAGGAAATCCCACACTAACAAACATAGAAAACTAGTGATGTTTGGATTACTGCATAGATAATATATCTGGAATAATGCATAATGTAGAAATGCATGAAAAGGGTTACTGAAAGTTACTACGTAAAATCAAAAGAGAATACTTATTTTTAAAAAAAGAAAGAAAGTAAGAAGAAACAAAGGCATATATACAAAAAGAAATTGCATGCTTAAAGTTCATCATTAATGCCTACTGTCCTCATATATCGCTACAAGTCTTCCTTTAACTGAATCTGAGCTGTAGCATGCTTTGACTTCTCTTTAAATATAATATTTGAAAGTGCACCTACTACGTGCCCTGGTTTGTCAATTACGTCGTAAGATGAGTCAGTCAGACAACAGCGCCTGATAGGAAGATCAAGTCAAGCGTCTGCCTCAACTGGATGTGTGGAAGCTCGCCATAGGTAAATGATAGCCTCACATCCCATGTCCCAAAACACCAGGTGATTAAAACCCTTAAAAAGAACTAGAACATCTTAGGGTTTCTGTATAAGAAAACTTTTTATTAAAAAGGAAAATCTTTAAAGTTTTTCTTACACTGTCGATTATATCGATTACCCCTTCGATATGATCGACCAGCTCTGTCGATGTCCTTGGCAAATCAATCGATACAATCGAGTGAGGACAAAAAACGTCTAGCAATAAAATAATCATCTGGACGATTTATCGATATTCGAATATCGATCATATCTGAAGTGGATCGATAATATCGATAGACTGCTTTTTAGCACCCCTGTTTTTCTAAAGAAAACTAACATAAGCTTCAATATATCGATGACTGTCCGATTCAATCTGAACTCAAATATCGATCATATCGGAAGTCAGTTGATCATATCGATTCTGGGCGCATGTTTTCACCAGCATGAATTTTAGGTTGTTTTTAATGATGATCGGGGAGCCAGTCGATAGATCGATATTCATATATCGATCATATCGAGACCTCGTCGATTGGATCGAGTTCGGACAAAATCGTCCAGCAAGCTCATAGGTAAATCTATATGATTTATCGATCCAATCGACAAGGTCTCCGATATGATCGATGTACAAATTTCGTTGACATCGACTGTTCCCTGATCATATCTGTAGAACCTGAAATTCTTCTAGGCTTCTCTCTTATTTTCACCTGTTGATAGATTGATCCATCTCTTGATGGAATCGGAGTTCAAAATTCGATATCATCGATGTGTGTCTCGATCCCATCGACCAGTTGGCAAAAGGTTTCCAAAAGTGAAATGACAATTGAGTTTGCATCATCGAGAGGTCTGCCGATACAATCGAGAGTATACGCTCGATCATATCGACGACTGCTCGATGATATCGAACTCTGTCATAAATATGACCGTTTATATTCGTTGGAACCTTTTGCCTATATATAGAGAGATTAATCTTTATTGCTGGCAGAGAAAGTAGAGAGTGCTTTTGTGAGTTTTAACCTTCCTATCATTTACCTTAAACCCTTTCTCTCAGGAAGTTCATCCTCCAATCCGCATTCAAGGATCCTTCAGCTACTACCTCAATGACAAATCATTAAGCTGGGATGCCTTGAATGCATAGATGATGGGAACCACTATATCTTTCTTATAGGAAAATCGTTAGAGAATGGTATTCCATCATATCCTTGACCCAACCTAAAGCCTAATATAGATACATCTTTATGTTGCGAATCAAGGGAGCTGAAGACTCTTCATCAACAAGAAGGAGATCTTCATCACTGTGCTAAAAGGAACTCATCAACTTATCTGTGAGTACTAAGAGTCCAGAGGACACTTGTGATCATTCCTTTCTAGGATTGGGTTTTAAGTGTTGCTCACCATTTGAAGTCCTCGAAGGAGGCCTCCGAGGGGAGTGTACGTGCGGGGTGCGTTGTGTGGACCCTTGCTCTGTGGAGAGTATAAACATCTGGTTAAGAGTACGCTAGCAAAATTCCAGGGTTTGAGGTGAACCGAGTAGAAACCTCTGTAAAGGTTGAAGGTGAACCTGATTTAAAACCTTAGGTTTGAGGTGAACCATGGGAAACCTCCTTAGTGAAATCCAGTCACACAAGGGTTGAGTGTGGAAGCCGGGAGTGGAGTAGACAAGTCGTCGAACCACTATGAAATGACTGTGTTTGAGATTGATATTGTCTTTCATTTATGTGTTTGCCTTACATGTCTTTATATATGATTATCTAAAATCACATCTTATGCACACACAGTGATATCCATCACAATCTCATCTATAAATTAATTTTCTTTTAAATAGTTTGTGATTGGATCCTCTACCAGGCTTGGAAGCCAGTAGAGTTAATTTTGAGTAATCCTAATCAGTACTCCGTGATAGGATTAGTGTGATAAGGATTTTTAATAATTCATAAAAACTTTAAAAAGTCCTATTCACCCCCCTCTAGGATATATTGACATATTCCTACTTCAACTTAAGCGGTCTTCATTGCTATTTCAATTGGTATCAGAGAGGGTCTCTCTTTAAGGGTTTCACTGCTTAGAGAGTTATCTTGACTGAAGTAGAAATATGGCCAAAGGAGAGGGCTCATCTGTCACTAGACCTCCAGTATTTGATGGATCAAATTATGCTCACTGGAAGGCTAGAATGCACTACTTCCTGAGATCTTTGGATCATGAAGTTTGGGATGCAGTTGAAAAAGGATACGTGGTACCATCCGAACAATTTGTGATTGAAAATGAAACCACAATCACTAAACCCAAACATAATGAGAAGTGGATGGCGCTTGACAAAGAACAGCGAAATGCTGAAGCAAAAGCAATGAACACCATCTACTGTGCCATGTCCCAAGATATATTCAATCAAATAAGTATGTGTGGGACATCCAAGGAAGCATGGAATTTACTGAAAATAACCCATGAAGGCACAAGCACTGTGAAGAGATCTAAACTACAACTCTTAACTTCATAGTTTGAAAAACTCAGGATGGAAGAGCATGAGACATTTATGGAGTTTTTTACCAAATTAAACATCATTTGTAACTCCATGGGTGGATTGGGAGAGAAGATTCTGACACCTAAAATATGTAGAAAAATCTTAAGATCCTTACCGGAATGATTCAATACCAAGGTAACAACAATTGAGGAGTGTAGGAATATTGATGAAATAAAAGTAGAAGAACTAGTAGGTTCCCTACAAACTTTTGAACTACACTTCACACAACCCCAAAAATCTAAAAACACTATCCTAAAAACATCTAAGAAACCAAAACATGAGGACAATGAGAGTGAAAAGGAAGATGAAGATGAGGAAGTAGCTCTGCTGACACAAAGATTCAGAAGATTCTTTCAAAGGAATCGCGGTCGCCCTCTAGAGGTAGAAAGGTGGATGACAAACCTCCTACAAGAAAATTTGGGAAAAGAAACAAAGAACCACAATGTTATGCCTGTCATGAGTATAGACACCTATCTACTGAATGCCCAAATAGAAAAACCAAGCGCAAGGCGATGGTTGCCACATGGGATGATACAGAAGAGTCAAAATCAGAAAATAGTGACTCAGAAAGTGATGGAGATAAAAAATCCTTGAAAATACTTATGATCTCCACTACTTCGATCATTCCAACTGAATCTGAGAAAGAACAATAAGCCACTGAATCATTTTCATCTAACAATGAAAAAATTGAGGAAGAAGAAGATAAAGAGCAAAATGAATTACAAAACGCTTACAATCAAATTTACATCCATAGCGTTAATATTGTCAAGAGACTTGGAATAGTTGAAAACAAAAAGGAATTGCTACAAATAGAGCTGGATAAAGCTTTAAATATTAATACTCATCTAATCACTGATTTGTAGCAATGCCACTCAGACAATAATAGACTTAAAAGAACTAACAACTCACTGAAATATGAGTCAAAGAAATTAGAGGAACAAGTCAAAGAACTAAATGAGAAAAACCTGATTCTTCAGAATAAAAATTATACACTTCAAAATGATCTAGAAGAATCTAGAAAAATTGTCAAAATAAACTGTAAATTTTCCTAGAGTGGTGAGAAATTTGAAAAACTTTTAGGAATGGAAAAATATGGAGAGGACAAAAAGGGATTAGGTTATGGAAAGGGGAGAATAAAAACTGATGCACAACCATTTGGAAAATCTATTGCATCCAGTAGTAACACCAAACCTATCCCAGCTCATTGTAAAAATGAGGAGTCAGTTTATGAGCTAAATAAAAGAAGTATGCAAGCATCACCACTTGAGATAGTTGACAGGATGAAGGAGCAGTCAAGTCATAAGGACAAATCAAAGAAGAAGAATAAATCTACCACAAGTAAAACTCCTGTCACAAAGTGGGTGATTAAGGAAAAGACAAATTGCCTTGTTACTCAATTAGATCATTTATCAGGTAATATGGCTAAATGGTACCTGGACAGTGGTTGCTCAAGACACGTCACAGGTGACAAATCTCTCCTTTCAAACTATAAGGATCTTCACAAAGGGATAGTCACCTACGGAGATGGAACCACTGCTGAAGTAATTGGTCAGGGAATTATAGAAGGAATTAATCTGTTTAAGAATGAGAATGCTCTTTGCATAAAAGGATTAACACATAACCTATTAAGCATCCCTCAAATCTGCGATAATGGACATGTAGTAAATTTCAACAAAGAAGAATGCGAGATTCTAGATCAATCAGGGAAATCAATTATAAAAGGTCTACGCACAGATAACCACTGCTACATTATTGAAGGAAAAGGAAGGAGTGATATTGAGAAACGCTGAGAATGAAGAAATTGGTCCAGGTTATGCATCAAAATCTGGATGTTTCTAAAATGATGTAATTTTGCTGAGCTTTCAAAGAAACAATCAGAGGCACCTCACCACACCTTTTGCACATAAACATCCAAATGTTTATACTCTTTAGTGTACAGAAGCTATACGAAATTTTGCTGATATTCTCTACTGGGAACTTCAATAAGATACAATTCTGTAAATGAACAATCGTTATTCTGAAGAAAAACTCAAAAAAATTCACTTTTGATAGGAGTGTTGATTGGGCACTTATAAATGTCGATCACATCGACTGATAAATTGATATCATCGACGGCTGTTCAGAATAGGAAAAGTCTTGTGACCATTGATAACATCGTGGGCTGTCTTGATGGCATCGATCGACAACTTCTAGATACAATCGACATTTTGGCCGATATGATCAACAGATGGCGCCCAAATAAAAGGCTGATCAAAAAGTTTTTTTTTTAGCTAGTCCTATCTCTCTACCCTGATCAGTTCCTTTGGTTGATCTACTCAAAGTCCAAATGAAATCTCGGCACCCAAGTGACACAAGAAAGATGATTAAAAGAAAAGGTAAGGCTCTCTCATCTACAAAATCTTCCAAGAATAAGAAAGAGGAATATTCTAGACCACCTCAAAACCAGTCAAACTGGGAACAAGTCACAATAGTTGATCGTACTATTCTCATTAGTACTGTCAAACTCTATGGGGTGGATCTCATGATGGAAACCATTGGATGGAAGAATATGTTTAATATGGGCGGGCCATATCAGTTTGAAATGATCCAGCAGTTCTTTGACTATTATCATGTTGTCTAAGATTACCCACCTTACATATGTCTGAAATTCATGCAACACACCAAGCACATTACTCCATCAGTTCTTGGTCATGTTCTAAACATTGACGTGACGCAAATCCCTGTTACTAGTAGAAATCTAAACGATTTGGGTACATGAGTGGAAATTACACAAGCTCTGTGCCAGGATATGAAAATTCCTAGAAATGATAGCAATATTCTTCCAGTAAAATACCTAGGAATCTTGTTCCGACTCCTTCACAGTATTTTCAGCACGAATGTATACCCATGTGATGCAAATAACATATATCTGAGTCCCATTGCACTCAACATTCTGGATGATGCCTATCAAGAGATCCCGGTATGCTTACCGACTTTCATATTAGACCAGCTAATAAAGGTAATCAGAAGTGACCATCTCAAGTTTCTGCCTTTTCCATATCTGCAAGCTCGCACACTGGGCAGGTCTGCTGGAAATAACTGATAAGGTATATCCAGAAGTATGGTTCGACCTTAAAGCAACGCAACATGTGTATGCTTCTATCTCATCGGATTTGAAGATCCTTCCACCTGTTGAAGATAGTGGTCCCATGCTTCATGAAGAAATTCCTTGGGGATCCAATCGAACTCCAGATTATAGTCCTGCTTCTGTCATAAATCATCAGAATCATCTGCTTGAGCGCCAACTTTTAAAAAAATCTCACTAGAATTGATGAGCGTCTCCAACACTGCGAACAATGACTATCTGGAATAGAAAACAGGATGGAAGCTCTCCAACACTCTGTGCAACAGATTCTTGAGTTACTAACCACTGGCAGGCCTTCTATGTGCTAAAAAGGAGACAATTATGATGGAATAGTGTCTAGCCATAAAATACCTAATTTTGCATCCATCTTTGCTTAATTATTTTAGGTATCCCTACATTTCTATATAATGAAATCTTTTTGTTGATATGGTTGAACTTAATTCTCATTTGCTTATATAATGTCTGTGCTGACTTCTTCATTGATTTATGTTCTGGTCTTCATTGATGCATGCTTTACACTACTCTCATTTATATACATCTATCTATCTATGGTTCTCCCATAAGCTTCAATCTTCAGTCAATATCACGTCTTATGCCTTTGCCAATGACTGACAAAAAGGGGGAGAACAATTCAAACACTCCAAGCGAAAATTGTATATCTATGTTGTAGGTGTTAGGGGGAGCAACCGCAATAAGAAAGGGGGAGTTTTTGAATTAAGGGAAAGAATTTATTGGGTGTGTACATGGGAGTTTAGAATTTGTAAAATTGTGTTAATACATGTACACACAATTTAGGATGTATCTGTCTAGATATGTTCCTAGGGCGTTTTAGGTATTTTGTCACGTAATTGACAAAGGGGGAGATTGAAAGTGCACCTACTACGTGCCCGGGTTTGTCAATTACGTCATAAGATGAGTGAGTCGAACAACAACGCCTAACAAGAAGATCAAGTCAAGCGTTTGCCTCAACTGGATGTGTGGAAGCTCGCCATAGGTAAATGATAGCCTCACATCCCATGTCCCAAAACACCAGGTGATTAAAACCCTTAAAAAGAACTAGAACATCTTAGGGTTTCTGTGTAAGAAAACTTTTTATTAAAAAGGAAAATCTTTAAAGTTTTTCTTACACTGTCGATTATAACGATTATCCCTTCGATATGATCGACCAGCTCTGTCGATGTCCTCGGCAAATCAATCGATACAATCGAGTGAGGACAAAAAGCATCCAGCAATAAAACAATCATCTGGACGATTTATCGATATTCGAATATCGATCATATCTGAAGTGGAACGATAATATCGACAGACTGCTTTTCAGCGCCCCTGTTTTTCTAAAGAAAACTAACATAAGCTTCGATATGTCGATGACTGTCCGATTCAATCTGAACTCAAATATCGATCATATCAGAAGTCAGTCGATCATATCGATTCTGGGCGCATGTTTTCACCAGCTGGAATTTCAGGTTGATTTAAATGATGATCGGGGAGCCAGTCGATAAATCGATATTCATAAATCGATCATATCGAGACCTCGTCGATTGGATCGAGTCCGAAAAAAATCGTCCAGCAAGCTCATAGGTAAATCTATATGATTTATTGATCTAATTGACAAGGTCTCCGATATGATCGATGTACAAATTCCGATCACATCGACTGTTCCCCGATCATATCTGTAAAACCTAAAATTCTTCCAGGCTTCTCTCTTATTTTCACCTGTTGATAGATCGATCCATCTCTTGATGGAATCAGAGTTCAAAATCCGATATCATTGATGTGTGTCTCGATCCCATCAACAGTTGGCAAAAGGTTTCTAAAAGCGAAAAGACAATTGAGTTTGTATCATCGAGAGGTATGCCGATACAATCGAGAGTATACGCTCGATCATATCGACGACTGCGCGATGATATCGAACTCTGTCATAAATATGACTGTTTATATTCGTTGGAACCTTTTGCCTATATATAGAGAGATTAATCTTTATTGCTGGCAGAGAAAGTAGAGAGTTCTTTTGTGAGTTTTAACCTTCCTATCATTTACCTTAAACCCTTTCTCTCAGGAAGTTCATCCTCCAATCCGCATTCAAGGATCCTTCAGCTACTACCTTAATGACAAATCATTAAGCTGGGATGCCTTGAATGCATAGATGATGGGAACCACTATATCTTTCTTATAGGAAAATCGTTAGAGAATGGTATTCCATCATATCCTTGACCCAACCTAAAGCCTAATATAGATACATCTTTGTGTTGCGAATCAAGGGAGCTAAAGACTCTTCATCAACAAGAAGGAGATCTTCATCACTGTGCTAAAAGGGACTCATCAACTTATCTGTGAGTACTAAGAGTCCAGAGGACACTTGTGATCATTCCTTTATAGGATTGGGTTTTAAGTGTTGCTCACCATTTGAAGTCCTCGAAGGAGGCCTCCGAGGGGAGTGTACGTGCGGGGTGCGTTGTGTGGACCCTTGCTCTGTGGAGAGCATAAACATCTGGTTAGGAGTACGTCAGGAAAACTCCAGGGTTAGAGGTGAACCGAGTAGAAACCTCCGGGTGCGTTGTGTGGACCCTTGTCCTGTGCGGGCATAAACATCTGGTTAGGAGTACGCAGCAAAACTCCAGGGTTTGAGGTGAACCGAGTAGAAACCTCTGTAAAGGTTGAAAGTGAACCTGATTTAAAACCTTAGGTTTGAGGTGAACCATGGAAAACCTCCTTAGTGAAATTCGGTCACTCAAGGGTTGAGTGTGGAAGTCGGGAGTGGAGTAGACAAGTCGTCGAACCACTATAAAATGACTGTGTTTGAGATTGATATTGTCTCTCATTTATGTGATTACCTTACATGTCTTTATATATGATTATCTGAAATCACATCTTATGCACACACAGTGATATCCATCACAATCTCATCTATAAATTGATTGTCTTTTAAATTGTTTGTGATTGGATCCTCTACCAGGCTTAGAAGCCAGTAGAGTTAATTTTGAGTAATCCTAATCAGTACTCCGTGATAGGATTAGTGTGATAAGGATTTTTAATAATTCATAAAAACTTTGAAAAGTCCTATTCACCTCCCTCTAGGATATATTGACATATTTGTACTTCAACTTAAGCGGTCTTCATTGCTATTTCAATTGGTATCAGAGAGGGTCTCTCTTTAAGGGTTTCACTACTTAGAGAGTTATCTTGACTGAAGTAGAAATATGGCCAAAGGAGAGGGCTCATCTGTCACTAGACATCCATTATTTGATGGATCAAATTATGCTCACTGGAAGGCTAGAATGCACTACTTCCTGCGATCTTTGGATCATGAAGTTTGGGATGCAGTTGAAAAAGGAAACGTGGTACCATCCGAACAAATTGTACTTGAAAATGAAACCACAATCACTAAACCCAAACCTAATGAGAAGTGGACGGCGCTTGACAAAGAACAGCGAAATGCTGAAGCAAAAGCATTGAACACCATCTACTGTGCTGTGTCCCAAGATATATTCAATTAAATAAGTATGTGTGGGACATCTAAGGAAGCATGGGATTTACTGGAAACAACCCATGAAGGCACAAGCACTGTGAAGAGATCTAAACTACAACTCTTAACTTCACAGTTTGAAAATCTCAGGATGGAAGAGCATGAGACATTTATGGAGTTTTTTACCAAATTAAACATCATTTGTAACTCCATGGGTGGATTGGGAGAGAAGGTTCCAACACTTAAAATATGTAGAAAAATATTAAGATCCTTACCGGAATGATTCAATCCCAAGGTAACAACAATTGAGGAGTGCAGGAATATTGATGAAATGAAAGTAGAAGAACTAGTAGGTTCCCTACAAACTTTTGAACTACACTTCACACAACCCCAATAATCCAAAAACACTGTCCTAAAAATATCTAAGAAACCAAAACATGAGAACAGTGAGAGTGAAAAGGAAGATGAAGATGAGGAAGTGGCTCTGCTGGCACAAAGTTTCAGAAGATTCTTTCAAAGGAATCGCGGTCGCCCCTCTAGAGGTAGAAAGGTGGATGACAAACCTCCTACAGAAAAATTTGGAAAAAGAAACAAAGAACCACAATGTTATGCCTGTCATGAGTATGGACACCTATCTACTGAATGCCCAAACAGAAAAACTAAGGGCAAGGCGATGACTGCCACATGGGATGATACGGAAGAGTCAAAATCAGAAAATAGTGACTCAGAAAGTGATGGAGATAAAAAATCCTTGAAAATACTTATGATCTCCACTACTTCGATCATTCTAACTGAATCTGAGAAAGAACAACATGCAACTGAATCATTTTCATCTAAAAATGAAAAAATTGAGGAAGAAGAAGATAAAGAGCAAAATGAATTACAAAACGCTTACAATCAACTTTACATCCATAGCGTTAATATTTTCAAGAGACTTGGAATAGTTGAAAACAAAAAGGAATTGCTACAAATAGAGCTGGATAAAGCTTCAAATATTAATACTCATCTAATCACTGATTTGCAGCAATGCCACTCAGACAATAATAGACTTAAAAGAACTAACAACTCACTGAAATATGAGTCAAAGAAATTAGAGGAACAAGTCAAAGAACTAAATGAGAAAAACCTGATTCTTCAGAATAAAAATTATACACTTCAAAATGATCTAGAAGAATTTAGAAAAATTGCCAAAATAAACTGTAAATTTTCCCAGAGTGGTGAGAAATTTGAAAAAATTTTAGGAATGAGAAAATATGGAGAGGACAAAAAGGGATTAGGTTATGGAAAGGGGAGAATAAAAACTGATGCACAACCATTTGGAAAATCTATTGCATCCAGTAGTAACACCAAACCTATCCCAGCTCATTGTAAAAATGAGGAGTCAGTTTATGAGCTAAATAAAAGAAGTATGCAAGCATCACCACTTGAGATAGTTGACAGGATGAAGGAGCAGTCAAGTCATAAGGACAAATCAAAGAAGAAGAACAAATCTACCACAAGTAAAACTCCTGTCACAAAGTGGGTGATTAAGGAAAAGACAAATTGCCTTGTTACTCAATTAGATCATTTATCAGGTAATATGGCTAGATGGTACCTGGACAGTGGTTGCTCAAGACACGTCACAGGTGACAAATCTCTCCTTTCAAACTATAAGGATCTTCACAAAGGGATAGTCACCTACGGAGATGGAACCACTGCTGAAGTAATTGGTCAGGGAATTATAGAAGGAATTACTCTGTTTAAGAATGAGAATGCTCTTTGCATAAAAGGATTGACACATAACCTATTAAGCATCCCTCAAATCTGCGATAATGGGCATGTAGTAAATTTCAACAAAGAAGAATGCGAGATTCTAGATCAATCAGGGAAATCAATTATAAAAGGTCTTCGCACAAATAACCACTGCTACATTATTGAAGGAAAAGGAAGGAGTGATATTGAGAAACACTGAGAATGAAGAAATTGGTCCAGGTTATGCATCAAAATCTGGATATTTGCTGAAATGATGTAATTTTACTGAGCTTTCAAAGAAACAATCAGAGGCACCTCACCACACCTTTTGCACATAAACATCCAAATGTTTATACTCTTTAGTGTACAGAAGCTATATGAAATTTTGCTGATATTCTCTACTGGGAACTTCTATAAGATACTATTCTGTATATGATCAATCGTTAGACTGAAGAAAAACTCAAAAAGATTCACCTTTGATAGGAGTGTTGATTGGGCACTTATAAATGTCGATCACATCGACTGATAAATCGATATCATCGACGGCTGTTCAGAATAGGAAAAGTCTTGTGACCATTGATAACATCGTGGGCTGTCTTGATGGCATCGATCGACAACTTCTCGATACAATCGATATTTTGGTCGATATGATCGACAGATGGCGCCCAAATAAAAGGCTGATCAAAAAGTTTTTTTTTTGGCTAGTCCTATCTCTCTGCCCTGATCAGTTCCTTTGGTTGATCTACTCGAAGTCCAAATGAAATCTCGGCACCCAAGTGACACAAGAAAGATGATTAAAGGAAAATGTAAGGCTCTCTCATCTACAAAATCTTCCAAGAATAAGAAAGAGGAATATTCTAGACCACCTCAAAACCAGTAAGACTGGGAACAAGTCACAATAGTCGATCATACTATTCTCATTAGTACTGTCAAACTCTATGGGGTGGATCTCATGATGGAAACCATTGGATGGAAGAATATGTTTAATATGGGCGGGCCATATCAGTTTGAAATGATCCAGCAGTTCTTCGACTATTGTCACGTTGTCTAAGATTACCCACCTTGCATATGTCTGAAATTCATGCAACACACCAAGCACATTACTCCATCAGTTCTAGGTCATGTTCTAAACATTGAAGTGACGCAAATCCCTGTCACTAGTAAAAATCTAAACGATTTAGGTAGATGGGTGGAAATTACACAAGCACTGTGCGAGGGTATGACAATTTCTAGAAATGATAGCAATATTCTTTCAGTAAAATACCTAGGAATCTTGTTTCGACTCCTTCACAGTATTTTCAGCACGAATGTGTACCCATGTGATGCAAATAATACATATCTGAGTCCCATTGCACTCAACATTCTGTATGATGTCTATCAAGAGATCCCTGTATGCTTACCGACTTTCATATTAGACCAGCTAATAAAGGTAATCAGAAGTGACCATCTCGAGTTTCTGCCTTTTCCATCTCTTATCTGCAAGCTCGCACACTGGGCAGGTCTGCCGGAAACAACTGATAAGGTATATCCAGAAGTATGGTTTGACCTTAAAGCAACGCAACATGTTTAAAGCAACACAACATGTGTATGCTTCTATCTCATCGGATATGAAGATCCTTCCACCTATTGAAGATAGTGGTCCCATGCTTCATGAAGAAATTCTTTGGGGATCCAATCGAACTCCTGATTATAGTCCTGCTTCTGTCACAAATCATCAGCATCATGTGTTTGAGCGTCAACTTTTAAAAAATCTCACTAGAATTGATGAGCGTCTCCAACACTGCGAACAATGACTATCAGGAATAGAAAACAGGATGGAAGCTCTCCAACACTCTGTGCAATAGATTCTAGAGTTACTAACCACTGACGGGCCTTCTATGTGCTAAAAAAGAGATAGTTACGATGGAATAGTGTCTAGCCATAAAATACCTAATTTTGCATCCATCTTTGCTTACTTATTTTGGGTATCCCTACATTTCTGGACAATGAAATCTTTTTGTTGATATGGCTGAACTTAATTCTCATTTTCTTATACAATGCCTGTGCTGACTGCTTCATTGATTTATGTTCTGGTCTTCATTGATGTATGCTTTACACTAATCTCATTTATATACATCTATCTATCTATGGTTCTCCCATAAGCTTCAATCTTCAGTTAATATCACGTCTTATGCCTTTGCCAATGACTGACAAAAAGGGGGAGAACAATTCAAACACCCCGAGCGAAAATTGTTTATCTATGTTGCAGGTGTTAGGGGGAGCAGCCGCAACAAGAAAGAGGGAGTTTTTGAATTAAGGGGGAGAATTTATTAGGTGTGTACATGGGAGTTTAGAATTTGTAAAATTATGTTAATACATGTACACACAATTTAGGATGTATCTGTCTAGATATGTTCCTAGGGTGTTTTGGGTATTTTGTCACGTAATTGACAAAGGGAGAGATTGAAAGTGCACCTACTACATGCCCTAGTTTGTCAATTACGTCGTAAGATGAGTTAGTCGGACAACAGCGCCTAATAGGAAGATCAAGTCAAGCGTCTGCCTCAACTGGATATGTGGAAGCTCGCCATAGGTAAATCATAGCCTCACATCCCATGTCCCAAAACACCAGGTGATTAAAACCCTTAAAAAGAACTAGAACATCTTAGGGTTTCTGTGTAAGAAAACTTTTTATCAAAAAGAAAAATCTTTAAAGTTTTTCTTACACTGTTGATTATATCGATTACCCCTTCGATATGATCGACCAGCTCTATCGATGTCCCAGGCAAATCAATCGATACAATCGAGTGAGGACAAAAAGCGTCCAGCAATAAAACAATCATCTGGACGATTTATCGATATTCGAATATCGATCATATCTGAAGTGAATCGATAATATCGACAGACTGCTTTTCAGCGCCCCAGTTTTTCTAAAGAAAACTAACATAAGCTTCGATATATCGATGACTGTCCGATTCAATCTGAACTCAAATATCGATCATATCGGAAGTCAGTCGATCATATCGATTCTGGGCGCATGTTTTCACCAGCATGAATTTTAAGTTATTTTTAATGATGATCGGGGAGCCAGTCAATAAATTGATATTCATATATCGATCTTATCGAGACCTCATCGATTGGATCGAGTCCGAAAAAAATCATCCAGCAAGCTCATAGGTAAATCTATATGATTTATCGATCCAATCGACAATGTCTCCGATATGATCGATGTATAAATTCCGATGACATCGACTGTTCCCCAGTCATATCTGCAGAACCTGAAATTCTTCTAGGCTTCTCTCTTATTTTCACCTGTTGATAGATCGATCCATCTCTTGATGGATCAGAGTTCAAAATCCGATATCATTGATGTATGTCTCGATCCCATCAACCAGTTGGCAAAAAGTTTCTAAAAGCGAAATGACAATTGAGTTTGTATCATCGAGAGGTCTGCCGATACAATCGAGCGTATACGCTCGATCATATCGATGACTGCTCGATCATATCGAACTCTGTCATAAATATGACCGTTTATATTCGTTGGAACTTTTTGTCTATATATAGAGAGATTAGTCTTTATTGCTGGTAGAAAAAGTAGAGAGTGCTTTTGTGAGTTTTAACCTTCCTATCATTTACCTTAAGCCCTTTCCCTTAAGAAGTTCATCCTCCAATCCGCATTCAAGGATCCTTTAGCTACTACCTTAATGACAAATCATTAAGCTGGGATGCCTTGAATGCATAGATGATGGGAACCACTCTATCTTTCTTATAGGAAAATCTTTATTGAATGGTATTCCATCATAACCTTGACCCAACCTAAAGCCTAATATAGATACATCTTTGTGTTACGGATCAAGGGAGCTGAAGACTCTTCATCAACAAGAAGGAGATCTTCATCACAGCACTAAAAGGGACTCATCAACTTATCTGTAAGTACTAAGAGTCCAGAAGACACTTGTGATCATTCCTTTCTAGGATTGGGTTTTAAGTGTTGCTCACCATTTGAAGTCCTCGAAGGAGGCCTCCGATGGGAGTGTACGTGCGGGGTGCGTTGTGTGGACCCTTGCTCTGTGGAGAGCATAAACATCTGGTTAGGAGTACGCAAGGAAAACTCTAGGGTTAGAGGTGAACCGAGTAGAAACCTCCGGGTGTGTTGTGTGGACCCTTATCCTGTGTGGGCATAAACATCTGGTTAGGAGTACGCCAGCAAAACTCCAGGGTTTGAGGTGAACCGAGTAGAAACCTCTGTAAAGTTTGAAGGTGAACCTGATTTAAAACCTTAGGTTTGAGGTGAACCATGGGAAACCTCCTTAGTGAAATCCGGTCACTCAAGGGTTGAGTGTGGAAGCCGAGAGTGGAGTAGACAAGTCGTCGAACCACTATAAAATGACTGTGTTTGAGATTGATATTGTCTTTCATTTATGTGATTGACTTACATGTCTTTATATATGATTATCTGAAATCACATCTTATGCACACACAGTGATATCCATCACAATCTCATCTATACATTGATTGTCTTTTAAATAGTTCTTGATTGGATCCTCTACCAGGCTTGAAAGCCAGTAGAGTTAATTTTGAGTAATCCTAATCAGTACTCCGTGATAGGATTAGTGTGATAAGGATTTTTAATAATTCATAAAAACTTTAAAAAGTCCTATTCACCCCCCTCTAGGATATATTGACATATTCCTACTTCAACTTAAGCAGTCTTCACCGCTATTTCAATATTTGCCTGGTCAGGAAGGCCAGCTAGTTTATCTTCCAAGGATGTAATCATTTCTTTACTCCTGAATAATTCAGACTTTTCAGCATTGGTGGATTTAATATTGACGTGGATCTTTTCCTTAACCTCCTTTATGGACAGTTCCCTCTCATGGCCTTTTAGTTCTAGCTGCGAGTTTTCTTCTCTTAGAGCAGCAATACGATCCTGAATAAGTACCCTATCATCAGTGAGAGTCTTCAGCTGTTCTTGAAGAGTTAACTGCTCCTGATCTAGTTCAGATATAGTGGAGGCAATAAGGGAAGCCTTCTCGTTAGACAAAGTCAACTGCTTCCCGTGCTCCAGAATTTTAGGATCAATTGTGATATTTTTTCCTAATGCCAAAGAAGCTTCGAATCACAGAATTTGAGGAGGGAGTCACATAGAATGGAAACGTTAATCTTCGCCATCCTTGCAGAGCTTTTCAGAATCTCGATGGCAATATCCATGTCTGGCCACTGTTCAGGATCTTTGAAGATATGAACTACCGCTGACAAAGAATTCTTCATTAAAAGTAATTTGTGAGCGGGAATCTTTGAAAGAAATGATAACTCAGAGACAGTGGCCACGGACTCGGAGCTGGCCGCCCTGCTACAGGGAAGAATTCCTATAACACGAATAAGAGATAAAGTTAGAATAAGCAATGCAAGATGAAGAATATACAATTCCTCAAATTGATGTATATACCTGCCGCATAGGTGTGACTGACAAGTGGAGGGACTTATGGGGCTACAGAGGTACCAGCTCCTAGCATGTCGGTAAAAGAAGGTGCTCTTGCTTTTGTGCTTGAATCCCTAGTGGTAGGAGTAGGCAAATTAGTAGCTTCTACGGGAAATAAAATTTCATGGGCTACCCTTTTTGGTGCCACCAGAGGAGCCGCAGGAACCCGTGGTGAAGTCGTTAGTACAGTTGAACGAAGGTCCAAGGAGGGGGCATGGCTCGTTTCAATGTTAGCCACATGCATACCTGAAAAAGGAAGTAGCAATGATGATAAGATAATTATCACTAGACAAGCGCGTGAATATTTAAGAAATTCGAATTCCCTTACCGAGCAAATATCCATATTCCCCATAATCCAAGGGTCCTTTGTCTTCTTCAGTTACTGCATGTGACTTGCCAGGAACAGAGGTAGCTGGAGAGATTTCAAGAGCCAGAGGGAGATGTTCTTCTTCTATATTTTCAATGGTTATAATTTCCTCTTCGCCTATATTGACTTCTCCTTCCTCGAAGTCATCATCTTAATCTTCAACGCTTGCATCATCTTCATTATCATCATCTTTAGATTCCATGGAAGTGGTATCTTTTGATGAAGAAGATGAACTTTCATTCTCCAAAATCTTTTCATCTACTTCCTCAATCATAACTTGTTTTCCTTTATAAGAGACGGGCTGGTTGCTTTCTCCTGAAAGTTTCCTGATAGCCGGAACTAAGGGAGATACGAAGGTCTGCCTTATCCCTTCCTGGGAAATAGGCGATGATGCTTGCAAATGTGCTCGTGATCTGGTTATCGGAGACGATGAGCTGAAAGGAGGAGGTTGTGAGGAAGGAGCAGGTTCATTTTGAGCTAAATTCTCCTGAGTCATGGCGATTTCTGCAGGAGTGGGAGAGGATGTTCCTTTGATATTTTCTGTGACTCGGCCGCCAAAGTCATGAGGAACATGTTCAAATTCCTCCAGAATTCTGTGAGAAAACCAACCATCTAAAGTGTTAATTGGTTTCCTCTTACAAATCGGCTCTTTTGTTGATATTTTTCTGCAAATTTTTCCATGGTGAGGTGCATGACTTTTCTCAAGAATAAAACCAATTCCGTTCTCAAGTTTTCTGCCCTTGAGCCGAGGCAGGTGGAGAAAGAGAGGGGAGTCCACTGGTAAGCGTTTGTTGACCAAAAATGATTGATGGTCCCACCATCTCATCCAGCTATAGGAAGTATGGACTATCCAGTCGTAGCTAGGAATGATGAAAGAGGAATTAACACGATCGCCCAGTAGTTGCTTCCATATCATGGCCCAGTTCAAATGACCCATTCCGTAGCAGTACATTCTTTTGGTGACTAACCCACAGTCTTTCGGTATGGCTTGGTCATAGCCAAATTGGCGAGCGAAGTGGCTAGGGTAGTAGGGTTCTCTCCAGAACTCTGTCCCGTCTCTGAGAGGCAGACTGCAGGAATGGATGGAAAGAAAGAAAGCCCTTTCTGCTATGGTCAGTGCTCCCTGGTCCACCATATTTGTGTCTTTGATATAACGGTGGAGACGGAACTGGAAGAAATCTATTTGGTCAAAGTTTTGAATCTTGTTGATTACCCATTCGTATGATCTTCCGGCCATTGCCCTTTGCTGAAAAAACCAGAGAGGAAGGTGGGAAGGATTGCCATACGCCTTCTCTGGTGCTTTGAAGGTCCAAGGGAAATAAACTCCCAACCATCCAGTAAAATAGTGCCAAGAAGTGTATGTTGAGGAAGATCCCAGGGTGGGGTTCTTGATGTGCGTAGATATTTCTCCAAAGGCCCTATAAATGGAGCATAGTACGGGAGATGCAAGGGAGTATTTTTGTCCTTCCGCTAAGGCACCGACAATGACAAAGGTGGTGGGGTGAATAACATCTGACCATTTAGAGCTAGGAAGTGCTACTATGCTTAACCAGTAGGCCAAAAAATCTGCAAGTTCCCCGAAGGAACTATAATTTTCTCTTTCCTTCATGTTATCGCGAAGATTCATCAGTTCTTTACATTGACTGTCACGGAATCTACAGGGTGAGGTAAGAGGTTAATACAAGGGAATATTTAATAGAAAGAAGAGTGTTAATTTCTAAGTTTGGAATACCTGAGCATTCTGGAAAAGTGAGCCAGCCACTGCAGAGGGAAAAGTTTGTGAAAATTTAGAAATTTCCACATCTCTCTGAAGAGTTCGATGGTGGTTTCAGAAATAGAGGGTCTGCGATCTGGAGAAGATGTGAATGCCAGCTCTGCATTTGATGGGATGAATTCATCATAAAATCTTCCTGTTAATGGCAGACTTGCTATGCGATTGAAGTCCCAGAGTGTTATGCTCATTTCTCTAAATGGTAAGTGAAATGAACTGGTAATGGGTGACCAATATTCAAGAAAGCCTTTAAGCACGGTGGGCTCCTTATAGAAGTACTTAGACGTGACTTCTATAGCATCATAGAGACCGACTTTGGTAAGAGTGCTTGCAGGTTTCTTCAAGATGGCCTCTGCCCAGTCAGAATAGTAGCGGTGAGAAATCAACAGGCCTCTTGTCCGAAAATCCTCTGATCCCTAAAGAGGGTCGCAATCCTTGTAATGTTGTCTGATGGTCTCATAGAAGTATGTTGGAAAAAGATTATGTGGACTGTGAAAAGGGGTGAGGAAGATCATAGAGTGAACTTCTCCAATATTTTGTCGCGGCTTCTGCACTTGCTGTTTCCCCTAGAGAATGCAGGGTTCTCTTGTTGCCCACAATTCTGTGTACATTAACTTCTCTCCGTCCACGTAATCCTTAGGCTCAAATTCGAGAATGGATTGATAGCGATGGACGTTGATGGGAATTACTGTCATACCTTCTGAATGGGTATTGTCGAACTTCATAACATCCTCAATCACTCGGACCGATTCCTAAGAATTTTGGAGCTTTTTCTTGTTATGTTCCTTTATCTTCTTTTTGAACTCCTTCACCTTGTTTCGGTGAGCCTTCTTGGAGCGTGAAGCAGGAGAAGTATCTTCTCTTGGAGGGGGTCTTTGGCTATATGTACGGATGTGAGCAGTTATTTTTAACCACTCATCCCAGTCATATTTTTGACCGTGCTGAGGGAGGTTTTTCACAGTTCCTAGTACAATTGCTCGGTGAATGGGAGATGACAGTGATTCAATGCGTTCAATGAAGCTAAAAGTGTGGAGTACAGGTTCTTTGAAGTATGCAGGGGTATGAGCAGTGGTTTTGGTACGTTTGTTTAGTGGTCGATCTAAAGAAGGAGAAGGGCGATAAGAAGATGTATCAGGAAAGTCGGGAGGAGAAGGCTGGTCAGTTGGGGGGTATACGGGATGAAAAGTTCTTTTGGTACGGTCCATGAGGGAAAGGGAATTAAAGACTCAAAGGTGATTACAGGAAAGGTTTGGAGAAAGTCGGGAAATTTGCTAAAGTTTCAAAAATGGACTAAGTGCAGCGGAGATTCACCAAGTCTCGGTTGCATAGGTCCGTGCAATTAAGGTCAGTTGGGTGGAATGTCGCAACACCTGAAAGACTTGAGCAAATAGAAAAGAGGTTGCGGGATACCGCGCAAACGATATCGGTTGCGTGGGAAAATTGTCAGGGACAAAAGTCTCGCTGCAGAGGGAGAGAAGTGCGGACTACAAGGCGGGTGGGGTATTTATAGGCTGCTGCGGTCGAGTATGGAACACAAGTCAGTTGTAAGGGTCCGTGCAAGCGAGATGAAATGAAAGATTTTTTATCCTTTTTTCTTTGATTCTTAAGAAAACAAAGAAAGGATCAAGGGGGCATCTGTTGAGGCATAAAAAAATGATAAAGGATTGAAGCAAGAAGAGATAAGGAGATAAAAAGAACACTCAAAAAGAAGAAGAAAGAGCCAACTTTAAAGGGTTTACGTGGGACCGTGCAACCAATGTCAGTTGCAGGTTACTGTACGATCAATATTCCTTGCGCGGGTCCGCGTAACGTAAATGTCAGTTATGCGGGACCCCGAAACACGTTGCAGAAGTGGTCCTTTACAGAATGTTCTAAAGCACTAAAAGATTTATCCCACATCACTAAGATCAAGATTTTCACATGTGCGAGGGTCTGTAAATACCTCTTCCCCTCCTTCATTAAAGGTAATTGAAGGTTTTCAAGAGGAGCAGAGTGGAGTAGAAGACCAAAGGTAGGAGAGGAGTCTCATGTCAGTTGTGCAAGATCACGCAACCGATATCAGTTGCACGGGTCTACGCAACTAGACTGCCTTGCAGTCTGTGAAGATAAGGGGCTGTTATGCCATCGAAATCTCTGTGCAAGGCTTCCCTTCTTCTATTGACAAGTTCAAAGGAGAAAGATTAGTCGATCGGGTCGACATTCCCCCTAAGTATTAGGGGATGACTGAAACAGACACCGTTATGCTGCTGAAATCTCTATTTCATTGAAGATTCGTCGATCAGATCGACATTCCTCCTAAGTCCTAGGAGATAATCAAAACAAGCGCTGAAAAGCTGTCGAAATAAATTTTTGATACTTAAAGAATAAGTTATTTATTTCTAAATGATCTATCGTAGAATCAAGGGATGTAAAGAGGATGTAAATGAACTTAGTATCAATGAAATGTGATTAATGTTCCCAATACTCTTTCTCTGTTATGTTTGAATAAGACAATTTCTCAAATCAAATGCATTTGTTTCTTTGTCGAAACAATCCATATTTGTTTAAATATTACCTAGACCAAATCTTAAGGAGATGTGTGCCATACACTGAACATCAAAGTGTCGTCTCCTTCTTTCACTATCAGGCCTATGGTGGTCACTTTTTTACTGAAAAGACCACGGCTAAGATTTTGCAGTGTGGCTTTTACTGGCCTTCTATGTTCAGGGACACTCATTCATGATGGGGGCTCACATTTTTGTAATAGGTCATTCGTGAACCTAATGAAGAAATATGGCATTTCTCACAAGGTGAGCACTCCATATCACCCACAAACGAGTGAAGAAACTGAGATTTTCAATAGAGAAATAAAACACATCTTGAAAAAAATGGTTAACCGTAATTGTAAGGATTGGTCAATCCAATTGACTGATACCTTATGGGCTTACCGTAACGCATTTAAGACCCCTACTAGAATGTCTACCTTTAGACTTGTCTATGAGAAGGCTTGCCACTTACATGTGGAGTTGGAACATTTAGCCTACAGGATAATCAAAATTTTGAATTTCAATCTAGACAACGCTGGCTCTCTACACAAACTTCATTTGTATGAACTCGAAGAAATTTGGAATGATACATATGAGAACTCGAGAATTTACAAGGACATGATGAAGGTGTTTCATGACAAACATATTCTTCAGAAATCATTCACACTAGGTCAAAAGGTTCTCATGTACAATTCTTAGTTACATCTCTTTCTGGGTAAATTTTGATCTCTTTGGACTGGCCCTTTCATTGTTACCATTGTTTATCCTCATTGGGCTGTCGAGATTCGGAATCCAAACAATGGTAATGAATTAAAAGTGAATGGACATCGATTAAAGCCATTTATTAAGAAATTTGATTATGAGGACATGTCCATATCTCTGAATGATCGTGTATATTAGGATTGATCTCCTAGTCTGATGGAGGTGTAGTTAGGTTTATTACTTTTTACCGTTCTAAGATAGTTTTCTTTTACCATTATAAGATAGTTTTCTTTCGCCATTTTAGGATAGTTTATTTTTGGTTGATAACTCTTGTGATAACCTCCTTCACACTGAGATCCTATAGAAAAAGCTTCAAAATTTCTTCATCAGGTACTATCTTTCCATCACTTCTCTTTCAATTATGTTGTCTCTTTGGCAAATCATGCTTATTTCTTTTACATTGAGGACAATGTATATTTTAGGTTGGGGATGGGAGATTAGGTAACCAAATCAGTATTTTCTCAGTTTTGAACAAATTTTGTGAAAAAAATTTTAAAAATTTGAAAACTTTTCAATGTTTATCTGTTTGGAAAGTGATAAGTTGTGTATTTAAGATTGTTTTGAGTATAAAAATAAGATAAATCAAATTTTGAATTGTTGGAGTTGAAGCAAATAAGTAACTTATTACTTCTGGTCCTTACATTTAATTGTTTAAGAGTAAGTTTGAATATTATGTTATTTATATTGTTTTCAGTGAATAGTACTATAATTTCTAATTGTTAGTATGATGATCATTGAAAGATATTGAAAACTGAGTCTTGAGAATTTTATCCACTTTAAAAGAGGAAAGAACTAGTTAAAAAATAGGAGATCGGCAAAGTGGTCAGAGAGAATGAAGAATGATAACATCTTTGAGTGAAATGAAAAATGTCTTTAAAAATGATGTAATTTCTAAAGAAGAGGAACAAATACAAATGATCATAGATATAAAATAAAAAACTGGAAAAAGAAGGAAAAGGGGATATGTTCAGAATCAGTACTTGGGTGTTCAACCAATCATGAAGTGATGACCATGGCTAACATTACGAAAAGATAGTAATTTCACTGAGCACTTTGAAAAAATTTATATGAGAACTATGCTCTGACTTAATGGATAGATTACTTATTTGATTGATTGCTTATGTGGCTTTAAAATCTCAATTTCTCATTTTGAGTCTACTCATTCATACTTGATTACATAAAGGATCATTTTTTGAAAAAGGTTTGAACATTACACATTAAAGTTTGTTTTTTGCGTACTTTGCTCGGGACTAGCGAAATATGTAATATTTGACCCCATCTATTACTTGGTTTTATGAACATGATAATGCTAAATGTTCTATTTTAATCATGTTTGTGTTGTAAGGTGAATTTAAGAGCTTATATTGGAAAGGATGCTAAAAGCATGAATTTAACGCTCAAGAATCGTCAAAGCCAAGGATGGATCTGATGAAACCATGAATGAAGAATGCACATACTGAAGATCCATGAAAATTAAGTCAAGAATTAAGAAAATCAAAGTTTTCAAGTGAAATTCGTCATCTTCGAGTAGCCCTAGCTCCAGCTCAACCGGTCCTACTTACACTCAGCCAGTCCTGACCTCTGCTTGACCAGTCCTGACTTTCGCAGGACCAAACCTGGCTTTCACTCAACTAGTCGAGGCTCATGCTCGACTAGTCAAGGAAACTTCGACTCAAAATCCAACAATATCAGCTTCTAAATTTGCGCGATCTTTGACTATTCGAGGGTGGCCCATGACCGGTTGAGGATGGCCCAAGACCAGCCAAGGGTTACATAATTTTTACATGAAATGCATAAATTTGAGACAGTTTCTAGAAATTTCCACTTGGTGCGAAAGTCTAAGACCTAAAACTGTAAATAGGGGTCCCTAAGGCATCCCTAGGCATCATCTAGGGTTTGGGGAGTGGAGGAAAAGTGTGGAGAAGCAGTCACCAAGAGTTTTTCTTCCTTTTCCTTATTAGTTTTTGTGCTTTTCTTAAGAGATTCTACTTCAATCATGTTTATGGTTGGCTAAACCTCTTAGCTAGAGCTAAGAGGTGAAGCTTGTAGCGTGATGGGATGTTTCTATTGCTTTGATTCATGTTTATATTAAACTCTTTTTTATTCTAGTTTGATTATAAGAAATACTTTCATTTTTTAATGGTTTATTATGACTCGAATTATAATGGATCCGCGATAGCTTTGAGTATGTTCCTTTCATGTATCGAGATTGTGAATTTAAGAAATCCTATTGTTCACCATCGTCCCTTGGGCATGGTCAGATGATGGAATCCTCCTTAACTTTCACAAATCTCTTATATTTGTTTTGGGATTGGTAAATCATATTGTTTGCCTTGTCTCCTGGGAATGGTTTTATGATGGAATCACTTCTAGTTCTCACACCTCTCATCCATTAAGAATTAGGCGAAAAGAAGTTTGGATTTGATTTTATTGATATATCTTCCAATTGGATAGGATGGGACTCCGATTCCAATCGTGTGACTTGAATCAAGCATAGATCTCCTTGCTCTCTACAAGTGGATCCTTGGAAACCCTAGTTTTCCACCTTTGAATTTCTTAAGTTTTTCATTAAATCTCTCACAATTATTCTCAAATATTCCAGATTTAGGATTTCATCTTTTTTTTAAAAAAAAATTCTAGTTCTAGTTGCTCTTAGAAGACACACGAGATTAGTTGGATTCGACCTCGGTCTCACCGAGATTATTACTACATCACAGATCTACACTTGGGGTTGTGAACATTTGTGAAACTTATGAGTATCTTTGAACATAGTGGGCCAGTAAAAGCCACACTGCAGAATTTTAGCCGTGGTATTTTTAGTAGAAAAGTGACCACCATAGGCCTGAGAGTGATAAAATGAATGAAACTTTGGTATTCATTGTCTGGCACACATTTTCTTAAGATTTGGTCTGGGTAATATTTAAACAAATATAGATCATCTTAGAAGAACTTATAAACCTTGGCGAAGAATTTTTTCTTATCTTGCGCAGTCCAATGTCTTGGTGTGAAACCTATGATAAGATAATTAGTAACATTAGCAAACTAAGGTGATGAGAGACTTTGAACAATGGTTCGTCAGGGAACATGTCATTTATATGTGTTGTCTCAAGGGAATCAGAGAAATCAAAGCGGAAAAGATGGTCAACCACTACATTCTCTACTCCCATTTTATCTTTTATTTCTAAATTAAATTCTTAGAGTAGTAGGATCCATCTTATTAGGCAGGGCTTAGCATCATTCTTATTAAGAAGATACTTGAGTGCCGCATGATTTGTGTAAATGATGATCTTGGATCCAATCAAGTAGGACCTAAATTTGTCCAAAGCAAACACTATGGCTAAGAGTTCTTTTTTCGTAGCTCACTTGGGTAGGAATTAGAGTTATACTTGTGTAATGAATAGCGTAGGGCTTCTTTTCTTTTCTCTATCCTAAAACTGCCCCAAGGGCATAGTTAGACACGTTGCACATAAGTTCAAAAGGAAGGCTCCAATCGGGTGGCTGCATAATAGGTGCAGTGGTTAACATGCCCTTGAGCTTAGTAAAAGCTTCTTGGCATTGCTTGGTCTACTCATATGGTACATCCTTTTGAAAGAAATTACATAAATAATGAGAGAGGTGACTAAAGTCCATTATGAATCTCCTGTAAAAACCAACATGTCCAAGAAAGGATCTCACATCTCGTATGTTCTTGGGTGGAGGTAGGTTAGAGATAAGATTAATTTTAGCCTTATCTACCTTAATTCCCTTGGATGAGATGATATGTCTAAGGATAATTCCCTTATGAACCATGAAATGGTAATTCTCCCAATTCAGTGCCAAATTCTTTTTCTCACATCGCTTCAGCACATTTTTCAAATTATCAAGCAATCTCTGAAGGAGGGTGTGAGATCCGAACCTAGTTTTCATGTGTACATGTATGTGTGCAAGTATGCATCTCATTCATTTTGGTCCCGCAATCCTACCGGTTAAATTTTGGTAACCCGCGACCGTTGGATAGTGCTTGCGGTCATCTTTGAGTTTGGTCACATAGACCTGACTCGAGTTGACACAAGACGTATGTTATTGCATGTACCTCGTCACCGCGGTTTTAATACTGAATCTCTTGTGTAAATCCAACGTGTCCATCAAAAGTTGTAGGCCGCACATTATTTGGACCATTGATTGCATTTTGGTGGGACCCACCCTAGTTCACTATTTACCATGCAAGCGACCATGATTGCCTAACCTAGCCTAGAAATTATGAGTTTCTCTTTTCTAAAAGTAATCATGAGACTTCTTTTTTCTTCCCCATCTGTTTTTCTTCCTTAAGTAAGCATTTCCCCAAAAACCCATCATTTCTCTCCTTACTCATCATTACCACTACAACTTCCCTCCTCCCTCATCTGTTCTCCCTTATTTCCCTTCTTCTCCCTCTTTTGCATGCCACCACTCCTCCATCTTTTTAGCAACTCTCCTCCCCATTCCAGCTCTTTCTTCCCTCATTTCCTCTCCATCTAGCCATTAGTAGTCCATCTACAACCTTCAAACATCTTCGTCTTGAAGCCTAGTACTTGGATCTTAGAGTTTGGAAGACATATTTCAAGGTGGGTGCTCCATGAAGACTTTCCTCCCTTTCTTCTTCTTTTCCTTCTTTTTCTACATGAATGGAAGTATGTAGGACCCACCAATCCATGGTGGAGGTCCTACATGACTCCTAGATTTAAGGCCAAGGGTCTAAAGCATGCATATCTTCTTCCATGGTGGGTCATTCTCCATGGACCCACCATGAGGCATTTTTTTCTTAGATCTAACCTTTCATAGGTCAATTAGACCTTACATGCATGGTAGAGATGAAATTCCTACCTCTACACCACTTTTTTATTGTAAATGGCATGCATGTAAGTCACCAATATAGTGGATGGTGCGGATTGAAGGTGGAAGGTTTATAGTGTCGGAACCTTCCACTATGGTTGTGATCTTTCTCCCTTTTTCTTCATTTTGTTGATGGAAATTTATGGCCCACTGATGTGGTTTGCAACATCTCAGTTCCATCAAAAAATGGGACGTCTAGGCCTACTATGACATGCATGGGTTGGGTGGTCTCCAAACATGGATTTTCTTAAAATTTTTAGTGTGCTGATGGATCTGAAATATTGATGACCCATCTAGGTGGACCACACTTGATGGATTAAAGTACAAAATCCTTCGAATAAATTGTATGGATCAAAATATGGACAACATATGTTGCTATCCTGATTTTAGGCTCATCAATAGTATGATTTTGAGTAATTGTTTAGGACTGTTTGTATGTCTTTTTCTCCCAAATATCTCTAGGGGTTTTCTAGAGTGTGGACTCCGCTTTAAGGTGGTATGGGGCCCACATCATTTCCCCCATGTTTGAGGCTATGGAATGGCCCAAAGTAGGCTGACTGTCCAGGAATTTCTGGACAATCTAGCAACATTACATGTTTGAAATGCTCATTTTTCATCTTGATTTGGGAGTAAGTGAGCCACTCCAGTGGACCCACTTGTTGTCCATATGTGAGATTGTAAGTGCTATGATTTCATATCCCTTTGGTTGTCAAATTTTGTGGTACCAAAACCTATGTCTATGTCTTGTATATCATGTGTTTCATGTTTGAGACTTGTCATTGCTTCAAGACAACATATTTTATGGATGAAGAACTTAAATGAAGAAAGTTTCAAGTCTAGTCATGGATGAAGTACACAAGAATAGAAGTCTTCAAGTATGCATGTTCAAGATTCTAACAAGTACAAGAATAGAAGACTTTATCAAGTCAAGAAAGGTTCAAGCTCGAGAAGGCCTACAACAAGATTCATAAATTCTCAAGCTTCTCTTAAGGGTCATCTGAGAGTACAGACTATCAATGTCCATCCACTTTCAAGGTTTGTTTGACCTTATATTGACCTTAGGTTGGGCTTTATTGTAGGTCATTTTGGATACATAATTCGTATATTTTAAATATGCTTGTATGGACTGTTCTAAGACCAGTCTTAAGGACTTCAAGACCAGTCCTAGCTCTGCTACGACCAGTCTTAAGTTTTTCAGGATTAGTCTTAGGTTGTTGAAGATTTTTAAATTTTTCTGGTTGTCCTATGACCAGTCCTGGACATCCTACGACCAGTCCTATGAGTTGTACAACTCGTCCTTCGACCAGTCTTAGCTCTACGACTCGAACTCCAGCAACTAATCTGGGGGTCCTACGACCAGTCTTAGGTGACCCACGACCAGTCGTAGGTGGCCCACGACAGGTCGTAGGCTACCTAGGACCAGTCATGGAACAACTAATCCTTATCCCACAGAAATCTCTGAAAATCTTTGAAGCTACGACCAGTCCTAGGATCCTAAGACCAGTCGTAGATGGGGTTTTTCAGGCTATAAATATAGCACGAACTTCAAAGTTTTTCAATTCAATTCAAATCAATTGAAGCAATCTTTAGGCCATTCTCTGAGATAAGTTCGTGTTTATTTTTAAGCTACTTTGTGCTCATTTAATATTCCTTTTGCTAGCTTGTTTTGTATTTGATTCGATCTATATTCCAATCTTATTAGAAAAGAGGAATTTTTTATATTCCTTCTTCTTGGATTCAAAATCAAATAGAACTATCCCTTTTGATTTAAAATCAATCAGACTTAGAACCATTCATAAAGTGAGTATTAGACTTTGAACATTAAATCGAACTTCTACTCCGATTGGTTCTACTGGGCTACTTCAAAAGGAGATTCAGGTATTTTACATTTGTGTAATTTACTTTCTTTGGTTTTATTTGAGATTTACCAGAAAAATCTCATTGTTTTAGTTATCTGAGGAGAGTCAGAAAACTCAGATTGTGTGGGTTTTTGGATTGTGTAAGCCCGTGATAAAAAGACACAATTGTGAAGGTTTTAGGTGAACCTGTGAAACCTATTTTAATAGTGCATGCTAATATCCCCTGTGTGATGATATTAGGAGTGGAGTAGCATTCTGTGTGGCTGTTGGATAACAGTTGGTGTACACACAGGCGAACCACTATATATCGTTGTGTTGTGGATGTGCTTTATTCTTTATTCATTCAATTTTGTGGATTGTATTTGTGGATGAATGTTGTAATCATTTTATTTCAAGCAAGTGTGGGGAATGTTGTAATAACTTAGGATTTATTTCTGCAAGTTATTTTGGTTATTTTGCTTTTTATTCCTCATTGGTTTGTGATACAAAGGACGTTCTAGAAATAAGGTTGTCCTACCTTAAACCTTTGGTTTTTGGTGTAAGGTTGTCCTTAGAACTGATATAGTATCATTCTCTTAAATCTAGTTTATTGAGATTGATTTTTGATTCAGCATTGTGCTTTATTTCTTTTATTACTCCGTTGTTATATATTTTATTTGGCATTGCCCTATTCACCCCCCCCTCTAGGGCATATAGATAGGCCCTTTCAAGTGGTATCAGAGCATAATAGCTCGTGCTTATTGTTTATTTATTGGATTTATTTTCTGAGCTAACGATCTAAGCTATATTAAGATGTCAAATTTTGATAGCCTATCAGTCACTAGGCCACCACCCTTTAATGGCACAAACTATGCCTATTGGAAAGCCAGGATAAGGATCTTCCTCAAATCCATGGTTGAAAGTGTGTGGCTGGCCACAGTGAATGAATGGAACCTTCCTATCACTGAAGTAACTAATGACGATGGTTCAAAATCAATGAAAGTAACGGCTTATTCTCTTTGGACCACACTTCAGAAAAGTGAGAGTAGTGCCAATGCAAAAGCACTAAATGCAATTACTTGTGCATTATCATCAGATGAATTCAAAAGAATCATCTCTTGTGAAAATGTAAAATAAGCATGAGATGTATTAGAAATGACACATGAGGGTACGTCTATTGTCAAGAAATCTAAAGTCCAACTCCTCACAACTAAATTTGAAGAAATTCATATGTAGGAGAATGAGATGTTTATGGACTTCTACACTAGATTGAATGACATTGTGAACTCTATGTGGGGTCTTGGTGATAGAATCCCAGAAAGTGAAGTGTGCGCAAAGATACTACGCTCACTTCCTGAACGGTTCAATTCTAAAGTAACCGCGATTCAGGAACTTCGTAATACGAATACCATGAGGGTTGAGGAACTAGTTGGTTCACTTAAAACCTACGAGTTGTCCTTTAAAGCTCCTAAAGGAAAATCAATTGCTCTTAAATCATCTAAAAATGTTTCACAAGAGAGCACTTCGGATTTAGAAAATTTTGAAGATGATATGGCGCTTTTAGCAAAAAAGTTTTACAAAATTTTCAAAAATAAGAAAAAAGTTGATGTTCAAAAGTCAAATTGTAAGAGACGATCTAAACCGAGAACTCAAAAATCTTTGAAAGATAGTCAATGTTACAACTGTTAAGAATATGGGCACTTAGCTAATAAATGTCCTAAAAAGGACAAATCAAAAAGGAAAAGCATGTTGGCTACTTGGGATGAATCGTCTGATTCTGAATCCTCTTCTAAATCAAAAGATTCTGAAACTGAGTCGAGCGTTGATATTAAAGCCCTTATGACTCTAGCCAAGATCACTTTTTCAGATAATGATGATATATCTAGTGAAGAAAATCTGAATAGTGATTGCGATAATGAAGATGATCTTCAGGATGCTTACAATGCCCTTTATAAGGAGAGTTGTAAAATTGCCGTCAAGCTTAAGTTACAAAAATAAAAATTTTCTAAGCTTAAAGAAGATTATGAGTCTCTCATTTTAGAAAAGTCTCATATTTCTGATTCTTTTGAAAAGACCAAATGTGATTTAGATTTCAAAACCTCCAAAATTGAAGATTTGAGATCCGAAAATGAGAAAATAAAAAATGAGGTAGCTTCTCTTCTGAGTTTGAAAGACACATGGAGATATGTCCAAGGTGATCCTAAATTGGAAAAATTATTGTCCGGATTAAGAAAATACGGCGATCGATCCGGGTTGGGCTATGATAAGAATACATCTCTTAAACAAAAGAATATTGCTCCTAAATTTGTAAAATGAGAGTCTTCAACCTCAAAAGAAAAGAGTACTTATCAAAGTTTTTCCAAAAATTCGAGGACTTTTCAAAAACCTAAAGGTAGCCATGTCAACTTTAATTTTCAAAACTGAAATCCATTGGCTGAAAAATAATTGATCTACTCAAGGAGCTATTAAAGTCTAACTCTGTAGGTCTCTCCTATAACAACAGACAGAAAAAGACCATCTATACTCCTAAATCCAAAACAGTTCTGAAATGGGTTCCTAAAGTTACCTGCTTGGTTGCCCACATTCCTTTCAAACCTACAAGCCATTCAAAGTGGTACCTAGATAGTGGTTGCTCCAGGCATATGAAAGACGACAAGGCTTTATTCACCGATCTAAAAGATATGACTGATGGGTTAGTCACATTTGGTGATGGAAGCAATTGCAAGATCATTGGCCAAGGTACGGTTCAGTTTTATAACCTTCCCTTATTTACGAATGTTTTATATGTTGAGGGCTTGAAACACAACCTACTAAGCATTTCTCAGATATGCGATAACAACTATAGTGTGAAGTTTTCTAATCAAGGTTGTGAGATAGTTAATAAAAAGGGTTCTGTTATATTAACTGGTCGCAGAACTTCTAAAAACTGCTACATCGTTAGTGATGCAAGCTCATCTACTCAATCGTGTTACATGGTCCATACCGATGAGACTTAATTATGGTTTGAAAAGAAACCTACTGTCAAATACTTTCGGGTTTTTGGCAGTAAGTGTTATATTTTACGTGATCATGAAAATTTTGAAAAGTTTGATACAAAGAGTGATGAAGGTATTTTTCTTGGATATTCTTTGAACAGCTGTGCTTATAGGGTTCTAAATAAGAGAACTGGTGTGATTCAAGAATCCATCAATGTGGTCATTAATGATCATTTGAGTACACCAGCTCCGAGTTCAGATGATGATGAAGTTCTTATTATCAACAATCAAAATACCTCATCAAGTCAAAAGGAATCTGAACCAAGGACTGTCAAAGATCATCCAACCAATCAAATTCTTGAAAACCCTCTCACTGGAGTTCGTACTCGCAAACAACTTGAGAACATATGTAATTATGTTTGTTTTACATCCCAAATAGAACCGGTCAATGTGAAAGAAGCACTTTCTAACGAAAATTGGATAGTTGCTATACAGGATGAACTTAATCAATTTGTTCGTAATGATGTCTGGTATCTTGTTCCTAGACCTAAAGATAAACACATTATTAGAACAAAATGGATCTTTAAAAATAAGTCTGATGAACTTGGAAATATAATACGAAACAAGGCTAGACTAGTTGTACAAGGGTACACTCAGATTGAAGGCATCGATTACAATGAAACCTTTGCTCCAGTCGCTCGCCTTGAATCAATCAGACTTTTTATTTCCATCGCATGCTTTAGAAAATTTAAGATTTATTAGATGGATGTAAAGAGTGCCTTCTTGAATGGCGATTTACATGAAGAGGTGTATGTTAAACAACCTTCAGGGTTTGAAGACCCCAAGTTATCTGACCATGTATTTCGTCTCAAAAAAGCTCTCCATGGTCTAAAACAAGCACCCAGGGCATGGTATGAAAAATTGACTAAATTCTTACTTAGTTATAGCTTTCAAGTAGGAAGTGTCGATAAGACGCTCTTTGTTAAGAAGCATAACAATGATATTTTGATGGTTCAAATTTATGTTGATGATATTATTTATGGATCAACTTGCACTAACATGTCTATTGAGTTTGCAGAGTTAATGAAATCAAAGTTTGAAATGAGCATGGTTGGTGAACTAAATTATTTTCTAGGGTTGTAAGTAAAACAACAACCTGATGGAATTTTCATTTCTGAAACCAAGTATGCTACGAACTTGGTTAAAAGGTTTGGATTTGAGAATGGTAAGAACTTTGATACTCCTATGTGTACAACGTTAAGACTTTCAAAGGACTCTGCAGGTAAAGATATAGATCTTAAACTATATCGTAGTATGATAGGTAGTTTGTTGTATCTAACTGCAAGTATACCTGATATCGCATTTAGTGTTGGTATTTGTGCAAGATATCAGTTTAATCCTAACGAATCATATTTTACTGCTGTTAAATGGATTATTAGATATGTCACAAGTACTATAAATCTGGGTCTTTGGTATCCTTTTGATAATAGTGTTCAATTAGCCGGGTACTCAGATGTTGATTGGGCCGGTAATATCGATGATAGAAAATCAACCAGTGGTGGTTGTTTTTACATTGGAAATTTCTTAGTTTCTTTGTTCAACAAGAAGCAAAGATCAATATCGCTCTCCACTACTGAGGCTGAGTATATTACAGCTGGATATGCATGTACTCAACTAGTTTGGATGAAACACATGCTAAGTGATTATGGAATTAATCAAGATTCAATGATCTTACATTGTGATAATTCCAGTGCTATAAATATTTCCAAAAATCCAATCCAGCATTCACGTACTAAGCACATTGACATTAGGTATCATTATATTCATGAGTTGGTTGAAGAAAAATTTATTTCCTTGGAATATATATTAACCAAAAATCAATTTGCTGATATATTTACTAAACCGCTCGACAAAAGCAGGTTTAATAAATTGAAATTTGATCTTGGTATGTGCATTTTACATTGAGTATTCTTGCTTGCATGTATCATAGTGTATTATATTTAGTATTATATGTATTGAAATTTTAATTTTTTTACATTAAAAATGTATTTTTGGTCGATACTCGACCGGTCGTAGTTGTACACGACCAGTCGTGGTACGACCGGTCGTGCGCCGCACTCGACCGGTCATGGAGCTTGTGAACATGATATATTTTGGGGAAAACCTCCTTCTTCTTCATTTCCACTCCGACCTACGACGAGTCGTGGCTCGACCAGTCATAAGATTTCTTATATTTCTTCAAGGTTAGTCCTATTTCTTCATTTTTCATGAAGATTCATGCTCTCTATGCTTTGATTTGATCATTTTGTAGCTAGATTTCATCTTTTGTTGGTTTTTTAAGGGTCTCTTCTCAAATTGTTGATCTAGAGAAAACCCATCCTTCTTTTTGTGCATTTCTCTTGCTCTTAGTATATCTTGTTGAAGATGGATGCTAGAGGGTAGAAGAAAATATCCCGTGGTCCATCCTCATCTAGATCTACATCGATAATAAAATGGCACCTTCGTTCACCCGAAGATGATCCTCAAGATGTACGGGATTTTCGTGTCCGTAATATTATCGTTGAGCATCCCACTGATCTCAATCACATTGCTCCATTTGGTATTGTTCTTCTCCTTGAATCTGTTAGCTGGACTAACATTTTACTTTGGGGTAGGCCTGCATACCAGTCAATTGCACAATCAATGGTTACATGTATCTCCAAATTCTCTCTTGACAATTTAACTTTTTCAATTGATACTAGAGAAGGAAAATTTGAAGTAGACCGTCATTTGATATCGGGTATTATGGATATACCCGTTAATGATGAAGGTATACTGATTCATACTCTATACGACAAACCATCTGAATCGAAAAAATGCATGTTAACAAGAGACTTATGCAAAATTAATGTGCAATAGACACACAAAGGGAATGCGCTCCCTTCAAAGTATCTGTTACCTAGATACAGAGTGTTACATCATTTTTTCATTTCAAATCTGTATGCTCGGTCCAGTAATAAAACTGAGTTGACTTTTTTCATGGTTCGTGTGCTGCATTCTATTGCTTATGGTACCATGGTCTGCCTTCCTTCTTTGATCTGTCATTTTATCATACAGTTTCATCTCCATCCGGGTCATAGTGATATTCCACTTGGTTATCTTAAGACTGTGTTAGCCACTCACATGGTTGTCGATAAACCTATTAATGAGGCACCAATTCATCATCTTATTTTCAACAATGCCAATCTTAAGAAGATGAAGTTGGATTTTCTTCCTGGCCAAGTAGATGAAGGTGGTGTTGGTGGTAATGGTGGTGATGCTGGAAATGAAGGGGAAGCTGGCGATCTTCCTCAATAGGATGTTAATATGGATGAGTTATTTGATGAGATAGAAACTGATTCGCCAAATGATCCAGATTACGATCCATCTAGTTATGATGCACGCCTTCGTGCATTGGAGGAGAAGGTTGATAACATGAGTGTAGCCCACGATATGCAGTTTAAATATATGCGAAAATATCTTCGTCGCATCAATAGGGGCTTACACCAGATTGATCCTACTATCCCTGCTCCCTCCTCTGGATCTGATTAGGCGGATTATCTTTTGGATTGTATAACATTATCTTATCTTTTATTTTGGATATTATATTAACTTGGTTATGGCTTGATGTTTCTAGATTTATATTTTATAATATGATATTTCCTTCCATATTCCTTTCTCATTATCTATTTTTTATTACTCTCTATGTTGTTGTTCTCTTTCCTATTGTGACTTTCCCTTGTCATTTTGTGACAAAAAGGGGGAGTAGTATGGTAAAGGGGAGTAATATGGAAAGGGGGAGTACTTGTAGTGGAATATGTGTGGATTAAATGATAATATGGAATCTTGTTGTTTACATGTTGTTTACTGTTTATATGAGCAGTACTCGTATTACTCAGGGGGAGTAGAGTAATTTGTGCTTTTATGACTCATGATTCTTTTTTGAGCAAATGTTGCTCTTATCTTTTACGCTATGTGTTTTGTCACAAATTTGACAAAGGGAGAGATTATAAGTGCTATGATTTCATATCCCTTTGGTTGTCAAATTTTGTGGTGCCAAAACCTATGTCTATGTCTTGTATATCATGTGTTTCATGTTTGAGACTTTTTATTGCTTCAAGATATCGTATTCCATGGATGAAGAACTTAAATGAAGAAAGTTTCAAGTCTAGTCATGGATGAAGTATTCAAGAATAGAAGTCTTCAAGTATGCATGTTCAAGATTCTAACAAGTACAAGAATAGAATAAGACTTTATCAAGTCAAGAAAGGTTCAAGCTCGAGAGGGCCTACAACAAGATTCGTAAATTCTCAAGCTTCACTTAAGAGTCATCTGAGAGTACAGACTATCAATGTCCATCTCACTTTTAAGGTTTGTTTGACCTTAGATTGAACTTAGGTTGGGCTTTATTGTAGGTCATTCTGAATACATAATTCGTATATTTTAAATATGCTTGTATAGACTGTTCTAAGACCAGTCCTAGGGACTTCAAGACCAGTCCTAACTCTGCTACGATCAGTCTTAAATTTTTCAGGACCAGTCCTACGTTGTTGAAGATTTTTAAATTTTTCTGGTTGTCCTACGACCAGTCTTGGACATCCTACGACCAGTCTTGTGAGCTGTATGACTCATCCTTCGACCAGTCTTAGCCCTATGACTCGAACTCCAACAACTAATCTGGGGATCCTACGACTCGTCGTAGGTGACCCACGACCAGTCGTAGGTGGCCCATGACCGGTCGTAGGCTACCCAGGACCAATCGTGAAACAGTTAATCCTTATCCCGTGAAAATCTTTAAAAATCTTTGAAGCTACGACCAGTCCTAGGATCCTAAGACCAGTCGTAGATGGAATTTTTCAGGCTATAAATAGAGCACGAACTTCAGAATTTTTCAATTCAATTCAAATCAATTCAAGCAATCTTTAGGCCATTCTCTGAGATAAGTTCGTGTTTATTTTTAAGCTACTTTGTGCTCGTTTAATATTCCTTTTGCTAGCTTGTTTTGTATTTGATTTTGATCTATATTCCAATCTTATTAGAAAAGACGAATTTTTTATATTCCTTCTTCTTGGATTCAAAATCAAATAGAACTAGCCCTTTTGATTTAAAATCAATTAGACTTAGAACCATTCATAAAGTGAGTATTGGACTTTGAACGTTGAATCAAACTTCTACTCCAATTGGTTTTACCGGGCTACTTCAAAAGGAGATTCAGGTATTTTACATTTGTGTAATTTACTTTCTTTGGTTTTGTTTGAGATTTACCAGAAAAATCTCATTGTTTTGGTTATCTAAGGAGAGTCAGAAAACTCAAATTGTGTGCGTTTTTGGATTGTGTAAGCCCGTGATAAAAAAACATAATTGTGAAGGTTTTAGGTGAACCTGTGAAACCTATTTTGATAGTGCATGCTAATATCCCCTGTGTGAGGATATTAGGAGTGGAGTAGCATTCTGTGTGGCTATTGGATAACAGGTGGTGTACACACAGGCGAACCACTATATATCATTGTGTTGTGGATGTTCTTTATTCTTTATTCAGTCAATTTTTTGGATTGTATTTGTGGATGAATGTTGTAATCATTTTATTTCAAGAAAGTGTGGGGAATGTTGTAATAACTTAAGATTTATTTCTGCAAGTTATTTTGGTTGTTTTACTTTTTATTCCTCATTCGTTTGTGATACAAAGGACGTTCTAGAAATAAGGTTGTCCTACCTTAAACTTTTGGTTTTTGGTGTAAGGTTGTCCTTAGAACTGATATAGTATCATTCTCTTAAATCTAGTTTATTGAGATTGATTTCTAATTCAGCAGTGTGCTTTATTTCTTTTATTATTCCGCTGTTATATATTTTATTTGGCATTGCCCTATTCACCCCCCCTCTAGGGCATTTAGCTAGGCCCTTTCAGGGATCATCAAACCCACTAATTTTCTAGTAATTTAGGCAAGTATAAGCCCACCTCATGTGGTGCCAAACATGAGACAACAACATTTTCTGCACCAGTAGATTTTCTGGATATTCATTGTTGACCATAATTTGTGAGAATTAAATAAAATACTTATAATATCTCAAAAATTCTAAAATTTTGTAGACAGATGTCCCACCCATGGTAGGACCTACCTGCAAATGTTTAAGGCCAATGGACACCATTTGTGCATCCAAAAGGGTGGGCCAACATAGTGGGCTGCCAGAAATTTTTGTTGTACAGTCCAGCAGCATAGTTCCATAAAAACAAAATTTTAAAAATATTTTCTCAAAAGTTGGGCCATATTTCTGGGTCCCACCTTGATGAGGGATCTTGGACCCAAATTTCAAAAATTTTGGAGGCCCAGAACCCACCCATTTGGATGACCCAAATTCAAGACAGTGGACAACTATTTTTCCTGCAACATTCCACTCTGGACAGGTTGGAATTTTAAAATTTATTAAAATAGTTTTGGGTGTTTAACAATATGAGACTTTACAGGGAGGTGGCCCACGTTGTAAGTGATATAGTGAATAACCCTTGTGATTGTCAAATTTGTGGTGACAAAGATACTTCTTTGAAGCTTGTGTATGTGATGAACAAAAGATCTATTCAAGACACAAGTTTAGCTTTAAGTAGACAAGCATAACTTTTCAAGTTGAAGACCTTGAAGGTTTAGGTTGATATCAAAAGCTTTAAAGTTCTGAAAAGCTTTTTAAGCTGGAGATCTCAGAAGCCTTTAAAGTTCAAGTTCTCAGAAGTTTTTACTGAAAATCTCAAGTTTAAGAACTCAAGCTTTATTATACTCAAGGTCACTGGTGTTCAAGTTTCAATGTCCTTACTTCTCTTTTGAGATATGATTGACCTTAGGTGGACCTTTAGAGTAGGTCACTTTGGATACATAATCCATATATTTTTTATAAGTAATTTTGATCTGTTCTAAGACTAGTCCTGGACCTTGTTCAACTAGTCCTAGCACTGGTTCGACCAGTCCAAGAAATTCCTCGACCAGTCCTAAGTTTTTGAGGAATTTTAGGATTTTCTGGTTATTCTTCGACCAGTCCTAGAGACTGTTCGACTAGTCCTATGAACAGTGTCGACTGGTTCTTTGACCGATCATGGAGCTTCGACTCAAAGTACAACTTAAGATTGGGCATCTTCGATCAGTCGTATGGAACCTACGACCAGTCGAAGGAGACCTTCGACTAATCGTAGGGTACCCACGACCGGTCGAGCAACAGAAAATCTTATCGCGCCCAATTTATTTGAAATTATGTTGGTTCTTTGAACAGTCGTAGATGTCTTAAGACCAGTCGAAGACGTGTTTTGCTTAGCTATAAATAGAGCACCAATCTCAGATTAATCATAAGAAATTCAAGCTAATTATTCTATCATTTTGAGAGATTAATCTGTGCTCCATTTTAAGCTAAGTGTACTTATTTAATATTCTTTTTCTTTAGCTTTATTTAATTGATTATGTTTCTGGTATTCCAATCTAATCTGAAAAGAGGAATTGCTATTTCCCTTTCTTTGGAATCAAAAATCAATTAAGGCTAGCCCTATTTTGGTTTAATTTTAAAATTAATTAGAATTAGAACCTTTGTAATTGAGTACTGGACATTGAACTTGGACATTCATTCATCTACTCTGACTTGGTTCTTTCGGGCTGCTACATCGAAGGAGAAAATCAGGGATTTTACTTTTAAGTATAAATTCCTTTCTGTTTTGGTTTCTTTCAGGATTTTTTAGAAAAATCTCATTGTTTTGGTTATCTGAGGAGAACCAAGAAAACTCAGAAGTGGGGTTTTTTTTAATTGTGTAAGCCCACAGATAAAGACACAATTGTAAAGGTTTTTGGTGAACTTGTGAAAACCTACTTTGTTAGTGAATGCTAATATTCCCTGTGTGAGGATATTAGGAGTGGAGTAGCATTCTGTGGCTGTTGTATAACAGTTAGTGAACACACAGGCGAACCACTATAATCCCTTGTATTGTGGTTGAATGGTTTCTATTTTATATCTATATTTATTCATTTGTGGGATGTATATGTGGTTGTGAATATTGTAATCTTTTATTTCAAGCATTGTGGGGAATGTTGTAATAGTTTAGAATTTATTTCTTACTATTCATTTATCAGCTTGATATTATTTTGTTCTAGTAATGTTGCCCTTTCATTCTTACGGTGCATGGTTGTCCTTAGAACAATATATATTTGTGATTACAATTTATACTTCAGTGTAGTTTGTATTTATTTTTCTATTCCTTTTCAGTTTGAGACTTGATACAAAGACATTTCTAGAAATCAGGTTGTCCTACCATAAACTCTGGTTTTTGGTGTAAGGTTTTTCTTAGAACAACATTTGTATCAACCTCTCAATATCTGTATTTTGAGGTTGCTTTACATTCTTGCATTGTGGTTTACTTAGTTGGCTATCATATTTCTTTAATTTCCGCTGTTATAATTTTTTATTTGGGCATAGTCCTATTCACCCCCTCCCTCCCTCCCCCCCCCCCCCCCCCCAAGAGCCTAATAGCTCATTTGTTTCTTGATTCTTGGATGTAATTCCTGAGCTAACGATTTAAGCTATTTAAGATGTCAAATTTTGATAGCTTATCAGTCACTAGGCCTCCACCCTTTGATGGCTCCAATTATTCCTATTGGAAAGCCAGGATGAGGATCTTCCTCAAATCAATGGTCGAGAGTGTGTGGCAAGCCACTGTGACTGAATGGAAACCTCCTACCACTGAAGTGACTGGAGTCGATGATTCAAAATCAATAAGAGTAACTCCTTATTTCTCTTGGACCACCCTTCAGAAAAATGAGAGTAGTGCCAATGCAAAAGCACTAAATGCAATCACTTGCGCACTATTATTGAATGAGTTCAAAAGAATCATATCATGTGATACCGTAAAGCAAGCCTGAGATATATTAGAAATGACACATGAGGGTACTACAATTGTCAAAAAATCTAAAGTCCAACTCCTCACAACCAAATTTGAAGAAATTCATATGGAGGAAAATGAAACATTTATGGACTTTTATATAAGATTAAATGACATTGTAAACTCTATGTGGGGTCTTGGCAATACAATCCCAAAAAGTAAAGTGTGTGCAAAGATACTACGCTCTCTTCCTGAACGGTTCAACTCCAAAGTAACAACGATCCATGAACTTTGTGATACGGATAATATGAGGGTAGAAGAACTTGTTGGTTCTTTACAAACCTATGAATTAAACTTTAAAGCTCCTAAAGGTAAATCTATCACTCTAAAATCTTCTAAATGTAATTCTAAAGAAAATTCTAATTCTGAAGATAATATGGCTCTTTTAGCAAAAAAGTTTTATAAAATATTCAAATGCAAGAAAAGGGTAGATTTTTAAAAATCAAATAAGAAGAAAAAATCTAATCCTAAATCTAAAACTAGGAAATCTTTGAAAGATAGTTAATGTTACAACTACCAAGAATATGGGCATTTAGCAAACAAATGTCCTAAAAAGGACAAACCCAAGAAGAAGGGTATGTTGGTTACATGGGATGAATCATCTGATTCTGAAGCTTCTTCTAAATCAGAAGATTCTGAAACCAAGTCGGGTAATGAAACGAAAGCCCTTATGACTCTAGCCAAGTTCACTTTTTCAGATCATGATGATTCAACTAGTGAGGAAAATCTGAATAGTGAATGTGAAAATGAAGATGATCTTCAAGATGCTTATAATGCTCTATACAAGGAGAGTTGTAAAATTGTTGTCAAACTTAAACTTCAAAAAGAAAATTTTTTTAAACTCAAAGAATGTTTTGGTTCACTTGTTTTAGAAAAATCCCAAATTTCAGATTGTTTTGAAAAATCAAAATGCGATTTGGAATTTAAAACGTCCCAGATTGAAAATCTGAAATCTGAAAATGAGAAACTTAAAAATGAAGTATTTTCTCTTCTGAGTTTAAAGGACACATGGAGATATGCCCAAGGAGATCCTAAGTTAGAGAAACTATTATTCGGATCAAGAAAATGTGGTGACAGATCTGGGTTGGGATATGATAAGAACATACCTCCTAAACAGAAGAATACTCCTCCTAAGTTTGTGAAAGGAGAGACCTCAAATTCAAAAGGAAAAAGTACTTATCAAGGTTTTTCTAAAAATTCAAAAACTTTTCAAAAACCAAAAGGTAGCCATGTTAATCAGAAACGAAATCCTCTAGCTGAAAAGATAATTGATTTACTCAAGAAGCTCTTAAAATCTAACTCTATAGGTCATTCTTACAACAATAGATATAAGAAAACCAACAATTCTCCTAAACCCAAAACAATACTGAAATGGGTTCTTAAGGCTGCTTGTTTGGTTGCCCACACCGCTTTCAAAGCTTCAAACCATTCAAAGTGGTACCTAGATAGTGGATGCTCCAGGCACATGACAGGCAACAAAGCTCTATTCACCGATCTAAAAGATATGACTGATGGTTTAGTCACATTTAGTGATGGGAGTAACTGTAAGGTTATGGGCCAAGGTACAATTCAACTCTATAACCTTCCATTATTTAAGAATGTCTTATATGTTGAAGGTCTAAAACATAACTTACTTAGCATATCTCAAATATGCGATAATAACCATAGTGTACGATTTTCTAATCAAAGCTATGAGATTCTAAACAATAAGGGTTCTGTAATACTAACTGGAAGCAGAATGTCTGAAAACTACTATATTGTTAGTGAATCTAGCTCATCTAATCAACATGTTACATGGTTCATACAGACGAGACTGATTTGTGGCACAAACGTCTTGGACATGTACATTACCGAAATTTATATAGATTGAGTAAACGGGAACTTATAAGAGGTCTACCCAAGCCTCAAAACTTAGATAACATATGTGGTGAATGCCAGATAGGCAAACAAACAAGAACCTCATACAAAAAGGTGAATTCAAATACCACATCAAGACCACTCGAACTCCTCCATATGGATTTTATAAGACCTACTAGAATGGAGAGTCGAGGTGACAAAAGGTATATCTTGGTAATAGTGGATGACTTTACGAGATATACATGGGTAGTCTTCTTAAGGGACAAATCAGAAACCCTTGAAGAAGTAAGAAAAGTTCTCAAAAGGATTCAAACAGAAAAAGGCTCTCAAATCAGTAAGATTCGTAGTGATCATGGATCTGAATTTGAGAATAACGGTTTTGAGAAGTTCTGCAGCAACCAAGGAATATTACATGAATTCTCAGCGCTCAAAACTCCACAACAAAATGGTATAGTGGAAAGGAAGAATAGAGTGCTTCAAGAAATGGCTAATGTCATGTTAAATAGCATGAAGCTCTCTAAGAATCTTTAGGCTGAAGCGGTCAATACAACTTGCTATATTATTAACTGAGTCTACACTAGCAAAGATAATAATAAAATGGCTTATGAAATGTGGTTCGATAAAAAGCCTACGGTTAAATACTTTCGAGTTTTTGACAGCAAATGCTATATTTTACAAGATCGTGAAAATTTGGGAAAGTTTGATATGAAGAGTGATGAAGGAATTTTCCTAGGATATTCCTTAAACAGTTGAGCTTATAGGGTTCTGAACAAAAGAACCAGTTTGATTCAAGAATCCATCAATGTTGTCATTGATGATCACTTAAACACACCAGTCTCAAGTTCAGATAATGATGAAGTTCTAGTAATTGATAAATTTGATACTTCATCTAATTAGAATGATTCTGAGATAAGGACTGTTAAAGATCATCCAACCACATAAATTCTTAAAAACCCTCTCACTGGTGTTCGTACCCAAAGACAACTTGAAGATATATGTAATTATGTGTGTTTTACATCCCAAATAGAACCATATAACGTAAAAGAAGCTCTTGCTGATGAAAACTAGATTGTTACGATGCAAGAAGAACTTAACCAATTCGTAAGAAATGATGTTAGGTATCTCGTACCAAGACCTAAGGATAAACACATCATTGAAACTAAATGGATCTTCAAAAATAAGTCTGATGAGCTTGGAAATATAATTAGAAATAAGGTGAGACTAGTGGTACAAGGTTACACTCAAATTGAAGGTATTGATTTCGATGAAACCTTTGCACCAGTAGTACGTCTTGAATCAATCAGATTGTTTATATCCATTGCGTGTTTTAGAAAGATTAAGATTTATCACATGGATGTGAAAAGTGCATTTCTAAATGACGATTTGCATGAGGAAGTTTACATGGAACAACCAATGAGTTTTAAAGATCCTAAAAATATTGATCATGTGTATAGGCTTAAAAAGGCACTTTATGGATCAAAACAAGGGCCTAGGGCGTGGTATGAGAAACTAACAAAATTTCTGTTAAGCCATAATTTTCAAATGAGGTATGTTGACAAAACTCTGTTTGTTAAAAAACATAATGATCATGTTTGAAATGAGCATGGTTGGGGAATTGAGTTATTTCCTAGGGTTGCAAGTACAGCAACAACCTAAAAGAATATTCATTTCTCAATCTAAATATTCATTGAATTTAATTAAAAGATTTAGATTTGAGAATGGTAAGAACTTCGATACTGTAACACCCCAGATTTTTATCAACCTGGAGTTAGACGTCCTTAGGCAATGGGTCAACCATAACACTCTCAAAGCTCAATCCCAAAGCCAAAGAAATCACTTTTCAACCCATTTCCTTCAAACTCTCACCTTTCGCCACTTCATTCTTCAACTTCTCTAACTACTTTCATATTATACACGAATCCTCAAGTTTAAATAGTGAAGAACTATACTTAAACTAAAACTCACTGTAAACGGTCGTCGAGATCGAGTCTGTGCACACTCCTGATCACACCCAATGATCCCAAATCACTTCTACACTGTCAATCAAATGGTTTAGGCCATGTTTCAATCCATTCCAAACCTAGAAATGAATGTCCTTAGGTTGTAGGTCAACCACAACCCTTACACTCAGTCTCAAGGCCTGAAACCCCTTTTCATCCAATTCCTTCAGAATCTCTCTGTTCACCATCCCATTCTTCAACTTTTTCTAAGTCCTTTCACACTAGACATAAATCCTAGTGTGTAAATGATAAAGAATCATGCTTAAGAAAAAATTTACTACAAATAGTAAATATATGTATAAATTGGACTTCCGATCATTCCAATCATGGAATCTCATGGAATAAATGGTTTAGTTGGATGGATTAGCCTCTTCTACCCCAAAATCATATGCTACATGATGCATAAAATAATTTTTTTTTTGCAAAATGACACGAAATAGGGTGAAATGGAGTCGTGGGCCTACCCACGCTAATCCACAAAGATCTAAGGTGGGCCCCACATATATTTGGGATCTAGGGGATAGGGGGACCATGCCTGGATGGCCGGCCATCGCCAGAATTAAGTTTGGCCGATGAGATGTTTGGGGGTTAGGGTAGCCCCCTTGTATGTGGGTCGCCCGTTAAAACCCCTCCAATCTAGTACCTCCTTCACAAACTAGCCTTCCAAGCTCTCTTTTCTCCCCCAAATGTCTAATTTTTGGCAAAAACCACCCCTCCAAACTCTTCCTTCCTCCGTTTCCAAGCTCCCTCACTCCTCCTTCACAAACTACCCTTCCAAGGGCTTAAACCCTTGCTCTTTCATTCCATACGAATTTGGAGAGAGAAGAGAGAAAAGAGAGAGAATGTGAGGGAGAAGTTGGGGCTTTCTCCTGGAATTCTTCTCTGCTGCTCCACGTGCCAAAGCCACCCACCTACATCGTTCTTTCGGCGCTTCTGGTTTCGTTCTAGGTAAGAAAACCCTAATCCTGACCTGATTTGAAGCGTAGACTAGCTGTAGAAGAGTTCTAGCTAACTTATTTCTTGCCATAGGTGGCGTATCTTCCGTTGGCGAAGACACATCGTCTGAATCCTAACGACTACGCATTTCTGGTTTAAGGTGCGGATCATAGACGCTTAGATTACCTGTTTCAAAGCTTTCAATGCTGTTTAATGGTAGATTGCTGATAAGGATGTTGTTTGACATGTAGAACATGCTGTCCATTTTTCATTTCGAATACGTACGAAGAATATGAGATTTAGGGTATTTTAGGTATTAGTAGGAAATACCGTATACGTACGTATTTCGCCGATATGATTGCCATGAGTATTTGTCGTGTACCTATACTAGTTATGCGTGTATGATCTGTTTAGCGAAGAGATTCGCCCTAATGCACATATTGGCTGACATATGCTATGTAGACTAATGTGCGTAGACTAAGTGTTTGTTGAAATGCCTAAATCAATATGATCTATGCTTGTCATATGTCTTGAATGTAAGAACATGATTGTTTTGTATTAGACAACTCCTTGATATAAGGATATGTCATATTATACGTCGAAATCAACATACGTCAAGTACGTTGGAGTTGAGTAGTCTAAGTGTTTGTATAAATGTATGTATTAGTAAGTATTGAGTAAATGGTGTAGTAGATTAGCGTTGAGACTGGATTCTCAACTACTTTGATGATGCACATGATTTTCTCTATGCTTGTTGTATATGAATTGACTACCTTAGGTGTGAAATACTCGTGTATGGTTAACTACTTATGATGTACGTTATAACATGCTGATAACGTGCTGGCATTACTTGCGCTTCAATTTTGTTTACCTCATATGATTACTGGTTCACATCTTTGTGCTTGGGGCTATACTCTAGTCCAGGCAGTCGGTAACAGTTTAGAGTTCGTGGTTGGATTCTATTCGCCACGAAGGATGTGTATGACGAACTCGAGTCGTACTAGAGTCATCGACAGTAGTTAGGCCACACGAAGTGCTTGTGCACTTCATGTCGGTCGATTCAACGTGCGCTCATGGTAGTCGGACTCATCAAGTAACCCGACTGACCATTGTATGTTTACCTTATATTCGTCATAACTGCTTGAACCTAGTGTACTAAACTTACCATTAGAAACCCCCTCTAACCTTGGTACCTCGATCCCCTAACACTCATGAGCCGGGCATGGTGGTATGGGACACCGTGGTCGAGCTATCGGCCTACGCTGGAGCCACAAACCTCCCTGTAGTGACCAGTGAGCACCCTACTCTGAGTAGATTATGGTGGTATGGGAAACTATATTCTTGCTGCCGGCCTACATTGATAAGGTGATGGGGGAGTGGAGCAACTGCCCTGACAACCCTTTGTAGTGACCTTGAGTTTATCCTGACACCGCATGGGGGCGACGAGTCATGATGCAGTCTTAAGGATATAAACTAGGCCTGTATTGATACGGTGATGGGGGAGTGGAGCAACGAGTGCGTGCAACAGCCCTGACAGCCCTTGCAGCAATTTAGAAATATATCATCGTATGAGATTACTAGGAGTGATGACCCTAGGCAGGATCATTGTTTGGGTATTGCTATAAGGGAAGTACCATAGTTTCCCAATCCTGCTGTATGAAAAGGACTAATAACAACTCAGTAATCATATCCACGTCGCACTGCATGTGCCTGGAAGATGTGGAGAACTGTGGGAAAAAGGCATGTCGCGGACGCAGATGGTGCCGCACGAGGGAGTATGTCGGTGAGGGCATCCATCATGTCATTTCATCCATGCATTAATCACAGTATTTAGGAATGTTTGTTTTATTTGCTTTATCATTATCGCATGATGGATTTGATAACATGTTAATCTTTTTTATAATTCTACTGAGTTAGATACTCACTCCCACGTTACGGGATGGTGTTCTAGACACCTACCAGTCCCTATTTTAGTTTCAGATGATGGTACTGCTTGTGGAGTGGAGCTGGACTTGTATGATGTTGAGGAGGACTTCTCCTCCGTGTTTTGATCGACAGGATTATAGGGTGGTTGATTAGACGCCATGACACTGGTCTTTCTTTTGTACTTTTGAAGCACTCATGTATATTCTTTTTGTTCATCTTTGGAGTATACATGTATATGTTTAACCTGGTAACATGTTCACACTCTGGAGACTTACAATCAATTATATATTTTATGTATTTATCACAGTCTTCCACTTGCTAATTTAACTGTCTCTGGAGTATGATATGCGGTTTTGGCTTAATCCACCTCATGTTTTATGTACTGTTACCGACGACATTCATCCATTATTGAAAATGTTGCATAAGTGATGTTCTGGAACTCGGGAGTTAGGTTTCTACCCGACCCTCGATTTTTGGGGCGTTACAGATGGTATCAGAGCATGATTTGGATTAAACCGGACCTGGGTTATGGTAACACAATGCACACTGACGCACTCTGACTTAGGAAGGGGGCGATGGAGTCTAGAAACTACATTAGCATCCCAAGTGTCGCCGGCAAGCGAGATTAACTACCGTAGAATAGCCCATACGTAACCGAGACCATGTAAAATGATCTCATATCCCCACTTCTATTCACTCGAGATTTCATCTTCTTCTATATCCTACACCCATCCACCACTATTCTTTACAACTCTTCACCTTCCTTATACCCTCTCTTATGGGCACAAAACTCACATTTTTGTGTCCCATAACCTCTACAACTTCCAAATAATGGGACATTTAGGGTTGTTCAACCAACTACATTAGGTAAGATTAGGGTAGATGGAAATGTAAAAGTAATAATAAATGTATGTGTAATGTATTGTCCCTAAATTGGGTGTATCCCATGGTTTCTAATGCCATGGTTGGAATGTATGTAATTAAAAGTAAATCTCACGTTCTCCTTTCATATTACCCTTAAAAATTCATTATCATGGGATTTGGAAATCCCATCTCACTCTTTCTAACGCAAGGCTCATTTTCCAAAGTCTATTAGCAATTCAATCCATTTAATACAACTTAATACCATTGGCCACATAGGCCCTTGGTGTTTTGGACCTAGAGTTTAGAATGATCTGTCAGTATAGGAGATTCGATAAAGTAATGACGTGAACCCTAGGACCTAGGACCTCCTTAGCTGGTATGAGCATATGTGTAGTGCTCAAGCGTAGGTAAATTCAAGTTTGGGTAACTCAAAATCAACTAGACAACTTTTGACCCTAGGCGATAAAATAAATTTCTTGAATTAGAAAGGGTATGAGATCACTTAGCGTATGACATAGGCTTTAGGTTACAACTAGTGGATTACCGCTGCTCATAAGTTAAGACTAGACTACTAGTTATACTGAGGAATGTAAAAGACTAATTATGCCAAGATAATTGAAAGGTAGACTTAGTTAGTTGACTTGCTTAGGTTGGAGTAAGACCTCATTCCTTCGTTGAATTCCCCTAATGCTTAGAGGCTTCTTTAATAACTTTTAGGAAGTTTGTTTGACTTAGAACCATTCACGTTCAAGGAAAACTTATACATCCCTAAGATTGAACTTAGAATAAACCAACACGCCTCTTAGAATTGCCTTCCCTAAGGGCTTATTACATTCGGGAACGCGGAGTTAAGGAACTGTATATATAAGTGAAGTATTCACGGTTTGAATTAACTTCTCAATCCTGGTAGTTGCCAATAAATCCAATGCTCTGATTAAGCAGAAGATCGGCATCGACTCGGATTAAGAACTGATACAATGAATTTTTTGTCCTAATTAGACAGAAGGTCAATGTATCTGGTTCAGACCCACTATAAAACTTTTCTTCCGTGTTGGCCCGACCACCTACAAGCAAAAGTTTGTTATTTCACCCTTGGAAAGTGTTAAGAACATATAGCTAATAGGGTATAGGTATCTTTCCACAAGGCTCTCACCCATCCTTGGAATTAACCACAACACTCATGATAGGTCCTAAATTACGCCTCGTTCCGATATACGGATCGAGACATAGATTCTTGAGCCTTAAGTAGAACTTTATTTTTAAGGGGGATAGAACGTATTAAGTCCAATCTAGTTAGGTCAGCTAATACAGCCGTTAGATCAAAGTGGCATAGAGGAAGCGTAGTTGGCCCCTTCCCCACTGGCCCAAGATCGAAAGAAACTGGTCAAGGTTAGACGAAAAGATAGAAACTCTTAACTCCCACCATGGATATAAATTAAGACGAGGACTCTTTAGAGCAAGACCCAAATAGGAAATTTGAACCTTGCAGTGATGGGCATTCCCTAAGCTTTTAGAGTGATCGGACTACGGATTTTCTGAATTATACAACTGTGAAATATTCACAGCTTGACCCAAATCCTTAATCCTAGACGACTACCAATGGACTCACTGCTTAGCCGGGCAGAAGACCGGGATCCACCAGGACTAGGAAGGGATATAACGTTGTCTACCCTGGCCAGGTGGACATTCGACGTAATGGGATTAAGCCCACTATAACCGTCTCTCTGTAATGGTCAACCACTGAAAATATATATCTTACTCTAAGTAGATGGGAGTTGTCGCCAAGATGCCAAACGGGTAAGGAAATAAATTGTAGCAAACCGTTAGGGTATAAGTAATGCATAAAGAAGTAAGTTTTAAGGGGGGAAGACCAAAATGAACTAAACTTATATAGATCGTATACACCCTACTACGTATAGAAACATGAAATCAACAAAACTTATGTGAAGAAAATGATTAATCTTTCCTTATTATCCTTAGGTAAATTTCGGGGACGAAATTTTATTTTAAGGGGAGTAGATTGTAACACCCCAGGATTTTGTCAACCTGGAGTTAGACATCCTTAGGCAATGGGTCAACCATAACACTCTCAAAGCTCAATCTTAAAGCTAAAGAAATCACTTTTCAACCCATTTCCTTCAAACTCTCACCTTTCACCACCTCATTCTTCAACTTTTTCTAAGTCCTTTCACACTAGACATAAATCCTAGTGTGTAAATGATGGAGAATCATGCTTAAGCAAAAATTTACTACAAATAGTAAATATATGTATAAATTGGACTTCCGATCATTCCAATCATGGAATCTCATGGAATAAATGGTTTAGTTAGATGAATTAGCCTCTCCTACCACAAAATCATATGCTGCATGATGCATAAACTAATTCTGGTTTACAAAATGACACGAAATAGGGTGAAACAGAGTCGTGGGCCTACCCACGCTAATCCACAATGATCTAAGGTGGGAACCACATATATTTGGGACCTATGGGACAGGGGGACCACGCCTGGATGGCCGGCCATCGCTGAAATTGAGTTTGGCCGGCGAGGGCCTCGCCGGTTCGGTGAGGCCTCACAGTACAGTGGGCCCCTCTCTGGCTGGCCTTCGGGCCTGAGGTGTTTAGGGGTTAGGGTAGCCCCCTGGTATGGGGGCCGTCCGTTAAAACCCCTCCAATCTAGTACCTCCTTCACAAACTACCCTTCTAAGCTCTCTTTTCTCCCCCAAATGTCTGATTTTTGACAAAAACCATCCCTCCAAACTCTTCCTTCTTCTGTTTTCAAGCACCCTCACTCCACCCTTCAAATCTCATCTCAAACAAAAATCAATAAAGGATACTTCCTTTAGAAATCTAACGAGAATCAACTAGCGCTGCACTAGATGACCTATGAAATTCTCACCAATCACTTTCAATATGATCTGCTAGAGTCAAAACATATAGGATAGGTGACGCTACAATACTGTAAAACCTAGGATCAAACTCTATTCTCGATTGCTCTCGGGAACACCTTGAAACTTTGTATCGGCTCTGGACCGCACGTCGGAAGTTCGATTATCCCGAACTTAGACAATCCTGACCGCCTAGTTGGACTTGATAATCACCTCAAAAATCAAGTCCAGATGATGTCCCAGGACGATTTCCTTCAGTCCAGAGTGAAGAGTGTGAGAAATGTTAGAAATTAATATAATTTATGAAATCTGGCACGTGTCGCTTGCGTGACATTTTCTACGCGTTCTGACCGTCAGAATTAGATCAAATTTTACCCTCGGATCAGGTTAGGTGGCCCTTACATGTCAACGTACTTGTGGCCCTGATCGAGTACCGGTAGCCATCGAACTAAAACTGGTCCGCCACGGTCGATCTGGAAATCCGACCGGATCGAAAACTCTACCTAACCTAGATCCAATGTCAGAGAGCTTAAGTCCGACCGCACTTAGTAACAGGACCTCCAGAAGTGCTCCGTTGGATCAGAACAATCCCACTTTAGTTATAAAATAAGTATACATTGGCCCCAAGTCTATTTTCATCGCTTTTGGACTTATAAAAAAGGGCTTAAACCCTTGATCTTTCATTCCATATGAATTTGGAGAGAGAAGAGAGAAAAGAGAGAGAAAGTGAGGGAGAAGTTGGGGCTTTCTCCTGGGATTCTTCCCTGCTGCTCCACGTGCCAAAGCCATCCACCTGCATCGTTCTTCCGACAATTCTGGTTTCGTTCTAAGTAAGAAAATCCGAACCTTAACCTGATTTGAAGCGTAGACTAGTTGTAGAAGAGTTCTAGCTAACCTGTTTCTTGTCATAGGTGGCGTATCTGCCGTTGGCGAAGACATATCGTCTGAATCCTAACGACAACGCATTTCTGGTTTAAGGTGCAGATCATAGACGCTTAAATTACCTGTTTTCAAAGCTTTCAATACCGTTTAATGGTAGATTGCTGATAAGGATGTTGTTTGACATGTAGAACATGCTGTCCATTTTTCATTTCGAATACGTACGAAGAATATGAGATTTAGGGTATTTTAGGTATTTGTAGGAAATACCGTATACGTACGTATTTCGCCGATATGATTGCCATGAGTATTTGTCGTGTACCTATACTAGTTATGCGTGTATGATCTGTTTGGCGAAGAGATTCGCCCTAATGCACATATTGGCCGACATATGCTATGTAGACTAATGTGCGTAGACTAAGTGTTTGTTGAAATGCCTAAATCAATATGATCTATGCTTGCCATATGTCTTGAATGTAAGAACATGATTGTTTTGTATTAGACAACTCCTTGATATAAGGATCTGTCATATTATACGTCAAAATCAACATACGTCAAGTACGTTGGAGTTGAGTAGTCTAAGTGTTTGTATAAATGTATATATTAGTAAGTATTGAGTAAATGGTGTAGTAGATTAGCGTTGAGACTGGATTCTCAACTACTTTGATGATGCACATGATTTCCTCTATGCTTGTTGTATTTGAATTGACTACCTTAGGTGTGAAATACTTGTGTATGGTTAACTTCTTATGATGTACGTTATAACATGCTGATAAAATGCTGGAATTACTTGCGCTTCAATTTTATTTGTCTCATATGATTACTGGTTCACATCTTTGTGCTTGGGGATATACTCTAGTCCAGGCAGTCAATAACAGTTTAGAATTCGTGGTTGGATTCTATTCACCACGAAGGATGTGTATGACGAATTCGAGTCATACTAGAGTCGTCGACAGTGGTTAGGCCACACGAAGTGCTTGTGCACTTCATGTCAGTCGATTCAAGGTGCGCTCGTGCTAGTCGGACTCATCAAGTAACCCGACTGACCATTGTATGTTCACCTTGTATTCGTCATAACTGCTTGAACCTATGGTACTAAACTTACCATTGGAAAGCCCCTCTAACCTTGTTACCTCGATCCCCTAACACTCATGAGCCGGGCATGGTAGTATGGGACACCGTGGTCGAGCTGTCGGCCTACGCTGGGGCCACAAACCTCCCTGTAGTGACCAGTGAGCACCCTGCTCTGAGCAGATTATGGTAGTATGAGAAACTATATTCTTGTTGTCAGCCTACATTGATAAGGTGATGGGAGAGTGGAGCAACGAGTGCGATCAACAGCCCTGGCAGCCCTTTGTAGTGACCTTGAGTTTATCCTGACACCGCATGGGGGCGACGAGTCATGATGCAGTCTTAAGGATATAAACTAGGCCTGTATTGATACGGTGATGGGGGAAGTGGAGCAACGAGTGCGTGCAACAGCCCTGACAGCCCTTGCAGCAATCTAGAAATATATCATCGTATGAGATTACTAGGAGTGATGACCCTAGGCAGGATCATTGTTTGGGTATTGATATAAGGGAAGTACCATAGTTTTCCAATCCTGCTGTATGAAAAGGACTAATAACAACTCGGTAATCATATCCACGTCGCACTGCATGTGCCTGAAAGATGTGGAGCACTGTGGGAAGAAAGCATGCCGTAGACGCAGATGGTGCCGCACGAGGGAGTATGTCGGCGAGGGCATCCATCATGTCATTTCATCCATGCATTAATCACAGTATTTAGGAATATTTATTTTGTTTGCTTTATCATTATCGCATGATGGATTTGATAACATATTAATCTTTTCTATGATTCCACTGAGTTAGCTACTCACTCTCACATTACGGGATGGTGTTCCGGACACCCACCAGTCCCTGTTTTAGTTTCAGATGATGACACTACTTGTGAAACGGAGCTGGACTTGTATGATGCTGAGGAGGACTTCTCTTCCGTGTTTTGATCGACGGGATTACAGGGAGGTTGATTAGAAGCCATGACACTGGTCTTTCTTTTAAACTTTTGGAGCACTCATGTATATTCTTTTTGTTCATCTTTGGAGTATACATGTATATGTTTAACCTGGTAACATGTTCACACTCTGGAGACTTACAATCAATTATATATTTTATGTATTTATCACAGTCTTCCACTTGCTAATTTAACTGTCTCTGGAGTATGATATGCGGTTTTGGCTTAATCCACCTCATGTTTTATCTACTGTTACCGACGACATTCATCCATTATTGAAAATATTGCATAAGTGATGTTCTGGAACTCAGGAGTTGGGATTCTACCCGACCCCCGATTTTCAGGGTGTTACAGATACTCTTATGAGTACTACCCTGAAACTCTCAAAAGACTCTGAAGGTAAAAATGTTGATCCGAAACTTTATCGGAGTATGATTGGTAGTCTATTGTATTTAATTGCTAGTAGACCTAATATTGCACTAAGTGTTGGTATTTGCGCTAGATATTAGTCTAGTCCTAAGGAATCGCATGATTGTTGTCAAGCGGATCATGCGATATGTCACAAGCACTGTGAATCTCAGTCTTTGGTATCCTCATAAGACTAGCGTTCAATTAACTGGGTACTTGGATGCTGACTAGGCTGGTAATCTTGATGATAGAAAGTCAACTAGTGGTGGTTTCTTTTATATAGAAAACTGTTTAGTTTCTTGGTTTAGCAAGAAATAAAGTTTTATATCATTTTCAACTGCTGAAGCTGAATACATCGCAGCTGGTAATGCGTGTACGCAGCTTGTTTCGATGAAGCGAATGTTAAGTGACTATGGAATTAAACAGGGTTTTATGGTGTTATATTGTGATAATTCCAGTGCCATTAATATTTCAAAAAATCCTATTCAGCATTCTCATACTAAGCACATTGACATTATATTTCATTATATCCGTGAATTAGTAGAAGAAAAGGTTATATCTCTGGAATATATACCAACTGAGAATCAACGTGCTGATATTTTCATGAAACCACTAGACAAAAGTCGATTTAATCAAATGAAATTTGATCTTGGCATGTGCATTATAAGATGATATTTTATGCATTTTTATATCATATTGTATATGTTTGATAGGTTAGATTTCAATTTTTTACAAAATATTTTGAAAAACTTGAAAAAAAATAATTTTGGCTGGTACTCGACCGGTCATGGATATACATGACCAGTCGTAGCTCGACCGGTCGTGTACATCCATGACCAGTTGAGGAACTCATGAAACCCTTTTAATTTGGGAAAATCTTTCATCTTCCTCATTTCTATTTCTTCCTCCAACCGGCCGAATCTCGACTAGTCGAAGCCAACTCCCAAAATCTTCATTGCAAGTGCTCCATTTGAATTCTTCTTTTAAATTTGAGTTTAGAATACTTCTCTTTTACTCTTGAAGCTATTTATTTCAAGTTTCATTGTGATTTGGGGTTGTTATTCTAAAAATTCTGATCTTATAAAAATCCATCTTCTTTTCTTTGCAACTCCTTTTATACTTGAACTCCTTGTTGCAAATGACTTGTAGAGGAAAAAGAACAATTTCCCGTGGTCCTTCTTCTTCTATAACGGCTTCTCTCACTAAGAGTCATCTTAAGACTCCCAAGGATGATCCATCCTTTGTTCGGGACATCCAATCGCATAATGTTATTTTTGAACATCTTGTTGATGTTAATCATACTGCTCCTTTTGATATCTTTCTCATGTTGTAAGCTGTAGGTTGGGATAACTTATTGCATTGGGGTGGGCCTACATACCGGTCCATTGCCCAATCCATGTTTGCATGTATATGTGATTATTCACTTGAAAATCTAACATTTAAAATTGCCACAAGAGAAGGTCCATTTGATATTGATCGTCACTTGATTTCTATTGTTATGTTAATTCCAGTTAATGATGAGGGAGTTCCCATTCATACACTCTGAAAAACCCTCTCAAACTGAAAAACGTATGCTTTTTAAGGATTTAGGCAATTTGGATGCTCCATGGACACTTAAAGGAAATGCGCTCCCCTTAAGGTATCTGTTACCCAAATACAGAGTGTTACATAGAATTTTTGTGTCTAATCTATATCCTCAGTCGGGTAATAAGACTGAGTTAACGTCTTTTATGGTTTGTATTCTTCATAATGTAGCCCAAGGTGCTCATCTTTGCCTACCTTCCTTGATTTGTCATTCTATCATTCAGTTTCGACTCCGTCTTGGTCATAGTGATATTCCCTTTGGATATTTGATGACCGTATTGGCTTCTCATATGTTAGTTGATATGCCGGTCGGAGAAGCCCCTATCTATCACTTGATATTTAATAATTCTAATCTTAATAAGATGAAGCTAGAATTTCTTCCTGGCCAAGTTGATGGTGATAGTGCAGCTGAAGCTGAACATGAGGAAGATGCTGGTGATCTTCCTCCTGATGATATTAATATAGATGATATCTTTGAAGAGCTTGATTCTGACTCTGCGAATGATCCAAATTATCCGCCTTCTGCTTTCGATGCACGCTTGGTTGCATTGGAAACTAAAGTTGAATCTTTAAATGCTAGGATGGAAAACATGTCTGTTACCCATGATTTACAATTCAAGTATATGCGTAAATATCTTAGGTTCTTAAACAAGGGCATGCACAAACTTGATCCTTCCATCTCTGCTCCTTCGTCTGGGTCAGATTAGTTCATTTTCTATATTCTGGTCTGTAATAAATTTCTTTATATCATGTTCACTTGACTGGATTTTCTATTATCACTATCACTGTTTATGGCTCAGTTTATCCATTATATGTGTTTCTTATACTATGGTTTCCATTCTTATTTGGTTACCTCCTTAATTATTACTCCTTTCCAATTTTTTTTGTTCTTCCTTTGTCATATTGTGACAAAAAGGGGGAGTAGATATACTTTTGCTAAAGTAGGATTTTTTTGCTAAAGTAGGATTGGTGAAATATGTTACTCAGGGGGAGTATGTACAGTGATGGACTGTATGAGCATGAGTATATGAGTATGGACTGCTTGTTGGTTGAATATTGATTTGCAGGTTCATGAATGTGTGTCGGTTTAACAACTGGTGCATGATTCTTTAATCAAATAATCTGTGATATGTATCCTATCTTGAAAGTGTGTTTTGTCACAAATTTAACAAAGGGGGAGATTTTAAGTGCTATAGTGAATAGCCGTTGTGATTGTAAAATTTATGGTGACAAAGATACTTCTTTGAAGCTTGTGTATGTGATGAACAAAAGATCTATTCAAGACACAAGTTTGGCTTCAAGTAGACAAGCACAGCTTTTCAAGTTGAAGACCTTGAAGGTTTAGGTTGATATTAGAAGATTTCAAGTTCTCAAAAGCTTTTCAAGCTAGAGATCTCAGAATCCTTTAAAGTTCAAGATCTCAGAAGTTTTTATTGAAAATCTCAAGTTCAAGAACTCAAGCTTCATTATACTCAAGGTCAATGGTGTTCAAGTTTCAATGTCCTTACTTCTCTTTTAAGATATGACTGACCTTAGGTAGACCTTTAGAGTAGGTCACTTTGGATACATAATCCATATATTTTTTATAAGTAATTTTGATCTGTTCTAAGACTAGTCCTAGACCTTGTTCGACTAGTCCTAGCACTGGTTCGACCAGTCCAAGAAATTCTTCGACTAGTCCTAAGTTGTTGAGGATTTTTGAGATTTTCTGGTTTTCTTCGACCAGTCCTGGAGATTGTTCGACCAGTCCTGTGAATAGTGTCGACTGGTTCTTCGACCGATCGTGGAGCTTCGACTCAAAGTACAGCGTTAAGATTAGGCATCTTTGACCAGTTGTATGGAACCTACGACCAGTCGAAGGAGATCTTCGACTAGTCATAGGGTACCCACGATCGGTTGAGCAACAGAAAATATTATCGTGCCCGATTTATTTGAGATTTTATTGGTTCTTCGGCCAGTTGTAGATGTCTTAAGACCAGTCGAAGACGTGTTTTGTTCAGCTATAAATAGAGCACAAATCTCAGATTAATCATAAGAAATTCAAGCTAATTATTCTGGCATTCTAAGAGATTGATTTGTCCTCCATTTTAAGTGTGCTTATTTAATATTCTCTTTCTTTAGCTTTATTTAATTGATTTTGCTTATGGTATTCCAATCTAATTTGAAAAGAGGAATTGCTATTTCCCTTTCTTTGGAGTCAAAATCAATTAAGGCTAGCCCTATTTTGGTTTAATTTTAAAATCAATTAGAACTAAAACTTTTGTAATTGAGTATTGGACATTGAACTTGGACATTCATTTATCTACTCTGACTTGGTTCTTCCAGGCTGCTACATCGAAGGAGAAAATCAGGTATTTTACTTTTAAGTATAAATTCCTTTCTGTTTTGGTTTCTTTCGAGATTTGTCAGAAAAATCTCGTTGTTTTAGTTATCTGAGGAGAACCAGGAAAAATCAGAAGTGAGATTTTTTTAATTGTGTAAGCCCACAGACAAAGACACAATTGTAAAGGTTTTTGGTGAACCTGTGAAAACCTACTTTGTTAGTGAATGATAATATCCCCTGTGTGAGGATAATAGGAGTGGAGTAGCATTCTATGTGGCTGTTGTATAATAGTTGGTGAACACATAGGCGAACCACTATAATCCCTTGTGTTGTGGTTGAATGGTTTAACTTGATACAAAGACATTTCTAGAAATCAGGTTGTCCTACCATAAACTCTGATTTTTGGTGTAAGGTTGTCCTTAGAACAACATTTGTATCAACCTCTCAAGATCTGTATTTTGAGGTTGCTTTACATTCTTGCATTGTGGTTTACTTAGTTGGCTATTATATTTCTTTAATTTCCACCGTTATAAATTTTTATTTGGCATAGTCCTATTCACCCCCCCCCCCCCCCCCCCCCCCCCACTCTAAGACACATAGCTATGCCTTTTCACTTGTATGGTAGGACCCACGTAAAATTTTTTGGGGCCAATGGACCCCTATGCATACCATGGAAAGGGTCAGACTGGCCCACCACATTGGGATGCCTAGGATGATTAGAATTTTTGGGCAGACTGTATTTCGTAAATAAATTAAAATACATAGGAATATCCAAAAACCATGAAGATTTGTGAAGGTGTGTCCCACCCATGTAAGTGTTACCCTATAAAATTTCAGAGCCATCGGGGGCCCTTTTACTGCTAGTGGTGTAGCGTGGAGTGGCCCATCAGGCAAGGACACCTAGCTGGGGCGTCCAACCTACCTTGTGAGCCCACCTAGTTGTGTTGTATATCCCACCATATGGTGAGGATTTTGTAGGTATATTTCATGCCTTTACACCCTTAATTTTGGGCCTAATTAATGCATCATTGAGGCCCACCTTGGTTGGGCTATATGGGTACTTAAATGTAACCAGATTTTTTGAACTCCTTATAAGCCCAAATGGGCGGAAACCCTCAAGATAGGCCCAGTGGATTCTTGGGTTATATTCTCCATGATATTCTGTTGGACTAGTGGGTCGGAATGTATGAGTGGTTGAGCCCTTGGTTGCCCACCAAAATAACTAAATTCTTGGGCTTGGTTGTTAGGCCCAACTTGCTTATCTGAAAATCGATTCTTGCCCATGTGTTGGAGTAATGGGCTGCCTACTATGCCCACCACAATGTATGGACTTGGTGGCCCTTATGTTTGGGCCTTAACCTTCCTTATGGGCCCATGTTATTGCATGTGGATTTGGCTATATATTGCCCCCATTGGACATATGAATTATGTGTAGCCTTGGTGTTTAAGGTCAAATATTTCATATCAGACCCCAGTTATTGTCTTGATTTACGAACATAATAGGGTTTAACGGCCGATTTAATCGTGTTTATGCTGCAGGTTGAATTTAGGAGCTTGGACTGAAAAAGGATGTTAAAAGCCTGGATTTAATGCTCTGAAGCTACCAAGGTAAGGGACAGACTCTATGGGACCAAGATCGATGGAATCACATGCCAGAGATCCAAGAAATTCAAGAAATTAAAACTAAAGTAACCCGAAAATCAGCTAGAATGCAAGATCACAGGGTTTCCACCATCCATGAAGCTCGAAACTTCATACATGGCTTAAGGGCCATAAATTAACCATACACATAAAATTTTAGCCATTGGATATCTCGGGAAGTGGGCCAACAGGTAGATTATCCCCTTAATTCATTAAGTGGGGCCCACCTGCAATTTAGATATACCTCAATTTTGGTCCCAACTATTTAAAAGATACGAGAGAAGAAAGGATGGAACGGATCTCTCAAGAACATCACAGTGGACCCCACCTTGTGTGGCAAGTGCATAGTGCACATGTGCACTATAAATGCAATGTCGGTCAAAGGTGCTTTGACCGACGGAATTCAAAAACAAAAAGGAAACTTCTTTCCAGCACACGAACAGAGCTTACGGACGATTTTTCATGGGCCACCATGATCAATCGTACGGATGATCAGGACTGTCCATTAGACTAATATGGCCCATATTACCACTGCCTAGGTGACATTATTTCAAATGACAGCGAAGATCTAGTTTTGATCGTCCAAACAGAGGAAGGACGACAGTGAGAAAAATCCTATGGGCCACACCCAAATCAAAAAAAAAATGGTTGTTTCTGACTGTTTTCTCGAACTAAACCTGGTGGACAGGGTGGATTTACTAAAAGATAGAGTATGTGGACCCCACTCACACCACCTATCCATCTCTTCTTCAAAAGAGACGCAGTAGTGGACGGGCGTTCGCTGTGATGTTTAGTAGGCCACCACCGTGCGTCAACATCTTGATCCGAACCATCTAATTACTTTGTGGAGTGGCCAAGACACTCACCAAGCTTACCTTTTGCCCAATGCACGTGTACGCGAATGGAATGTTGGAAAACACAGAAAAAGATGACAGAATATTTTCCGCAGTATTAAACTGGTGTGCTGCATCAACAGATAGCCAAAATTGGCTGTCTCTATTGATATTTCGAGGAGAAGCGAGCGAACGGAGTGGATTCCCTTTTTGCACCCAAGATTGGGCCCCAGTGAACATTAACATAATATGAGTTGCCTCCTGCTGCAACAGGGAGTGCGTGACTTCTTACGCACTCCCACTTTTGGGTTTCTATATAAGAGAGAGAAGTGAGCGTGAGGGACATCAGACCTTGGCTTGGAGAGGTGGTCGTGAAGAGAGAGAGAGAGAGAGAGAGAGAGAGAGAGAGAGAGAGAGAGAGAGAGAGAGAGAGAGAGAGAGAGAGAGAGAGAGCGTTAGAGTAGTTTCTTTTTCCTTTTCTTTTTCTTGTGTTTTCATTATTTTAGAGAGATATAGTCCATCCATGATGGGCTAAACCTCTTAGCTAGGGCTAAGAGGTGAAGCTTGTAGCGAGATGGGAGATTTTATTTTATGTTTTTAATTTAATTTTATTTATGAATTGGAGTTGATTTTAGCTTGATTATTAAGGGAATACTTTCAGTTTTTAATGGTTTGTTGTGACTGAAATTACAATAGATCTGTGATGGCTTTAGGTATTTATTTCTCCTTTTAATGTTTATGACGTCAGGAAGCCCTGCTATTCACCATCGTTTCCTGGGCATGGTCGAATGACAGTACCCTTCTTAACCTTTATAGCATGTTGATTAATTGGTAATTAGTTTAATTCTATTATTTGCTTTGTCTCTTGGGCATGGTTTGTTGATGGAATCCATTCTAATTCATATACCTTTCATCTCTTAAAAACTATATCAACGGCAGTTTAGTTAATTTTCATGATTCTTGAAGCAGGCATAAGATTCCCTGATCTTTACAAGTGGATCCTCTAAATCCCTAGTTTCCTATCTCTGAATTCTTTAAAGTTTTAGATAATTATTTCACAATTATTCCTTAAATTATATTTGATTTAGATTTCATCTCATTCTAGTTCCAGTTCTCATTAGTTTTAGATTACGTACAGGTATCAGTTCCTTGGGATTCGACCTCGGTCTTACCGAGTTATTACTACATCACAACCTTGCACTTGGGGAGTGAACAAGTTTTTTGGCGTCGTTGCCAGGGACTGATGGTTACATTTTTTTTAGATTAACTAGATTTATGATTAGTTTAATATTAGGATTTTTTTCTAATTTTAGGTTAGAATTTTTTTCTGTTTGATTTTTAGAAACTAACTTGTTTCCCTGTTTTGTAGGATTCTGAAATGAAACTTCCAATTTGGTAATCTCGTTCTAATTTTGTTATTTTTCTATTTTTAGGAACTAGTTTATTTTCTAACTTTAGACTTTCTTAGAAACAAACTTGTTTTGTTTTGCAGGTTTTTAACTTAGGAACTCCGATCTGGTAATTTCTTTCCAAATCCTTTTTTTATTTTTAGATTTTTATTTCATTTATCTCTTTTAGGTATAAGTCTAGAATCTGAATTGAGGTTATGGCTGTAAATCAACCTCAAGCACTACCTCCACCTGGGATTGAGGAAGTCCATGATGAGAATGAGGTGCATCAAGCACCCCCACCTTGTACTTTATGAGATTATTTACAACCGGCGGGGGTGAGCACGCCCTCATGCATGATTTTTCCAGAAAATACGAGACACATGAATATCAAGCCAGGGGTGATCCAAATCCTTCCTAAATTTCATGAGCTTGAATCTGAATAACCGTATCTACACTTAAAAGAGTTTGATGAGATTATAACCACTTTATATTTTCCAAACGTGTCTAAGGACACAGTCAGGCTGAAACTCTTTCCCTTTTCTTTTTTTTTTAAAAAAAGCTAAGATGTGGTTACATTCACTACGTCCTAGATCTATTGGCACATGGAATGATATGCGAAGGGAGTTCATAAAGAAATTTTTTCCATATCATAAAATGAACACCCTTAGAAAATCAATCATGAACTTCGCCCAAAGGGAGGATGAAACATTCTTCCAATGTTGGGAGCAATATAAGGATCTTGTCATCTCTTGCCCACAACATGGTTTAGAAACGTGGCGTATTTCGCACTTTTTCTATGATGGGCTGACATCTTCCATGCGCCAATCGGTCGAGACAATGTGTAATGGAGAATTTATGAATAAAAATGTCGATGATGTGTGGGATTACTTGGATAGACTTGCTGAAAACGGACAATTATGGGACACATACCCAAAATCAAGTACTGCTTCTAGGCCCACTCAATCAAAGGAAAGGGGTGGAGTTTACCTGCTGAAAAAGGATGATGATATCAATGTTAAAGTGGCTAATCTCATAAAGAAATTCGAGGCCATGGAATCGAGGAAGGATAAGGGTAAGGAAGTTGTTTGCAGTATTTGTGGTTGTAGCAGTTACACAACTGAAAATTGTCCAACTATATCTACCTTTCAAGAGGTTTTGACTGAGCAATCCAATGTCGTAAATAATTACCAAAGACCTTTCAATGGACCGACCTCTAATATGTATAATCCTACTTGGAGAAATCATCTAAACCTCAGTTGGAGGAATGGAAAAACTGCTACCCCTCAAGGTTTCTTCAATCAAATTCCAAATCAAGGGAAATCTCAAGAGGATCTAGTTCTAAAACATATTCAAGACCAAGTTCAATTCAACCAAGATATCAGATCAGCAATAGGATCACTTACATCATCCATTCAAAGAATAGAGTCACACATAATGATTGGGGGAATGGGGATGCTTCCTGCTCAACCTCTCTCCAATCCCAAACCATAATATAAGATAAGTGATCCAAGCTCTTTGGATCAGATAGAGCAGGCTAAATCTATCACCACTCTTAGGAGTGAGAAGACCATTAACAAAACTATTCCGGTTAGGGGTGAAAAGCCTAAGGACCCAGAAGAGGATAACAATGATAGACCTAGCATTGCTCTACAAGAATTAGAACCGAAACTTCAAAAGAAGCCAGTTGCTCCATTTTCCCAATGGTTGGTTGCACCAAAACCTCTCGCTAACTATCGGGATATTCTAGAGGTATTAAAATAAGTGAAAGTCAACATTCCTTTACTTGATGCTGCAAAATAAATACCCTCATATGCCAAATTCCTAAAAGACCTATGCACGACTAAAAGACGGTAAAGTATTCAAAAGAAGATCTTCTTGACTGAGAGAGTGAGTGCCATCTTGAAGCAAGACGTGCCATAAAAATTCAAAGATCTCGGTAGCCCAACCATATCATGTGTAATCAGGGATTATCGAATTGATTATGCACTTCTTGACTTAGGAGCGAGCGTAAATCTGATTCCCTACTCGATATACAAACAGTTAGGTTTGGGTGAATTAAAACCCACCCTAACTACGCTACAACTTGCTGATTGCTCTGTGCATGTACCAAGAGGGATAATTGAGAAGTGTTGGTCCAGGTCGATAGATTTTACTACCCTGTAGACTTTATCATCCTAGAGATTAAACCCCTAAATAACATGAGCACTTAGATTCCCTTCATTCTTGGTCACCCATTCCTTGCCACTTCAAATGCAACTATCAATTGCAGGAATGGTGTCATGACTATGTCTTTCGGGAATATGATATTAGAGTCAAACATCTTTTTTAATAATGCAGAAACTCAGAGGATGATGACGATTTCCATGACGTTAACATGATTGATTCTTTTGTGTAAGATAGAATACCTCTAACCTTATCCTCTAACCCTCTAGAGACATGCCTGGCACACTCCCATGACTTGGATGATGATATGATTAAAGAGAGGTGTGTCTTGCTTAATATTGCGTCGGTACTTGAAGTTAACTAGTGGAGGCCACAATTTGAAAAATTACCCCAAAAATGATGTCGTGCCTTTATCGTCTAACTTCAAACCACCGAAGCTTGACCTAAAACCTTTACTCTTTGATTTTAAATATACCCATTTAGGTCAAGAAGAGACACACCCAGTGGTGATTTCATCTCACTTTGAGAATAAACAAGAGAGTAAGCTCTTTTCTACTCTCAAAGAAGATAATGGAGTTATTGGACATATAATTACGAGCTCCAATGTGGAAAATAAGTCACACTCGGCTGAACTTCCCAACTCTTGGGATTTCTTGGCACACTTCGCAGGTTCAAATGATCCCATGTCAAAAGATAAAGTGGATGCCTTGCAAGACAATATCTTGGTAGTTATCACTGACTGAGAGAACCCTTATTCTGAAGCCCCTTCTTCCCCTGATCCTAAATGTCTACCATTAAAGGAAGAAGAGCTAAAAATTGAACCGAAGTTTGGAGCTTCCGAATGTGTCGAGACTACATCACTTCTTAGGAAGTTTTCTAAACTTTTTTTACTTGTAGTCTCTGATTCACCATGCGATACTAACATTGAAACTTTTTCTGTCATAGGTGAATCGTATATATTACGAATCCCTCAAAAAATTCAATGGAAGATTTCTTATGAGGTACATAAGTCTCTCTTAAAAGTCATGCTCCAGGGCGCCCAAGCCTATTGCAAAAAGGGCTTTTGGATGATCCTGTTGAGGATCTTACTGAGAAACTTATTAGGATATTGGCCGAAAGAGGAACCTTGCGGCATGATCGATTCAATATTTGTGGGTAACATTGCTGCAAACCCTCACGAGACTACAACTCTCCACTAGGGGTAACCTAAGGGTTTAAAGGCTTGTTGCATACGCTAAATGCAATCGAGAGCACCTGTGAAAGTGGTATGGGTAGAATTTTATTTTTGTTATTTTTATTTTTCTTTCTCTCTCGTGCCGACCGGCTTCCATGCTGCTATCTCTGGGAAAGTCTCTCTCTCTCGATTCGTTATCCAGGTACTATCTTCCTATCACTTTACTTTCGTTGTCCCATGTGCATTGCATGCTCATATCTTTTACATTGGGGACAATGCAAATTTTAGGTTGGGTGTGGGAGATTAGGTTACCTAATCTGTGTTTTCTTAGTCTCGAGTAAAACTTGTAAATTTTTTTTATGATTTCTTGTGAATTCGAGGTGATCCTTAATTTAAATTTTCAAGATACGTGATGTTGATAATGTATAACTCTTGGATTCAGTTATATATTAGATTTTACAGTTAAGTTTGAATTATTAATCCAGAATTAGAAGTTGTAAACATTGATTGAGTCATGATTTCGCATGTCACATCTCACTTTCACATTAAGGTTTCAGTTTGATATTGAAGGGTTAACTTGGTAATCATTAAGCATGAAAGGAACCATCTTAGAAAATTTTCCTATCATGATCAATTGTAGAAAAAGAAAATACCCAGTTAAGAAAAAAAAATATAGATGCCTTTAGGAAGGGTTGGGTTAATAATCTTCACCATAGGTTTACTCCTTATAGGTGTAGATTTAATACCCCTTGAATGATATGTGAGAAAGAGTCGAGTGTACAGTCTTCACCATAGGTTTGCTCCCTATAAGTAAGGATTTGATTCCCCTTCCTGGAGTTACTTTTAATGGAAAAATCAAAAGCTGAAAAAATGAAAAGATGATCTTTAAGGCAAGTTTTGGTTATCATGAATTCTCTTGTTGGTTACCAATGATATCCTGAAATAGAGAAGTGAATCTTAAAGTTGTTAAGCTAAGATTACACTATACATTCGTGGAACTCAATGTTTAGAATTTTTCTAATTGATGGATTAATACTTTGCACTTGATTATGAAGTTTATCGTGTGATTGAGTCTAGGAAAAAGTTATGCCTAACATTTATGAATCTTAAAATTCTATCATCTGGATTATTTGAAAAATTCACTCGAGTACATATGTTAATTCTAGCATCGTGATTATGCTGCGGGTTGAATTTAGGAGCTTGGATGAAAAAAGGATGCTAAAAGCCTGGATTTAATGCTCTGAAGCTACCAAGGAAAGGGACGGACTCCATGGGACCAAGATTGACAGAATTACATGCCAGAGATCCGAGAAATTTAAGAAATTGAAACTAAAGTAACTCGAAAATCAGCTAGAATGCAAGATAACAGGGTTTTCACCATCCGTTCGCCTCGAAACTTCATACATGGCCTGAGGGCCATAAATTAACCATACACGTAAAATTTCAGAGGATATATCTGGAAGTGGGACAATGGGTAGATCAGCCCCTTAATTCATTAAGTGGGGCCCACCTGTAATTTGGATATACCTCAATTTTGGTCCGAAATGTTTAAAAGATACGAGAGAAGAAATGGATGGAACGGATCTCTCAAGAACATCACAGTGGACCCCATCTTGTGTGGCAAGTGCATAGTGCACATGTGCAATGTAAATGCAATGTCAGTCAAAGCACCTTTGACCGACGGAATTAAAAAACAAAAATGAAACTTGTTTCCAGCGCTCGAACAGAGCTTGCGGACAATTTTTCATGGGCCACCATGATCAATCGTACGAATGATCGGGACTGTCCGTTAGACTAATATGGCCCATATTACCACTGCCTAGGTGACATTATTTCAAATGACAGTGAAGATCTGGCTTTGACCGTCCAAACAGAGGATGGATGGAAGAGAGAAAAATCCTATGGGCCACACCCAAACCGAAAAAAAATGGTCATTTCCGACCATTTTCTCGAACTAAACCTGGTGGATGGGGTGGATTTAGCAAAAGACGGAGTATGTGGGCCCCGCTCACACCACCATCCCATCTCTTCTTCAAAAGAGACAACAGTGGACGAGTGTTCACTGTGATGTTTAGTAGGCCACCACCGTGCATCAACTTCTTGATTCGAACCGTCTAATTACTTTATGGAGTGGCCAAGACTCTCCCCAAGCTTACTTTTCGGCCCAATGCACGTGTACACGAATGGAATGTGGGAAAACATAGAAAAGATGACAGAATATTTGCCGCAAGATTGAACTGGTGAGCTGCATCAACAGACAACCAAAACTGTCTATCTCTATTAATATTTTGAGGAGAAGCGAGTGAATGGAGTGGATTCCCTTTTTACACCCAAGATTGGGCCCCAGAGAGCATCAGCATAATATGAGTTATCTCTTGCTACAACAGGGAGTGCGTGACTTCTTACACACTCCCACTTTTGGGTTTCTATATAAGAGAGAGAAGTAAGCATGAGGGACATCAGACCTTAGCTCGGGGAGACGGCCATGAAGAGAGAGAGAGAGAGAGAGAGAGAGAGAGAGAGAGAGAGAGAGAGAGAGGGAGTTAGAGTAGTTTCTTTTTCCTTTTCTTTTTCTTGTGTTTTCATTGTTTTAGAGAGATATAGTCCATCCATGGTGGGCTAAACCTCTTAGCTAGGGCTAAGAGGTGAAGCTTGTAGTGAGATGGGAGATTTTATTTTATGTTTTTAATTTATGAATTGGAGTTGATTTTAGTTTGATTATTAAGGGAATACTTTCAATTTTTAATGGTTTGTTATGACTAAAATTACAATAGATCTGCGATGGCTTTGAGTATTTCTTTCTCCTTTTAATGTTTATGATGTCAGGAAGCCCTGCTGTTCACCATCGTCTCCTGGGCATGGTCGGATGACAGTACCCTTCCTAACCTTTATAGCATGTTGATTGGTTGGTAATTAGTTTAATTTTGTTGTTTTCCTTGTTTCCTGAGCATGGTTTGGTGTTGGAATCCATTCTAATTCATATACCTTTCATCTCTTGAAAACTATATCAATGGCAGTTCAGTTAATTTCCATGATTCTTGAAGCAAGCGTAAGATCTCCCTGATCTCTACAAGTGGATCCTCTGAATCCCTAGTTTTCTATCTCTGAATTCTTTAAAGTTTTAGATAATTATTTCACAATTATTCCTTAAATTCTATTTAATTTAGATTTCATCTCATTCTAGTTCTAGTTCTAGTTAGTTTTAGATTACGTACAGGTATCAGTCCCTTGGGATTCGACCTTGGTCTTACCGAGTTATTACTACATCATAACCCTGCACTTGGGGAGTGAACACTTGGGCCACTCTATTGAGCCCCAACATGTGATGTATATATATGTATATAGCTGCCCATCTCTTTCTTATGGTGATGTTCGGGCCATGGGCCTTGATCCTTGGTAGATTATTATTAGGCCACCTCCAGGGGACAATGGTGGTTGAATGCCCACATTGGTGTGCCCCTTTAGGCCCTTATTAGGCCCATTCTTACTTTTATTAGGCCCCCACTAGAGGCTGTATTCCTTTTGGGAAACTATCTAAGTACCTAGTCCCTACTGGTTAGGAGGGGAGGACATCTTCACTGTATTGGTATATTTGTTCGTCTTCATGACCCACTCCCATATGCATCATACGCTTTCTTGTTTAAGATGTGATTGGTCATGGTTATGCCATTGGGCAGGATATTGTGAGGGATGAAGTTTTCCCTCTTGAGCACATTGAGTGTTTGGGAATGATGCATGGCTGTTTGTGTGATTCATGCATCTTTCATTACATAGTATGATCGACATTCACCCTCACTTCATCAGGGCCTTGCCTCCACATGGATATTCATTGGTAGCTAGATGTGTGAACAACGGAAATGATACTTAAGCATACCGGGTGCATAGGATGCCAATGGGTAAAATTTCTAAAACTTTCATGGTACTAAGGAATGCCCCAACGGCGTGACTGAGTAGAAACTATGAGTGCACGAGGGCCTTATACCATTAGGTCGTGACTCCCGCTATCATGTAGTCGGTTGGGTAGGGATATGACCTTATCCATCTATAAGGGAGGACATTATTAGGCTATGTCTAACCAGTTCGTGAAATGGGTCTGCTACCGCCAGGCCTTGTTGGTGATTGGCTGTCCACATGTAGGTAGTGAGGTCTCTTATGCACATTTAACTTTGTGGGTCTATAGGGCAGCAGTCATTCAGTATTTTAATGAACCCCAGTGATTTCCTTATAACTGTAAATATATTTGATATGTGGATTGGATATGAGCACTGACATTACTTTGCATTGCATTTGGCTAATAAGTCCCTTCATACATTTCCTTGGTATGGCACTCTGTACTCATTGCATGGTATTCATGATAAGCCTTAGTAAGGCTAGTGATTTTCTCCTAGAGCATGTTTCTCCTTGTACCTCCTATTATTCTTCTATACACCATTGTCACACACTTACACCACCCTAAAAGCTTCTATAAGCTTATGCATGATTGATGTGTGCAGGAGACTCTAGCCAAGCATCGTTGCAGCAGAGCATGGAGTAGAGTTGAGCTTGACTCTAGTGTTGGTGACTTCTCTCTCTTTTCCTATTACCTTATGTATGTCCTTTCGGATTTGATGTTATCTTGTAAAAGTTCAAATTCTTAATGGATTTTGTGATGTATACCCCTTGTTATTCTTAGATGTACTAGCTGTGATCTTGGGTATACTCGTTTTGGAAATTATTATACTGTTATGAAAATCCTCCTTGTAGGATCTCAGGATTGGATCCCGCCTCAGGAGTAGAGAATGGGGTACTACGGAGGCTGTTGTGGCCAGAACTGGCCATCGGGTTCCTTGCGAGTCCGGTTACCTTGTCTGGAGCATGAAATGAGTTGGTATTAGAGAATAGGAAGTAATTTTGGAATAATTCGGGATAACATCGCACGTCTGCTCAGAGCATAGTACAAGTAGTGATCTGAGACCTTTCTTTTCACTCCGTATTGACCCTAAAATTATCCTGATTGTTCAAGTTGTCATTGTTTTGTAGACGATGTCGCCTAGACGTGGCACCCGAGGTTGCGGCGCCCATGGTCATTGTGCCCGTAGACGAGGCGCCCGAGATACCAGTTCTACTCGAGCACATCCTGCTCCCATTGTTGAGAATTCGATTCTAGAGGTCCTGATCCAGCTTATTCCTTTGATTGAGCCTATAGTGTCCGCTCCTTCAGTTGCTCCAATTCCCTCACCAGTTCCCCCTCCTTATCCTGCTGTTCCAGTTACAGAGGCTCCTACCCCGTCGGCCGCACCCGTGCCTCCGCCTAAGGCGAGTGTCACCCCTGTCGTTCCAACAGTACCCATAGGAGCCGAGCATTTCCAACAACTGATGCAGCTTGTTACCATTGCATTACAAACCCGTCAGCCTACTACCGCTAAGGTTTCTGGGCAATCTGATTTACTACGTTCCAGTGCGATAGCTTGAGAGTTTCGGTAGCATGATCCCCCAAGGTTTACAGGTGACCCTGACCCTTCTGCCATCGAGGCTTGGTACACTAAGGTTGTGAGGATTTTTGACACTATATAGTGTCCTGTGGATCAGAGAGTATCCCTTATGACCTATCTTCTTCAAGGCGAGGCCTGTCAGTAGTGGTCATCCGTATCTAAGATGGTCGGACCTCAGTTCGTTTGGACATGGGAGGAGTTCGTGGTTCGTTTCGACTGGAAGTTCTTCCGTGAGCACGTTCAGATCTAACGGGCGATTGAGTTTGAGACCCTAGTACAGGATAATTTGACCGTATCTCAATATGAAGCCCGTTTCTTGGCCTTGTCTAGATTTACTCTTCATCTCACTAGTGAAGAGAAGATGAGGGCCTGTCCTTTTGTAACTAGCTTGTGTCCTACCCTTCGTAGCCATATGGTAGGGCATTGTTTGGAGACTTTGATCAGGTTGTGCATCGGGCACTGGTTTATGAGGAGGACTGGGCTATGACCCAGAGATCGAGATAGTAGAATTCCAGTGGAGACCAGAAGAGGAGACCACCATCCAGCAGTTCCAAGCAACTCCATCAATAGAAATGGATGGGGAGATCAAGGTTTTAACAGCCTACGGTTCAGACAGTCGCTTCATCATCATCGTTAGCACCGCTAGTCACTTCATCTTCCCGCCCCTTTTCTGGTGTTTGCTTCGATTATGGACAGGCCGGGCATCAGAGGCATGAGTTCCCTCTCCCCATTCAACAGCAGAGGCCACCGTAGTTACCCCCTCCTCATCCTCCTCAGCAGCAGCTACAGATAGCACAACTTTCACCTGACGCTCCTAAGGCTCCTCCTTAGCAGCAGAGGCAGCCAGGCAGACCTCCTCAGTAGAGACAACAACAGCAGTCACAACATTAACAGAGGGGGTTATCTGTATGTCCGGTCCTTGGATCTAGTGTGTATAGTAGCCCAGTAAGCACAGACTCAAGACCCTCAGGCTTCCAGATTGCTTCCCCTACCAGCTCAGGGCCGCTTTTATTCTGCGTAGCAGGTGTCAGGCCAGGACTCGCAGTCATCGACTGGTGGAGTCATTAAGGGTATCCTTCTTATTTCTGCTTGCATTGCTCATGTTTTATTTGATTCTGGCGCATCCCATTTGTTTATGGCTGATCAGTTTTGCTGATCGATTGATATTCCATCATAGTCCGTGTCCAAGGCCTTAGATGTTTCGACTCCCATGGGGAAGTCCGTGGTATTGACCCATCGTTGCCCTTCTTGCCCGGTGTTAGTGGGTGAGATGTTCCTTCTTGTCGATCTGTTCGTGATGCTACTGTTAGGCATTAATGTTATTCTAGGTATGAATTGTCTTGCAGAGTATTGTGTCATTTTGGACTATGCCACGAGGATAATCACATTCCACATTGCAGGCTTGCCAGTATTCCAGTTTATTGTCGAGCCTAGAGGGGAGCTATTATCTAGTTTCTTAGCTTCTGTCATCAAGGATTCTATGATAGAGTGTATTGAGCAGCTGCCAGTTGTTTGTAAGTACCCGGATGTGTTCCAGGAGATCTCGAGTTCATCACCATGTCGAGAGGTGGAGTTTCAGATTGACTTGGTGCCCAGTATCACGCCTATCTCGAAGGCCCCCTACCGAATGACACCATTGGAGTTGAGGAAACTACAGGAGCAGTTGGATGAGCTCCGGGAGTTAGGTTTCATTCGTCCCAATAGTTCACCTTGCGAAGCCCTGGTATTGTTTGTGAAGAAGAAGGATGGTTCATTGCGACTCTGTGTAGATTATCGTGAGCTCAACAGAGTCACCATCAAGAACCGATACCCGCTTCCCCATATTGATGATCTGTTCAATCAGTTGTAGGGTTCACAATATTTTTCCAAGATAGACTTGCACTCCAGTTACCATCAGATTCAGGTCCGAGAGGAGGACATTCCGAAGACGACTTTTCGGACACGCTATGGTCACTTTGAGTTTCTTCTCATGTCATTCAGACTGATCAATGCGCTTATTGTATTCCTACAGCTGATAAATGAGGTTTTTCGAATGTTCCTCGATCAATTCGTGGTGGTATTCATTGATGATATTCTTATATATTTGAGGACCCGAGAGGACCATGCTGAGCACCTACGGATTGTGCTTGAGACCCTCCGTGCCCACCAGCTGTATGCGAAGCTGGAGAAGTGTGAGTTTAGGCAGGAGGAGATGAAGTTCCTTGGTCATGTGGTGACGAGGGAGGGCGTCACTGTGGACCCGTCGAAGGTTGATGCAGTGCATCAGTGGGGCTAGCCCATGAATGCATCCGAGATCCGCAGCTTCGTCAGTCTAGCGGGATATTATCGACGGTTTAACGAGGGTTTCTCACGTATCACAGCACCACTGAACCAGTTGACGCGGAAGGACGTCAAGTTTTTTCTAGAGTGATGCCTATAAGGAGGCATTTATGGAGTTAAAGGACCGCCTCACATCTGCTCCTGTTCTCACTCTTCCTAATGGGAGCAAGGGTCTTCTTATTTTCACTGATGCCTCTAGAGTTGGCTTGGGTACTGTACTAATGTAGCACTGGAAGCCAGTGGCGTATGCTTCGCGCTAGCTCAAGGTCCATGAGCTAAACTACCTCACTCACATTTGGAGCTTGCATTAGTTGTCTTCGCACTGAAGGTATGAAGGCATTATCTATATGGGGTCAGGTTCGAGCTCTTCTTGGATCATAAGAGCTTGAAGTATCTATTTTCATAGTCTGAGTTGAACCTGCATTAGAGGCGATGGATAGAGTTGCTGAAAGACTATGATTTTGACCTTCAGTACCACCTGGGTAAGGTGAACGTGGTGGCGGACGCGCTCAGCCGCCAGCCAGGAGGCTTGGTGGCACAGATGATGGTGCATGAGTGCAGATGCTTGATGATGTTTCAGAGTATGACTTTGAGTTCGGCCTGTAATCTTCCATTGTTCAACTTTCAAGCTTGTCGATTTAAACCTCTTTGGTGGTTAGGGTGATCATGACTCAGCAGACGGACTAGTCACTTTAAGAGTAACGAGCAGAGGCCGCATCCATGGAGCAGTCAGATTGGCAGATTGGTTCCGATGGTGGATTACGCTTCAGAGGCCGATTATGTGTCCTAGACGTGCCAGAGTTGTGTAACACCCTGAATTTTTGCCAACCCGGGATTAGATGTCCTTAGGCAATGGTTCAACCAAAACACCTTCGTAACTGCTCAGAACCCAATTCCATAGCTAAAGAAATCGCTTATGATTAATTCCTTTAGAAAATAAGTGTAAGTTAGCTAGCGCAACGCTAGAGTAGCTGGGAAATAGTCTCTGATCACTTTAAATATGTTCTACAAGACCCAAAGCGAGTAGAATCAATGGTGCTATAATACTCTAAAACCTCGGATTAAACTCTAAATCGGTTTGTTCTCTGGACCTCTTTGAAACTTTGTATTGGATCTAGACCGCGCGTCGAAAGTCCGATACCTACAATCTTAGACCGTTATAACCGCCTAGCTGGACTTGACAATCATTTCGAAAATCAAGTCCAACCGACATTCACAGGCTATTTCATTGAGCCTGGAGTGAAGAGAGTGAGAATAGGGTTAGATTTGGAATTTGAAATTCAAATCTGGCACACAACTTGACGCATCAGTATTAAGCGTTCTGACCGTCAGAATTCAGTCAAATTACACCATCGGATCAGGAAAAATTTCTATTTTATATCATGAGACTTGTAGGCCTGATCTACATGAGGTAACCGCTGAACTGAAACTGGACTGCCACGTGCGATCTGAGAACTCTACCGGTCTGAAAACTTGATGTGTGCTAGATCCAGTATGCATGAACTTAAGTCCGATCGCGTTCGGCCAGGGGACCACCAGAAATGTCTTTTTGGACCGAAACAGCCCCGATTTGGTTAGGCATCAAGTGAACATTGTTCCCAAGCCTATTTTGGGCAAGTTTGAGGTTATAAAAGGGGCTTAAACTCTCTCATATCTCTCCCATCCGAATTTGGAAAAAGCCCTAGATTGAGTGAGAGAAAAGGTGAGAGATTGTGAGAGAGAGTGGAAGAGTTTTCCCTGCTGCTTGTGCTACCGGTTGTACGTGCCTAAACAACACACCTCAATCATTTTCCTGGTGATTTCGCAGCGTTTCTAGGTAAGCAAACACCCCAAACACTTGCTGATTGGAGGTTCCTTAGTTTCCATAGCATGGTAGCTGACAGATCTTGTATGTTAGGTTCCCGATTCACCGTAGACGAAGCGTATACGCTCCGTTCGAATTGATACGCTTCTAGGAGAAAAGGTGCGGATTTTAGACGCTTTGATTGACTGTTTCCAACGCTTTTAATGTCATTTAATAGTAGATTATCGACGGCAACGCTGTTTGACATGTACAACATGCTGTCCATTTCCTATTTCGTAAGCAAACGAAGAATATGAGATTTAGGACATTTTAGTCATTTGTAGAAAATACTGTTTTCATCCATATTTTGCTGATGTGATTGACATGGATTCTTGTCGCATTAGGATACTAGGAATACGTGTATAATTAGTTTGGTGAAGAGATTCGCCTAAATGTGCACCTTGAGTCGACATACTATATGTAGACTTAAGTGTGTAGTTCAAGTGTTTGTATAAATGCTTGTAATAGTATGTATTGAATTAAATGGTGTTATGAATTAGTTTGAGATTGATTTCTCAATTAATATGCTTATGTAAATGGTTTCCTACATGTTAGCTATATGCATGATTTCATTATATGTATGAAATGCATGTGTTAGATGTTTTACTTAAGTTGTATGCTATAACATGTGTAAACATTCTCACATGGTTGTATTTCATTTCCATTACTCTTACATGATTGCTGATGTGTATTCATAAATGTTTGGGACTATACCTAATCCAGGCAGTCGGCAACCGAGCAAGTTCGTGGTTGGCTTATCTTTGCCACGAGCGACGCGTCGATGAACGCGAGCCGTGTTTTGGAGTTGGCGGCAGTGGTCAGGCAACACGAGGTGTTTTACGCACTTCATGTCGTTCGAATTGAGATGCGCTCGTGCTAGTCGAGCCTGTCAAGTAACCCGACTGGCCATTGTATGTTCACCATATATGATTCATAACTGCTTGAACTTAGGGTACTGAACTTACCATTGTAAACCCTGTCAACCATGGTACCTTGATCCATAAAGACTCATGAGCCGGACATGGTGGTATGGGACACCGTGGTCGAGCTGTTAGCCTATGCTCGGACCACAAACCTCCCCGTAGTGACCACTGAGCACCTATGAATCGTGAGCAGATTATGGTGCTATGGGACACTATATTCTTACTGTCGGCCTACACTGATCAGACGACGAGTCCTTTGTAGTGACCGCGAGCATATTTTGAGTCTACGGGAGGCGACGACCCTTCTGTAGCAGTGAGAGTACAGAAGGCGTGCATTGATAAGGTGATGGGGGAACGGTGCAACGAGTGCAAGCAACAGCCCTGGCAGCCCTTGCAGTGACCTACAAAATATACATCGTATGAGATTACTAGGAGTGACGACCCCAGACAGGATCTATGTTGGGATTGATACAAGGGAAGTACCTTAGTTTCCCAATTCTGCTGTTTGAATGGACTAATAATAACTCGGTAATCATATCACCATCACATTGCATGTGCATGGAAGATGTGGAGCACTGTGGGATGATTGCATGCCGCGGGTGTAAGATGGTGCCGTATGAGGGAGATCGTCGGTGAGGGTATCCATCATGTCTTGTCATATTGCATTAACAACAGTATTAGGAATGTTTGATTTACTGCTTTACTATTATCGCATGATTGATTTGAGAACATGCTAATACTTGCTCTATTATTCCACTGAGTTAGCTACTCACTCCCACATTACGGGATGGTGTTTTCGGACACCCACTAGTCTCTATTTTGGTTGCAGATGATGGCGCTGCTTGAGAAGCGGAGCTGGACTTGATGATGATGAGGAGGATCCCTCCTTTATGCGTGTTCTGATTGACGGGATTACAGGGAGGTTGATTAGATGCCCTGACACTTGTCATTTTATATTTTTAGCGCACTCATGTATATTCGTTTTGTTTACTTTTGAAGTATACATGTATGTATATAACCTGGTAACATGTTCACACTCTAGAGACATAAAACAGTTTATATCTATTATACATACTATCACAGTCTTTCGCTTGTAATTTTAACTGTCTCTGGAGTATGATATGTTGTTTTGGCTTAATCCCACTCATGTTTAATACATTAACACAGACAACATTCAATCATACACATTTATGTTGCATAAGTGATGTTCTGGAACTCGGGAGTGGAGTTTTTACTCGACCCCTGATTTTTGGGATGTTACAGATGGTATCAGAGCATGATTTGGATTAAACCGGGCCTGGGTTATGGTCACGCGACGTACGCTGTCGCTCCTTTGACTTAGGTGGGTGCGAGAAAGGTCTAGAAACCCTTATAGGATAGCAGATTCGCTAATAGGCGAGGTCTATTCGTATGGATCGCGTGATCGAGTCCGTAACGCATCTAGGGTCGCGTGAAGCGACCTAAGTAGCTCCTAGGCTGTAGGTAGGTGGGTTGAGACATTTTTTGAATGATTCTAAACCCATAAATGTGAATCCTTGGGCTGTGGGACAACCACAACCCTTACATTCAAACGCTGGGGCTTAAAAACCCCGTTTCACCTAAAATCTTCAAAATTCTTCCTCTCACCACTCCATTCTTCAATTCTTTATTATTCTTTTCATGTTAGGCATTGATCCTAATGTGAAAATGATATAAAATCATACTTTGACAAAATTTTACAGTGAATAGTAAAATTTCATGAAAACTGGCCATTAGGCCATTCTAATTTTGTGATCTTTAGCAACTAATGGACTAGATGGATGATTAGCTCCTTCTACCCCAAAATTATATGTTTCATGATATGGGAATGCATTCAGGTTTACAAATTGGCCCCGAAAATCCCCGAATGGATGTTTGGGCCTCCCTGGGGCAATCTAGAATGAACTAAGGTGGGGCCCACATATTTTTGAGGTCCCTAGACCAGGGGAGAGCCGACCCATGTGGTCCCACCGGCCACCTTGCAAGATGGCCGGCGATGCCATCGCCGTCCGGTGGGGCCCACTTGATGTAAATTTTGGGCACGTGTGGTATTTTAGGTTGTATACCCCTCCCACATGTGGTCCGTCCATAGAAAACCCCTAAAAAGGGTACTTCCTTCACAACAGCCCCCTTCCCAAGCTCCTACTCACGTTTTCTTGCTGCCCTCTCTCAAATCGTTGCTCCAAATCCTTTCTAAACCCATTTCTTGCTGAAACCGAATCCACTCCATCACTCCATTGCAGTTTGTAACTCCTTCTCTTGCAAATCTCATCCGTTGAAGCTCCTACAACCCCCAAAATGTGCTGAAATCGTGTGGAGCTCCATTCCCCTTTATCCTTCTTTTTTCTTTTTAAAAATCCATCTTAGGGGAGCTTGAAGCATCCCTCTACAACACCTAGATCTCCTTTTTTCAGTTTGGGCAGCTATTTCTCAACATTTTCCACCTTTTTCATGGCTTTTGTTGAAGCCATTTTGGGATTTTTCTCTCTCCACCATCCTCTCTTTGATGGGAAAGAGAAAGACCGCAACGGATGAGGCTGGGCCTAGTCACCCTGCTCAATCAAGAAGACCGAGAGGTGGCACCGCCAGCTCAAGCGCCGCCGCAAGTCCAAGCACAGCCCAAGAGTTCCATACAAAGCGAGATTTGGATCCCCATATTCAACTTGGGCGAGTGATATTAGCAGAGATGCCTCACAGCGAATATAATGACCGTAAGGTGTTGTTTGAGGCGGACGTGGAAGGGCGACTCTTTGACGAATTTCTATTGTTCGAGCGCATTGAAGCTGCACATTGGGGTCCACTATTTGAAGCTCGTTCTCGTGCTAATGTGAGCACCGTTCGTGCCTTCTACGCTCGTATCCAGAGTCCTACATTGGACCCATTGCAGTTCAAGATTCCTTTTGGTAGAGACCGGATGGCTACGATCAATGTTTGGTTAATAGCGCGACTTCTGAATGTGCCCCTTGGTGATGTTCATCCTAGTGTGAAGAATTTGAGGAGTAGGCGTGAGTGAGATCACCGTACCAGGTTCCTATGCGGTAGTCTGGTTCCATGGCAACTTAACAATAGCCTCAAGGCGTCTTATATGTCTGATGATTTGTGCTTGCTGCACCACATTTGCACGTTCAACGTGTATCCCAGGTCGACAAATCGCATTGAATGTACGCGCCTTATGGTTGATTTCTTGTATCAGGTGGCCCAGGGAGAAAATGTGTGTATGGCCACTTTCGTGTTGCGATAGATTATCCTCATAGCAAAATCAAGAAGAACTTCTGAGTCGCTTCCTTTTGGCCGGCTGATATACAAGATCGCGCTTGAGTTTGCTTACAGACTTGGGTCAGAGTTGTCAGTTCCGATTCACTGCATTGATGAGTCTACCATGGTCAAGATGAAGATCGGGTCTCAGTACATTGAGGCTCAGCTTGATGAGGATATCGAGGGCAATTTCGATGACGAAGAGTATCCAAGTGAGGGAGAACCTGGAGCAGAAGTTGAGGAAGAAGTCCAGGAAGAGGTAGAAGAGGAGGCTCAGGATACAGATGAGAGCCCTCCTCCTTCAGCTCAGACTACTGGTGTTGATCGCATTGCCCGAATTGAGGAGAGTCAGGTCGCCTTGCAAAGAGAAGTCCAGAAACTTCGGGCCGAGGTTAAGGATACCAAGGCCGTCATGAAGAAAAAATTCGGCAAGGTGACTCGTACTTTGAAGGCTATCCTGTGCTGCTTGCAGGATAAGGGTGCTCCTCCTCCATCGCCCGACTCATACTAGTGATCTAGATCCAGATATCGCGGGTTGTAGTTAGTTATTTCCTGCTTTTTGTGTGTAAGCCTGTTAAGGCTAGTAGTTTACTTGTGTTTCTGTTGAAGCTGTAACTGTCTTAGTTCCCATGTACTTCCTGTCATGATGCCTGTAAGGAGATATCCCTTGTATTGTGACAATTTTGATTTAATGAAATGCATGGTGTTTTTCGGCTTGTTATGTGAATGTTTGTGTTGTGGTTTGGGCTTAATATAACCGAATTTGGTTAGATGGAATGTATCCGTTTCTTTTCGCTGTAAGGTATTGTCCCTAGTTTGGGTGTATCCTATGGTTTCCACAGCCATATCGAAAATCCTGAGATTAAGCCTATAAAATTATTTTTTATCCCACCCCACCCTCCTACCAAGCATGCTACTTCCAATCTCGACATGGGACTATGAATACCGTTCTATTAGGCTGTAGATTACAGACTAGTCTACTAGTTACCTTAAGTAGTGTAAAGCCTGTATATGCTAAGGAATAGTAGGTTAGATTTGATTGGAATGGGACTCCCTTCCTTGGATAGATCCTCATAACATCCATAGACTCCTTTAGTAACTCTTAGGAAGCTTATGTAGCTTAGAACCCTTCACTCTTAGGGAAGACTTATAAATCCCTCAGGTCGAACTTAGAATAAACCAACACACCCCTTAGAATTGCCTTCCCCAAGGGCTTATTACATTCGAGAACGCGGAGTAAAGGAACTGCATATAAGCGATGTATTCGTGGTTTGAATCGACTTCTTAATCCTAGTGTTACTAATAAATCCAATGCTCTGATCAAGCAGAAGATCGACATCGACTCGGATTAAGAATTGATACAATAAATCTTCTGTCCTAGCTAGACAGAAAGTCTATGTATCCGGCTCAGACCTACTACACAACTTTTCTTCCGTGTTGGCCCGACCACCTCCAACCAAAAGTTATTGCTTTACTTTTGAGAAATGGCGAGGACTTACGGCCAGTAGAGAATTCGACATCTTGTCACCAACTCATACCTGTCCCTGAACTCAACCACAATAGAGATTAGGCTCATCTCTATCGCTATAGATACCAATGCCATAGAACGCATCATTAGCAAGGGAAAACCACTGTAATGAGAGGTTGTTTCCCAATTCATGTCAAGGATAGCCCCTAAGTTGCATCTCGTTCCGATATACGGAGTGATGCAGAGATTCTTGAACTTTAAGTAGAACCAAGTTTTAAGGGGGGTAGAACGTATTGAATTCAATCCAGTTAGGTTAGTCAACGCTACCGTTCGATCAGAGTGGCGCAGTGGAAGCGTGGTTAGCCTCTTCCCCACTGGCCCAAGATCGAAACATTTGATTTAGGTTATACGTACGGTTAGGTCATTAAATAGGATTGACCCTTCCTTAGAATGTCAAGACTGACGTCTTGCTAGATACTCCTTACCCTTTGCCAATTTCGGGGACAAAATTATGTTTTAAGGGGGGTAGATTATAACACCTCGGATTTTTGCCAACCCGGGATTAGACGTCCTTAGGAAATGGTTCAACCAAAACACCTTCGTAACTGCTCAGAACCCAATTCCATAGCCAAAGAAATCACTTAGGATTAATTCCTTTAGAAAATAAGTGTAAGTTAGCTAGCGCAACGCTAGAGTAGCTGGAAAATAGTCCCTGATCACTTTAAATATGTTCTACGAGACCCAGAGCGAGTAGAATCAATGGTGCTATAATACTCTAAAACCTCGGATCAAAATCTAAACCGGTTTGTTCTCTGGACCTCTTTGAAACTTTGTATTGGATATAGACCGTGCGTCGAAAGTCTGATACCTACAATCTTAGACCGTTATAACCGCCTAGCTGGACTTGACAATCATTTCAAAAATCAAGTCCAACCGACATTCACGGGCTATTTCATTGAGCCTGGAGTGAAGAGAGTGAGAATAGGGTTAGATTTGAAATTTGAAATTCAAATCTAGCACACGACTTGAAGCATCGGTATTAAGTGTTCTGACCATCAGAATTCAGACAAATTACACCCTCGGATCAGGAAAAATTTATATTTCATATCATGAGACTTGTAGGCCTGATCTACGTGAGGTAACCGTTGAACTGAAACTGGACCGCCACATGCGATCTGGGAACTGTACCGGTCTGAAAACTTGATGTGTGCTAGATCCAGTATGCACGAACTTAAGTCCGATCGCGTTCGGCTAGGGGACCACCAGAAATGTCTTTTTGGACCGGAACAGTCTCGATTTGGTTAGGCATCAAGTGAACATTGTTCCCAAGCCTATTTTGGGAAAGTTTGAGGTTATAAAAGGGGCTTAAACTCTCTCATATCTCTCCCATCCGAATTTGGAAAAAGCCCTAGATTGAGTGAGAGAAAAGGTGAGAGATTGTGAGAGAGAGTGGAAGAGTTTTCCCCTGCTGCTTGTGCTACCGATTGTACGTGCCTAAATAACACACCTCAATCATTTTCCCAGAGATTTCGCCGCGTTTCTAGGTAAGCAAACACCCCAAACACTTGCTGATTGGAGGTTCCTTAGTTTTCATAGCATGATAGCTGACAGATCTTGTATGTTAGGTTCCCGATTCGCCGTAGACGGAGCGTATACGCTCCGTTCGAATTGATACGCTTCTAGGAGAAAAGGGTGTGGATTTTAGATGCTTTGATTGACTGTTTCCAATGCTTTCAATGTCGTTTAATAATAGATTATCAACGGCAATGCCGTTTGACATGTACAACATGCTGTCCATTTCCTGTTTCGTAAGCAGACGAAGAATATGAGATTTAGGGCATTTTAGTCATTTGTAGGAAATACTGTTTTCATCCATATTTTTCTGATGTGATTGACATGGCTTCTTGTCGCATTAGGATACTAGGAATACGTGGATAATTAGTTTGGCGAAGAGATTCGCCTAAATGCGCACTTTGAGTCGACATACTATATGTAGACTTAAGTGTGTAGTTTAAGTGTTTGTATAAATGTTTGTATTAGTATGTATTGAATTAAATGGTGTTATAAATTAGTTTGAGATTGATTTCTCAATTAATATGCTTATGTAAATGGTTTCCTACATGTTAGCTATATGCATGATTTCATTATATGTATGAAATGCATGTGTTAGATGCTTTACTTAAGTTGTATGCTATAACATGTGTTAACATGCTCACATGGTTGTATTTCATTTCCATTACTCTTACATGATTACTGATGTGTATTCATAAATGTTTGGGACTATACCTAGTCTAGGCAGTCGGCAACCGAGCAAGTTCGTGGTTGGCTTATCTTTGCCACGAGCAACGCGTCGATGAACGCGAGCCGTGTTTTGGAGTTGGCGGCAGTGGTTAGGCCACACGAGGTGTTTTACGCACTTCATGTCGTTCGACTTGAGATGCGCTCGTGCTAGTCGAGCCCGTCAAGTAGCCCGACTGGCCATTGTATGTTCACCATGTATGAGTCATAACTGCTTGAACCTAGGGTACTGAACTTACCATTGTAAACCCTGTCAACCATGGTACCTTGATCCATAAAGACTCATGAGCCGGGCATGGTGGTATGGGACACCGCGGTCGAGCTGTCGGCCTATGCTAGGGCGACAAACCTCCCCGTAGTGACCAGTGAGCACCTATGACTCGTGAGCAGATTATGGTACTTTGGGACACTATATTCTTCCTGTCGGCCTACACTGATCAGGCGACGAGTCCTTTGTAGTGACCGCGAGCATATTCTGAGTCTACGGGAGGCGACGACCCTTCCGTACTAGTGAGAGTACAATAGGCCTGCATTGATAAGGTGATGGGGGAGCGGTGCAACGAGTGCGAGCAACAGCCCTGGCAGCCCTTGCAGCGACCTACAAAATATACATCATATGAGATTACTAGGAGTGATGACCCTAGACAGGATCTGTGCTGGGATTGATACAAGGGAAGTACCTTAGTTTCCCAATCGTGCTATTTGAATGGACTAATAATAACTCGGTAATCATATCACCATCACATTGCATGTGCGTGGAAGATGTGGAGCACTGTGGGATAATTGCATGCCGCAGGCGTAAGATGGTGCCGTATGAGGGAGATCGTCGGTGAGGGCATCCATCATGTCATGTCATATTGCATTAACAACAGTATTAGGAATGTTTGATTTACTGCTTTACTATTATCGCATGATTGATTTGAGAACATGCTAATCCTTGCTCTATTATTTCACTGAGTTAGCTACTCAGTCCCACATTACGGGATGGTGTTTCTGGACACCCACCAGTCCCTATTTTGGTTGCAGATGATGGTGCTGCTTGAGAAGCGGAGCTGGACTTGATAATGATGAGGAGGATCCCTCCTTTATGCGTGTTCTGATTGACGGGATTATAGGGAGGTTGATTAGATGCCCTGACACTTGTCATTTTATATTTTTAGCGCACTCATGTATATTCGTTTTGTTTACTTTTGGAGTATACATGTATGTATATAACCTGGTAACATGTTCACACTCTGGAGACATACAACAGTTTATATCTATTATACATACTATCACAGTCTTCTGCTTGTAAATTTAACTGTCTCTGGAGTATGATATGTTGTTTTGGCTTAATCTCACTCATGTTTAATACATTAACACAGACAACATTCAATCATACACATTTATGTTGCATAAGTGATGTTCTGGAACTCGGGAGTGGAGTTTTTACTCGACCCCTGATTTTCGGGATGTTATAAGTTGCGTCAAGATCTGATGACTAAGGCACACCAATCGAGACTTACTATCAACCCAGGCTCCACAAAGATGTATCATGATATGAGGAGGTTGTACTACTGGAAGGGAATGAAGCGTCAGATTACTAGTTTTGTGGCTGAGTGTGACACATGCTAGCATGTCAAGGCTGATCACCAGAGACCCCCTGGTCCCTTGTAGTCATTGAGTGTTTCAGAGTGGAAGTGGGAGCACGTATCGATGGATTTCATCGCAGGTTTGCCGAGGACTTAACGTGGTCACGATAACATCTGGGTTATCATTGATCATCTGACTAAGTCGGCTCATTTCATTCTAGTATGTGCTTCCTGGTCTATGGACCATCTTGCAAAGGTGTTCATTGAGGAGATAGTGAGACTACATGATGTCCCGGTTTCAATTGTTTCAAACTGAAACTCCAGATTTACGTCTTATTTTTGGAGGAGTTTTCAACAAGCGTTGGGGGTCACTTTGCATCTCAACACTGCTTATTATCCACAGTCGGATGGATAGACCGAAACGGTCAACCAGACCCTTTAGGATATGCTCAGAGCTTGTGTGATCGACTTTACGGGCAGTTGAGATGAGCATATGCGCCTTTCCGAGTTTGCGTACAACAACAGCTATCAGGCGACTATCAGCATGGCTCCTTTTTGAGGTACTTTATGGTAGACCATGAAGATCTCCTAATTGTTGGACCAAGGTTAGAGAGTATTGTCTCTTAGGTCTCGAGCTTGTGCAGCAGACGTCAGAGGCTATTGATGTTATTAGGTAGAGGATGTGCACAGCTCAGAGCTGGTAGAAGAGCGTTGTCGATTGTTAGCATCGACCCCTCGAGTTCTCAGTCGGGGACATTGTGTATCTCAAGGTCTCGCCTATGGAGGGCGTGGTTCACTTTGGTGTGAAGGGTAAGCTTGCCCTGAGATTTATTGGACCTTTTGAGATTACCAAGCGCTTGGGCATTGTGGCCTATAGGCTTGCCTTAACTCCTGAATTATTTGTGATCCACTATGTGTTCTATATTTCTATGTTACGAAAGTGTGGATCGAACATAATTCCTGTGATTGATTGGCAGCCACTTGATGTCTATGAGGATACTTCTTACATTAAGCAGCCGATTCGTATTTTTGATCGGAAGGAGCAGGTCCTTAAGACCAAGGTCATTCCCTTGGTGAAGGTGCAATGGGGTCATCATTCGGAAACTGAGGCATCTTGGGAACACGAGGCGAAGATTAAAGAGTGTTATCCCCATTTTTTCAATGATTGATTGTTTATACTGCTTGTATTGTCTTCTCTTGTGATTGATGAATGCTATATGTGATGAAGTTTATGCATATTTTTGTTCCGATTTTGTCAATTTTGATGAGGAAATTTCTTTGTGGGTGGGGAGGATTGTGAGATCCAACCCTAGTTTACATGTGTACATGCGTATGTGCAAGTATGCGTCTCATTCACTTTCATTTCACGGTCCTACTGGTCAAATTTCAACAGTCTGCGACCCTTGTATAGTGTTTGCGATCATCCTTGAGTTCGATCACGTACACCTGACTCGGATTGACCCAAGACCTATTTTATTGTGTCCGCCTCGTCGTAGCGGTTCTAATGCCACGTCTCATGCGTAATTCCGATGTGTCCATCAAAAGTTGTATGCCGCACATTATTTGGACTATTTCCCATGCAAGCTACCATGATCCTAGCCTAGTCTAGCAATTATGAGTTTCTCTTTTCTAAAAGTAATCATGAGATTTCATTTTCTTCCCATGTGTTTTTCTTCCCCAAGCAAGCATTTCCCCAAAAACCCATCATTTCTCTCCTAACTCATCATTACTATTACTACTTCCCTCCTCCCTCCTCTATTCTCCCTTATCTCTTCTTCTCCCTCTCTTACATGCCACCACTCCATTTTTCCAGCAACTCTCCTCCCTATTCCATCCCTTTCTTCCCTCATTTCCTCTCCATCTAACCATTACCAACCCATTTACAACCTTTAAACAACTTCCTCTTGAAGCCTATTACTTGGATCTTGGAGTTTGGAAGACATATTTCAAGGTGGGTGCTCCATGAAGACTTTCCTCCCTTTCTTCTTCCTATCCTTCTTTTTCTATATGAATGGAAGCATGTTGGACCCACCAATCCATGGTGGAGGTCCTACATGACTCCTAGATTTAAGGTCATGGGTCTAAAGCATGCATATCTTCTTTCATTGTGTGTCATTCTCCATGGACCCACAATGAGGCATTTTTTTTCTTAGATCTAACCTTTCATAGGTCAATTAGACCTTACATGCATTGTAGGGATGATATCCCTACCTCAGCACCTCTTTTTAATTATAAATGGCATGCATGTAAGCCACCAATATAGTGGATGGTGTGGATTGAAGTTGGAAGGTTTATAGTGTCGGAACCTTCCACCATGGTCGTGATCTTTCTCACTTTTTCTTCATTTTTGTTCCTAGAAATTTGTGGGCCACTGATGTGGTCTGCAACATCTCAGTTCCATCAGAAAATGGGACATCTAGGCCCACTATGACAAGCATGGGTTGGGTGGTCTCCAAACATGGATTTTCTTGGAGTTTTTGGTGTGCTGATGGATCTGACATCTTGATGACCCATCTAGGTGGATCAAAGTTAATGGATTAGAGTACAAAACCCTTCGAATAAATTCAATGGACCAAAATATGGACAACATATGTTGCTATCCTGATTTCAGGCTCATCTATAGTATGATTTTGAGTAATTGTTTAGGACTGTTTGTATGTCTTTTTCTCCCAAATATCTCTAGGTATTTTCTAGAGTGTGGACTCTGCTTTAAGGTGGTATGGGGCCCACATCATTTCCCCCATGTTTGAGGCCTATGGGATGGGCCAAAGTAGGCTGATTGTCCAGAAATTTCTGGATAGTCTAGCAACATTACATGTTAGAAATGCTCATTTTCCATCTTATTTTTGGAGTAAGTGGGCCACTCCAGTGGACCCCACTTGCTGTTCATATGTGGAACCATCAAACTCACCAATTTTCTAGTAATTTTGACAAGCATAGGCCCACCTCATATGGTGTTAAACATGGGACAAAAGTATTTTTTACACCAGCAAATTTTTTGGATATTCATTGCTGACCATAATTTGTGTGAATTAAATAAAATACTTATACTGCCTCAAAAATTCTAAAATTTTGCAGAGAGGTGCCCCACCCATGGTAGGACCTACCTACAAAATATTAGGGCCAATGGACCCCATTTGGGCATCCAAAAGTGTGGGCCAACATAGTGGGCTGCCAGAAATATTTGTTGTGCATTCCAACAGCATAGTTCCATAAAAATAGAATTTTAAAAAAATATTTTCTCAAAAGGTGGGTTGTATTTCAGAAGGTTGGAATTCTAAAATTTATTATAATATTTTTGGGTGTCTAAAAATTATGAAAATTTATAGGGCGGTGACCCACCCATGGTGGGACCCACCTAAAATTTTTTTGCGGCCAATGGACCCCTGCGCACACCGTGGTAAGGACCAGACTGGCCCACCACGTTTGGATTCCCAAGATGATCAAAATTTTTAGGAAAAGTGTATTCCATAAATAAATTAAAATCCTTAAGAATATCCAAAAACCATAAAATTTTGTGGAGGTGTGGCCCACCCATGCAAGTGTCACCCTTTAAAATTTCAAAGTTATCGAGCTCTTGTACTGGTGGTGATGCAGCCTAGAGTGGCCTATCAGGAAGGGATACCTAGGCTGGGGCATCCAGCCTTGGCTGGCCCTCTAGCTTACCTTATGAGCCCACCTAGATGTGTTATATATCCCACCATATGGTGAGGATTTTGTAGGGATAATTCATATCTTTACACCCTTAATTTTGAGCCTAATTAATGCATCACTGAGGCCCACCTTGGTTGGGCAATATGGGTACTTATATGTAACCAGATTTTTTGAACTCCTTGTAAGCCCAAATGGGCTAGAACCCTCTAGATAGGCCTAGTGGATTCTTAGGCCGTATTCTCCATGATATTCTATTGGGCTAGTGGGTCGGAATGTATGAGTGGTTAGGCCCTTGGTTGCCTACCAAAATAACTAAATTCTTGGACTAGGTTGTAAGGCTCAACTTGCTAATCTTGAATACGATTCTCACCTATGTGTTAGAGTAATGGGCTGCCCACTATGCCCACCACAATGTATGGACTTGGTGGCCCTTATGTTTGGGTCCTGACCTTTCTTATGAGCCCATATTATTTCATGTGGATTTGGCTATATATTGCACCTATTGGACCTATGAATTACGTGTAGCCATGGGCCACTATATTAAGGCACAACATGTGATGTATCTATATGTATATAGCTGCCCATCTATTTCTTATGGTGATGCTCAGGCCACGGGCCTTGATCCTTGGTAGATTATTATTGAGCCACCTTCAGGGGACAATAGTGGTGAATGCCCACATTGGTGTGCCCCTCTCGGCCCTTGTTAGGCCCATTATTGCTTCTATGAGTGGTTAAAGGTCCACCATAGACCATTGCTAGGCCCATTCTTATTATTTAGGCCTATGTCATTATCAATCTAGTCTCGTGGGCTACCTCAAGCTATTGTGCCCTCACTAGAGGTTGTATTCCTTTTGGGAAATTGTCTAAGTACCTAGTCCCTACTAGTTAGGAGGGGAGGATATCTTCACCACATTGGCATCTTTGTTTATCTTCATGACCCACTCCCATATGCATCATATGCATGCTTGTTTGAGATGTGAGTGGTCATGATTATGCCGTTAGGCAGGATATTGTGAGGGATGGAGTTTCCTCTCTTGAGCACGTTGGATGTTTGGGAATGATGCATGGCTGTTTGTGTGATTCATGCATCTTACATTGCATAGTATGATCGACATTCACCCTTGTTTCATCAAGGCCTTGCCTCCACAGGGATATTCATGGGTGGCTGGATGTGTTGACACCGGCAATGATACTTAAGCATACCCTGTGCATAGGATGCCCATGGGTGAATTCTCAAAACTTTTATGGTACCAAGGGAATGCCCCAATGCCTTGACCGTGTGGAAACTGTGAGCCCACAAGGGCCTTATACCGTTAGGCCGTGACTCCCACTATCATGTAATTGGTTGGGTAGGGATGTGGCCTTATCCACTTGTGAGGGAGGGTATTATTAGGCTGAGTCTGAATACGTCGTGAAATGGGTCCGCTACCCTCAAGCCTTGTTGGTGATTAGCTGTCCATAGGCAGGTAGTGAGGTCTCTTACGCTCATTTGACCATGTGGGTCTGTAAGGCGGTAGTCATTCAGTAGTGTAATGGACCCCAGTGATTTCCTTATGATTGAAAATGTATTTGATGTGTGGATTAGATATGAGTACAGGCATTACTTTGCATAGTATTCACATTTGGCTGTATATGTCCCTTTATGCATTGCCTTGGTATGGCGCCCTATACTCACTGCATGGTATTCATGATAAGCCTTGGTAAGGTTAGTGATATTCTTATTAAGCATTTTCTCTCCTTGTACCTCCTACTATTCTTTTGTGCACCATTGTCATACACTTACACCACCCTCTAAGCTTCTATAAGCTTATGCACGATTGATGCATGCAGGAGACTTAAGGGTTGTCTTAGAAGCAAAGCGTGGAGTAGAGTTGAGCTTGAGGACTCCAGTGTTGCTGACTTCTCTCTCTTTTCCTATTACCTTATATATGTCCTTTTGGACCTGATGTAAGCTTGTAAAAGTTCAAATTCTTAGTGGATTTTATGATGTGTGCCCCTTATTATTAACAAATGTACTAGTTGTGATCTTGGGTAAGCTCATATCAGAAATCATTATACTGTTATGAAAATCCTCCATGTAGGATCCCAGGATCGGAACCTTCCTCAGGAGCCGAGAATGAGGTACTACGGAGGCTGTTGCAGCCAGAACCAGCCATCAGGCTCCTTGCAAGTTCGGTTACTGAGTTTGGGGTGTGACAGTGGGACCAAAGACAGAGAAGTCATCCATGAATACCTCTAAATATTGTCTCACCATGTAAGAAAAAATACTCATTATGCATCACTGAAAAGTGGCAGGGGCATTACACAGTCCAAATGATATCCTTCGATAAGTAAAGGTGTCAAAGGGACATGTGAATGTGGTCTTTTTCCTGATCTTCATGAGCTATCTCTATCTAGTTATAGCTCGAATACCCGTCAAGGAAACAATAATACGACTGACCAGCAATCCTTTCCAAGATTTGATCAATGAAGGGAAAAGGGAAGTGGTCCTTCCTTGTGATGATATTCAATTTCCTGTAGTCAATACATGTTCTCCAACCTGTAGTAACTCTGGTTGGCACGAGTTCATTATTGGCATTGGCTACGATGGTGATTCCAGACTTCTCAGGAACCACCTAAGTTGGTCTCATCCATTAACTATCAAATATTGGGTATATGATACCCACATCTAATAGTTTAAGTACCTCGACTTTAACCACTTCCTTCATGTTTATATTTAATCTATGTTGTGGTTACCAGGAGGTCTTGACATTATCCTCTAGATAAATGCAGAGAGTTCAAATCAAAGGGTCAATTCCCTTGAGATCCTCAAATAACCATCCAAGGACTTCCTTGTGCTTAATGAGAGTAGAGATGAGCATACTCTCGTGTTCTTGCTCAAGGTGGGAAGAAATCACCACTGTGTATGTCTCATCTCGACCTAAATAGATATATTTCAAATTAGAGGGAAAAGGTTTTAGGTCAAGCTTTGGTGCCTTGAGGTTAAACGGTAGAGGCATTACATCAGTTTGGGGTAATTATTCAAATTGTGGCCTCCACCAGTTAACTTCAAGTACCGGCACAGTATCAAGCATGACACCCATCTCCCTGATCATATCATCATTTAAGTCATGTAAGAGGATCAAGCACATCTTTAGAGGGTCAAAGGACAAGGTCATTAAAGTTATATCCTCCACGAAAGAATCAATCAAGTTAACATCATGGGCATCATCATCATCCTCTACCTCTTTGCCCATATTAAAAAATATATATTTAATTCCAATGTCATATTTTCATAAGACAAACTCATGACTTCATTCTTACAATTAATGATTGCATTTGATGTGGTAAGGAATGGGAGACAAAGAATGACAGAAATTTAAGGGCTCATGTCCATGATGGATCGAGTATCCAAGACGATAAAATCTATTGGGTAGTAGAATTTTTCAACCTAGACCAACACATCCTCAATTATCTCTCTAGGTATACAAATTGATCGATTGGCTAGTTGTAATGTAGTCCGTGTGGGTTTTAATTCCTCCAAACCTAGTTGTTCGTAAACTAAGGAATTAGATTTATTCTCTCTTCTAAGTCTAGAAGTGCATGTTCAATCTGGTAGTTCCCAATTACACAAGCGAGGGTTGGGCTACGGGGATATTTGTATTTTTGTGGCACATCTTGCTTTAGGATGACACTCACTTTTTCAGTTTAAAAGATTTTCTTTTTAATATTTTATCATCTTTTAGTCATACACAAGTCTTTCTAAAATTTGGCATATGAAGGTATTTATTTTACGGTATCAAGTGGAGGAATATTGACCTTCACTTATTTCAGCACATCTAAAATGTCCTGAGAGTTAGAGAGAGGTTTTGGTGCAATCAACTATTGGGGGAATGGTGCAATCGGCTTACTTTGAAATTTCTGTTCTAATTCTTGTAGAGCAGTACTAGGTCTATCATTGTTGTCCTCTTCCGCGTCCTTAGACTTCTTAGTCCTTACCAGAATAGATTTTTCAATTATCTTCCCACTCCTAAGAGTGGTGATGAATTTAAGAGCTTGGGTCATTAACTTCATATTGTGGTTCTGGATTGGGAAGAGGTTGAGCTAGGAGGCTTCCCTTATTCCCAATCATATTCATTGTGTAAAGCCCTTGTATGGCCTTTGTAAGGTCTTGGAAGGCTTGTAGCATCCCCTGATTGAAAAGCTCTTGATTTTGAAGATATTTTAGAACTAGATCCTCTTGAAGTTTCCCTTAATTTGGAATTTGATTAAAGAAACCTTGAGAGGTAATAGTTTATCCATTCCTCCAATTGAAGTTTGGATGATTTCTCCAACTTGGATTGTATGTATTGGAGGTAGGTACATTGAAAGGTCTTCGGTAATTATTCATGCCATTGGATTGCTCATTCAACACCTCTATAAAGGCAGGTATTGTTGGACAATTTTAAGTTATGTGAATGTTACAAGCACAAATACCACAAACAATTTCCTTAGCCTTATCCTTCTTCAGTTCCATGGACTCGAGTTTTCTTATGACATTAGCCACTTTAGCATTGATATCATCATCCTCTTTCAAAAGGTATATTCTGTCCCTTTCCTTTGATTAAGCTGTAAGTACTATGATTTCATATCCCTTTTGTTGTCAAATTTTGTGGTGTTAAAACCTATATCTATGTCTTGTATATCTTGTGTTTTATGTTTAAACACTAGTCATTGTAATCAAGAGATATCAAGACATCACATTTCAAGACAAGATCTTAAAAGAAGAAAGTTTTCAAGTCGTGGATGAAGAAATCAAGAATAGAAGTTTTCAAGGTTGCATGTTCCGGGTTTGATCAAGTTCAAGTTTACTAGAAGATTTTTTCAAGTCAAGATCAAGCTTATGAAGGCCTACTACAAGTGTTGAATATTCACAAGCTTCTCTTAAGGGTCATCTGAGTGTACAGACTTTCAATGTCCATCTCACTTTTAAGGTTTGTTTGACCTTAGATTGACCTTAGGATGGGCTTTATTGTAGGTCATTCCGGATACATAACTCATATATCTTTATATGCTTGTTTGGAGTGTTCTAAGACCAGTCCTAGCGACTTCAAGACCAGTCCTAGCTTTGCTACGACCAGTCTTAGGTTTTTCAGGACCAGTCATAGGTAGTTGAAGATTTTCGGATCTTTCTAGCTGTCCTACGACCAGTCCTGGACATCCTACGACTAGTCCTGTGAGTTCTACGACTCATCCTTCGACCGGTCGTAGACCTATGACTCAAACTCCAGCAACCATTTTTGGGGTCCTACGACCGGTCGTAGGTGTCTCACGACCAGTCCTAGGTGGCCCACGACCGGTCGTAGACCACCCTTGACCGGTCGTGGAATTGAAAATCAAATCCCACGGAAATCTTTTGAAAATCTTTAGAGCTACGACCAGTCCTAGGATCCTAAGACTAGTCGTAGACGGGATTTTTCAGTCTATAAATTGAGCACGAACTTCAGAGTTTTAGCACTTCAAATCAATTCTATTTAAGCATTCTTTAGGCTATTCTCTGAGATAAGTTTGTGTTTATTTTAAGCTGCTTTGTGCTTATTTAATATTCATTTTGCTAGCTTATTCTTATTTGATTTTGATCTACATTCCAATCTTATTAGAAAAGGGTAATTTCTGTTATTCCTTCTTCTGGATTCAAAATCAAATAGATCTAGCCCGTTTGATCTAAAATCAATTAGACTTAGAACCATTCTTAAAGTGAGTATTGGACTTTGAACGTCGAATCGAAATTCTACTCCGATTGGTTCTACCGGGCTTCATCAAAAGGTGATTCAGGTATTTTACATGTTTTGTAATTTACTTTCTCTGGTTTTTGTTTGAGATTCGCCAGAAAAATATCATTGTATTGGTTATCTGAGGAGAGCCAGAAAACTCAGATTGTGAGATTTTTAGATTGTGTAAGCCCGAGATCAAAGACACAATTGTGAAGGTTTTAGGTGAACCTGTGAAACCTATTTTGATAGTGCATGCTAATATCCCTTGTGTGAGGATATTAGGAGTGGAGTAACAATCTGTGTGGCTGTTGGATAACAGTTGGTGTACACACAGGCGAACCACTATATATCGTTGTGTTGTGGATGTGCTTTATTCTTTCATTCCTTTATTCATTCAGTTTTGTGATTTGTGTTTGTGGATGAATGTTGTAATCACTTCAAGCAAAGTGTGGATGAATGTTGTAATAACTTAGGATCTATTTTTCGCAAGTTATTTTGATTTCATTGCTTATTATTCCTCTTTGGTTTGTGATACAAGGACGTTCTAGAAATAAGGTTGTCCTACCTTAAACCTTTGGTTTTTGGTGTAAGGTTATCCTTAGAACTGATAAAGTATCAATCTTCTTATTCTAGGCTATTGCAATTGTTTTATATTAAGCATTGTGCTTTAAATCTTTTATTATTCCGCTGTTATTAATTTTATTTGGCATTGCCCTATTCACCCCCCTCTAGGGCATATAGCTAGGCCCTTTCAAGTGGTATCAGAGCCTAATAGCTCGTGCTTAGTGTTTATTTATTGGATTTATTTCCTGAGCTAACGATCTAAGCTATATTAAGATGTTAAATTTTGATAGCCTATCATTCACTAGGTCACCACCCTTTAATGGCACAAACTATGCCTATTGGAAAGCCAGGATGAGGATCTTCCTCAAATCCTTGGATGAAAGTGTGTGGCTGGCCACGGTGAATGAATGGAACCCTCCTATCACTGAAGTTGCTGATGACGATGGTTCAAAAACTATGAAAATAACGACTTATTATCTTTGGACCACACTTCAGAAAAGTGAAAGTAGTGCTAATGCAAAAGCACTAAATGCAATTACTTGTGCATTATCACCAGATGAATTCAAAAGAATCATCTCTTGTGAAAATGCAAAACAAGCATGGGATATATTAAAAATGACACACGAGGGTACAACTATTGTCAAGAAATCTAAAGTCCAACTCCTCACAACTAAATTTGAAGAAATTCTTATGGAGGAGAATGAGATGTTTATGGACTTCTACACTAGATTGAATGACATAGTGAACTCTATGTGGGGTCTTGGTGATAAAATCCCTGAATGTAAAGTGTGCGCAAAAATACTACGTTCACTTCCTGAATGGTTCAATTCTAAAGTGACCGCGATTCAGGAACTTCATGATACGGATACCATGAGGGTTGAGGAATTAGTTGGTTCACTTCTAACCTATGAGTTATCCTTTAAGGCTACTAAAGAAAAATCAATAGCTCTCAAATCATCTAAAAATATTTCTCAAGAGAGCACTTCGGATTCAGAAAATACCGAAGATGATATGACACTTTTAGCAAAAAGGTTTTACAAAATTTTCAAAAATAAGAAAAAGGTTGATTTTCAAAAATCAAATGATAAGAGATGGTCTAAACCTAGAACTCGTAAATCCTTGAAAGATAGTCAATGTTACAACTGTCAAGAGTATGGGCACTTATCTAACAAATGTCCTAAAAAGGACAAATCAAAAAGGAAAAGCATGATGGCTACTTGGGATGAATCATCTGATTCTGAATCCTCTTCTAAATCAGAAGATTCTGAAACCGAGTCGGGCGATAGTGTTAAAGCCCTTATGACTCTAGCCAAGATCACCTATTCAGATCATGATGATACATGTAGTGAAGAAAATCTGAATAGTGATTGCGATAATGAAGATGATCTTCAAGATGCTTATAATGCTCTTTATAAAGAGAGTTGTAAAATTACTGTCAAGCTTAAATTACAAAAAGAAAAATTTTCTAAGCTTAAGGAAGATTATGAGTCTCTTGTCTTAGAAAAATCTCATATTTCTGATTCTTTTGAAAAAACCAAAAAATGATTTAGATTTCAAAACCTCTCAAATTGAAGATTTGAAATCCGAAAAAGAGAAACTCAAAAATGAGGTAGCTTCTCTTCTGAGTTTGAAAGACACATGGAGATATGCCCAAGGAGATCCGAAATTGGAAAAATTATTGTCCGGATCAAGAAAATGTAGCGATCGATCCGGGTTGGGCTATGATAAAAATACATCTCCTAAACAAAAGAACATTGCTCCTATATTTGTTAAAGGAGAGTCTTCGACCTCAAAAGAAAAGAATACCTATCAAGGTTTTTCCAAAAATTCTAGGTCTTTCCAAAAACCTAAAAGTGGTCATGTCAACTTTAATTTTCAAAACCGAAATCAATTAGCTGAAAAAATTATTGATCTTCTCAAGGAGTTATTAAAGGTGAACTCTATAGGTCGTTCCTACGACAATAGACAGAAAAAGACCATCTATACTCCTAAACCCAAAACAGTTATGAAATGGGTTCCTAAAGTTGCCATCTTGGTTGCCCACACTGCTTTCAAAGCAACAAGCCATTCAAAGTGGTACCTAGATAGTGGTTGCTCCAGGCATATGACAGGTGACAAAGCTTTATTCACCGATCTTAGAGATATGACTGATGGGTCAGTCACATTTGGTGATGGAAGCAATTGCAAGATTATTGGCCAAGGTACGGTTCAACTTTATAACCTTCCCTTATTTAAGAATGTCTTATATGTTGAGGGTTTAAAACACAACCTATTAAGCATTTCTTAGATATGTGATAACAACCATAGTGTAAAGTTTTCTAATCAAGGTTGTGAGATAGTTAATAAAAGGGGTTCTGTTATATTAACCGGTCGCAGAACTTCTGAAAATGGCTACATTGTTAGTGATGCTAGCTCATCTACTCAATCATATTACATGGTCCATACCGATGAGACTGAATTATGGCATAAACGCCTTGGACATGTACACTATCGGAACTTATTTAGATTGAGCAAAAGAGAACTAATTAGAGGTCTACCCAAATTGTAAAAAGTAGACAAAATATGTGGTGAGTGCCAGTTGGGCAAACAAATTAGGAGTTCTCACAAGAAAGTGAACTCTAACACCACATCTAGACCACTCGAGCTTCTCCACATGGATCTCATTGGACCTACCAGATCGGAGAGTCGAGGAGGCAAAAAATACATTTTGGTTATCGTAGATGACTATACAAGATTCACCTGGGTATCATTCTTAAAAGACAAAACTGAAACCTTGGATGAAGTAAAAAAAGTCATCAAACGAATCCAAAATGAGAAAAGTTCTCATGTTAGCAAGATCCGTAGTAATCATGGATCTGAATTCGAAAATAGTAGTTTTGAGAAATTCTGTAGCGATCAGTGAATATCACATGAATTCTCAGTGCCCAAAACACCGCAACAAAATGGTATAGTTGAAAGGAAAAATAGAGTGCTTCAGGAAATGGATAATGTTATGTTGAATAGTATGAAGCTCTCTAAAAATCTTTGGGCTGAAGCAGTTAATACCGCATGCTATATTATTAATCGGGTTTATACCAGTAAATTTGATAATAAGACTGCTTATGAATTATGGTTTGAAAAGAAACCTACTGTCAAATACTTTCGGGTTTTTGGCAGCAAGTGTTATATTTTACAGGATCGTGAAAATTTGGGTAAGTTTGATACGAAGAGTGACGAAGGAATTTTTCTTGGTTATTCTTTGAACAGTCGAGCTTATAGGGTTCTACATAAGAAAACTGGTGTGATTCAAGAGTCCATGAATGTGGTCATTGATGATCATTTGAATACATCAGCCCCAAGTCCAGATGATGATGAAGCTATTATTATTGACAATCTAGATATCTCATCAAGTTAAAAAGAATCTGAACCAAGGATTGTTAAAGATCATCCAACCAATCAAATTCTTGAAAATCCTCTCACTGGAGTTCGTACTCGCAAATAACTTGAGAACATATGTAATTATGTTTGTTTTACATCTCAAATAGAACCGGTCAACGTAAAAGAAGCACTTTCTGATGAAAATTGGATAGTTGGCATGCAGGATGAACTTAATCAATTTATTCGTAATGATGTCTGGTATCTTGTTCCTAGACCTAAAGATAAAAACATTATTGGAACAAAGTGTATCTTTAAAAATAATGCTGATGAACTCAGAAATATTATACGAAACAAGGCTAGACTGGTTGTACAAGGGTACACTCAGATTGAAGGCATCGATTACGATGAAACCTTTGCTCCAGTCGCTCGCCTTGAATCAATCAGACTTTTTATTTCCATCGCATGTTTTAGAAAATTTAAAATTTATCAGATGGATGTAAAGAGTGCCTTCTTAAATGGCGATTTATATGAAGAAGTGTATGTTGAACAACCTTCAGGGTTTGAAGACCCTAAGTTATCTGACCATGTATTTCGTCTCAAAAAGGCTCTTTATGGTCTAAAACAAGCACCCAGGGCATGGTATGAAAAATTGACTAAATTCTTACTTAGTCATAGCTTTTAAGTAGGAGTGTCGATAAGACGCTTTTTGTTAAAAAGAATAACAATGATATTTTGATGGTTCAAATATATGTTGATGATATTATTTATGGATCTACTTGTTCTAACATGTCTACTGAGTTTGCAGGGTTAATGAAATCAAGGTTCGAAATGAGCATGGTTGGCGAACTTAACTATTTCCTAGGGTTGCAAGTAAAACAACAACCTGATGGAATTTTCATTTCTCAGACCAAATATGCTTCAAACTTGATTAAAAGGTTTGGATTTGAGAATGGTAAGAACTTTGATACTCCTATGAGTACAACATTAAGACTCTCAAAAGACTCTACAGGTAAAGATATAGATCCTAAACTATATCGCAGTATGATTGGTAGTTTGTTATATCTTACTGCTAGTAGACCTGATATCGCATTCAGTGTTGGTAGTTGTGCAAGATATTAGTCTAATCCTAAGGAATCACATCTTACTGCTATTAAACGGATTATTAGATATGTCGCAAGTTCTATAAATTTGGGACTTTGGTATCCTTTTGATACTAATGTTCAATTAGCCGGGTATTCAGATGCTGATTGGGCCGAAAATATTGATGATAGAAAATCAACCAGTGGTGGTTGTTTTTACATTAGAAATTGCTTAGTTTCTTGGTTTAGCAAGAAGCAAAGCTCAATATCGCTCTCTACTGCTGAGGCTGAATATATTGCAGCTGGATATGCATGTACTCAACTAGTTTGGATGAAACGCATGCTGAGCGATTATGGAATTAATCAAGATTCAATGATTTTACATTGTGATAATTCCAGTGCTATAAATATTTCCAAAAATCTAATCCAGCATTCACGTACTAAGCATATTGACATCAGGTATCATTACATTCGTGAGTTGGTTGAAGAAAAAATCATTTCATTGGAATATATACCAACCGAAACTCAACTTTCTGATATATTTACTAAACCGCTCGACAAAAGCAGGTTTAATAAATTTAAATTTGATCTTGGTATGTGCATTTTACATTAAATATTCTTGCTTACATGTATCATAGTGTATTATATTTCACATTATAATTGTTTAAATTTTAAATTTTTTCATTTAAAATGCATTTTTGGTCGATGCTCGACCGGTCGTGGTTTTACAAGACCAGTCTGGTTCGACCGGTCATGAACCACACACGATCGATCGTGGATCTCGTGAACATCATATAATTTAGGGAAAATCCCCTTCTTCTTCATTTCCACACCCACCTACGACGAGTCGTGGCTCGACCAGTCATAGGATTTCTAGTTTTTCTTCAAGGTAAGTCCTATTTCATCATTTTTCTTAAAGTTTCATGATCTCTATGCTTTGATTTATTCATAGTATAGTTTGATTTCATCTCTTGTTGAGGTTTTCAAGGGTTTGCTCTCTATTTGCTGATCTAGAGAAAACTCATCTTTCATTTGTGCATCTTTCTTGTTCTTTGTATATTTTTTTTGAATATGGATGATAGAGGAAAAAAGAAAACATCCCGTGGTCCATCTTCATCCAGATCTAGACTAATAACTAGACGGCATCTTCAGTCACCCGAAGATGATACTCAAGATGTACGAGATTTACGTGCCCGTAACATTATCGTTGAGCATATCGCTGATCTAAATCACATTGCTCTATATGGTGTCATTCCCCTTCTTGAATCTGTAGGTTGGACTAACATTTTGCTTTGGGGTGGGTCTGCATACCAGTCCATTGCTCAATCAATGATTGCATGCATTTCAAATTTTTTCCTTGATAATTTAACATTTTCTATTGATACAAGAGAAGGGAAATTTGAAGTAGACCGTCATTTAATATCAAGTATTATGGATATACCTGTTAATGATGAAGGAATACCGATTCATACTTTATACGACAAACCTTCAGAATCGAAAAAACGCATGTTAACTAGAGATTTATGCAAAATTGATGTGCATTGAACTCACAAAGGGAATGCGCTCCCTGCAAAGTATCTGTTACCCAAATACAGAATTCTACATCGTTTCTTCATTTTAAATGTATATCCTCGGTCCGGTAATAAAATCGAGTTAACTTCTTTCATGGTTCGTGTGTTGCATTCTATTGCTTCTGGATCAAGGTCTGTCTTCCTTCTTTGATTTGTCATTCCATTATACAATTTCGTTTCCATCCAGGTCATAGTGATATTCCATTCGGTTTTCTTATGAATGTTCTAGCCACTCACATGCTTGTCGATAAACCTGTTAATGAGGCACCAATTCTTCATCTCATTTTCAACAATGTCAATCTTAATAAGATGAAATTGGAACTGCTTCCTGGCCAATTTGATGAAGCTGGTGTTAGTGGTGTTGGTGGTGATGGTGGTGATGCTGAAAATGAAGAGGAAGCTGGTAATCTTCCACAACAAGATGTTAATATGGATGACTTATTTGATAACATAGAAACTGATTCATCTAATGATCCAGATTATGATCCTTCTGGTTTTGATGCACGCCTTCGTGTTTTGGAGGAAAAACTTGATAATATGAATATAGCCCATGACATGAGATTTAAGTACATGCGAAAATATCTTCATCGCATAAATAAGGGCTTACACCAGATTGATCCATCTATTCCTGCTCCCTCCTCTAGATCAGATTAAGTGAATTATCTTCTGAATAATATAACATTTCTTTTACTCTGGATATGTATTATGGATTCTGGTTTCATAACATTTTGGATAATGTACTTTGTGGTATGGATTATGACTTGACACTTCAGATTTTTTTTATGTCCTTTCATATCACCTTCTCATTATTTTCTCTCGATATTCTTCTTTATATTGTTCCTTTCCCTTGTCATTTTGTGACAAAAAGGAGGAGTAGTAAGCATTGCTAAAAGGGGAGTAATACGGATAGGGGGAGTAAATTTGTTTGTATTGTTTGAGAAGGATATGTGGATTGATGGATATGTGGATTGAAGTTTTGAGGTTTTCATGTTATGTATTGATTATATGAGCAATACTCGTATTACTCAGGGGGAGTAGAGTATTTTATGGCTTCATGACTTATCATTCCTTATTATCTTTGATACTATGTGTTTTGTCACAATTTGACAAAGGGGGAGATTGTAAGTGCTATGATTTCATATCCCTTTTGTTGTCAAATTTTGTGGTGCCAAAACCTATATCTATGTGTTGTATATCTTGTGTTTTATGTTTAAAGACTAGTCATTGCAATCAAGACATATCAAGACATCGCATTTCAAGACAAGATCTTAAAAGAAGAAAGTTTTCAAGTCTTGGATGAAGAAATCAAGAATAGAAGATTTCAAGGTTGCATGTTCAAGGTTTAATCAAGTTCAAGTTTACTAGAAGATTTTTTCAAGTCAAGATCAAGCTTATGAAGGCCTACTACAAGTGTTGAATATTCACAAGCTTCTCTTAAGGGTCATCTGAGTATACAGACTTTTAATGTCCATCTCACTTTTAAGGTTTGTTTGACCTTAGATTGACCTTAGGATGGGCTTTATTGTAGGTCATTCCGGATACATAACTCATATATCTTTATATGCTTGTTTGGAGTGTTCTAAGACTAGTCCTAGCGACTTCAAGACCAGTCCTAGCTTTGCTACGACCAGTCTTAGGTTTTTCAGGACCAGTCTTAGGTAGTTGAAGATTTTTGGATCTTTCTAGCTGTCCTATGACCAGTCCTGTGAGTTCTACGACTCATCCTTCGACCGGTCGTAGACCTACGACTCAAACTCCAGCAACCATTTTTGGGGTCCTACGACCGGTTGTAGGTGTCTCACTAGTCGTAGGTGACCCACGACCGGTCGTAGACCACCCTCGACCGGTCATGGAACTGAAAATCAAATCCTGCGGAAATCTTTCAAAAATCTTTGGAGCTACGACCAGTCCTAGGATCCTAAGACCAGTCGTAGACGGGATTTTTCAGTCTATAAATTGAGCACGAACTTCAGAGTTTTAGCACTTCAAATCAATTCTATTCAAGCATTCTTTAGGCTATTCTCTGAGATAAGTTTGTGTTTATTTTAAGCTGCTTTGTGCTTATTTAATATTCATTTTGCTAGCTTATTCTTATTTGATTTTGATCTACATTCCAATCTTATTAGAAAAGGAGAATTTCTGTTATTCCTTCTTCTGGATTCAAAATCAAATAGATCTAGCCCGTTTGATCTAAAATCAATTAGACTTAGAACCATTCTTAAAGTGAGTATTGGACTTTGAATGTCGAATCGAACTTCTACTCCGATTGGTTCTACCGGGCTTCATCAAAAGGTGATTTAGGTATTTTACATGTTTTGTAATTTACTTTCTCTGGTTTTTGTTTGAGATTCGCCAGAAAAATCTCATTGTATTGGTTATCTGAGGAGAGACAGAAAACTCAGATTGTGAGATTTTTGGATTGTGTAAGCCCGAGATCAAAGTCACAATTGTGAAGGTTTTAGGTGAACCTGTGAAACCTATTTTGATAGTGCATGCTAATATCCCCTGTGTGAGGATATTAGGAGTGGAGTAGCAATCTGTGTGGCTGTTGGATAACAGTTGGTGTACACACAGGAGAACCACTATATATCGTTGTGTTGTGGATGTGCTTTATTCTTTCATTCCTTTATTCATTCAGTTTTGTGATTTGTGTTTGTGGATGAATGTTGTAATCACTTCAAGCAAAGTGTGGATGAATGTTGTAATAACTTAGGATCTATTTTTCGCAAGTTATTTTGATTTCATTGCTTATTATTCCTCTTTGGTTTGTGATACAAGGACATTCTAGAAATAAGGTTGTCCTACCTTAAACCTCTGGTTTTTGGTGTAAGGCTATCCTTAGAACTGATAAAGTATCAATCTCCTTATTCTAGGCTATTGCAATTGTTTTATATTAAGCATTGTGCTTTAAATCTTTTATTATTCTGCTGTTATTAATTTTATTTGGCATTGCCCTATTCACCCCCTCTCTAGGGCATATAGCTAGGCCCTTTCATAAGCTTAGATGTTCTACTAGATTTCGGGGAGATGTCTCATGATTGTGTGGTTTCAGCGAGTTTATTAAAATAATCCCACACCTCATCGACATTCTTATTCATGAATTCCCCATTGCACATTGTCTCGATGAATTGGTATATGAAAGATTTCAGTCTACTGTGGAAGAAAGTTGTTATGAGCCACATTTCAAAACCGTGTTGTAGGCATGAACTAATGAGATCCTTGAACTACTCCCAACATTGGAAGAATGTTTCATCTTCCTTTTGGGCAAAGTTCATAATCGACTTCTTGATGGTGTTCGTCTTATGGTATGGAAAGAATTTTTTTTATAAACTCCTTCATCATGTCATTCCATGTACTAATAGATCACGGATGTAGTGAGTGTAACCATGTCTTAACTTTCTCTTTCAAGGAGAAAGGAAAGAGTTTCAGCCTGATCGTGTCCTCAGACACATTAGGAAAGTATAAAGTCATTATCACCTCTTCAAATTCTTACAAGTGTAGGTATGAACTTTTAAATTCAAGTCCAAAAAACTTTGGAAGGAGTTGGATCACCCCTGGCTTGATATCCGTATGTCTTATATTTTCTCAAAAAACCATACAAGAAGGTGTGCTCACCCCCGCTGGTTGTAAGTAATCTCGTATAGTACGAGGCGGGGGTGCATGGTACACCTCATTCTCATCCCAGACTTCCATAACTCGAGGTTGCAGCTGATTCATTAGTTGATTTATAGGTTGATTTACAATCATACCTCAATTAACTCCGAGGATCTCTAGTGGTCTCTAATCCTATTATGGATAGATAACCCCTCAACCAATTCTCCTTCACTCATAAGACATTGAGTGTTGTCAGGACCCACTTGGGCATGAAACACTCTCAGCCCTCAATTTCAGATTCTAACCTAAACCTTTAAAAAAAGAAAATAAAAATCTATAAATAGAGAGGGGATTATAAAGAAGTTACCAAATTAGATGTTCGTAAATTAAGAGCCTGCAAAAAAAAATAATAAAATAAGTCAGTTTCTAAAAATAAAAATTTTAGAATTAGAAAGTTTCTAAAAACAGAAAATAGAAAGTTTTTAAAAATAGAAAGAGTTAGTTTCTAAAATAAAATAGAAAAACCTCAATACTAGAACTAAAATAAAACAGAAAAGAACCTAATCTTAACCTAATTCCAAAACTAGCTAATCTCATAAAAACGCAACCGTTAATCCCTGGCAACGGTGCTAAAAACTTGTTCATAACCCCAAGTGTAAGTCGCGATGTAGTAATAACTTGGTGAGACCGAGGTTGAATCCATAAGGACAATTCTTGTGCGTATTTAGAAAGCTACTAGAATTAGAAGTAGACTAAGATCTAACCTAAATCCGGAATAAAAGAGTAATTGGGAGTGATTGTGAAAACTATCAATTCAAAGTGGAAAGTAGGATTTCCAAGGATCCACTTGTAGAGATCAGGGAGATCTATACTTGATTTAAGGACGCAATTGGAATCAGAGTCCCATCTTATCCAATTGGAAGATATCTTAGTAAAATTAAATTTGAACTTCCTTTGACCTAATTCTCAATGGATGAGAGGTGTGAGAATTGGAAGGGATTCCATCACAAAACCCTGCATAGGAGAAAAGGCAAACAACAAGATTTACCAATCCCATAACCAATCATAAGAGAATTTGGAAGATTAGGTAGGATTCCATCACCCAACCATGCCCATGGGACAATGGTGAACAACAAGATTTCCTAATTTCACAATCTCAATACATGAAAAGAACATACTCAAAGCTATCGCAGATCGATTGTAATTTAAGTCACAACAAACCATTAAAAACTGAAAGTATTTCTTAAATATCAAACTAGAATAAAAGATAGTTCAACTTAAACATGAATTAAAGCAATAGAAAATATCTCATCATGGTACAAGCTTCACCTCTTAGCCCTAGCTAGGAGGTTTAGGTAACCATAGACATGATTAAACTAAAATCTCTTAAGAAAAGCATAAAAATAACTAAGGAAAAGAAAGATAAACTCTTGGTGATGGCTTTTCCACACTTTTTCTCCACTCCTCAAACCCTAGAAGATGCCTAGGAACATCCTAAGGACCCCTATTTATAGGTTTACAACTCAAACTTTTGTATCGAGTGGGAAAATTGCAGAAACTGCCTTAAATTTCCACAATTTATGTGTTGTCTGTGTAACCTTTAACTGGTTGAGGACATCCTTCGATTGGTTGACTAGTTGAGGGTTATCTTCGACTAGGTGAGGATGTTGAGAATTAAAGGGTTTTGATCGCTGGAGTTCGAGTCGAGAAATCTTCGACTAGTCGAGGGACGAGTCAAAGGAGGTAGATTTTTAAGGTTCCATTTCTTCACTTCAAGTCTTCAATGCTCTTCATTCTTCACTTGATTTTCTTGGATCTTTAGCATATGAATTCTTCATTCATGGTCTCATAGGATCCATCATTGACCTTGGTTATTCTTGATCATTAAATCCATGCTTTTAGCATCCTTTTCAATTCAAGCTCTTAAATTCACCTTGCAACACAAACTTGATTAAAATAAAATATTAATCATTATTATGTTCATAAAACTAAGTAATAAATGGGGTCCTATGTGCAATATTTGACCCTCAACAGTTACTACTGATTGGAGAATGTGCATTGACTACAGGAAATTGAATACTGTCACGAGAAAGGACCACTTTCCTTTACCCTTCATTGATCAAATTTTAGAAAGGCTAGCTGGTCAATCATACTATTTCTTCCTTGGCCAGTATTCTGGATACAACCAGATAAAGATAGCCCTTGAAGATCAGGAAAAGATCACATTCAAATGTCCCTTTGGCACCATTTCTTACTGAAGGATGTCATTCAAACAATGTAATGCCCCCTCCACTTTTCAGCGATGCCTGATGCGTATTTTTTTGATGTGGTGGGCCAATATCTAGATGTCTTCATAGACGACTTCTCTGTTTTTGGTCCATCCTTCAGCGATTGTTTAAAAATCTTAAATGTGTGTTGAAGCGATGTGAGGAAAAGAATTTGGTACTAAATTGAGAGAAGTGTCATTTCAGGGTTCATAAGGGAATGGTTCTCAGACATATCATCTCATCCAAGGGAATTGAGGTAGATAAAGCTAAAATTGATCTTATCTTTACCTTATCTCCACCCAAAAGCATATGAGACATTTTATCCTTTTTAAGACACACTGAGTTTTACAGAAGATTCATAAAGGACTTTACTCACCTCTCTCATACTTTATGTAATCTACTTTAAAAGGATGTACCATGTGAGTGGACTCAGCAAATGCCAAGAAGCTTTCTTTAAGCTCAAGGGCATGTTGACCACCGTACCTATCTACAGCCACCCAACTGGAGCATTCCTTTTGAACTTATGTGTGATGCGTCTAACTATGCTATTAGGGTTGTGTTAGGTCTGAGAAAAGAAAAGAAGCCCTAAGTTATTCATTATGCAAGTAAGACTCTAAATCTGACCCAAGTGAATTACTCTACCACAGAAAAGGAACTTTTAACATTATTCTTAGATGATGATCTTAGATCCAGTAAAATAGGATCTAAATTCTTAGATGCGCTTAATTATCTTCTTTCTAAGAAATATGTTAAGCCCTGCTTGATAAGATGGATCCTCTTACTCCAAGAATTTGATTTGGAAATAAAAGATAAAAAGGAAGTAGAGAATGTAGTGGCTGACCATCTTTCCCGCCTTAATCTCTCTGATTCCCTTGAGATGACACATGTAAATGAGATATTCCGGGATGAACAATTGTTTAAATCTCCCATTCACCTTAATTTGCTGATATTACTAATTATCTTGCTATAGGTTTCACGCCAATAGAAAGGATTGCGAAGATAAGAAAAAATTCTTCACTGAGGTACGCAAATTCTTCTGTGATGATATGTATTTATTTAAATATTTTCTAGACCAAATCTTAAGGAGATGTGTGCCAGACAATGAACACCAAAGTGTCATCTCCTTCTGTCATTCTCAGGCCTGTGGTGGTCACTTTTCTGCTAAAGAGACCACAGTCGAAATTTTGCAATGCGGCTTTTATTGGCTCACTATGTTCAAGGATGCTCATGAGTTTTGTAGAGCTTATGAGAGTTGTCAAAAATTGGGAGCATTATTTCGTCGAAATATGATACATGTGAACCTTATTCTGATCATTGAAGCATTTGATTATTAGGGCATCGAGTTCATGGGACCTGTCATGCCCCAAACCCGAAAATCAGATTCACAGTAATCCTGATCACCGAATCCAGTGCCGATAGTCTTTGTAGTACCCCATTCTTGGCTCCCTGTGCCCATATGCTAGGTTCCAATCCTTTGATCCTATAAGGAGGATTTTCTAATGTACATTTATCTCGTAAGAAGCATAGCCTCAAGTTTACCCAAATTACAAAAGCAACATCATCATCACATATCCACTAATATAAACTTTGAATACAATGTTAAAGGGGAAATACATATGCCAAAATAAAATCAAAGCTCTAGAAGACAGCTGCATGTTCCAAGCTCAACGTCGCTACGACCAACGTCACCTGCACGCATCTATCTTGCATAAGCTTATAGAAAGCATAGAGGGTGGTGAAAGTGTGTGTGAAAGATAAGTGTCAAGCACACAAATACAACATCATAATCATACATGTCAGAAATACTGGTAAGATCATGAATCATACGATATCAGAGTAAGTGAAAATACTGATAAGTCCACGAGTCAAACAATATCAGAGTACGCAATATAGATCAGCTATGCAATTGAGGAGTCATAAAGAACCAAATATTGTATGTCGAGAATGTAATGTAATATATAATTCCTGATGAGTTCACAAATACCGTCAGCCATATCTAGATTATATAAATGCAGAAACACAGTAACTCAAAATGACAGATGCACTGATGTAATGTAATATGTGGTGCGACTGGAATGATCATGCTGGAGTGTGAAGTTGGGATGATAGTACATACTATCGCAGGTTATGGGGTCCATCACAAGGGACTTCTATCCAAACGAGTCCCATACCTAATTTGGATAGTCAGACTCAATGTGGTAAACTCCTAATCTCAAGTTAGTCGCGCACCCCAACTAAAATTCAGGTCATTATGAAGGTACACGTAATAAATAGTTGTGCACCACTAGCCCAAGTGGATAATGAATGAATGAATACACAAATCCTGCTCAACAAGTCCACATATTAGTACTTTTCAACTCTAGAATCATCACCGAGGTCTAGTACACTCTACATTCAAATCGCCATCCACTGACGCGCGACCATGCAAGTGGAAGAGACCTTACTATCCGCTTGACCAGTAGTCAGCTAATATCTACCTAGTACATCGATAGCGAACCCATTCATGAGCTGGTCAAATCAGCCTAGTTGTGCCCCCTACGCTCGGGCGGGTAAGGCCACACCTCCTCCCAACCGACCACGACACAGTGAGAGATGTGGCCTCATGGTATTCGGCACTCGGGCGCTCATTTATCCACTCGGTCTGGATGTTGGGGCATCTCATGGCCTTGGAGGTTTAGGGACTTTCACCCATGGACATCCAAAGTACCCAGATGCTCGAACCAAACATTTTCAGTGTCTCATCTAGCCATCCACGACATGCTTGTGGAGATCACAGCCCTGATGTTGCTAGGGCATACAGCAATCTTAATCACACAATGCAAGATGCATGAGTCATGTAGTCTAATCATGCATCAATCATACGCATACCGTGCGCTCATGTGGGATAACTCCACCTATCAGGGAGTCTCATAAACCATCTGTACTATGACATATGCAAGGGTCAATCACATCTCACAATAAATATGCAGATGATGCGTACGGGCATGTATCATGATGTTATGTTATCACATACTCATAATCGGTATCAATAACTAGCATCAACAATCAGCCTTGAAAAATGTAGACATTTAACCAACATTGCCCCCAAGGAATAGCCCACACAAAGCCTAACTATAGTGAACCCATGGCCTCACATAGGGACCTAATATACAATACCATAGTCCTCACTCAAGATCTTAATACACATCACGATGGGCCTCTCACATGGGCCTCATATACATCACAATGAAATCCATCACCTGGCCCTCAAATTCATCACATGGGCCTCATCACATAGACCTTATATTCATCAAATTAAGCCTTAAACATGAGCTTCTTATACATCACACATGACGAATACACACCACAATGGGCCTCAACTACGGGTCGCATATACATCATATATGTCTCGACAATCGAAATTGACCTCGACAATTGAAATCGACACTAGGAATCGGCCTCGATACTCAACCTCGACAATCAGAATCGACCTCGATTCTTGGCCTTAACAAATCAGAATCGTCCTCGATACTCAACCTCAACAATCAAAATCAGCCTTAATACTTACCCTCGATAATCGGAATCAGCCTATACAATTAGCTTTGACAATCAGAATCGGCCTATACAATTGGCCTCGACAATCAAAATCGGCCTCGATATTCGGCATCGACAATTGGAATCGACCTATATAATCATCCTCGACAATCGAAATCGGCCTCCATACTCAGCCTCGACAATTGGAATCGGCCTCAATAATCAGCCTTGATAACATGAACATTTAACCAACATTGCCCCCAAGGAATGGGCTACATAGAGCCTAACATATAGTGGACCCATGGCCTCACACAATGACCTAATATACAACACCATGAGCCTCACTCAAGAGGTTAATACACATCACGATGGGCCTCTCACATGGGCCTCATATACATCATAATGAACTCCATCGCCTGACCCTCAAATGCATCACAATGGGCCTCATCACATAGACCTTATATTCACCACATTAGGCCTTAAACACGAGCTGCATATACATCACACAGGCCAAATACACACCATAATGTCCCTCAACTACAGGTCGCATATACATCATATAGGTCTCAAAAATTGGCCTTGACAATCGAAATTGGCCTCGACAATCGAAATAGTCCTCAACAATCGGAATCGACACTCAGAATTAACCTCGATACTCGGCCTCAACAATCGGAATCACCTTGATACTCAGCCTTAAAAAATCAGAATCGGCCTCGATACTCGCCCTCGATAATCGAAATCAGCCTATACAATTGGCCTCAATACTCTGCCTCGACAATCAAAATCAGCCTTAATACTCAGCCTCGACAATCGGAATCGGCCTATACAATCAGCCTCAACAATCAGAATCGGCCTCGACAATCAGAATCGACCTCGATAATCAAAATCGACCTATACAATCAGCCTCGACAATCGCAATCGGCCTCCATATTCAGCCTCGATAATCAGAATCGGCCTCAATACTCAACCTCAACAATCAAAATTGGCATATATAATGGTCCTTGACAATCAGAATTAGCCTCATTACTCAGCCTCGAGAAAAGGAATTGACCTTGACAATCGAAATCGGCCTCAATACTTAGCCTCAACAATCGAAATTGGCCTCAGTGCTCGGCCTCGTCAATAGGAATCGTCCTATACAATCGGCCTTGACAATCAGAATCGACCTCCATATGTAGCCTCGATAATTGGAATCGGCCTATACAATTGGCCTCGATAATTGAAATCGGCCTTAATACTCAATCTCAACAATTAGAATCGGCCTATACACTCGACCTCGACAATCGAAATCAGTCTCAATACTCAGCCTCGACAATTAGAATCGAACTTAATACTCAGCCTCAACAATTCAAATCGGCCTCGAAAATTGGAATCGGCCTATACAATCAGCCTTGATACTCGGCCTCGACAATAGGAATCGACCAATATAATCGGCCTCGATAATCAAAATCAGCCTCGACAATCAGAATTGGCCTATATAATTAGCCTCGACAATCGAAATCGACCTCAATACTCAGCCTCAACAATTAGAATTGACCTATACAATCAGCCTCGACAATCAGAATTGGACTCGATACTCGGCCTCGACAATCGAAATCGACTTCGTTACTCAGCCTTGACAATCGAAATCGGCATGATAATCGACCTCGACAATCGATCTCGACAATCAGAATCGGCCTTGACAATCAACCTAAGGGAAGGTCACAATGTGGACATTTAACCATCATTGCCCATCAATGTAGACATTTAACCAACATTACTCCCAAGCAGTTGCCCACATAGAGGTAAAAATAAAGTGGGCCCATGGCCTCACACAAAAGCCTAATATACATCATAATGGGCCTCATATAAGATCTTGTATGGGCCCATCTGAGATATTACACATACATCATGTATGAGCCCCTCAGATGGGCGGTGGTCGTACACACATAATACAAGGTGGGCCCCACACGCTGGCATGGTGGGGTCCACATCCAATGGATGGACGATCTGCATAAAACACATACATCAAAGTAAGATCCACTTGTTGGCTGCAGCACAATAGTTATGTAGCTGGTGTGAGACGCAGCAGCCAATCTGTTCAATCTAGGTGGGTCCCATGATGTAACGCCCGTGAAAAATTCGTACTTGGGCTCGAGTACCAACTCGACCCGAAATCGCGTAGAATTAATTTCCATGGAAAATTAGCGTAAGTTAGCTAGCGCAACGCTAGAGTAGCTGGGAAATAGTCCCTGATCACTTTAAATACGTTCTGCAAGACCCAAGTTGAGTAGAACAAACAACTCTACAATACTCTATAACCTCGGATCAAACTCTAAGCGGGTTTATCCTCTAGACCACATTGAATTTTTGTATTGGATTTAGACCGCGCGTCGAAGGTCCGATACCTCCTATCTTAGACCGTTAGAACCGCCTAGCTGGACTTGACAAGCATCTCAAAAATCAAGTCAAACCGATAATCACAGACTATTTCGTTAAACCCGGACTGAAGAGACCGCGAATAAGGACAGATTTGGAATTTCAAATTCAAATCTGGCACACGACTTGACGCGTCAGTATTAAGCGTTCTGACCGTCAGAATTCATCCAGATTACACCCTCGGATCAGGAAAAATTTCTATTTATTATCATGAGACTTTCAGCCCTGATCTACGTGCGGTGACCGCTGAACTGAAACTGGTCCGCCACGTGCGATCTGCGAACCCTGCCAGACTGAAAACTTAATACGTGCTACATCTGGTACGCATGAGCTTAAATCTGATCGCAATCGACCAGGGGACCACCAGAAAGCAGCTTTTGGACCGAAACAGCCCCGAAATGGATAGGCACCAAGTAAACTTCGTTCCGGAACCTGTTTCCGGCATTTTTAAGCTTATAAAAGGGGTTGAAACCCTCATTTCTCTCTCCCATCCAAAAATTGCAACCCTAGAGAAAAGGAGAGAGAGTTTGAGAGAGAGATTGGAAGGGATTTTCCCGCTTCCGAGCCACCGATTGCTGCTGCTTCAGCTACTCTTCCCAATCACCTGGCTAGTGATTTCTCCGTTCTTTCAGGTACAAAACAACCCTAGAACTTGCTGATTTAGGGTTTATCCAGATTTAGGGCGTGTTAGCTAACGTATTTCGTAAATCAGGTTCTCCTACTGCCGTAGACGAAGCGTACACGCTCCGTTCAAAATCCCGCACCCGTAAGAGACTAGGTGAGGATTTTAGACGCTTTGATTGACGGTTTACAACGCTTTCAATGTCGTTTAATAGTAGATTATCGACGGCACCGCCGTTTGACATGTACAACATGCTCTCCGTTTCCCGTTTCGTAAATTAACGAAGAATATGAGATTTAGGGCATTTTAGTCATTTGTAGGAAGTACGGTCTACATGCATATTTTGCTGACGTGATTGACATGGTTTGTTGTCGCATTAGGGAGTTAGGAATGCTTGCATAATTAGTTTGGCGAAGAGATTCGCCTAGTTGCGCACTTTGGGTTGACATACTATATGTGGACTTAAGTGTGTAGTGTATGTGTTAGTATAAATGCTTGTATTAGTATGTATTGAATTAAATGATGTTATGTAGTAGTTTGAGATTGATTTCTTGGTTAATATGCTGACCTAAATGATTTCCTACATGTTGACCATATGCATGATTCCATTACATGCATGGAATGTATGTGTTTGAAGATTTTCTTAAGTTGAATGTTATAACATGTGTTAACATGCTCATATGATCATATTTCAATTCCAATACCTTTGCATATATTGCTAATGTGATTCCATAGATGTGTGGGCCACGAACGACGCGTCGATGAACATGATTCGTGTTTAGAGTTGGCGGCAGTGGTTAGGCCACGCGAAGTGTTTTACGCACTTCATGTCGTTCGACTTGAGATGCGATCGCGCTAGTCGAGCCCGTCAAGTAACCCGACTGGCCGATGTATGTTCACCTTGTATGAGTCATAACTGCTTGAACCTAGGGTACTGAACTTACCATTGTAAACCCTGTTAACCATGGTACCTTGATCCACGAAGACTCATGCGCCGGACATGGTGGTATGGGACACCGTGGTCGAGCTGTCGGCCTACGCTGGGGCCACAAACCTCCCCGTAGTGACCAGTGAGCACCTAGACTCGTGAGCAGATTATGGTGGTATGGGACACTATATTCTAGCTGTCGGCCTACACTGATCAGGCGACGAGCCCTTTGTAGTGACCGCGAGCGTATTCTGAGTCCATGGGAGGCGACGACCCTTCCGTTGCAGTAGAGTACGGTAGGCCTGTATTGATAAGGTGATGGGGGAGCGGTGCAACGAGTGCGAGCAACAGCCCTGGCAGCCCTTGCAGTGACCTACGAAATATACATCGTATGAGATTACTAGGAGTGACGACCCTAGACAGGATCTGTGTTGGGATTGATATAAGGGAAGTACCTTAGTTTCCCAATCCTGCTGTTTGAATGGACTAATAACAACTTGGAAATCATATCATCATAGCATTGCATGTGCCTGGAAGATGTGGAGCACTCTAGGGAGTGTGGCATGCCGCGGTCGTAAGATGTTGCCGCATGAGGGAGATCGTCGGTGAGGGCATACATCACGTCATGTCATGTTGCATTAACAACAGTATTAGGATTGTCTGATTTACTGCTTTACTATTATCGCATGATTGAATTGTGAATATGCTAATCCTTGCTCTATGATTCCACTGAGTTGATCACTCATTCCCACGTTACGGGATGGTGTTTGCAACACCCACCAGACCCTGTTGTAGATGCAGGTGAGGCCGAGATCCAGGAGGTGGAGTCGGAGATCGACGAGGACCAGGATGAGTTCTCGTATATGCAGTATCACGACGGCTTCCCGTAGGCGACCTGGATCGATGGGGTTTCAGTGGGACTATTTTGAACATTTTATTTTTGTTTATTTGTATGTATATGAGGCTCAGAGATGTAGTCATACTTTGGAGACAGATGAGATTTACTTTGTTTTCCATACAGTGATATATATATTGTTTAGTCTTCCGCTTGCTTTTATCACTGAATCTGAAGTATGAATTGCAGTTTTGGTATACTTTTACTCATGTGAATGCTTTAAATCAGACAACATTGAATCATAACCATTTTTGTTGCATAAGTGACGGTCTGGAACTCGGGAGTCGAGTTTATACACGACCCCCGATTTTCAGGGTGTTACACACGAAGGGCCCGCCAGATACGTATATAACATATGTAGGATAATGTATATACATACAATATTATGTTATATATATATATATATATATATATATATATTTAGAGTAGCAGTGTCCAGGCCCAGGATGGCCTGAATGATTTCATACATCAAGGTATGGCCCCACACATAGGGTGGGTCCCATCCTCCCAAACAATGGATGGTGTGGATATAATATACATGCATTGCGGTGGGTCTCCCCATCCCCACTGGGTGGTGTGGATGTAGAATAAATACATTAAGGAGGGCCTCACTCGTCAATGGACGGTGGATATACACATACCTCCATGATCAGACCCACAGGCTGCTGACATCATACAACAGTTGGGGTCTACGTCCAAGTGATGGACGGTTTGGATGTAACACATACAACAACCATGGGTCCTACATCTGCCAAAATGAACAGACGATGTGGGACCACATATCTTTAGTGACATCCTTGCAGTAGCAAAATACTGCTGGGTTGCTGTAGTCCAGCCAATCCACTTCCAAAAAGGTGGGTCCCACGTGGGGCCCACCATAATGTATGATATTATATATGATATAATATTATATTTATATTATAATATATATATATATACTCAAAGAGTAGGGGGCTTCATTGTCCAGCATCCAGGTACGCTCGACGGATGGCCTGGATATATATTTAGTGGGTCCCACCATCCCATGGTGCTGGACGGTGTGGATGGAAGACATTCATCATGGCGGCATCCACGGAAGGGTGGGTCGCCCCACACCAAATCAAGGTGGGCCATAAGCATCAACATCATCAAAAAAGGGGGAAAAGGGAGAGAGAGAGAGAGAGAGAGAGAGAGAGAGAGAAGAAAAGAGATAGGATGGTGGAGGGACCCCGCCACTATGGGTCCCTCAATACAATGCATACATAAAGTGGATATCATAATAAGTGGGCCTATAAAATCAAAAATGACGATAGATCACCCACCTTTCTTGCTTCTTCTTAGATTAATGGCAAGCTAAGCTTCTCGGCTAGCACTTTGATGGAGAATGATGGTGATTGGACGGTGGAGATGGGAGATAAGGAGGTGGCCACACCATGCTCTCCTCTCTTAAAGATAGCTTGAACATCTCTCATGGTGGGGTTGCTTGGGAGAATGGAGAGAGAGAGAATGAGAGAGAGAGAGAGAGAGAAAGATGATGGGAAAGAAGTGATGGGAGAGAGGGATGTGAGTGATGGATGGGTGTACTTGTGTAAGGAAGAGAGATTTGACTTTGGGGGGTTGTTGTACATGGGGATGAAATGATTGTACTTGACCTTTAATATGATGTGTCATAGAGATTCTCTTACACATGACATTTTACTTGAACTAAACACGGGCCTACATTTCTTGGCTCGAGTATCGTCTCAACGCGTGAGACACGGCATCGAAACCGCAGCAACGACGCGGTCACAAGAGTACAAGTTTCGAGTTGAGCCGACTAGGATAAGGGTCTCACAGGACCACTCACCCAATTCTTTGGGAATTTATACATTTTGCTAGCAATAGACTATGTCACTAAGTGGGTCGAAGCGATCCCGTGCCGGAACAATGACCATCAAATGATCATTAAATCCTTAAAAGTAAACAACCTTTCCAGGTTTGGAACGCCTCGAGCCATCATTAGTGATAATGGCTCAAATTTTTGTAATAGGCCATTTGCAAAGTTAATGAAAAAATATGGCATCTCCCATAAGGTGAGCACTCCATACCACCCAAAGACAAGTGGGCAAGTTGAAATTTTCAATAGGGAGATTAAACATATTTTGAAAAAAATGATTAACCCTAACCGTAAGGATTATTTAATCTGCTTGATCGATGCTTTATGGGCTTACTATACAACCTTTAAAAATCTCATTGGAATGTCTCCCTTTATACTCGTCTATGTGAAAGTTTGCCACTTACTTGTAGAGTTGGAACATAGAGCTTACTGGGCTATTAAAAATTTGAACTTTAATTTGGACAACTATGTAAACTACAATTGAATGAACTCAAGGAGATCCAGAATGACACACACGAGAACTCAAGAATTTATAAGGAGAGGATGAAAGTATTTCATGATAAGAACTTCCTTCGGAAATCATTCTTGGTTGGTCAAAAAGTCCTTTTGTACAATTTTCGGTTACATTTTTTTTCCGGGTAAGCTCCGATCTCGTTGGACTGACCCTTTTACTATTACTAATGTTTATCCTCATGGGGTCATTGATATAGAGAATCTGAATAATAGAAATGCTTTTAAAGTGAATGGATATTGGTTGAAGTCATTTGTTGAGAAATTTGATTCAAAGGACATGTCCATACCTCTGACTAATCCTATTTACCAGTATTGACCTCCTAGTCCGATGCAGGTATAGTTAGGCTTATTGTTTTCATAGAATTTAGGATTGGGATAGTTTTCTTCCTCTGTTTTAGGATAGTTTACTTTTCATTTATTGAGGATAGTTTGCTTTTTACTTGTTTAATTATTGTGCTAACCCACCTTCACGCTGAAATCCTTTGGAAAAAGCCTCAAAATTCCTTCATCAGGTACTATCTTTCCATCATTTCTCCTTCAATTACGCTGTCTCTTTTGCAAATCATACTTATTTCTTTTACATTGAGGACAATATATATGTTAGGTTAGGGTAGGTAAATTAATCAGTGTTTTCTCAGTTTTGAGCAAAATTTGTAAAATTTTTGAAACATTTTCAATGTTTATCTATTTGGAAGTGATGGATTGCGTATTTAAGAATGTTTTGAGTATGATGATAAGATAGAGATTAAATTTTAAATTGTTGGAGTTTGATCATCTAGCTAATATATCAATAACAGTTCTTGCGCTTAATTGATTAAGAGGAAGTTTGAATATCATGTTAATCTGAATCACAAGACATGTTCACATTGTTTTCTATGAATAATGCTAGAATTTCTGATTGTTAGTATGCGAATCATTAATAAATTGTGAGAATCAAGTCTGGAGAATTTTATCCACCTTAAAAGATGAAAAGAACCATTTAAAAAATAGGGAGATTGACAAAAAGGTCATGTATGGTGAAAAGATCGGAAAAGACTGTAAAAATGTAAAATTAATGCAAAGTCTGTAAAAGAATGAATAAAAATTGACCGTTGATATAAAATTAAAAACGGAAAAAATAAGAAAAATGGGATAATTTCAGAATCAGTACTTAAGCTCACAATTAATCTAGATATGGTAAGCATAGCTAACATGATGTAATGATAGTATCCTTATGGAAAGTAAGTTGATCTTCATTGCATAAATTGAAAAACTTGATATGTGAACTATACTCTGACTTAATGGACAAAAAACTTATTTGATTGATTGCTTATGTGATTCGGCTTTAGCTTTTTAAAATACCACTTTCATGTCTTAAGTCTACTGGTTCATACTTGATTACATAAAAGATTGTTTTTTGAAAAAAGGTTTGAACATTGAGCATTGAAGTTCATTTTTCACATACTTTGCGGGGACTAGCAAAATGATGGTTGAGGATTGTGTTTAGGGTCAAATATTGCATATTATCTACCATTTATTACTTGGTTTTATGAACATGATAATGCTTAATGTTCTATTTTAATCATGTTTGTGTTGCAAGGTGAATTTCAGAGCTTGAATTGAAAAGGATGCTAAAAGCATGTATTTAATGCTCCAGAATCACCAAAACTAATGATGGATCTTATGAGACCAAGAATGAATAATTCTCATGCCAAAGATCTATTAAAACCGAGTGAGGAATGAAGAGAATTGAAGACTTGAAGTGAAGAAAAGGAACCCTAAAACTTTGCCTGCTTTGACTAGTCTAAGCTCTCCTTCAACCAGTCTAATGCTCGTGCTCAACTAGTCGAAGATCCCTCGATTCGAACTCCAATAACATGAACTTTTAGTTTCACGAGATCCTCAATGAGTAGATGTAACATCCCGAAAATCGGGGGGTCGACCAAAAACCCAACTCCCGAGTTCCAAAATGTTATTTATGCAACATAGATATGTATGATTGAATGTTGTCTGTGATAACGTATTAAACATGAGTGAGATTAAGCTAGAACAACATATCATACTCCAGAGACAGTTAAATTAATAAGCGAAAGACTGTAATAGTATGTATAACATATATAAACTGTTGTATGTCTCCAGAGTGTGAACATGTTACCAGGTTATTTACATACATGTATACTCCAAAAGTAGACAAAACGAATATACATGAGTGAGCTAAAAATATAAAATGACAAGTGTCAAAGTATCTAATCAACCTCCCTGTAATCCCGTCAATCAGAACACGCATAAAGGAGGAATCCTCCTCATCATCATCAAGTCCAACTCCGCCTCACAGGCCGCGCCATCATCTGCAATCACAAAAGGGTCTGGTGGGTGTCCAGGAACATCGTCCCGTAACGTGGGAGTGAGTAGCTAACTCAGTGGAATAATAGAGTAAGGATTAACATGTTCTCAAATCAATCATGCGATAATAGTAAAGCAGTAATTCAAACATTCCTAATACTGTTGTTAATGCAATTATGACATGACGTGATGTATGCCCTCACCGACGATCTCCCTCATACGGCAACATCTTACGACCACAGCATGCCACACTCCCTAGAGTGCTCCACATCTTCCAGGCACATGTAATGCTATGGTGATATGATTTTCGAGTTGTTATTAGTCCATTCAAACAGCAGGATTGAGAAACTAAGGTACTTCCCTTATATCAATCCCAACACAGATCCTGTTTAGGGTCGTCACTCCTAGTAATCTCATACAATGTATATTTTGTAGGTCGCTGCAAGGGCTGCCAGGGCTGTTGCTCGCACTCGTTGCACCGCTCCCCCATCACCTTATCAATACAGGCCTACTGTACTCTACTACTACTGAAGGGTCGTCGCCTCCCGTAGACTCAGAATACGCTCGCGGTCACTACAAAAGACTCGTCGCCTGATCAGTGTAGGCCGACAGCAAGAATAAGTGTCCCATACCACCATAATCTGCTCACGAGACTAGGTGCTCACTGGTCACTATGGGGAGGTTTGTGGCCCCAGTGTAGGCCGACAGCTCGACCATGGTGTCCCATACCACCATGCCTGGCTCATGAGTCTTCGTGTCCCATACCACCATGCCCGGCTCATGGTTAATAGGTCGCTAAAGTTCACTTAGTGCATATCCAAATCGGGGCCGTTTCGGTCCAAAAGGACATTTCTGGTGGTCTCCTGGTCGAATGCGATCGGACTTAAGCTCATGCATACCAGATCTAGCACGCATTAAGTTTTCAGTCCGGCAGGATTCGCAGATCGTACGTGGCGGACCAGTTTCAGTTCAGCGGTCACCGCACGTAGATCAGGGCTGAAAGTCTCATGATATAAAATAGAAATTTCTCCTGATCCGAGGGTGTAATCTGGTTGAATTCTGACGGTCAGAATGCTCAATACTGACGCGTCAAGTCGTGTGCCAGATTTGAATTTGAAATTCCAATTCTGTCCCTATTCGCACTCTCTTCGGTCCGGGCTCAATGAAATAGCCTGTGTTTATCGGTTGGACTTGATTTTTGAAATGATTGTCAAGTCCAACAAGGCGGTTCTAACGGTCTAAGATAGGAGGTATCGGACTTTCGACGCGCGGTCTAGATCCAATACAAAATTTCAAAGTGGTCCAGAGAACAAACCTGCTTAGAGTTTAGTCCGAGGTTATAGAGTATTATAGAGTCATTGGTTATACTCGATTTGAGTCTTGTACAACGTATTTAAAGTGATCAGGGACTATTTTCCAGCTACTCCAGCGTTGCGCTAACTAACTTATGCTTAATTTCTAAAGGAATTAATCCTAAGTGGTTTCTTTGGCTATGGAATTAGGTTCTGAACGATTTTCCAGGTGTTTTAATTGACCCATAGCCTAAGGACGTTTAATCCCAGGTTGGCCAAAATCCGGGGTGTTACAATCTACCCCCCTTAAAACACAATGTCGTCCCCGACATTGGCGAAGGGCAAGGAGTACCTAGAGAGACTTTAGTATTGATATTCTAAGGAAGGTTCAAATCTTATTTAACGACCTAACCTTTACGTATATCCTAACTCAAAGGTTTCGATCTTGGGCCAGTGGGGAAGAAGCCAACCACGCTTTCGCTGCGCCACTCTGATCGAACGGTAGCGTCGACTAACCTAACTGGATTGGACTCAATACGTTCTACCCCCCTTAAAACTTGGTTCTACTTAAGGTTGAAGAATCGTTGCATCGATCCGTATATCGGAACTAGGCGCAACTTAGGGGCTATCCTTAACCTAAAATGGAAACAACCTTTCTCTACATGGTTTTCCTTGCTAATGATGCGTTCTATGGCATTGGTACCTATGATCATAGAGATGAGCCTAATCTCTATTGTGGTTAAGTTCAGGGGCAGGTATGAGTTGGTGGCAAGATGTCGAATTCTCTACTGGCTTTAAGTCCTCGCCATTTTCCAAAGACAATGTGATCCTGTTTGGTTGTAGGTGGTTGGGCCATCACAGAAGAAAGGTTGTGTAGTGGGTCTAAGCCGGATATGTTGAACCTTCTGTCTAATTAGGACAGAAAATACGTTGTATCAGTTCTTAATCCGAGTCGATGCCGATCCTCTGCTTGATTAGAGCATTGAATTCATTAGTAACCACTAGGATTAAGAAGTCGACTCAAACCGCGAATACATCGCTTAGATGCAGTTCCTTTACTTTGCGTTCTCGAATGCAATAAGTCCTTGGGGAAGGCAATTCTAAGGGGTGTGCTAGTACATTCTAAGTTCAATCTGAGGGAGTTATAAATGTTCCCTGAGAGTGTATAGTTCCTTCCTATGGGCAACAACAGAAATCTATAAGTCATAAAGGGATCTACCGAAGGAAGGGAGTCCCATTCCAACCAAATCTAACCTACTATCCCTTAGCATATATAGGCCTTACACTGCCTAAGTCAACTAGTAGCCTAGTCTGTAACTCAGTACTTATAATCCAAAGCCTAAGTTTATACGTTAAATGGTTCCATACCATTTCTACTACAGAGAATTGTTCTATCACTCAGGGTCAAGATTATCTAAATAGAATTGGGTTTCCTATATCGTCAGATCCTTCAAATCTAAAAGTGCTAACTCTAGGACCAAAACGCGAAGGGCCTATGAAACCAAACTACATTCCTAATCCCATGTTGGGATTGGGAGTGGCAGGCTATTCACAATACATGGAACAAAGTTCCACATTTTCTACCTCTGACGTCACTAAACCTAACAACAACAAAACACGAAGATCTCAAACAGTAATCAAACATTTACAAGACAACATCACAGATGCCTAATGCTACCAAAGGACTCTACCACAGTCCCGACTTACCTTCTTTATCACTGTCGAGTCTAATACTGTCTGTTGCTCACTAGAGCTCTCTCGGCCATATATTTTCAGTATCCCTTAAGCAAAGAAAATGGAGGAATAGGATTGAGAGGGAGGATGGTGGAAAGAGAGAAAAAGGCTAAAACAGCTTAACAATAGCCATTGGAAATGGGAGAAATGTAAGGAAATGGCTAACCAAAATAGAAAAGGGAGATCTAGGCGTTGTAGAGGGATGCTTCAAGCTTTCCTAGGATGTATTTTCAGAAAGAAATGAAAATGAAAAAGGGGAATGGAGCAACTCACGATTTCAGCTCGATTTGGGGGTTTTAGGAACTCCAACGGACGAAACCTTCAAGAGGGAGGGCTGCCAACTTCAAAGGAACGATGGAGGGTGGTCTTTTTTGGCAGGGAATGGATTTGAGAGTGGTTTGGAACCACGGTTTTGGGTTAGGGCAGTAAGAAAATGAAAATGGGGCTAGGGAAGGGGACTTTTATGAAGGAAGTACATCTTTTAGGGGGTTTCAAGGTACGGACCGCATACCAGGGGGCTTCCCTAGCCCCCAAACTCCTCCAGCCCAAAGACCAGACCCATTTGAAGAGTTTGACCAGCGATGTATCGCCGAATCGGCGATGGAATTGCTGGTAAAGTTGCAAATTGGCTATTAAGGCCATATGAGATGGGTTCCCCTTGCCCTAGGGATTCCAAAAAGGTATGGTTCCCCCTTTGGTTCATTGTAGATTGCCCTAAGGAGGCCCAAACATCCATTCGACTCTTTTCAGGGCCAATCTGTAATCCCGAATACAAAACCCTATCATGCAGCATATGATTTTGAGGTAGAAGGAGCTAGTACATCCATCTAGCCCATTATTTTCTAAATAAAGCCAAGTTAGAATGGCCTTATGGCCATTTTTCATGAAATTTTACTATTCACTATAAAATTTTGTTAAAGTATGATTTTATGTTATTTTCACATTAGGATTGATGCATAACATGAAAAAGAGAAGAGAAAATTGAAGATTGGAGTGGTGAGAGGAAGAATTTCGAAGATTTTCGGTGAAATGGGGTTTTTAAGCCCTGGCGATTGAATACAGGGGTCGTGGTTGTCCCACGGCCCAAGGATTCACATTTACGGGTTTAGACTTGTTCAAAGAATGTCTCAACCCACTTACCTACAACCTAGGAGCTATTCGGGTTGCTTCACGCGACCCTAGATGCGTTACGAACTCGATCACGCGATTGATATGAATAGACTTCGCCTATTGGCGAATCCGGGATCCTAGAAGTATTTCTCGACCCTTCTCGCACCCACCTAAATCAAAGGAAGCAACAGCGTACATCGCGTGACCATAACCCAGGCCTGGTTTAATCCAAATCATGCTCTGATACAATCTGTAACATCCCGAAAATCGGAGGGTCGAGCAAAAACCCAACTCTCGAGTTCCAAAATGTTATTTATGCAACATAGATATGTATGATTGAATGTTGTCTGTGATAACGTATTAAACATGAGTGAGATTAATCTAGAACAGCATATCATACTCCAGAGACAGTTAAATTAACAAGCGAAAGACTGTAATAGTATGTATAACATATATAAACTGTTGTATGTCTCCAGAGTGTGAACATGTTACCAGGTTATTTACATACATGTATACTCCAAAAGTAGACAAAACGAATATACATGAGTGTGCTAAAAATATAAAATGACAAGTGTCAAAGTATCTAATCAACCTCCCTGTAATCCCGTCAATCAGAACATGCATAAAGGAGGAATCCTCCTCATCATCATCAAGTCCAACTCCGCTTCACAGGCCGCGCCATCATCTGCAATCACAAAAGGGTATGGTGGGTGTCCAGGAACACCGTCCCGTAACGTGGGAGTGAGTAGCTAACTCAGTGGAATAATAGAGCAAGGATTAACATGTTCTCAAATCAATCATGCGATAATAGTAAAGCAGTAATTCAAACATTCCTAATACTGTTGTTAATGCAATTATGACATGACGTGATGTATGCCCTCACCGACGATCTCCCTCATACGGCAACATCTTACGACCACAGCATGCCACACTCCCTAGAGTGCTCCACATCTTCCAGGCACATGTAATGCTATGGTGATATGATTTTCGAGTTGTTATTAGTCCATTCAAACAGCAGGATTGGGAAACTAAGGTACTTCCCTTATATCAATCCCAACACAGATCCTGTCTAGGGTCGTCACTCCTAGTAATCTCATACGATGTATATTTTGTAGGTCGCTGCAAGGGCTGCCAGGGCTGTTGCTCGCACTCGTTGCACCGCTCCCCCATCACCTTATCAATACAGGCCTACTGTACTCTACTGCTACTGAAGGGTCGTCGCCTCCCGTAGACTCAGAATACGCTCGCGGTCACTACAAAAGACTCGTCGCCTGATCAGTGTAGGCCGACAGCAAGAATATAGTGTCCCATACCACCATAATCTGCTCACGAGACTAGGTGCTCACTGGTCACTATGGGGAGGTTTGTGGCCCCAGCGTAGGCCGACAGCTCGACCATGGTGTCCCATACCACCATGCCCGGCTCATGAGTCTTCGTGGATCAAGGTACCATGGTTAATAGGGTTTACAATGGTAAGTTCAGTACCCTAGGTTCAAGCAGTTTTGACTCATGCAGGGTGAACATACAATGGCCAGTCGGGTTACTTGACGGGCTCGACTAGCGCGATCGCATCTCAAGTTGACAACATGAAGTGAGTAAAACACTTCGTGTGGCCTAACTACTGCCGCCAACTCCAGAACACGGCTCGCGTTCATCGACGCGTCGTTCGTGGCGAAGATAAGCTAACCACGAATTCGCTCCGTTACCGACTGCCTGGACTAAGCATAGTCCCAAACAATTAAGGAATCACATCAGCAAATCATATGAGAGTATTGGAATTGAAATATAACCATGTGAGCATGTTAACACATGTTATAACATAGAACTTAAGTAAATCATCAAGTACATGCATTTCATACATACAATGAAACCATGCATATAACTAACATGTAGGAAATCATTCACATCAACATATTAATTGAGAAACCAATCTCAAACTAATCCATAACATCATTTAATTCAATACATACTAATACAAGCATTTATACAAACACTTACACTACACACTTAAGTCTACATATAGTATGTCGACCCAAAGTGCGCATTTAGGCGAATCTCTTCGCCAAACTAATTATGCACGCATTCCTAATATCCTAATGCGACGAGAAGCCATGTCAATCACATCAGCAAAATATGCATGAAAACAGTACTTCCTACAAATGACTAAAATGCCCTAAATCTCATATTCTTCGTTGGTTTACGAAACAGGAAACGGACAGTATGTTGTACATGTCAAACGGCGTTGCCGTCGAGAATCTACTATTAAACGACATTGAAAGCTTTGGAAACAGTCAATCAAAGCATCTAAAATCCGCACCTTTTCTCTTATGGATGTGTAAATTCGAACGGAGCGTATTCGCTTCGTCTATGGCGATTAGAGAGCCTAATACACAAGTTTTATTAGCTACTTCGCTAGGAAACGAAAGGAACCTCAAATCAGCAACTTTTAAGGTATTTTCTTACCTGAAAATGCGGAGAAATCGTCGGGAAAGTGATCGGAGTGCGTTGCCTAAGCACGTACAGCACGTGGCACAAGCAGCAGAGAATTCTCTCCCACCTTCTCTCACAAATTCTCACCTTTTCTCTCTCCCAAATCTAGAAATTTTTACAAATTCGGATGGGAGAGAGGAGTGAGGGTTTCAACCCCTTTTATAAGCCCAAACTTGCCCGAAATAGGCTCCGGTACAAAGTTCACTTAGTGCATATCCAAATCGGGGCCGTTTCGGTCCAAAAGGACATTTCTGGTGGTCCCCTGGTCGAATGCGATCGGACTTAAGCTCATGCGTACCAGATCTAGCACGCATTAAGTTTTCAGTCTGGCAGGGTTCGCAGATCGTACGTGGCGGACCAGTTTCAGTTCAGCGGTCACCGCACGTAGAGCAGGGCTGAAAGTCTCACGATATAAAATAGAAATTTCTCCTGATCCGAGGGTGTAATCTGGCTGAATTCTGACGGTCAGAACGCTCAATACTGACGCGTCAAGTCATGTGCCAGATTTGAATTTGAAATTCCAATTCTGTCCCTATTCGCACTCTCTTCGGTCCGGGCTCAATGAAATAGCCTGTGTTTATCGGTTGGACTTGATTTTTGAAATGATTGTCAAGTCCAGCAAGGCGGTTCTAACGGTCTAAGATAGGAGGTATCGGACTTTCGACGCGTGGTCTAGATCTAATACAAAATTTCAAAGTGGTCCAGAGAACAAACCTTCTTAGAGTTTAGTCCGAGGTTATAGAGTATTATAGAGTCATTGGTTCTACTCGATTTGAGTCTTGTAGAACGTATTTAAAGTGATCAGGGACTATTTCCCAGCTACTCCAGCGTTGCGCTAGCTAACTTACGCTTAATTTCTAAAAGAATTAATCCTAAGTGGTTTTTTTGGCTATGGAATTGGGTTCTGAACGATTTTCCAGGTGTTTTAATTGACCCATAGCCTAAGGACGTTTAATCCCAGGTTGGCCAAAATCCGGGGTGTTACAGTAGACTTTCCTCAATCAGTCGAAGGTGCCCTCAACCAGTCAAAGGTTTTCCTGGACTTGTCTAAGGTTATGCGGACAACAAACATATTGTGTAAATTTGAGAGATTAAGGCGGGAAAGATGGTTAGCTACTGCATTCTCTACTCCCTTTTTATCTTTTATTTCCAAATCAATTTCCTGGACTAAGAGGATCCATCTTATTAAGTAAGGCTTAACATCATTCTTAGAAAGAAGATATTTGAGTGCCGCATGATCAGTGTAGATGATGATCTTGGATCCAATCAAGTAGGACCTAAATTTGTTTAAAGCGAATACTACGGCTAAGAGTTCCTTCTCCATAGTAGAGTAACTCACTTGGGTAAGATTTAGAGTTTTACTTACATAATTAATAACGTAGGGCTTCTTTTCTTTTCTCTTGCCTAACACTGCCCCAAGAGCATAATCGGACGCATCACACATAATTTCAAAAGGAACGTTCCAGTTAGGTGGCTGCATGATAAATGCAATGGTTATCATGCCCTTGAGCTTAAAGAAAGCTTCTTGGCATTGCTCAATCCACTCATATGCTATATCCTTTTGAAGTAGATTACATAAAGGATGAGAGAGGTGACTAAAGTCCTTTATGAATCGTTTATAAAACCCAGCATGACCTAAAAAGGATTACACCTCCCGTATGCTTTTAGGTGGAGGTAAGTTAGAGATAAGATCAATCTTAGCATTATCTAGCTCAATTCCCTTAGATGAGATGATATGTCCAAGGACAATTCCCTTATGAACCATGAAGTGACACTTTTCCCAATTCAGGACCAAGTTCTTTTCCTCACATTGCTTCAGCACATTTTTTAAAATTTTCAAGCATTCGCTGAAGGATGGACCAAAGACCGATAAATCTTCCATAATGATTGATAAATATTGTCCCACCATATCAGAAAAAATACTTAACTTGCATCACTGACAAGTGACGGGAGCATTACATAGCCTGAATGGCATCATTCGGTAAGCAAAGGTGTCATGAGGACATATAAATGTTGCCTTTTTCTAATCATCAAGGGTTATCTCTAACTGATTGTAGCCTAAATATCTGTCAAGGAAATAGTAATAAGAATGACCAGCCAGCCTTTCCAAGATTTGATCAATGAAAGGCAAAGGAAAGTGGTCCTTCCTCGTAACGGTATTCAACTTCCTTTATTTAATGCACATTATCTAACCAGTAGTGAATCTTATTGGCACGAGTTCATTGTCGGCATTGGCTACGATGGTGATTTAGGACTTCTTACGAACCACCTAAGTTAGACTCACTCATTGGCTATCAAATATAAGGTATATGATACCCACATCTAATAGCTTAAGAACCTCGAACTTAATCACTTCCTTCATGTTTGGATTTAATCTACGTTATGGTTGCCGGGAGGTCTTTGTATTATCCCCAAGATTAATGCGACGAGTACAAATCAAAGGGTCAATTCCCTTGAGGTTCGTAATCGACCATCCAATGGCTCCTTTGTGATCAATGAGAGTATATATGAGAATACTCTCCTGTTCTTGCTCAAGGTGGGAAGAAATCACCACCAGGTATGTCTCGTCTTGACCTAAATAGACGTTGAGGTATAAAATTGATAAAAAGTAGAAAGAAAGTTCTCGAAGAAAATGAAAAACCTATATCATTTTAGTTGTGCGGCGCACAACAGAGAATAGTTGAATAGTGTTTTGTGGCACACAACAGAAGTTGTTGAGGGAGAGTCATTATGCGGCGCACAACCATGAGGGGCGTACAACTCACTGGTGTGCACTACTAATGTGGTCGCACAAAGGGTGTGTTTTCACGTGAGAGAGGTTATAAATACCTCACTATCCTCTATAGATTCATTAAAGCAATACCAGGATAGCAAGAGAGAGATCAGGACTTCAGAAGAATTTAGGTACCCATAGTACCTATAGTGCGGCACACGACCACTGGTCCACACAACCAGTGAAGGTGCACAACCCCTGGTCCGCACGACCAGTGGTCCGCACAACCAGTGAGGGTGTACAACAACTGGTCTACATGACCAGTGGCCTACACAATCAGTGAGGGCACACAATCCCTAGTCCGCACAACCGGTGTCCCGCACAACAACCATGTGTGCATGATGGGTCTATTATGTGTGCACAATGAGGCTAACAGATGGACAATCAGTTCAAGTGATGATTATTCAATTGTGAAGGGATCGAAAGAGACCCTGACTCGGGTTAAAAGTTCAAAGTATCTTCTCAGAAGCATAGAATCAATCAAAATGAATATTATTCCAACATAACAGTATTCCCATATTGAAGATTACGATATGATCTGAAATGTTGCAGAAATTAATATTAAACATTTGATATTTGTATTGGATTACGTAAATATTTTACTTTGGAATCAAAGGAGATAAAGGATGTAAATGAATTCAGAATAAATATATATTGTGACTGTTCTCTTCATTCTTCTTTTGTTAATTATTGAGTAAAATAATTCTCCCAAATTGAATGCATTTATTTCGTGTCGAAATAAAATGGCGACTCCGCTGGGGAATTCCTATTTTACTTGATATTGACTTCAAAATAATATAGAGAATTTTCACAACTGTTTGACGTCGTATAGATGTCAAATTGGTGACTCTCAATGGGAACATCCTCCCTTTCATCTCAAAAGTAAAGTATGATCTTATTTAAGTATTGATTTACATTGTTTTAACAATTTAGGAGAAACCAAAAAAAAATAAAAAATAAAAATACAATCATCCAATGAAAATCACTCCGAACAAGACAATCTTCTATTTCACGTCAACAGGATTTGTTATAGAATACATGGGCAAATAGACCTGGCATTGCAAGGAATCGTCAATGCTAGTTAGACATAAGGAATTTTAAGCAGCCACAGCAGTCGTAACTGCCTCACCATCAGTATAAGAGAATGAGAATGATTGGATCGTCGTTTTACGATCAAAGATCGAGAGCCCAAAACATCCTGGCTGCCAGGATGAACCCATCATTGCAAAAAATCAAGGGGCCAGTGAGACGAAATGCAGCCATAAAGAACCCCGAGCTCGCTCCTCTGGCAATATATCCTAGTAAAACCATTCCTTTGCTAACATCACTTGATTTCCCAGTTTTACCTGCTGTAAGAGCTCAATGGACAAAGAAACAGAAAGGTAAGTCACTAGTGGCAAGCTCGCCAACCCTCGTAACGCCTTAATCAATCGACTGCTATGGCAGTACAGGAAAATTGATTGAAACTCCTCTTTCAATAAGCCCCATGATATCAATATATTCCCATTCCACCCCAACAATAGCTTCATCAGGGAATGGAGAGGCCATCGTATGTATGGCCGAAACAAGTCAAGACCCGCTACCGACTACAGAGGATTGTATGAGTGAGATGGCACAAGCACAAAGAAGGTCGATGGAGGAATGTAGAAATCTTTGGGAGGCCTTAGCAACTCTCGCAGACAATGTAGCTCAAATGATCGCTCCTCCCAAAGGGACATGTGAATGTTGTCTTTTCTTGATATTCAAGGGCTATCTCTATCTGGTTGTATTCCAAATATTCGTCAAGGAAGCAATAGTCAGAATGACCAGCTAGCCTTTCCAAAATTTGATCAATGAAGGGCAAAGTAAAGTGGTCATTTCTTGTGACGATATTCAATTTTTTGTAGTCAATGCACATTTTCCAATCATTAGTGACTCTAGTTGGCACAAGTTCATTATCATCAATGGCTATGATGATGATTCCGAACTTCTTAGGAACCACCTGAGTTGGACTCACCCATTAACTGTCGGATGTACGGTATATGATACCAACATCCAACAACTTAAGTACCTCAACCTTAATGACTTCTTCCATATTTGGATTGAGTCGACGTTGTGGTTGTTAGGAGGTTTTCACATTATCCTCAAGATGAATGCAGTGAGTACAAATCAAAGGGTCAATTTCCCTGAGGTCCGCAATAGACCATCCAAGGGTTCCATTATGCTCAATGAGAGTGGAGATAAGAACACTCTCTTGTTCTTTCTCAAAGTGGGAAGAAATCACCATCGGGTATGTCTCATCTTGACCTAAAAAGACATTTAAGATTAGAGGGCAAAGGTTTTAATTAAGCTTCGACACTTTGAGGATAGACGGTAGAGGCACTACATCAGTTTGAGGTAATTCTTCAAATTGTGACCTCCACCGATAAACTTCAAGTACCGGTGTAACATTAAGCACGACATTCATCTCCCTAATCATGTGATCATCCAAATCAGGGGAGTGGGCCAAGCATGTCTCTAGAGGGTTTGAGTATATAGTCAAAAGTGTTTTATCTTCCACGAAAGAATCCATCAAATTAATGTCTTGGATATCATTAATGTCCCATAACTGTTTGGTCATGTTAGAAAAAATATTGAGCTCCAATGTCATATTTTTGAAAGATAAAATTCATAATTCCATTCCTATAATTAATGATAGCATTTGATATAGCAAGGTATGAGTGACTAAGAATGGCAAGAATTTGGATGCTCATATATAGGATGGGTTGAGTATCCAAGACAATAAAGTCTACTGGATAGTAGAATTTATCAACTTGGGCTAACACATCCTCAATCATCCCTCTCGGTACACAGACTGAGCGATTTATAAGTTGTAATGTGTTCCTTATGAGTTTTGATTCACCTAGACCCAATTATTCGTATATCGAGAAAGGAATTAAATTAACGCTTTCTCCTAAGTCAAGAAGTGCGTGCTCAATCTAGTGATTCCCTATTATACAAGTGATAGTTGGGCTACTAGGATCTTTATATTTTTAGTGGAACATCTTTCTTGAGGATGGCACTCACTTTTTCTATTATATTTTTAAAAAAAATGCTTTGTTCTCTTTTGGTAGTGCATAGATCTTTTAGAAATTTGACATATGAAGGTATTTGTTTCACATCATCCAGTAGAGGAATATTGACCTTCACTTGTAGTATCTCTAGAATATCCTGAGAGTTAGAGAGAGGTTTTGGCATAATCAATCATTGAGGGAATGGTGCAATCGGCTTACTTTGAGGTTCCGATTCTAGCCTATGTGGAGCATTGCTAGGTCTATCATTCTCATCTATTTCTTAGTCCTTTGGCTTTTCAACCCTTACCGGAATAGCTTGGTCAATTTTCTTCGCACTCCTAAGAGTGGTGATAGAATTAGCCTATTCCATCTTATTTGAAGAGCTTGGGTTACTTATTTCACATTGCGGTTTTAGATTAGGGAGAGGTTGGGCTGGAAGCATCCCTTTCTCTCCACTCGCTAAGTGTGAGTCAATCCTTTAAATGGATGATGCAAACATTTCCATTGTTGTTTTGATATCCTAGAATGCTTATAGCATATTCTTGTTGAATATCTCTTCGTTTTGCATGAATTTTTGAATCGTATCCTCTTGAGGTCTCTTTTGATTTACAAATTAAGTAAGGTTAACTTGTGGGTTGGTTGTTTGTCCATTCCTCGAACTGAAATTTCGATGGTTTCTTCAACTGGAATTGTATGAATTTGAGGTGGGTCATCTGTTCACAACCCCAAGTGTAGGGTCACGATGTAGTAATAATCTTGGTAAGACCGAGGTTGAATCCACAGGGACTGAAACTTGTACGTTTCTGAAATTAACTAGAAGTAAAACTAGAAGAAGATGTGAAACTAATTCTGAAGTATTTGAGAGAGTAATTATGAATAGAGTAATTGAAATTAAGAATTTAAAGGTGGGAACTAGGGTGCTAAAGATCCACTTGTAGTTATCAGGGAGCCCTCTTACTTGATTCAAGTAGCACAATTAGAATTGGAGTAATATCCTATCCAATTGGAAAATATATCAATAAAACCAAATCCGAACTTCCATTAACCTAATTCCCAATGAAGGAGAGATATGATAATTGGCAAGGATTCTATCACCAAACCATGCCTATAAGATAATGGAAAACAACAGGATTTACCAATCCCATAATCTCGAAGTAGGAGAATTGTGAAGATTATGAAGGATTCCATCACCCAACCATGCTCAAGGGACGATGGTGAATAACAGGACTTACTAATTTCACAATCTTAAATCAGGAAAAGAAGATTCTGAAAGCTATTGCAGATCTACTGTAATTTGAGTCACAATAAACCATTGAAAACTGCAAGTATTCCTTAAATATCAAATGAGAATCCATGGAGTTTAACATAAACATGAATCAAAACATTAGAACATCCCATTATGCTACAAGCTTCACCTCTTAGCCATATCAAAGAGGTTTAGCCAACCATAGACATGATTAGATCCAAAACTCTAGAAGAAAATATGAAAAGCCAAGGAGAACGAGAAGAAAAATATATAGCGACGGCTCTCCACCCTTGTGCTTTGCTCCTCCAAACCTAGATGATGCCAAGGAACATCATAGGGAGTCCTATTTATAGTTGTGGAACTCAAACTTTCACACCTAGTTGGAAAACTCTAGAAACCACCTCAAATTTACACAATTTGCTAAAATAGACTTCACTCTATGTAATTTTCTAAAATAGTCTTCACTCTACGTAATTTTACTAAATTACCTAGAGTTTCAGAATATGCTTTTTCAGGATGATTTCAGGATTTCTTTTCTTCACTTCAAATCTTTGATTCTCTTCATTCCTCACTTAGTTTTCTTAGATCTTTGGCATGTAAATTCTTTAATCTTGGTCTCCTAAGATCAATCCCTTGCCTTGGTGATTCTTGATCATTAAATCCATGCTTTTAACGCCCTTTTCAATTCAAGCTTGTAAATTCACCTTGCAACATAAATATGAGTAAAATAGAACATTAAGCATTATCATGTTCATAAAACCAAGATATAAATGGGGGTAATATGCAATATTTGACCCTCAACACAATCCCCAACCAGCATTTTGGTAGTCCCGAGTAAAGTATGCGAAAAATATTTCAAGAACCACAGGATAATTTCAATAAGCTCAAAAAATAGTCCAGATAATAGAATTTAAAAATACATCAATGTTGTGCATTACCTTCTCCTAAACTCTAGTACTCAGTAAGTTTCATAATCAAGTTCAAAGCATTAATCCTCCAATTAGAACAATTCTAAACATTAAGTTCCATGGGTGTATAATGAAGTTTAGACTTATTACAATTAAAGGTTCAATTCGTCACTTTCATGATAAAATTGATAATTAAAAGAGAATTCAGGATGACCAAAACCAAAACTGCAACTTGCCTTATAGTTCATCTTTTATGTCACACCCCACTAGACTCAGTGACCAGACTCAGAAGGGACCTGATAGCCGGTTCCGGCTACAACAGCCTCCGTAGTACCCCATTCTCGGCTCTTAACACGGGTTCCGATCCTAAGATCCTACAAGGAGGATTTTCATAACATAAATCTAATTCAATAAGAGCATACCCAAGATCATAACATAGTAATCTCAGAAAGTAACCATAGGAATGCATTGTAAAATCTACTAGAAATTTATACTTCTACAGGTACATAAGGCTCAAACGGAAATACACAAGATAATAAAGAAAAAGAGAGGTCAGCAACGAGTCCTCAGTACGCACCAATCCGATGCTTCACCACTACTACAATGACCTAGGATCTCTTACACACATCAATTGTGCATAAGTTTATAGAAAGCTTAGAGGGCGGTGTAAGTGTGTGACAATGGTGCTAAGAAGAAATAGGAGCATGCAGAGGGAACCATGAATGATACCAATGCCACTAGCCATACCGAGGCTAAGCTATGAATGTAGTAAGTTGTAGCAAGGCTATACAATGCAATATATGAGTATTGTATGCCATACTGAGGCAATGCAATGGAAGGCTTATATAGCCGATGTAAATGCAATGCGTAGCAATGCTAGTCCTCATATCTAATCCACATATCAAGTACAGTTCCACCATAAGGAATCCACTGGGTTCAAGTACATTGCAGGATGACTGCCTCTCTCTAAGACTTGCATAGTCAAATGAGCATAGGAGACCTCACTATCCGCATGTGGACAACCAATCACTAGTAAGGCTCGATGGTAGCAGACCCATTTACGAGCTGGTCAGACTCTGCCTAGTTATGGCCCCCCTAACTTAGGTGGGTTAGACCAAACCTCATCTTAATAGACCTCGTAAATTGGGAGTCGTGGCCTAACAGTATAAGGTACTAAAGCACTCATGATTTCCACTCGATCTCCGCGTTGAGGAGTCTCCTTAGTACCGTGAAGGTTTAGGGGCTTTCACCTAGGGACATCTTATGTGCCCTAAATGCTCAAGTATCATTTCTGGTGTCCACACACGACCATCCACGATATACCTGTGGAAGCTACGACCTTGATGAAGCAACGACGGATATCCACATGCTATGCAATGTCAGATGCATCAATCCCAAGCATCCATTGTGCTCAAGAGGGAAAAACTTCATCCCTCGGGGAGATACCAACATGTCCTACACAATGGCACAACCATGGCCAATCATACCTCAACCAAGCATGCATGTGATGCATATGGGAGTGGGCCATGAAGATGAATAGGGGTGCTAATGAGGTGAATGAGAAGATATACTCTTTACCTAACCAAGCAGGGTCTAGGCACTTAGACAATCCCTCATAAGAAATATATAACCTCTAGTGGGGGGTCCATTTACCAAAGAGGGTTGAATCGATAAGCTCGAAAGCTGAACCATGGAAGAATGCAGACCGAAATCAAAGTTGAACTCCAAAACATCCTCGAGCATCTGCCACTCTCGAACCATCATCTGTTCCTCCAGACCTCATGGCTGACAGCTGAGCGGGTCTGCCACCATGTTCACCTTACCCAGGTGGTACTGAAGGTCGAAGCTATTATCCTTCAACAATTCCATCCATCGCCTTTTTCGCATGCCTAACTCGAACTACAAAAAATAAATACTTCAAGCTCTTATAGTCTGAGAAGAGCTCAAACCTAACCCTATAAAGATAATGCCTCCACACCTTTAGTGTGAAGACAACTGTTGCTAGATCCAGATCATGTGTGGGGTAGTTCAGCTCGTGGACCTTGAGCTGGCGGGAGGCATATGTCACACGCTTCCTATGCTGCATTAGGATAGCACCCAAGCCAACTCTGGAGGCATCGGTAAACACACAAAACCATCACTCCCATCAGGAAGAGTGAGGACAGGAGCATACATGAGATGGTCCTTCAACTCCATAAATGCCTCCTCACAGGCATCGTCCCAAACAAACTCGTCACCCTTCCATGTCAACCGGGTCAGCGGTGTTGTAATATGGGAAGAACCCTCGATAAATTGTCAAAATATCCGGCCAGACTAAGGAAGCTCCGAATCTCGAACACGTTCATGGGCTGATCCCACTGACACACTGCATCAACCTTCTAGGGTTCCATAATGACACCCTCCCTCGTCATGACGTTACAAAGGAACTTCACCTCCTCCTGCCAGAGCTCTCACTTCTCCATCTTCTCATACAGCTGATGGGTACGGAGGGTTTAGAGCACAATCTACAAATGCATCACATGGTCCTCCCGAGTTCTCGAATACACCAGAATATCATCAATAAACACAACCACGAACTAATCGAGGAAGAGTCGGAAGACCTCATTCATCGGCCGCATAAACATGTCAGGTGCATTGGTCAATTTAAACGACATGACCAAAAACTCAAAGTGACAGTAGCGCGTCTAGAATGTTGACTTCGGTATGTCCTCCTCTCAGACCCGAATTTGATGACAATCAGTGAGCAAGTCTATCTTGGAAAAGAACTGAGCACCCTACAACTGGTCAAACATATTATCTATCCTGGGAAGCTAGTATCTGTTCTTAATAGTGACCCTGTTAAGATCGAGGTAATCCACACAGATCCTCAACGAGCCATCCTTCATGAATAATACCGAGGCTCCCCAAGGTGAACTGTTGGGATGAATGAAACTCAACTCCCGAAGCTCATCCAACTGCTCCTACAGTTCCCACAACTCCATCAGTGTCATCCGGTAGGGGACCTTCGAGATAGGCGGGGTACCTGGCAGCAAATCAATCTCAAACTCAATCTACCGATGCGGACAAACTTAAGATCTCCTGGAACACATCCAGGAACTTGCAAACTACTGGAAACTACTCCATACACCCTGCCACAAACTTCTCAACAATATAAGCTAACAAACTGGACAACAGCTCTCCTATGGGCTCGGCAACGAACTAAAACACTGGCAAGCCAGGAATATGAAACACAATTATCCTCATCGCACAATCTAGGATAGTATGGTACTCAGCAAGCCAGCCCATACCTAGGATAACATCAAACTCTGTCATCAAAAATATAAACAAAATAGCAGAAAAGAACATATTGCCAACCAAAACCGGGTAAGAAGGGAAATGATGGTAAAAAATGGCGTACTTCCCTAAGGGAGTCGAAATGGCCAAAGCCTCAGACCCAAAATCTGACAGAATACCGATTGATCAGTAAAACTCCTCAGCCATGAAAGAATGGGAAGCACCATAATCTAACTGAACATGAGTAACACAAGCAGAAATAAGGAGAATACCCTCGATAACTCCACTAGTAGAAGATTGCAGGTCCTGGCCCTGTACCTGCTGCCCGGAATAGAATCTACCCTAAGCTGGAAAAGGAGGCAAGTCTGAAGACCGTGGATCCTGACTCTGCACCTGCTGTGTGATAATATATACGTGGGGGAGGTATATGTCCCCTCAGCTGATGGTGTCTCTATTGCTGCTATGGCCACTGTGGAGGCCTTCCTGGCTGCCTCTACTGCTAAGGAGGAGGCCTAGGAATGGGAGCATGATGTTGTGATCACTGATGCTATTATTGCTGAGGAGGATGGGGCGGGGACAATTGCGGTGGCCTCTATTGCTGCAAGGGAAGAGGGCACTCACGCCTCCGATGCCCTATCTACCTGCATCCATAATGAACGCCAGTAAATGGCCCGGAGGAAGGATCTGTTGGCTGCGCCGATGATGAACCTGCTGACTATGCTGCGGGCTGCCTAAACTTAGATTAGCCCCTCTGCCTCTTCTGACGGTGCTGTCGGGAGTTGCCACAAGGTGCCCTCCTCTTCTGAACTCTGCCGGAACTTTGATCTCGTGACCTCTAGGACATGGCCCAGTCCTCCACATATACTAACACTTTGTGGATGACCTGATCAAACATCGTCAAGCAATGCCCCACCACACGACTGCGGAGAGCGGGACGTAAGTCGTTCTAGAAATGGCGGGCCTTCCTCTTCTTGTCGTCCGCAAGATAGGGAGCGAATCTGGAAGATGCTACAAAATGGGCCTCATACTGAGACACCGTTATATCACCCTGAACTAAGGTATCAAACTTCATAGCTCGCTGATCATGAACATGCTCAAGGAAGAACTTCTAGTCGAAGTGGACCACAAATTCCTCCCAAGTCCATAAAAACTCAGGCCTGACCATATTAGAAACTGATGACCACCAATGATGAGCGTCGCCCTATAGATGGTAGCCAATGGGACTCTCTGCTCACTGGTACACTGAATGGTGTCGAAAATCTTCTCCACCTTAGTGCGCCATAACTCGACTGCTGAAGGATCATGCTCTCTCCTAAACCACAAGGGATTATGCCGCCTAAACTCTCAGAGCAACATGCTCGCTATCATGCTGAGACTGCACAAGGGACACAAGGATAGGTTGACGGGACTAAATGGCATCAATGACGGCCTGCATAATTTGCTGAAAATGCTCAATCCCTATAGGAACTATCAGGAAAATAGGGGTGGCACTAGCCTCTGGTGGAGGAACAGGAGTGACAGGAGCCTCAGAAACTGGAATAGCAGGCTCAGGTGGGGGAACAGGTGCCGTAGGAGGTGGAATCACAACCTCCGAAATAGGGTCCACAACGGGTGGAGCAAGATGTGCTCAGGTCGATCTGGTCGCAGGAGCAGAATGAGAACCACAACAAAACAGCGAGGATGATGGGTGCATAGGGATCAGAATCTTGTAGGCTCAACGAAATGAAAGGAACGTTCCTGGGACACTACTTGTCCTAAGCTCGAGCAGATATGTAATGTTATCCCAAGTCATTCAGAGAAAACTTATTATGCCCTAACACTAACTCCTATCATATCCCACCAGACTTGGTGACCAGACTCACAAGGAACTCGATAACTAGTTCTGGCCGCAACAACCTCCGTAGTACCCTATTCTTGGCTATTGAGGCAGGTTCCGATCCTTAGATCCTATAAGGAGGATTTTAGTAACATAAATCTAATTCAATAATATCATACCCAAGATCATAACATAGTAATCTCAGAAAGTAACCATAGGAACACATTACAAAATCCACTAGAAATTTAAACTTTTACAGGTACATAAGGCTCAAAGGGAAATATATAAGATAATACAGGAAGAGAGGGTCAGCAACTAGTCCTCAGCATGCACCAATCCAATGCTCTACCACTACTGCGACGACCTAGGATCTCCTGCACGCATTAATCGTGTATAAGCTTATAGAAAGCTTAGAGGGCGGTGTAAGTGTGTGACAATGGTGCTAAGAAGAAATAGGAGGATGCAGAGGGAACCATGAATGATACCAATGCCACTAGTCATATCAAGGCTAAGCTATGAATGAGTAAGCCATACCGAGGCTAAGCAATGCAATACATGAGTATTGGACGTTATACTAAGGTGATGCAACAAAAGGCTTATATAGCCAATGCAAATGCAATGAGAAGCAATATCAGTCCTCATATCTAATCCACATATCAAGTACAGTTCCACCATAAGAAATCCACTGGGGTCAAGTACACTACCGGATGACTGCCGCTCTTCAAGACCCGTACAGTCAAACTAGTGTAGGAGACCTCACTACCCGCCTGTGGACAGCCAATCACTAGCGAGGTTCAAAAATAGTAGACCTATTTATGAGCAGATCAGACTCAGCCTAGCTATGCCCCCTTCACTCAAGTAAGTAAGGCCAAACCTCATCTCATCTGACCTCACAATAGTGGGAGTCGCGACCTAACGGTATAAGGTACTCGGGCGCTCATGATTTCCACTCGATCTCAGCGTTAAGGCATCTCCTTGGTACCATGAAGGTTTAGGGGCTTTCACCTAGGGACATCTTATGCACCCCAAATGCTCAAGTATCATTTTCAATTTCCACACACGGCCATCCATGATATACCTTTGGAGGCTATAACCCTGATGAAGCAACGATGAATATCCACATGTTATGCAATGTCAGATGCATGAATCACACAATCACCCATGCATCAATCCTAAGCATCCATCATGCTCAAGAGGGGAAAACTTCATCTCTCAGGGAGATACAAACATGTCCTACATAATGGCACAACCATGGCCAATCATACCTCAACCAAGCATGCATATGATGAGTATGGGAGTGGGCCATGAAGATGAATAGGGGTGCCAATAAGGTGAATGAAAAGATGTACAATCTACCTAACCAAGCAGGGTCTAGGCACTTAGACAATCCCTCATAAGGAATATATAACCTCTAGTGGGGGCCCATTTACCTGGGGTAGCCCAAGAGACTATGTAACACCCTGAAAATCGGGGGTCGTGTATAAACTCAACTCCCGAGTTCCAGACCGTCACTTATGCAACAAAAATGGTTATGATTTAATGTTGTCTGATTTAAAGCATTCACATGAGTAAAAGTATACCAAAACTGCAATTCATACTTCAGATCCAGTGATAAAAGTAAGCGGAAGACTAAACAATATATATATCACTGTATGAAAAACAAAGTAAATCTCATCTGTCTCCAAAGTATGACTACATCTCTGAGCCTCATATACATACAAATGAACAAAAATAAAATGTTCAAAATAGTCCCACTGAAACCCCATCGATCCAGGTCGCCTACAGGAAGCCGTCGTGATACTGCATATACGAGAACTCATCCTGGTCCTCGTCGATCTCCGGCTCCACCTCCTGGATCTCGGCCTCACCTGCATCTACAACAGGGTCTGGTGGGTGTTGCAAACACCATCCCGTAACGTGGGAATGAGTGATCAACTCAGTGGAATCATAGAGCAAGGATTAGCATATTCATAATTCAATCATGCGATAATAGTAAAGCAGTAAATCAGACAATCCTAATACTGTTGTTAATGCAAGATGACATGACGTGATGTATGCCCTCACCGACGATCACCCTCATGCGGCAACATCTTACGACCGCGGCATGCCACACTCCCTAGAGTGCTCCACATCTTCCAGGCACATGAAATGCTATGGTGATATGAATTCCAAGTTGTTATTAGTCCATTCAAACAGCAGGATTGGGAAACTAAGGTACTTCCCTTGTATCAATCCCAACACAGATCCTGTCTAGGGTCGTCACTCCTAGTAATCTCATACGATGTATATTTCGTAGGTCACTGCAAGGGCTGTCAGGGCTGTTGCTCGCACTCGTTGCACCGCTCCCCCATCACCTTATCAATACAGGCCTACCGTACTCTACTGCAACGGAAGGGTCGTCGCCTCCCGGGGACTCAGAATACGCTCGCGGTCACTACAAAGGGCTCGTCGCCTGATCAGTGTAGGCCGACAGCTAGAATATAGTGTCCCATACCACCATAATCTACTCACGAGTCTAGGTGCTCACTGGTCACTACGGGGAGGTTTGTGGCCCCAGTGTAGGCCGACAGCTCGACCACGGTGTCCCATACCACCATGCCCGGCTCATGAGTCTTCGTGGATCAAGGTACCATGGTTAACAGGGTTTACAATGGTAAGTTCAGTACCTTAGGTTCAAGCAGTTATGACACATACAAGGTGAACATACATTGGCCAGTCGGGTTACTTGACGGGCTCGACTAGCGCGATCGCATCTCAAGTCGAACGACATGAAGTGCGTAAAACACTTCGCGTGGCCTAACCACTGCCGCCAACTCCAAACACGAATCACGTTCATCGACGCGTCGTTCGTGGATATGACTAGTCAGTCACGAATTCGCTCGGTTACCGACTGCCTGGACTAAGTCTAGTCTCACACATCTATGGAATCACATTAGTAATATATGTAAAGGTGTTGGAATTTAAATACAATCATGTGAGCATGTTAACACATGTTATAACATTCAACTTAAGCAAATCTTCAAACACATACATTCCATGCATGTAATGGAATCATGCATATGGTCAACATGTAGGAAATCATTTAGGTCAGCATATTAATCAAGAAATCGATCTCAAACTACTACATAACATCATTTAATTCAATACATACTAATACAAGCATTTATACAAACACATACACTACACACTTAAGTCTACATATAGTATGTCGACCCAAAGTGTGCAACTAGGCGAATCTCTTCGCCGAACTCATTATGCAAGCATTCCTAACTCCCTAATGCGACAACAAACCATGTCAATCACGTCAGCGAAATATGAATGTAGACCGCACTTCCTACAAATGACTAAAATGCCCTAAATCTCATATTCTTCGTTAATTTACGAAACAGGAAACGGAGAGCATGTTGTACATGTCAAACGGCGCTGCCGTCGATAATCTACTATTAAACGACATTGAAAGCGTTGTAAATCATCAATCAAAGCGTCTAAAATCCTCACCTAGTCTCTTACGGATGCGGGATTTTGAACGGAGCGTGTATGCTTTGTCTACGGCAGTAGGAGGACCTGATTTATGAAATACGTTAGCTAACACGCTACGAATCCAAGTAATCCCTAAATCAGTAACTTTTAGGGTCGTTTCATACCTGAAAAAGTGGACAAAATCACCGTCCAGGTGATTGGGAAGAGTTGCTGAAACAGCAGCTATCGGTGGCTCGGAAGCGGGAAAAATCCCTTCCAATCTCTCTCTCAAACTCTCTCTCTTTTTCTCTAGGGTTTGGAATTTTCGGATGGGAGAGAGAAATGAGGGTTTCAACCCCTTTTATAAGCTTAAAAACGCCGAAAATAGGCTCCGGAACGAAGTTTACTTGGTGCCTATCCATTTCGGGGTTGTTTCGGTCCAAAAGTTGCTTTCTGGTGGTCCCCTGGTCGATTGCGATCGGACTTAAGCTCATGCATACCAGATGTAGCACGTATTAAGTTTTCAGTCTGGCAGGGTTCGCAGATCGCACGTGGCGGACCAGTTTCAGTTCAGCGATCACCGCACGTAGATCAGGGCTGAAAGTCTCATGATAATAAATAGAAATTTTTCCTGATCCGAGGGTGTAATCTGGATGAATTCTGACGGTCAGAACGCTTAATACTGACGCATCAAGTCGTGTGCCAGATTTGAATTTGAAATTCCAAATCTGTCCCTATTCGCGGTCTCTTCAGTCCGGGTTCAACGAAATAGTCTGTGATTATCGGTTTGACTTGATTTTCGAGATGATTGTCAAGTCCAGTTGGAAGGTTCTAACGGTCTAAGATGGGAGGTATCGGACCTTCGACGCGCGGTCTAACTCCAATATAAAAATTCAAAGTGGTCCAGAGAACAAACCTGCTTAGAGTTTGATCCGAGGTTATAGAGTATTGTAGAGTTGTTTGTTCTACTCAATTTGGGTCTTGTAGAACGTATTTAAAGTGATCAGGGACTATTTCCCAGCTACTCTAGCATTGCGCTAGCTAACTTACGCTTAATTTCCATGGAAATTAATTTTACGCGATTTCGGGTCGAGTTGGTACTCGAGCCCAAGTACGGATTTTTCACGGGCGTTACAGACTAAGGATACATGATTACGACCTAAATAATATAGAGATGGGCCTAGCAAGAGACTAAGGTGGGCATTGAACCACACTTAAGAGGGGTCTATAATGGGGTCATTCAACCAGCATTTCCCTAAGGCATCCAACCATAACCATATAGCTATGAGGCTTAAGGCCCACATCCGAACCACATACACAAGTCCGGAAAAAGACATGAAAAGGGCCAATACTACCATCAACAATCATGGGCCCAAAGAAGGAAATCAAGGCCCAAGGCCCAAGTCCCATTGGCCACAGGACCCATACATTTAGTTAAACTTAATGGGCAGCCCTTGAGCACAAAAACATGGCCCAAAAATAAGTCTAAGTCGGGTGAAATGGGCCCCACTACATTAGCCCTATAACTAGTAATTTAAGTGGAAAACTAAGGGCCCAATACCACCCTTATCTTAGCCCATAAGTCCATTAAAATGGTGGAAGTCAAACCAACATATGGTTGGGCCAAGCTGGGACGTTCCATCCCACTCTAGGCCCACTAGGAAGTCCCAAAATCTGGTCTATACTTGGGTCCACAAAAGACCATCAAAAGGTAGCCCAACTATGCATTAATTAAGCCTAAGAAAATCCTAGATATAAGTGTGCATCATATACCCTAGATTTCTCAATATGGTGGGCTCTACATCTAATGCAATTTCAGTGAAAACAATGTTCATTTGGGGACCTTGCTGGATTTTTAGCCCACCCAACTACTTGGGCTTGAAGAAGCCGAGAAACTTGTTACAATATGTGGAAATCATTATTATAAGGGCTAACAATATTTACAGGAGGCCCCACCAGATGAAGAAAAAGGGGTGGCACACAAAACAGGTGGGCCTATTATTGAACTGTAGGCCCAGTAGCAGCCCAAAGGCCTAGACGGCCTAGGCCACATACATTCAACAAGGTGGGCTCCACACGTCCCTATGATGGGCCCCACAGGGGGCGTCCACCTAGGGTGGACCCAACCTCCACATAGGCCACCCAAAAATGGGGGATGGCATGGACAAAACATACATCATGGTGGACCAACACGCTGGATAGCTAACCATGCTGGACGTCCAGTAAGGCTTACTAGTCCAGCTGGTTAGCCCCATAATCATGGCCCAATGTGCCTCCAGATACATCAGAGGTGGTCCCAAAAATCATGCACAAGTCCAGTGGGTTGGGGGCAAAAATTTGTTGTAAATATAAAGAGGACATCAAGGTGTGAAAGAAATTTCTGCAATACATGTTACTGTCCTAAATTTAGGCACTCCATTGGAGTGGGTCCAGGGCCTCTAAAATTTTAAAAATTGAGGTCCAAGGTCCCTCATCATGTATAAAATAAGAGGGAGTTCATAAAGGTGGCCCACCTATGCCAGAAAATTTAGGAATTAAGGTTTTCATGAGGCAATGTTGCTGGACAGCATAGCAGAAACTCTGATAGTCTAACCATGTTGGCCCACCCTTTTGGAGGCTCAAATGAGGTCAGTTGAGGCTGAAATTTAGCAAGCTTATAGGTGGGTTCCACACCTTCAAGAACAGAATTACATGGGACCAAACACCTGACTAAATGTCCAAAACTCTGGCCTCAAGATGACCCAAAAATCTTTTCAGACAGTTCTGGACAACAACATATAACTGAAAATAAAAAAATATCAACACTATTCAAAAGGGGATTTAATCCAAGAAAATCATGGTATGGACCACCCCAATGGGCCCCACAAACATTCAGACACTTCCCATTACAAAATACCTTCGCATGTGCCCCTTATAGGTGGATTAGGGGGTTTCAACATCCAAGGGTAGACTGTCATGGACATCCACCCTCCATGGAGGGTCTGGATATTTTTGGTCCATAAGGTGAGCCACACACTCATTATCAAAAGGTTATCAACAAATGAAAATAAGGATTCGGCCATAATGGAAGGGTCTCCGCCACATTGAGGCCCTTCCCCTCATCACACAAACATGCACAGTCCATTATAGAAAAACATGTAAGGATCTACATGGCCAAAGGCTTTCTACTTAGGATTTATGGTGGAGATGCAATCTCCACCAAGGATCAAGGGTCTAAATGACCTAAAGATCCCTAATCAAAGGAAGAAAAGGCCATAAAGGTGTCCATGGAGAATAGCCTCTTGCATGGAACATGTATGCAATGTAGGATTGGTTATAAGCCACATCCATGGAGTCTTGCGGGCCACCACCATCATTTGATGGGCCCCACAAGCTCTAACATGGAAGAAAGATCAAGAACAACTAAGAGACTAAAGAATCTGAAGTTGTAAAATACATGCACGCCCACCTACGGATCAAGCTTCAAAACTGCACCACCTTGATCTAGAAGCTCCAATGAAGATGATTCTAAGGGTGAGATGAGTTAGGAAGGGTTAGATTGGAGGGTATTTGGGAGAGAAGGTGTTGGAGGATATGGAGGGGTGGGACGTCCTTGCTCTCTAGCAAGGGAGAGAATGAAAAGAAAAGGAGAGAAATAAGAGGGAAAGAGAGAGTTAGGAAGGTTATGAAAGTAATCATTTCTCTCTCTACAAGAGGCTCCTAGGTTAGAGAAATACAATCATGAGGGCTAGGGAGATACAGCTAAAGCTCATAGGGTTATAGGCTCTAGCTATAGGATTTCTAAAAACCTACACCTATGCATGACATCACCCATCACATGGGAAATGTGTGGAGCAAGTGTGGGGTCCACCAACCACACATCAATGGTCCATATCGAGCACGGCCCATAACTTGTGATGTACACGTCGGATTTACGCACAGGACGCAGTGCCGATGCTGACTCAATGACATAGGTTTTGGGTCGATCCGAGTTGGGTCGATGTGACCAAACTTAAGGATGACCGTAAACACTATCCGTAGGTTGCGAGTTGTCAGGATTCGACCGGTAGGACCACGAGACCTAAAGGAATGACATGCACATACGGGTTAGGGTCTTACATTTTTTCCCCTCTTTTATTCCTCCAGCTTTTGATTTTTCTATCGATGGCTTTCACGCTATGTCAATATTTTTAAAGATCTTTATTAGGTAGCCCTTTTTTACAAAAACTAGTTTTTTAGCTAGGTATTTTCTTTTTCTTTCTTCTTAATTTTCTCATTGAACATGATGGACAAATTCTCTAGGTTGGTTCCTTCCATGCTTAATAATCATTAAGCGAACAATTCAATATCAAACTGACACTTTAATATGTAAGCTAGACGTGACATGTGAAATCATGATTCAATCAATGTTTAAAACTTTTAATCAAGGATCAATAACTTAACTTAATTTTGAGATCTCCCAAGTGATTAAAATCCAAGAGACAAGGCATCAACATTAATTATCTTGTAATTCTAATTCATGAATTAACTTCATGATCACTTAAATTTGCAGAAATTTCAAAAAAATTTTTCAAGTTTTCACAACTTCGCCCAAAGACTAAGAAAACAACTGCTTAGTGTGCCTAATCCACACCCCCAACATAAAATCTACGTTGTCCTTAATGTAAAAGAGATAAGTATTCAATTTAAATGAGGCAACGAAAGGAAAAGGGAAGTGGTGGAAAGGTAATACCCAAAGAAGGAAATTTATGGTTTTTTTTTTTAAAAAAAATATCTCAATGTGAAGATGGGTTAGAACAAGAATTAAACCTTGCTTCTTAAACAACAAAAAGAAAACTATCATAAATGACGAAAAGTAAACTGTCCTAAACGGCGACAAGCAAACTATGCTAATCCTAAATTCTTTTAAAGCAATAAACCTTACTACAAAAATAGAGGAAAGCTACTTAGTCATGCTACAAGGTTCCTCCTCCGGCCAGTATCTTGATAAATTTCTCAGTAGGTTTCATAACAAAATCATCCAAAAGGCCTTTTTGTAATAGGCTTGGATGCCCTAGAGCATGATTTTCTAGATAAATTTGTAGACCTCAGCATAAAGTTTCCTTTTAATCTCCTGAGGTGTCCAAAGTATATATGATTCACTTGAGATAGAGAAAGTTTTAGAGTTAGTGCAAAATGGTGAATCAGAGGCTATAAGTATATAAAATTATGAGAAATTCTTAGTAGGTGATGTAGTCTCAACATATTCCAAAGTTTCAATCTTTGATTCAACTTTCAGCTCCTCCTCTCTTAATGGTAAACATTCAAGATCTGTGGAAGTAGGGACTTCAAAATTAGGGTTCTCTCAGTCAGTAATAACCACTGAGGTATTGTTTTGCAAGGCATCCATTATTTCTTTTATCACGGGATCATTTGAATCTGAAAAATATGTCAAGCGATCTTTCAAACAATTGAGATAGTCAGTTAAGAGAGGCTCATTTTCCACATTGAGGTCTGTGATGATATGCCTAATGATTCCTTCATCTTCTCTTAGAATAGAGGGAAACATGATCTCTTGCTCTTCGCCTTATTAAGAGTTAATCGTCACCAGATACATCTCGCCCTGCCCTACATAGAAAGATTATGGATTAGTATGCATATTGATGTGAAGATTCTGTTCATTGCTACTACACAGTAGAGGCACTATATCGTCAAGGGTTGATAACTCAGATGATGGCCTTAACTGGGTGGTTTCAAATTTCAGAGTCATATCAAGCAACTCATTCGTCTCCTTAATCATATCATAATCTAAATTAGAGGAGTGGTCTACACATGCCTCAAAAGAATTGGAAGGTTCGATTAGAAGAGGCTCAACCTACACATTTAAATCAGGCGTATCAGATGAGTGGAGTAGATCATTATGGTCAACAACTTCTTGTACCTCGTGATCACTTTTCTGAACCATAATTGAAATCGATTCTAGTGAATCTTGGGTTGTAAAATCATGATTCTCATCTTGATACTTATCATCTTCCAATTTAGTACAATTCACAAGTGAGATGAGATCACTTTCCTCACACTATTTTTCTAGGTTGAATTGAAGCTTGAATAAACTAGCCTTTTTGTAACACCCTGAAAATCGGGGGTCGTGTATAAACTCAACTCCCGAGTTCCAGACCGTCACTTATGCAACAAAAATGGTTATGATTCAATGTTGTCTGATTTAAAGCATTCACATGAGTAAAAGTATACCAAAACTGCAATTCATACTTCAGATCCAGTGATAAAAGCAAGCGGAAGACTAAACAATGTATATAACACTGTATGGAAAAGCAAAGTAATCTCATCTGTCTCCAAAGTATGACTACATCTCTGAGTCTCATATACAAATACATAAACAAAAGAATAATGTTCAAAAAAAAGTCCCACTAATGTCCCCTCGATCCAGGTCGCCTACGGGAAGCCGTCGTGATACTGCATATACGAGAACTCATCCTGGTCCTCGTCGATCTCTGGCTCCACCTCCTGGATCTCGGCCTCACCTGCATCTACAACAGGGTCTGGTGGGTGTTGCAAACACCATCCCGTAATGTGGGAATGAGTGATCAACTCAGTGGAATCATAGAGCAAAGATTAGCATGTTCACAATTCAATCACGCGATAATAGTAAAGCAGTAAATCAGACAATCCTAATACTGTTGTTAATGCAAGATGATATGACGTGATGTATGCCCTCACCGACGATCACCCTCATGCGGCAACATCTTACGACCGCGGCATGCCACACTCCCTAGAGTGCTCCACATCTTCCAGGCACATGCAATGCTATAGTGATATGATTTCCAAGTTGTTATTAGTCCATTCAAACAGCAGGATTGGGAAACTAAGGTACTTCCCTTGTATCAATCCCAACACAGATCCTGTCTAGGGTCGTCACTCCTAGTAATCTCATACGAGGTATATTTCGTAGGTCACTGCAAGGGCTGCCAGGGCTGTTGCTCGCACTCGTTGCACCGCTCCCCCATCACCTTATCAATACAGGCCTATCGTACTCTACTGCAACGGAAGGGTCGTCGCCTCCCGTGGGCTCAGAATACGCTCGCGGTCATTACAAAGGGCTCGTCGCCTGATCAGTGTAGGCCGACAGCTAGAATATAGTGTCCCATACCACCATAATCTGCTCACGAGTTTAGGTGCTCACTGGTCACTACGGGGAGGTTTGTGGCCCCAGCGTAGGCCGACAGCTCGACCACGGTGTCCCATACCACCATGCCCGGCTCATGAGTCTTCATGGATCAAGGTACCATGGTTAACAGGGTTTACAATGGTAAGTTCAGTACCCTAGGTTCAAGCAGTTATGACTCATACAAGGTGAACATACATCGGCCAGTCGGGTTACTTGACGGGCTCGACTAGCGCGATCGCATCTCGAGTCGAACGACATGAAGTGCGTAAAACACTTCGCGTGGCCTAACCACTGCCGCCAACTCTAAACACGAATCACGTTCATCGACGCGTCGTTTGTGGCTATGACCAGTCAGCCACGAATTCACTCGGTTACCGACTGCCTGGACTAAGTCTAGTCCCACACATCTATGGAATCACATTAGCACTAGATGCAAAGGTATAGGAATTGAAATACATCATGTGAGCATGTTAACACATGTTATAACATTCAACTTAAGCAAATCTTCAAGGCATACTTTCCAAGCATGTAATGTAATCATGCATAAGGCCAACATGTAGGAAATCATTTAGGTCAGCATGTTAATCAAGAAATCAATCTCAAACTACTACATAACATCATTTAATTCAATACATACTAATACAAGCATTTATACAAACACATACACTACACACTTAAGTCTACATATAGTATGTCGACCCAAAGTGCGCAACTAGGCGAATCTCTTCGCCAAACTGATTATGCGAGCATTCCTAACTCCCTAATGCGACAACAAACCATGTCAATCACGTCAGCAAAATATGCATGTAGACCGTACTTCCTACAAATGACTAAAATGCCCTAAATCTCATATTCTTCATTAATTTACAAAACAGGAAACAGAGAGCATGTTGTACATGTCAAACGGCGATGCCGTCGATAATCTACTATTAAACGACATTGAAAGCGTTGTAAACCATCAATCAAAGCGTCTAAAATTCTCACCTAGTCTCTTACGGTTGCGGGATTTTGAACGGAGCGTGTACGCTTCGTCTACGGCAGTAAGAGAACCTGATTTATGGAATACGTTAGCTAACATGCTACGAATCTAGGTAAGCCCTAAATCAGCAAGTTCTAGGGTTATTTTATACCTGAAAAAGTGGAGATATCACCAGCCAGGTGATTGGGAAGAAGTGCTAAAGCACTAGCAGTTGGTGGCTCGGAAGCGGGAAAAATCCCTTCTTCTCTTTCTCTCAAACTCTCTCTCCTTTTCCTAGGGTTTGCAATTTTCGGATGGGAGAGAGAAATGAGGGTTTCAACCCCTTTTATAAGCTTAAAAACGCCGAAAATAGGCTCCGGAACGAAGTTTACTTGGTGCCTATCCATTTCGGGGCTGTTTCGGTCCAAAAGCTGCTTTCTGGTGGTCCCCTGGTCGATTGCGATCGGACTTAAGCTCATGCGTACCAGATGTAGCTCGTATTAAGTTTTCAGTCTGGCAGGGTTCGCAGATCGCACGTGGCGGACCAGTTTCAGTTCAGCGGTCACCGCACGTAGATCAGGGCTGAAAGTCTCATGATAATAAATAGAAATTTTTCCTGATCCGAGGGTGTAATCTGGATGAATTCTGACGGTCAGAATGCTTAATACTGATGCGTCAAGTCGTGTGCCAGATTTGAATTTGAAATTCCAATTCTGTCCCTATTCGCGGTCGCTTCAGTCCGGGTTCAACGAAATAGTCTGTGATTATCGGTTTGACTTGATTTTCGAGATGAGTGTCAAGTCCAGCTGGGCGGTTCTAACGGTCTAAGATAGGAGGTATCGGACCTTCGACGCGCGGTCTAAATCCAATACAAAATTTCAATGTGGTCCAGAGGACAAACCCGCTTAGAGTTTGATCCGAGGTTATAGAGTATTGTAGAGTTGTTTGTTCTACTCGATTTGGGTCTTGTAGAACGTATTTAAAGTGATCAGGGACTATTTTCCAGCTACTCTAGCGTTGCGCTAGCTAACTTACGCTTAATTTCCATGGAAATTATTTCTACGCGATTTCGGGTCGAGTTGGTACTCGAGCCCAAGTACGGATTTTTCACGGGCGTTACAATCTACCCCCCTTAACAAATAATTTCGTCCTCAAAATTTGTACCTGTTCGTACTCCTCGAGAAGCTGTGGGTAGTTCTTTCTGATCTCAGTTTCTGTCTCCCAAGTAGCCTCCTCCTCAGAATGATGCGTCCATAGTACCTTCACAGGGGGAATCACCTTGCTACGCAGTACCTGCTCCTTCCTGTCTAAGATGCGTGTCGGTCGCAGGATATAAGTAACATCCTCTCCTAACTACACCTGCTCCCATCTGATGATATGGGAAGGATCAGCAACGTACTTCTTCAGCATAGAAACATGAAATACGTTGTGGACGCTCGCGAGGGGCGTGGGTAAAGCCAATCGGTAAGCCACCGCTCCCACACGATCGAGGATCTGGAATGGACCAATGAATCGCGGTGCCAGCTTCCCCTTCTTCCCGAACCGAAGGACTCCCTTCATAGGGGAAACTCGCAAAAACACGTGATCCCCAACTGTGAACTCTAGTGGCCTCCATCTCGTATCGGCGTAGCTCTTGTCTGCTCTGCGCTGTAAGAAGCCGACGTCGAATAATATCGATCTTCTCTGACGTCTCCTGCACCAACTCTGGGCCAATCAAGCTACGCTCACCGACCTCTAACCAGCAATGCGGTGCGCGATAAGGTCGCCCATACAGCGCCTCATAAGGTGTCATACTGATACTCGCCTGGAAGCTATTGTTGTACGCAAACTCCGCATATGCAAGACAGTCATCCCAACTGTCCTTGAAGTCCAATGCGCAAGCTCGCAACATGTCCTCCAGGATCTGGTTCACTCGCTCCGTCTGTCCGTCTGTCTGTGGGTGGAAGGCAGTACTGAACTTTAACTTCACACCCATAGCCTCCTGAATGCGAGTCCAGAAAATAGAAGTGAACCGCATGTCTCTGTCCGACACGATCTCCAACGGAACTCCATGCAGACGCATAATCTCTCGGATGTACAATCTAGCCAGCTCGTCTGCAGAGTTCGTAACTCTGATCGGTAGGAAGTGCGCCGACTTCGTCAATCGGTCGACGATCACCCAAATGGAATCATGTCCCTTCCTCGTCTTCGACAACCCAGAAATGAAGTCCATGGAAATGAAATCCCACTTCCACTCTGCAATCGGCATAGGCTGCAAAAGTCCAGGTGGTCGGCGATGCTCTGCCTTCACCTGCTGACAAGTGAGACAACGGGACACGAACTCAGCTATGTGGGTCTTCATACCTTCCCACCAATACGTCCTCTTCACGTCACGATACATCTTCGTACTGCCTGGATGCATCACGAGTCTAGTAGAATGCGCAGCCTCGAGAATCTCTCGTCTCAAGTCAGGGACATCTGGGACGCATAGGCGGCCACGGTAACGTAAGCCCCCATCCATGCCAACTCGCCAGTCGGCGTCAGCATCATCACTGGCCTGCTCTCGAAGCTCAGTAAGATGCGCATCGTCCCTCTGCGCCTCGATGACTCGGTCATCGATCTGAGATCGCACCTGTACATGTACGATGAACTCAAATGGCTCCTCTATGGTGAGTTTCTGTTCAAAGTCTCGCAAAAACTCAACCATATCCCACTCGGCAACCATCTGTAACACCCCGAATTTTTTCCAACCTGGGATTAGACGTCCTTAGGCAATGAGTCTATCCTAACACTTGATTAACTTCTCAAAACTCAATCCAAAAGTCTCAAATCCCTATTTCCTTCGAAAATCTCACCTTTTACTACTTTATCCTTCAAAATTTTCTAAGAGCTCTCACATTAGACACAAATCTTAAAGTTTAGGTGATGTTGATCAATACTTAAGCTAAAAAGTACTATGAATAGTAAATAAATAAATGAAAAGGGTTTTTAGCCATTAACCTTTTGAAGTCTCACTAAATAAGTAGACTAATTGGATAGATCAGCTTCTCCTACCCCAAAATCATATATTGCATGTCAAATAACTCATCCCAGGTTCTAAAATACACCCATTTCAAATATCAGACGGAAAAACCACCCCAAACAGGTCAGTGGTCGGCGATGCCATCGCCGGTTTGGCGATGCATCGCCGAACTCGTCCGTACAGCGAGTTTCTGCATCCTTTTTTCTGCACGTTTCTTCGGAATTTGAAAACTCATATCTCCTTCGTTATAACTCCGATTTAGGTGATTCAAAAACAAGATTGAAGCTAAATGAGTCTAGTTTTATATAAAAATATGTGAAAAATATAATAAAATATTTAATATAGTTTAAAGCAGGTCATTGTGAGCAACTATCCGATAATCACTTGTTGGACAGCTGCTGCTTCTGGAATTTTTAGAATTTTTTTACAACTCAAAATCTTATGAAATTTTGAGGAGTTAGGGTAAACTTGATGATAAAATCCTAAAAAAATAATAAAAATAATATGATACCTAGAAGTTCCCAAAATGGGGGATATAATGGCCCTAGGACCGTATTCTGCCATAATTAGGGTAGAATTTGGTTGAGTACCAAACTGAACACTCAGTAGAATTAACTTAGACCACTTTAAATACGTTCTACAAGACTGAAAGCGAGTGGAACCAATGACCCTATAACTCTCTATAACCTCAGATCAAACTCTAAGCCGGTTTGTTCTCTGGACCACTTTGAAATTTTGTATTGGATCTAGACCGCGCGTCGAAAGTCCGATACCTCCTATCTTAGACCGTTAGAACCGTCTAGCTGGACTTGACACTCATTTCGAAAACCAAGTCAAACCGATAATCACAGGCCATTTCATTGAGCCCGGACCGAAGAGAGTGCGAATAGGGACAGAATTGGAATTTCAAATTCAAATCTGGCACACGACTTGACACGTCAGTATTAAGCGTTCTGACCATCAGAATTCATCCAGATTACACCCTCAGATCAGGAAAAATTTCTATTTATTATTATGAGACTTCCATCCCTGATCTACGTGCGGTGACCGCTGAACTGAGACTGGTCCGCCACGTGCGATCTGCGAACCCTGCCGGACTGAAAACTTAATGCGCGCTAGATCTGGTACGCATGAGCTTAAGTCCGATCGCATTCGACCAGGGGACCACCAGAAAGCATCTTTTGGACCGAAACAACCCCGATTTGGTTACCCCTCAAGTGAAACTTGTTCCCGAGCCTATTTCGGGCAAGTTTGGTCTTATAAAAGGGCTTGAAACCCTCACTCCTCTCTCCCATCCGAATTTGCAAAAACCCTAGATTGGGAGAGAGAAAAGGTGAGAGTTTGTGAGAGAAGGTGGGAGAGATCTTCCTGCCACCTGTTGCTGCTGGTATACGTGCTTAGGCAACGCACTCCGATCGCTTTCCCGGCGATTCCTCCGCGTTTTCAGGTAAGAAAAACCCTAGAAAGTTGCTGATTTGATGTTTCTTCCGTTCCATAGCTTGATAGTTAGTAAATCTCGTAAGACAGGTTCTCTTATCGCTGTAGACGAAGCGTATACGCTCCGTTCGAATTTCAACATCCATAAGAGACAAGGTGCGGATTTTAGACGCTTTGATTGACTATTTTCAAAGCTTTCAATGTCGTTTAATAGTAGATTCTTGACGGCAACGCCGTTTGACATGTACAACATGCTGTCCGTTTCCTGTTTCGTAAACTAACGAAGAATATGAGATTTAGGGCATTTTAGTCATTTGTAGGAAGTACTGTTTTCATGCATATTTTGCTGATGTGATTGACATGGTTTATTGTCGCATTAGAATGTTAGAAATGCGTGCATAATTAGTTGGGCGAAGAGATTCGCCTAAATGCGCATTTCGGGTCGACATACTATATGTAGACTTAAGTGTGTAGTGTATGTGTTTGTATAAATGCTTGTATTAGTATGTATTGAATTAAATGGTGTTATGAATTAGTTTGAGATTGATTTCTCAATTAATATGCTGGTGTGAATGGTTTCCTACATGTTAGCCATAAGCATGATTTCATGATATGAATGAAATGCATGTGCTTGACGATTCGCTTAAGCTGTATGTTATAACATGTGCTTGATGATTTCCTTATGAGTTACTTTGAGATTGAATTCTCAATTAATATGTTGATGGAGAGGATTTCCTATATGTCGGCGACACGCTTAATTTCATTATATGTGTGAAAGACATGTGTACGATGATTTGCTTAAGTTGTATATAATAACATGTGTTAATATGCTCTCATGGTTGTATTTCATTTCCATTACCCTTACACAACTGCTGATGTGATTCTATGATTGTTTGGGACTATGCCTAGTCCAGGCAGTCGGTAACCGAGCGAATTCGTGGTTAGCTTATCTTCGCCACGAACGACGCGTCGATGAACGCGAGTCGTGTTTGGAGTTGACGGCAGTGGTTAGGCCACGCGAAGTGTTTTACGCACTTCATGTCGTTCGACTTGAGATGCGATCGCGCTAGTCGAGCCCATCAAGTAACCCGACTGGCCGATGTATGTTCACCTTGTATGAGTCATAACTGCTTGAACCTAGGGTACTGAACTTACCATTGTAAACCCTGTTAACCATGGTACCTTGATCCATAAAGACTCATGAGCCGGGCATGGTGGTATGGGACACCGTGGTCGAGCTGTCGGCCTACGCTGGGGCCATAAACCTCCCCGTAGTGACCAGTGAGCACCTAGTCTCGTGAGCAGATTATGGTGGTATGGGACACTATATTCTAGCTGTCGGCCTACACTGATCAGGCGACGAGCCCTTTGTAGTGACCGCGAGCGTATTCTGAATCCACGGGAGGCGACGACCCTTCCGTTGCAGTAGAGTACGGTAGGCCTGTATTGATAAGGTGATAGGGGAGCGGAGCAACGAGTGCGTGCAACAGCCCTGGCAGCCCTTGCAGCGACCTACGAAATATACATCGTATGAGATTACTAGGAGTGACGACCCTAGACAGGATCTGTGTTGGGATTGATACAAGGGAAGTACCTTAGTTTCCCAATCCTGCTGTTTGAATGGACTAATAACAACTTGGAAATCATATCACCATAGCATTGCATGTGCCTGGAAGATGTGGAGCACTCTAGGGAGTATGGCATGCCGCGGTCGTAAGATGTTGCCGCATGAGGGTGATCGTCGGTGAGGGCATACATCACGTCATGTTATCTTGCATTAACAACAGTATTAGGAATGTTTGAATTACTGCTTTACTATTATCGCGTGATTGATTTGATAACATGTTAATCTTTGCTCTATTATTCCACTGAGTTAGCTACTCACTCCCACGTTACGGGACGGTGTTCCTGGACACCCACCAGACCTTTTTGTGATTGCAGATGATGGCGTGGCCTGTGAGGCGGAGCCGGACTTGATGGTGTTGATGATGAGGAGGATCCCTCCTTTATGTGTATTCTGATCGACGGGATTACAGGGAGGTTGATTAGATGCCTTGACACTTGTCATTTTATATTTTTAGAGCACTCATGTATATTCTTTTGTTTACTTTTGAAGTATACATGTATGTATATAACCTGGTAACATGTTCACACTCTAGAGACATACAACAGATTATATATGTTATACATACTATCATAGTCTTCCGCTTGTAAATTTAACTGTCTCTGGAGCGTGATATGCTGTTTTAGCTTAATCTCACTCATGTTTAATACATTATCACAGACAACATTCAATCATACATATCTATGCTGCATAAATAACATTTTGGAACTCGGGAGTTGGGTTTTTGCTCGACCCCTCGATTTTCGGGATGTGACACCATCAGCGGAGCCGCAAACTCTATCGCCTTCTTGCGGCTCAACGTATCAGCCACAAGGTTCGCCTTCCCAGGATGGTAAGAGACTTCAAACTTGAAGTCCTTCAACGTCTCCATCCATCGTCGCTGCCTCATATTCAAGTCTCGCCGCGTGAATATGTACTTGAGGCTCTTGTGGTCGCAAAAGAGCTCGAACTCCTCTCCGTAGAGGTAATGTCTCCAGAGTCTCAGTGCGAATATAACGGCTGCCAACTCTAGGTCGTGTGTAGGGTAATTCTCCTCGTGCTTCCTTAATTGTCTCGAGGCATGCGAAATTATCCTGTCCCTCTGCATAAGGACACAACCCAAACCAACGCTAGACGCGTCAGTGTATATAGTGTATCTAACCCCTTGCTCTAGCAATACTAGCACAGGGGCGGACGTAAGTCTGTCCTTCAGCTCCTGAAAAGCTGACTCCGCCTTATCATTTCAGGCGAACTTCACGTCCTTCCGTGTCAACTGAGATAAGGGTCTCGCGATCTTCAAGAAGTCCTGAATGAAGCGCCGATAGTAGCCAGCGAGACCCAAGAAGCTCCTCACCTCAGTGACAGAACCAGGCTGCTCCCAGTCCTGCACCGCAGCTACCTTAGACAGGTCAACTGCCATGCCATCCTTGGACACCACGTGTCCCAGAAACTTCACCTCCTGCTTCCAGAAGTCGCACTTCTTGTACTGTGCGAACAACTGATGCCATCTGAGCGTATCAAGGACCAAACGCAAGTGCTCCTCATGCTCCTCTCGACTCCTAGAGTACACCAAAATGTCGTCAATGAAGACAACGACGAATCGATAGAGGAAAGGCCGAAATACCCGGTTCATCAGATCCATGAACACGGCCGGTGCGTTCGTAAGACCGAACGACATCACGAGGAACTCGTAGTGGCCAAAACTGGTCCTGAATGCTGTCTTCTGCACGTCCTCATCCCTGACGCACAGCTGATGATAACCTGACTGAAGATCAATCTTCGAGAAGTACTGCGCTCCTCTCAACTGATCAAACAAGTCATCGATCCTGGGCAAAGGGTACTTGTTCTTCACCGTGAGCTGGTTCAGCCTGCGATAATCAATACACAATCGCATCGAACCATCCTTCTTCTTCACGAACAAGACCGGTGCTCCCCAAGGTGACACGCTAGGCCGTATAAGGCCAAGCTCTAGCAGAACATCAATCTGCGTCCTCAACTCCTCCATCTCACATGGTGCCATGCGATACATCGACAGTGAGACGGGTGTAGAACCAGGAACCAGATCGATAGTGAAATCAATCTCACGTCGAGGCGGCAAACCAGGGATCTTCCTGAACAGATCCCCGAACTCAGAAACAACTGGCGTCTCCTCAAGTACCTGGGCACCAGCGTCTCGCAATAGAGTGGCGTAGCTAAGAATGCGGAAAGGAAGATTTACCCGCACTGGAAATGTGAAGGATGCACCCTCAGGCTCGTACGCTGTGACTATACGAGTCTCGCAGTCAATCTCGGCTCTCGCTGCAGTCAACCAGTCCATGCCAAGAATGACGTCGAGATAAACAAGCGAGGGATCGACGACCAGATCAAGAGTCATCGTCCTGCCTCCCAGATCAACCAAACAACCCTCACACATCTGGGTGACATCCGAATAATCTCCATGAGCTACAAAGACTCGCACGCTATCCATAGTGATAGTTTGTAACCCAAGACGTCTGACTACAGCACGCGATATCAAAGAAATCGTGGAACCAGTGTCCACCATGACAAGAACGGGAGTACCTCCAATATGGGTCGTGACCTCGAACGCTGAATGCTGGAAAGTCGGCGTCGCAGCTGCCTCAGCTGTCAATGCATGAACCCGAGCCTGCTGTGGCCGGTTCGGCCGCTATGTCAAGGGCCGTGGAGGCTGTCGGATCTGCGATACCGTAGGCCTGAAAGAAGGATGCGCAGGAGCTGACCGTATAGGCGGTGCTGATATCGCCTGTGGACGTACACGGTCAATCATCTGCGGCGGTGAGAACCCACTATCCCGCATCCTCGAAAAGCAGCTCTGCGCCAAGTGGCCCGTCCTCCCACAGTATGTACATGTCAAATCAGGGCGCCGAAACGGTGGTACAGGCGCTGTAGTCCTAGTAGGAGGATCAATGCGAGGCCTCTTGCCCGCGAAGGGCCTGTCTGGCAAATCCGGTCGTGGCCTAGAAGCAGCCGGGCCTCGAGATCGCGCAAGTCGATTGTCACATCCCGAAAATCGAGGGGTCGAGCAAAAACCCAACTCCTGAGTTCCAAAATGTTATTTATGCAACATAGATATGTATGATTGAATGTTGTCTGTGATAATGTATTAAACATGAGTGAGATTAAGCTAAAACAGCATATCACGCTCCAGAGACAGTTAAATTTATAAGCGGAAGACTGTGATAGTATGTATAACATATATAATCTGTTGTATGTCTCTAGAGTGTGAACATGTTACCAGGTTATATACATACATGTATACTTCAAAAGTAAACAAAATAATATACATGAGTGCTCTAAAAATATAAAATGACAAGTGTCAAGGCATCTAATCAACCTCCCTGTAATCCCGTCGATCAGAATACACATAAAGGAGGGATCCTCCTCATCATCAACACCATCAAGTCCGGCTCCGCCTCACAGGCCACGCCATCATCTGCAATCACAAAAAGGTCTGGTGGGTGTCCAGGAACACCGTCCCGTAACGTGGGAGTGAGTAGCTAACTCAGTGGAATAATAGAGCAAAGATTAACATGTTATCAAATCAATCACGCGATAATAGTAAAGCAGTAATTCAAACATTCCTAATACTGTTGTTAATGCAAGATGACATGACGTGATGTATGCCCTCACCGACGATCACCCTCATGCGGCAACATCTTACGACCGCGGCATGCCATACTCCCTAGAGTGCTCCACATCTTCCAGGCACATGCAATGCTATGGTGATATGATTTCCAAGTTGTTATTAGTCCATTCAAACAGCAGGATTGGGAAACTAAGGTACTTCCCTTGTATCAATCCCAACATAGATCCTGTCTAGGGTCGTCACTCCTAGTAATCTCATACGATGTATATTTCGTAGGTCGCTGCAAGGGCTGCCAGGGCTGTTGCACGCACTCGTTGCTCCGCTCCCCCATCACCTTATCAATACAGGCCTACCGTACTCTACTGCAACGGAAGGGTCGTCGCCTCCCGTGGACTCAGAATACGCTCGCGGTCACTACAAAGGGCTCGTCGCCTGATCAGTGTAGGCCGACAGCTAGAATATAGTGTCCCATACCACCATAATCTGCTCACGAGACTAGGTGCTCACTGGTCACTACGGGGAGGTTTATGGCCCCAGCGTAGGCCGACAGCTCGACCACGGTGTCCCATACCACCATGCCCGGCTCATGAGTCTTTATGGATCAAGGTACCATGGTTAACAGGGTTTACAATGGTAAGTTCAGTACCCTAGGTTCAAGCAGTTATGACTCATACAAGGTGAACATACATCGGCCAGTCGGGTTACTTGACGGGCTCGACTAGCGCGATCGCATCTCAAGTCGAACGACATGAAGTGCGTAAAACACTTCGCGTGGCCTAACCACTGCCGTCAACTCCAAACACGACTCGCGTTCATCGACGCGTCGTTCGTGGCGAAGATATGCTAACCACGAATTCGCTCGGTTACCGACTGCCTGGACTAGGCATAGTCCCAAACAATCATAGAATCACATCAGCAGTTGTGTAAGGGTAATGGAAATGAAATACAACCATGAGAGCATATTAACACATGTTATTACATACAACTTAAGCAAATCATCGTACACATGTCTTTCACACATATAATGAAATTAAGCGTGTCGCCGACATATAGGAAATCCTCTCCATCAACATATTAATTGAGAATTCAATCTCAAAGTAACTCATAAGGAAATCATCAAGCACATGTTATAACATACAGCTTAAGCGAATCGTCAAGCACATGCATTTCATTCATATCATGAAATCATGCTTATGGCTAACATGTAGGAAACCATTCACACCAGCATATTAATTGAGAAATCAATCTCAAACTAATTCATAACACCATTTAATTCAATACATACTAATACAAGCATTTATACAAACACATACACTACACACTTAAGTCTACATATAGTATGTCGACCCGAAATGCGCATTTAGGCGAATCTCTTCGCCCAACTAATTATGCACGCATTCCTAACATTCTAATGCGACAATAAACCATGTCAATCACATCAGCAAAATATGCATGAAAACAGTACTTCCTACAAATGACTAAAATGCCCTAAATCTCATATTTTTCGTTAGTTTACGAAACAGGAAACGGACAGCATGTTGTACATGTCAAACGGCGTTGCCGTCAAGAATCTACTATTAAACGACATTGAAAGCTTTGAAAATAGTCAATCAAAGCGTCTAAAATCCGCACCTTGTCTCTTATGGATGTTGAAATTCGAACGGAGCGTATACGCTTCGTCTACAGCGATAAGAGAACCTGTCTTACGAGATTTACTAACTATCAAGCTATGGAACGGAAGAAACATCAAATCAGCAACTTTCTAGGGTTTTTCTTACCTGAAAACGCGGAGGAATCGTCGGGAAAGCGATCGGAGTGCGTTGCCTAAGCACGTATAGCAGCAGCAACAGGTGGCAGGAAGATCTCTCCCACCTTCTCTCACAAACTCTCACCTTTTCTCTCTCCCAATCTAGGGTTTTTGCAAATTCGGATGGGAGAGAGGAGTGAGGGTTTCAAGCCCTTTTATAAGACCAAACTTGCCCGAAATAGGCTCGGGAACAAGTTTCACTTGAGGGGTAACCAAATCGGGGTTGTTTCGGTCCAAAAGATGCTTTCTGGTGGTCCCCTGGTCGAATGCGATCGGACTTAAGCTCATGCGTACCAGATCTAGCGCGCATTAAGTTTTCAGTCCGGCAGGGTTCGCAGATCGCACGTGGCGGACCAGTCTCAGTTCAGCGGTCACCGCACGTAGATCAGGGATGAAAGTCTCATAATAATAAATAGAAATTTTTCCTGATCTGAGGGTGTAATCTGGATGAATTCTGATGGTCAGAACGCTTAATACTGACGTGTCAAGTCGTGTGCCAGATTTGAATTTGAAATTCCAATTCTGTCCCTATTCGCACTCTCTTCGGTCCGGGCTCAATGAAATGGCCTGTGATTATCGGTTTGACTTGGTTTTCGAAATGAGTGTCAAGTCCAGCTAGGCGGTTCTAACGGTCTAAGATAGGAGGTATCGGACTTTCGACGCGCGGTCTAGATCCAATACAAAATTTCAAAGTGGTCCAGAGAACAAACCGGCTTAGAGTTTGATCTGAGGTTATAGAGAGTTATAGGGTCATTGGTTCCACTCGCTTTGGGTCTTGTAGAACGTATTTAAAGTGGTCTAAGTTAATTCTACTGAGTGTTCAGTTTGGTACTCAACCAAATTCTATCCTAATTATGGCAGAATACGGTCCTAGGGCCATTATATCCCCCATTTTGGGAACTTCTAGGTATCATATTATTTTTATTATTTTTTTAGGGTTTCATCATCAAGTTTACCCTAACTCCTCAAAATTTCATAAGATTTTGAGTTGTAAAAAAATTCTAAAAATTCCAGAAGCAGCAGCTGTCCAACAAGTGATTATCGGATAGTTGCTCACAATGACCTGCTTTAAACTATATTAAATATTTTATTATATTTTTCACATATTTTTATATAAAACTAGACTCATTTAGCTTCAATCTTGTTTTTGAATCACCTAAATCGGAGTTATAACGAAGGAGATATGATTTTTCAAAGTCCGAAGAAACGTGCAGAAAAAAGGATGCAGAAACTCGCTGTACGGACGAGTTCGGCGATGCATTGCCAAACCGGCGATGGCATCGCCGACCACTGACCTGTTTGGGGTGGTTTTTCCGTCTGATATTTGAAATGGGTGTATTTTAGAACCTGGGATGAGTTATTTGACATGCAATATATGATTTTGGGGTAGGAGAAGCTGATCTATCCAATTAGTCTACTTATTTAGTGAGACTTCAAAAGGTTAATGGCTAAAAACCCTTTTCATTTATTTATTTACTATTCATAGTACTTTTTAGCTTAAGTATTGATCAACATCACCTAAACTTTAAGATTTGTGTCTAATGTGAGAGCTCTTAGAAAATTTTGAAGGATAAAGTAGTAAAAGGTGAGATTTTCGAAGGAAATAGGGATTTGAGACTTTTGGATTGAGTTTTGAGAAGTTAATCAAGTGTTAGGATAGACTCATTGCCTAAGGACGTCTAATCCCAGGTTGGCAAAAATTCGGGGTGTTACATCGATCCACGTCCTGCTCTGCCCGCATGGACATGTGAATCAACTCCGCATAGGAGGGAAAACTAACACAGCACATCTTCGACCGAATATCCGGTCGCAAGCCCTCCAAAAAGCGCCGTATGCGCATCTGCTCATCAGCTAGGATCGTCGGGACGTACCTGCCCAACTCTGTGAACCGATGCTGGTACTCGGTAACTGTCATCGCTGCCTGTCTGAGATGGAGAAACTCATTCTCCCTGTCGTGTCTGTAGGTCTGGGGATAATACTTCTCATGGAAGCGGAACTCAAATGCTGCCCACGTCCATACAAAGTCTGCGGCAACGGTCCGCAGTACGCTATCCCACCACATACTAGCCTCTCTCTCAAACAGGAAGGTAGCCAGCTCTACCTGCTCAGCCTCGGTGCAGTGCAACATCCGCAAGATCTTCGACACCCGATCGAGCCAGTACTCAGCCTCCTCGGGTCTGTGAGAACCCGTGAAAGTAGGAGGCCGCAAGCGCTGAAATCGCTCCAAAAGGCCCCGTGTGTCGGCAGGATTCCCCGCAGGGAAAGCAGGCGGTGCAGGATGAGCCATGCCCTCATCCTGGGCGTATGTATAGGCATCCTCAGCTGGATGCGCAGGTGGTGCAGGTGGAGTAGATGTAGTCGCACCCCCACCCTGGGCTAAAGTCCCCACTATGGTGGTCAGAAGCTGCTGCTGCTGTAGCATCATAGCCATCATCTGCTCGAATCTGTCAGGGGGTGGAGCAGGCTGTGGCGGATGCGGTGTGGAAGTAGATGCGCAATGTGGCTCTCTGACTGATGGCGTAAATGGCGGTGGTCCATCTGTAGGACCAGTGGTAGGCTGAGACGATCGAACCGCCTCAGGAATCGGGCCCACAGCAGGGTCCGCCTGGGTGCCAGACTGCGAAGGAGTCTGATTCATATGCTCTGACAATGCAAGCCGAACCGTGCTCCGCGTAGTCTTAGGTGGCATTCCCTATATTCAAAATAGGGCGCAACCTTGTCAGTCTCAATTGCACAAATACACTACAATCATTCACATAGAGAGTCAAAGGCATTCCATGCATTTCAATTAATCAAAATTGTCACAATACAAGGGATATATCCTTACAAGCATCATGACTAGAATTACATGGAAATTAAGACAATTAGGCAACAGCAACATAAGCAAAGCAGTAGCCCTAACAGGCTTACACACATAAAACAGGAAATGACTAACTACTGATAACAACATCAAAGATCGCATCGCTAGTCGGAGTCTGGTGACGGAGGAGGAGCACCCTTATCCTGTAAGCAACACAGGATCGCCTTCAAGGTGCGAGTCACCTTGCCAAATTTCTTCTTTGTAACGGCCTTGGCATCAGCGACTTCTACGCAAAGTTCTTAGACTTCCCTTCGCAAAGCGGTCTGACTCTCCTCCATCCGAGTAATGCGATCGTCGATAGTAGCCTGCGCAGAAGGAGGAGGGCTCTCATCAGTATCCTGAGCCTCCTCTTCTGCTTCTTCCTGAGCTTCTTCCTGAACCTCTGCTCTAGGTTCTTCTTCGCTTTGATCTTCCTCTTCATCAAAGTCATCCCCACTATCCCTTTCGAGTTGATTTTCACGGTATTGTGACCCAATCTTCATCTTGACCATCGTCGACTCATCGATGGTGTGAATCGATACCGGCAATTCTGGCCCAAGTCTATAGGCAAACTCAAGCGCAATCTTGCAAATAAGTTGGCCAAAGGGAAGCGATTCGGATGTTCTTCTTGACCTGGCTATGAGAACTATCTGCCGTAAGATGAAAGTGGCCATACATACGTTCTCTCCCTGGGCCACCAGAAATAAGAAATCGACCATAAGACGTGTACATTCAATGCGGTTCGTCGACCTGGGATAAACATTGAACGTGCAGTTATGATGCAGCAGGCGCAAATCCTCAGACATGTACGTCGCCTTGAGGCTATTATTAGGCTGCCATGGAACCAACTTACCGCACAGAAACCTGGTGCGGCGATCTCGTTCACGTCTAGTCCTCAGATTCTTCTCACTAGGATGCACATCACCTAGAGGCACGTTGAGAAGTCGCGCAATCAACCGAACGTCGATCGTAGCCATCCGATCTCTACCAAAAGGGATTTTGAACTGCAAAGGCTCCAAGGTAGGATTCTGGATGCTTGCATAGAAGGCACGAACGGTGCTCACATTAACACGAGCGCGAGCTTCAAAGATCGGACCCCAATGAGCAGCTTCAATGCGCTCGAACAACAGATACTCACCGAACAATCGTCCATCTACGTCCGCCTCAAACAACACTTTGCGATCAGTGTATTGGCCATGAGGCATCTCTGATAAAATTGTTCGTCCAAGGTGTGCATGGGGATCCAAATCCCGCTTTGTACGGCACTCCAGGACTACAGCTGGACCTGCGGCGGTGCTTGAACTTGCGGCACCACCCCGTGGTCTTCTCGATCGAGCAGGGCGGCTCGGCCCAGCCTCGTCTGTTGCGGTTTTCCTCTTAGCCATCAAAGATATGATGGATGAGAGTGACAAAAGGCCCAAAATGGCTTCCACGAAAGCCATGGAAAACGGTGAAAATACGAAGAAGCGGCTGCCCAATCTGAGAAAAGGAAATCTAGGCGTCGTAGAGGGATGCTTCAAGCTTCCCAAGGCTGTAGTTTCAAGGAGAAATACAAACAAAAAGATAGAATGGAGCACCTCACGATTTCAGCTCTATTTGGGGGATTTTGGAGCTCCAAATGGTGAGATCTTCAAGAAGAGGGGCTGCCAACACCCAATAAATGATGGGTGGTGGTCGGTTTTGGCCAAGGAGGGACCTAAGAGTGCTTTGGGACGCCGGAGTTTGGAGATGGTTGCTGAAAATCGAAAATAAGGCTATGGAGAGGGCTGTTTGTGAAGGAGGGGTATGATTTGGGGGTTTTCGTGAGATGGGAACTACCTAGGGAGGGTGTACATCTCATTTAAGGGCGTGCGCCCAAAATTTGGGACCAATGGACCCCACCGGTCGGCGATGCATCGCCCGACCGGCGATGGCATCGCCGGCCAACTTCCAAGTTGGCCGGTGGGACCACATGGTTCTAATCCCCCATGGTCCAAGGGTTCCAAAAAGGTATGTTCCACCCCCTAGTTCATCGTAATTTGGTCTGTATGAGCCCAAACATGTGTTCGGGGCTTTCCGGGTCCACATCGCAATTCCGAATACCAAACCATATGATGCAGCATATGAATTTGGGGTAGAAGGAGCCAGTACATATATCTAGATCCTTAGTTGCTAAATAAAGTGAAGTTAGAATGGCCTTATGGCCATTTTTCATGAAATTTTACTATTCACTGTAAAATTTTGTGAAAGTACTAATTTGTGTTATTTTAATATTAGGTTTTATGCCTAACATGAAATGGACAAGAAAGAAATGAAAGTCGAAGTGTTTAGAGGAGGAATTTTGAAGATTTTTGGCGAAACAGGGTTTTTAAGCCCTGGCGATTGATTACAGGAGTCGTGGTCATCCCACGGCCCAAGGATTCACTTTTTTGGTTTAAAACCGCTCATAAGACGTCTCAACCTGGCTTCCTATAGCTTAGAAGTGATTCGGGTTACCTTACGCGACCCGAGATACGTTACAGACTCGATCTTGCGATCGATTCTAATAGACTCTGCCTATCGGCGAATCTGCGATCCTAGACGTGTTTCTAGACCCTTCTCACACCCACCTAAGTCAAAGGAAGCGACAGCGTACGTCGCAAGACCATAACCCAGGCCCAGTATACTCTTATTCATGCTCTGATACCAACTTGTAACACCCTGAAAATCGGGGGTCGTGTATAAACTCAACTCCCGAGTTCCAGACCGTCACTTATGCAACAAAAATGGTTATGATTCAATGTTGTCTGATTTAAAGCATTCACATGAGTAAAAGTATACCAAAACTGCAATTCATACTTCAGATCCAGTGATAAAAGCAAGCGGAAGACTAAACAATGTATATATCACTGTATGGAAAAGCAAAGTAATCTCATCTGTCTCCAAAGTATGACTACATCTCTGAGTCTCATATACAAATACATAAACAAAAGAATAATGTTCAAAAAAAAGTCCCACTAATGTCCCCTCGATCCAGGTCACCTACGGGAAGCCGTCGTGATACTGCATATACGAGAACTCATCCTGGTCCTCGTCGATCTCTGGCTCCACCTCCTGGATCTCGGCCTCACCTGCATCTACAACAGGGTTTGGTGGGTGTTGCAAACACCATCCCGTAATGTGGGAATGAGTTATCAACTCAGTGGAATCATAGAGCAAAGATTAGCATGTTCACAATTCAATCACGCGATAATAGTAAAGCAGTAAATCAGACAATCCTAATACTGTTGTTAATGCAAGATGATATGACGTGATGTATGCCCTCACCGACGATCACCCTCATGCAGCAACATCTTACGACCGCGGCATGCCACACTCCCTAGAGTGCTCCACATCTTCCAGGCACATGCAATGCTATGGTGATATGATTTCCAAGTTGTTATTAGTCCATTCAAACAGCAGGATTGGGAAACTAAGGTACTTCCCTTGTATCAATCCCAACACAGATCCTGTCTAGGGTCGTCACTCCTAGTAATCTCATACGAGGTATATTTCGTAGGTCACTGCAAGGGCTGCCAGGGCTGTTGCTCGCACTCGTTGCACCGCTCCCCCATCACCTTATCAATACAGGCCTACCGTACTCTACTGCAACGGAAGGGTCGTCGCCTCCCGTGGGCTCAGAATACGCTCGCGGTCACTACAAAGGGCTCGTCGCCTGATCAGTGTAGGCCGACAGCTAGAATATAGTGTCCCATACCACCATAATCTGCTCACGAGTTTAGGTGCTCACTGGTCACTACGGGGAGGTTTGTGGCCCCAGCGTAGGCCGACAGCTCGACCACGGTGTCCCATACCACCATGCCCGGCTCATGAGTCTTCATGGATCAAGGTACCATGGTTAACAGGGTTTACAATGGTAAGTTCAGTACCCTAGGTTCAAGCAGTTATGACTCATACAAGGTGAACATACATCGGCCAGTCGGGTTACTTGACGGGCTCGACTAGCGCGATCGCATCTCGAGTCGAACGACATGAAGTGCGTAAAACACTTCGCGTGGCCTAACCACTGCCGCCAACTCTAAACACGAATCACGTTCATCGACGCGTCGTTTGTGGCTATGACCAGTCAGCCACAAATTCACTCGGTTACCGACTGCCTGGACTAAGTCTAGTCCCACACATCTATGGAATCACATTAGCACTAGATGCAAAGGTATTGGAATTGAAATACATCATGTGAGCATGTTAACACATGTTATAACATTCAACTTAAGCAAATCTTCAAGGCATACTTTCCATGCATGTAATGTAATCATGCATAAGGCCAACATGTAAGAAATCATTTAGGTCAGCATGTTAATCAAGAAATCAATCTCAAACTACTACATAACATCATTTAATTCAATACATACTAATACAAGCATTTATACAAACACATACACTACACACTTAAGTCTACATATAGTATGTCGACCCAAAGTGCGTAACTAGGCGAATCTCTTCGCCAAACTGATTATGCGAGCATTCCTAACTCCCTAATGCGACAACAAACCATGTCAATTACGTCAGAAAAATATGCATGTAGACCGTACTTCCTACAAATGACTAAAATGCCCTAAATCTCATATTCTTCGTTAATTTACGAAACAGGAAACGGAGAGCATGTTGTACATGTCAAACGGCGATGCCGTCGATAATCTACTATTTAACGACATTGAAAGCGTTGTAAACTGTCAATCAAAGCGTCTAAAATTCTCACCTAGTCTCTTACGGTTGTGGGATTTTGAACGGAGCGTGTACGCTTCGTCTACGGCAGTAGGAGAACCTGATTTATGGAATACGTTAGCTAACATGCTACGAATCTAGGTAAGCCCTAAATCAGCAAGTTCTAGGGTTATTTTATACCTAAAAAAGTGGAGAAATCACCAGCCAGGTGATTGGGAAGAAGTGCTGAAGCACTAGCAGTCGGTGGCTCGGAAGCGGGAAAAATCCCTTCTTCTCTTTCTCTCAAACTCTCTCTCCTTTTCCTAGGGTTTGTAATTTTCGGATGGGAGAGAGAAATGAGGGTTTCAACCCCTTTTATAAGCTTAAAAACGCCGAAAATAGGCTCCGGAACGAAGTTTACTTGGTGCCTATCCATTTCGGGGCTGTTTCGGTCCAAAAGCTGCTTTCTGGTGGTCCCCTGGTCGATTGCGATTGGACTTAAGCTCATACGTACTAGATGTATCTCGTATTAAGTTTTCAGTCTGGCAGGGTTCGCAGATCGCACGTGGCGGACCAGTTTCAGTTCAGCGGTCACCGCACGTAGATCAGGGCTGAAAGTCTCATGATAATAAATAGAAATTTTTCCTGATCCGAGGGTGTAATCTGGATGAATTCTGACGGTCAGAATGCTTAATACTGACGCGTCAAGTCGTGTGCCAGATTTGAATTTGTAATTCCAATTCTGTCCCTATTCGCGGTCGCTTCAGTCCGGGTTGAACGAAATAGTCTGTGATTATCGGTTTGACTTGATTTTCGAGATGAGTGTCAAGTCCAGCTGGGCGGTTCTAACGGTCTAAGATAGGAGGTATCGGACCTTCGACGCGCGGTCTAAATCCAATACAAAATTTCAATGTGGTCCAGAGGACAAACCCGCTTAGAGTTTGATCCGAGGTTATAGAGTATTGTAGAGTTGTTTGTTCTACTCGATTTGGGTCTTGTAGAACGTATTTAAAGTGATCAGGGACTATTTTCCAGCTACTCTAGCGTTGCGCTAGCTAACTTACGCTTAATTTCCATGGAAATTATTTCTACGCGATTTCGGGTCGAGTTGGTACTCGAGCCCAAGTACGGATTTTTCACGGGCGTTACACTTTTCCTCATTGAAGTCAAGTGTTTCATATGACTCGAGTATATCAGTATCATTATATTTGAAAGACACCCATACGTCTTCATCATTCCTTTGGACAATCATCGAGATCGACTCTTTGAGAGATTGAATCATATGCTCAGTAACACAATCAAACTCTTCATTCTCAATTTTAGTATTCTCTATAATCGTATCACGTGAACCTAACTATTGTATATCTTTTATAAGTTCTTGAAATCTTTGGAGTGTGTTTTGTGGAATAAACTCTATAATTTATATGTAATTCTGAAGTGAATTCTCTTAGATCGTTTCTTGTTGGATCTCAGAGGTATAGGACCCAAGAGAATTGTCACTATGATGCATTGTTGATTCAACTTCTCAATCTTGATGTTTCCATTAATTATAAGTAGGGAGTTGGGAATGAAGAATTGGATTGGGTTGAGGCTGGGGTGAATTAGCCTCCCTTATCTTATCAAGGCGCGATGCAAGCACTTCTATCGTTGTTTTTTATGCTAGCAAATTCGTCTGTGTAACCCTGAAGTGGCTCCTCTTGGATCATTTTTTGTTGGGTTTCAAAGGTAGAGGACCTAATGGAATTGTCACTATAATATATTGTTGGTTCATCTTCCCAATATTGATGTTTCCACTGATTATAGTCATAAGGGTCATAGGTGGGAGAATCTGGTGGTTGTTGGTACATATTATTACCCATAATATAATCTCTTATTATTTTCTTCTCGTCTGATGAATGATAATAATTCTTACTCCAATAGTTATGATAACCCCAACACTCACGTACTGTTTTCTTAATCCGTGGGGTGTAATTATTCTCCCGCATATGATCGCGTAAGGATTTCTTAATCGATGGAGCATTGTATTCCATTTGGTTCTTGATGATGTTTCTAGGAAAATTTTGAGACGTAGGTTATTTTCTAACATAATCATCTAACAACCCTTCACAATTTCTCGCATTCTCTAAAACTAGCTCAGCATATTGACGTTCCTACTCTTGCATATACATGGTGAAACCTAATCCTAAAATAGAATAAAATAAAAATCTTACAACAATATGGAAGATAAGTAGAGGAGAAGTTAGGAATTTATTGGTTTGGAAAGTTCTATGTTAGGATCCTACAGAACAAAAAACAATGTTAGTTTATAAAAATAAATCAGAAAAAACCATAACCGAAAAATAAAACAAAAAGTTAGTCATGAAAACAAATTAGTTTCTAATTTTTTTTAAAAAAAATGTTTCTAAAAAAAAAATTAGGAAAGTTTCCAAATCTAGAAATAGAAAAAAAAAATAGCTTTTAAAAAAAAGGAAAGTTTTTAAATTTGAAAATAGAAAGAAATTTAGTTTCTAAAACCAAATTAGGAAAGTTTCTAAATCTGAAAATAGAATGAAAGAGAATTAGAAAGAAGTTACCAAATTAGAAGTTTCTATTTTAGGATCATGTAGAAGAAAAAGGAAAGTGAATTAATTTCTTAAAAAAAAAAGAACTAAAAAAGCGACTAGTCTCTGAAAAAAGAAAAAGGAAAGTTTCTAAAAATAGAAAGCAACTTAGTTTCTAAAAACAGAAAAAGGAAAAGAAATTAGTTTCTAAAAATGGATTAGGAAAGTTTCTAAAAAATAAAAATTAGTTTATAAAAATAAATTAGGAAAGTTTCTATCCTAGAATTAAAAAGTAATCTAGTTTCTAAAAATAAAAAAGGAAATTTTCTAAACCTAGAAATAGAAAGCTAAGTTAGTTTCTAAAATAATTCTGAAAAAACCCTAACGTAAAAAATAGAAAGTAGAAAAATCCTAATCTTTACCTAATTCCAAAACTAATTAAATCCAGAAAAAAGCAATCGTAAATCCTTGGCAACGGCACCAAAAACTTGTTCACAACCCCAAGTGTAAGGTCGTGATGTGTTAATAATCTCGGTAAGACCAAGGTCGAATCCACAGGGACATATCTTGTGCATTTTAAAAATTAACTAGAAGAAGATATAAAACTAATTCTAAAGTGATTGGGTAAGTAATTATGAATTAAGTAATTAAAACTACAAATTTAAATGTGGGAAGTAGGGTGTCAAGGATCCACTTGTAGTGATTAGGGAGCCATCTAGCTTGATTCAAGTACCACAATTAAAATTGGAGTCCTATCTTATCCAATTGGAAAATATATCAATAAAACCAAATTTAAACTTCCATTGACCAAATTCTCAATGAAGGAGAACTATTATAATTGGCAGAGATCTCATCACCAAACCATGCCTAGGAGACAATGGAAAACAAAAGGGTTTACCAATCCTATAATCTCAAAGAAGGTGAATTGTGAACATTAGGAAGGATTCCATCACCCTACCATGCTCAAGGGACGATGGTGAACAACAGGACTTACTAATTTCACAATCTCAAATCAAGAAAAGAATATACTTAAAGTTATTGCAGATTTACTGTAATTTGAATCACAATAAACCATTAAAAACTAAAAGTGTCACTCCCCAAACGCGGAAATAGGGCTCACAAAATTTTCGATCACCGAATCTGATGTCGACAACCTCCACAGTACCCCATTCTCTGCTCCCGGCACCCATATACCAGGTTCCGATCCTGGGATCCTACAAGGAGGATTTTTTTAAGAATAAATTTTATTCGTAATAAGCATAACCCACAAATAATAACCAAGACACCACCACAAAATCTATTATAACAAAAAAATTTAAGGTACAATGCGCATAAAGAGAAATACAATGATAACAATAATGGAAACTCCTAAAGCTCGACAACACGCTCCTACTCCTACTAAGCTATACCCACGTCCTGGCGTCACCTGCACGCATCAATCGTACATAAACTTATAGAAAGCTTAGAGGGTGGTGTAAGTGTGTGTGCAATATAAGCGTGCTTAGAATGTAATATCAGAGTAATACAAAATGTGCTAATAAATCCATGAATACTATTAGCCATATCAAGGTCATGCGATGCAAAGCATGAATGATGTTGGCCATACCAAGGCCATACGATGCGAGATGCAACTCAAGCATACCAGTCCTCATCTGAATCCACATATCAATGCAGCTCATCACTAGAGCATCGAATATCAGTATAGTTCTCACAATGGACAATCACTGAGGTCTAGTACACTGTACGTCATCTTGTTATCCCTATCCGAGCACACAACTGGGTAAGTGGAAGAGACCTCACTATCTTCCTGCCAATATCGGGCCCATCTCATTAATAGCAGACCCATTCCTTAAGTTGGTCAAACTCGACCTAAATATTGTCTCTTCACTTAGGTGGGAAAGGTCACACCCCTTTCCAACTGACCACGACATAGTGGGAGACGCGGCCTACTGGTATACGGTTCTTATGCGCTCATGTATCCACTTGATCTAGACGTTGGAGTCATCCTCTGGTACCATCAGGTTTAGGTATTTTCATCCAGGGACATCTATGGTGCCCCGACACTAGTAATAATATTTTTGGTGTCTGGACATGCCATCCATGATATGCCTGTGGAGGCCCCAGCCCTGATGTCGCTAGGGAATACAGTAATCATGTCACACAGATGTGAGATGCATGAATCACACTGTCTAGTCATGCAGCAATCCAACGCGTACTGCGCACTCATGTGAGCAACTCCTATCAGTCAGTCCCATAAACAATCTATCCAATGGCATATGCTATGATCAGTCACTCCTCATATCATGTATACATGTGATGCGTATGGGCACGAATCATGGAGTTATACTAAGCATGTTATATGGTGATGAACTATCTTCGTAAAGAAGATGGGCCTAGACGGCCTACACATAACAAGTATGGGCCTAACAATGGGCCCTAGGGAGAGTTACAATGCGGACATTTAACTAACATTACTCTTACAATGTGGACGTCAAACCAACATTGCTCCCAAGGCATGGCCCGCCATAAACATCATTTCATACATCATGGTAGAATCACACATCACAATGGACCTCATATACATCACATTTGGCCCCACACAAGGGCCTCAAATACGTCTCATTGGGCCTCACTCATGGTCCTTATATACATCACATTGGGCCTCAAATACATCACAATGGGCCTTATATACATCAAGTGGGTCAATCACATGGGCCGCACCAATGGGCCTATATACATCAAGTGGGCCACATCACATGGACCGCACCAATGGGCCTCATATACATCAAGTGGGCAGCACCAATGGGCCTCAGATACATTAAGTGGACCGCATCAATGGGCTGCACCAATGGGCCTCATATACATCAAGTGGGCCGCATTAATGAGCCAATATATATCACATCCGGCCTTATCAAATGGGTTGGAATTGCATCAAGGTGGGCCTTAACGAATGAGCCACAAATACATCAAGGTAGGCCTCATGGATGGGCCACAAATACATCAAGGTGGGCCTCATATTCATTAAGTGGGCTGTATCACATGGGCCACACCATAAATAGCAACGGATATAATGATCAAAAGATCATCTGGATCATACCACAAATAGCAGTGAAGATAATGATTTCCACTGTTTAATCCTCATAAGGCCACTATAACGTTTATTTTCCATCTAATCCGTTCATATAGTCACAAAGACCTAAATTAAGAGGAAAAAAAATTATCATATTGATCTGGAACTTCTGTACTCCCAAAAGGATTTCAATGGTGGACATTCAATTCTCCATTGTTTTCTGCAGTGTGGTCCACCTCATAGATCTGCCTCATTTTTAGTCTCAAGCCTTAAGACGTGCTCGACATTTGGATGGACGGTTTGGATGTAACACATACATCTGTGGTGGGTCCCATAGAACTTGCTGACATCACTACATTAGCTATATAGCTGGTGTATGGTAGTCCAACTAATCCACTTCCAAAAAGGTGGGTCCCACGTGGGCCCCATCATATACATATGATATTATATATAATATAATATTATATTATACTATTATTATTATTATTATTATTACTATTATATATTGGAAGATCTCCAGCGTCCAGGCCTTCAACGACCTAGATGTAAAACACATAAATCATAGTAGTCTCCACCGTCTAAACCACTGGATGGCATGGATATGCATGACGTGTGGGCCTACACGGATGAATAGTCTGGATTTAATGTATGCCGGATGATCAGACCCATCTAACTAGGCTGCTGGTCCACTGTCCAGGAGATGGACGGCCAGGATATAACACATATCCCACTATAAGCGCCCACAAAATTATTAACATCAACATAGCAGCAGGGGTCATGTCCCTTGATGGACGGCTGGATGAAACATATACCTCATGAGGGTTTTACAGATGGACGGTGTTTATACAACACATCCGTCAGAGGCCCCTACCATTCGGTTCTCTGATGATCAACCTTAACACACTAGCATGTGTCACACTCGGACACAAAACTTCCTATCCGGTGCTTCATCCCCGCCCAAAAATTCTGCTACCTCATATTTGGATACATCTTCGTTGAGACAGGGTGGATAGAAAACCGCGATCGATGTGCCTCAGTCATAAGATCTCTACGTAACTTAGGAATACCCTAGACACATAATCGACCTCTAAAGTGAAGACCACTGTCAGAACCAATCTGTCAATCTGATTGACTCTTAGATGCTGCGTCTGCTTAGTAACCCTCTAACGACTCATTTGTCTGTTGACCCTCGATCACCCATGCAACAAGAGAGGGTTGAATCAATAGGGTCAATAGCTGAACGATAAAAGATTATAGACTAGACTCGAAGTCATACTTTGTTATATCCTAAAGCATCTTCCACTTCTGAATCATTATGTGTGCCACTAAGCATCGTGGCTAATGGCTGAGGACATCTGCCACCATGTTTGTCTTGCCTAGGTGGTACTGGAGATAAAAATCATAATCTTTTAGGATCTCCATCCAATGCCTCTGCCTCATGTCTTTCCTGGGTGGTACTGGAGATAAAAATCATAATCTTTCAGGATCTCCATCTAATGCCTCTGCCTCATGTTCAGCTTGGACTGAGAGAATAGATATTTCAAGTTCTTGTGGTCAGAGAAGAGCTCGAACCTAACCCCATAGAGATAGTGCCTTTACACCTTTAGTGTGAAGACGATTGCTGCCAAATCCAAATCATGCATGGGATAGTTCAGCTCATAGACCTTGAGCTGGTGAGACGCATAAGCCACTGGCCTCTCGTGCTGCATCAGGACAACACCTAAACTAATATGCGAGGTATCGGTAAACACAATAAATCTATCACTCTTAGAGGGAGGAGTGAGGACAGTAGCAGACGTGAGGCGGTCTTTCAACTCCATGAACGCTTGGTCACAGGAGTCACTCCACACTAATTCTGCACCCTTCTAGGCCAACCTGGTCACTGGTGCTGCAATACAGGAGAAGCCCTCAATGAAATGCCAGTAGTAGCCCGCCAAAAATAGAAACTATGGATCTTAGACGCGTTCGTGGGATGACCCCACTGACGTACTACCTCAACCTTCGAGGGGTCCACTGTGACACCCTCCCTCGTCACCACTTAACTGGGGAACTAAAGCTCGTCCTTCCAAAACACACATTTCTCTAGCTTCGCATATAATTGGTAGGCACAGAGGGTCTGCAATGCAATCTCTAGATGTTGCACGTGCTCCTCATGGGTCCTCGAATAGATCAGAATGTCGTCGATGAAGACCACAACAAACTGATCGAGATAATGCAAAAAAACCCTCATTCATCAACTGCATGAATACTGCGAGCATATTGGTCAGTCCGAAGGACATGACCTGGAACTTAAAATGACCATAGCACATCCTGAAAGTCATCTTTGGGATGTCCTCATCTCGGACCCAAATCTGATGATAGTTGGAACGCAAGTCAATCTTTGAAAAGAACTAAGAACCCTACGGCTGATCAAATAAATCGTGTATCCTTAGGAGCAGATACTTATTCTTAATCATGACCCTATTGAGTTCACGATAGTCAACGTAGAGCCTCAACAAGACATCCTTCTTCCTGACAAAGAGTACTGGCGCTCCCCAAGGTGAACTGCTCGGATGAATGAATCCCAAGTCACGCAACTCGTCCAACTATCGCTACAGCTCTGTTAACTCCATCGATACCATACGATATAGGGCCTTTAAGATAGGCGCTGTACCGACCGCAAGATCTATCTGAAACTCAATATGTTGGTGCGGTGGCATCCCAAAATCTCCTAAATTACATCGGGAAAATCACGAACCACTGGTAAATGATCAATACACAAGGCACCAGGCTCCTCAATGGCACATGACAACAGGTAGGAAAGCTGCTCTCCCCTGGGCTCCACTACAACTGGAACTGCGGCAAGCCTGGTATATAAAACGTGATTATCCTCGAGGAGTAGTTCAAGATAGCGCGATACTTGGCAAGCCAATCCATGCCCAAGATGACGTCGAAATCTGACATCGACAGCATAAACAAGTCAGCGAGTAAGAAAATCTCTCCCACTAATACGGGGTAAGATGAACAGAAGCGGCCTAACACTGTAGTTTTCCCCAAAGGCATCGATACGGTCAACCCCTCACGAGCAGACACTGTTAACAATACATTCGAATGGAAGAATCCCTTGGACATAAAAGAATATGATGCACCATAATCAAATAAAACTCATGTAATGCATGCAGAGACGAGAAGAATACCCTCAACGGGTCCTCCAGATGACTATAGGTCCTGCTGAGCTACATAGAACCTAACTTGAGCTGGCTGGGGAGGTATTTATTCCCTCTGAGGTGCCGCTGTACTGCTGTCGCTGGGGCGGTCTAACCTACTGCCTCTGTTGCTGAGGCCTTAGAGGCTGGCACTGATGCTGCTACTGTGAGGGCCTCGGTGGTGGGAGTTGCTGATGAGAAGGCAGTTGTGGTGGTCTCAACTGCTGCCTTGGAGGCTGTTGTGGTGCTCTCGACTGCGGCTGCTGTGGTCGGGGAGACTCCCACTTACGGTGTCCTATCCCACCACATCCATAATAGGCACCGGTAAGATACCTTTGAGGTGGTGCCAGGGGTGTCCTTGGTGCACTGGTGCTTTGACGGCTGGGTGGCCTGTGCGCATCTACTGCTGACGATGCTTCTACTGGGAGCTACTAGAGGGGGCCTGCCTCTTCCGGTCTCTCCTCTGATCACGATCAGTCTGCACTCTGGTCCACTCAACCTCATAAATCTAGGCCCTCCGTACTACTGACTGAAAAGTCAGGAGCTCATACCCAACAACATGACCCCTGACACCGTAATGCAAGTCGTTCTCGAAATGGAGGGCCTTCCATTCCTCATCATTAAATAAATATGCCACGAAACGAGTCGCATACTGCGCCACAGACATGTCTCCATGCACCAAGCTCTCAAACTTTAACACTTACTGCCGATGAATGTGGTTGGGGAAGTACTGCTAGTTAATCGGTCTACGAAATCCTCTCATGTCCAGATGATATCAAGCTCTACAACACGGGTAAAGGAGGTCCACCAGTACTCAGCCTCACCGTGGAGAAGAAATATGGCTAACCAAACCCACTGCTGGGTCATACATGTCATCGTATCAAAAATCTTCTCCACCTCGGAACACCATCTCTCGGTTACTGTTGGGTCTGGTTCTCCCTAGAAACACGGTGGATCGAGCTATTGGAACTCTCTTAGAAGGGCACTCACGTGCTCCTGCTCTACATGGGCTAGCGAAATAATGGGGTGTCTACACTGCCCCTGAAGGGTGGCCATCAAAGCCTGCAACATTTGTTAAATTGGGAGGCACTCACAGGTACAGTCGGATCCGCATTGGTCTTAGGTGGAGAAACGACATCCTCTGGCTAAGGAGCAACGATCTCTAGTGGTGGAGTGAGAGTCGTAAGTGGTAGAGCGAAAGCCTCAGGTGGTGGAGCGGGAGTCGCTTAGGTCGTTCTCCTAGGCGGCATATCTTATAGGAAAGAACAAGGCGTCTATCAATCTTGAGAGCTCTCGAAGGCATGCACGTTAGGAAACTAAATTGGAAGGTTACACACTTGGGATCTAATTGTCCTAAACTCATAGTAGATATGTGATTTTATCCTTAGTTATTCCCAAGTTAGCTTTGATACCAACTTCTATCATGCCCCAAACTTAGAAATTGAGCTTACAAAATTCTCGATCACCGAATCTGGCGTCGACAACCTCCGTAGTACCCCATTTTCAGCTCCCGACACCCATATACAAGGTTCCAATCCTGGGATCCTATAAGGAGGATTTTTTCAGCATGAATTTTATTTATAATAAGCATAACCCATAAACAATAACTAAGACACCACCACAAAATCGACTATGATAGAAAACTTTAAGGTACAATGCTTATAAAGAGAAATGCAATGATAATAATAACGGAAACTCATGAAGCTCGACTGCACGCTCCAGCTTATACTAATCTATGGTTGCGTCCTGACATCACCTGCATGCATTAATCATGTATAAGCCTATAGAAAGCTTAGAGGGTGGTGTAAGTGTGTACCCAATATAAGCGTTCTTAAAATTTAATATCAAAGTAATGCGTAATATGCTACTGAATCCATGAATACTATCATTTATATCAAGGCCATGCGGTATAAGGCATGAATGATGTCAACCATAACAAGGCCATAGTATTTTGGAGATTAGATTTTAGAGGTTCTTTCTTGGCTTGGTAAACGTCAACTCTTTGGTTAACTACCAGTCGTGAGTCGTTGAAGTCTTCAAGATGTCGAGCCCCCATGTTTGTTACCAGTTTGAGTCCGATGATCAAGGCTTTTTATTTTTTCGTATTGTTGGAGGCTTAGAATCCAAATCTCAAGGCATACTGATGCACGTATGGTTAGGAATCCAAATCTCAAGGCATAAATTTCCACTTAATACAGGAAACGTGGATATCAAACCAAGAGTGATACAACTTCCTAAGTTTCATGGACTAAATTCTGAAAGTCCATACTTACACATCAAAGAGTTTGATGAGATAATCGGCACATTATACTTTTCGAACGTGTCTGAGGACACAGTTCGACTAAAATTATTTCCCTTCTCATCGAAGGAGAAGGCTAAGATGTGAATGCACTCCTTAAAGCTAAGATCCATTGGCACATGGGCCTAGATGGGCGGAGAATTTCTCAAAAAGTTTTTCCCGTTTCATAAAACTAACACTTTAAGGAAGGTGTCTCACCCCAAACTCGGAAACTGGGCTCACAAAATTCTCGATCAATGAATTCGATGCTGACAGCCTCCATAGTACCCCATTCTCGGCTCCCAGTACCCATATGCCAGATTCCAATCCTGAGATCTTACAAGGAGGATTTTCAATATGAATTTTTTTTTGTAAAGGAGCATAACCATAAGTATAACCAAGTTACAAAATAACATCACCACATATCCACTATAATAAATCAATTGATTACAATGTGGGAAGTGAAATATAAATATAACCAAAAGCTCCAAGAAGATCTGTCGTAAACTCCTGCCTCAATGTTGCTGCAACCTAATGTCACCTGCATGCAACGGTCATGAATAAGCTTACAACGAAGCTTAGAGGGTGTGTGCATGTGTGCGCAATGCATGTACCAAGCATGTAATATAAGTGTAAGTGAAAATACTGATAAGTCCATGAATGTTATCAGCCATACCAAGGTTATGCGATGCAAGGCCTACATAGCCAAATGTCATATGTAAGATGCAAAGAATGCATGTCAATCCTCATCAAGTTTCATATATCAGTACGGTTCATCTCTGGGATATCACTGGGGTCTACTACACTCCACACCATTTTGCCACCCTAACTGGCATGCACAACCGTACAAGTGAAAAAGACCTCACTACCCGCCTAGCCAGTAGTCTGTCAATATCTACCCGGCTCATCAATAGCAGACCCATTTAAGAATTGGTCAAACTTAGCCTAGCTTTGCCACATACCCTTAGGCGGATAAGATCACACCCCCTTCCAACCAACCATGACACATTGGGAGACGGGGCCTACAGGTATTCGGCACTCGAGCACTCATGTATTCACTCATTCTCAAGTTGGAGCAACCTCTTGGTACCATAAGGGTTTAGGGGCTTTCACCCATGGACATCTAAAGTGTCCATATGCTACAATGAAATATTTTTAGTTTCCAATCTGACCATCCATGATGTGGCTATAGAGGTCATAACCCTGATATCACTGAGGCGTCAAGTGATCATGTCACACAAATGCGAGATGCATAAGTCATACCATCCAGTCATGCATCAAACCTGCGCATACCGTGCAATCATGTGGGGTTACTCTGTCTCAAAGGGAGTCCCCTAAATATCTCAGCCGAATGGTAAATGCTAAGATCAATCATTCCTCATAACATGCATACAAGTGATGCGTATGGGTATGTATCATGATGTTATACTAAGCATGCTCTCAGTGAGTCCTACTAGACTAATGTAACGCCCGTGAAAAATTCATACTTGGGCTCGAGTACCAACTCGACCCGAAATTGCGTAGAATTAATTCTTTTAGAAAATATGACTAAGTTAGCTAGCGCAACGCTGGAGTAGCTGGGAAATAGTCCCTGATCACTTTAAATACGTTCTACAAGACCCAAATCGAGTAGAACAAATGACTCTACAATACTCTATAACCTCGAATCAAACTCTAAGCAGGTTTGTTCTCTGGACCACTTTGAATTTTTGTATTGGATCTAGACCGCGCGTCAAAAGTTCGATACCTCCTATCTTAGACCGTTAGAACCGCCTAGCTGGACTTGACACTCATTTCGAAAATCAAGTCAAACCGATAATCACAGGCTATTTCATTGTGCCCGGACCGAAGAGAGTGCGAATAGGGACAAAATTGGAATTTCAAATTCAAATCTGGCACACGACTTGACGCGTCAGTATTGAGCATTCTGACCATCAGAATTCAGCTAGATTACTCCCTCGGATCAGGAGAAATTTCTATTTTATATCATGAGACTTTCAGCCCTGATCTACGTGCAGTGACCGCTGAACTGAAACTGGTCCGCCACGTGCGATCTGCGAACCCTGCCGGACTGAAAACTTAATACGTGCTGGATCTGGTATGCATGAGCTTAAGTCCAATTCCATTCGACCAGGGGACCACCAGAAAGCATCTTTTGGACCGAAACATCCCCGAATTGGATATGCACTAAGTAAGCTTTGTACCGGAGCCTATTTTCGACGTTTTTGGGCTTATAAAAGGTGTTGAAACCCTCACTCCTCTCTCCCATCCGAAATTACAAGAAACCCTAGATTGGGAGAGAGAAAAGGTGAGAGTTTGTGAGAGAGAGTGGGATAGATTTTTTCAGCCTTCGAGCCGCCTGTTGCTAGTGCCTAAGCAACACCTCTTGATCACCTGGCCGGTGATTCCTCCACTTTTTTATGTATGAAACAACCCTAAAAGTTGCTGATTTAGGGTTTACTAGGATTCATAGCGTGTTAGCAAACGTACTTCGTAAAACAGGTTCTCTTACTGCTGTAGACGAAGCGTATACGCTCCGTTCGAAATCACGAGTCTACAAGAGACTAGGTGAGGATTTTAGACGCTTTGATTGACGGTTTTCAACGCTTTCAATGTCGTTTAATAGTAGATTATCGACGGCATTGCCGTTTGACATGTACAACATGCTATCCATTTCCTGTTTCGTAAATCAACGAAGAATATGAGATTTAGGGCATTTTAGTCATTTGTAGGAAGTACTGTTTACATTCATATTTTGCTGATGTGATTGACATGGTTTGTTGTCACATTAGGAAGTTAGGAATATGTGCATAATTATTTTGGCGAAGAGATTCGCCTAATTGCGCACTTCGGGTCGACATGCTATATGTAGACTTAAGTGTGTAGTGTATATGTTTGTATAAATGCTTGTATTAGTATGTATTGAATTAAATGATGTTATGAGATAGTTTGAGATTGATTTCTCAATTAATATGCTGACCTAAATGATTTCCTACATGTTGACTATATGCATGATTTCATTACATGCATGAAATATATGTGCTTGAAGAATTATTTAAGTTGTATGTTATAACATGTGTTAACATGCTCACATGATTGTATTTCAATTCCAATACTCCTACATAAATTGCTGATGTGATTCCATAATTTTTTGGGACTAGGCTTAGTCCAGGCAGTCGGTATGTAACGCCCGTGAAAAATCCATACTGGGGCTCGAGTACCAACTTGACCCGAAATTGTGTAGAATTTATTCCTTTGGAAAAATCTGACTAAGTTAGCTAGTGCAACGTTAGAATAGCTGGGAAATGGTCCCTGATCACTTTAAATACGTTCTACAAGGCTCAAAGCGAGTGGAACCAATGGTGCTATAATGCTCTAAAGCCTCGGATCAAACTCTAAACCGGTTTATTCTCGGGACCTCCTTGAAACTTTGTATTGGATCTAGACCGCGCGTCGAAAGTCCGATACCTACCATCGTAGACCGTTATGACCACTTAGCTGGGCTTGGCAATCGTTTCGAAAATCAAGTCCAACTGACATTCAGGGGCTATTTCATTGAGCCTGGAGTGAAGAGAGTGAGAATAGGGTTAGAATTGGAATTTGAAATTCAAATCTGGCACACGAATTGACGCATCAGTATTAAGCGTTCTGACCGTCAGAATTCAGTCAAATTACATCCTTGGATCAGGAAAAATTTCTATTACATATCACGAGACTTATAGGCCTGATCTTGGTGCGGTGACCGTTAAACTGAAACTGGACCGCCACGTGCGATCTGGGAACCCTACCGGTCTGAAAACTGGATGTGTGCTAGATCCAGTATGCATGAGCTTAAGTCCGATCGCATTTGGCCAGGGGACCTTCAGAAATGCTCTTTTGGACCGAAACGGCCCCGATTTGGTTAGGCACCAAGTAAACATTGTTCCCAAGCCTATTTTGGGCATGTTTTAGGCTATAAAAGGGGTTGAAACCCTCACTCCTCTCTCCCATCCGAATTTGAGAGAAACCCTAACTTGGGAGAGAGAAAAAGGTGAGAGATTGTGAGAGAGAGTGGGAGAGTTCTTCCTGCCACTTGTACTACGTGTTGCACGTGCTTAAGCAACACACCTCTATCGCTTTCCCAACAATTTCACCGCGATTCTAGGTAAGTAAATACCCTAAATAGTTGTTGATTTGAGGTTCCTTTGTTTTCATAGCGATGTAGCTCATGGATCTTGTGTATTAGGTTCCCTATTCGCCGTAGACGAAGCGTATACGCTCCGTTTCAATTCACGAGTCTACAAGACATAAGGAGAGGATTTTAGACGCTTTGATTGACGGTTCCCAACGCTTTCAATGTCGTTTAATAGTAGATTATTGACGGCATCGCCGTTTGACATGTACAATATGCTCTCCGTTTCCTGTTTCGTAAATTAACGAAGAATATGAGATTTAGGGCATTTTAGTCATTTGTAGGAAGTACCGTTTACATTCATATTTTGCTGATGTGATTGACATGGTTTGTTGTCGCATTAGGAAGTTAGGAATACGTGCATAATTAGTTTGGCGAAGAGATTCGCCTAATTGCACACTTCGGGTCGACATGCTATATGTAGACTTAAGTGTGTAGTGTATGTGTTTGTATAAATGTTTGTATTAGTATGTATTGAACTAAATGATGTTATGAATTAGTTTGAGATGGATTTCTCAATTAATATGCTGACTTAAATGATTTCCTACATGTTGACTATATGCATGATTTCATTACATGCATGAAATATATGTGTTTGAAGATTTACTTAAGTTGAATGTTATAACATGTGTTAACTTGTTCACATGATTGTATTTCAATTCCAATACTCTTACATAGTTTGCTGATGTGATTTCATAAGTGTTTGGGACTAGACTTAGTCCAGGCAGTCGGTAACCGAGCGAATTCGTGGTTGGCTTATCTTGGCCACGAACGACGCGTCGACGAACGCGAGTCGTGTTTGAAGTTGGCGGCAGTGGTTAGGCCACGCGAAGTGTTTTACGCACTTCATGTCGTTCGACTTGAGATGCGATCGTGCTAGTCGAGCCCGTCAAGTAACCCGACTGCCCGATGTGAATCTAGGGTACTGAACTTACCATTGTAAACCCTGTTAACCATGGTACCTTGATCCACGAAGACTCATGAGCCGGGCATGGTTGTATGGGACACCGTGGTCGAGCTGTCGGCCTACGTTGGGGCCACAAACCTCCCCGTAGTGACCAGTGAGCACCTAGACTCGTGAGCAGATTATGGTGGTATGGGACACTATATTCTAGCTGTCGGCCTACACTGATCAGGCGACGAGTCCTTTGTAGTGACCGCGAGCGTATTCTGAGTCCACGGGAGGCGACGACCCTTCCGTTGCAGTAGAGTACGGTAGGCCTGTATTGATAAGGTGATGGGGGAGCGGTGCAATGAGTGCGAGCAACAGCCCTGGCAGCCCTTGCAGTGACCTACGAAATATACATCGTATGAGATTACTAGGAGTGACGACCCTAGACAGGATCTGTGTTGGGATTGATACAAGGGAAGTACCTTAGTTTCCCAATCCTACTGTTTGAATGGACTAATAACTACTCAAAAATCATATCACCATAACATTGCATGTGCCTGGAAGATGTGGAGCACTTTAGGGAGTGTGGCATGCCGCGGTCGTAAGATGTTGCCGTATGAGGGAGATCGTCGGTGAGGGCATACATCACGTCATATCATCTTGCATTAACAACAGTACTAGGATTGTCTGATTTACTGCTTTACTATTATCGCATGATTGAATTGTGAACATGCTAATCTTTGCTCTATGATTCCACTGAGTTGATCACTCACCCCCACGTTACGGGATGGTGTTTGCAACACGCACCAGACCCTGTTGTAGATGCAGGTGAGGCTGAGATCCAGGAGGCAGGGCCAGACGTCGACGAGGACCAGGACGAGTTCTCGTACATGCAGTATCACGATGGCTTTGCGTAGGCGACTTGGATAGATGGGACTTCAGTGGGACCATTTTGGATATTTATTTTTGTTCATGTACATGTATATGAGACTCAGAGATGTATTCATACTTTAGAGACAGATGAGGTTTACTTTGTTCTTCCATACAGTGATATATATAAGTTTAGTCTTCCTCTTGCTTTTATCACTGGATCTGAAGTATGAATTGCAGTTTTGGTATACTTTTACTTATGTGAATGCTTTAAATCAGACAACATTGAATCATAATCATTTTTATTGCATGAGTGACGGTCTGGAACTCGGGAGTTGAGTTTATACACGACCCCCAATTTTCAGGGTGTTAGAAGTTGGTATCAGAGCATGAATAAGAGTATACTGGGCCTGGGTTATGGTCTCGCGACGTACGCTGTCGCTTCCTTTGACTTAGGTGGGAGCGAGAAGGGTCTAGAAATATTTCTAGGATCGCAGATTCGCTGATAGGCGAAGTCTAATTGAATCGATCGCACGATCGAGTCTGTAACGCATCTCGGGCAGCGTAAAGCAACCTGAATAGCTTCTAAGCCGTAGAAAATTGGGTTGAGACGTTCTTTGAATGATTTTAAACCCGTAAAGTAAATTCTTGGGCCGTGGGATGACCACGACTCCTGTAATCAATCGCCAGGGCTTAAAAACTCCATTTTGTCAAAAATCTTCAAAATTCTTCCCCTCACCACTCAAATCTTCATTTCTTTCTTATCAAAATCATATTAGGCATCAAACATAATGTGAAAATAATACAAAATAATACTTTCACAAAATTTTATAGTGAATTGTAAAATTTCATGAAAAATGGCTATAAGGTCATTCTAACTTCACTTTATTTAGCAAATAAGGATCTAGATGGATGTACTAGATCCTTCTACCCCAAATTCATATGCTGCATCATAGGGTTTGATATTCTAGATTGCGGAGTGGTCTCGGAAAGCCCCGAACACATGTTTGGGCTCACATAGGCCAAAATACCATGAACTAGGGGTCGAACCATATAGATCTGGGGCCCTTGGACCATGGGGGACCGAACCCATCTATCCCCACTGGCCGAATGCGTCACCGGTCGACGATGCCATCGCCAATCCGGCGATGCATCGCCGTACAGGTGGGCCAGATGGATATGATTTTTGGGCGCATGCCCTTAAATTGTATGTATACCCTCCCCATATAGGTCTCGTCCCATGAAAACCCCCAAATCACACCCCTCCTTCACAAACAGCCCTCCCCATAGCCCTATTTTCATTTTTCAGCAACCACCCCAAATTTTGTGGTTCCAAATCACTTCTAGATCCCTCCTTGGCCAAAACCGACCATCATCCATCACTTCTTTGGAGTTGGCAGCCCTTCCTCTTGAAGATTTCATCATTTGGAGCTCCAAAAAACCCCCAAATTGAGCTGAAATCGTGAGGTGCTCCATTCCACTTTTTCGTTTTCATTTCTCCTTGAAAACACACTCTTGGGAAGCTTGAAGCATCCCTCTACGACGCCTAGATCTCCTTTTTCCAGATTGGGCAGCCACTTCTCCGTATTTTCACCATTTTCTATGGCCTTCGTGGAAGCCATTTTAGGCCTTTTATCACTCTCATCCATCATATCTTTGATGGGTAAAAGGAAAACCGCAACAGACGAGGCTGGGCCAAGCCACCCTGCTCAATCGAGAAGACCGCGGGGTGGTGCCGCAAGTTCAAGCGCCGCCGCAGGTCCAGCTGCAGCCCTAGAGTGTCGTACAAAGCGGGATTTGGATCCCCATGCTCACCTTGGGTGAGCAATTCTATCGAAGATGCCTCACGGCCAATACACTGATCGAAAAGTGTTGTTTGAGGCGGACGTAGATGGATGACTATTCGGCGAATATCTGTTGTTCGAACGCATTGAAGCTGCGCATTGGGGTCCGATCTTTGAAGCTCACGCTCGTGCTAATGTGAGCACCGTTTGTGCCTTCTATGCTAGTATCCAGAATCCTACCTTGGAGCCTTTGCAGTTCAAAATCCCTTTTGGTAGAGATCGGATGGCTACGATTGATGTGCGACTGATTGCCCGACTTCTGAACGTGCCTCTTGGTGATGTTCATCCTAGTGAGAAGAATCTGAGGAGTAGACGTGAACGAGATCGCCGCACCAGGTTTCTGTGCGGTAAGTTGGTTCCATGCAGCCTAATAATAGCCTTAAAGCGACGTATATGTCTGATGATTTGCGCCTGCTGCACCATATCTGCACGTTCAATGTTTATCCCAGGTCGACGAATCGCATTGAATGTACACGCGTTATGGTTGATTTTCTGTATCTGGTGGCCCAGGGAGAGAACGTATGTATGGCTACTTTCATCTTACGACAAATAATCCTCATAGCCAAGTCAAGAAGAACATCCGAATCGCTTCCTTTTGGCCGACTGATTTGCAAGATTGCGCTTGAGTTTTCCTACAGACTTGGGCCGAAATTGCCAGTTTCGATTCATACAATTGATGAGTCGACTATGGTTAAGATGAAGATTGGGTCGCAGTACCATGAAAATCAGCTTGAGGAGGACAGTGAGGATGACTTTGATGATGAGGAAGATCAAAGCGAAGAAGAACCTGGAGCAGAGGTTCAGGAAGAAGCTCAGGAAGAGGCAGAAGAGGAGGCTCAGGATACAGATGAGAGCCCTCCTTCTGCGCAGGCTACTAGCGATGATCGCATTGCTCGGATCGAGGAGAGTCAGATCCCCTTGCGAAAGGAAGTTCAGAAACTTCGCGCTGAAGTCGAGGATGCCAAGGCCGTTACAAAGAATAAATTCGGCAAGGTGACTCGCACCTTGAAGGCGATCCTGTGTTGCTTGCAGGATAAGGGTGCTCCTCCTCTGTCACCTGACTCGGATTAGCGATGCGACCTTTGATGTAGTTGTTAGTAGTTAGTCATTTCCTGCTTTTGTTGTGTAAGCCTGTTAGGGCTAGTGCTTTGCTTATGTTGCTGTGGTAATCTTAACTGTCTTAGTTCCCATGTATTTCTCTTCGTAATGCTTGTAAGGATATATCCCTTGTATTGTGACAATTTTAATTAAATGAAATGCATGGAATGCCTTTGACTCCTTATGTGAATGATTGCAGTGTATTTGTGCTAATGAGACTGACAAGGTTGAGCCCTATTTTGAATATAGGGAATGCTGCCTAAGGCTATGAGGAGCACGGTTCGGCTTGCATTGACCGAGCATATGGATTAGACTCCTTCGCAGTCTGACACTCATGCGGACCCTGCTGTGGGCCCGATTCCTGAGGCAGTTCGATCGTCTTAGCCTGCCGCTGGTCCTACAGTTGGACCACCGCCATTCACGCCGTCAGTCAGAGAGCCACATCGTGCATCTACTTCGACACTGCATCCGCCACAGCCTGCTCCACCTCCTGACAGATTCTAGCAGATGATGGCTATGATGCTGCAGCAGCAGCAGTTTCTGGGGAACGTGGTGTCTAAGGATGGCATGGAAGTTGACCTGTCTAAGGTAGCTGCGGTGCAGGACTCGGAGCAGCCTGGTTCTGTGACTGAGGTGAGGAGTTTCTTGGGTTTCGCTGGCTACTATCGGTGCTTCATTCAGGACTTCTCGAAGATCGCGAGACCCTTATCTCAGTTGACACGGAAGGACGTGAAGTTCGCCTGGAATGACAAGGCGGAGTCAGCTTTTCAAGAGCTGAAGGACAGACTTACGTCCGCCCCTGTGCTAGTATTACTAGAGCAAGGGGTTAAATACACTATATACACTGACGCGTCTAGCGTTGGTCTGGGTTGTGTCTTTATGCAGAGGGACACGGTAATTTCATGTGCCTCGAGATAATTAAGGAAGCACGAGTAGAATTACCCTACACACGACCTAGAGTTGGCAGCCGTTATATTCGCACTGAGACTCTGGAGACATTACCTCTACGGAGAGGAGTTCGAGCTCTTTTGCGACCACAAGAGCCTCAAGTATATATTCACGCAGTGAGACTTGAATATGAGGCAGCGGTGATGGATGGAGACATTGAAGGACTTCAAGTTTGAAGTCTCTTACCATCCTGGGAAGGCGAACCTTGTGGTAGATGCGTTGAGCTGTAAGAAGGCGATAGAGTTTGCGGCTCCGCTGATGGTTGCTGAGTGGGATATGGTTGAGTTTTTGTGAGACTTTGAGCAGAAACTCACCGTAGAGGAGCCGTTTGAGTTCATCGCACATGTACAGGTGTGATCTCAGATCGATGACCGAGTCATCGAGGCGCAGAGGGACGATGCACATCTTACTGAGCTTCGAGAGCAGGCCAGTGATGATGCTGACTGTAACGCCCGTGAAAAATCCGTACTTGGGCTCGAGTACCAACTCGACCCGAAATCGCGTAGAATTAATTTCCATGGAAATTAAGCGTAAGTTAGCTAGCGCAACGCTAGAGTAGCTGGGAAATAGTCCCTGATCACTTTAAATACGTTCTACAAGACCCAAATCGAGTAGGACAAACAACTCTACAACACTCTATAACCTTGGATCAAACTCTAAGCGGGTTTGTCCTCTGGACCACATTGAACTTTTGTATTGGATTTAGACCACGCGTCGAAGGTCCGATACCTCCTATCTTAGACCGTTAGAACCGCCCAGCTGGACTTGACAATCATCACGAAAATCAAGTCAAACCGATAATCACAGACTATTTCGTTGAACCCGGACTGAAGCGACCGCGAATAGGGACAGGTTTGGAATTTCAAATTCAAATCTGGCACACGACTTGACGCGTCAGTATTAAGCATTCTGACCGTCAGAATTCATCCAAATTATACCCTCGGATCAGGAAAAATTTCTATTTATTATCATGAGACTTTCAGCCCTGATCTATGTGCGGTGACCGCTGAACTGAAACTGGTCCGCCACGTGCGATCTGCGAACCCTGCCAGACTGAAAACTTAATACGAGCTACATCTGGTACGCATGAGCTTAAGTCTGATCGCAATCGACCAGGGGACCACCAGAAAGCAGCTTTTGGACCGAAACAGCCCCGAAATGGATAAACACTAAGTAAACTTTGTTCCGGAGCCTATTTCCGGCATTTTTAAGCTTATAAAAGGGGTTGAAACCCTCATTTCCCTCTCCCATCCGAAAATTCCAAACCCTAAAGAAAAGGAGAGAGAGTTTGAGAGAAAGAGAAGAAGGGATTTTTCCCGCTTTCGAGCCACCGACTGCTAGTGCTTCAGCACTTCTTCCCAATCACCTGGCTGGTGATTTCTCCACTTTTTCAGGTATAAAATAACCCTGGAACTTGCTGATTTAGGGCTTACCTAGATTCATAGCATGTTAGCTAACGTATTCCATAAATCAGGTTCTCCTACTGCCGTAGACGAAGCGTACACGCTCCGTTCAAAATCCTGCAACCGTAAGAGACTAGGTAAGAATTTTAGACGCTTTGATTGACGGTTTACAACGCTTTCAATGTCGTTTAATAGTAGATTATCGACGGTATCGCCGTTTGACATGTACAACATGCTCTCCGTTTCCTGTTTCGTAAATTAACGAAGAATATGAGATTTAGGGCATTTTAGTCATTTGTAAGAAGTACGGTCTACATGCATATTTTTCTGTCGTGATTGACATGGTTTGTTGTCGCATTAGGGAGTTAAGAATGCTTGCATAATCAGTTTGGCGAAGAGATTCGCCTAGTTGCGCACTTTGGGTCGACATACTATATGTAGACTTAAGTGTGTAGTGTATACGTTTGTATAAATGCTTGTATTAGTATGTATTGAATTAAATGATGTTATGTAGTAGTTTGAGATTGATTTCTTGATTAATATGCTGACCTAAATGATTTCCTACATGTTGACCTTATGCATGATTGCATTACATGCATGGAAAGTATGCCTTGAAGATTTGCTTAAGTTGAATGTTATAACATGTGTTAGTATGCTCACATGATTGTATTTCAATTCTAATACCTTTACATATATTGTTAATGTAATTCCATAGATGTGTGGGACTTGACTTAGTCCAGGCAGTCGGTAACCGAGCGAATTCGTGGCTGACTGGTCATAGCCACGAACGATGCGTCGATGAACGTGATTCGTGTTTAGAGTTGGCGGCAGTGGTTAGGCCACGCAAAGTGTTTTACGCACTTCATGTCGTTCGACTTGAGATGCGATCGCGCTAGTCGAGCCCGTCAAGTAACCCGACTGGCCGATGTATGTTCACCTTGTATGTGTCATAACTGCTTGAACCTAGGCTACTGAACTTACCATTGTAAACCCTGTTAACCATGGTACCTTGATCCACGAAGACTCATGAGCCGGGCATGGTGGTATGGGACACCGTGGTCGAGCTGTCGGCCTACGCTGGGGCCACAAACCTCCCCGTAGTGACCAGTGAGCACCTAGACTCGTGAGCAGATTATGGTGGCATGGGACACTATATTCTAGCTGTCGGCCTACACTGATCAGGCGACAAGCCCTTTGTAGTGACCGCGAGCGTATTCTGAGTCCACGGGAGGCGAAGACCCTTCCGTTGCAGTAGAGTACGGTAGGCCTGTATTGATAAGGTGATGGGGGAGCGGTGCAACGAGTGCGAGCAACAGCCCTGGTAGCCCTTGCAGTGACCTACGAAATATACATCGTATGAGATTACTAGGAGTGACGACCCTAGACAGGATCTGTGTTGGGATTGATACAAGGAAAGTACCTTAGTTTCCCAATCCTGCTATTTGAATGGACTAATAACAACTTGGAAATCATATCACCATAGCATTGCATGTGCCTGGAAGATGTCGAGTACTCTAGGGAGTGTGGCATGCCGCGGTCATAAGATGTTGCCGCATGAGGGTGATCGTCGGTGAGGGCATACATCACGTCATATCATCTTGCATTAATAACAGTATTAGGATTGTCTGATTTACTGCTTTACTATTATCGCGTGATTGAATTGTGAACATGCTAATCTTTGCTCTATGATTCCACTGAGTTGATCACTCATTCCCACATTACGGGATGGTGTTTGCAACACCCACCAGACCCTGTTGTAGATGCAGGTGAGGTCGAGATCCAGGAGGTGGAGCCAGAGATCGACGAGGACCAGGATGAGTTCTCGTATATGCAGTATCACGACGGCTTCCCGTAGGCGACCTGGATCGAGGGACATCAGTGAGACTTTTTTTTTTGAACATTATTCTTTTGTTATGTATATGTATATGAGACTCAGAGATGTAGTCATACTTTGGAGACAGATGAGATTACTTTGTTTTTCCATACAGTGATATATACATTATTTAGTCTTCCGCTTGCTTTTATCACTGGATCTGAAGTATGAATTGCAGTTTTGGTATACTTTTACTCATGTGAATGCTTTAAATCAGACAACATTGAATTATAACCATTTTTGTTGCATAAGTGACGGTCTGGAACTCGGGAGTTGAGTTTATACACGACCCCCGATTTTCAGGGTGTTACAAGTTGGTATCAGAGCATGAATAAGAGTATACTGGGCCTGGGTTATGGTCTTGTGAAGTACGCTGTCGCTTCCTTTGACTTAGGAGGGTGCGAGAAGGGTCTAGAAACACTTCTAGGATCGCAGATTCGCCGATAGGCGAAGTCTATTAGAATCGATCGCAAGATCGAGTCTGTAATGCATCTCGGGTCGCGTAAGGCAACCCGAATCGCTTCTAAGCTGTAGGAAGTCGGGTTGAGACGTCCTACGAGCGGTTTTAAACCGCGAAAGAGAATCCTTGGGCCGTGGGATGACCACGACTCCTGTAATCAATCGCCAGGGCTTAAAAACCCCGTTTCACCAAAAATTCTCAAAATTCCTCCTCTAAACACTCCAATCTTCATTTCTTTCTTATCCATTTCATGTTAGGAATCAAAAATAATATGAAAATAACACAAATTAGTACTTTCACAAAATTTTACAGTGAATAGTAAAATTTCATGAAAAATTGCCATAAGGCCATTCGAACTTCACTTTATTTAGCATCTAAGGATCTAGATAGATGTACTGGCTCATTCTACCCCAAATTCATATGCTGCATCATATGGTTTGGTATTCAGAATTGCGATGTGGACCCGGAAAGCCCCGAACACATATTTGGGCCCATACAGATCAAAGTACGATGAACTAGGGGGTGGGACATACATTTTTGGACCCCTGGGATCATGGGGGACCAGATCCATGTGGTCCCACTGGCCAACGTGGAAGTTGGCCGGCGATGCCATCGCCGGTCGGGCGATGCATCGCCGACCGGTGGGGTCCATTGGTCCCAAATTTCGGGCGCACGCCCTTAAATGAGATGTACACCCTCCCTATGTAGCTCCCATCTCACGAAAACCCCTAAATCATACCCCTCCTTCATAAACAGCCCTCCCCATAGCCCTATTTTCGATTTTCAGCAACCATCTCCAAACTCTGGCGTCCCAAAGCACTCCTAAGTCCCTCCTTGGCAAAAACCGACCACCACCCATCACTTATTGGGTGTTGGCAGCCCCTCTTCTTGAAGATCTCACCATTTGGAGCTCCAAAATCCCCCAAATAGAGCTGAAATCATGAGGTGCTCCATTCTATCTTTTTGTTTGTATTTTTCCTTGAAACTACAGCCTTGGGAAGCTTGAAGCATCCCTCTATGACGCCTAGATTTCCTTTTCTCAGATTGGGCAGCCGCTTCTTCACATTTTTACCGTTTTCCATGGCTTTCGTGGAAGCCATTTTGGGCCTTTTGTCACTCTCATCCATCATATCTTTGATGGCTAAGAGGAAAACCGCAACAGACGAGGCTGGGCCGAGCCGCCCTGCTCGATCGAGAAGACCACGGGGTGGTGCCGCAAGTTCAAGCACCGCCGCAGGTCCAGCTGTAGTCCTGGAGTGCCGTACAAAGCGGGATTTGGATCCCCATGCACACCTTGGACGAACAATTTTATCAGAGATGCCTCATGGCCAATACACTGATCGCAAAGTGTTGTTTGAGGCGGACGTAGATGGACGATTGTTCGGTGAGTATCTGTTGTTCGAGCGCATTGAAGCTGCTCATTGGGGTCCGATCTTTGAAGCTCGCGCTCGTGTTAATGTGAGCACCGTTCGTGCCTTCTATGCAAGCATCCAGAATCCTACCTTGGAGCCTTTGCAGTTCAAAATCCCTTTTGGTAGAGATCGGATGGCTACGATCGACGTTCGGTTGATTGCGCGACTTCTCAACGTGCCTCTAGGTGATGTGCATCCTAGTGAGAAGAATCTGAGGACTAGACGTGAACGAGATCGCCGCACCAGGTTTCTGTGCGGTAAGTTGGTTCCATGGCAGCCTAATAATAGCCTCAAGGCGACGTACATGTCTGAGGATTTGCGCCTGCTGCATCATAACTGCACGTTCAATGTTTATCCCAGGTCGACGAACCGCATTGAATGTACACGTCTTATGGTCGATTTCTTATTTCTGGTGGCCCAGGGAGAGAACGTATGTATGGCCACTTTCATCTTACGGCAGATAGTTCTCATAGCCAGGTCAAGAAGAACATCCGAATCGCTTCCCTTTGGCCAACTTATTTGCAAGATTGCGCTTGAGTTTGCCTATAGACTTGGGCCAGAATTGCCGGTATCGATTCACACCATCGATGAGTCGAAAATGGTCAAGATGAAGATTGGGTCGCAATACCGTGAAAATCAACTTGAAAGGGATAGTGGGGATGACTTTAATGATGAGGAAGATCAAAGCGAAGAAGAACCTAGAGCAGATGTTCAGGAAGAAGCTCAGGAAGAAGCAGAAGAGGAGGCTCAGGATACTGATGAGAGCCCTCCTCCTTCTGCGCAGGCTACTATCGACGACCGCATCGCTCGGATGGAGGAGAGTCAGACCGCTTTGCGAAGGGAAGTCCAAGAACTTCGCGCAGAAGTCGCTGATGCCAAGGCCGTTACAAAGAAGAAATTTGGCAAGGTGACTCGTACCTTGAAGGCGATCCTGTGTTGCTTACAGGATAAGGGTGCTCCTCCTCCGTCACCAGACTCCGACTAGCGATGCGATCTTTGATGTTATTATCAGTAGTTAGTCATTTCCTGCTTTATGTGTGTAAGCCTGTTAGGGCTAGTGTTTTGTTCATGTTGATGTTGTTTAACTGTCTTAATTTCCATGTAATTCTAGTCATGATGCTTGTAAGGATATATCCCTTGTATTGTGACAATTTTGATTAATTGAAATGCATGGAATGCCTTTGACTCTCTATGTGAATGATTGTGGTGTATTTGTACAATTGAGACTGACAAGGTTGCGCCCTATTTTGAATATAGGGAATGCCACCCAAGACTATGCGGAGCACGGTTCGGCTTGCATTGTCAGAGCATATGGATCAGACTCCCTCTCAGTCTGGCACTCGTTCGGACCCTGCTGTGGGCCCGATTCCTGAGGCGGTTCGATCGTCTCAGCCTGCTGCTGGTCTTACAGATGGACCACCGCCATTTACACCATCAGTTAGAGAGCCACATCACGCATCTACTTCCACACCACATCCGCCACAGCCTGCTCCACCCCCTGACAGATTCGAGCAGATGATGGCTATGATGCTACAGCAGCAGCAGCTTCTGACCACCATAGTGGGGACTTTAGCCCAGGGTGGGGGTGCGACTACATCTACTCCACCTGCACCACCTGTGCATCCGCTGAGGATGCCTATACATACGCCCAGGATGAGGGCATGGCTCATCCTGCGCCGCCTGCTTTCCCTGCGGGGAATCCTGCCGACACACGGGGCCTTTTGGAGCGATTTCAGCGCTTGCGGCCTCCTACTTTCACGGGTTCTCACAGACCCGAGGAGGCTGAGTACTGGCTCGACCGGGTGTCGAAGATCTTGCGGATGTTTCACTGCACCGAGGCTGAGCAGGTAGAGCTGGCTACCTTCCTGTTTGAGAGAGAGGCCAGCATGTGGTGGGATAGCGTACTGCGAACCGTTGCCGCAGACTTTGTATGGACGTGGGAAACATTTGAGTTCCGCTTCCATGAGAAGTATTATCCCCAGACCTACAGGCACGACAGGGAGAATGAGTTTCTCCGTCTCAGACAGGCAGCGATGACAGTTACCGAGTATGAGCATCGGTTCACAGAGTTGGGCAGGTATGTCCCGACGATCCTATCTGATGAGCAGATGCGCATACGACGCTTTTTGGAGGGCTTACGACCGGATATTCGGTCGAAGATGTGCTGTGTTAGTTTTCCCTCCTATGCGGAGTTGATTCACATGTCCATGCGGGCAGAGCAGGACGTGGATCGACTTGCGCGATCTCGAGGCCATGCTACTTCTAGGTCATGACCGGATTTGCCAGACAGGCCCTTCGCGGGCAAGAGGCCTCGCATTGATCCTCCTACTAGGACTACGGCGCCTGTACCACCGTTTCGGCGCCCTGATTTGACATGTACATACTGTGGGAGGACGGGCCACTTGGCGCAGAGCTACTTTTCGAGGATGCGGGACAGTGGGTTCTCGCCACCGCAGAAGATTGACCGTGTACGTCCGCAGGCGATATCAGCACCGCCTATACAGTCAGCTCCTGCGCATCCTTCTTTCAGACCTACGGTATCGCAGATCCGACAGCTTCCACGGCCCTTGACACAGCGGCCGAACCGGCCACAGCAGGCTCGGGTTCATGCATTGACAGCTGAGGCAGCTGCGACGCCGACTTTCCAGCATTCAGCCTTCGAGGTCACGGCCCATATCGGAGGTACTCCCGTTCTTGTCATGGTGGACACTAGTTTCGCGTGCCATAGTCAGACGTCTTGGGTTACAGACAATCACTATGGATAGCGTGCGAGTCTTTGCAGCTCATAGAGATTATTCGGATGTCACCCAGATGTGTGAGGGTTGTTTGGTTGATCTGGGAGGCAGGACGATGACTCTTGATCTAGTCGTCGATCCCTCGCTTGTTTATCTCGACGTCATTCTTGGCATGGACTGGTTGACTGCAGCGAGAGCCGAGATTGACTGCGAGGCTCGTGTGGTGACGGTGTACGAGCCTGAGGGCACGCCTTTCAAGTTTTCAGTGCGGGTAAATCTTCCTTTCCGCATACTTAGCTACGCCACTCTATTGCTTGACGCTGGTGCCCAGGTACTTGAGCAGACGCCAGTTGTTTCTGAGTTCGGGGATCTGTTCAGGAAGATCCCTGGTTTGCCGCCCCGACGTGAGATCGATTTCACTATCGATCAGATTCCTGGTTCTACACCCGTCTCACTGCCGATGTATCGCATGGCACCATGTGAGATGGAGGAGTTGAGGATGCAGATTGATGGTCTGCTAGAGCTTGGCTTTATACGGCCTAGCGTGTCTCCTTGGGGAGCACCGGTCTTGTTCGTGAGGAAGAAGGATGGTTCGATGCGATTGTGTATTGATTATCGCAGGCTGAACCAGCTCACAGTGAAGAACAAGTACCCTTTGCCCAGGATCGATGACTTGTTCGATCAGCTGAGAGGAGCGCAGTACTTCTCGAAGATTGATCTTCAGTCAGGTTATCATCAGCTGCGCGTCAGGGATGAGGACGTGCAGAAGACAGCATTCAGGACCAGTTTTGGCCACTACGAGTTCCTCGTGATGTCGTTCGGTCTCACGAACGCACCGGCCGTGTTCATGGATCTGATGAACCGGATATTTCGGCCTTTCCTCTATCGATTCGTCGTTGTCTTCATTGACGACATTTTGGTGTACTCTAGGAGTCGAGAGGAGCATGAGGAGTACTTGCGTTTGGTCCTTGATACGCTCAGACGGCATCAGTTGTTCGCACAGTACAAGAAGTGCGACTTCTGGAAGCAGGAGGTGAAGTTTCTGGGACACGTGGTGTCCAAGGATGGCATGACAGTTGACCTGTCTAAGGTAGCTGCGGTGCAGGACTGGGAGCAGCCTGGTTCTGTCACTGAGGTGAGGAGCTTCTTGGGACTCGCTGGCTACTATCGGCGCTTCATTCAGGACTTCTCGAAGATCGCGAGACCCTTATCTCAGTTGACACGGAACGACGTGAAGTTCGCCTGGAATGATAAGGCGGAGTCAGCTTTTCAGGAGCTGAAGGACAGACTTACGTCCGCCCCTGTGCTAGTATTGCCAGAGCAAATGGTTAGATACACTATATACACTGACGCGTCTAGCGTTGGTTTGGGTTGTGTCCTTATGCAGAGGGACAGGGTAATTTCGTATGCCTCGAGACAATTAAGGAAGCACGAGGAGAATTACCCTACACACGACCTAGAGTTGGCAGCCGTTATATTCGCACTGAGACTCTGGAGACATTACCTCTACGGAGAGGAGTTCGAGCTCTTTTGCGACCACAAGAGCCTCAAGTACATATTCACGCAGCGAGACTTGAATATGAGGCAGCGGCGATGGATGGAGACGTTGAAGGACTTCAAGTTTGAAGTCTCTTACCATCTTGGGAAGGAGAACCTTGTGGCCGATGCGTTGAGCCGAAAGAAGGCGATAGAGTTTGCGGCTCCGCTGATGGTTGCCGAGTGGGATATGGTTGAGTTTTTGCGAGACTTTGAGCAGAAACTCACCGTAGAGGAGCCGTTTGAGTTCATCGCACATGTACAGGTGCGATCTCAGATCGATGACCGAGTCATCGAGGCGCAGAGGGATGATGCGCATCTTACTGAGCTTCGAGAGCAGGCCAGTGATGATGTTGATGCCGACTGGCGAGTTGGTATGGATGGGGGCTTACGTTACCATGGCCGCCTATGCGTCCCAGATGTCCCTGACTTGAGACGAGAGATTCTCGAGGCTGCGCATTCTACTAGACTCGCGATGCATCCAGGCAGTACGAAGATGTATCGTGACGTGAAGAGGACGTATTGGTGGGAAGGTATGAAGACCCACATAGCTGAGTTCGTGTCCCGTTGTCTCACTTGTCAGCAGGTGAAGGCAGAGCATCGCCGACCACCTGGACTTTTGCAGCCTATGCCGATGGCAGAGTGGAAGTGGGATTTCATTTCCATGGACTTCATTTCTGGGTTACCGAAGACGAGGAAGGGACATGATTCCATTTGGGTGATCGTCGACCGATTGACGAAGTCGGCACACTTCCTACCGATCAGAGTTACGAACTCTGCAGATGAGCTGGCTAGACTGTATATCAGAGAGATTGTGCGTCTGCATGGAGTTCCGCTGGAGATCGTGTCCGACAGAGACACGCGGTTCACTTCTATTTTCTGGACTCGCATTCAGGAGGCTATGGGTGTGAAGTTGAAGTTCAGTACTGCCTTCCACCCACAGACGGACGGACAGACGGAGCGAGTGAACCAGATCCTGGAGGACATGTTGCGAGCTTGCGCATTGGACTTCAAGGACAGTTGGGATGACTGTCTTGCATATGCGGAGTTTACGTACAACAATAGCTTCCAGGCGAGTATCGGCATGGCACCTTATGAGGCGCTGTATGGGCGACCTTGTCGCGCACCGCATTGCTGGTTAGAGGTCGGTGAGCGTAGCTTGATTGGCCCAGAGTTGGTGCAGGCGACGTCAGAGAAGATCGATATTATTCGACGTCGGCTTCTTACAGCGCAGAGCAGACAGAAGAGCTACGCCGATACGAGACGACGGCCACTAGAGTTCACAGTCGGAGATCACGTGTTTTTGCGAGTTTCCCCTATGAAGGGAGTCCTTCGGTTCGGGAAGAAGGGGAAGCTGGCACCGCGATTCATTGGTCCATTCCAGATCCTCGATCATGTGGGAGCGGTGGCTTACCGATTGGCTTTACCCACGCCCCTCGTGAGCGTCCACAACGTATTTCATGTTTCTATGCTGAAGAAGTACGTTGCTGATCCTTCCCATATCATCAGATGGGAGCAGGTGCAGTTAGAAGAGGATGTTACTTATATCCTGCGACCGTCACGCATCTTAGACAGGAAGGATCAGGTACTGCGTAGCAAGGTGATTCCCCTTGTGAAGGTACTATGGACGCATCACTCTGAGGAGGAGGCTACTTGGGAGACAGAAGCCGAGATCAGAAAGATCTACCCACAGCTTCTCGAGGAGTACGAAAAGGTACAAATTTCGAGGACGAAATTATTTGTTAAGGGGGGTAGATTGTAATGCCCGTGAAAAATCCGTACTTGGGCTCGAGTACCAACTCGACCCGAAATCGCGTAGAATTAATTTCCATGGAAATTAAGCGTAAGTTAGCTAGCGCAACGCTAGAGTAGCTGGGAAATAGTCCCTGATCACTTTAAATACGTTCTACAAGACCCAAATCGAGTAGGACAAACAACTCTACAACACTCTATAACCTTGGATCAAACTCTAAGCGGGTTTGTCCTCTAGACCACATTGAACTTTTGTATTAGATTTAGACCGCGCGTCGAAGGTCCGATACCTCCTATCTTAGACGGTTAGAACCGCCCAGCTGGACTTGACAATCATCTCGAAAATCAAGTCAAACCGATAATCACAAACTATTTCGTTGAACCCGGACTGAAGCGACCGCGAATAGGGACAGGTTTGGAATTTCAAATTCAAATCTGACACACGACTTGACGCGTCAGTATTAAGCATTCTGACCGTCAGAATTCATCCAAATTACACCCTCGGATCAGGAAAAATTTCTATTTATTATCATGAGACTTTCAGCCCTGATCTACGTGCGGTGACCGTTGAACTGAAACTGGTCCGCCACGTGCGATCTGCGAACCCTGCCAGACTGAAAACTTAATACGAGCTACATCTGGTACGCATGAGCTTAAGTCTGATCGCAATCGACCAAGGGACCACCAGAAAGCAGCTTTTGGACCGAAACAGCCCCGAAATGGATAGGCACTAAGTAAACTTCGTTCCGGAGCCTATTTCTGGCATTTTTAAGCTTATAAAAGGGGTTGAAACCCTCATTTCCCTCTCCCATCCGAAAATTCCAAACCCTAGAGAAAAGGAGAGAGAGTTTGAGAGAAAGAGAAGAAGGGATTTTTCCCGCTTCCGAGCCACCGACTGCTAGTGCTTCAGCACTTCTTCCCAATCACCTGGCTGGTGATTTCTCCACTTTTTCAGGTATAAAAAAACTCTGGAACTTGCGGATTTAGGGCTTACCTAGATTCATAGCATGTTAGCTAACGTATTCCATAAATCAGGTTCTCCTACTGCCGTAGACGAAGCGTACACACTCCGTTCAACATCCCGCAACCGTAAGAGACTAGGTGAGAATTTTAGACGCTTTGATTGACGGTTTACAACGCTTTCAATGTCGTTTAATAGTAGATTATCGACGGCATCGCCGTTTGACATGTACAACATGCTCTCCGTTTCCTGTTTCGTAAATTAACGAAGAATATGAGATTTAGGGCATTTTAGTCATTTGTAAGAAGTACGGTCTACATGCATATTTTGCTGACGTGATTGACATGGTTTGTTGTCACATTAGGGAGTTAGGAATGCTTGCATAATCAGTTTGGCGAAGAGATTCGCCTAGTTGCACACTTTGGGTCGACATACTATATGTAGACTTAAGTGTGTAGTGTATGCGTTTGTATAAATGCTTGTATTAGTATGTATTGAATTAAATGATGTTATGTAGTAGTTTGAGATTGATTTCTTGATTAATATGCTGACCTAAATGATTTCCTACATGTTGACCTTATGCATGATTGCATTACATGCATGGAAAGTATGCCTTGAAGATTTGCTTAAGTTGAATGTTATAACATGTGTTAGTATGCTCACATGATTGTATTTCAATTCTAATACCTTTACATATATTGTTAATGTAATTCCATAGATGTGTGGGACTTGACTTAGTCCAGGCAGTCGGTAACCGAGCGAATTCGTGGCTGACTGGTCATAGCCACGAACGACGCGTCGATGAACGTGATTCGTGTTTAGAGTTGGCGGCAGTGGTTAGGCCACGCGAAGTGTTTTATGCACTTCATGTCGTTCGACTTGAGATGCGATCGCGCTGGTCGAGCCCGTCAAGTAACCCGACTGGCCGATGTATGTTCACCTTGTATGTGTCATAACTGCTTGAACCTAGGGTACTGAACTTACCATTGTAAACCCTGTTAACCATGGTACCTTGATCCACGAAGACTCATGAGCTGGGCATGGTGGTATGGGACACCGTGGTCGAGCTGTCGGCCTACGCTGGGGCCACAAACCTCCCCGTAGTGACCAGTGAGCACCTAGACTCGTGAGTAGATTATGGTGGTATGGGACACTATATTCTAGCTGTCGGCCTACACTGATCAGGCGACGAGCCCTTTGTAGTGACCGCGAGCGTATTCTGAGTCCACGGGAGGCGACGACCCTTCCGTTGCAGTAGAGTACGGTAGGCCTGTATTGATAAGGTGATGGGGAAGCGGTGCAACGAGTGCGAGCAATAGCCCTGGCAGCCCTTGCAGTGACCTACAAAATATACATCGTATGAGATTACTAGGAGTGACGACCCTAGACAGGATCTGTGTTGGGATTGATACAAGGAAAGTACCTTAGTTTCCCAATCCTGCTGTTTGAATGGACTAATAACAACTTGAAAATCATATCACCATAGCATTGCATGTGCCTGGAAGATGTGGAGCACTCTAGGGAGTGTGGCATGCCGCGGTCGTAAGATGTTGCCGCATGAGGGTGATCGTCGGTGAGGGCATACATCACGTCATATCATCTTGCATTAATAACAGTATTAGGATTGTCTGATTTACTGCTTTACTATTATCGCGTGATTGAATTGTGAACATGCTAATCTTTGCTCTATGATTCCACTGAGTTGATCACTCATTCCCACGTTACGGGATGGTGTTTGCAACACCCACCAGACCCTGTTGTTGATGCAGGTGAGGTCGAGATCCAGGAGGTGGAGCCAGAGATCGACGAGGACCAGGATGAGTTCTCGTATATGCAGTATCACGACGGCTTCCCGTAGGCGACCTGGATCGAGGGGACATCAGTGGGACTTTCTTTTTTGAACATTATTCTTTTGTTATGTATATGCAGATGAGACTCAGAGATGTAGTCATACTTTGGAGACAGATGAGATTACTTTGTTTTTCCATACAGTGATATATACATTGTTTAGTCTTCCGCTTGCTTTTATCACTGGATCTAAAGTATGAATTGCAGTTTTGGTATACTTTTACTCATGTGAATGCTTTAAATCAGACAACATTGAATCATAACCATTTTTGTTGCATAAGTGACGGTCTGGAACTCGGGAGTTGAGTTTATACACGACCCCCGATTTTCAGGGTGTTACACTGACGCCGACTGGCGAGTTGGTATGGATGGGGGCTTACGTTATCGTGGCCGCCTATGCGTCCCAGATGTCCCTGACTTGAGACGAGAGATTCTTGAGGCTGCGCATTGTACTAGACTCGCGATGCATCCAGGCAGCACAAAGATGTATCGTGACGTGAAGAGGACTTATTGGTGGGAAGGTATGAAGACCCACATAGCTGAGTTCGTGTCCCGTTGTCTCACTTGTCAGCAGGTGAAGGCAGAGCATCGCCGACCACCTGGACTTTTGTAGCCTATGCCGATTGCAGAGTGGAAGTGGGATTTCATTTCCATGGACTTCATTTCTGGGTTGCCGAAGACGAGGAAGGGACATGATTCCATTTGGGTGATCGTCGACCGTCTGACGAAGTCGGCGCACTTCCTACCGATCAGAGTTACGAGTTCTGCAGACGGGCTGGCTAGATTGTACATCAGAGAGATTGTGCATCTGCATAGAGTTCCACTGGAGATCGTGTCCGACAGAGACACGCAGTTCACTTCTATTTTCTGGACTCGCATTCAGGAGGCTATGGGTGTGAAGTTGAAGTTGAGTACTGCCTTCCACCCACAGACAGACGGACAGACAGAGCGGGTGAACCAGATCTTGGAGGATATGTTGCGAGCTTGCGCATTGGACTTCAAGGACAGTTGTGATGATTGTCTTGCATATGCGGAGTTTACGTACAACAATAGTTTTCAGGCGAGTATCGGTATGGCACCTTATGAGGCGCTGTATGGGCGACCTTGTCGCACACCGTATTGCTGGCTAGAGGTCGGTGAGCGTAGCTTGATTGGCCCAGAGTTAGTGCAGGCGACGTCAGAGAAGATTGATATTATTCGACGTCGGCTCCTTAAAGCGCAGAGCAGACAGAAGAGCTACGCCGATACGAGACGGAGGCCACTAGAGTTCACAGTTGGGGATCATGTGATTTTGTGAGTTTTTCCTATGAAGGGAGTCCTTCAGTTCGGGAAGAAGGGGAAGCTGGCACCACGATTCATTGGTCCATTCCAGATCCTCGATCGTGTGGGAGCGGTGGCTTACCGATTGGCTTTACCCACGCCTCTCGCGAGCGTTCACAACGTATTTCATGTTTCTATGCTGAAGAAGTACGTTGCTGATCCTTCCCATATCATCAGATGGGAGCAGGTACAGTTAGGAGAGGATGTTACATATATCCTGCGACCGACACGTATCCTAGACAGGAAGGAGCAGGTACTGCGTAGCAAGGTGATTCCCCTTGTGAAGGTATTATGGACGCATCACTTTGAGGAGGAGGCTACCTGGGAGACAGAAGCCGAGATCAGAAAGAACTATCCACAACTTCTCGAGGAGTACGAAAAGGTATAAAATTTTGAGGACGAAATTATTTGTTAAGGGGGGTAGATTGTAACGCCCACGAAAAATCCATACTTGGGCTCGAGTACCAACTCGACCCGAAATTGTGTAGAATTTATTCCTTTGGAAAAATATGACTAAGTTAGCTAGTGCAATGTTAGAATAGCTGGGAAATGGTCCCTGATCACTTTAAATATGTTCTACAAGGCTCAAAGCGAGTGGAACCAATGGTGCTATAATGCTCTAAAGCCTCGGATCAAACTCTAAACCGGTTTATTCTCGGGACCTCCTTGAAACTTTGTATTGGATCTAGACCGCGCGTCGAAAGTCCGATACCTACCATCGTAGACTATTATGACCACTTAGCTGGGCTTGGCAATCGTTTCGAAAATCAAGTCCAACTGACATTCAGGGGCTATTTCATTGAGCCTGGAGTGAAGAGAGTGAGAATAGGGTTAGAATTGGAATTTGAAATTCAAATCTGGCACACGAATTGACGCATCAGTATTAAGCGTTCTGACCGTCAGAATTCAGTCAAATTACATCCTTGGATCAGGAAAAATTTTTATTACATATCACGAGACTTATAGGCCTGATCTTGGTGCGGTGACCGTTAAACTGAAACTGGACCGCCACGTGCGATCTGGGAACCCTACCGGTCTGAAAATTGGATGTGTGCTAGATCCAGTATGCATGAGCTTAAGTCTGATCGCATTTGGCCAGGGGACCTTCAGAAATGCTCTTTTGGACCGAAACGGCCCCGATTTGGTTAGGCACCAAGTAAACATTGTTCCCAAGTCTATTTTGGGCATGTTTTAGGCTATAAAAGGGGTTGAAACCCTCACTCCTCTCTCCCATCCGAATTTGAGAGAAACCCTAACTTGGGAGAGAGAAAAAGGTGAGAGATTGTGAGAGAGAGTGGGAGGGTTCTTCCTGCCACTTGTACTACGTGTTGCACGTGCTTAAGCAACGCACCTCTATCGCTTTCCCGGCGATTTCACCGCGATTCTAAGTAAGTAAATACCCTAAATAGTTGCTGATTTGAGGTTCCTTTGTTTCCATAGCGATGTAGCTCATGGATCTTGTGTATTAGGTTCCCTATTCGTCGTAGACGAAGCGTATACGCTCCGTTTCAATTCACGAGTCTACAAGACATAAGGTGAGGATTTTAGACGCTTTGATTGACGGTTCCCAACGCTTTCAATGTCGTTTAATAGTAGATTATTGACGGCATCGCCGTTTGACATGTACAATATGCTCTCCGTTTCCTGTTTCGTAAATTAACGAAGAATATGAGATTTAGGGCATTTTAGTCATTTGTAGGAAGTACTGTTTACATTCATATTTTGCTGATGTGATTGACATTGTTTGTTGTCGCATTAGGAAGTTAGGAATACGTGCATAATTAGTTTGGCGAAGAGATTCGCCTAATTGCACACTTCAGGTCGACATGCTATATGTAGACTTAAGTGTGTAGTGTATGTGTTTGTATAAATGTTTGTATTAGTATGTATTGAACTAAATGATGTTATGAATTAGTTTGAGATGGATTTCTGAATTAATATGCTGACCTAAATGATTTCATACATGTTGACTATATGCATGATTTCATTACATGCATGAAATATATGTGTTTGAAGATTTACTTAAGTTGAATGTTATAACATGTGTTAACTTGTTCACATGATTGTATTTCAATTCCAATACTCTTACATAGTTTGCTGATGTGATTTCATAAGTGTTTGGGACTAGACTTAGTCCAGGAAGTCGGTAACCGAGCGAATTCGTGGTTGGCTTATCTTGGCCAAGAACGACGCGTCGACGAACGCGAATCGTGTTTGAAGTTGGCGGCAGTGGTTAGGCCACGTGAAGTGTTTTACGCACTTCATGTTGTTCGACTTGAGATGCGATCGTGCTAGTCGAGCCCGTCAAGTAACCCGACTGGCTGATGTATGTTCACCTTGTATGAGTCATAACTGCTTGAACCTAGGGTACTGAACTTACCATTGTAAACCCTGTTAACCATGATACCTTGATCCACGAAGACTCATGAGCCGGGCATGGTGGTATGGGACACCGTGGTCGAGCTGTCGGCCTACGCTGGGGCCACAAACCTCCCCGTAGTGACCAGTGAGCACCTAGACTCGTGAGCAGATTATGGTGGTATGGGACAATATATTCTAGCTGTCGGCCTACACTGATCAGGCGACGAGTCCTTTGTAGTGACCGCGAGCGTATTCTGAGTCCACGGGAGCGGTGCAATGAGTGCGAGCAACAGCCCTGGCAGCCCTTGCAGTGACCTACGAAATATACATCGTATGAGATTACTAGGAGTGACGACCCTAGACAGGATCTGTGTTGGGATTGATACAAGGGAAGTACCTTAGTTTCTCAATCCTGCTGTTTGAATGGACTAATAACAACTCGAAAATCATATCACCATAACATTCCATGTGCCTGGAAGATGTGGAGCACTCTAGGGAGTGTGGCATGCCGCGGTCGTAAGATGTTGCCGTATGAGGGAGATCGTCGGTGAGGGCATACATCACGTCATATCATCTTGCATTAACAACGGTACTAGGATTGTCTGATTTACTGCTTTACTATTATCGCATGATTGAATTGTGAACATGCTAATCTTTGCTCTATGATTCCACTGAGTTGATCACTCACTCCCACGTTATGGGATGGTGTTTGCAACACCCACCAGACCCTGTTGTAGATGCAGGTGAGGCTGAGATCCAGGAGGCAGGGCCAGACTTCGACGAGGACCAGGACGAGTTCTCGTACATGCAGTATCATGATGGCTTTGCGTATGCGACCTGGATCGATGGGACTTCAGTGGGACCATTTTGGATATTTATTTTTGTTCATGTACATGTATATGAGACTCAGAGATGTATTCATACTTTAGAGACAGATGAGGTTTACTTTGTTCTTCCATACAGTGATATATATAATGTTTAGTCTTCCGCTTGCTTTTATCACTGGATCTGAAGTATGAATAGCAGTTTTGGTATACTTTTACTCATGTGAATGCTTTAAATCAGACAACATTGAATCATAATCATTTTTGTTGCATAAGTGACGGTCTGGAACTCGGGAGTTGAGTTTATACACGACCCCCGATTTTCAGGGTGTTACACGGTAACCGATCGAATTCGTGGTTGGCTGGTTTTGGCCATGAACGACGCGACGATGAACGCGAGCCGTGTTTGGAGTTGGCGGGAGTGGTTAGGCCACGCAAAGTGTTTTATGCACTTCATGTCGTTCGACTTGAGATGCGATCGCGCTAGTCGAGCCCGTCAAGTAACCCGACTGGCCGATGTATGTTCACCTTGTATGTGTCATAACTGCTTGAACCTAGGGTACTGAACTTACCATTGTAAACCCTGTTAACCATGGTACCTTGATCCACGAAGACTCATGAGCCGGGCATGGTGGTATGGGACACCGTGGTCCAGCTGTCGGCCTACGCTGGGGCCACAAACCTCCCCGTAGTGACCAGTGAGCACCTAGTCTCGTGAACAGATTATGGTGGTATGGGACACTATATTCTAGCTGTCGGCCTACACTGATCAGGCGACGAGTCCTTTGTAGTGTCCGCGAGCGTATTTTAAGTCCACGGGAGGCGACGACCCTTCCGTTGCAATAGAGTACGATAGGCTTGTATTGATAAGGTGATGGGGGAGCGGTGCAACGAGTGCGAGCAACAGCCCTGGTAGCCCTTGCAGTGACCTACAAAATATACATCGTATGAGATTGCTAGGAGTGACGATCCTAGACAGGATCTGTGTTGGGATTGATACAAGGGAAGTAACTTAGTTTCCCAATCCTGCTGTTTGAATGGACTAATGACAACTCAGAAATCATATCACCATAACATTGCATGTGCCTGAAAGATGTGGAGCACTCTAGGGAGTGTGGCCTGCCGCGGTCGTAAGATATTTTCTTATGAGGGAGATCGTCGGTGAGGGCATACATCACGTCATGTCATCTTGCATTAACAACAGTATTAGGATTGTCTGATTTACTGCTTTACTATTATCGTATGATTGATTTGTGAACATGCTAATCTTTGCTCTATGATTCTACTGAGTTGATCACTCACTCCCACGTTACGGGATGGTGTTTGCAACACCCACCAGACCCTGTTGTAGATGCAGGTGAGGCTGAGATCCAAGAGGTAGAGCCAGACTTCGACGAGGACCAGGACGAGTTCTCGTACATGCAGTATCATGATGGCTTTGCGTAGGCGACCTGGATTGATGGGTTTCACTGGGACTATTTTGAACATTACATTTTGTTCATGTATATGTATATGAGACTCAGAGATGTATTCATACCTTAGAGACAGATGAGATCCACTTTGTTTTTCCATACAGTGATATATATATTGTTTAGTCTTCCGCTTGCTTTTATCACTGGATCTGAAGTATGAATTGCAGTTTTGGTATAATTTTACTCATGTGAATGCTTTAAATCAGACAACATTGAATCATAATCATTTTTGTTGCATAACTGACGGTCTGGAACTCGGGAGTTGAGTTTATACACGACCCCCGATTTTCAAGGTGTTACAAGTTGGTATCAGAGCGTGAATAAAAGTATACTGGGCCTGGGTTATGGTCTCGCGACGTACGTTGTCACTTTCTTTTGACTTAGGTGGGTGCGAGAAGGGTCTAGAAACATTTCTAGGATCGCAGATTCGCCAATAGGCGAAGTCTATTCGGATCGATCGCATGATCGAGTCTGTAACGCAACTCGGGTCGCGTAAAGCAACCCGAATAGCTCCTAGGTCGTAGGAAGTCGGGTTGAGACGTTCTTTGAATGATTTTAAACCCGTAAAAGTGAATCCTTGGGCCGTGGGATGGCCACGACTCCTGTATTCAATCGTCAGGGCTTAAAAACCCCATTTCACCAAAAATCTTCAAAATTTTCCTCTCACCACTCCAATCTTCATTTCTTTCTTATCCATTTTATGTTAAGAATCAAACCTAATGTAAAAATAATATAAATTAATACTTTCATAAAATTTTACAGTGAATAGTAAAATTTCATGAAAAATGGCCATAAGGCCATTCTAACTTCACTTTCTTTGGCAACTAAGGGTCTAGATGGATGTACTAGATCCTTCTACCATAAAATCATATGCTGCATGATAGGATTTTATATCGGGATTGCGGATTGGTCCCGGAAAGCCCCGAACACATGTTTGGGCCTATATAGGTCAAAATACTATGAACCAAGGTGTGAACCTTACATATCTGGGGTCCTTGGAACATGGGGGACCAAACTCATCTAGTCCCACCGGCCGGATGCATCACCGGTCGGCGATGCCATCGCCGATCTGGCGATGCATCGCCGTACAGGTGGGCCCACTTGAATTGGTTTTTGGGCGCACGCCCTAACTTGGGTTGTATACACCCCACATGTAGGGTTCGTGGGTAGAAAACCCCTAAAACATGCCTCTCCTTCACAAACAGCCCTCCCCATAGCTTCACTTTCGTTTTCCAGCAACGATCTCCAAATTCCGTGATTCTAAACCACCCCTAGATCCATCCTTGGCCAAAAACGACCACCCTCCATCGATCCTTTGAAGTTGGCAGCCCTCCTTCTTGAAGATTTCATCATTTGGAGCTCCAAAAACCCCCAAATCGAGCTGAAATCGTGAGGTGCTCCATTCTACTTTTCATTTTCATTTCTCCTTGAAAATACATCCTTGGGAAGCTTGAAGCATCCCTCTACGACGCCTAGATCTCCCTTTTCCATATCGGACAGCCACTTCTCTGCATTTTCTTCGTTTTTCATGACTTTCGTGGAAGCCATTTTAGGCCTTTTGTCACTCTCCACCATCTTATCTTTGATGGGTAAAAGGAAGACTGTAGTAGACGAGGCTGGGCCAAGTCGCCCTGCTCAATCGAGGAGACCGCAGGGTGGTGCCGCAAGTTCAAGGGCCGCCACAGGTCCAGCTACAGCCCTAGAGTGTCGTACAAAGCGGGATTTGGATCCCCATACTCACCTTGGGCGAGTAATTCTATCAGAGATGCCTCACGGCCAATACACTGATCGAAAAGTGTTGTTTGAGGCGGACGTAGATGGACGACTATTCGGCGAATATCTGTTGTTCGAGCGCATTGAAGCTGCGCATTGGGGTCTGATCTTTGAAGCTCGCGCTTGTGCTAATGTGAGCACCGTTCGTGCCTTCTACGCTTGTATCCAGAATCCTACCTTGGAGCCATTACAGTTTAAAATTCCTTTTGGTAGAGATCGGATGGCTACGATTGATGTGCGACTGATTGCGCGACTTCTGAACGTGCCTCTTGGTGATGTTCATCATAGTGAGAAGAATCTGAGGAGCAGGCGTGAATGAGATCGCCGCACCAAGTTTCTGTGCGGTAAGTTGGTTCCATGGCAGCCTAATAATAGCCTCAAGGCGACGTATATGTCTGATGATTTGCGCCTGCTGCACCATATCTGTACGTACAATGTTTATCCCAGGTCGACGAATCGCATTGAATGTACCCGCCTTATGGTTGATTTCCTGTATCTGGTGGCCCAGGGAGAGAACATATGTATGGTCACTTTCATCTTGCAACAGATAATCCTTATAGCCAAGTCAAGAAGAACATCCGAATCGCTTCCTTTTGGCCGACTGATATGCAAGATCACGCTTGAGTTTGCTTACAGACTTGGGCTGGAATTTCCAGTTTTGATTCATAGCATTGATGAGTCAACTATGGTCAAGATGAAGATTGGGTCTCAGTACCATGAAAATCAGCTTGAGGAGGATAGCGAGGATGACTTTGATGATGAGGAAGAACAAAGTGAGGAAGAACCTGGAGCAGAAGTTCAGGAAGAAGTTCAGGAAGAGGCAGAAGAGGAGGCTCAGGATACAGATGAGAGCCCTCCTCCTTCTGCGTAGGCTACTAGCGATGATCGCATTGCTCGGATTGAGGAGAGTCAGATCGCCTTGCGAAGGGAAGTTCAGGAACTTCGCGCTGAAGTCGAGGATGTCAAGGTCGTTACAAAGAAGAAATTCGGCAAGGTGACTTGCACCTTGAAGGCGATCCTGTGTTGCTTACAGGATAAGGGTGCTCCTCCTCCGTCACCCGACTCGGACTAGCGATGCGACCTTAGATGTTGTTGTTAGTAGTTAGTCATTTCCTGCTTTTGTTGTGTAAGCTTATTAGGGCTAGTGCTTTGCTTATGTTGCTGTTGTAATTTTAACTGTCTTAGTTCCCATGTATTTCTCGTCATGATGCTTGTAAGGATATATCCCTTGTATTGTGACAATTTTGATTAAATGAAATGCATGGAATGCCTTTGACTCCTTGTGTGAATGATTGCGGTGTAATTGTGCTATTGAGACTCACAAGGTTGTGCCCTATTTTGAATATAGGGAATGCCGCCTAAGGCTACACGGAGCACGGTTCGGCTTGCATTGAGTGAGCATATGGATCAGACTCCTTCGCAGTCTGACACTCATGCGGACCCTGTTGTGGGCCCGATTCCTGAGACAGTTCGAGCGTCTCAGCCTACTGCTAGTCCTACAGTTGGACCACCGCCATTCATACCGTTAGTCAGAGAGCCTCATCGTGCATCTACTTCGACACAGCACCCACCACAGCCTGCTCCACCTCCTGACAGATTTGAGCAGATGTTGGCTATGATGCAGCAGCAGCAGCAGCTTCTGACTACCATCATGGGGACATTAGGCCAGGGTGGGGGTGTGACTCCACCTGCACCACCTGCGCATCCAGCTGAGGATGCTTATACATACGCCCAGGATGAGAGCATGGCTCATCCTGTACCGCCTGCTTACCCTGCGGGGAATGTCACAGATACACGGGGCCTATTAGAGCGATTTCAGCGCTTACGGCCTCCCACCTTTACGGGTTCTCACACACCCGAGGAGGCCGAGTACTGGCTCGACCGTGTGTCGAAGATATTGCGGATGCTTCATTGCACAGAGGCTGAACAGGTAGAGCTGGCTACATTCCTGTTTGAGTGAGAGGCCAGCCTGTGGTGGGATAGCGTACTGCGGACCGTTGCCGCCGACTTTATATGGACATGGGTAGCGTTTGAGTTTCACTTTCACGAGAAGTATTATCCCCAAACTTACAGGCATGACAGGGAGAATGAGTTTCTCTGCCTCAGACAGGCAGCCATGACAGTTACAGAGTATGAGCATCGGTTTACGGAGTTGGGCAGATACGTCCCGACTATTTTGGCTGATGAGCAGATGCACATACGGTGCTTTTTGGAGGGTTTGCGACCGGATATTCGGTCGAAGATGTGCTATGTGACCATTCCCTCATATGCGGAGTTGATTCACATGTCTATGCGGGCAGAGCAGGATGTGGATCGACTTGCGTGATCTCGTGGCCCTGTTACTTCTAGGCCACGACCAGACATGTAGGACAGGCCCCTTGCGGGCAAGAGGCCTCGCGTTGACCATCCTACTAGGACTACAGCGCCTGTACCACCATTTCGGTGCCCTGATTTGACATGTACATACTGTGGGAGGACAGGCCACTTAGCTCAGAGCTGTTTTTATCGGATGCGGGACAGTGGGTTCTCGCCGCCGCAAAAGATTGACCGTGCTCATTCATAGGCGATATCAGCACCGCCTATACGGTTAGCTCCTGCGAACCCTTCTTTCAGACTTCCGGTATCGCAGATCAGACAGCCTCCACGGCCCTTGACACAGCGGCCGAACCGGCCACAGCAGGCTCGGGTTCATGCATTGACAGCTGAGGCAGAGGCGACACCGACTTTTCAGCATTCGGCCTTCGAGGTCACAGCCCATATTGGAGGTACTCCTATTCTCGTGATGGTGGACACTGGTTCCACGATTTTTTTGATATCACGTGCTGTAGTCAGGCGTCTTGGGTTACAGACTATCACTATGGATAGTGTGCTAGTCTTTGCAGCTCATGGGGATTATTCGGATGTTACCCAGATGTGTGAGGGTTGTTTAGTTGATCTGGGAGGCAGGACGATGGCTCTTGATCTTGTCGTCGATCCCTCGCTCGTTTATCTCGACGTCATTCTTGGCATGGACTGATTGACTGCTGGGAGGGTCGAGATTGACTGCGAGGCTCGTATGGTGACGGTGTACGAGCCTGAGGGCACGCCTTTCACATTTTCAGTGCGGGTAAATCTCCCTTTCCGCATACTTAGTTATGCCACTTTATTGACGACGCTGGTGCCCAGATACTTGAGCATAAGCCAGTCATTTTCGAGTTTGAGGATCTGTTCAAGAAGATCCCTGGTTTGTCGCCCCGACGAGAGATCGATTTCACTATCGATCTGGTTCCTGGTTCTACGCCCGTCTCACTGCCGACGTATCGCATGGCACCGTGTGAGATGGAGGAGTTGAGGACACAGATTGATGGTCTGCTAGAGCTTAGCCTTATACGGCCTAGTGTGTCTCCTTGGGGAGCACCGGTCTTGTTCGTGAGGAAGAAGGATGGTTCGATGCGATTATGTATTGATTATCGCAGGCTGAACCAGGTCACGGTGAAGAACAAGTACCCTTTACCCAGGATCGATGACTTATTTGATCAGTTGAGAGGAGCGCAGTACTTCTCGAAGATTGATCTTCAGTCAGGATATCATCAGTTGCGCGTCAGGGATGAGGACGTGCAGAAGACAGCATTCAGGATCAGTTTTGGCCACTACGAGTTTCTCGTGATGTCGTTCGGTCTCACGAACGCACCAGCCATGTTCATGGATCTGATGAACCGGGTATTTTGGCCTTTCCTCTATCGATTCGTCGTTGTTTTCATTGACGACATTTTGGTGTACTCTAGGAGTCGAGAGGAGCATGAGGAGCACTTATGTTTGGTCCTGGATACGCTCAGACAGCATCAGTTATTCATACAGTACAAGAAGTGAGACTTCTGAAAGCAGGAGGTGAAGTTCCTGGGACACGTGGTGTCCAAGGATGGCATGGTAGTTGACCTGTCTAAGGTAGCTGCGGTGCAGGACTGGGAGCATCCTGGTTCTGTCACTGAGGTGAGGAGTTTCTTAGGTCTCGCTGGCTACTATCGGCGCTTCATACAGGACTTCTCGAAGATCGCGAGACCCTTATCTCAGTCGACACGGAAGGACGTGAAGTTTGCCTGCAATCACAAGGCGGAGTCAGCTTTTCAGGAGGTGAAGGACAGACTTACGTCTGCCCCTATGCTAGTATTGCCAGAGCAAGGGGTTAGATACACTATATACACTGACGCATCTAGCGTTGGTTTGGGTTGTGTCCTTATGCAGAGGGACAGGGTAATTTCGTATGCCTCGAGACAATTAAGGACGCACGAGGAGAATTACCCTACACACGACCTAGAGTTAGCAGTCATTATATTCGCACTGAGACTCTGGAGACATTACCTCTACGGAGAGAAGTTCGAGCTCTTTTGTGACCACAAGAGCCTCAAGTACATATTCACGCAGCGAGACTTGAATATGAGGCAGCGGCGATGGATGGAGACGTTGAAGGACTTCAAGTTTGAGGTCTCTTACCATCCTGGGAAGGCGAACCTTGTGGCTGATGCGTTGAGCCGCAAGAAGGCGATAGAGTTTGCGGCTCCGCTGATGGTTGCCGAGTGGGATATGGTTGAGTTTTTACGAGACTTTGAGTAGAAACTCACCGTAGAGGAGCCGTTTGAGTTCATCGCACATGTACAAGTGCGATCTCAGATCGATGACCGAGTCATCGAGGCGCAGAGGGACGATGCGCATCTGACTGAGCTTCGAGAGTAGGCCAGTGATGATGCAGACACCGACTGGCGAGTTGGTATGGATGGGGGCTTACGTTATCGTGGCCGCCTATGCGTCCCAGATATCCCTGACTTGAGACGAGAGATTCTCGAGGCTGCGCATTGTACTAGACTCACGATGCATCCAGGCAGTACGAAGATGTATCGTGACGTGAAGAGGACGTATTGGTGGGAAGGTATGCAGACCCATATAGCAGAGTTCGAGTCCCGTTGTCTCACTTGTCAGCAGGTGAAGGCAGAGCATCGCCGACCACCTGAACTTTTGCAGCCTATGCCGATCGCAGAGTGGAAGTGGGATTTCATTTCCATGGACTTCATTTCTAGGTTGCCGAAGACGAGGAAGGGACATGATTCCATTTGGGTGATCGTCGACCGTCTGACGAAGTCGGCGCACTTCCTACCGATTAGAGTTACGAACTCTGCAGACGAGCTGGCTAGATTGTATATCAGAGAGATTGTGCGTCTGCATGGAGTTCCGCTGGAGATCGTGTCTGACAGAGACACGCGGTTCACTTCTATTTTCTGGACTCGCATTCAGGAGGCTATGGGTGTGAAGTTGAAGTTCAGTACTGCCTTCCAGCCACAGACAGACGGACAGACAGAGAGGGTGAACCAGATCTTAGAGGACATGTTGCGAGCTTGCGCATTGGACTTCAAGGACAGTTGGGACGATTGTCTTGCATATGCGGAGTTTACGTACAACAACAGTTTTCAGGCGAGTATCGGTATGGCACCTTATGAGGCGCTGTATGGGCGACCTTGTCGCGCACCGCATTGCTGGATATAGGTCGATGATCGTAGCTTGATTGGCGCAGAGTTAGTGCAGGCGACGTCAGAGAAGATTGATATTATTCGACGTCAGCTTCTTACAGCGTAGAGCAGACAGAAGAGTTATGCCGATACGAGACGGAGGCCACTAGAGTTCACAGTTGGGGATCATGTGTTTTTGCGAGTTTCCCCTATGAAGGGAGTCCTTCGGTTCGGGAAGAAGGGGAAGCTGGCACCGCGATACATTGGTCCATTCCAGATCCTCGATCATGTGGGAGCAGTGGCTTACCGATTGGCTTTACCCACGCCTCTCGCGAGCGTTCACAACGTATTTCATGTTTCTATGCTGAAGAAGTACGTTGCTGATCCTTCCCATATCATCAGATGGGAGCAGGTGCAGTTAGGAGAGGATGTTACTTATATCCTGCGACCGACACGTATCCTGGACAGGAAGGAGCAGGTACTACGAGCAAGGTGATTCCCCTTGTGAAGGTATTGTGGACGCATCACTCTGAGGAGGAGGCTACCTGGGAGACAGAAGCCGAGATCAGAAAGAACTACCCACAACTTCTCGAGGAGTACGAAAAGGTACAAATTTTGAGGATGAAATTATTTGTTAAGGGGGGTAGATTGTAACGCCCGTGAAAAATCCATACTTGGGCTCGAGTACCAACTTGACCCGAAATTGCGTAGAATTAATTCTTTTAGAAAATATGACTAAGTCAGCTAGCGCAACGCTGGAGTAGCTGGGAAATAGTCCCTAATCACTTTAAATACATTCTACAAGACCCAAATCGAGTAGAACAAATGACTCTACAATACTCTATAACCTCGGATCAAACTCTAAGCAGGTTTGTTCTCTGGACCACTTTGAATTTTTGTATTGGATCTAGACTGCGTGTCGAAAGTCTGATACCTCCTATCTTAGACCGTTAGAACCGCCTAGCTGGACTTGACACTCATTTCGAAAATCAAGTCAAACCGATAATCACAGGCTATTTCATTGAGCCCGGACCGAAGAGAGTGCGAATAGGGATAGAATTGGAATTTCAAATTCAAATCTGGCACACGACTTGACGCGTCAGTATTGAGCGTTCTGACCGTCAGAATTCAGCCAGATTACACCCTCGGATCAGGAGAAATTTCTATTTTATATCATGAGACTTTCAGCCCTGATCTACGTGCGGTGATCGCTGAACTGAAACTGGTCTGCCACGTGCGATCTGCGAACCCTGTCAGACTGAAAACTTAATACGTGCTAGATCTGGTACGCATGAGCTTAAGTCCGATCGCATTCGACTAGGGGATCACCAGAAAGCATCTTTTGGACCGAAACAGTCACGAATTGGATATGCACTGATTAAACTTTGTACCGGAGCCTATTTTTGGCATTTTTGGGCTTATAAAAGGGGTTGAAACCCTTACTCCTCTCTCCCATCCGAAATTGCAAGAAATCCTAGATTGGGAGAGAGAAAAGGTGAGAGTTTGTGAGAGAGAGTGGGATAGATTTTTTCAGCCTTCGAGCCGCCTGTTGCTAGTGCCTAAGCAACACCTCCTGATCACCTGACCGGTGATTCCTCTGCTTTTTCAGGCATAAAACAACCCTAGAAGTTGCTGATTTAGGGTTTACTAGGATTCATAGCGTGTTAGCTAACGTACTTCGTAAAACAGGTTCTCTTACTGCCGTAGACGAAGCGTATACGCTCCGTTCGAAATCACGAGTCTACAAGAGACTAGGTGAGGATTTTAGACGCTTTGATTGACGGTTTCCAACGCTTTCAATGTCGTTTAATAGTAGATTATCGACGGCATCGCCGTTTGACATGTACAACATGCTATCCGTTTCCTGTTTCGTAAATCAACGAAGAATATGAGATTTAGGGCATTTTAGTCATTTGTAGGAAGTACTGTTTACAATCATATTTTGCTGATGTGATTGACATGGTTTGTTGTCGCATTAGGAAGTGAGGAATACGTGCATAATTAGTTTGGCGAAGAGATTCGCCTAATTGCGCACTTCGGGTCGACATGCTACATGTAGACTTAAGTGTGTAGTGTATGTGTTTGTATAAATGCTTGTATTAGTATGTATTGAATTAAATGATGTTATGAGATAGTTTGAGATTGATTTCTCAATTAATATGCTGACCTAAATGATTTCCTACATGTTGACTATATGCATGTTTTCATTACATGCATGAAATATATGTGCTTGAAGAATTATTTAAGTTGTATGTTATAACATGTGTTAACATGCTCACATGATTGTATTTCAATTCCAATACTCCTACATAAATTGCTGATGTGATTCCATAATTGTTTGGGACTAGACTTAGTCCAGGCAGTCAGTAACCGATCGAATTCATGGTTGGCTGGTTTTAGCCACGAACGACGCGACGATGAACGCGAGCCGTGTTTGGAGTTGGCGGTAGTGGTTAGGCCACGCGAAGTGTTTTACGCACTTCATGTCGTTCGACTTGAGGTGCGATCGCTCTAGTCGAGCCCGTCAAGTAACCCGACTGACCGATGTATGTTCACCCTGTATGAGTCATAACTGCTTGAACCTGGGGTACTGAACTTACCATTGTAAACCCTGTTAACCATGGTACCTTGATCCATGAAGACTCATGAGCCGGGCATGGTGGTATGGGACACCGTGGTCGAGCTGTCGGCCTACGCTGGGGCCACAAACCTCCCCGTAGTGACCAGTGAGAACCTAGACTCGTGAGCAGATTATGGTGGTATGGGACACTATATTCTAGCTGTCGGCCTACACTGATCAGGCGACGAGTCCTTTGTAGTAACCGCGAGCGTATTCTAAGTCCACGGGAGGCGACGACCTTCCGTTGCAATAGAGTACGGTAGGCCTGTATTGATAAGGTGATGGGGGAGCGGTGCAATGAGTGCGAGCAACAGCCCTGGCAGCCCTTGCAGTGACCTACAAAATATACATTGTATGAGATTGCTAGGAGTGACGATCCTAGACAGGATCTGTGTTGGGATTGATACAAGGGAAGTACCTTAGTTTCCTAATCCTACTATTTGAATGGCCTAATAACAACTCGAAAATCATATCACCATAACATTGCATGTGCCTGAAAGATGTGGAGCACTCTAGGGAGTGTGGCATGCCGCGGTCGTAAGATGTTTCCGTATGAGGGAGATCGTCGGTGAGGGCATACATCACGTCATGTCATCTTGCATTAACAACAGTATTAGGATTGTCTGATTTACTGCTTTACTATTATCGAATGATTGATTTGTGAACATGCTAATCTTTGCTCTATGATTCCACTGAGTTGATCACTCACTCCCACGTTATGGGATGGTGTTTGCAACACCCACCAGACCCTGTTGTAGATGCAGGTGAGGCTGAGATCCAAGAGGCAGAGCCAGACTTCAATGAGGACCAGGACGAGTTCTCGTACATGCAGTATTATGATGGCTTTGCGTAGGCAACCTGGATTGATGGGACTTCAGTGGGACTATTTTGAACATTACATTTTGTTCATGTATATGTATATGAGACTCAGAGATGTATTCATACCTTAGAGACAGATGAGATCTACTTTGTTTTTCCGTACAGTGATATATATATTGTTTAGTCTTCTGCTTGCTTTTATCACTGGATCTGAAGTATGAATTGCAGTTTTGGTATACTTTTACTCATGTGAATGCTTTAAATCAGACAACATTGAATCATAATCATTTTTGTTGCATAAGTGACGGTCTGGAACTCGGGAGTTGAGTTTATACACGACCCCCGATTTTCAGGGTGTTACAACTAAGTACACTAGTATGATTATCAAATATAGTAGGCGATGATTAGCCTTAACCGGTATGTCACCTACAAGAGTAGGGGCTAAATAATACACCCCGCTAAACATATAGAAGTCTATATGGAATGGTCTATGTTAGACTATCATAACCTATTTAAGGTACTAGCATATCATATATCCTAAGGTGGGGTCCCCTGCAAGGATGGTGGATCTAACCCACGAATCGAGATAAGCTATAACCGTGGATATACCAAATCTAATACCACATATTTTTTCATTTACAGCAAGGGGTGATGATGTACTAAACAATGGATGGTCTAGGCATCATACTTACAACAAGAATGAGCCACATGGGTGAGTCTAATAGTTATATAATAAGGTGATTGAGAGGGTGAAATGATGTACAACAAGTGGGCTTCCTCACCTAATACAATGAATTGGGCCTTCCTATGGGGCCTGATATGAATACAAGGTGGGCTCCAAGGTTTAGATAATTCATATAAGGCATGGAGGAACACACCATCATCAATGGGGCCCCAATGGTTTGGGTTATCCCAATGGTCATCACTAACATAAGTGGGCACCCAATGGTTTGGGTTAACCCAATGGGCATCACTAACATAAGTGGGGACCCAACATTTTAGGTTAGCCCAAAAAGATAAGGGTGGAAATGGGCTTAACAATGAGCCCCATGGAGGTTTACAATGGTGGACATTTAACCACCATTGTCTCCTAATGTATGATCCATTTGGGATTAGAATGGGAATCATAATGGGGCCCTCGGCCCTTAAAATCTATAAAAATAGATGGTTAGTGCGTGTACTGCACACACATCATGGTGGACCTCTCAAGACAACCCCTTATTGGGCGTACAACACATACATCATGGTGGGCCTGCATAAGGCGGCTGATAGTCTGTCTAAATGAATGGATAGTGTGCATATAACACACACATCATGGTGGGCCCCTCGCATCAAAATGGGCCTCTCATATCAAAGAGGGCCTCATCACAATCATAATGGGCTTCTCATACAACAAGTGGGCCTCACATACAGCAGGTGGGCTTCACATACAACTGGTGGGCCCTGCATACAGCTGGTGGGCTTCACATATAGTTGATGGGCCATGCTGGTCAGCCCATTGACGGACAGCCTGGATATGGCACATAAACATGGTGGGTCTGCTGTCCCACTGACGGACGGTGTGGATACAACACATACCAGTGGGTCCCACGTGTCAGACGGTGCGATACAACACATCAGGTGGGTCCCACTGTCCTAGCTGGATGGCGGATAGAATAAATATATCAAGTAGGTCCCACTGTCCCAGCTGGATGGTGAGGATAAAACATAAACATCAGGTGGATCCCACTGCCATACGCTGGACGGTGGAGACAAAACATACATCAGGTGGGTCCACATGGTGGCACAGAAGGTTTCAACAATAGGCGTTAGTCCTTGTTGTCCAGCAGCATTCACCCTGTTGTTGGACGGTGTGGATGATATACATACATGTGGGGTCCACGCGATCAATAGGGTGGGCCTGCCCGCTGGACGGCCTGGATAATAATGCATACGTCAGGGTGGGTCCGCATGTGTGTGACCCACCAACTTATGATCAAGCTGATATTTGTATTTTTCCTTCCATCCAATCCTGCAAGATCGATCAGTCATGCAGGCCCCAAGACATTAGTAAGGTGGGCCCTACTGGGCTGGATGACATGGATACAACATAAAATCATGGTGGAGTCCATGTGTGCGTGGCCCACCCCACTCCCAAATTAAGATAATATTTATGTTTTCCCTTTGTCCAGGCATGCCCGAAAATGGGCACCAAGGTGGACCCATATGTGAACCGCAGGTTGGCCCACTTAAATGGACATCATGGATAAAATTTACATCATCAGGGTGGGCCATCAATAGGGAAAGAGAGATAGAGGGAGAGAGAGAGAGAGAGAGAGAGAGAGAGAGAGAGAGAGAGAGAGAGAAAATGTGTGGTAGAGGGAGCTCTGCCACTATGAGCTCCCTTGAGCCATATTACATACATCAAGATGGGTCTTAAAACATGTGGGCCCTCAAAACAACAAATCAAGGTGGCGATACCATCCCCACCATAAAATCAAGGGTCAAGATGACCCTGTACATGTTGATTATCAAATAAACATCATGGTGGGGTCCATGGAAAATGGACCCATCATGGATTATACATATGAATCATGGTGGGCCATTAGCCACACTTTAGATCCCAAATAGGGTCCATACCACCAACTAGTAGGCCCCACTTAGCCCATACATCAAAATTAAGATCTAAACCTAAGATCGCCCACTTATAGATCTCCTTCTTGGTCCCTTACACTCCTTAACTTCTAGGCTTAACATTTAAGGGTGAAAGATGAAGACTGAAGGGTTGGATGACGAGATTAGGGGTAGGGAATGGGTCTAACACTTGGCTATTTTCTCTCCTTGGCTCTTCTCTCCTTAGACGATTTCTCTTCTTTGGTTGCTTGTGATGGGTAGAGAATGAGAGAGAATGGGATGGGATGGGATGAAAAGAGAGAGAAGGGATGCGTTGTGTAAGAGGGGAATGATGGGTGTGTAAGAGAGTGATGGGTGTGTAAGAGAGGAGTGACATGAGAGTTGACTTTGGGGGGGTAGGTTGCTTGTCTTGGTGGAAAGAGAGATGATGGCTAGTGATGGGTTGTACTTGACTAGTGATGTGATAGGTTGGGTAAAGATTCCTCTATCAGGATTCACAATGCGCGGTGTTTCATCGAAATATACATGAGCCCACAACTCCTAGTCTGGGCATCGCATTGGTGTGCAAGACATTGTGTTGGAACCGTAGCGATGGTGCGATCGCTAGGGTATAGGTTTCGAGTTGAGTCGACTCAGATCTTCGGGATATGACTTAGGATCGCACATAATTGATGTCTACAGGTCGTAGGTTGCCAGAATTCATCGGAGAGGAATGCGGGAGCTGGTGGTATGGTACTAGGATACAGGCCTTACATAAGGTAATTATGAACTTTTCCCAAAAAGAGGAAGAGACCTTCTTCAAATGTTAGGAAAGGTTCAAGGATCTCATGAATTCCTGTCCACATCATGGCTACGAAATATGGCGAACAATTAACTTTTTGTATAACGGATTAACTTCACCAATGTGCCAATTCGTAGAGATGATGTGTACTAGTGAATTCATGAATAACGAGGCCGATGATGCGTGAGATTACCTTGATCAATAGGTAGAAAATGCACAATCATGGGACACCTCTCCAAGACCCACCACTACTAAGCCTACTCAATCAAAGGAAAGGGGAGGAATTTATGTTTTAAAAGAGGAAGACGATATGAGTGCAAGAGTGGTCAATTTCACAAGAAAAGTTGAATTCATGGAACTTAAGAAAGCAGACCTACCAAATCTGGAAAGGCTGCGGAAGTTGTTTGTAGTATTTGTGCTTGTAACATACATACCATTGAAAATTTCCCAACAATTCCTGCTTTTAAAGAGATATTGAATGAGCAATCAAATATTGTAAACAACTACTAAAGACCTTTCAAAGGACCCACCTCAAACACATACAATTTCAACTGGAGGATCCATCCAAATTTCAGTTGAAGAAATGGACAAATGATTAACCCACAAGGGGCTCTTACTCAATTCTTAAATTAAAAAAAAATGCCGCAAGAGGATACGGTTCAGAAATTAATGCAAAACCAAGAGTTATTCAACCAGAATATAGTGCAAGCATTCCAGGATCTTAAAATAATAATGGAAATGTTTGCATCATCCATTCAAAGGATTGAGTCACACTTAGCGAGTGGAGAGAAAAGGATGCTTCCAGCCTAACCTCTCCCAAATCCAAAACCACAATGTGAAATTAGTGACCCAAGCTCTTCAAATCAAATGGAGCAAGCCAAGTCTATCACCACTCTTATGAGTGGAAAGATAATTGACAAATCTATTCTGGTAAGGGTTGAAAAGTCTGAAGACCTGAAAGAAATTGAGAATTATAGCCCTAACAATGCCCCACATGGGTTAGAACCGGAGTCTCAAAGTAATCTTATTCCATCATTACCCCGGCGATTGATTGCACCAAAACCTCTTTCTAACTCTCAAGATATTCTATAGATGCTTAAATAAGTAAAGGTCAACATCCCTTTATTAGATGTCATTAAACAAATCCTTTTATATGCGAAATTTTTGAAATATCTATGCACTACCAAAAGATGGCAAAACATACAAAAGAAAATATTTTTGACATAAAAAGTGAGTGTCATCCTCAAGCAAGATATGCCATAAAAATACAAAGATCCCGGTAGCCCAACCATCACTTGTATAATTGGGAATTACTGGATTGAGCATGCACTTCTTAACTTGGGGGCGAGTGTAAATCTAATTCCTTACTTGGTCTATGAACAACTGGGTCTTGGTGAATTAAAACCCACCCGGACCACGTTATAACTTGTTGATTGATCAATTCGTGTACTGAAAGGGATGATTGAGAATGTGTTGGTCTAGGTTAATAAATTCTACTACCTAGTAGATTTTATTGTTCTGGATACTCAACCCATCGTGGATGTGAGCACTCAAATACTCATCATTCTTAGTCGTCCATTCTTTGTTACGTCAAATGCTATCATTAATCGTAAGAATAAGATTATGAATCTATCTTTCAAAAATATGACATTAGAGCTCAACATCTTTTTTAATATGAGTAAATAATTAGAGGATGATGACGATACCCATGACATTAACATGATCAATTCTTTCGTTGAAGATAGAGCACTTGTGACTCTATACTCTGACACTTTAGAGACATGCTTGGCCCACTCCCTTGATTTAGATGACATGATTAAGGCGATGAATTCCTTGCTTAACGCTATGCCGATACTTGAAGTTAACCGGTGGAGGCCACAATTTGAGAAATTGTCACAAACTGATGTAGTGCATCTATCGTCTAGCCTCAAAGAACTGAAGCTTGACCTAAAACCTTTGCCCACTGATCTTAAATACATTTACTTAGGTCAAGATGAGACATACTCGGTGGTGATTTCTTCCCACCTTGAGAAAGAACAAGATAATATGCTTATTTATACTCTCATTGAGCATAAAGGAGCCCTTAGATGGTCGATTGCGGATCTCTAGGGAATTGATCTTGTAATTCGTACTCACTACATTCATCTAGAGGATAATGCAAAGACATCCCGACAACCAAAATGTTGATTAAATCTAAATACGAAGGAAGTGGTTAATAGAGAGGTACTCAAGTTGTTGGATGTGGGTATCATTTACCCTATATCCGATGGTCAATGAGTGAGTCCAACTCAGGTGGTTCCTAAGAAGTCTGAAATCATCATCATAGCTAATACTGACAATGAACTCGTGCCAACTAGAGTCGTTACTGGTTGCAGAATGTGCATTGACTACAGAAAATTCAATACCGTCATAAAGACCACTTCCCTTCGCCCTTCATTAACCAAATTTTAGAGAGGCTAGATGGTTATTCTTACTACTACTTCCTTGACGAGTGATCGAGCTACAATAAAATGGAGATAGCACTTGAAGATCAGGAAAAGACAACATTCACATGTCCCTTTGGCACCTTTGCCTACCGAAGGATGTTATTTGGTCTATGTAATGCCCCCGCATCACCCATGCATGTTGAGTATTTTTTCGAACATGGTGGGGCAATATTTTGAAGTCTTCATGGATGACTTCTTTGTTTTTGATCCATCCTTCAACGAGTGTTTGGAAAATCTTAAAAATATGCTAAAGTGATGTAAGGAAAAGAATTTGGTTTTGAATTGGGAGAAATGTCATTTCATGGTTCCTAAGGAAATTATTCTTAGACACATAGTTTCATCCAAGGGAATTGAGGTAGACAAAGAAAAAATTGATCTTATCTCTAACCTATCTCCACCCAAGAGTGTACGTGATGTGCGATCTTTCTTAGGACGTGTCGGATTTTATAGGCGATTCATAGAGGACTTTATTTATCTCTCTCCTCCTTTATATAATTTACTTCAAAAGGATGCACCATATGAGTGGACTGAGTAATGCCAAGAAGCTTTCACTAAGCTCAAGGGAATGTTGACCACCACACCTATCATCTAGCCACCCAATTGGAGCATCCCTTTTGAGATTATGTGTGATGCGTCTGACTATGTTATCGGGGCGGTGTTAGGTCAACGAAAAGAAAAGAAGACCTATGTGATTCATTATGCAAGTAGAACTCTAAATTCGTCCCAAGTGAACTAATCTACTATGGAGAAAGAACTCTTATCCGTAGTGTTCGCTTGGGACAAATTTAAATTCTACTTGATCGGATCCAAGATCATCATTTACACTGATCATGAACACTAAAGTACTTTCTTTCTAAGAAGGATGTCAAGCCTCGTTTGATAAGATGAATCCTCCTACTCCAAGAATTTGATATAGAAATACGAGACAAAAAGGGAGTAGAGAACGTAGTGGCTGACCATCTTCCTCGACTTAATCTCCCTGATTCTCTTGAGCCGACATCGATAAATGATATGTTCCCTGATGAACAATTTTTTAAACTCTCCCAATTACCTTGTTTTGCTGACATTGCAAATTATCTTGCTACAGGTTTCACACCGACATATTGGACTGCGCAAGATAAGAAAAAATTCTTCACTGAAGTATTTAAGTTTTTCTGAGATGATCCTTATTTGTTTAAATATTGCCCAGACCAAATTTTAAGGAGATGTGTGCCGGACAATGAATATCAAAGTATCATCTCCTTTTGTCATTCTCAGGTTTGTGGTGGTCACTTTTCTGTTAAAAAACTGTGGCTAAAATTTTACAGTGCGGCTTTTACTGGCTCACAATGTTCAAAGATACTCATGAGTTTTGTAAAGCTTGTAAGCATTATCAGAAATTGGGAGGGTTGTCCCATCGAAATATGATGTCTTCCCAATTCTTATCATTAAAGCATTTTATTGTTGGGGCATCGATTTCATGGGACCATTCCCCCAATCCTTTAGAAATAATTACATCTTATTGGCAGTAGACTATGTCACTAAGTTGGGTCCTTACTCTTACTTTGGTGGTAGACTCTTAAGAGTTTCAACACCTGGTTGAGGGTTCGAGTGCCCATAGGTGGTGAAATCTCACCATGGTGGCATGATGGAGTTAAAAAATTAAAATTAAAATGACCATAAAATGGTCATTTAATTCTTAAAAGAAAATATCCTTTCCTGGTTTGGAATGCCTCGAATCAACATTAGTGATAGAGGTTCGCACTTTTGTAATAGGCCATTTTCAAACTTAATGAAGAAATATGACATCTCTGATAAATTGAGTACTCTATACCACCCGCAGACAAGTGTGCAAACTAACATTTCCAACAGGAAAATTAAGTAAATTCTTTAAAAAATGGTTAACTTTGACCATAAGGATTGGTCAATCCATTTGACCGATGCTTTATGGGCTTACCGTGCAGCTTTTAAGACTCCCATTGAAATGTATTTCTTTAGACTCGTCTATGGGAAAGCCTACCACTTGCCTGTGGAGCAGGAGCATAGAGCCTAATGGGCTATCAAAAATCTAAACTTTAACTTGGACAACGCAGGCTCGCTGCGTAAGCTCCAACTAAATGAACTTGAGGAAATCCAGAATGACTCTTATGAGAACTCGAGAATTTACAAGGACAAGATGAAGGTGTTCCATGACAGGAACATCCTTAGGAAATCATTCATAACCGGTAAAAAAATCCTTCTGTACAATTCTCGGTTACATATTTTTCTGAAAAAACTTCGAACCCATTGGACCGGCCCTTTCACTATTATTAATGTCTATCCTCATAGGGCCATCGAGAAAAAGAATCTGACAAACGGCAATGTTTTCAAAGTGAATGGACATCATCTAAAGACATTTATTGAGAAGTTTGATTCAGAGGATATGTTCATACCTCTAACTGATCCTGTGTATCAGGATTTACCTCCTAGTCTGATGGAGGTGTAGCTAGGTTTATTACTTTCATAGAATTTTAGGATTAGGATAGTTTAATTTCAGTTTGTTTAGCCTTCGTGCTAACCCATTTACATGTTAAAAACTTTGGAAAAGGTTCAATTCTCCTTCTTCAGCTATTATCTTCCCATCACTTCCCATTTCTTTTCATTATCTCATGTGCATTGCATGTTCATATCTTTTAAATTGAGAACAATGTAGGTGTTAGGTTGGGGGGTATGGATTAGGTAAACTAATCAGTGTTTTCTTAGTTTTAAGCATAAATTGGGAAAATATTCAAATTTTCAAGTTAAAAATATGTTTGGAAATGATAATTTATGGAATTAAGAATGCTTTGAGTACGATGATAAGATGGAGATTGAATTTTAAATTATTGGAGTTTGATCAGCCGAGTAGACTATTGTCTAAATTCTTGCATTTAATTGATTAAGAGGAAGTTTGAATATTATGTTCATCTAAGTCACAAGACACGTTCAATTTGCTTTATGTGAATAGTACTAAAAAAATTTATTGTTAGTATATATATCGTTGAAAGACATTGAGAATTAAGTCTGGAGAATTTTATCCACCTTAAAAGATAAAAAGAACTAGTTAAAAAATAGTGAGATCGATAAAAAGTTCATGCATGGTGAAAGACTGGAAAAGAATGAAAAGAATGTAAAGTCTAAAAAGAATTAATAAAAAGAGACCATTGATGTAAACTTAAAAACTGAAAAAAGAAGGAAAAGGGGATATGTTCGGAATCAACACATGATTATTCAAGTAATCCCGAAGTGATGAGCATGGCTAAAATTATGAAATAACAGTACTTTTATGGAAAGTAAGTTAAAATTCACTAAACACATTGAAAAAACTTAATATATGAACTTATGCTCTTAATTGATTGATGAAGAACCTATTTTATTGATTGCTCATTTAATTAGGCTCTGGGTTTTCAAAATTTCACTCTTGCATCTTTGAATTATACTTATTGATACTTGTTTACCCAAAAGATTATTTTCTTGAAGAACTTTGAACATTAAGAATTGAAGATCACTTCAAGCATGTTTTGTACAGGACTAGAAAATGTTGCTTGAGGATATGTTAAGCGTGAAATATTGCATATTTCCACCTTTTATACCTTGGTTTTATAAACATGATAGTGTTTAATCGATTTAATTATGCGTGTTTTCATGTGCAAGGTGATTTCAAGAGCTTAAGATGAAATTCATGTCTGTCACGCCCCAAACTCGAAAACCGGGCTCACAAAATTTCCGATCGCCGAATCCGGCGCCAACAGCCTCCGTAGAACCCCATTTTTGACTCCTATCTCCCATTCACCAGGTTCCGATCCTGGGATGCTATGAGGAGGATTTTCAACGTCAGTTTGATTCGTAATAAGCATAACCAAAGGCATAACCCACAAACAACAACCAAGAACTCCATTACATTTTCACTATGATCAAAAACTTTACAAGTACAATGAGCATAAAGGAAAATACAATGGTAAAGAATAAAAACTCTAAAATGATCTGCAACGTGCTCCTGCCTCAGCGCTGCTGCGAACCAACGCCACCTGCACACAACAGTCATGCATAAGCTTATAGAAAGCTTAGAGGGTGGTGAAAGTGTGTGTGCAAGGTAGTAATATGATCATGCAATATCAGAGTAATGCGAAATATACAGATGAAACCATAATATCATGAGCCGTACCAAGGCTATGCGATGCAAGACATGAATGGTATCGGCCATCCCAAGGCCATGCGATGTGCAATGCAACTCAAACATACAGATCCTCATCTATGTCCACACATCAATACAGCTCAAATATGGGATATCACCGGGGTCTAGTACACTCTAAACCAGATTGCCACCACATCGTACGCAATAAGGTAAGTGGAAGAGACCTCACTATCCGTCTACCAATATCGGGCACGACTCGTCGATAGCGGACCCATTCCTTGAGCTGGTCAGACTCAGCCTAGCATTGCCCCCTACACTCGGGCGGGTAAGGCCGCACCCCCTTCCAACCGACCATGACACAGTGGAGAGCACAGCCATCTGGTAATCGACACTCAGCGCTCATCTACCCACTCGGTTTAGACGTTGGAGCAACCTCTTGGTACCATAAGGGTTTAGGGACTTTCACCCAGGGATATCTATAGCACCCCATGTAGAACAAGATTTTCGGTATCCAATCCTGCCAACCACGATGCGTCTGTGGAGGCTACGACCCTGATGTCCCTAGGGCGTACAATAACCATGTCACACAAATGCGAAATGCTTGATTCACGCTATCCAGTCATGCAATAAATCCTGCGCATATCATGCACTCATGTAGGGCAACACCGCCTAACTAGGAGCCCATAAACAACCTGCCCGAAGGCATATGCTATGATCAGTCAATCCTCATATCAAGCATACATATGATGCGTATGATCATGAGTCATGAAACTATACTAAACATGCAAATGAGTGATGAACCAATCTTACAACGCAGATGGGCCTAGACGGCCTATACACAGCAAGTACGGCCCAGTAATGGACCCTAAGGAGAGTCGTAATGTGGACATCTAACCAACATTACACCCACAATGTGGACGTCAAACCAACATTGCTCCCAAGGCACGATCTTTGTAAACATCTCTAGTTAGTCTGTATTGGAATTACACATTTCAATGGACCGTAGGTTCATCCCATTAGGCCTTACATATATATCAAATGGGCCATATCTTATGGGCCTTTTATTCATCAGATGGGCCACATAAATGGGTCACACCAATGGGTCACACCAATGGGTCTTATGTGCATTGCAATGGGTCAAAACCCGTGGGCCTTGGATTGCATCAAATGAGATTTACTCATGGGTCTTAAAGGTAACGAATGGGCCAATTGAACCCCATATGTACACCAAATGGGCCTTAACCCTTAGGCCTTGCATGCATATCAAAGTGGGCCTAAACCCCTAGGCCATACATATATCAAATGGGCCTACTTCCATGGGCTTTAAAAATGCATCAAATGGGTCCAATTTCATGGGCCTTGGAATACATCAAATGGGCCTAGTCCCATGGACTTGAAACATATCAAGTGGGCCTAAACCCATAGGCCTTAAATATCAAGTGGGCCTAAGCCCATAGGCTTTACATATCAAGTGAGCCCAAGTCCATAGGCCTTATATGAAACAAATGGGCCTAACCCATAAGCCTTTCATAAATCAAATGGGCCTAGCCCATAGGCCTTTTATAATTCAAATGGGCCTATCCCATAGGCCTGTTATAAATCAAATGGGCCTAACCCATATATGAGTGGCCCGCCCAACTAACAGCTCATGCCTTAAAATGATCTCACCAAGTGGATGGACGGTCTGGATGCATCACATGCATCATGGCGGGTCCCATTGTCGCTGGACAGTGAGGACCGAACACAAATCTCACCAAGGGCCCCACCGTCCGCTGGACGGTGGGAGTACAAATACATTAAGGTGGGTGCCACCGTCCACCTGGACGGTGGACTTAGAATACATAAATCATTGTGGGTCCCATGTGGGGCCCACTGTAATATTTATTTGACATCCAACCCATTAATAAGGTCAAACAGACCTGGTTGAAGGAAAAATATAAATTTTAGCTTGGTTCAAAACTTCTGTGGGCCCCAAAAAAAAGATTTCAATGGTAGATGGACGGTGGACTTAGAATACATAAATCATTGTGGGTCCCATGTGGGGCCCACTGTAATATTTATTTGACATCCAACCCATTGATAAGGTCAAACAGACCTGGTTGAAGGAAAAATATAAATTTTAGCTTGGTTCAAAACTTCTGTGGGCCCCAAAAAAAAGATTTCAATGGTAGATATTCAATTCCACTGTTTCTTGTGGTGTGGGCCACCTGAGTTCTGGATCGAGCCGAAATTTAGAGGGGGCCCACCTAAGGAGGGGACCCACCTCATGAACGGTGTGGATCTTAACATATACATCATGGTGGGGCCCACAGCAGCAGTCGTGGGTGGCTCGCTGACTGTCCGCCCGCTGACGCTGCACGCAGCAGCATGCAGCTACTGCCCTTTTGTCAAAGAGGAGGCAGAGCCTCTTGCAAAATTTATGAAAAACCTAATTTTTTGAGTTTTTCACACGTGGGGCCCTCTTAAAAGAAATCCGCCCCGGCCATTGCGTTCTTCAGCTCGCAACCATTCCAACGGGTCTAATATAGAGTATTTTCTATACTTAGAGAATAAAATAAATTGAAAATTGATCTTTTGAAAGATAGGGATGTAACCCACAACGCTATGGCCCACCTGATCTCCCAATCAACCCCAACTCTTGGCTCAACGCCTAAAATTAGATGGAGAATGGGATGGACGGTGTGGATTTCATACTTACTTCAAGGTGGGGCCTAAGCAAGTGGACCACCCCAAAAGTCTCTTTTTCCTCTTTTTTTATTTTATTTTTCATGCAGGGACGTCCAGCGTCTGGGACGCTGGACGGTTCAGTCCTCAAAATCCATTATGGTGGGCCCTGTTGAAGTGGGCCACCACTGATGGATGATGCAGTTACAACATTTAAGGTGGGCCCCACTTGAAGAATACTTGGACACAATTCCTCAAGGTGGGGTCCATTCAAGTGGGCCACACAAACCTATTACGTAAAATAAAATCAAAATAAAATAAAAAGAAATAAAAAGGGAGAGAGACATGGAGAGTGGGACACGCTTGTGATGGAGGGATCCCGACATTATGGGCCCTCCCTTAAAAGCAAATCATACAATCAAAAGGGTCCCTCAACACATGGGATCACCAAGATCGAGAATCAACGGTGGAGATCCTCTCTCCACCAAAATGGACGGTCTAGATGGCCTTTTTGCAATGAAATAAACATCATGATGGGGTCCATGGAGAATGGCCCCATCATGGAATGATCATGATGATCCAAGTGGTCCATCGACCACAACTTAGGGTCCCAAGTGAGATCCACACCATTGATCAGTGGGCCTCACTTGGCCCATCATAAAAACAAGAAAAACTAGTATGATCTAGCACCCACCGTCCGATCTTCTTGCTCCTAGGGGTTCCTTGGCACCTTAGCTTGGATTTCAATGGATGAGATGAGGAATGGAGGGTTGAGATGGGAGATGATGGGGTAGGAAAGTGGGCCACATTTGGAGCATAAGAAGCTTGGAGAAATTCCATACGTATGAAGCTTGGGATTTTAGTTGCTTGGAGATTTGAAATGAGAAAGAGAGAAAGAGAGAGAGTGGTAAAGGGAGAGAGAGAGAGTGATGGATGGATGTGGTGGTGATGGGTGTGTAAGAGCTTTTTGACTTTTAAGGCCTTTTGTGTAAGAAAAGGCATGGGCATGGAAGACTTTTGTAGCATTTGTGTAAGAAAGGTATGGGTTAGGAAGACTTTTGTGGTTGCTTGGGAAATGGGGTGAAAGTGATGTGTACTTGACATGTGATGGATTGATGGATTGATTTATTGATGGGATTGATGTGATTGATGTGACACATCGTAGAGATTCTCTTGAGTTTCGTAACACGCGGTATTTTCCTCGCACCGAATGTTGGTCTACAACTCTTGACCAGGGTATCGCCTCGGCGCGCGAGTCGCGGCATCAGAATCGCAACGACGACGCGGTCGCTATGGTATTGATCTTAGGTTGAGTCGACTCGGGTTGTCAGCATATGAATCAAGGTCGCGCGTCGATATCGGTTAAGGGTCGAAGGTTACCGAAATTCGACCGGTAAGACTGCGGAAGTTTACGGAATGGTACGGACTAAGATACGGGTCTTACAATGTCAAAAGAAATATTTATGTTCAAAAGATTACTAAATGAAGATTTGGAGATTTAAAAGTCATTAATGAAGAATTCACATACTAAAGATCTAAGAAAACCAAGTGAGGAATGAAAAGAATCAAAGATTTGATGTCAATAACGAGAATCTTGACATCGTCCTGAAAATAAACATATTCTTGAAATTATCCTGAAAAAGCATATTCTAAAACTTTGAGTCTTTTTGAGAAACTGCGCAGAGTGAAGTTTATTTTAGGAAACTGTGTAGAGCGAAGTTTATTTTGGAAAATTACGTAGAGTGTGTAAATTTGAGGCGGTTTTTAGAATTTTCTAACTCGGTACGAAAGTTAGAGTTCCACAACTATAAATATGACTCCTTAGGATGTTCTGAAGCATCTTTTAGGCTTTGAAAAGGTTTCAAGGAGCATAACACAAGGGTGGAGTAGTCACCAAAGAGTTTTTCTTCTTCCCTAGTTTATTTTTCATACTTTGTTTAAGAAATTTAGCTTCAATCATGTCTATGGTTGGTTAAACCTCTTAGATAAGGCTAAGAGGTGAAGCTTGTATCATGTTGAAATGTTTATTTTGTTTTGATTCTTGTTCTTATTAAACTTCATTAATTTTTAATTTGATATTAAAGGAATATTTTCAGTTTTCTATGATTTATTATTACTCAAATCACAATAGATGTTGTGAGAGCTTTGAATATCTTCTTTTCCTGTTTTGAGATAGTGGGATTGGTAAATCCCATTATTCACCATCGTCTCCTCGGCATGATAGGGTGATGGAATCCTTTCCAATCTTACAATTCTTCTCCATTGAGAATTAGGTTAATGAAAAATTCAGATTTGATTTAAATTGCTTTATGTTCCAATTGGATAGGATAGGACTCTGATTCCAATTGTGTTTATTGAATCAAGAAAGTTAGCATCTTGATAGCTACAAGTGGATCCTTAGCACCCTAGTTCCCGCATTTAAATTCACAAGTTTTAATCAATATTATTCACTACTACTCTCAATTATTCAGATTCCAATTTTGATCTTTTTCTAGTTTCAGTTCTAGTTATTTTCAGAATACATACAAGTCTAGTCACCATGGATTCGACCTCGGTCTTACCGAGTTATCACTACATAATGACCCTACACTTGGGGTTGTGAACAATTGATGAATTATATGTATGCATGATGAGTTGAATATTATGAATTGATTGTTAGCACATCTTATACACACATGTACACTATCATGTTAAAGATTAGTTACTTCATATGAATATGGTTTGTAGTTTATGTGATTGGACCCACTAATATCTTGGAAGCATTAGTGTTAAATTGTTTTACTTAGCTTAAATGACATATTAGTACAAATAGAAAATTGGATATAAAATACATAATTTTTATTTAGTTCTAATCACCCCCCTCTATGACATAGCCACTAATTTATAGCTCCATCAAGCTTCCATGCATAGCCTGTGGCCCACCACTATGTGCAATTTCAAAACTGTCCAACGTGTGGCCACCCTTTTAAGGCATTCGTTGGGCCCACTATGGTACCCTCACCTTATGTATATGTTTTATCCGCACCATACATCCGTTTACTAGATAATTTTAGTGTAAGGGCCTAAGTGTGGGGCAAATTTAAGCCTCAAGTGGGTCATGCCATGCAGACATCTCCACAACTAGTGGGGCCCACTTTTTGGGGTCCCAATCTCCTTTGATTGAACCCATTAGGGATTGATTTAAGACATGTATTATGGACCCTACATTGTATACTCGACATGATCTGATATGAGGTTTGTTCCTATATAGAACACACCGAGGAAGTAGTTATGACCGGCTCTCACCCTGTGTATTCCTATAGCCTACCTTATTGTACATTTTTCACTCCCATTAGGATTGGATTCGAAGGGGACCCTACCTTGGTGCAAGGTTTTTCTCATGAACGATGACAAGTGTGTAGGTGATATAATTAATAACATGCTAGTGTCCTTAGTCTGATAGGTTGACATGAATAATATACTTAATCCATTCGATAATATGCTTGTTCATTTGTTCATACATATCATATGTATGCCTGACTATATGTAGTGACTGAGCATATAGTATTCCCGACTATGGGGCCACAATTGATACTTTTTTTTTTTTACACATGCACGCACAACCCCACACACTCACGCCACACGCACACACACCGTGGGATTTCACCACCATGAGTACTCGAACCCTTGACCCGGTGTTGATCCAAGGAGTCTACCACCTGGGTAAGAGTAAGGACCCCACAATTGATACTTATATATCTATGTTAATTGCCTAATGCATGGTAAATTGGCATTTATATCCCTTGCAACCAGACACCTAGGGGACCTTAATGAGACAAGGTCACCTTGCATGATCGCATGGTACGCCCATATTTGATGCATGATTTAGATAGTGTGATTCCTATATTGCGCATTATGTATGTCACGACTGCATCTACACCCTAACAATAAAATGGTTATAGCATACACCCTAAGGACATTAGGGTTATAGCCTACGCGGCTTTGCCATAGTTGACATATATGAGTATGGACACTGGAAATTGGTTCTAGTATTTGAGCACATAAAATGTGCATGGATGAAAGTTCCTAAATCCTTTAGTTCCAGTAGGATGCTCTAAGGCCGATACCAAGTGGATACATAAATGCTTAAGTATCAAATACAAGTAGGCTACGTCTCCCCTATTGCATGATTGGTTGGAATGAGGTACAGTCTTACCTACTGGAGCTGTGCGTTTGCGATTGAGGCCAAATCTAACTATCTTTGAGATGAGTCTAATATTGGCAAGCCAGGTGAACATTGGTATACCACTAACAAGGTGAATAGCGACGTCTCTTACGTTTACATGTTCTGCATTACGGTTCGATGCTTATGTACTAGACCCCGGTGATGTTCTAGTTGAAAATCATTATAATTTATGGATTATATGAGGATTGACATGTTTATGTTGCATTTATACTATATGACACTTGGCCTTGTAGGCCATTGCATTACATAACCTTGGTATAGGTAATAGCATTCATGGACGTGACAACATAACCCTATATCATGCATTTTCACTTACTTCGATACTAATATACTTGTCATACGCATTGCGTGCACACACACGCACTCTACTAAGATTTGTAGGAAGCTTATGCACGTCTATTTATACCACAGGTTAAGCTAGATTGTATCATCAACTTGAGCATAGAGCGTGCCCTTGATCTTTTAGAGTTTTGATATATTTGTATTTCCTTTTCCAACATTATACAAATTAGTTATATAGTGGACATGTGATTATGTTTTGGTTTTGATACACTTGTGATTACGTGTGAGACCCGTATCCTAGCCTGTACCATTCCATAGGCGCTCGTGGTCTTCCCGATTGAATTTCGATGACCCACGATGCATAAATAGTATTTGTGCACGCTCTTGAGTCACATCCTGTAAACTCGAGCCAACTCAACTTGAGACCTTTGTCATTTCGACCACATCGTCGATGCGATTCCAATGCCATGTCTCGTGCGTCAATGCGACGCTCAGATTATGAGATCCGGCTCGTGCATTATCCCAGCCATTGATCGCTTGATCGTGAGACCCACTTATCCCTGTTGTTGTATTTCCCTAAAAAGCCATAATTACATGATGTCACCCTAGGGGTGACATGACCCTACCCTACCTTACCTTACCTTACCCTACCCTAGCCATAACTCCTTACAACCAACCACCCTTTCCCTTTTCCCCATTAGTCAAACTCATTAATTGCCTAGGAACCATCACCTCTCTCTCTCTCCTATCTCTCTCCCTCCCTCCCTCTTTCTTTCTTATTTCTTGGCAAGAGAGAGAGAGAGAGCTCCCAATGTCCATGAGAGTTCTCCATTTCCAACCATTTGTAAGTTCTCCATCCCCAAATCCAACCCTCCAAAATCAATCTCAACTATTGAATCTTGTTCCCTTGGAGCTCTAAAGGCTATAGGCGGAAGAAGAAGATAAGATCCTAAGGTGGGTGCTTCTTCCTCTCTCTCTCTCTTTCCCTTTTTATGTGATGATGTAGTTGAGTGGCCCACTCGGATGGACCCCACCTTGGTGTATGTATTATCCACACCATCCGTGCATTTGGTGGCCCACCTGAGCAAGGCCCACCTTGAATGCATGTGTTATAGCCAAATCGTCCAAACGTGAAATGAAACCACAAATATTGGTTGTGGTTTAAAGTTTTGGGAAGAGCAATTCATGTAGGCCCCACTTTGATGTATGGGACTAATCCACGCCGTCCATTCCTTTCCCCACTTCATTTTAGGCGTTGAGCCAAAAAATAAGGTTGATCTGAGTATCTGGTGGGCCATAGCGTTGAAAACAGTGTCATTACCGTTGAAATACCCCCCTGATGTTTCTATACACCAAAATACCTCGGATATTGGACTTATTTGGCTTATCTTGAGCCATAGAAACCAGGGGGTGGGGTGGATTCTCCTAATGTGGGCCCCACCTATGAAAATCCTCAAGAAAACACCGAATCAAAAAAAAATATTACACAAGGCAGCAGGCGCTGCCACTGTCGCTCGAGGACGCGCAGCAGCGTCCTGCTGCGCTACTGACGGACGGACGGGCGGGACTGTGGGTCCCAGCCGTGGGCCCCATTATGATGTATTTAGAACATCAAAACCATCCATCTGGTGGGTCCCCTTTGGGGCAGTGGATACCCCAAAAATCAGCTTCATCCGAAACTCAGGTGACCCACACGGCAGGAAACAGTGTGATTTAATGTCTGCCATTAAAACCCTTCTTGGGTAACAGAAGTTTTGGATTACTATGAAATTTATTTTCCACTTCATTCAGGGTCTGTGGGACCCATTCACGTTGTCCCTCTATTCTGATGGGCCACACCATCGTGTATGTGTTGAGTCCACCGTCCTTGAACAGTGGGACCCACCCCACATGTGGGGCCTCCCTTGATGTATGTGCATGTCGAGGCCGTCCAGGGCCTGGACGTTGCATGTTTATTTAAATATGATATTAATATATTATATTATATTAATATATGATATATGATACTAATATATTATATTATATTAATATATGATATAATATATAATATATTATATTATAATATTATATAATAACATATGTTAATTGAGAAGGGTGGGCCTATGTGGGACCCACCTCTGCCTCCTTTTAATGCATAAAAGCTGCAGCAACAATAGCTATATTATATTTATTATATATACAGGAGGGTGGGCTCTATGTGGGACCCACCTCCGCTTTCCTTTAATGCAGCAATAGCTGCATGTACGGTATCTATATAGCCGCATTGACGTCTGCAACTTGTGGGTCCCACCACGTATGTGTTATATCTAATCATCCATCCATTCATCTGGCGAGCTACCTTAGGTGGGCTGTGTGGGTAGACCCCACCCCTGATGTATTTTCCATCCACGTCATCTATTTATCGGACCCACCATGATGCATGGGTTGTATCCAAACCATCCAACCATTTAAGATATCATTTCATAGTGTAGGATCAAGAGTGAGTCAGATCTAAAGTTCAAATGGCCCCCACCATCATAGTGGACAGTGACCTCCACTGTACAAACTTCTAAGGGCCATAGCAGTTTCCACTCAAGCCTATATTTTTGGTTTTTACTTTATCTATCACTATGTTAACTTATGAATAGGTTGGATATCAAATACATCACGGCGGGCCACACTGTGATATGACCAGCCTTTAACCAGGTGGACCACACTTCCAAAGAAATAGGGGGATTTGGACGTCTACCATTGAAACCCTTTGGGGCCATGGAAGTTTTGAATCCATATGGGATTTGTTTTCCCTCTTAATCCAGGTCTTTATGACCTTAAGATTAGATTGGTTGGAAAATAAACTTTATAGTGGGCCCTGTGATTTATTTAACCATGAAAATTATTATCTTCATTGCCATTGTGGTATGGTCCAAATGATCCTTCAGTATATCTCATTTTTTTTAGGAATTTATAGGGCCTATTGTTGAGGCCCACCTTAATGTGTATAGGCCTGTTGTCGAGGCCCATCTTGATATATATAAGTCCCATTATTGAGGCCCATCTTGATGTACTAGTGGCCCATCCGTTGAAGCCCACCTGATGTATGTAAGTCCCATGAGCGAGGCCCATTGTTACGACCCACCTTGATATATGTATTTTATATACACGCCATCCATTTGGGCGGTGCTGCATGGGCCAACCATGATGTATGGCCTTTGCAACAACGTCATGAAAGGGCCTAGCTATATGCCCTAGAGGGGGGGTGAGTAAGGCAATGCCAAATAAAACTTTAAAATAGCGAAATAATAAAAGAAATGAAGCACAATGCTGAATAAATCAATCTCAATAAACTATATTTAAGAGAATGATACTATATCAGTTCTAAGGACAACCTTACACTAAAAACCAAAGATTTAAGGTAGGACAACCTTATTTCTATAACGTCATATATATCATAAACCAATGAGGAATAAAAAGTAAAGCAACCAAAATAACTTGCAGAAATAAATCCTAAGTTATTACAACATTCCCCACACTTGCTTGAAATAAAATGATTACAACATTCATCCACAACTACAATCCACAAAACTGAATGAATAAAGAAATGAAAGATTAAAGCACATCCACAACACAATAATATATAGTGGTTCGCCTGTGTGTACACTAACTGTTATCCAACAGCCGCACAGAATGCTACTCCACTCCTAATATCCTCACACAAGGGATATTAGCATGCACTATCAAAATAGGTTTTACAGGTTCACCTAAAACCTTCACAATTATGTCTTTTTATCTCGGGCTTACACAATCCAAAAACCCACACAATCTGAGTTTTCTGGCTCTCCTCAGATAATAAAAATAATGAGATTTTTCTGGAAAATCTCAAACAAAACCAAAGAAAGTAAATTACACAAATGTAAAATACCTGAATCTCCTTTTGAAGTAGCTCGGTAGAACCAATCGGAATAGAAGTTCGATTCAACGTTTAAAGTCCAATACTCACTTTAAGAATGGTTCTAAGTCTAATTGATTTTAAATCAAAAGGGCTAGTTCTATTTGATTTTGAATCTAAGAATAAGGAATATCAGAAATTTCGCTTTTCAAATAAGATTGGAATGTAGATCAAAATCAAATAAAAAATAAGCCAGCAAAAGGAATATTAAATGAGCATAAAGTAGCTTAAAAATAAACACAAACTTATCTCAGAGTATAGCCTAAAGATTGCTTGAATTGATTTGAATTGAATTAAAAAACTCTAAAGTTCGTGTTCTATTTATAGCATGAAAAATCCCATCTACGACTGATCTTAGGATCCTAGGACTGGTCGTAGCTTCAAAGATTTTCAAAGATTTCCATGGGATAAGGATTAGCTGTTCCACGACTGGTCCTGGGTAGCCTACGACCGGTCGTAGGACCCCTAGTTTAGTTCCTGGAGTTTGAGTCGTAGGGCTAAGACTGGTCGATGGACGAATCAAACAGTTCACAGGACTGGTCGTAGGATGTCCAGGACTAGTCGTAGGATAATTAGAAAAATCCAAAAATCTTCAATAACCTATGACTGGTCCTGAAAAACTTAAGACTGATCGTAGCAGAGCTAGGGCTGGTCATGAAGTCCCTAGGACTGGTCTTAAAACAGCCCGAACAAGCATATTAAAATATACGAATTATGTATCCAGAATGACCTACAGTAAAGCCCATCCTAAGGTCAATCTAAGGTCAAACAAACCTTAAAAGCGAGATGGACATTGAAAGTCTGTACACTCAGATGACCCTTAAGAGAAGCTTGAGAATCTACGAATCTTGTTGTAGGCCTTCTCCATCTTGATCCTTTCTTGAGTTTAAAAAGTCTTCTTCTATACTTGTACTTGTTTGAATCTTGAACATGAATACTTGGAGACTTCTATTCTTGAATTCTTCATCCATGACTTGAAACTTTCTTCATTTAAGTTCTTGTCTTGAAATACGATGTCTTGAAGCAATGAATAGTCATGAAACACAAGATATACAAGACATTGATATAGGTTTTGGCACCACAAAATTTGACAACCAAAGGGATATGAAATCATAGCACTTAAAATCTCCCCATTTGTCAAATTTGTGATAAAACACATATCATACAGATAAGAGCAACATCATACAAATTACTCTACTCCCCCTGAGAGATACGAGTAGTGCTCATGTAAATAATAAACAACATGTAAACATCAAGACTCCATATTCTCAATCCACATATCCTTCTCAATCAATCAATCCAAACAAATTACTCCCCCTTTCCATACTACTCCCTTTTACCATACTACTCCCCCTTTTTGTCACAAAATGACAAGGGAAAGGCACAATAGGAAAGAGAAGAACAACATTGAGAGTAATAATAAGCAGATAATGAGAAAGAAATATGGAAGGACATAGCATATTTCAAAATATAAACCAGAATCATCAAGCCATAACCAAGTTAATACAATATCCAAAATAAAAGATAAGATGATGTTATACAATCCAAAAGATAATTCACCTAATCAGACCCAGAGGAGGGAACAGGGATAGTAGGATCAATCTGGTGTAAGCCCCTATTGATGCGACGAAGATATTTTCACATATATTTAAACTGCATATCGTGGGCTATACTCATGTTATCAACCTTCTCCTCCAATGCACGAAGGCGTGCATCATAACTAGATGAATCGTAATCAGGATCATTTGGTGAATCAGTTTCTATCTCATCAAATAACTCTTCCATATTAACATCCTGTTGAGGAAGATCGTCAGCTTTCCCTTCATTTTCAGCTTCACCACCAACACCACCTTCATCAACTTGACCAGGAAGCAAATCCAGCTTCATCTTATTAACATTGGAATTGTTGAAAATAAGATGATGAATTGGTGCCTCATTAATAGGTTTATCGATAAGCATGTGAGTGACTAACATAGTCATAAGATAACCAAATGGAATATCACTATGACCCGGATGGAGACAAAAATGTATGATAAAATGACAAATCAAAGAAGGAAGGCAGACCATAGTACCAGAAGCAATAGAATTCAATACACGAACCATGAAAGAAGTCAACTCAGTTTTATTACGGGACCGAGGATACAGATTTGAAATAAAAAAATGATGTAACACTCTGTATCTAGGTAACAGATACTTTGAAGGGAGCGCATTCCCTTTGTGTGTCCATTGCGCATCAATTTTGCATAAGTCTCTAGTTAACATGCATTTTTCCGATTCAAATGGTTTTTCGTATAGAGTATGAATCGGTATACCTTCATCATTAACGGGTATATCCATAATACCCAATATCAAATGACGGTCTACTTCAAATTTCCTTCTCTAGTATCAATTGAAAAAGTTAAGTTGTCAAGGGAGAATTCTGAGATACATGCAACCATTGATTGTGAAATTGACTGGTATGCAGGCCCACCCTAAAGTAAAATGTTAGCCCAGTCAACAAATTCAAGGAGATGGACAATACTAAATGGAGTAATGTGATTGAGATCAGCGGTATACTCAACGATAACATTACGGACACGCAAATCCCGTACATCTTGAGGATCATCTTCGGGTGACCGAAGGTGCCGTTTTGTTATCGGTGTAAATCTAGATGAGGATGGACCACGGGATGTTTTCTTCTTCCCTCTAGCATCCATCTTCAACAAGATATACAAAGAACAAGAGAAATGCACAAAAAGAAGGATGGGTTTTCTCTAGATCAGTAATTTGAGAAGAAACCCTTGAAAAACCCAACAAAAGATAAAATCTAGCTACATAATGATCAAATCAAAGCATAGAGAGCATCAAACTTCAAGAAAAATGATGAAATAGGACTAACCTTAAAGAAATACAAGAAATCCTATGACTGGTCGAGCCACGACTCATCGTAGGTCGGAGTGGAAATGAAGAAGAAGGAGATTTTTCTAAAATCATATCATGTTCACGAGCTCCACGACCGGTCGAGTACGGTGCACGATCGGTCGTACCACGACTAGTCATGTACAGCTACGACCGGTCGAGTATCGACCAAAAATATATTTTTAATGTAAAAAATTAAAATTTAAACATAAATAATACTAAATATAATACACTATGATATATGCAAGCAAGAATACTCAATGTAAAATACACATACCAAGATCAAATTTTAATTTATTAAACTTACTTTTGTCGACCGGTTTAGTAAATATATCAGCAAGTTGATTTTCGGTTGATATATATTCCAGGGAAATAACTTTTTCTTCAACCAACTCACGAATGTAATGATACCTAATGTCAATGTGCTTAGTATGTGAATGCTGGATTGGATTTTTAGAAATATTTATAGCACTTGAATTATCACAATGTAAGATCATTGAATCTTGATTAATTCCAAAATCGCTTAGCATGCGTTTCATCCAAAATAGTTGAGTACATGCATATCCAGCTGCAATATACTCAGCCTCAGTAGTGGAGAGCGATATTGAGCTTTGCTTTTTGCCGAACCAAGAAACTAAGCAATTTCCAATGTAAAAACAACCACCACTGGTTGATTTTCTATCATCGAAATTACCGGCCAAATCAGCATCTAAGCACCCGGCTAATTGAACACTAGTATCAAAAGGATACCAAAGACCCAGATTTATAGTACTTGTGACATATCTAATAATTCGTTTAACAGTAGTAAGATTTGATTCCTTAGGATTAGAATGATATCTTGCATAAATACCAACACTTAATGCGATATCAGGTCTACTAGTTAGATACAACAAACTACCAATCATACTATGGTATAGTTTAGGATCTATATCTTTACCTGTAGAGTCTTTTGAAAGTCTTAACGTTGTACTCATAGGAGTATTAAAGTTCTTACCATTCTCAAATCCAAACCTTTTAACCAAGTTTGAAGCATATTTGGTCTGGGAAATGAAAATTCCATCAGGTTGTTGTTTTACTTGCAACCCTAGGAAATAGTTTAGTTCTCCAACCATGCTCATTTTGAACCTTGATTTCATTAACTCTGCAAACTCAATAGACATGTTAGAGCAAGTTGATCCATAAATAATATCATCAACATAAATTTGAACCATCAAAATATCATTGTTAAGTTTTTTAACAAAGAGCGTCTTATCAACACTTCCTACTTGAAAACTATGACTAAGTAAGAATTTAGTCAATTTCTCATACCATGCCCTGGGCGTTTGTTTTAGACCATAGAGAGCCTTTTTGAGACGAAATACATGGTCAGATAACTTGGGGTCTTCAAACCCTGAAGGTTGTTCAACATACACCTCTTCTTATAAATCATCATTCAAGAAGGCACTCTTTACATCCATCTGATAAATATTAAATTTTCTAAAGCATGCGATGGAAATAAAAAGTTTGATTGATTCAAGGCGAGCGACTGGAGTAAAGGTTTCATCGTAATCGATGCCTTCAATCTGAGTGTACCCTTGTACAACCAGTCTAGCCTTATTTCGCATTATATTTCCAAGTTCATCGGACTTATTTTTAAAGATCCATTTTGTTTCAATAATGTGTTTATCTTTAGGTCTAGGAATAAGATACCAGACATCATTACGAACAAATTGATTAAGTTCATCTTGCATAGCAATTATCCAATTTTTGTCAGAAAGTGCTTCTTTCACATTGACCGGTTCTATTTGGGATGTAAAACAAACATAATTACAAATATTCTCAAGTTGTTTGCGAGTATGAACTCCAGTGGGAGGGTTTCTAAGAATTTGATTGGTTGGATGATCTTTGACAGTCCTTGGTTTAGACTCTTTTTGACTTGATGAGGTATCTTGATTGTCGATAATAAGAGCTTCATCATCATCTGAACTCGGAGCTGGTGTATTCAAATGATCATCAATGACCACATTGATGGACTCTTGAATCACACCAGTTCTCTTATTTAGAACCCTATAAGCTCGACTGTTCAAAGAATAACCAAGAAAAATACCTTCATCACTCTTCGTATCAAACTTTCCCAAATTTTCACAATCACATAAAATATAACACTTGCTGCCAAAAACTCGAAAGTATTTGACAGTAGGTTTCTTTTTAAACCATAATTCAAAAGTAGTCTTATTATCAAATTTACTGGTATAAACTCGATTAATGATATAACATGAGGTATTAACTGCTTCAGCCTAAAGATTTCTAGAGAGCTTCATGCTATTCAACATAACATTAGCCATATCCTGAAGCACTCTGTTTTTTCTTTCAACTATATCATTTTTTTGCGGTTTTTTAGGCGCAGAGAATTCATGAGATATTCCCTGATCGCTACAGAATTTCTCAAAACTACTATTTTCAAATTCGGATCCATGATCAGTACGAATCTTACTAACATGAGAACCTTTCTCATTTTGGATTCGTTTAATATCCTTTTTCACTTCATCCAGGGTTTCAGTTTTATCTTTTAAAAATGATACCCAAGTGAATCTGGTATAGTCATCTACGATAACCAAGATGTATTTTTTACCTCCTCGACTCTCTGTTCTGGTTGGTCCAATAAGATCCATGTAGAGAAGCTCGAGTGGTCTAGATGTGGTATTGGAGTTCACTTTCTTGTGAGAGTTCCTAATCTGTTTGCCCAACTGGCATTCACCACATATTTTGTCTACTCTTTGCAATTTGGGTAGACCTCTAATTAGTTCTCTTTTGCTCAATCTAAATAAGTTTCGGTAGTGTACATGTCCAAGGCGTTTATGCCATAATTCAGTCTCATCGGTATGGACCATGTAACACGATTGAGTAGATGATCTTGCATCACTAACGATGTAGCAGTTTTTAGAAGTTCTGCGACCAGTTAATATAACAGAACCCTTGTTTATTAAGTATCTCACAACCTTGATTAGAAAACTTCACACTATGGTTGTTATCGCATATCTGAGAAATGCTTAGTAGGTTGTGTTTCAAGCCCTCAACATATAAAACATTCTTAAATAAGGGAAGGTTATAAAGCTGAACCGTACCTTGGCCAATGATCTTACAATTGCTTCCATCACCAAATGTGACTGACCCATCAGTCATATCTTTTAGATCGGTGAATAAAGCCTTGTCACCTGTCATATGCCTGGAGCAACCACTATCTAGGTACCACTTTGAATGGCTTGTAGCTTTGAAAGCAATGTGGTCAACCAAGCAGGCAACTTTAGGAACCTATTTCAGAACTGTTTTGGGTTTATGAGTATAGATGGTCTTTTTCTGTCTGTTGTTATAGGAGAGACCTATAGAGTTAGACTTTAATAGCTCCTTGAGTAGATCAATTAGTTTTTCAGCCAATGGATTTCGGTTTTGAAAATTAAAGTTGACATGGCTACCTTTAGATTTTTGAAAAGTCCTTGAATTTTTGGAAAAACCTTGATAAGTATTCTTTTCTTTTGAGATTGAAGACTCTCCTTTTACAAATTTAGGAGCAATGTTCTTTTGTTTAGGAGATGTATTCTTATCATAACCCAATTCGGATCGATCGCTACATTTTCTTAATTCGGAAAATAATTTTTCCAATTTAGGATCACCTTGGGCATATCTCCATGTGTCTTTCAAACTCAGAAGAGAAGCTACCTCATTTTTGAGTTTCTCATTTTTGGATCTCAAATCTTCAATTTTGGAGGTTTTGAAAACTAAATCACATTTGGTCTTTTCAAAAGAATCAGAAATATGAGACTTTTCTAAAACGAGAGACTCATAATCTTCCTTAAGCTTTGAAAATTTTTCATTTTGTAATTTAAGCTTGACGGCAATTTTACAACTCTCCTTATAAAGGGCATTATAAGCATCTTGAAGATCATTTTCATTATCGCAATCACTATTCATATTTTCTTCACCAGATATATCATCATTATCTGAAAAAGTGATCTTAGCTAGAGTCATAAGGGCTTTAACATCATCGTCCGACTCGGTTTCAGAATCTTCTGATTTAGAAGAGGATTCAGAATCAGACGATTCAACCCAAGTAGCCATCATGCTTTTCCTTTTTGATTTATCTTTTTAGGACATTTGTTAGCTAAGTGCCCATACTCTTGACAGTTGTAACATTGACTATCTTTTAAAGATTTTCGAGCTCTAGGTTTAGATCGTTTCTTATCATTTGACTTTTGAAAATTAACTTTTTTCTTGCTTTTTAAAATTTTGTAAAACTTTTTTGCTAAAAGCGCCATATCATCTTCGGAATTTTCTAAATCTGAAGTGCTCTCTTGTGAAACATTTTTTGATGATTTGAGAGCAATTGATTTTCCTTTAGGAGCTTTAAAGGACAACTCGTAGGTTTGAAGTGAACCAACTAGTTCCTCAACCCTCATGGTATCCGTATCATGAAGTTCCTGAATCGCGGTCACTTTAGAATTGAACCGTTCAGGAAGTGAGAGTAGTATCTTTGCGCACACTTTACTTTCTGGGATTCTATCACCAAGACCTCACATAGAGTTCTCAATGTCATTCAATCTAGTGTAGAAGTCCATAAACATCTCATTCTCCTCCATATGAATTTCTTCAAATTTAGTTGTAAGGAGTTGGACTTTAGATTTCTTGACAATTGATGTACCCTCATGTGTCATTTCTAATACATCCCATGCTTGTTTTGTATTTTCACAAGAAATGATTCTTTTGAATTCATTTGGTGATAATGCACAAGTAATTACATTTAGTGCTTTTGCATTGGCACTACTCTCACTTTTCTGAAGTGTGGTCCAAAGTGAATAAGCTATTACTTTCATTAATTTTGAACCATCGTCATTAGTTACTTCTGTGATAAGAGGGTTCCATTCATTCACTATGGCCAGCCACACACTTTCATCCAAGGATTTGAGGAAGATCCTCATCCTGGCTTTCCAATAGGCATAGTTTGTGCCATTAAAGGGTGGTGGCCTAGTGACTGATAGGCTATCAAAATTTGACATCTTAATATAGCTTAGATCGTTAGCTCAGGAAATAAATCCAATAAATAAACAATAAGCACGAGCTATTAGGCTTTGATACCACTTGAAAGGGTCTAGTTATATGCCCTAGAGGGGGGTTGAATAGGGCAATGCCAAATAAAACTTTAAAGTAGCGGAATAATAAAAGAAATAAAGCACAATGCTAAATTAATCAATCTCAATAAACTAGATTTAAGAGAATGATACTATATCAGTTCTAAGGACAACCTTACACCAAAAACCAATGATTTAAGGTAGGACAACCTTATTTCTAGAACGTCCTATGTATCACAAACCAATGAGGAATAAAAAGTAAAGCAACCAAAATAACTTGTAGAAATAAATCCTAAGTTATTACAACATTCCCCACACTTGCTTGAAATAAAATCATTACAACATTCATCCACAACTACAATCCACAAAACTGAATGAATAAAGAAATGAAAGAATAAAGCACATCCACAACACAACAATATATAGTGGTTCGCCTGTGTGTACACCAACTGTTATCCAACAGCCACACAGAATGCTACTCCACTCCTAATATCCTCGCACAGGGGATATTAGCATGCACTATCAAAATAGGTTTCACAGGTTCACCTAAAACCTTCACAATTGTGTCTTTTTATCTCGGGCTTACACAATCCAAAAACCTACACAATCTGAGTTTTCTAGCTCTCCTCAGATAACAAAAACTATGAGATTTTTCTGAAAAATCTCAAATAAAACCAAAGAAAGTAAATTACACAAATGTAAAATACCTGAATCTCTTTTTGAAGTAACCCGGTAGAACCAATCGGAGTAGAAGTTCGATTCAACGTTCAAAGTCCAATACTCACTTTAAGAATGGTTATAAGTCTAATTGATTTTAAATCAAAAGGGCTAATATAATTTGATTTTGAATCCAAGAATAAGGAATTTCAGAAATTCCCCTTTTCAAATAAGATTGGAATGTATATCAAAATTAAATAAAAAATAAGCTAGTAAAAGGAATATTAAATGAGCACAAAGTAGCTTAAAAATAAACATAAACTTATCTCAGAGTATATCCTAAAGATTGCTTGAATTGATTTGAATTGAATTGAAAAACTCTAAAGTTCGTGCTCTATTTATAGCCTGAAAAATCCCATCTACGACTGGTCTTAGGATCTTAGGACTAGTCGTAGCTTCAAAGATTTTTCAATATTTCTGCGGGATAAGGATTAGCTGTTCCACGATTGGTCATGGGTAGCCTACGACCGGTCGTGGGCCACCTACGACTCATCGTGGGTCACCTACGACCGGTCGTAGGACTCCCAGTTTAGTTGCTGGAGTTTGAGTCATAGGGCTAAGACTGGTCGAAGGACGAGTCGTACAGCTCACAGGACAGGTCGTAGGATGTCTAAGACTGGTCGTAGGACAACCATAAAAATCTAAAAATATTCAACAACCTAGGACTGGTCCTGAAAAACTTAAGACTGGTCGTAGCAGAGTTAGGACTGGTCTTGAAGTCCCTAGGACTGGTCTTAGAACAGCCCGAACAAGCATATTAAAATATACGAATTATGTATCCAGAATGACCTATAGTAAAGCCCATCCTAAGGTCAATGTAAGGTCAAACAAACCTTAAAAGTGAGATGGACATTGAAAGTCTGTACACTCAAATGACCCTTAAGAGAAGCTTGAGAATTTAGGAATCTTGTCGTAGGCCTTCTCGAGCTTGATCCTTTCTTGAGTTGACAAAGTTTTCTTCTATACTTGTATTTGTTTAAATCCTAAACATGCATACTTGGAGACTTCTATTCTTGAATTCTTCATCCATAACTTGAAACTTTCTTCATTTAAGTTCTTGTCTTGAAATACGATGTCTTGAAGCAATGAATAGTCATGAAACACAAGATATACAAGACATAGATATAGGTTTTAGCACCACAAAATTTGACAACCAAAGGGATATGAAATCATAGCACTTACACATCGTCCATCTGTTTCGTGGGACAGTGGGCCCCTTGATGCATGCGTTCTATACCCAGTCGTCCATTTGTTTTGTCGTAGGACGGGTAGGGCCCACCTTGAGATGTGTTGTATATCCACACCGTCCATCCATGTGGCCCCCACGTGATGTACACGTTTAATCTTAGCGGCCCATTGTGATGTATTCAAGGCCCAGGGGCAAGGCCTGATATAATGTATATAAGGCTCATAAAGATTGTATGAGGCCCATGGGACGTAGCCCATTGTGATATATCCGAGGCCCATGGGCGCAGCCCATCGAGATGTATCTGAGGCCCATGTGTGTGGCCCATTGTGATACGTTTGAGGCCCTTGTAGGAAGCCCAACGCGATATGCGAGAGGCCCATGAATGAGGCCCAATGTGATGTATGTTTGACCGTTATGTTGTGTATGAATCCCTTATGTAGGTCACTCCTTGGGAACAATGTTGGTTAGATGTCCACATTAATGGACAATGATGGTTGAATGTCCACACTGTGACCTTCCATTAGGCCTTGATAGTCTCGTTCTCATTCTTCTCTTGTGGTTAACCCTAATCAGTGGAGAGACGGATGGCTCCGTACTATCGGATTTGATATAATCACGGCCGAGGGCTGATCTTTATATTATGGTTGATTGGTTATCCATCTATGGACCCCACCTTGTTTGTATATGCTGGTTGTCGGTGCCGATTATCGATGCTAATCTTCGGCGCTGATTATTGATGTTGATTATCGATTCCAATTATCGAGACCAATTCTAATTTGTCAAGGTTGATAGTATAGGCCGATTCTGATTTGTCGAGGCTGATTGTATGGGCCGATTCTAATTATTGAGGTCAATTCCGATTGTCGAGGCCGCGTATCGAGGCTAATTTGATTTGTCAAGGCCGCATATCGAGGCTGATTTCGATTGTCAAGACCTATATAATGTATATGCGACCCGTAGTTGAGGCCCATTGTGATGTTTTCGTGGCCCATGGGCAAGGCTCATTGTGATATGTATTAGGCCCATGATGCATGACCCCCTTATTGACAACTTCTCTTTCTTGACTGGTAATGAGATGCATCCCTCCAGAGAGATGCCTTCCCCTCGACGAAAGCAGTAAGGCTCCGGGTCATTTGATGTATTCGAGACCCGTGTGTAGGGCCCACATGTCATGTATTTAAGGCCCATGAGAAGGGCCCACCTGTCGTGTGTATGTGGTCCCTGGGCAAGGCCCACTGTGTTGTATATTAGGACTTTCTGTGAGGTCGTCGGCCCATTATGTGTTTGGCTCTATGTGGGCCATTCCATGAGGCAATGTTGGTTAGATGTTCACATTGTCGAGGCCGATTGTTGATGCCAGTTATTGATACCGATTATGAGTATGTGATGGCATAACATCATAATACATATGCATCATCTACATGTTTATTATGAGATGTGATTGATTATTGCATATGCTATAGGGAAGGTTATTCATAGGGCTCCCTGATAGGCAGAGTTGTCCCACATGAGTGCATAGCATGCGCAGGATTGATGCATGATTACACTGTGTGACTAATGCATCTCGCATTTATGTGACATGACCACCGTACGCCCTAGCGACATCAGGATTGTAACCTCTACAGGCATATCGTGGATGGCCAGATGGAACACTGAAAATCTGTTCTACATGGGGTGCTATAGATATCCTTGCGTGAAAGTCCCAAAACCCTCTTAGTTCCAGAGGTTGCTCCAACGTCTAGACCGAGTGGATGCATGAGTACATGAGGGTCGTATACCGTTAGGCCGCGTCTCACACTGTGTCGTGGTCGGTTGGAAGGGGGTGTGGCCTTACCTGCCTGAGAAGAGGGGGCAATGTTAGGCTGATTCTGACCAGCTCGAGGAATGGGTCCGCTATCGACGAGTCGAGCCCGATATTGGCAAGCGGATAGTGAGGTCTCTTCCACTCACCTTGTTACGCACAATGGGGTGGCAATCTAGTTTGGAGTGTAATAGACCTTGGTAATTTTCTAGAGAGAAACTGTACTGATATGTGGACTTATTGAGAAGTAGTTGCATGCTCATTCATTCATTTACTATCCACTCGGTCTGGTGGTGCGCAACTAATTATTGTGTACCTTCGTTATGGAAAAGATTTCGGTTGGGCGCGCGACTAACCTGAGATCAAGAGTTTACCACATTGAGTCTGACTATCCAAATTTAGGTATGGGACTAGTTTAGATAGAAGTCCTTTGTGGTGGACCCCGTAGCCTGTGATACTACGTACTATCATCCTGACTTCACACTCCAGCATGGTCATTCCATTCGCACAGCATATTACATTATATTTGCGGCATATGGGATTTTGGGTTACTGTGTTTCTGCATTTACATAGTCTAGATACGGCTGATGCTATTCTTAAACTCATTAGGAATTAGATATTACATCGCTTCCTCAGCATCTGATATTTGGCTCTTTATGACTCTTCATGTGTATAGTTGTTCTATATTACACATTCTGATATTGATTGACTCATAAAATTATCCGTATTTTTGCTTACTCTATTACCGTATGATTTATGATCTTGTCAGTATTTCTGTTTACTTTGATAATTTATGATCTTGTCTATATTTCTACTTATTCTGATGTTGTACGATTTATGGATTACCAGCATTTTCGGTATTGTATGATGATGGCATTGTATTGAATACCTGGCACTTACCTCGTATACACACTTACACCACCCTCTAAGCTTTCTATAAGCTTATGCATGATAGATGCAGGTAATGTTAGGTTACAGCGACGTTGAGCATGGAGCGTGCAGCTGTCTTATGGGGCTTTGATTTTATTTTAACATATGTATTTTCCCTTCAGCATTGTATTCAAAGTCTATATTAGTGGATATATGATGATGATGTTGCCTTTATAATTTGGGTATACTTGTGGTGATGCTTATTACGAGCTAAATGTACAAAAAAAAATAAAAAAATTCTCCTTGTAGGATCCCAGGATCGGAATCTGGCGTATGAACGCTAGGAGCCGAGAATGGGGTACTATAGAGGCTATCGGCGCCAAATTCGGCGATTGAAAATTTTGTGAGCCCGGTTTCCGAATTTGGGGTGTGACATTACGTTCCTTTACAAAATAAAATAAAATAATTGATTGAAAATTTTCTTTCTAGGATTCCACTTTCAGAACATGGCATATGGGAGGTAAGAGCCGAAATCAGGATAGGGGTTATCATCACCAGATTCAAAGATAAAAAAATTTGTAAACTCGTTCACCAAGTTTGTGGCATGACAACATCGACTTATGGTAGCCACTTTTATAAGTTATTTCTTAGATTTTTTACTTGTTATAATATTTTATTTTTTATTGGTACTTATGATTTGAAAAAGGGTTTTGATTGATGGAGAGTGTATTGGTCCTTATAATTTGAAAAGGGTTTTGATTGACGGAGAGTGTAGGCCCTCTAATTTTTGGATACGGAAAGAAAGTTACACAGGAGCAAAACTTTATTGCTTATTAACAAACGGAAACCTTTAGGTAATCGTAGGCATTGGTTTTGAATAAAATGTTAGAAATTTTTTTTTCGAGCTCTTGCTAGATCATGAGCAAGGGAAATGACATCAAGATCTGTTGGGGGCCTTGCACAAAACCTTAAGATCTAGCCCTCCAGAACAAACCAGAATTATGGGATAATAATGCAATGAAGTAAATCAAAACAAAAACCACACGACACTAGAGATTTTTACATGGAAAACCCTTAAAGAGGTAAAAATTATGGGACCTCGTCCAGATCAACAATCCACTATAAAGCAGAACGTTACAACCAATCACAAACACACACCGCTTGGATCAAACCTTCTTCACTCACGCAGGAGTGGATAAACAATAAGAGAAACAAAGAAAATGGAGAGATCTCACTGATTACAAGGACATGGAAGCGCTAAGACATGGTAGATCACCTCTACGACCATAGCCTCCCTTCCACAAGCTTCCTCTCTCTTTCTCTCTCTCTCTCTCTCACACACACCTTTGATAGCCCTAAACCCTTTTACAAACCCTTGTAAAGCTTTAGGAAACCCTAGAATACCTTGAAATACACCCCAATCCTGGATAAACCCCTTTATATAAGAATAGAAAGAGGTAGAACCCAAATAGGAAATAAAATCCACAAAATCTACATTTTCGTAATCGTATTTGCGGAACTCTTTGATGATATCGAAGGTCTCTCGATAACAGCTTCGATATCATTGACGACCCTTTGATGATATCGAAAAAGGACCAAAACTGTCCAGCAACTAGGGGTGAAATTTTTAATAATTATCGATGTTATCGAGCCACTCTCGATGATAGCCTTGATATCATCTAAAGGTCTCTCGATGATATCAGAATAGGATTAAAAACTGTCCAGCGACCAACGCTGAAAAATCCTGCAATTATCGATGATATTGAAACTTGTTCGATTTCATCGAACCCAACAATGAGGAGAAAATCCACATAAAATCTCTATTTTTTGACTCAGGAGTTCACCTTCTTCAAGCCAGCCTGGTTTTTACAAACCTCAAACTTGCCCTTGAGTAAAGCCTTGGTCATCATGTCTGACCCATTATCATCCGTGTGGACTTTCTCAAGATGTAACACCATCTCTTCCAAAGTATCCCTGATCAAGTGATACCGAACCTCTATGTGCTTCGACTTGGAGTGCTGACTTGGATTCTTGCTCAAGTGTATAGCACTTTGGCTATCACAATAGACCACGTGCTGCTCCTACTTTAGGCTAAGTTCCTGTAAGAACCTCTTCATTCAAAGCATCTCTTTACATGCCTCTATGACTGTAATGTATTCGGCCCCTGTCATCGACAATGCTACGACCTGTCATATGTGAATCTGTGTAGTCCTCTAATACAGGTTTTCCGTCACCATAACATAAACTCAACCTGGATGAGCCTCTTAGATACCGCAGTATCCACTTCACTGCTGCCCAATGCTTTTTGCAAGGATTGGCACGATACCGGATGACAACACCAACAACATATGCTATATCTGGGCGTGTACACACTATAGCATACATCAAACTTCCTATGGCTGACACGTAGGGTATCTTCTGCATCTCATTCACCTCTGCCTTCGTCTTGGGACACTATTTGTTGCTCAATCTAAAGTGACCATCCAGTGGAGTACTGACCGACTTCGTTGCATTCATATTGAACCGCTCTAGGACATTCTCAATATACCGCTCTTATGACAACTAAAGCTTCCTTCTGCTTCTGTCACGGGTTATCTCCATTCCTAGGATATGTTTAGCCGGGCCCGAGTCTTTCATCGCAAAAGACTTGCCCAACTCCTGTTTCAACCTGTTGATCTTCTTGATGTCTTTTCCCATGATGAGCATGTCATCAACGTATAATAGCAGAACTAAGAAATCACCATCTGAGAACTTGCGCGTGAACATAAAGTAGTCCGACTCCGTTCTGTCATACCCATGCTATAACATGAATGAATCAAACTTCTTGTACCATTACCATGGAGCTTGTTTCAGCCCGTACAAGCTCTTCCTCAGCCTACACACCAATATTCGTTGCCCTTGACCTCGAACCCCTCTGGTTGGTGCATGTAGATCTATTCTTCCATGTCACCATGGAGGAAGGAAGTTTTAACATCTAACCGCTCTATCTCCAGATCCATGCTAGCTTTCAACCCAAGAAACACCCATATAGGTGTCATCTTCACCATCGGTGAGAATATCTCCTCGAAGTCTATGCCTTTCCTCCAACCGAACTCTTTTACCACAAGTCTGGCCTTGAACCTCGTCTATGAATTCTTCTACTCAACCTTCTTTTTGAACACTACTTACTGCTCAAAGCTTTCTTACCCTTAAGCAGTTTCACCATGTCATAGGTGTGATTCTTATGTAAGGATTTCATCTCCTCTTGCATAGCTTTCAACCACTCCTCCTTATGCTCATCGGCTAGTGCCTCAGAATAATCTTCTGGCTCTCCCCCATCAGTCAGCATAATGTACTCATGCGGTGAGTACCTCTTAGACGATTGTCTGTCCCTCGATGACCTCCTCACCTGTGGCTCAGCAGGTGGATCAAGTAGGGGCTGCTCCCCCGGTCCATCTTCTGAAGGAACTCTCTCGTCCTCTACACCTTGTTGTACTCTCCCATCATCAGGCACCATGGGAGGAATAACCGGATCCATGTCCTCTAGCTCACCTGAACTAAGTTGGTTCTTCTTTAGCTTACTAATGTCTTTTATACACTAATCTTCAATGAATACCACATCTCTGCTCCTGGCGAGCTTCTTCTCGTTCGGATCCCACATCTGTAACCGAACTTTTCATCACTGTACCCTAAGAATACACACTGCCTGATCTTCATATCGAGCTTAAGCCTCTCATCCTTTGGTACATGAACGGATGCCCTGCATCCAAACACCTTGAGATGACTGTACGATGGATCCTGTCCAGTCTACACCTTCTCAGGTACTTCTCCATTCAATGAGGCTGATGGAGACCTGTTTATCAAATATACCACCATGTGCATTGCTTCTCTCCAGAATGTCTTGGACAATTTTGTATGGGATAACATGCATTTAATTCTCTCAACAATGGTGCGATTCATTCACTCAGCAATACCATTATGCTGGGGGGGTCTTAGGAATCGTCTATTCATGTTGTACCCAGGGACTTGCAGTACTCATGAAAGTCGCCAATGTATTCACCACCATTGTCAGTGCGGATGCACTTCAATGATCTACTTGTCTCTCTCTCTCGATCATAGCATAAAACAATTTAAACACACCAAAGACCTCGTCCTTGGATTTCAATGCATAAACCCAAACCCTCCTAAATGCATCATCTATAAAAGTAACAAAATAAAATGCCCCACCCAAGGTTTTGTCCTCATAAGAACACAAACATCAAAATAAACCAAATCTAATGCATAAACTTTATTAACATGAGAAGCAGTTTTAATGAATGAAACTCTATGTTGTTTCCCTGATAAACAATCAAGATAGGTTTTGAGAGGTGTACCTATCATGTCTGAAAGGAGCCACTACCTTGCTAGTATCTGAAGCCCTTTTTCACTCATGTGGCCTAGACGCCTGTGCCACATGTCAATAGTTGAATCTTCTGTTGCGTTCAACCTACCCTTGCACACACTGAGACATACCTTGTAAAGGGCGCAACACTTTTTTCCTCTGGCTGCGATCAACGAACCCTTGATGAGCTTTCAACGCCCACTGAAAAATTGGTTTTCATAGCCATCATCATCCAACCTTTCCGTCGACATTAAATTGAGGCGAAGGTCTCGGATATGCCTCACATCCCTAAGAACCAATGTGCAGCCCACATCGGTCTTCACACAAATATCACCGATCCCTACGATTTTTGAAACGCCAGAATTTTTCATCTTCATGATCCCATAGTCACCTAACTTGTAACTTGTGAATAAGTCCCTACGTGGAATCACATGAAAAAAGGCTCCCAAGTCTATCACTCAGTCGATGTCCTGACTCGTAGCCTTGAGACATACATCATGATCTAAAGAAAGAATAACTACAATGTTTCCATTTGAAGCGACCGCAGTGGACTCTAATTCATCTTCTTTCTCCTTTCCTTTCCCTTTCTTGTCGTTCTTAGCCTTACGACATTCATGCTTATAATGACCCTTCTTGTCATAATTTCAGCATTCAACATCTTTTATGTTACTCGACTTACCTCTTGATTTATCTCGGGACTTCCTGCCCTTTCTGTTTGTCACGCCCCAAACCTGGAAATCGGATTCACAGGAATCCCGATCGTCGAATCCGGTGCCGACAGCCTCCGTAGTACCCCATTCTCGGCTCGTAGCATTCATATGCCAGATTCCGATCCTGGGATCCTACAAGGAGGATTTTTATTTTAATTTTTCTAATATACATTTAACTCGTAATAAGCATAACCACAAGTATACCTAAATCACAAGGTAACATCATCATCACATATCCACTAATATAAACTGTAAATACAATACTGAGAGGGGAAATACATATGTCAAAATAAAATCAAAGCTCTATAAGAAAGTTGCACGCTCCATGCTCAACGCCACTGCAACCTAACATCATTTACACACATCTATCGTGCATAAGCTTATAAAAAACTTAGAGGGTGGTGTAAGTGTGTGCACAAGGTAAGTGTCAAGCATTCAATACAATGCCCTCGTCATATAATATCTAAAATACTGGTAATCCATCAATCGCACAATATCGGAATAAGAAGAAATACTGACAAGATCATGAATTATCAGTGTAAGTAAAAATACTAATAAGATCATAAATTATACAATAACAAAGTAAGCGAAAATACGGATAAGTCCATGAGTCATACAATATCAGAGTACGCAATACAGATCAGCTAAGCAAATGAGGAGTCATAGATAGCCAAATATTAGATGCTGAGGATGCGATGCAATATACAATTCTTAATGAGTTCATGAATGCGTCAGTTGTACCAAGACCACATAAATGCAGAAACACGATAACCCAAAATGTCATGTGCCGCAGATGTAATGCAATATGGTGCGAATGGAATGACTATGCTGGAGTGTGAAGTCGGGATAATAGTACGTAGTATCGCAGGCTATGGGATCCATCACAAGGGACTTCTATCCAAACCAGTCTCATACCTAAATTTCAATAGTCTGACTCAATGTTGTAGACTCCTGATCTCAGGTTAGTCGCGCGCCCCAACTGAAATATTAACCATTGCGAAGGTACACGTAACAAATAGTTACGCACCACCAGCCCGAGTGGATAGTGAATGAATGAATGAATGAGTATACAACTCCTACTCAATAAGTCCACATATCAGTACAGTTCCTCTCTGGGATCATCACCAGGGTCTATTATACTCTACGCCAGCTTGTCGCCCCTATCCAAGCGCATAACTGGATAAGTGGAAGAGACCTCACTATCCGCCTGCCAATATCGGGCCCGACTTATCGATGCGGACCCATTCCTCAAGCTGGTCAAACTCAACCTAGGTATTGCCCCCTCACTCAGGCAGGAAAGGTCACACCCCTTCCCAACCGACCACGACACAGTGGGAGACGCGGCCTACTGGCATACAACCCTCATGCACTCATAATATCCACTCAGTCTCGACGCTAGGGCGTCTCCTGGCCACGAAAGTTTAGGGATTTTCACCTAGGGACATCTATGGTGCCCGTATGCTAGAACCAAACATTTTTGGTGTCCCATCTGGCCATCCACGATATGCCTGTGGAGGCTACGACCCTGATGTCACTAGGGCGTACAGTAATCACAACACACAATGCAAGATGCATGAGTCATATAATCCAGTCATGCATCAATCATGCACATACCGTGCACTCATGTGAGATAACCTCTGCCTATCAGGGAGTCTCATAACCTACCTAATGTCATATGCAATGGTCAACCACATCTCATAACAAACATACAGATGATGCGTATGGGCATGTACATGATGTTATGCTGTCACATACTCGTAATCAGTATCAATCATCGGCATCACAACTGGCCTCGACAATGTGGACATTTAACCAACATCACCCCCAAGAAATGGCCCACATAGAGCTAAACATACAATGGGCCCCCGGCCTCACACAACGGCCTAATATACAGTACAATGGGCCTTACTCAAGGGCCACATATACACAACAGGTGGGCCCTGCTCATGGGCCTCAAATACATGACATGTGGGCCCTACACATGGGTCTCGAATACATCAAATGGGTCATGCATCATGGGCCTAATAGATGTCACAATGGGCCCACGAATACATCATAATGGGCCTTGCCCATGGGCCTCAAATACATCACAATGGGCCTCATTACATAGACCTCATATTCATCACATTAGGCCTTACACACGGGTTGAATACACATCACAATGGGCCTCAAATATGGGCTGCATGTACATCACATTGGGCCTCAAACACGGGACGCATATACATTATATAAGTCTCGACGATCGGCCTTGACAATTGAAATCGGTCGATAATAAGAATTGACAAATCAGTCATGACAATCGGATCTATTGATAATCAGAATCGGCAAATCGGTCACGTTAATCAGAATCAGCAATCGGCCACGATAATTGAGATCGATCGATAATCAGAATCGGCAAATCGATCACGAAAATCGGATCGATCGATAATCAGAGTCAAAAAATCGGTCACATCAATCGGAATCGACAATCTGCCACGACAATCGGGATCAATCGATAATCAGAATCGGCAAATCGGTCACGACAATCGGATCGATTGATAATCAGAGTCAGCAAATTGGTCACGTCAATCGAAATTGACAATCTGCCACGATAATCAAGATCGACGATAATCAGAATCAGCGTCAATAATCGAAATCGACAATCGGTCACGATAATCGACATCGATCGCTAATCAGTCACGACGGCCACGACAATCAGAATCAATCGATAATCAGCCTCGATAATCGGTACCGATAATCAACATCTATAATCATCAATGACGATCAGCATCGATAATCATTATATAAATAAGGTGGAGTCCATAAGTGAACAGCCGATCAACCATAATATAAAGATCAGCCCTCAGCCGTGGTTATATTAAATCCAATAGCGGGGCCCACTTATTTGGCTTAACCCACTAAGAGAATGATGAGAACGGGCCTAACAAGGCCTAAGAGAAGGTCACAATGTGGACATTCAACCATCATTACCCATCAATGTGGCCATTTAACCAACATTGCTCCCAAGGAGTGGCCCACATAGAGCCAAATATAATATATAGTGGGCCCATGCCCTCACATAATGGCCCAATACACATCACTTATGGGCCTCACTCATGGGCCGCACATACATCACAATGAGCCTTGACACATGGGCCTTAAATATATCACATCGGGCCTCATATACATCAAGTGGCCTGCATCAACGGGCCTTATAAACATCGAGTGGGCCGCACTAACGGGCCACACCAATGGGCCTCATAAACATCAAATGGGTCATATTAGCGGGTCGCACCAATGGGCCTCATCAACATCGAGTGGGCCGCACTACTTGGGCCGCACCAATGGTCCAATCATTAAATGGGTTATATCAATATGGGCCGATTCAAAAGGGTCAAGTTAATGGGCCAATCAGATGGGCCGAGTCGAATGAGTCAAATGGGCCGGGTTGAATAGGCCAAGTCGAATAGCCGAATCAAATGGGTCGGTACCAATGGGCTGAATCAAATGGGCCAATCAAATGGGGCGGTACAGATGGGCCAAATCAATTGGGCCGGTACAAATGGGCCGAATCAATTGGACCGATCAAATGGGCCGAGTCAAATGGGCCGGTACAGATGGGCCGAACCAATTGGGCCGAATCAAATGGGCCAGTACAGATGGGCTGAATTAATTTGGCCGGTACCAATGGGCTGATCAAATGGGCCGGTACAGATGGGCTGAATTAATTGGGCTAGTACATATGGGCCAAAAAATTAGGCCGGTACCAATGGGCCAAGTCAAACGGCCGAGTCAAATGGGTCGAGTCGAATGGGCCGATTCGAATGGGTTGATTCAAATGGACCCAAACCAACCACATTATTCATTTATAACTAGAGATCATTTTAAAACATCATCACAATTGAATCATATTCCAAGGATCACCTGGACCATACCACAAATGGCAGTGGAGGTAATATTTTCCACCCAATCTGTTCATAAGGTCACAAGACCTGGCTAAAGAGGAAAAACAAATATCATTTGATCCAAAACTTTTGGGATCCTTAAAGGATATCAATGGTGGACGTTCATTCTCCACTGCTTCCTGTAGTGTGGTCCACTTAACCATCAGATCTGCTTCATTTTTTTATCTCAATCCTTGAGGCGAGATGGCCAGAAGGATGGATGATAACCAGATGGATGAACGTCTGGATGTGGTACATCCATCAAGGTGAGGTCGCTGATCGTCTAGCAGATGGACGGCTAGGCACAGCCAAGTGGATGGACAACTTGGATGGAAAATATACATCATGGTGATGCCGTACATGGCACTGTCCAAATGGACGGTGCAGATGAGACACATAGATCGAGGTGGGGTCCACGGTCGTGGCCCACCAATAAAATATATTTTATTTTATTATTATTATTATTATTATTATTATTATTATTATTATTATTATTATTTTAACTAGCTCCAACGGTTGGACAAAATGCATACTCATCAAGTGGATGAAATCCACTTCAACGTGGGTCCCACAGAAATATTGTATGTATATATTATATGAAATATTTCATATATTATATATAAGAAGGTGGGGTGTTTAGATCCACCGTCCAGACTTACTTGGACGGTATAAATCACGTATGCTAAGGTGGGTCCACGTGGTGTGGCCCACCATATCATTTAATATAATATATTATATTATATAATAATATATCATACATGTATATATTACATATATTTAAGTGTGTGTGTGTGTGTGTGTGTGTGAGGGTGTGAAAGTGCTAGCATCCAGACCCTTTGGACGCCGGATGGATGGTTTTGATGCAACACATACATCATGTGGTGGGACCCACATTCACCAGCTTGGTGACGTTAGTACACACACACCATGCTAGCCGCCCTTGCTGGGGATCAATCACCAAGACCTCAAGTGCTGAAACGAGGTATCTCCCCTCGGGCTGCCAGTTAAACTATGGAGCTTGGTGAGCACTTCACGGTGAAGTTCCTGTAACATCCCGAAAATCGAGGGTCGGGTAGAAACCCAATTCCCGAGTTCCAAAACGTCACTTATACAACATAGATAATAATGAATGCATGTTGTCTATAGAATGACATTAAACAAGATTGGGACTAAGCCAAAACAGCATATCATACTCCAGAGACAGTTAAATTAGCAAGCAAAAGACTGTGATAAATATATAAAATATGTAAATGATTGTAAGTCTCCAGAGTGTGAAGATGTTACCATGTTAAACATATACATGTATACTCCAAAAATGATCAAAAATAATATACATGAGTGCTCCAAAAAAAATATAAAATGACAAGTGTCATGACGTCTAATCAACCTCCATGTAAACCCCGTCGGTCAGAACCTGCATATAAGAGAAATCCTCCTCAACATCATCAAGTCCGGCTCTGCTTCGCAAGCATCGCCATCATCTGAAACTAAAATAGGGACTGGTGGGTGTCCGAAACACCGTCCCGTAACGTGGGAGTGAGTAGCTAACTCAGTGGAATCATAGAGCAAAGATTAGAATGTTATCAAATCAATCACGCGATAATGATAAAGTAAGGAATCAAACATTCCTAAATACTGTGATTAATGCAAGAATGAAATGACATGATGGATGCCCTCACCGACATACTCTCTCATGCGACACCATCTTACGTCTACGATATGCTTTCTTCCCTCAGTGCTTCACATCTTCCAGGCACATGTAGTGCGATATGAATATGATTACCGAGTTGTTATTAGTCCTTTTCATATAGCAGGATTGGAAAACTAGGGTACCTCCCTTATATCATTTCCAACAAGGATCCTGTCTAGGGTCGTCACTCCTAGTAGTCTCATACGATGATATATTTCTAGGTCGCTGTAAGGACTATCAGGGCTGTTACACGCACTCGTTGCTCCTCTCCCTCATCACCTTATCAATACAGGCCTAGTTGTACTCTTGTTGCTACGGAAGGTTTGTTGCCTCACATAGTCTCAGAGTACGCTCGAGGTCACTACAAAGGGCTCGTCACTAATCAGAGTAGGCCGACAGCTCGAATGTAGTGTCACATACCACCACAATCAGCTCAAGAGTCTAAGGTGCTCATTGGTCACTACGGGGAGGTTTGTGGCCCCAGCGTAGGCCGACAGCTAGACCACGGTGTCCCATACCACCTTGCCCGGCTCATGAGTCTTAGTGGATGAAGGTATCACGGTTATCAGGGTTATCACTGGTAAGTTCAGTACCCTAGGTTCAAGCAGTTATGACGAATACAAGGTGAACATATAATGGTCAATCGGGTTACTTGATGAGTCCGACTAGAGCGAGCGCACGTCGAATCGACCGGCATGAAGTGCACAAGCACTTTGTGTGGCCTAACCACTGCCGACAACTCTAGTACGACTCAGGTTCGTCATACACATCCTTCTTGGCGAATAGAATCCAACCATGAATTCTAAACTGTTACCGACTACCTGGACTAGAGTATAGCCCCAAGCACATGTAATCTAAATCAATAATCATATGAGAGAGAATTGAAATACAAGAAATTTCAGCATGTTATCAACATATTATAACATACATCATAAGCAGTTAATTATACACGAGTACTTCACACCAAAGGATGTTGGATCCTGATCACATTAAGTTTTCAATTCGATAGAGTTTGCAGATCGCACGTGCCGGACCAGTTTCAGTTCAGCAGTCACCGAAACTCGATCAGGGCCACATGTGTTATGACATGTAAGGGCCACCTATCCTGATCCGAGGGTGAAATTTGATCGAATCCTAACGGTCAGAACGCTTAAAAAATGTCGCACAAGCGACATGTGCTAGATTTATTTAAATTGAATTAATTTTCTAAATATTTTCCTTTTCTCACTCTCTTCACTCCGGACTCAGTAAAATGGTCTAGGATATCGGTTGGGCTTAATTTTTGAAATGATTGTCAAGTCCAATAAGGCGGTCGTAATTGTCTAAGTTTATCGCTATTGGACTTTCGATGTGCGGTCTAGATCCAATACAAAGTTTCAAAGGGTTCCTGACAGCAAACGGGTTTAGAGTTTGATCATAGGTTTTAGGGTAACATAGCATCAATGATTCTATAGGTTTTGGGTCTTACAGATCGTATTTAAAGCGGTTGGTGCTAAGTTTGTAGGAAATCTAGTGTAGCGCTGGCTAATTCACGTTAAGTTTCTAAAGAAATTATTTCTAAATGATTCCTTTGGCTTTGGAATTGGGTTCTGAGAGGTTACCAAGGCGTTATGGTTGACCCATTGCCTAAGGACGGCTAACCCCACGTTGGTAAAAATCTGGGGTGTTACAATCTACCTCCCTTAAAACATAATTTCATCCCCGAAATTGGCTAAGGGTAATGAGTCCCTAGAGAGACTTTAGTATTGACATTCTAAGGAAGGTTCAAATCCTATTTAATGACCTAACCTGACATACAACCTAAATCAACTTCTTCGATCCTGGGCCAGTGGGGAAGAGCCCAACCACGCTTCCACTGCGTTACTCTGATCCAACGGTTGTATTAGATAATCCTAACTAGATTGGGCTCAATACGTTCTACCCCCCTTAAAACTTAGTTCTACTTAAGGCTCAAGAACCTATGTCTCTATCCGTGTATCGAAACGAGATGTAACTTAGGGCCTATCCTTGACATGAAATAGGAAACAACCTCTCGCTACATTGGTCTTCCTTTGCTAATGATGCGTTCTATGGCATTGGTACCTATGGTTGTAGAAGGAGCCTATTCTCTATTGTGATTACGTTCAGGGGCAGGTGTGAGCTTATGGCAAGATGTCTAGTCTCTATTGGATATATGTCCTCAACATTTTCCAAAGGTAAAGCAATAAATTTTGGTTGTAGATGTTCGGGCCAACACGGAAGAAAAGTTGTGTAGTGGGTTTGAGCCAAATACATAGACTTTCTGCCTAGGAAAGAAAATTTACCGTATCAGTTCTTAATCCAAGTCAATGCCGATCTTCTGCTTTATCAGAGTATTAGATTTATTGGTAACCACTAGGATTAAGAATTCGATTCAAACCGCGAATGCTTCGCTTATATATAGTTTTTCTACTCCGTATCCCCGGTTGTATTAAGTCCTTGGGAAGGTAATTCTAGAGGGAAATTCTAAGGGGCGTGCTGGTTCATTCTAAGTTCAATCTTAGGGATGTATAAGTTTTTCCTGAGGATGAATGATTCTAAGTGAAAACAACCTTCCTAAAGGTTATAACCGAAGTCTATAAGCATTAAGGGGATCTATCAAAGGAATGAGGTTCTACTGTAACCAAATCTAACCTACTATTCCTAAGCATGTACAGGCTTTATACTACTTAATATAACTAGTAGACTAGTCTATAACTCACTAGATGTAATCCAAAACCGAAGCTTATACGATAGATGGTTCCATACCATTACTATGACAGGGAATTGTTCTATCGCTTAGAGTTAAGAGTATCTAATTAGAATTGGATTCCCTATATCATCGGATCTTTTAAATCTAGGAGTACTAATTCTAGGTCCAAAACTTCAAGGGCATATGTGGCCGGTGGTCTCAAATTGTGTTAAATGGGACTACTTTCCTACTCCCACCTAAGAATTGGGAGTGACATGTTTAGTAGGTGGGTGGGTTGGGATTCAAATCAATTACATAGACTTTGGAAAATGGATCTTAGGTTGAAAAGTGTGAGATGGGATTTCCAAATCCCATGATGATGAATTTCTAAGTGATTAACTCACATAGAGCCATGGGAAGTGGAAGAAAGGGATAAAAGGAATGGGGTTTGATGGGTTGTTGAGTTGTGAGGTAATGAGCTACAAGGAGGGGTTTGTGAACTCAAGACAAGTGAAAAGAAGGAGATGGGAGATGTATGCAACGGTGGAGGCCAATTGGAAGCATAAAATGAAGAAGGCAATCTATTTCCTAGGAAGGAGGAAATGGGATTTGAGGTTTTCATGATTTTAAGACGAAAAAGAGAGGGTAAAGGGTCTGATGAAAGGGAAAGAAGAGGAGGATCACCCTTTCTCTTTCCCATGAGAGAGAGGACGGTGGAAAGGGAGAAAAGAAGCTAAAATAACCTCTATAAAGGCCATATAAAATAAAGGAAAGGGAGAGGAAGGGCTGACCTAATGGGCTGCCACGAATCTAGGTCTGATAGAGGAGGGAAACAGGTCCCAAAAGGCTGGGATTATAAAGGGAAAAGGATGAAATGAGTTGGGTTAGAACCTCACACGAGTTGAGCTTCAAATGGAGGATGGGAGAGCTCCAACGAACAAGGGGAGTGCGTATAGCTGTAAACGATGGAGGGGCATGGGTTGAGGCAGAAATCGATGATGGGAATGATTGGAAATGAGATTTGTAAGGAAAAATAGCAAATGGGAGAGGAAAGGAGAGCTTGGGGGTGTGTTTTGTGAAGGAGGTAGGGGTTTGGGGTGTTTTTAACGGACGGTCCACATACCAGGGGGCTACCCTAACCCCCAAAGGACGTCGGCCGGAAAGCCCGACCGAATGGGGCCCATTGTACAACGAGGCCTCGCCGACCGTTTGGTTTTTCGGTGATGCCTCGCACTTTGGATGAGGTCCCCCTGCCCTAAGGGTCCCAAATGTATGTGGTTCCCACCTTGGATCATTTTAGAAGTAGATCGTTTGGCACTCCTCCATTTGAGGCGTGTTCGGGGCCAATTAGCAAACTAAAATGAGTTTATACATCATATAGCATATGATTTTGGGGTAGGAGACGCTAATCTATCCAACTAACCTATTTATTCCATAAATTTCCATAATTGGAATGGTCAAAAGTCCAATTCATACATATATTTACTATTTATAGTAAAGTTTTGTTTAAGTATTATCCTTTATCATTTATACATTAGGATTTATGTCTAGTATGAAATTACTTAGAAAAAGTTGAAGAATGAGGTGGTGAAAGGAGAGGTTTTGAAGGAAATGAGTAAAAAAGGGATTTTAGGCCTTGAGATTAAGTGTAAAGTGTTGTGGTCGACCCACAACCTAAGGACATTCATTTCTAGGTTTGGAATTCTTAAGGGAACGACTCAAACCCATCGACTGACGGCCTAGATTTGACTTAGGTCGTTTCACACGACCAAAGATATGTTATGGCCTAAATTACAGTATAGTCTCACCTGTCGGGGAAACTTGGGATTCTAATGTGGTTTCTAAGTTCCATCGCCCCTTTCCTAAGTCAGAGTGCGTCAGTGTACATCGTGTTACCATAACCCAGGTCCAGTTTAATCCAAATCATGCTCTGATATCACCTGTAACATCCCAAAAATCGGGAGTCGAGTAGAAACCCAACTATCGAGTTCCAAAACATCACTTATGCAACATAGATAATGATGAATGCATGTTGTCTGTAGAATGGAATTAAACAAGATTGGGACTAAGCCAAAACAGCATATCATACTCCAGACACAGTTAAATTAGCAAGCGGAAGACTGTGATAAATATATAAAATATATAAATGAGTGTAAGTCTCCAGAGTGTGAACATGTTACCAGGTTAAACATATACATGTATACTCCAAAAATGATCAAAAATAATATACATGAGTGCTCCAAAAAAAATATAAAATGACAAGTTGCATGACGTCTAATCAACCTCCCTATAAACCCCGTCGGTCAGAACCTACATATAGGAGAAATTCTCCTCAACATCATCAAGTCCGGCTCTGCTTCGCAAGCATCGCCGTCATCTGAAACTAAAATAGGAACTGGTGGGTGTCCGAAACACCGTCCCGTAACGTGGGAGTGAGTAGCTAACTCAGTGGAATCATAAAGCAAAGATTAGCATGTTATCAAATCAATCACGCGATAATGATAAAGCAAGCAATCAAACATTCCTAAATACTGTGATTAATGAAAGAATGAAATGACATGATGGATGCCCTCACCTACATACTCCCTCATGCGACACCATCTTACGTCTGCGGCATGCTTTCTTCCCTCAGTGCTTCACATCTTCCAGGCACATGCAGTGCGATATGAATATGATTACCGAGTTATTATTAGTCCTTTCATATAGCAGGATTGGAAAACTACGGTACCTCCCTTATATCATTCCCAACAAGGATCCTGTCTAGGGTCGGCACTCCTAGTAGTCTCATACGATGATATATTTCTAGGTCGCTACAAGGGCTGTCAGGGCTATTGCACGCACTCATTGCTCCTCTCTCCCATCACCTTATCAATACAGGCCTAGTTGTACTCTTGTTACTACGGAAGGGTCATCGCCTCAGGTAGTCTCAGAGTACGCTTAAGGTCACTACAAAGGGCTCGTCACCAATCAGAGTAGGCCGACAGCTTGAATGTAGTGTCCATACCACCACAATCGGCTCACGAGTTTAAGGTGCTCACTGGTCACTACGGGGAGGTTTGTGGCCCCAACGTAGGCCGACAGCTCGACCACGGTGTCTCATACCACCATGCCAGTCTTAGTGGATGAAGGTACCACGGTTATCAGGGTTATCACTGGTAAGTTCAGTACTCTAGGTTCAAGCAGTTATGACGAACACAAGGTGAACATATAATGGTCAATCGGGTTACTTGATGAGTCCGACTAGCGCGAGCGCACGTTGAATCGACCGGCATGAAGTGCACAAGCACTTCGTGTGGCATAACCACTGCAGATAACTCTATTACGACTCGGGTTCGTCATACACATCCTTCTTAGCGAATAGAATCCAACCACGAATTCTAAACTATTACCGACTGCATGGACTAGAGTATAGCCCCAAGCACAAGTAATCTAAATCAATAATCATATGTGAGAGACAATTGAAATACAAGAAATTCTAGTATGTTATCAGCATATTATAACATACATCATAAGCAGTTAACCATACACGAGTACTTCACACCTAAGGTAGTCAATTCAAATACAACAAGCAAGGACGAAATCATATGCATCATCAAAGTAGTTGAGAATCCAGTCTCAACGCTAATCTACAACACCATTTACTCAATACTTACTAATACATACATTTATACAAACACTTAGACTACTCAACTCCAACGTACTTGACGTATGTTGATTTCAACATATAATATGACAGATCCTTATATCAAGGAGTTGTCTAATACACAACAATCATGTTCTTACATTCGAAACCAGGCATAAATCATATTGATTTAGGCATTTCAACAAACACTTAGTCTACACACATTAGTCTACATAGCATATGTCGGCCAATATGTGCATTAGGGTGAATCTCTTCACCAAACAGATCATACGCGTATAACTAGTATAGGTACATGGTAAATACTCATGGCAATCATATCAGCAAAATACATACGTATACAGTATTTCATACAAATACCTAAAATACCCTAAATCTCATATTCTTCATATGTATTCGAAACCAAAAACAGACAGCATGGTCTACATGTCAAATAGCATCCTTATCAGCAATCTACCAATAAACAACATTGAAAGCTTTGAAAACAGGTAATCTAAGCATCTAAAATCCGCACCTTATGCCGTAGGAGCGTAATAAATCGAATAGGAACTCTACGTCGTCGTCAATGACTGATTGGCAACCTACAACATAAGGTAAGTCAGCTACTCTGCTACTTGGATCGATAGAATCCCTAAAACAGGTTAGGGTTAGAGTTTTCTTACCTAGAACGGCGTTGGAATCACCATAATAGCGATGCAGGTGGAAGGATCTGGCACGTGGAGCAGCAGGGAAGAATCTCAGGAGAAAGCCCAACTTCTCCCTCACTTTCTCTCTCTTTTCTCTCTTCTCTCTCCTAGGGATTTCTCAAATTCGTATGGGTTAGAAAGCTAAGGGTTTCAGGCCCTTTTATGAGCCCAAACATAACTAAAACAGACTCCAAGTCAAGGTATACTTGGGTTATAGCCAAATCGGATCTGTTCCGATCCAACGGAGCATTTCTGGAGGTCCCCTGAATGAATGCAGTCAGACTTAAGCTCATGGATGTTGGATCCTGATCACATTAAGTTTTCAGTTCGATAGAGTTCCCAAATCGCACGTGGCGGACCAATTTCAGTTCAGTGGTCACCGAAACTCGATCAGGGCCACATGTGCTATGACATGTAAGGGCCACCTATCCTGATCCGAGGGTGAAATTTGATCGAATCCTAATGGTCAGAACGCTTAAAAAATATCGCGCAAGCGACATGTGACATATTTATTTTAATTGAATTAATTTTCTAAATATTTTCCTTTTCTCACTCTCTTCACTCCGGACTCAGTAAAATGGTCTCAGGATATCGGTTGGGCTTGATTTTTGAAATGATTGTCAAGTCCAACAAGACAGACGTAATTGTGTAAGATTATTGCTATCGGACTTTCGACGCGTGGTCTAGATCCAATACAAAGTTTCAAAGGGTCCTGAGAGCAAACGGGTTTAGAGTTTGATCCTAGGTTTTAGGGTAACGTAGCGTCAATGATTCTATAGGTTTTGGATCTTACAGATCGTATTTAAAGCGGTTGGTGCTAATTTTACAGGAAATTTAGTGTAGCACTAGCTAATTCACGTTAAGTTTCTAAAGAATTTGGTTCTAAATGATTCCTTTGGCTTTGGAATTGCGTTCTGAGAGGTTACCACAGCGTTATGGTTGACTCATTGCCTAAGGACGTCTAACCCCAGGTTGGCAAAACATTTGGAGTGTTACAATCTACCCCCCTTAAAACATAATTTCATCCCCGAAATTGGCTAAGGGTAATGAGTCCCTATAGAGACTTTAGTATTGACATTCTAAGGAAGGTTCAAATCCTATTTAATGACCTAACCTGACATACAACCTAAATCAACTTCTTCGATCCTGGGCCAGTGGGGAAGAGGCCAACCATGCTTTCGCTGCGATACTCTAATCCAACGGTTGTATTAGATAATCCTAACTAGATTGGGCTCAATACGTTCTACCCCCCTTAAAACTTAGTTCTACTTAAGGCTCAAGAACCTATGTCTCGATCTGTGTATCGAAACGAGATGTAACTTAGGGCCTATCCTTGACATGAAATGGGAAACAACCTCTCGCTACATTGGTCTTCCTTTGCTAATGATGCGTTCTATGGCATTGGTACCTATGGTTGTAGAAGGAGCCTAATCTCTATTGTGATTACGTTCAGGGGCAGGTGTGAGCTTGTGGCAAGATGTCTAGTCTCTATTGGCTATATGTCCTCAACATTTTCCAAAGGCAAAGCAATAACTTTTGGTTGTAGATGGTCGGGCCAACACGGAAGAAAAGTTGTGTAGTGGGTCTGAGCTAGATACATAGACTTTCTACCTAGGACAGAAAATTTATCGTATCAGTTCTTAATCTGAGTCGATGCCGATCTTCTGCTTGATAAGAGCATTGGATTTATTGGTAACCACTAGGATTAAGAATTCGATTCAAACCGCGAATACTTCGCTTATATATAGTTTCTCTACTCTGTGTCCCGGGTTGTATTAAGTCCTAGGGAAAGTAATTCTAGAGGGGAATTCTAAGGGGCGTGCTGGTTCATTCTAAGTTCAATCTTAGGGATGTATAAGTTTTCCCTAAGAATGAATGATTCTAAGTGAAAACAACCTTCCTAAGGGTTATAACAGAAGTCTATAAGTATTAAGGGGATCTATCGAAGGAATGAAGTTCTACTCCAAACAAATCTAACCTACTATTCCTTAGCATGTACAGGCTTTACACTACTTAATATAACTAGTAGACTAGTCTGTAACTCACTAGCTATAATCCAAAACCTAAGCTTATACGTTAGATGGTTCCATACCATTACTATGACAGGGAATTGTTCTATCGCTTAGAGTCAAGAGTATTTAATTAGAATTGGATTCCCTATATCGTCGGATCTTTTAAATCTAGGAGTACTAATTCTAGGTCCAAAACTTCAATGGCATATGTGGCCGGTGGTCTCAAATTGTGTTAAATGGGACTACTTTCCTACTCCCACCTAAGAATTGGGGATGACATGTTTAGTAGGTGGGTGGGTTGGGATTCAAATCAATTACATAGACTTTGGAAAATGGATCTTGTGTTGGAAAGTGTGAGATGGGATTTCCAAATCCCATGATGATGAATTTCTAAGTGATGAACTCACATAGAGCCATAGGAAGTGGAAGAAAGGGATAAAAGGAATGGGGTTTGATGGGTTGTTGAGTTGTGAGGTAATGAGCTACAAGGAGGGGTTTGTGAACTCAAGACAAGTGAAAAGAAGGAGATGGGAGATGTATGCAACGGTGGAGGCCAGTTGGAAGCATAAAATGATGAAGGCAATCTATTTCCTATGACGGAGGAAATGGGATTTGAAGTTTTCACGATTTTGAGACCGAAAAGAGTGTAAAGGGTCTGATGAAAGGGAAAGAAGAGGAGGAGCACCCTTTCTCTTTCCCATGAGAGAGAGGACGGTGGAAAGGGAGAAAAGAAGCTAAAATAGCCTCTATAAAGGCCATAGAAAATGAAGGAAAGGGAGAGGAAGGGCTGACCTAATGGGCTACCATGAATCTAGGTCTGATAGAGGAGGGAAACAGGTCCCAAAAGGCTGGGATTGCAAAGGGAAAAGGATGAAATGGGTTGGGTTAGAAGCTCACACGAGTTGAGCTTCAAATGGAGGATGGGAGAGCTCCAACGAACAAGAATGGAGAGAGAGGGGAGTGTGTATAGCTGTAAACGATGGAGGGGCGTGGGTTGAGGCAGAAATCGATGATGGGAATGATTGAAAATGGGATTTGCAAGGGAAAACAGTAAATGGGAGAGGAAAGGGGAGCTTGGCGGTGTGTTTTGTGAAGGAGGTAGGGGTTTGGGGTATTTTTAACGGATGGCCCACATACCAGGGGGCTACCCTAACCCCCAAAGGACGTCGGCCCGAAAGCCTGACCGAATAAGGCCCATTGTACGGCGAGGCCTTGCTGACCGTTTAGTTTTTCGGCGATGCCTCGCCCTTTGGGCGAGGTCCCCCTGCCCTAAGGGTCCTAAATGTATGTGGTTCCCACCTTGGATCATTCTGGAAGTTGATCATTTGGACCCCCTCCATTTGAGGCGTGTTCGGGGCCAATTTACAAACTGAAATGAGTTTATGCATCATATAGCATATAATTTTGGGGTAGGAGACGCTAATCTATCCAACTAACCTATTTATTCCATGAAATTCCATAATTGGAATGGTCAAAAGTCCAATTCATACATATATTTACTATTTATAGTAAATTTTTGTTTAAGTATTATCCTTCATCATTTATACATTAGGATTTATGTCTGGTATGAAATTACTTAGAAAAAATTGAAGAATGAGGTGGTGAAAGGAGAGGTTTTGAAGGAAATGAGTAAAAAAGGGATTTTAGGCCTTGAGATTGAGTGTAAAGTGTTGTGGTCGACCCACAACCTAAGGACACTCATTTATAGGTTTGAAATTCTTTAGGGAATGACTCAAACACGTCGACTGATGGCCTAGAGTCGACTTAGGTCGCTTCACACGACCAAAGATACGTTATGGCCTAAATTACCGTATAGTCTCACCTATCGGTGAAACTTGGGATTCTAATGTGGTTTCTAAGTTCCATCACACCCTAAGTTAGAGTGTGTCAGTGTGCATCGTGTTACTATAACCCAGGCCCAGTTTAATCCAAATCATGCTCTGATACCACCTGTAACATCTCGAAAATAGGGGGTCGGGCAGAAACCCAACTCCCGAGTTTCAAAACATCACTTATGCAACATAGATAATGATGAATGCATGTTGTCTGTAGAATGGCATTAAACAAGATTGGGACTAAGCCAAAACAGCATATCATACTCCAGAGACAGTTAAATTAGCAAACGAAAGATTGTGATAAATATATAAAATATATAAATGATTGTAAGTCTCTAGAGTGTGAACATGTAACCAGGTTAAACATATACATGTATACTCCAAAAATGATAAAAAATAATGTACATAAGTACTCCAAAAAAAATATAAAATGACAAGTGTCATGACGTCTAATCAACCTCCCTATAAACCCCGTCGGTCAGAACTTGCATATAAGAGAAATCCTCCTCAACATCATCAAGTCCGGCTCTGTTTTGCAAGCATCGCCATCATCTGAAACTAAAATAGGGACTGGTGGGTGTCCGGAACACCGTCCCGTAACGTGGGAGTGAGTAGCTAACTCAGTGGAATCATAGAGCAAAGATTAGCATGTTATCAAATCAATCACGCGATAATGATAAAGTAAGGAATCAAACATTCCTAAATACTGTGATTAATGCAAGAATGAAATGACATGATGGATGCCCTCACCGACATACTCTCTCATGCGACACCATCTTACGTCTACGATATGCTTTCTTCCCTCAGTGCTTCACATCTTCCAGGCACATGTAGTGCGATATGAATATGATTACCGAGTTGTTATTAGTCCTTTTCATATAGCAGAATTGGAAAACTAAGGTACCTCCCTTATATCATTTCCAACAAGGATCCTGTCTAGGGTTGTCACTCATAGTAGTCTCATACGATGATATATTTCTAGGTCGCTGTAAGGACTGTCAGGGCTGTTACACACACTCGTTGCTCCTCTCCCTCATCACCTTATCAATACAGGCCTAGTTGTACTCTTGTTGCTACGGAAGGTTCGTTGCCTCACATAGTCTCAGAGTACGCTCGAGGTCACTATAAAGGGCTCGTCACTAATCAGAGTAGGTCGACAGCTCGAATGTAGTGTCACATACCACCACAGTCAGCTCAAGAGTCTAAGGTGCTCATTGGTCACTACGGGGAGGTTTGTGGCCCCAGCGTAGGCCGACAGCTAGACCACGGTGTCCCATACCACCTTGCCCGGCTCATGAGTCTTAGTGGATGAAGGTATCACGGTTATCAGGGTTATCACTGGTAAGTTCAGTACCCTAGGTTCAAGCAGTTATGACGAATACAAGGTGAACATATAATGGTCAATCGGGTTACTTGATGAGTCCGACTAGCGCGAGCGCACGTCGAATCGACCGGCATGAAGTGCACAAGCACTTCGTGTGGCCTAACCACTGCCGACAACTCTAGTACGACTCAGGTTTGTCATACACATCCTTCTTGGCGAATAGAATCCAACCATGAATTCTAAACTGTTACCGACTACCTGGACTAGAGTATAGCCCTAAGCACATGTAATCTAAATCAATAATCATATGAGAGAGAATTGAAATACAAGAAATTTCAGCATGTTATCAGCATATTATAACATACATCATAAGCAGTTAATTATACACGAGTACTTCACACCAAAGGTAATCAATTCAAATACAACAAGCATGGAGGAAATCATGTGCATCATCAAAGTAGTTGAGAATCCAGTCTCAACGCTAATCTACAACACCATTTACTCAATACTTACTAATACATACATTTATACAAACACTTAGACTACTCAACTCCAACGTACTTGACGTATGTTGATTTCAATATATAATATGATAGATCCTTATATCAAGGAGTTGTCTAATACACAAAAATCATGTTCTTACATTCGAAACCAGGCATAAATCATATTGATTTAGGCATTTCAACAAACACTTAGTCTACACACATTAGTCTACATAGCATATGTCGGCCAATATGTGCATTAGGGCGAATCTCTTCGCCAAACAGATCATACGCATTTAACTAGTATAGGTACATGGTAAATACTCATGGCAATCATATCAGTAAAATACGTACGTATACAGTATTTCATACAAATACCTAAAATACCCTAAATCTCATATTCTTCGTATGTATTTGAAATAAAAAAACAGACAGCATGTTGTACATGTCAAACAGCATCCTTATCAGTAATCTACCATTAAACAACATTAAAAGCTTTGAAAACAGGTAATCTAAGCGTCTAAAATCCGCACCTTATGCCGTAGGAGCGTAATGAATCGAATAGGAACTCTACGTCGTCGTCAAAGACTGATTGGGAACCTACAACATAAGGTAAGTCAGCTACTTCGCTACTTGGATCGATAGAATCCCTAAAACAGGTTAGGGTTTGGGTTTTCTTACCTAGAACGACGTTGGAATCGCCAGAATAGCGATGCAGGTGGAAGGATCTGGCACGTGGAGCAGCAGGGAAGAATCTCAGGAGAAAGCCCAACTTCTCCCTCACTTTCTCTCTCTTTTCTCTCTTCTCTCTCCTAGGGATTTCTCAAATTCGTATGGGTTAGAAAGCTAAGGGTTTAAGGCCCTTTTATAAGCCTAAACATAACCAAAACAGACTCCAAGTCAAGGTATACTTGGGTTATAGCCAAATCGGGTCTGTTCCGATCCAACCGAGCATTTCTGGAGGTCCCCTGAATGAATGCGGTCAGACTTAAGCTCATGGATGTTGGATCCTGATCACATTAAGTTTTCAGTTCGATAGATTTCCCAGATCGCACGTGGCGGACCAGTTTCAGTTCAGCGGTCACCGAAACTCGATCAGGGCCACATGTGTTATGACATGTAAGGGCCACCTATCCTGATCCGAGGGTGAAATTTGATCGAATCCTAATGATTAGAACGCTTAAAAAATGTCGCGCATGCGACATGTGCTAGATTTATTTAAATTGAATTAATTTTTTAAATATTTTTCTTTTCTCACTCTCTTCACTCTGGACTCAGTAAAATGGTCTCAAGATATCGGTTGGGCTTGATTTTCGAAATGATTATCAAGTCCAACAAGGCGGTCGTAATTGTATAAGATTATCGCTATCGGACTTTCGACGCGTCGTCTAGATCCAATACAAAGTTTCAAAGGGTTCCTGAGAGAAAATGGGTTTAGAATTTGATCCTAGGTTTTAGGGTAACGTCGCATCAATGATTCTATAGGTTTTGGGTCTTACTGTTCGTATTTAAAACGGTTGGTGCTAATTTTGCAGGAAATCTAGTGTAGCGCTAGCTAATTCACGTTAAGTTTCTAAAGAATTTGGTTCGAAATGATTCCTTTAGCTTTGGAATTGGGTTCTGAGAGGTTACCAAGGCGTTATGGTTGACCTATTACCTAAGGACGTCTAACCCCAGGTTGGCAAAAATCCGGAGTGTTACAGTTCCACTCTCCATGATGGCTGGTGCGATAGAACATAAATTAGTGGGGTCCACTTCATCAAAATGGATAGAGAGAGAGAGAGATTGCAATGGAGATGAGGGACCCCGCCACTATGGGCCCTCCTTTTCTTGCATTACATACTTCAAACAGGTCCCACCACATGCAGTCTAAAAAAAAGAAATTTAACGGTAGATCACCCACCTCAAGATCTCTTCTTCCTTCTTCCATCAACACGTTATATAGCTCTAAAGAACGTGATCCAACGGTTGAGATGAGGCTTTGATGGTGGAGATGGGAGGTAGGAAGTTGGGCCACACATGGCCTCTCTCATGGAGATAGCTTGGATGTTGGGTTGCTTTGGAGATTTTGGGAAATGAGAGAGAGAGAGAGAGAGAAATGATATTTTAAAAAGGGATGGATGTTGTAAGGAAGGAAATGGGAAGGTATGGTTGTGGTTGAAATTTGTAAAAAGAGGGATGGTTAGGGGAGAGAGAGTTGACTTTGTGGAGAAAGAGGGATGGGTGCTTGTACTTAGGGTTTGGTGTGTACTTGACTTGGGTGATTGATTGATTGATGAGACACATTGTAGAGATTCTCTTGAAATTCGCAACGCACGGCGTTTCTTCGGAATGAACGCTAACCCACAACTTCTAGCCTGGTTATCGGATCGGTGCGCGAGTCGCGGCGTTGGAACCGCAGCGATAGCGCGGTCGTTAGGTTACAAGTTTCGAGTCGATCCGACTCTAGTATGCGGGACCCTACTTAGGATCGCGTGTAAACGTCGGATACGGGTCGAAAGTTGCCAGAATTCGACCGGAAGGACCGCGAAAGCCTATGGAATGGTACAGACTAAGATACGGGTCTTAAAATGTTCTTTCCTCTTTCCCGTTCCTGTGTCTTGCTGAGTAGACCCCTGAGACTTCCTCCTTGTCACTTCATTGAAGAGACAGTTAGTCACCTGTTCCATAAATATTCATCCGTCTGGCGCGGAGTTACTTAGAGACATCACCAATGTCTTCTAACTGTCAGGCAATGAACTAAGCAGTAGCAAAGCCTACAGTTCATCATCCAGGACCATCTTCATGGAGGAGAGTTGGTTTACTATATTGCTGACCTCATTCATGTGCTCGGCCACAGAACCATCATCCTTGAACTTAAGATTCACAAGTTGCTTTATCAAAATTTTTTTATTATCGGCTGTCTTTCTCTCATACAGCCCTTCTAGTTTCAGCCATAGGTCATCAGTTGAGGTTTCCGTAGACACATGGTGGAACACAGAATCATCCAGCCATTGTCTAATAAATCCCACAGCCTTTCGGTCCATCTTCCTCCAATCATCATCAAACACATCCTTGGATTTTATTGATACGCCTAAAATTAGAGAATATAGGTCCTTGCAATAAAGCAAGTCCTCCATTTTAGCCTTCCATATGGTCCAGTTAGAACCATTGAGGTTGATCATCCTTGATGAGCTACCTTCCATAATTTCAAACTGATCCTACCCGTTCAATGAACTTAGCTCTAATGCCACTTTATTGGGGGCATTGCACAAAACCTTAGGATCTAGCCCTCCAAAATAAATCAGAATTATGGGATAATAATGCAATGAAGTAAATCAAAATATAAACCACACGACGCCAGAGACTTTTACGTGGAAAACCCTCAAAGAGGTAAAAACCATGGGACCTCGTCCAGATCAACAATTCACTATAAAGCAGAATGTTACAACCGACCACAAACACACACCGCTTGGATCAAACCTTCTTCACTCACGCAGGAGTGGATAAACAATAAGAGAAACAAAGAAAATGGAGAGATCTCACTGATTACGAGGACGTGGAAGTGTTGAGACATGGTAGATCACCTCTACGAGTATAGCCTCCCTTTCAAAAGCTTCCTCTCTCTCTCTCTCTCTCTCTCTCTCTCACCTTTAATAGCTCTAAACCCTTTTGTAAACCCTTGCAAAGCTTTAGGAAACTCTAGAATACCCTGGAATGCACCTCAATCCCGGATACACCCCTTTATATAAGAATATAAAGAGGTAGAACTCAAATAGGAAACAAAATTCGTAAAATCTGCGTTTCCGCAATAGCATCTGCGGAACTCTTCAATGATATCGAAGGTCTCTCGATAACAGCTTCGATATCATCGATGGTCCTTCGATGATATCGAAACAGGACCAAAAATTGTCCAGCAACCAGGGGTGAAAAATCTAACAATTATCGATGTCATTGAGTCACTCTCAATGACAGCTTCGATATCATCAGAAGGTCTCTCGATGATTTCGGAACAGGACAAAAACTGTCCAACAACCAATGCTGAAAAATCCTTCAATTATCAATGATATCGAACCCTGTTCGATTTCATCGAACCCAACAATGAGTAGAAAATCCCCATCAAGATCTTCCTTTGAGTCCCACCATTTGGGTCATCTCGGGTTCCCAATGCATCTTTGATTGGTGTATTTTGCTAGACATCGTTCTCTGCTACTTGTGTTGTACATTTGCGTCCATCTGGCCAGCATCATGGACCATAGAAAATGAATTTAGATCAGGTCAGCATGGACAACAGAAAATGAACTTAGATCAGGTCAACATCATGGACCATAGAAAATGAATTTAGAACAGGTCAGCAGAATGGACTACAGAAAATGAATTTACTAGCAATGTTAGTCTTTTCAGAAGCAAAGCACATTAACATTATTGAGACTAATATGAAGCACAAAAGATAATAAATAAAGTCTGAAGTATGGGTGTATGACTGTAGTTTTCCTGCCCCTATAAATGCGCTGATAGTGAACTCTCTCTCTCTCTCTCTCTCTCTCTCTCGATATGAGAATGGCGTAGAATCTTCTCTCCAATCCTCCCTCAGCTCTCTCTCCCTAAGCTCATAACCATCTAATTGTATAACAGAGACATGGTTTCGTGTAAGGCATCTCCAGTCATGGTGGCTCCTCTACTTGTGCATATGCTGCTTTTCTCCTCGGTGGTGGCCGCTCAGTGCAAGGCAAAGGTAAGTATGAGAACGTTACATGGTTGATATCATGCTGTGGAGGTTTGCAAAGCCCTCGTGCATACATTTGAGACGTGTGGAATGTGTGGGCAGCAGCATCCCCTCTTTTACATCAAATGAATCATCCTATGTTGTCATTTGGCGGGCCGCCTCCTGTCCGGTAAGACAGCCTATCAACTGACGTGTCCTGTAGTGATATGCATAGCCGAAAAAAAAAAGAAAAAAAAAAAATGATGAGGCATCGCCTTTGCTCCTTTCAAAAGATACCGCAATTGGGATACAGGGCTTGTTCTAGATTAGGTTCCCCTTTTTTTGAGGGGTGCGGGGAACATATACCAACGGATCATTGATATTCCAACGGATCATTGCACCTCGGTGTTAGCAGTCCTCGAAAAAAAAAAAAAACAAAAGCCAAAATTCTGTACCCGTGCATATGCGCTTGGATCGGTGCTGCGTATCATGTCAGCAGGCCTGATTATGGGTGGCAGAGGTTGAACGGGCATCTGAATGGTAGGACCAATCTGATGCTCTGTACAAATGTTCCACACTCATTACACCAGATTGCAGCGTATTCTACCATTTTTCCACCAACATTCCACCAACATGCAACACGTTTAGCCTCGACCGGGAGATTTGTAGTCCCCACGGTAAAGATTGTTTGTGCAAAACTGGCGGAACCGTCCTCAGCAGATGGCTCACACAAATGAACAGTAGCCAATCTACAGCTCAAACGTTCTTTTGAAGATTGATGTTTATTCGGGGGCAAGATACAATTTTCCCAACATTAGGTGGCATGTTGGCCAGATCGATGGTCGGGCAATACAAGTCATGTCATGCCTTTTACAATCCTGATTTTCAAACAAGCTAGGATAATAATAATTGTGTATTTACAGCCTATTTACGGAGGATTTAAAAAATCAACAGGCCGTAAATGTAGGGGTTGAAATTTGACAAGTGAAATGTCCTTCCCTCAGTGTGGGAGCCGATTAGGACCTGTCCGGCCTCATCCGGGAAGCCGCCGCTTTTATTTTGTGGCTCACCTTGTTGTATGCCCCATCCATCCATTTTAACCGATTATCTTTTGGACATGAGTGAAAAATGAAGAATATCCGAACCTTGGGTGTACTATACCGCAGGAAACAGCGACGATTGAAAGGCTTACAAGTAAAAACTTCCTCGTGCCCCATCAGAAGGTTTTTATAATTTTTATTTGCCATCCACCCTCTTAACAAGGACACATCACTTGGATGAAGGTACAAAACAAATTTTAGTTTGTTCGAAACCTTTGTCACCCATTTATGATCAATCACCGCTGTTTCCTATGATATGGTACGCCGGAGAATTGGATCTGCTACTTTTGGACGCGGATTGCGTCCTACCCCTGCCCGTCCGGACAGGGCTCTGCGGGGCCCACCTTGATGTAAGTTTTTTATCCACGCTGTTAATCTATTTTTTCAGATCATTTTAAGCTTTGATTCTAAAAATGAGACAGGTCTACAGCTGCAGTGGACCCCACCAAAGGAAGCTGCAGTGATAATGACACCCACCATTGAAACCTAAGGGCAACCGTGATGTTTTTTTTACCATACAACCTATTCAAAAGGTCATGTAGACGTGGATGAAGTGAAAAAACAAATATCAGCTTGATCCGAAACTTCACCAGTTCCCAATAAGTTTTTAATGGTAGGCGTTGAATCCCCACTTTGTTGTTCACTTAATCCTTGCACCTGCCTCAGTTTTTGGATAATATATTAAAATGAACTCAGGAAAACGATGAACTTACATCATGCCGCGCCCCACAGAACCCCACCCGCCCCGACGGTACGCAATCCGCGTTCGCTATTTTTTTGGGTCAATTCCTTAAATTGCTCTTTTAAAACAGATGGACAGCGGGGATGTTAAATATATAATTTAAGGTGGGGCTCCATAAGGCCCACACTATCTCGGGTTAGGCCGGGCCACACGTAATGAGCTCCCCGTCCTCCATCGACTATAAACAGGACTTCTTTGTAGGTAGTATATCAGCTGTCCTGTTACGTGACAAGGCCACAGACCTACGGTTCTGATGACCATAGCCTTGATAGCCCACCATTAGTCATTGGCCCAGTTTTGGGGAAGCGGATTGCGTGGTGTGCTACACACCATGGACCTCTGATGTGATCACGTTACCAAGATCTGTATGCCCCACCATGATTTATGCGTTGAATCCACTTCATCCATCAAATTTGTTTTAGATCATTTCAAAGCTCAAGGGACCCCGCCAAAGAAAGCAACGGGGGATTGAACGTCTACCAATGAAAACTTCTAATTAGAGGGTACATAAGTTTTGGGTTAATCTCATATTTTCTTCCATCATCCAGGTCTACGCGACCTCATGAACAAGTTGGATGATAAAAAATATATCATAGTGGGCCCTAGGAAGTTTTCAATGGTGGGAATCGTGGTTCCCACCGCTTTCTGTGATGTGGTCCACACAAGATTTGGATATGTTTCATTGTCTAGCAAATGACTTAAAATTATCACTTTTTCCGATGAAAATTTTCATCACTAAAAGTCATTTTTTCGTAGGCAAAGAGTTTTACGGACAAAATTTTTTTTCGGTAAATTCATCGGTAAAAGAGCAACGGTAGAGGTTTTTGCCGACCAAAAAAAAAATTCGTCGCCAAAGGTATGTCGGAAAAAAATGATTTTTTCGTAGGTAAAAAAATTTACAAAACTTTTATTCATCGGTAAACAATAAGTAAAACACTTTTTACCGATGAATTTTTTCATCGGTAAAAAATAAGTGCAAAACTTTTATTGACAATTCTTTTCATAGGTAAAAGTAATTATAAAACTTTTATCGGCGAATATTTTCGTCTGTACAAAATAAGTGTAAAACTTTTACCGACAATTTACTTCTACTAGTGATTTTACTGGCGATTTTTTTATAAGTAAAATATAAGTAAAAAACTTTTACTAGCAATTTTTTTGGGAAAAACATGGATGAGACTTTTACCTACGAAAAGTTTTGTAGGTACAAAACATGGATAAGACTTTTACCTACGAATTATTTCGTAGGTAAAAGTCTCTCTCTCTTTTTTTTTAAAAAAAATATTCTAGCACAAAATTCCTGATATACACCTGTCACAATATATTTCATCATATTCTACCTGTTATACACCTATCACAATATATTTCATCATATTCTACCTGTTATACACCTGTTATATAATATATTTCATTATATTCACATTCACATCCATTTAAACCCAAACTATGTAAATCCGTCCAAACATAAACTACATCCATCCAAACACAAACTATCTTATCCACGTCACATTCATCCACACATACATACATATAAGTTTAACATCATAAATAAAATATAAAAAATTCTTCATAGCCTATTTTTTTGGTGGGGCTCATAAAATTCAGTATGATGAACACGTCATCGACTGTACACACACACCTGGGTCCCTTCTCACGCCTTCATGGTAGATTTAAAATAGTTTCAATATAAGGTCATGAGTTTAAGTACCCATTCTGGCCGTAAGCGACTCTGGTGTGTGAGAGTGTGCATTAAAAGAAAAAGAAAGAAAGAAAATGTTGATTTATCTTTTGAGTTGAGCCTTATGGTACTTGGTGATTTCTCATCAGGTAGAAATTATTATTAGTTATTTTTAGAAAGGTGAGATTAGGTCACTTATAATTATATTAACATGATAAAATATTGTACGTAGGTTTGAGCAAACACCACAAAATAACAATCGTACGGAAAAAAAAAAAATGAAAAGAGAAAAAACATATAAGAGGTGATCCTTATCTCCTTTGATGGATTCAAGCTGCATGTGCCCTACCCAACTTCCTACAAGGAGAAGTTATATGGATCTTGGAATAATGTTAGTGACAAATCCACCTTATCTATTAATATTATCATATTGTGTTAGGACATGACTCTAAAAATGAGATAAATACAAATATCAAATAATTTATAACATAAGAGATAGTGGAGATGGAAATAGATGCATTATGATGCTTGAGTTCGAGTACACTTGCCAGCAAAGCAAGATTTTCTTGTTTGTTGCCATGTGATTGGGCTACACTATTACATCAATCGGGTTCGGGTTCGGGATCGGGTTTAGGTTTGGGTTTTCAAGTTTAGGTTTAGGTTTAGGTTTAGGTTAGGGAGTTGAGATTATGATTAGATATAGGTTTAGGTTTAGTGATTTGAGAATACATTTAGGTTATAGGTTATAGGTTTAGGTTTAGGTTTTAGGTTTAGGTTAAGCTTAGGTTATAGGTTATAAGTTTAGGTTATAGGTTATAGGTTAAGGTTTATCTTATACATTTTGGTTTAGGTTTAGGTTAAGGTTTAGGTTTAGGTTATAGGTTATAGCTTTAGGGAATTGAGAATAGGTTAAGGTTTAGGTTTAAGAAATCGGGTTCGGGTTCGGGTTTACATTTGGGTTTTCAAGTTTATGCTTGAGTTTAGGTTAGGGAGTTGAGATTACGATTAGGTGTAGGTTTAGGTTTAAGGATTTGAGAATACATGTAGGTTTTAGGTTTAGGTTTAGGTTTATGCTATAAGTTTAGGTTTAGATTTAGGTTATAAGTGTAGTTTGTAGGTTTAGGTTTATATTAGGTTATAGGTTAAGGTTTAGGGAATTGAGTTTAGGTTATAGGTTATAGGTTATAGGTTAAAGTTTTGGTTTTGGTTATAGGTTTAGGTTTAGGTTTAGGTTATAGGTTTTGGGATTTGAGAATAGGTTTTGGTTATAAGTATAAGTTTAGGTTAATGTTATAGGTTTAGGGATTTGAGAATAGGTTTAGGTTAGGGTTCGGGTTATATGTTTGGGTTAAGGTGTAGGTTTAAGTTAAGCGAATTAAGTTTTGGTTATAGGTTTAGGTTTAGGTTTATGTTATAGGTTTAGGTTTAGGCTAAGGGTTTAGGGATTCAATTCGGGTTCGGGATCGGGTTTAGGTTTGGGTTTTCAAGTTTAGGTTTAAGTTTAGGTTAGGGAGTTGAGGTTAGGATTAGGTGTAGGTTTAGGTTTAGGGATTTGAGAATACATTTAGGTTTTAGGTTTAGGTTTAGGTTTAGGGATTTAAGAATACATTTACGTTTTAGGTTTAGATTTAGGTTTTACGTTTAGGTTAAAGTTACAGGTTTAAGTTTAGGTTATAAGTGTAGGTTATAGGTTTAGGTTTAGCTTAGGTTATAAGTTAAGTTTTAGGGAATTGAGTTTAGGTTATAGGTTATACGTTAAGGTTTAGGTTTATGTTTAGGTTATAGGTTTAAGTTTAGGTTAAGGTTTACTTTTAGGTTATAGGTTTTGAGATTTGAGAATAGGTTTAGTTTAATGTTGTAGGTTATAGGTTTAGGTTATAAGTTTATGTTAATGTTGTAGGTTATAGGTTTAGGTTTAGGTTTAGGTTTTACGTTTAGGTTAAGGTTACAGGTTTAGGTTATAGGTTTAGGTTTAGGTTATAAGTGTAGGTTATAGGTTTAGGTTTAGGTTATGTTATAGGTTAAGGTTTAGGGAATTGAGAATAGGTTAAGGTTTAGTTTTGGGAAATCATATTCGGGTTCGGGTTTGGGTTTAGGTTTGGATTTTTAAGTTTAGGTTTAGGTTAAAGAGTTGAGATTAGGATTAGGTGTAGGTTTAGGTTTAAAGATTTGGGAATACATTTAGGTTTGTGGTTTAGGTTAAGGTTATAGATTTATGTTTAGTTTATAGGTTATAGCTTTAGGAAATTGAGAATAGGTTAAGGTTTAGGTTTAGAAAATCGGGTACGGGTTCGAGATCGGGGTTAGGTTTGGGTTTAGGTTATAGGTTATAGGTTTAGATTATAGGTTAAGGTTTAGGTTTAGGAAATCGGGTTCGAGATCGGGTTTAGGTTTGGGTTTAAGGTTTAGGTTATAGGTTATAGGTTTAGGTTTAGGTTTGGGTTATAGGTTATAGGTTTAGGGATTTGAGAATAAGTTTAGGTTAGGGTTCAGGTTATATGTTTGGGTTAAGGTGTAGGTTTAAGTTAAGTGAATTAAGTTTAGGTTATAGGTTTATGTAATAGGTTTAGTTTTAGGCTAAGGGTTTAAGGGTTCAGATTCGAGTTCGGGATCGAGTTTAGGTTTGGGTTTTCAATTTAAGGTTTAGGTTTAAGTTAGGGAGTTGAGATTAGGATTAGGTGTAGGTTTATGTTTATGAATTTGAGAATACATTTAGGTTTTAGGTTTAGATTTAGGTTATAAGTGTAGGTTATAGGTTTAGGTTTAGGTTTGGTTTAGGTTATAGGTTTTGGGATTTGAGAATAAGTTTAGGTTATCAGTATAGGTTTAGGTTAATGTTGTAGGTTATAAGTTTATGTTAATGTTGTAGGTTATAGGTTTAGGTTTAGGGATTTGAGAATACATTTAGGTTTTAGGTTTAGGTTTAGGTTTTACTTTTAGGTTAAGGTTATAGGTTTAGGTTTAGGTTATACGTGTAGGTTATAGGTTTAGGTTTAGGTTAGGTTATAGGTTAAGGTTTAGGAAATTGAGTTTGGGTTATAGGTTATAGGTTTAGGTTTAGGTTAGGTTATAGGTTAAGGTTTAGGAAATTGAGTTTAGGTTATAGGTTATAGGTTTAGGTTATAGGTTATAGGTTATAGGTTATGTTTTAGGTTTAGGTTTAGGTTATAGGTTTAGGTTTAGGTTAAGGTTTAATTTTAGGTTATAGTTTTGGAATTTCAGAATAGGTTTAGGTTATAAGTATAGGTTTAGTTTAATGTTGTAGGTTATATGTTTAGGTTATAAGTTTATGTTAATGTTGTAGGTTATAGGTTTAAGTTTAGGTTTAGGGATTTGAGAATACATTTAGGTTTTAGGTTTGGGTTTAGGTTTTATGCTTAGGTTAAGGTTACAGGTTTAGGTTATAGGTTTAGATTTAGGTTATAAGTATAGGTTATAGGGTTATTTTTGGTTAAGTTATAAGTTAAAGTTTAGGGAATTGAAAATAGGTTAAGGTTTAGGTATAGGAAATCAGGTTCGGGTTTTCAAGTTTAGGATTAGGTTAAGGAGTTGAGATTAAGATTAGGTGTAGGTTTAGGTTTAGGAATTTGAGAATACATTTAGGTTTTAGGTTTAGGTTTAGGTTAAGGTTTTAGGTTTAGGTTTAAGTCTAGGTTATAGGTTATAGCTATAGGTAATTGAGAATAATTTAAGGTTTAGGTTTAGGAAATCGGGTTCGAGTTTGGGATCGGGTTTAGGTTTGGGTTTTCAAGTTTAGGTTTAGGTTAAGGAGTTGAGATTTGGATTAGGTGTAGGTTTAGGTTTAAGGATTTGAGAATACATTTAGGTTTTAGGTTTAGGTTTAGGTTTTAGGTTTAGGTTTTAGGTTTAGGTTTAGGTTTTAGGTTTAGTTTTAGTTTAGGTTTAGGTTTAAGTTATAGGTTATAGTTTAAGGAATTGAGAATAGGTTAAGGTTTAGGTTTAGGAAATCAGGTTCGGGTTTGGGATCGGGTCTAGGCTTGGGTTTTTAAGGTTAGGTATAGGTTAAGGAGTTAAGATTATGATTAGGTGTAGGTTTAGGTTTAAGGATTTAAGAATATATTTAGGTTTTGGTTTTAGGTTTGGGTTTTAGGTTTAGGTTAAGCCTATAGGTTTAGGTTATAGGTTTAGGTTAGGTTTAGGTTTAGGTTATAGGTTATTGTTGATGGTCAAATATTGCATATCAGACCCAATTATTGCCTAGATTTATGAACATGTTTCCATTTAATATCCCAATTTAATCGTGTTTGTGTTGTAAGGTATAATTACGAGCTTCGATCAAAACAGGGTGCTAAAAGTTGAGATTTAATTCTCAAAATTCACCAAAGCATAGGACGGACCCCAGGAGACTTAAGATCGATGAATTTACACACCAGAGATCTAAGAAAATAGAGAAACTGAAGCTCAAGTGGCCCAAAATTGGTCCAGAATGTAAGATCGCAGGGTTCTCACCATCCGTTTGGCTCGAAACTTCATACATGGTTTGAGGACTATAAATGAACCGTACATGCCAAATTTTATCCATTGAATCCCTGTAGAAGTGGCCCAAAGGATAGATCAGCCCCTTAAATCCTTAAGTGGGGCCCACCTGATCTCTGGATATGCTTCAATCTTGGACTCGACGCCTTAAATAATGTGACAAAACGGATGGATGGAGCGGATTTCTCAAGAACATCACGAGGGAACCCCACATGTAAGGTGAGAGTGCACCATGCGGTGCACTCTCGAGCCACACCAGACCAACCAAGATTGGTCAGCGGGCACTGAACAATCCAATCTCTCATAAACAGCGTCCGCAAGGTGTGGACGCCGATTCACATTGTGCCCCCCCCATTGTCCATATGGACAATCCAAATCGTCTATGAGATTCAAGAGGCCCCTATCACTTGGGTCTAAGTGGTGAAATTTCAAAAGATATCTGAGATCTATTTTTTATCGTCCAAAAGCAAGATGGACGGTAAGAAGATCTAGTACAATGGGCCACACAAAACTCGAAACAAACTCATCCTTCCTAACCTGTTTTTCGACACACTTTCAATGGAAGAAGTGGATTTTTCAGACATAAAAGGGAGTGGACCCCACCGATAGCCAGCGCAAGAATCGCTGGCTCTGTTTTCTATGTTCGGAAGAACCGGATGTTTCGGGAGGTGGTGGCCCACCACTGATGATTAGATTGATGATCTAAGCCATCTATCATGAATATGAGCTTGAGCAGGTTGAACTCTAGTTGACCGTTTGTAATCATATACTCAAACGTGCTCACTACAGAAATCAATAGATGACCACCAGCTGTTATTACAATAGGATTTCTTCCCTGGGACGCATCAACGGATGATCAAAACTTTCCATCTCTGGTCAAATTTTTAAGGAGAAGACAATGGATGAACTGAATTTTCTTGCCAGTATTGATTATGGGCCTACCAATCATCACAGATGCGTAAAGCACTTTCCAAGAATATTTGCTGCGTAAACAGAGTCACCGACCTGTGAAAGGAGTGCGTTCACACACTCCACCGACTCCATCAAGGTCGGTTCTCCACCGACAACTCTTCACAACCTTCATTGCCTATAAAAGAAAGAGAAAGAGAGAGCAAATGAGCCAGCAAGTGGTGGACGTGGAGCAGTTTGAGTTCCTTTGTTTTCTATTTTTATTATTTTTATTTTACTTAGAAATTAGCCTAATCATGTCTATCCTAAGCTAAATCTCTTAGTTAGGGCTAAGAGGTGAAGCTTGTAGCATGATGGGGAGACTTTTTGCTTATGCCTTTTGTTTTGAATGAACTGATGTTGATTTTGATTTAATTAAGGGAATGTATTTAGTTTTTAATGGTCTTTTGTGACTAAAATTATAATGGTCTGCAATAGCTTTGAGCATGTTCCTTTCCTTTTTATGTTTATGACGTTAGGAAGCCTTGTTGTTCACCATTGTCTCCTGGACATGGTTGGATAACGGTACCCTTCCTAACCTTCATACATTGTTGATTGGTTGGTAATTAGTTTAATTCTGTTGTTTACTTTGTCTCTTAGGCATGGTTTGGTGATGGAATCCATTCTAATTCATATACCTTTTATCTCTTGATAACTATATCAAAGTAAGTTCATTTTTATTTTCATGATTACACCCTTTAACTGGATGAAGATGAGACTCTAAGTCTAGTTAAGTTCTTGAAATAAGCATAATATCTCCCTGATCTCTACAAGTAGATCCTCTGAATCCCTAGTTTCCTAACTCTGAATTCTCTAAATTTTAGATGAATATTTCACCATTACTCCTTAAATTTATTTGATTTATATTTCAACTCAGTCTAATTCTAGTTATACTTAGTTTCAGATAACGTACAGATATCAGTCCCTTAGGATTTGACCTCGGTCTCACTGAGTTTATTACTACATCACAACCCTATACCTGGGGAGTGAATAGTTATAGCTTTAGAAAATTAAGATTACGTTAAGGTTTAGGTTTAGGAAATCGTGTTCGGGTTCGGGATCGGGTTTAGGTTTGGGTTTTCAAGTTTAGGTTTAGGTTTAGGTTATGGAGTTGAGATTAGGATTAGGTGTAGGTTTAGGTTTAGGGATTTGAGAATACATTTAGGTTTTAGGTTTAGGTTAAGGTTTTAGGTTATAGCTTTAGGGAATTGAGAATAGGTTAGGGTTTAGGTTTAGGAAATTGAGTTTACGTTTGGGATCGAGTTATGTTTGGGTTTTCAAGTTTAGGTTTAGGTTATAGGTTTAGGTTTATCTAACACTCAGATGAGCCACATGAGTGGAAACAGTGAGAATTAATGAGTAGCGGTTCTCACCTTCCAGACAGCCCCGCTCAACATTTGAATAACTCCGACGCACATCCGGGTCTACTCCAAAAAATTCGAGTTAATACATAAACACGGCCTGTCCTAATGGCCAGGCCCCTTCAATGCTCTCCATAGGAAATGGATAGCTTCATCATGGTCATAACAATGGTCCCCACCTTCCAAGGACCCCCACTCAACATCAGGATAGCTCTGACGTACATCTGGATTTGCTCCAAAAAATTTAAGCTAATACATAAACACGGTCTATCCTAATGGCCAGGCCACTCCAATGCTGTCAATAAGAAATAGACAGTTTCATCATAGTCATAACAGTGGTTCCTACCTTTCAGGGACCCCCGCTCAACATTAGGGCATATTGGTCAGAATTGCAATAAGGTCATTGTTTTAGGGCATATTCAAAATTAATCCATTTCTTTAATCCATTTCTTTTCTTAAAAGGATGCAACAACATGAGAATTTCAATTATCTCTACTTCTATGCAGTTACTGCTTCACATCCATAATGGGAAATATCAAAGACAAATCTTAAATCAGATGGAATATGATCAGTCAAATATTAGCATGGATGTTAAAAATAAAAATAAAAATCCGTATACTATATTTTTGAATGGCAAACCACACATATTTTGATAGTATTTTAAGGTGAAGTGGGATTGCAATACAATTTATGAGAGGAGTAAGCACCGCGAGGTGTGAAGTGATCTCGTACTAAATGAAATGACTTTCACTTTCCATAACCAAAATTCAAGAGAGTCGAAGCGATATACTTAAAATCATATCACCATTGGATGATCAAGGTCGTCCGGTTGGTGAAGCTGCAGGTTATTGGCTTTATAGTTTCTAACCATCCATTTGCAAGTTCACTAACTGGACAACGAAGGTCATTAGTTGAGGAGATTTTGGAGTATGGCCCTCTACTATATAAATTCTCTAGATCCCTCATTTAATGAGAATTGTTACTCTTAGAAGTCAAAGAAAGGTGGAATGTAACTCTCATGGTTTCTGGGATACCAGTGCCAGAAAGGAGCAAAATGGACTAAATATTTAAATTTCTATTAGTTGAGATATATAAATTTATTAGATTGGAGATATTCTTTTATGATCAAACAAGATATACCACTAAAAATGTAATGAAAAAGGATATTCCAAGTACTTTGGAATCCAAATTCAATTACATTATGAAACTATAGCAATTTTCAACCATACATCAAATTCAACTTGTGATATTGTTAGGGAAGTATTCCAATACATCTACAACCATGGGTGGTGACTGGTCCATGTGATCGGTTGTATCCTTAGAATTTGAATTTCAAATATCTGTGTAAACCGATCCTTGCTATAGTCAATACACATCTGTATTGGGTAGCATGGTAAAGATGGAAAAATAAAAAACCAATTGTATATAAGATTCGAATAATGATTTAAATCCAATAGATGAGAACCCAGATTGACATTAGATTAGAAAAACAAACATAAAATCAAAACTTCAACTGGTTCAACAAAAATATTTCTGGCATATTAAAATAATAAATTTGACAAATGCGGGCTGTTATCTAAATCCATGGGTCGGCATTGATTTTGTAAAATAGTAAAATCATCAGCTTAGGCCCGCCTTATGTATTCCTTCGAATTATCACTTGGAAACGAGCTGCAGATACTGTAACTAAGTCTCTAAGAACTTGTGTTTTGGTCTTATTTTCTATGGAAATCTTACATATTTTATTTGGATATGAAACATTTCCAATTAGCAGTGGAAGGTCCTTCAGGTGCCCCGTCAGCTGAAATGATGCGTTGTACCTATTTTCAGTTGGGGTCCAAGCATTGTACTAGTCGACCTATCATTTCATGTAGGTAGGGCACATCACTTCAACCAAGAGAGCCCAGACACCATTTTAAATGAACATTTTACAAGAAGATGGTTTTAGCCCAAAAATGAGGCATATCCCAATCTCAAGTAGACCACATTATAGGAAACAATGTTGATTGAACGTCAACCATTAAAAACTTTTTAGGGGCCATAAAAGTTTCGGATCAAGCTGATCTTTGTTTTTAACTTCATCTAAGTTTGTATGACCTAATCCACAGATTGGACTAACTAACAGACTAGATGTCAAATAAAAGTGCAGTGGGCCTTAGGATTTTAATGGTGGATATCCAATCACTATTTTTTTCCTTTAGTATGGTCCACCTGATATTTACATCCCTCTAATTTTTGGGATAAAGCCTTAAAATGATCTGTAAAAATGGATAAATGGCATGGATAAAATATATATACATCATGGTTAGGCCATAGATCGTATAGGGCCATAGATCATGGTGGTGCTGCAGAGGAAATCGGATTGCATACTGAGTTACTCAATATGCTCTTATAATATTGAGTAAACTCAGTAGGGCCCACCTTAATCCCTAAATCTTTAAATCCATAAATCCCTAAATCCCCAAATCGTTTCAATCAGTATTGAGATTGAGAGAGAGAGATACCTCACAGTCAACCGAGCTTTAGAGGAAGGGAACAACTTCCTATTTGAGTTGGAGCCCCGATCACGAGTTCACGCCAAAAATAGGGTTCCCGAGCTCTGAGGGGAGAGAGAGAGAGAGAGAGAGAGAGAGAGAGAGAGAGAGAGAGAGAGAGAGAGAGAGAGAGGATGCGAGAGAGACTGAGAGAAGGGAGAGGATGCGTGAGAGAAAGAGAGGACCGAGAGAGATATAGAGAGAGGATGCATGAGAGAGAGCACTGAGAGAGACTGAGAGATAGAGAGAGAGGGCATGGTGGAGAGAGGAACGAGAGAGAGAGAGAGGGTGTGCGAGAGTGAGAGAGGGCGCGATAATGAGAGTGAGAGAGGATAAAGAAAGAGAGAGACTTCAAGTCTCTCTTAGGAAACGGACACCAACGCCAAGGGCTAGTGGTTGGTGCTCTGTGGACCCCACCATGATGTATGTGTTTCATCCCTACCGTCCATCCATTTTTCCATTTCATTTTATGGTATGAGACAAAAAATGAGGTATATCCCAATCTCAACTGGACCACATTATAGGAAATAGTGTTGAATGAGCGTCGACCATTAAAAACATTTTGGGGGCCATATGAAGTTTTGGATCAATTTGATATTTTTTTCCCTTCATTTGGGCCTGTATGACCTAATCAATAGATTGGATGTCAAATAAAAAGTACAGTGGGCCTTAGGAGGGTTTTAATGGTGGATATCCAATCACTATTGTTTTCATGTGGTGTGGTCCACCTGAGATTTATATCCCTCTCATTTTCGGTATCAAGCCCTACTATGATGTGTAAAAATGGATGGAGGACATGGATGAAACACATACATCATGGTGGGACCCATAGAGCATCGACAACCAGCCACGGGTCTGGTGTCAGGGGGAGTAGCCAATCTGTTTCCCTCTTAGACGCCATACGGTGACGACACCAAGTTTTGTGGGCCCCACTATGATGTATTTGTTATATCCACACCGCCATCCATTTTGAGATATCATTTTAAGTCATGAGCCAAAGAATGAGGCAGATAAAAATTTGAAATGGACCCCACCACACAAATCTCAGGTGCACCACACCACATGAAAATAATAGTAATTGGATATCCATCATTAAAATCCTCCTAAGGTTGATTTTACTGTTTATTTGACATCTAATATGTTGATTAGGTCATACAGGGCTAGATAACGGGAAAAAAAAAATAGCTTGATCTAAAACTTTTATGGCCCTAAAATGGTATGACATCCAATATTGTGTTGTTTATATTTTTTTAGATGTCTTCACATAGTTTTAGATGGTATGGCCCACATGAGTTTCGTATATAGATGAATTTTGAGATATCTCATAAGTTAAAGGGGAGACATCAAATGCATGGTGTTAATGTTCGACACACATCATGATGGGCCCCACAAAACTTACTAACATTAATTCTTAGGTTCTCAAGGTGTTAATAAGTTGGGTCATAATTTTGACTAGAATATTTGGCCCATTTTACATGTCTGGTCCATTCACAATATTTCACTGATCATTACCCTCAATTTGACTAGTTACTCACCTCGATCATACTACATATGAGAAAGATATTGGGTAAACAAGATTAATCAAGAATTTGAGTAAATTTTGATTTAAACATCTGAAGTTATTTACTCTTTAATTTGGACTGATCAGATTGTCCAAAAATGGTTAAAGGTTGTTCATAATATCAAAAATATATGAATGAATAGAAAACACAAACATCAGCTTGATCCAAAACTTCTATGGCTTCCAAGAAATTTTAAATGATAGAGGTTCAATCACACTGTTTCCTATGGTGTGGTCCACTTGAGCTTTGGTATTGCTTCCTTTTTGTTCTTTAGACCTCAAATTATCTGTTAACATGGATGAATAGAGTGGATAAAATAAATAAATAATGGTGGACCCCACAGAGTTTACTTTGGTAAGGGTAACGAGTAATTCACCTAAATGTAGTGGAGAAGGGTTTCCTTAAAACATTGATCATAATCATATATTGGGACTGCTTAAATGTGATTCACATATCCAACCCACTCATTATGTGTCTCCCACTTGCATGAGGGGTGTTGAGGGTCAAATATTGCATATTAGACCCCATTTATTACCTAGATTTACGAACATGATACTGTTTAATGCCCGACTTTAATCATGTTTGTGATGCAAGGTGTATTTAGGAGCTTGGACTACAAAAGGGTGAAAAAAGCATGGATTTAATGCTCATAATTCACCAAGGGAAGGGACGAACCCAAGGGGACCAAGATCGATGGATTTACATGCCAGTGATCCAAAAAATTTAAAAAATTGAAGCTCATGTGGCCTGAAAGTCATCCAGAATGCTAGATCACAAGTTTTTCATCATCCATTCAGCTTGAAACTTTATATATGGCCCGATGACCACAAATTAGCTGTGCACGTCAAAATTCATCCCTTGGATCAGTGTATAAGTGACCCAATGGGTAAGATCAGACAATAACCATTAAGAAATCCTAACCCAAACCTATTTTAGGGCTTAGTATAGTTTAAGTGATGATGTAGCTAATCTATTTCATATTCTAGGTTGTTAATCCGCCATTGACGATGACTTATCGTCTGAGTCATATCCATTTCGCATTTTCTAGTTTAAGGTGCGGACTATATGCGCTTAGGTTATGGTTTTCAATACTTTCAATGATAGTTAATGATTTATTCATGTTGTGAATGAAATTACACATGCCAAATGTGCTATCTGTTTTGTCTTCCGTATACGTATACAGTATATTGTAAATACCGTATTTCATGTACATGTTAGAATACACGTATGCGTATGAAATCTGTTGATATGCTTGCCATGATTAATGATCATTGTTATATGCCTGATATGTGTACGGTAACTCCTTGGCGAAAGGACTTGCCCTAACATGCAATAGAGACGACATACGTGATGTATGTTGAATAGTGTAACCTAAGTGTTTGACTAAATGCCTAAGTGAGTTAGTAGTTAGTAAAGTGTGATTGCTAGAGTGGTTGAGATATGGATCTCCATCACAATACTTGAGTGTATGATTTCCTCCATGAATCATGTAACTTAGGTTATCCATGTTAAATGAGTGTATGATTTCCTCCATGGATTATGTACTTAGTTGGATCATGTTAAATGAGTGTATGAATTCCTGAACATACTGTCTTTACATTCAAGTTATATTGGATATATCTCATATGTCTGATATTGAATTTGTATGTGAATGGGGCTGTACCATAGTCCAGGTAATCGGTAAGCGTACTCTAAATGGTGGTTGAGGTCGTTCGCCACGTAGGATGAGTTTAACGAATCTGAGTCATGCTTGGGATGTTCGGCAGTCGTTAGGCCACACGGAGTGCTTATGCATTCCATGACGTTTAACTCAACGTGCATTTGGCCTAGTTGAGCTTATCAACTAACCCGATTGACCGATGTTTGTTCACCATGTTTGGTTGCTACTGCATGAACCTAAGGTACCAAACTTACCAGTGAAAAGCCCCTCTAACCTTGGTACCTCGATCCGCTAAGAGTCATGAGCTGATTATGGTGGTATGGGACACTATATTCGTGCTGTCGGCCTACATTGATTGGTGACGAGCCCTTTGTAGTGACTAATGAGCACCTATAGTCGTGAGAAGATTATGGTGGTATGAGACACTATATTCTTGTTGTCAGCCTACATTGATTGGTGACGAGCCCTCTGTAGTGACCTCGAGTATATCCTGATAGTGTATATGGGGGACAAGTCTTGTTGCAGTATGTGGGATATAAGTAGGCCTATATTGATAAGATGATAGGGGGAGAGGAGCAACGATTGAGCGCAACAGCCCTTGCAGTGACCTAGAACCGTAACATCATATAAGATTATCTCGTACTGACGACCTGAGAATGGATCACCGTTTGGGTAATGATACAAGAGAGGTAGCTTAGCTTCCCAATCCTATTGTATGAAAAAGGACTAATAAGAACTTGGTAATTATACTCATGACATCGCACTGCATGTGTCATTGACGTTGGTGTGAGAGCACAGTGGTAGTGATTCATGCCGTGATCGTTAGATGATGTCGCATGAGGGAGTTTGTGGTGAGGGCATGCATCATTACCTCATATCATTCTTGCATTAACAAGAGTATCTATGACATGTTTGATTATACTGCTTTATCATTACTGCTTGATTGGATTGATAACATATTAACCTTTGCTGTATATAGTTTCCACTGATTTGATCACTCACTCCCACGTTACGGGACAATGTTGGCCACACTAACCATTCCCTATTTTAGTTTCACATGATGACGATGCTTGCGAAGCAGAGCCGAACTTTATGATGATGAGGAGGATTCCTCCTATATGCAGGTCATGATTGACGGGGTTATAGGGTTACTGATTAGATATCAATGCACTTGATATTTTGCCTTTTATTTACACACCCATGTATATTCTTTTCTTTCCATTTTTGGAGTATACATGTATTTAGTTAACCTGGTAACATGTTCACATTCTAGAGACTTACAATCAATTATACATTTTATATATTTATCACAGTCTTCCGCTTGAGAAACTTAACTGTCTCCGGAGTATGATATGTTGTTTTGGTCTAATCTCACTCATGTTTTCTGTACTAATATGAATAGCATTCATCCATCATTGAAAATGTTGCATAAGTGATGTGCTGGAACTCGGGAGTGGAGTTTATGCTCAACCTCCCGATTTTCGGGATGTTACAACATTGGACGGTCGAGATCATGAAAAGTGATGATGGGTGGGGCCCACTGTCAAAACCCAGTAGTAAGTACGTCCGTCACTGGACATTTTTCATTAGAAGGGAACTGTTTGGATGTTTTCTTGAAAAAATAGGTGGGGCCCACTTTTGATGATATTCACGGGGATCTACTTCGTTCATCACTTTCTCAGTAACGTGTAAGCCCATGGGTCAAAGTATGAAGTAGATTCGAACTTCTATGTGGGCCACACTATCCACCTGTGATGAGGAACTACCCACCGTTGAAGTAACCCTCTGTTATCATTTACGTGCATGCATATGGAATTTTGTTTATTTACAAATTTGCCACTCACCCTTCTAGAATAATCTGTCATTCGTTCCTCCCTACTGCACCGTCCAAAAGAAGTAAAATTTGACAAATATCCACCATTTTTCGTGCTTTTTCCATCGGTTCAGTTTGGATCCCGATCTCCTAAGGATGTCTAAGATGCTTTCTTAATGGTTATTATCTGATCTTGCCCATTAGGTCACTTATACACTGATCTAAGGGATGAATTTTGACGTGCACAGCTAATTTGTAGTCATCGAGCCATATATAACAGCCTAGAATATGAAATAGATTAGCTAGAATATGACTAGAAAATGTGAAATGGATATGACTTAGACGATAAGTCATCGTCAATGGCGGATTAACAACCTAGAATATGAAATAGATTAGCTACATCATCACTTAAACTATACTAAGCCCTAAAACAGGTTTGGGTTAGTATTATAGTCAGAAACGCCGGAATAGCGATACGGATAGGTGGATTAGACACGTATTAAAGCTGGAAAGAATCCCAGGAAGCAGCACCAACTTCTCCCTCACTTTCTCTCTCTTTTCTCCCTCTTGGAAAGCTAGGGTTTGAAAATTCGTATGGAATTTGGAATGAGAGTTTTAAGCCCTATTTATAAGCTTAAACTTGACAAAAATAAACTTAAGGCCAAGGTATACTTAGGTTATAACCAAATCGGGTCTGTTCCGATCCAACGGAGCATTTCTGGAGGTCCTGTTACTAAATGCGGTCGGACTTAAGCTCTTTAATATCAGATCTAGGTCAAGATAAGTTTTCATTCCAGTCCGGTTTTCAGATCGACGGTGACGTACTAGTTTCAGTTCAACGGTTACGGGAATTCGATCAGAGCTACAAGTACTATGACATGTAAGGGCCACCTATCCTGATCCAAGGGTGAATTTGGGTCGAATTTTAATGGTCAGAATGCTTAAAAATAACGCGTAAGTGAAACATTCCAGATTCTTTTAAAAATATAATTAATTTTCTAAAAATCTTCCTTTTCCTACTCTCTTCACTCCGGGCTCAATAAAATGATCTCAGGACATCGGTTGGGCTTGATTTTCTATGTGATTGTCAAGTCCAACTAGGCGGTCGTAATGGTATAAATTCATAGATATCAGACTCTCAATGTGCGGTCTAGAACTAATACAAAGTTACAAAGTATTCCCGAGAGCAACTGGGTTTAGAGTTAGATCCTAGATTTCAGGGTAACGTACCGTTAACAATTTTAGAGGTTTTGGGTCTCACAGATCGCATTTAAAGTGGTTGGTGCTAATTTTGTAGAAAATCTAGTGTAGCGCTAGTTAATACATAATAAATTTTTAAAGCATTTGGTTCTAAATGATTTCTTTGGCTTTGAAATTGAGTTCTAAGAGGTTACCAAGGCGTTATGATTGACCCATTGCTTAAGGATGCCTAACTCCAGGTTGGTAAAAATCTAGGGTGTTACAATCTACCCCCCTTAAAAATAATTTCATCCCTGAAATTGGCTAAGGGTAATGAGTACAGGTTTTATTATTCCTTTTGCCTAAAAACTTGTTCAATGGTCGACCAATACGGAGAGACGATCATAGTGGGCTTGATCCCGATACGTCGAATGTCCGCCTGACCAGGGTAGACAACGTCGTATCTCTTACTAATCCTGGTGGATCCTGGTCTTCTGCCCGATCAAGCAGTGAGTCCATTGGTAGTCTGCCAGGATTGAGAATTGGGTCAAGCCGCGAATGTTTCGCATTCGTTCATTTCAGTAATTCCGTAGTCCAATCACTCTAAAAGCTTAGGGAATGTCAATCACTAAAAGGTTCAAAAGTCCTATTTATAAGGTTGTGCTTTGGGTCTTGACCTAGGAGAGTCCTCGCTGAATCTACATCCAAGGTGGGGATTAATAAACACTTTAATAGATCATCCTAAAGGGGTTTCTAATCGTACAGAATCGGCCAAGGCTTCTATTATCCTGGTATTTAACAAGTGGGTTTATGGATACAATGACCTTCGCCCTATTTGTTTCCCTGAATTTCCTTCAATCCTGGGCCAGTGGGGAAAGTGTCAACCACGCTATCGCTGCGCCACTCTGATCTAAAGGTTGTATTAACTAGATTGGGCTCATAAGGTTCTACCCCCCTTAAAAATATTTCTACACAAGGCGCAAGAATCTATGTCTCGATCCGTATGTCGGAATGAGGTGTAATTAAGGGCCTATCCTTGAAATGAAATGGGAATCAACCTCTCACTACATTGGTCTTCATTTGCTAATGATGCGTTCTATGGCATTGGTACTTATGGTTGTAGAAAAAGCCTAATCTCTATTATGGTTGAGTTCAGGGGCAGGTGTGAGCTTGCGGCAAGATGTCTAATCTCTATTGGCTATATGTCTTCAGCATTTCCCAAAGGCAAAGCAATAACTTTTGGTTGTAGGTGGTCAGGCCAACACGGAAGAAAAGCTATGTAGTGAGTCTGAACCAGATACATAGACTTTCTGTCTAGCTAGGACAGAAAATTTGCCATATCAATTCTTAATCCGAGTCGATGCCGATCTTCTGCTTGATCAGAGCATTGAATTTATTGGTACCTACTAGGATTGAGAATTCGATTCAAACCGTGAATACTTCGCTTATATATAGTTTCTCTACTCCGTGTCCCCGATTGTACTAAGTCCTTGGGAAGGCAATTCTAAGGGGCGTGCTGGTTTGACCTAAGTTCAATCTGAGGGATATACAAGTTTCCCTATGCATGAATAGTCTCTAAATCAAAAAAGTTTTCCTAAGAGTTACTAAAGACGCCTCTGAGTATTATGGGGATCTATCGAAGGAATGAAGTTCTACTCCAACCAAATCAAACCTACAATTCCTTACCATATTTAGTCTTTACACTGCTTAATACAACTAGTAGTCTAGTCTGTAACTCACTAGCTGAAATCCAAAGTCTAAGCTTATACGCTAGATGGTTTCATACCATTTCTACTACAGGAAATTATTCTATCGCTTAGGTTCAAGATTATCTAATTGGAATCGGACTTCCTATACCGTCAGCTCTTTCAAAATCTAAGAGTACTAACTCTAGGTCCAAAACTCTAGATGTCCTAGCACTAGATGGTCACTATTTATGGACTGAGCTACTGTGTTTGGTCTCGCCCAAGGGTAAAACATAAAGATCGAGAAGATACTATGACTATCTCATAAAGAGCCATAGAAAATGAAGAAAATGAAGGGAAGGGCTGAGATCTTTGGGTCTCCACGGATCTAGGTCCAAAAGAGGAATGAAATGGGTTAAAGAAAGGGAAAATAGCAGAAAGAAAAGGGTAAGATAGGATTGGTTGGGGGCTGGCACGTTTTGGAGCTTCAAATGAGAGCTTGGGAGCTCCAATCGTGGAAAATGGAGGAAGTAGCTACTGGATATGATTGAGAACAGTGGAGGGATGATGGAAATAACGAAAAACGAAGGAAGGAGTGCTTGGAAGGGAGGTTTGAGAGAGAAGGCAGCAAGTTTGGAGGAAAAAGAAAGCTTAGAGGGTCACTTTGTGAAGAAAGTGGTAGAATGGGGATGAAATATGGGTCGAACCCTTTACCATAGGGTCCCATTAGACCCCAAACACGATCGGCCCCGACGGCCCGCCTGGCCGAGCTCATTGACTGGCGAGGCCATCGCCGACCTCTGAACAAACTGGTGAGGGCTCGCCATTTGGGCGAGGACCTCTTGCCCCCTAGGCCCCAAAAAGGTCTGGGTCCCACCCACCCTGGAACCCCCTGAAAGTTGATCATTTAGGCCCCCTCTCCATTTGAGGCATTTTTGGGGCCAATTTGAAAACTGAAATTAGTTTATATAATGTGTAGCATATTATTTTGGGGTAGGAGATGCTAATCTATCCAACTAATCCATTTATTCCATGAGATTCCATAATTTGAATGGTCAAAAGTCCAATTTATACATAGATTTACTATTTATAGTAAATTTTTATTTAAGTATTATTCTCCATCATTTATATATTAGAATTTATGTCTAGTATGAAAGGACTTAGAAAAAGTTAAAAAATGAGGTGGTGAGAGGAGAGATTTTGAAGAAAATGGGTTAGACTTTAGGATTGAGTCCTGAGAAGTTGTTTTCAATATCTTGGTTGATACTTCATGAGGGTGGTGACAGTGATGAGGGATGTTACTTGTAGAGTAAGAGCTGGATGGATGAAGTGAAAATGTGCCTTTGGAGTTTTATGTGATAGCCGCATACCAAATCAACTAATAGCGAGATCTTCTAGGATAATTATAAGACCATTCATGCTTTATGGAACAGAATCGTAGGCTGTCAACCGACAACATGTTCATAGGATGTGTAGTTGAAATGGGGATGTTGAGATGGATAGGTGTCAAGATGAGGAATGACAGATATAGAAATGAATGCATTTGAGGGAAATCTGGGGTATCATTCATAGGTAAAGTAGGCATTGATGCCTTGGTCATGTGAGATGGAGACCAAGAACAACACCGGTTGGGGGTGAGTTGGCTTTAATTTGAAGGTCCTAAAAGTATAAAGAGAAGGCCCAAAAGGATGCGATTGGAGGCAAAAAGAAATGATTTGATGATCTATGGTTTAACTGAAGTTGGTCCTGGATAGAGTGGAATGGTGGAACATATTAACTTTAACGTTTTCTTTCCTTTATGGTTCTATATTTTATTATTGTTACGATCCTTTGTGTGGCCTACTGAATTACTTAGTAGCAATAGAGATCCGGTCTGTGGTGGTGGTGAGATTGGGGTGTAGCTGGGTATATGAATCTCAACAAAACAAATTAAAAGAACTGTAAACTAAAGTACAATATTCAGTCTCGCCTGTGGGCGAAACTTGGGATTCTAATGTGATTTCTAGATTCCATCACCCCCTTCCAAAGTCAGAATGCGTCAGTGTGCGTTGTGTTACCATAAACCAGGTCCAGTTTAATCCAAATCATGCTCTAATACCATCTGTAACATCCCGAAAATTGGGGGGTCGAGCATAAACTCCACTCCCGAGTTCTAGAATGCAACATTTTCAATGATGGATGAATGTTGTTCATATTAGTACAGAAAACATGAGTGAGATTAGATCAAAACAGCATATCATACTCCAGACACAGTTAAGTTTCTCAAGAGGAAGACTGTGATAAATATATAAAATGTATAATTGATTGTAAGTCTCTAGAATGTGAACATGTTACTAGGTTAACTAAATACATGTATACTCCAAAAATGGAAAGAAAACAATATACATGGGTGTTTAAATAAATGACAAAATACCAAATGCATTGGCATCTAATCAGTAACCCTGTGACCCTGTCGATCAAGACCTGCATATAGGAGGAATCCTCCTCATCATCATAAAGTCCGGCTCTGCTTCGCAAGCATCGCCATCATCTGAAACTAAAATAGGGACTGGTTGGTGTGGCCAATACCGTCCCGTAACGTGGGAGTGAGTGATCAACTCAGTGGAAACTATATACAGCAAAGGTTAATATGTTATCAATTCAATCAAGCAGTAATGATAAAGAAGTATAATCAAACATGTCCTAGATACTCTTGTTAATGCAAGAATGATATGAGGTAATGATGCATGCCCTCACCACAAACTCCCTCATGCGACATCATCTAACGATCGTGGCATGAATCACTATCACTGTGCTCTCACACCAACGCCAATGACATATGCAGTGCGATGTCATGAGTATAATTACCAAGTTCTTATTAGTCCTTTTTCATACAACAGGATTGGGAAGCTAAGGTACCTCCCTTGTATCATTACCCAAACGGTGATCTATTCTCGGGTCGTCAGTACGAGATAATCTCATACGATGTTATAGTTCTAGGTCACTGCAAGGGCTACAAGGGCTGTTGCGCTCAATCGTTGCTCCTCTCCCCCATCACCTTATCAATACAGGCCTAGTTATATTCCACATACTGCAACAAGACTTGTCCCCCATATGCACTATCAGGATATACTCGAGGTCACTACAGAGGGCTCGTCACCAATCAATATTGGCTGACAACAAGAATATAGCGTCCCATACCACCATAATCTTCTCACGACTATAGGTGCTCATTGGTCACTACAAAGGGCTCGTCACCAATCAATGTAGGCCGACAGCACGAATATAGTGTCCCATACCACCATAATCAGCTCATGACTCTTAGCGGATCGAGGTACCAAGGTTAGAGGAGCTTTTCACTGGTAAGTTTGGTACCTTAGGTTCATGTAGTAGCAACTAAACATGGTGAACAAACATCGGTCAATCGGGTTAGTTGATAATCTCAACTAGGCCAAGCGCACGTTGAGTTGAACGTCATGGAATGCATAAGCACTCCGTGTGGCCTAACCACTGCCGAACATCCCAAGCACAACTCAGATTCGTTAAACTCATCCTACGTGGCGAACGACCTCAACCACCATTAGAGTACGCTTACCGATTACCTGGACTGTGGTACAGCCCCATTCACATACAAATTCAATATCATACATATGAGATATATCCAATATAACTTGAATGTAAATACAGTACATTCAGGAATTCATACACTCATTTAACATGATTCAACTAAGTACATAATCCATGGAGGAAATCATACTCTCATTTACCATGGATAACCTAAGTTACATGATACATGGAGGAAATCATACACTCAAGTATTGTGATGGAGATCCATATCTTAACCACTCTAGCAATCACACTTTACTAACTACTAACTCACTTAGGCATTTAGTCAAACACTTAGGTTACACTATTCAACATACATCACGTATGTCGTCTCTATTGCATGTTAGGGCAAGTCCTTTCGCCAAGGAGTTGTCGTACACATATCAGGCATATAACAATGATCATTAATCATGGCAAGCATATCAACAGATTTCATACGCATACGTGTATTCTAACATGTACATGAAATACGGTATTTACAATATATAATATACGTATACGGAAGATAAAACAGATAGCACATTTTGCATGTGTAATTTCATTCACAACATGAATAAATCATTAACTATCATTGAAAGTGTTGAAAACCATAACCTAAGCGCATATAGTCCGCACCTTAAACTAGAAAATGCGAAATGGATATGACTCAGACGATAAGTCGTCGTCAACAGCGGATGAACAACCTAGAATATGAAATAGATTAGCTACATCATCACTTAAACTATACTAAGCCCTAAAACAGGTTTGGGTTAGGATTTCTTACCTAGTATTAGAGTCAGAAACGTCGGAATAGTGATACGGATAGGTGGATTAGACACGTAGTAAAGCTGGGTAGAATCTCAGGAAGCAACACCAACTTCTCCCTCACTTTCTCTCTCTTTTCTCCCTCTTGGAAAGCTAGGGTTTAAAAATTCGTATGGGATTTGGAATGAGGGTTTTAAGCCCTATTTATAAGCATAAACTTAACAAAAATAGACTTAAGGCCAAGGTATACTTAGGTTATATCCAAATCGGGTTTGTTCCGATCCAACGGATTATTTTTGGAGGTCCTGTTGCTAAATGCGGTCGGACTTAAGCTCTCTAATATTAGATCTAGGTCAAGCTAAGTTTTCATTCTGGTCGGGTTTCCAGATCGACCGTGGCGGACCAGTTTTAGTTCAACGGTTATGGGAATTCGATTAGAGCTACAAGTACTATGACATGTAAGGGCCACCTATCCTGATTCGAGGGTGAATTTAGGTCGAATTTTAATAGTCAGAACGCTTAAAAATAACGCGTAAGTGAAACGTTCTAGATTCTTTTAAAAATATAATTAATTTTTTAAAAATCTTCCTTTTCCTACTCTCTTCACTCCGGGCTCAATAAAATGGTCTCAGGACATCGATTGGGCTTAATTTTCTAGCTGATTGTCAAGCCCAACTAGGCGGTCGTAATGGTCTAAATTCATAGATATCAGACTCTGGATGTGCGATCTAGAACCAATATAAAGTTACAAAGCATTCCCGAGAGCAACTGAGTTTAGAGTTGGATCCTAGATTTCAGGGTAACGTAGCGTTAAAAATTCTAGAGGTTTTGGGTCTTACAGATTGTATTTAAAGTAGTTGGTGCTAATTTTGCAGGAAATCTAGTGTAGCACTAGTTAATACACGATAAATTTCTAAAGAATTTGGTTCTAAATGATTTCTTTGGCTTTGAAATTGAGTTCTAAGAGGTTATCAAGGCGTTATGATTAACCCATTGCTTAAGGATGCCTAACTCCAGGTTGGTAAAAATTCGGGGTGTTACAAATGTGTCTCATGGGGTGGCAACAACCCATGCCTAGGTAGCAGAATTGTACAAGATTTTGAAGATTGATTTTCAGCCCTTCAAACGTAATTTGGACGACGGTCTAAAAAACTCAGTGAGCCACACCAAAATCAGTGAAGAACCATCCATGCCTGATATGTTTTTTGAGGAGAAGCTAATGGATGGGGTGGATTTCTCATGGAATTGTAATAATGTACCCCACCATTAACTCTGCACAAAAGTGCTGGCTCTGTTTCGCACATCCAGAGAGCCTGGAACGATCTGGGTCATTCTACGACCAAGGACAGGATCGGTCTGACGATCTTGACTGTCCAAACCTTTCATATGGGGCAGCCAATCACCTCCAAGGAGGCTGACTGGAGTAGATCATGCGATCAGCTCCTCATTACGCCTCTACTCGCTGCACGCAAGAAGATTCCAAATCTGTTGCTGCGTAAAGAAAACTTCCGCATGACGTTCACACCTCTTCACCGACCTGGTGCTCCTATAAAGAGACAAGAAAGAAGAGAGGAAGGGCATTCAATTTCCACCCGGTTGTGGACGTAGTGAAAAGAGAGATCCTTGGGGCAGCTGTGGAGACAAGGAACGTGGAGTAGAGTAGAGAGAGAATGGATGGGAAATTCTATCTAGGGGCTAGACGTGAAGCATAGAACGAGAAAGAGACAGATTGAAAGAAATGAAGGTTGTGTAAGGGATGTGTTTCTTATCAATTATGTTTTTCTTCTCTCCATTTGAATCTCTATTACTCTCCATGAGTTTTTAATTTCTTAACTAGGGATGAGATGAAGCCCCTAATTTGAATGATTCTTGTTATTTGTTGATTTCATCTGGAATTGATTAATTTATTTTTTTCTCTATTGTGATTAAATGAAAACTTCGTACCTCTCCAATCTATGAGCTTATCCAAAGTCTAAAAGTGGATGTTGTTTGAAATCTTATTCTAGGTGTGCTTGTGTCTGACCATGAACAGGTTTCCTTACAGAGAAAGAAATAGGAATCTATTCATGCCTGAACATGGATGGAAAGATCTAATCCTTGAGACTTTTTCCCAATTTTATCCTTTGTTATTCATAATTAAGATATTCGATGGTGGATATGGATTTAAGTGGTTTGGTTGGTTCTTAATACCTATATATACATGACAATTGATGTGCATGCATTAGGGACAATTGATGTTAAGGGAAAAATCACTTGTTCTTCAAGGGAATTATACATCCTGTGTGCCTGACCAAGAACACAGATTATGCTTTATTTATTGAATGTATATCAATTTGAATTAGGGTGAATTAACAAGTAAAACTAGAGTTAGGATAATTAGGGGTGGATTCAAACGTCTCAGTGTTTTCCTTGTGTGAATTTTCCTTCTTGTTCTCAGTTATTTTTCATTGATTTTTGTTAGTTTGCTTAATAACTAGGTAAACTGTTTATTGGATTAGTTAAGAAGAATCATAAAATTTGAATTGTGACAACCAGTCCTCGTGGGAATGATCTCATAATACGTACTGTATCTAAACTTAATTTGTATACTTGCGAGTTTAAAATCAATTTAAATCAGGTTGGTTTAAATTAAACATCAAGTTTTTAGCGCTGTTGCCGGGGACTGTTTCGGTCCAATTGGATTTAGGATTCTCTCTTATCATAATTCATAGCCCTAGGATTTTTCTCGCATCATTTCATAAAATTTAGGAAACTTATTTTATTTTTGTCTCTATTTTCTACAGGAATTGAGGAAGGAAGCTGAAAAAGAAAAATTGTATTCAAAGTGAATGAGAAGCTCCCAATTCTTTGGAAATTAATCATCTCCTTGTCTGGATTCTTTCTTCCAATTTTTGTTTACATAGTTTCATCTTACTTTTAAGAATTCATGATTGTTAGCTCTAGTTTTATTTCTCTTAGGTTGCATTTTAGTTTAACTTTCTTTCCTACAATATAATAACTCAGTTTATGCTAGGATGTAGATCTCTGAGCATAGAACTAACACCTTTTGATCTTGAAATAGAAAGAACATTTCGTAGAAGATTGAGAAACATTTTATTTGAAATGGTGGACGAGAATGGAATTAAAGCTCTTAGAGATTATTTAGCTCCCATCCAATTTAATGCACCTTCATGCATAGTGTTGCCAGCCACCACAGCAACACACTTTGAACTTAAACCTAGGGTCATACAATTGCTACCTTCCTTCTATGGTTTAGATAAGGAGGATCCATATCATCATGTGAAAGAATTTCTAAACATTTGCTCTACCTTTAGGTTCCAAAACTTTTCATATGAATCGATCCATTTGCGCATTTTTCCTTTTTCTTTTAAGGATAAGGTGAAAGCATGATTAAATTCTTTAGAAGTTGGGTCTATCACTACATGGTACCAACTGTCTAAGTAAGAAGTTCTTAAATAAGTTCTTCACTGTTCACAAAACTAATACTCTCCGTAAAGAAATTACTAATTTCACACAAAAAGAGGGTGAACACTTTCACGAATGTTGGGAAAGATGGAAGGACCTCATAAAAGTCCACACCATGGTTTTGAGAATTGGCAACAGGTTCAATACTTCTATGATGGTTTGACGCTCTAAAATCATCGCATGGTTGATGCCACCAGTGGAGGGTCATTCATGACCAAAAGTGATGTTAAAGCTTAGAATTTCTTTGAAACCTTGTGTAAAAACTCCCAGCAATGGGACTATTCAAATAGAGGTGAAAGAAGTCCCCAACCACAGAAAAAAGGTGGTATATATGCGATAGGAGTCATGCCAGATCTTTATGCCAAGATTGATAGCCTGAAAAAGAAAGTTGATGCTTTGATGTTAAATAATGGACCTCCACAAACAACTCAAATCGAGTCATGTGTCATATGTTCTAGTCTCGCCCACCCTACATAGTCTTGTCCATTTGGTGCAGCATTTCCAAAATTTCTCTCTGAAAAAGTGCATGCTATGAACACTTTTCGGAGAACTGGGAATGATCCTTACTCAGACTCCTACAACCCAGGGTGAGCTAGACATCTAAATTTTTCTTGGGCAAAAGGACCACAACAAGAAGGACCATCTGAAAATCCTCCTATGCAACCTTACCCCCAAGTTGATAGTCAACAACTTCAACAGTTTTCGCAATGTCAATAACTTCCTTCATAATGAAGGAAACCATCTCTTGAAGATATACTCAATCTGTTTATGCAGAGTTCTCTTCAATTTCAAAAAGACATCCAACAAACTTTACAAGGTAACAGCAAAGCTTACATGCAAATGTGCAATCCATTACCAAGCTGGAAGAACAGTTAGGTCAACTTGCTACCACATTGAGTGAGAAAGAGAAGGGCAAGTTCCCTAGCCAACCTGTGGCAAATCCTAAAGGACAGTATGAGATTGAATCTAATTCAAACCAAGAACAATATCATGAGCAAGCCAAATAAATCATTTCCCTTAGGTACGATAAACAGATAGAGAACAAAATAGAGATGCCTAGGGAAGAATCAAATTCCAAATCTGTAACACCCCGGATTTATGCCAACCTGGGATTAGACATCCTTAGGCAATGGGTCAATTAAAACACCTGAGAAATCGCTTAGAACCCAATTCCATAGCCAAAGAAATCACTTAGGATTAATTCCATAGATACTAAGCATAAGTTAGCTAGCGCAACGCTAGAGTAGCTGGGAAATAGTCCCTGATCACTTTAAAAACGTTCTACAAGACCCAAAACTTGTAGAATCCATGGTGCTATAATACTCTAAAACCTCGGATCAAACTCTAAACCGGTTTGTTCTCTGGACCTCTTTGAAACTTTGTATTGGATCTAGACCACGCGTCGAAAGTACGATACCTATAATCTTAGACCGTTATAACCGCCTAGCTGGACTTGACAATCATTTCAAAAATTAAGTCCAACCGACGTTCGCAGGCTATTTCATGGAGCCTGGAGTGAAGAGAGTGAGAATAGGGTTAGATTTGGAATTTGAAATTCAAATCTGGCACACGACTTGGCACGTCAGTATTAAGCATTCTGACCGTCAAAATTCAGCCAAATTATACCCTTGGATCAGGAAAAATTTCTATTTCATATCATGAGACTTGTAGACCTGATCTACGTGCGGTGACCGCTGAATTGAAACTGGGCCGCCACGTGCGATCTACGAACACTACTGGTCTGAAAATGGGATGTGAGCGACATCCGACATGCATGAACTTAAGTCCGATCGCGTTCGGCCAGGGGACCGCCAGAAATGGTCTTTTGGGACGAAACAGCCCCGATTTGGTTACGCACCAAGTAAACATTGTTCCCAAGCCTGTTTTGGGCATGTTTGGGCTTATAAAAGGGCTTGAAACCCTCACTCCTCTCACCCATCCGAATTTGCTAGAAACCCTAGCAAGAGTGAGAGAGAAAGTGAGAGTTTGTGAGAGAGAGTGGAAGAGAATTTCCTGCTGCTTGTGCCACGTGTTGCACGTGATTAAGCAACGCGCCTCAATCACTTTGCCGGTGATTTTGCTGCATTTCTAGGTAAGAAAATACCCCAAACACTTGCTGAGTTGAGGTTCCTTAGTTTTCGTAGCATGGTAGCTGACAGATCTTGCGTATTAGGTTCCCGATTCGCCGTAGACGAAGCGTATACGCTCCGTTCGAATTGATACGCTTCTAGGAGAAAAGGTGCGGATTTTAGATGCTTTGATTGAATGTTTCCAATGCTTTCAATATCATTTAATAGTAGATTATCGACGGCAACGCCGTTTGACATGTACAACATGTTGTCCGTTTCCTGTTTCGTAAGCAGACGAAGAATATGAGATTTAGGGCATTTTAGTCATTTGTAGGAAATACTGTTTCCATCCATATTTTTCTGATGTGATTGACATGGCTTCTTGTCGCATTAGGATATTAGGAATGCGTGCATAATTAGTTTGGCAAAGAGATTCGCCTAAATACGCGCTTTGAGTCGACATACTATATGTAGACTTAAGTGTGTAGTTTAAGTGTTTGTATAAATGCTTGTATTGGTATGTATTGAATTAAATGGTGTTATGAATTAGTTTGAGATTGAATTCTCAAATGATATGCTGATGTAAATGATTTCCTACATGTTGGCTATATGCATGATTTCATTATATGCATGAAATGCAAGTGTTAGATGATTCACTCAAGTTGTATGTTATAACATGTGTTAACATGCTCACATGGTTGTATTTCATTTGCATTACTCTTCCATGATTGCTGATGTGAATTCATAATTGTTTGGGACTATACCTAGTCCAGGTAGTTGGCAACCGAGAAAATTCGTGGTTGGCTAATCTTTGCCATGAACGACGCGTCGATGAACGCGAGCCGTGTTTTGGAGTTGGCAGCAGTGGTTAGGCCACACGAGGTGTTTTACGCACTTCATGTCGTTCGACTCGAGATGCGCTCGTGCTAGTCGAGCCCGTCAAGTAACCCGACTGGCCGTTGTATGTTCACCCTGTATGAGTCATAACTGCTTGAACCTAGGGTACTAAACTTACCATTGAAAACCCTGTCAACCATGGTACCTTGATCCACAAAGACTCATGAGCTGGACATGGTGGTATGGGACACCGTGGTCGAGCTGTCGGCCTACCCTGGGGCCACAAACCTCCCCATAGTGACCAGTGAGCACCTATGTCTCGTGAGCAGATTATGGTGGTATGGGACACTATATTCTTACTGTCGGCCTACACTGATCAGGCGACGAGTCCTTTGTAGTGACCGCGAGCGTATTCTGAGTCTACGGGAGGCGACGACCCTTCCGTAGCAGTGAGAGTACAGTAAGCCTGTATTGATAAGGTGATGGGGGAGCGGTGTAACGAGTGCGAGCAACAGCCCTGACAGCCCTTGCAGCGACCTACAAAATATACATCGTATGAGATTACTAGGAGTGACGACCCTAGACAGGATCTGTGTTGGGATTGATATAAGGGAAGTACCTTAGTTTCCCAATATTGCTTTATGAAAATGACTAATAATAACTCGGTAATCATATCACCATTACATTGCATGTGCCTGGAAGATGTGGAGCACTGTGGGACGATTGCATGCCGCGGGCGTAAGATGGTGCCGTATGAGGGAGATCGTCGGTGAGGGCTCCATCATGTCATGTCATATTGCATTAACAATAGTATTGGGATTGTTTGATTTTACTGCTTTACTATTTTCGCATGATAGATTTGATAACATGCTAATCTCTGCTCTCTTATCCCACTGAGTTGATCACTCACTCCCACGTTACGGGACGGTGTTTTCGGACACCCACTAGTCCCTATTATGATTGCAGATGATGGCGCGGCCTGCGAGGCGGAGCTGGACTTGATGATGATGAGGAGGATCTCTCCTTTATACGTGATCTGATTGACGGGATTACATGGAGGTTGATTAGATGCCTTGACACTTGTCATTTTATATCTTTAGCGCACTCATGTATATTCGTTTTGTTTACTTTTAGAGTATACATGTATGTATATAACCTGGTAACATGTTCACACTCTGGAGACATACAACAGTTTATTTATGTTATACATACTATCACAGTCTTCCGCTTGCTAATTTAACGGTCTCTAGAGTATGATATGATGTTTTGGATTAATCCCACTCATGTTTAATGCATTAACAAAGACAACATTCAATCATACACATTTATATTGCATAAGTGATGTTCTGAAACTCGGGAGTGGAGTTTTTACTCGACCCCCCGATTTTCGGGATGTTACAGATGGTATCAGAGCATGATTTGGATTAAACCGGGCCTGGGTTATGGTCACGCGACGTACGCTGTTGCTTCATTTACCTTAGGTGGGTGCGAGAAAGGTCTAGAAACACTTATAGGATCGCAGATTCGTCAATAGGCAAAGTCTATTCGTATCGATCGCGCGATCGAGTCCGTAACGCATCTAGGGTCGCGTGGAGCGACCTGAGTAGCTCCTAGGTTGTAGGTAGGTGGTTGAGATGTTCTTTGAATGATTTTAAACCCGTAAATGTGAATCCTTGGGCTGTGGGACAACGACAACCCTTACATTCAATCGCTAGGGCTTAAAAACCCCGTTTCACCTAAATTCTTCAAAAGCCTTCCTCTTACCACTCCATTCTTCAATTATTTATTATTCTTTTCATGTTAGGCATTGATCCTAATGTGAAAATGATATAAAATTATGCTTCGATAAAATTTTACAGTGAATAGTAAAATTTCATGAAAACTGGCCATTAGGCCATTCTAAGTTTGCAATCTTTAGCAACTAATGGGCTAGATGGGTGTATTAGCTCCTTATACCCCAAAATCATATGCTTCATGATAGGGGATTGCATTCAGGTTTACAGATTGGCCCCGGAAAGCCCCGAATGGATGTTTGAGCCTCCCTAGGGCAATCTAGAATGAACGAAGGTGGGGCCCACATATTTTTGGAGTCCTTGGGGCAGGGGGGACCCAACCCATGTGGTCCCACCAGCCACCTTTCAAGATGGCCGGCGATGCATCGCCGCCTGATGGACCCCACTTGCTATAAAATTTGGGGCGTGAGGGTATTTTGGGTAGTACACCCCTCCCACGTATGGTTCATCTATAGAAAACCCCTAAATAGGGTACTTCCTTTACAAACAGCCCCCTCCCAAGCTCCCTTGCTCATTTTTCTTGCTGCCCTATCTCAAAACGCAGCTCTAAATCCCTTTCAATCCCATTTCTTACTAAAGTCGACCCTATCCCATCCCTTCATAGTGATTTTCTACTCTTCCTCTTTCAAAACTCATCCGTTGGAGCTCCTACAACCCCCAAAATGAGCTGAAATCGTGAGGAGCTCCATTTCCCTTTTTCATTCTCTTTTCTTTTTGAAAATCCATCCTAAGGGAGCTTGAAGCATCCCTCTACAACACCTAGATTTCTTTTTTTCAGTTTGGGCAACCATTTCTCCGCATTTCCTCCGCTTTCCATGGCTATTGTTAAGGCTGTTTTAGTCTTTTTTCTCTCTTTCCACCATCCTCCCTCTCAATCCTATTTCTCCATTTTCTTTGCTTAAGGAATACTGAAAATATATGGCTGAGAGTGTTCTAGTGAGCAATAGATAGTATTAGATCGACAATGTTAAAGAAGGTAAGTCGGGACTGTGGTAGAGTCCTTTGATAAAATTAGGCATCTGTGTTGTTGTCTTGTAGATTGTTTGATTACCGTTTTGAGATTTTGTGTCTTGTTGTTGATAGGTTTAGTGAAGTCAAAGGTAGAAAATGTGTTTGTGTTAGTGGTTTGGGCTTAACATAGCCGAATGTGTTCCTGTCATAATCCATGTGAAACTTTATTCCATGTATTGTGGTAAATTTTGTTGAATGGAGTGCATGCCGTTTCGTTTGCTGTCAGGTATTATCCCTAGTTTGGGTGTATCCTATGGTTTCCACTGCCATATTGTCAATCCTGGGATTAAGCCTATAAAATTAGTTTTTATCCCACCCCACCCTCCTACCTAGCATGCCACATCCAATCCCGACATGGGACTGGGAATGCCGTTCCATTAGGCTGTAGATTACAAACTAGTCTACGAGTTACCTTAAGTAGTGTAAAGCCTGTATATACTAAGGTATAGTAGGTTAGATTTGATTGGAATGAGACTCCCTTCCTTGGGTAGATCCTCATAACATTCCTAGGCTCCTTTAGTAACTCTCAGGAAGCTTATGTAACTTAGAACCATTCACTCTTAGGGAAGACTTATAAATCCCTCAGGTCGAACTTAGAATAAACTAACACACCCCTTAGAATTGCCTTCCCCCAAGGCATATTGCATTCGGGAACACGGAGTAAAGGAACTGCATGTAAGCGATGTATTCGCAGTTTGAATCGACTTCTTAATCCTAGTGTTACCAATAAATCCAATGATCTGATCAAGCAGAAGATCGGCATCGACTCAGATTAAGAATTGATACAATAAATCTTCTGTCCTAGCTAGACAGAAAGTCTATGTATCCGGCTCAGACCTACTACACAACCTTTCTTCTGTGATGGCCCAACCACTTATAACCAAACGTGATCACATTGCCTTTGGAAAATGGCGAGGAGTTAAAGCCAGTAGAGAATTCGACATCTTGCCACCAACTCATACCTGCTCCTGAACTCAACCACAATAGAGATTAGGCTCATCTCTATCGCCATAGATACCAATGCCATAGAACGCATCATTAGCAAAGGAAAACCACTGTAATGAGAGGTTGTTTCCCAATTCATGTCAAGGATAGTCCCTAAGTTGCGCCTCGTTTCGATATACGGATCGATGCAAAGATTCTTGAACTTTAAGTAGAACCAAGTTTTAAGGGGGGTAGAACGTATTGAGTCCAATCCAGTTAGGTCAGTCAACGCTACCGTTCGATTAGAGTGGCGCAGCGGAACTGTGGTTGGCCTCTTCCCCACTGGCCCAGGATCGAACCATTTGATTTTGGCTATACATACGGTTAGGTCATTAAATAGGATTGACCCTTCCTTAGAATGTAAATACTGAAGTCTTGCTAGATACTCTTTACCCTTTGCCAATTTCGGGGATGAAATTGTGTTTTAAGGGGGGTAGATTGTAACATCCTGAATTTTTGCCAACCTGGGATTAGACATCCTTAGGCAATGGGTCAATTAAAACACCTGAGAAATCACTTAGAACCCAATTCCATAGCTAAAGAAATCACTTAGGATTAATTCCTTTAGAAACTAAGCATAAGTTAGCTAGCACAATGCTAGAGTAGCTGGGAAATAGTCTCTGATCACTTTAAATACGTTCTACAAGACCCAAAACTTGTAGAATCCATGGTGCTATAATACTCTAAAACCTCGGATCAAACTCTAAACCGGTTTGTTCTCTGGACCTCTTTGAAACTTTGTATTGGATTTAGACCGCGTGTCGAAAGTCTGATACCTATAATCTTAGACCGTTATAACCGCCTAGCTGGACTTGACAATCATTTCAAAAATCAAGTCCAACCGACGTTCGCAGGCTATTTCATGGAGCCTGGAGTGAAGAGAGTGAGAATAGGGTTAGATTTGGAATTTGAAATTCAAATCTGGCACACGACTTGGCACGTCAGTATTAAGCGTTCTGACCGTCAGAATTCAGCTAAATTACACCCTTGGATCAGGAAAAATTTCTATTTCATATCATGAGACTTGTAGACCTGATCTACGTGCGGTGACCGCTGAACTGAAACTGGGCTGCCACGTGAGATCTACGAACACTACTGGTCTGAAAATGGGATGTGAGCGACATCCGACATGCATGAACTTAAGTCCGATCTCGTTCGGCCAGGGGACCGCCAGAAATGGTCTTTTGGGACGAAACAGCCCCGATTTGGTTACGCACCAAGTAAACATTTTTCCCAAGCCTGTTTTGGGCATGTTTGGGCTTATAAAAGGGCTTGAAACCCTTACTCCTCTCACCCATCCGAATTTTCTAGAAACCCTAGCAAGAGTGAGAGAGAAAGTGAGAGTTTGTGAGAGAGAGTGGAAGAGAATTTCCTGCTGCTTGTGCCACGTGTTGCACGTGATTAAGCAACGTGCCTCAATCACTTTGTCGGTGATTTTGCTGCATTTCTAGGTAAGAAAATACCCCAAACACTTGCTGAGTTGAGGTTCCTTAGTTTTCGTAGCATGGTAGCTGACAGATCTTGCGTATTAGGTTCCCGATTCGCCGTAGACGAAGCGTATACGCTCCGTTTGAATTGATACGCTTCTAGGAGAAAAGGTGCGGATTTTAGACGCTTTGATTGAATGTTTCCAATGCTTTCAATATCGTTTAATAGTAGATTATCGACGGCAACGCCGTTTGACATGTACAACATGTTGTCCGTTTCCTGTTTCGTAAGCAGACGAAGAATATGAGATTTAGGGCATTTTATTCATTTGTAGGAAATACTGTTTCCATCCATATTTTGCTGATGTGATTGACATGGCTTCTTGTCGTATTAGGATATTAGGAATGCGTGCATAATTGGTTTGGCAAAGAGATTCGCCTAAATACGCGCTTTGAGTCGACATACTATATGTAGACTTAAGTGTGTAGTTTAAGTGTTTGTATAAATGCTTGTATTGGTATGTATTGAATTAAATGGTGTTATGAATTAGTTTGAGATTGAATTCTCAAATGATATGCTGATGTAAATGATTTCCTACATGTTGGCTATATGCATGATTTCATTATATGCATGAAATGCAAGTGTTAGATGATTCACTCAAGTTGTATGTTATAACATGTGTTAACATGCTCACATGGTTGTATTTCATTTCCATTACTCTTACATGATTGCTGATGTGAATTCATAATTGTTTGGGACTATACCTAGTCCAGGCAGTCGGCAACCGAGCAAATTCGTGGTTGGTTAATCTTTGCCACGAACGACGCGTCGATGAACGCGAGCCGTGTTTTAGAGTTGGCAGCAGTGGTTAGGCCACACGAGGTGTTTTACGCACTTCATGTCGTTCGACTCGAGATGCGCTCATGCTAGTCGAGCCCATCAAGTAACCCGACTGGCCGTTGTATGTTCACCCTGTATGAGTCATAACTGATTGAACCTAGGGTACTAAACTTACCATTGAAAACCCTGTCAACCATGGTATCTTGATCCACAAAGACTCATGAGCCGGACATGGTGGTATGGGACACCGTGGTCGAGCTGTCGGCCTACACTGGGGCCACAAACCTCCCCGTAGTGACCAGTGAGCACCTATGTCTCGTGACCAGATTATGGTGGTATGAGACACTATATTCTTGCTGTTGGCCTACACTGATCAGGCGACGAGTCATTTGTAGTGACCGCGAGCGTATTCTAAGTCTACGGGAGGCGACGACCCTTCCGTAGCAGTGAGAGTACAGTAAGCCTGTATTGATAAGGTGATGGGGGAGCGGTGTAACGAGTGCGAGCAACAGCCCTGACAGCCCTTGCAGCGACCTACAAAATATACATCGTATGAGATTACTAGGAGTGACGACCCTAGACAGGATCTGTGTTGGGATTGATATAAGGGAAGTACCTTAGTTTCCCAATATTGCTGTATGAAAATGACTAATAATAACTCGGTAATCGTATCACCATTACATTGCATGTTCCTGGAAGATGTGGAGCACTGTGGGACGATTGCATGCCGCGGCCGTAAGATGGTGCTGTATGAGGGAGATCGTCGGTGAGGGCATCCATCATGTCATGTCATATTGCATTAACAACAGTATTAGGATTATTTGATTTTACTGCTTTACTATTATCGCATGATTAATTTGATAACATGCTAATCTCTGCTCTCTTATCCCACTGAGTTGATCACTCACTCCCACGTTACGGGATGGTGTTTCCGGACACCCACCAGTCCCTATTATGATTGCAGATGATGGCGCGGCCTGCGAGGCGGAGCTGGACTTGATGATGAGGAGGAGGATCTCTCCTTTATGCGTGATCTGATTGACGGGATTACAGGGAGGTTGATTAGATGCCTTGACACTTGTCATTTTATATCTTTAGCACACTCTTGTATATTCGTTTTGTTTACTTTTGGATTATACATGTATGTATATAACCTGGTAACATGTTCACACTCTGGAGACATACAACAGTTTATATATGTTATACATACTATCACAGTCTTCCGCTTGCTAATTTAACGGTCTCTAGAGTATGATATGATGTTTTGGATTAATCCCACTCATGTTTAATGCATTAACACAGAAAACATTCAATCATACACATTTATGTTGCATAAGTGATGTTCTGGAACTCGGGAGTGGAGTTTTTACTCGACCCCCCGATTTTCGGGATGTTACAAAATCGGAAGACGAAAATGAAGAGGAGAGACATACTAGCGCATCCAAAGTTCAAAGGCACTCTGACTCTTCAGGAACCGCTCATGTGTCATCCTATGTGCCTAAAGTACCTTTTTTTTCAACGTCTAGCACCAGTTAAGAAAGGAAATAACTTTAATGATATATTGGACATGTTTAAGTAGGTGCAAATTAACATTCCGTTGCTTAATGCTATCAAGCAAGTTCCTGCTTACGCTAAGCTTCTTAAAGATTTATACACTTAGAAGTGTAAGCTGAATGTCCACAAAAAGGTCTTCCTTGTGGACCAACTCAGCTCCATGATTCAACACAACACCCCTCCTAAATTCAGGGACCCAGGAGCTCCCACCATTTTTTGTGTCATAGGAGATCATAATATTGAGAAGGCATTGCTTGATCTAGGGGTGAGCATTAATTTGTTGTCATATTCTGTATATGAGCAACTAAGACTTGGTGAGCTGAAATCAACTAAAATAACACTACAACTAGCTGATAGATCTGTCAAGGTGCCCCGTGGTGTTATTGAGGATGTGCTAATCCAGGTTGATAAGTTCTATTTTCCAGTGGATTTCATCGTTCTAGATACTCAGCCCGTCTAGAATCCTACTAGTCAAATACCGGTCATCTTGGGACATCCATTCTTGGCCACATCCAATGTTATCATAAATTACAAAAATGGAGTTATGAAGTTATCTTTTGGTAACATGAAGATTAAACTCAATGTTTTCAATGCTGGACAACAACCGGCAAACTCGGATGATATATTTGAAATGAACATGATTGAGAGTCTAGTGCATGACTCTTTCGTTAAATCTTTCGAAGACACTCTTGAGACTTGTTTAACACATTTTGGCATAGATTTTGACATAAAAAGTTCTATCCAAGAAGTCAATGCATTGCTTGACTCTAATCCAGTAATGGATACTATAAAATGGAAAGCTAAAGTGGAACTTCTTCCACCATCTGAGTCTAAAGTGGATCACTTTCCTCTTCTTTTCATAAACCAAATGCTTGAGAGATTGGCAGGGCATAGCTACTATTGTTTCTTGGATGGTTATTCCAGGAATAATTAGATTCTCATTGCTCCCGCTCTTGTGGGTATTTTCAAAGTAAATGGTCAATGACTGAAACCATATTTCAAAGTTTTGGTTAATAAAGATGTTGCGAAAATTTATCTGGAGGACCCAGGTTATCAAGATTGATTAATTTATGATCCATGGTTGCTTGCATTGCTTGTTTGGCTAAAGACGTTAAACTTAGCACTCTTGGGAGGCAACCCAACCTTTCATTTCATTTCTTTTTCCTAGTTAGTTAGTTCAATGTTTGTGGGTAACATTGTTGCAAACCCTCACGAGACTACAACTACTCCACTAGGGGCAACCTAGAGGTTTAAAGGCTTGTTACATACGCTAAATGCAATCAAGAGTACCTGCGAAAGTGGTGTAGGTAGGATCTTATTTTTGTTATTTTTATTTTTCTTAAGGACTAGCACAACTTCTCTTTCAATTTCATGGTCATATGTGCATTGCATGCTCATAGCTTTTACATTGAGGACAATGTAGATTTTAGTTGGGGGTGAGAGATTAAGTTACCTAATCAGTATTTTCTTAGTCTTCTTGGTCTTAAGCAAAAATTGTTAAAATTTTTAAATTTTTTTCTGGAATTTCTTGTGAATTCGATGTGATTTTGAAGGATAGTCATGATTTTAGAATTACAAGATACAAAATGTTGGTGATTTATGACTCTTGGATTCAGCCATCTGTTATATTTCACAGTTAAGTTTGAATTGTTAACGCATGATTACAAGTTTTAAACATTGATTGAGTCATGATTTCACAGGACACATCTCGCCTACACATTAAGGTTTTAGTTCGATATTGAATTGTAATTTGGTGATCATTAAGCATGGAAGGAACCAGCCTGGGGAATTTGTTCATCATGTTCAACAAGAAGAATGAAAGAAAAGGAAATACCCAGCTACAAGATAGCTGCCTACGGAAAGGGTTGCGTGCATGGTCTTCACCATAGGTTTACTCCCTATAGGTGTAGATTCAATTCCCCATGGTCGATATTTGGAAAGGGTGTACGGTCTTCACCATAGGTTTGCTCCCTATAGGTGCAGATTTGATTCCCCTCCTTGGCATTACTTGTAAAAGGTTGATATAGTGTGAAAGTCTTCAAAAGCGGAAAGAATAGGGCAAGTTTGATTTAGGTTTTGGTTGTTATAAATGTTCTTGTTGAGTACCAATGACATCATGAAATAGAGAAGTGAACCACAATGATAAGCTGAGATTATACTATACACTCATGGAACTCAATGTTTAGAATTGTTCTAATTAATGAATTAATATTTTGAACTTGATTATGAAGTTTACCATGAACTTGATTCTAGGAGAAATAACTGCTCACCATTCATGAATCTTAGAATTCTCGCATCTCGACTATTTTTTTTCTCACAAGTTGCTTGGGTTTACAGGAATTATCTTGCATTTCTGAAATTAATTTTCTCATAATTTGCTCGGGACTAGAAAAATGCAGGTTGGGGATTGTGTTGAGGGTCAAATATTGCATATTAGACCCCATTTATTACCTAGATTTACGAACATGATACTGTTTTAAGCCCTGCTTTAATCATGTTTGTGATGCAAGGTGTATTTAGGAGCTTGAACTACAAAAGGGTGTTAAAAGCATGGATTTAACGCTCATAATTCACCAAGGTAAGGGATGAATCCCAAGGGAATAAGATCGATGGATTTACACGCTAGTTATCCAAAAAAAATTAAAGAAATTGAAGCTCAAGTGGCCTGAAAGTCAGCCAGAATGCTAGATCACAGGGTTTCCACCATCCATTCAGCTTGAAACTTTATATATGGCTTGATGACCACAAATTAGCCATGCACGTCAAAATTCATCCCTTGGATCAGTGTATAAGTGACCCGATGGGCAAGATCTGACAATAACCATTAATAAAGCATCTTGGACATCCTTGGGAGATTGGGACCCAAACTAAACCGATGGAAAGAGCACGAAAAATGGTGGATATTCGCCAAATTTCACTTCTTTTAGACGGTGCAGTAGGGAGGAATGAACGACAAACTATTCTAAAAGGGAGAGTGCCAAATTTATAAATAAACAAAATTCCATATGAATGCACGTAAAGGATAACAGAGGGTTGCTTCAATGGTGGGTAGTTCCTCATCATAGGTGGATAGTGTGGCCCACATAGAGTTTGAATCTACTTCATACTTTGACCCATGGACTTACACGTTATTAAGAAAATGATGAACGGAGTAGATCCTCAAGAATATCATCAGAAGTGGGCCCCACCTATTTTTTGAAGAAAGCATCCAAACAGTTCTCTTCTGGCAAAAAATGTCCAGTGATGGATGTGCTTACTACTGGGTTTTGATAATGAGCCCCACCCATCATCACTTTTCATGATCTGGACCGTCCAATGTGTCCTATAGGGCGCCAACAACCCATGCCTAGGTGGTAGAATTGCATAAGATCGCAAAGAGTGGTTTTTAACCCTTCAAATGCAATTCGGACAACAGTCTAAAAAACTTATTGGGCCACACTGAAATCAGTCAAGAACCATCCATGCCAATATAGGTTTTCGAGGAGAAGCTGATGGACAGGGTGGATTTCTCACGGAATTGCAATAATGGGCCCCACCATCAACTCAGCGCAAAAGCGTTGGCTTTGTTTCGCGAGTCCAAAGAGCCCAGAACAATCTGGGTCGTTCTACAACCATGGACAGGATTGGTTCTACGATCCTGACCATCCAAACCTTTCATATGGGGTAGCCAATCACCCCCAAGGAGGCTGACTGGAGTAGATCATGCGATTAGCTCCCCACTACGCCTCTACTCGCTGCATGCAAGAAGATTCCAAATCTGTTGCTGCGTAAAGAAAACTTCCGCATGAAGTTTTCCACCGTTTACACCTCTCCACTGACCTGGTGCTCCTATAAAGAGACAAGAAAGAAGAGAGGAAGGGCATTCAATTTCTGCCTGGTTGTGGATGTGAGTGAAAAGAGATATCCTTGGGGCAGCCATGGAGACAGGGAACATAGAGCAGAGCAAAGAGAGAGAGAGTGGCTGGGAAATTCTATCTGGGGGTTGGATGTGAATGTAACACCCCGGATTTTGGCTAACCTGGGATTTGACGTCCTTAGGCAGTGGGTCAATTAAAACACCTGAAAAATCGTTCAGAACCCAATTCCATAGCCAAAGAAACCACTTAGGATAAATTTCTTTAGAAACTAAGCATAAGTTAGCTAGCGCAACGTTGGAGTGGCTGGGAAACAGTCCCTGATTACTTTAAATACGTTCTACAAGGCCCAAAGCGAGTGGAACCAATGGTGCTATAATGCTCTAAAACCTCGGACCAAACTCTAAGCAGGTTTGTTCTCTGGACCACTTTGAATCTTTGTATTGGATCTAGACCGCACGTCGAAAGTCCGATACCTCCTATCTTAGACCGTTAGAACCGTCTAGCTGGACTTGACACTCATTCCAAAAATCAAGTCAAACCGATAATCACAGGCTATTTCATTGAGCCCGGACCGAAGAGAGTGAGAATAGGGTTAGAATTGGAATTTGAAATTCAAATCTGGCACACAATTTGACGCATCAGTATTGAGCGTTCTGACCGTCAGAATACAGCCAAATTACACCCTTGGATCAGGAAAAATATCTATTATATATCACGAGACTTATAGGCCTGATCTTGGTGCGATGACCGTTAAACTGAAACTGGGCCGCCACGTGCGATCTGGGAACCCAACCGGTCTGAAAACTGGATGTGTGCTAGATCCAGTATGCATGAGCTTAAGTCCGACCGCATTTGGCCTGGGGACCTTCAAAAATGCCCTTTTGGACCGAAACGGCCCCGATTTGGTTAGGCACCAAGTAAACATTGTTCCCAAGCCTATTTTGGGCATGTTTTAGGCTATAAAAGGGGTTGAAACCCTCACTCCTCTCTCCCATCCGAATTTGAGAGAAGCCCTAGCTTGGGAGAGAGAAAAAGGTGGGAGATTGTGAGAGTGTGGGAGAGTTCTTCCTGCCACTTGTACTACGCCTTACACGTGCTTAAGCAACACACCTCTACCGCTTTTCCGGCGATTCCACCACGATCCTAGGTAAGTAAAAACCCTAAATAGTTGTTGATTTGAGTTTCCCTTGTTTCCATAGCGATGTAGCTTATGGATCTTGTGTATTAGGCTCCTTATTCGCCGTAGACGAAGCGTATACGCTCCGTTTCAATTCCCGAGTCTACAAGACATAAGGTGAGGATTTTAGACGCTTTGATTGACGGTTTACAACGCTTTCAATGTCGTTTAATAGTAGATTATCGACGGCATCGCCGTTTGACATGTACAACATGCTCTCCGTTTCCTGTTTCGTAAATTAACGAAGAATATGAGATTTAGGGCATTTTAGTCATTTGTAGGAAGTACGGTCTACATGCATATTTTGCTGACGTGATTGACATGGTTTGTCGCCGCATTAGAGAGTTAGGAATGCTTGCATAATCAGTTTGGTGAAGAGATTCGCCAAGTTGCGCACTTTGGGTCGACATACTATATGTGGACTTAAGTGTGTAGTGTATGTGTTTGTATAAATGCTTGTATTAGTATGTATTGAATTGAATGATGTTATGTAGTAGTTTGAGATTGATTTCATGATTAATATGCTGACCTAAATGATTTCCTACCTGTTTACCTTATGCATGATTGTATTACATGCATAGAAGGTATGCCTTGAAGATTTGCTTAAGTTGAATGTTATAACATGTGTTAACATGCTCACATGATGTATTTCGATTCCAATACTGTAACATGTAATGCTAATATGATTCCATAGATGTGTGGGACTTGACCTAGTCCAGGCAGTCGGTAACCGAGCGAATTCGTGGCTGACTGGTCATAGCCACGAACGACGCGTCGATGAACGTGATTCGTGTTGAGAGTTGGCGGCAGTGGTTAGGCCATGCGAAGTGTTTTACGCACTTCATGTCGTTCAACTTGAGATGCGGTCGCGCTAGTCGAGCCCGTCAAGTAACCCGACTGGCCGATGTATGTTCACCTTGTATGTGTCATAACTGCTTGAACCTAGGGTACTGAACTTACCATTGTAAACCCTGTTAACCATGGTACCTTGATCCACGAAGACTCATGAGCCGGGCATGGTGGTATGGGACACCGTGGTCGAGCTGTCGGCCTACGCTGGGGCCACAAACCTCCCCGTAGTGACCAGTGAGCACCTAAACTCGTGAGCAGATTATGGTGGTATGGGACACTATATTCTAGCTGTCGGCCTACACTGATCAGGCGACGAGCCCTTTGTAGTGACCGCGAGCGTATTCTGAGTCCACGGGAGGGGACGACCCTTCCGTTGCAGTAGAGTACGGTAGGCCTGTATTGATAAGGTGATGGGGGAGCGGTGCAACGAGTGCGAGCAACAGCCCTGACAGCCCTTGCAGTGACCTACGAAATATACATCGTATGAGATTACTAGGAGTGACGACCCTAGACAGGATCTGTGTTGGGATTGATATAAGGGAAGTACCTTAGTTTCCCAATCCTGCTGTTTGAATGGACTAATAACAACTAGGTAATCATATCACCATGACATTGCATGTGCCTGGAAGATGTGGAGCACTTGAGGGAGTGCGGCATGCCGCGGTCGTAAGATGTTGCCGCATGAGGGTGATCGTCGGTGAGGGCATACATCACGTCATGTCATCTTGCATTAACAACAGTATTAGGATTGTCTGATTTACTGCTTTACTATTATCGCGTGATTGAATTGTGAACATGCTAATCCCTGCTCTCTTATCCCACTGAGTTGATCACTCACTCCCACGTTACGGGATGGTGTTTCCGGACACCCACCAGTCCCTTTTGTGATTGCAGATGATGGCGCGGCCTGTGAGGCGGAGCTGGACTTGATGATGAGAAGGAGGATTCCTCCTTTATGCGTGTTCTGATTGACGGGATTGCAGGGAGGTTGATTAGATACCTTGACATTTGTCATTTTGAATTTTTAGCACCCTCATGTATATTCTTTTTGTTTACTTTTGAAGTATACATGTATGTGTATAACCTGGTAATATATTCACACTCTGGAGACATACAACAGTTTATGTACGTTATACATACTATTACAGTCTTCCGCTTGCAAATTTCACTGTCTCTGGAGTATGATATGCTGTTCTGGCTTAATCTCACTCATGTTTAATACATTATCACAGACAACATTCAATCATACATATCCATGTTGCATAAATAACATTTTGGAACTCGGGAGTTGGGTTTTTGCTCGACCCCCCGATTTTCGGGATGTTACAGATGGTATCAGAGCATGATTTGGATTAAACTGGGCCTGGGTTATGGTCACGCGACGTACGCTGTCGCTTCCTTTGACTTAGGTGGGTGCGAGAAGGGTCTAAAAACACTTCTAGGATCCCAGATTCGCCAATAGGCGAAGTCTATTCATTTCGATCGCGGGATCGAGTCCGTAGCGCATCTAGGGTCGCGTGATGCAACCCGAATAGCTCTTAGGTTGTAGGTAAGTAGGTTGAGACGTTCTTTGAACAATTCTAAACCCATAAATGTGAATCCTTGGGCCGTGAGACAACCACAACCCCGGTATTCAATCGTCAGGGCTTATAAACCCCGTTTCACCGAAAATCTTCGAAATTCTTCCTCTCACCACCCCAATCTTCAATTATTTCTTATCCATTTCATGTTAGGCATTAATCCTAATGTGAAAATAACATAAAATCCTACTTTCACAAAATTTTACAGTGAATAGTAAAATTTTATGAAAAATGGCCATAAGGCCATTCTAACTTCACTTTCTTTAGCAACTAAGGAGCTAGAAAGATGTAATGGCTCCTTATACCCCAAATTCATATGCTGCATCATATGGTTTGGTATTCGGAATTGCGATGTGGACCCAGAAAGCCCCGAACACATGTTTGGGCTCATAGAGACCAAAATACTATGAACCAGGGGGTGGGACCTAACTTTTTGGGACCCTGGGACCATGGGGGACCAGACCCATGGGGTCCCACCGGTCAACTTGAGAGTTGACCGGCGATGCCATCGCCGGCCGGGCGATGCATCGCCGGCCGGCGACCTCCGTTGGTGCCGTCCTTCGGGCGCACTCCTTTAAATAGGGTCCACATCACCCCTATGTACCTCCCACATCATGAAAACCCCCAAATCCTACCTCTCCTTCACAAACAGCCCCCTTACATAGCCTAGATTCGATTTTCAGCAACCAATCCCAAACCCCGGCGTCCCAAACCATCTCTAAAACCTTCCTTGGCCAAAACCGACCACCACGCATCATTTATTGGGTGTTGGCAGCCTCTTTCCTTGAAGATATCACCATTTGGAGCTCCAAAATCCCCCAAATAGAGCTGAAATCGTGAGGTGCTCCATCCCATATTTTTGTTTGTATTTCTCCCTGAAAGTACAGCCTTGGGAAGCTTGAAGCATCCCTCTACGACGCCTAGATTTCCTTTTGTCAGATAGGGCAGCCATTTCTCCGCATTTTCGGCGTTTTCCACGGCTTTTGTGGAAGCCATTCTGGGCCTTCTGTCACTCTCATCCATCATATCTTTGATGGGTAAGAGGAAAACTGCGACAGACGAGGCTGGGCCGAGCCACCCTGATCGATCAAGAAGACCGCGGGGTGGTGCCGCAAGTTCAAGCACCGCCGCAGGTCCAGCTGCAGTCCTGGAGTGCCGTACAAAGCGGGATTTGGATCCCCATGCACACCTTGGACGAACCATTCTATCAGAGATGCCTCATGGTGAATACACTGATCGTAGAGTGTTATTTGAGGTGGACGTAGATGGGCGATTGTTCGGCGAGTATATGTTGTTCGAACGCATTGAAGCTGCGCACTGGGGACCGATCTTTGAAGCTCGCGCTCGTGCTAATGTGAGCACTGTTCGTGCCTTCTATGCTAGCATCCAGAGTCCTACCTTGGAGCCTTTGCAGTTCAAAATCCCTTTTGGTAGAGATCGGATGGCTACGATCGACGTTCGGTTGATTGCGCGACTTCTCAACGTGCCTCTAGGCGATGTGCATCCAAGTGAGAAGAATTTGAGGACTAGACGTGAACGAGATCGCCGCACCAGGTTTCTGTGCGGTAAGTTGGTTCCATGGCAGCCCAATAATAGCCTCAAGGCGACGTACATGTCTGAGGATTTGCGCCTGCTGCACCATATCTGCACGTTCAATGTCTATCCCAGGTCGACGAACCGCATTGAATGCACACGTCTTATGGTCGATTTCTTATTTCTGGTGGCCCAGGGAGAGAACGTATGTATGGCCACTTTTATCTTACGGCAGATAGTTCTCATAGCCAGGTCGAGAAGGACATCCGAGTCCCTTCCCTTTGGCCGACTCATTTGCAAGATTGCGCTTGAGTTTGCCTATAGACTTGGACCCGAATTGCCGGTGTCGATTCACACCATCGATGAGTCGACAATGGTTAAGATGAAGATTGGGTCGCAATATCGTGAAAATCAACTTGAAAGGGATAGTGGAGATGACTTTGATGAAGAGGAAGATCAAAGCGAAGAAGAACCTAGAGCAGAGGTTCAGGAAGAAGCAGAAGAGGAGGCTCAGGATACTGATGAGAGCCCTCCTCCTTCTGCGCAGGCTACTGTCGACGTCCGCATTGCTCGGATGGAGGAGAGTCAGACCGCTTTGCGAAGGGAAGTCCAAGAACTTCAAGCAGAGGTCGCTGATGCTAAGGCCGTTACAAAGAAGAAATTTGTCAAGGTGACTCGCACCTTGAAGGCGATCCTGTGTTGCTTACAGGATAAGAGCGCTCCTCCTCCATCACCAGACTCCGACTAGCGATGCGATCTTTGATGTTATTATCAGTAGTTAGTCATCTCCTGTTTTAAGTTGTGTTTTGTAAGCCTGATAAGGCTGGTAGTTTACCTATGTTGCTGTAGTAGCTGACTGACATAGCTCCCATGTACTTTTTGTCATGATACTTGTAGGGAGATATCCCTTGTATTATGACAATTTTGGTTTAATGAAATGCATGATGCTTTTCGACTTGTTATGTGAATGTTTGTGTTGTGGTTTGGGCTTAATGTAGCCAAAATTTGTGGAATGGAGTGCATGCCGTCTCATTTCACTGTAAGGTATTGTCCCTGGATCGGGAGTATTGTAACTCCCGGGATTCAGCCTACAAATTAGTTTTTATCCCACCCCACCCTCCAACCAAGCATGCCACTCCCTATCCCGCTATGGGACTAGGAATGCGGTTCCATTTAATACAACTAAGCGCTACCGGCTACATAGGCCCTAGGCGTTTTTGGATCTAGTGTTAGCACTCCTAGATTTGAAGGATCTGACGACATAAGAAATTCAATTCCAGTTAGACAAATCTTGACCCTAAGCGATAGAACAACTCTCTGTAGTAGAAATGGTATGGAAAGCCATTTACCGTATAATCTTAAGCTTTAGATTATAGCTACTGAGTTACAGACTAGCCTACTAGCTACCTAGAGTAGGGTAAAGCCTGTATATGTTAAGGAATGATAGATTAGTTTTGATTGGAATGAGACTCCCTTCCTTGGATAGATCCCCTTATGACTTATAGACTCCTGTTGTTGCCCATAGGAAGGAACCATACACTCTCAGGGAACATTTATAACTCCCTCAGATTGAACTTAGAATGAACTAGCACGCCCCTTAGAATTGCCATTCCCAAGGACTTATTACATTCGGGAACGCAGAGTAAAGGAACTACATGTAAGCGATGTATTCGCGGTTTGAGTCGATTTCTTACTCCTAGTGGTTACCAATGAATCCAATGCTCTGATCAAGCAGAGGATCGGCATCGACTTGGATTAAGAACTGATACAACACATTTTCTGTCCTGATTAGACAGAAGGTTCAACGTATCCGGCTTAGACCCACTACACAACCTTTCTTCTGTGATGGCCCAACCATCTACAACTAAACAGGATCACATTGTCTTTGGGAAATGGCAAGGACTTAAAACCATGTAGAGAAAGGTTAAGGATAGCCCCTAAGTTACGCCCCGTTCCGATATACGGATCGATGCAACGATTCTTAGACTTTAAGTAGAACCAAGTTTTAAGGGGGGTAGAACGTATTAAGTCCAATCCAGTTAGGATTAGTCAACACTGCCGTTCGATCAGTGTGGCGCAGCGGAAGAGTGGTTGGCCTCTTTCCCACTGGCCCAGGATCGAAACATTTGATTTAGGTTATATGTACGATTAGGTTATTAAATATGATTTGAACCTTCCTTAGAGAAAGTACTCCTTGCCCTTCGCCAATGTCGGGGACGACATTGTGTTTTAAGGGGGGTAGATTGTAACACCCCGAATTTTGGCTAACCTGGGATTTGACGTTCTTAGGCAGTGGGTCAATTAAAACACCTGAAAAATCGTTCAGAACCCAATTCCATAGCCAAAGAAACCACTTAGGATAAATTTCTTTAGAAACTAAGCATAAGTTAGCTAGCGCAACGTTGGAGTGGCTGGGAAACAGTCCCTGATTACTTTAAATACGTTCTACAAGGCCCAAAGCGAGTGGAACCAATGGTGCTATAATGCTCTAAAACCTCGGACCAAACTCTAAGCAGGTTTGTTCTCTGGACCACTTTGAATCTTTGTATTGGATCTAGACCGCACGTCGAAAGTCCGATACCTCCTATCTTAGACCGTTAGAACCGTCTAGCTGGACTTGACACTCATTCCAAAAATCAAGTCAAACCGATAATCACAGGCTATTTCATTGAGCCCGGACCGAAGAGAGTGAGAATAGGGTTAGAATTGGAATTTGAAATTCAAATCTGGCACACAATTTGACGCATCAGTATTGAGCGTTCTGACCGTCAGAATACAGCCAAATTACACCCTTGGATCAGGAAAAATATCTATTATATATCACGAGACTTATAGGCCTGATCTTGGTGCGATGACCGTTAAACTGAAACTGGGCCGCCACGTGCGATCTGGGAACCCAACCGGTCTGAAAACTGGATGTGTGCTAGATCCAGTATGCATGAGCTTAAGTCCGACCGCATTTGGCCTGGGGACCTTCAGAAATGCCCTTTTGGACCGAAACGGCCCCGATTTGGTTAGGCACCAAGTAAACATTGTTCCCAAGCCTATTTTGGGCATGTTTTAGGCTATAAAAGGGGTTGAAACCCTCACTCCTCTCTCCCATCCGAATTTGAGAGAAGCCCTAGCTTGGGAGAGAGAAAAAGGTGGGAGATTGTGAGAGTGTGGGAGAGTTCTTCCTGCCACTTGTACTACGCGTTGCACGTGCTTAAGCAACACACCTCTACCGCTTTCCCGGCGATTCCACCGCGATCCTAGGTAAGTAAAAATCCTAAATAGTTGTTGATTTGAGTTTCCCTTGTTTCCATAGCGATGTAGCTTATGGATCTTGTGTATTAGGCTCCTTATTCGCCGTAGACGAAGCGTATACGCTCCGTTTCAATTCCCGAGTCTACAAGACATAAGGTGAGGATTTTAGACGCTTTGATTGACGGTTTACAACGCTTTCAATGTCGTTTAATAGTAGATTATCGACGGCATCGCCGTTTGACATGTACAACATGCTCTCCGTTTCCTGTTTCGTAAATTAACGAAGAATATGAGATTTAGGGCATTTTAGTCATTTGTAGGAAGTACGGTCTACATGCATATTTTGCTGACGTGATTGACATGGTTTGTCGCCGCATTAGAGAGTTAGGAATGCTTGCATAATCAGTTTGGTGAAGAGATTCGCCAAGTTGCGCACTTTGGGTCGACATACTATATGTGGACTTAAGTGTGTAGTGTATGTGTTTGTATAAATGCTTGTATTAGTATGTATTGAATTGAATGATGTTATGTAGTAGTTTGAGATTGATTTCATGATTAATATGCTGACCTAAATGATTTCCTACCTGTTTACCTTATGCATGATTGTATTACATGCATAGAAGGTATGCCTTGAAGATTTGCTTAAGTTGAATGTTATAACATGTGTTAACATGCTCACATGATGTATTTCGATTCCAATACTGTAACATGTAATGCTAATATGATTCCATAGATGTGTGGGACTTGACCTAGTCCAGGCAGTCGGTAACCGAGCGAATTCGTGGCTGACTGGTCATAGCCACGAACGACGCGTCGATGAACGTGATTCGTGTTGAGAGTTGGCGGCAGTGGTTAGGCCATGCGAAGTGTTTTACGCACTTCATGTCGTTCAACTTGAGATGCGGTCGCGCTAGTCGAGCCCGTCAAGTAACCCGACTGGCCGATGTATGTTCACCTTGTATGTGTCATAACTGCTTGAACCTAGGGTACTGAACTTACCATTGTAAACCCTGTTAACCATGGTACCTTGATCCACGAAGACTCATGAGCCGGGCATGGTGGTATGGGACACCGTGGTCGAGCTGTCGGCCTACGCTGGGGCCACAAACCTCCCCGTAGTGACCAGTGAGCACCTAAACTCGTGAGCAGATTATGGTGGTATGGGACACTATATTCTAGCTGTCGGCCTACACTGATCAGGCGACGAGCACTTTGTAGTGACCGCGAGCGTATTCTGAGTCCACGGGAGGGGACGACCCTTCCGTTGCAGTAGAGTACGGTAGGCCTGTATTGATAAGGTGATGGGGGAGCGGTGCAACGAGTGCGAGCAACAGCCCTGACAGCCCTTGCAGTGACCTACGAAATATACATCGTATGAGATTACTAGGAGTGACGACCCTAGACAGGATCTGTGTTGGGATTGATATAAGGGAAGTACCTTAGTTTCCCAATCCTGCTGTTTGAATGGACTAATAACAACTAGGTAATCATATCACCATGACATTGCATGTGCCTGGAAGATGTGGAGCACTTGAGGGAGTGCGGCATGCCGCGGTCGTAAGATGTTGCCGCATGAGGGTGATCGTCGGTGAGGGCATACATCACGTCATGTCATCTTGCATTAACAACAGTATTAGGATTGTCTGATTTACTGCTTTACTATTATCGCGTGATTGAATTGTGAACATGCTAATCCCTGCTCTCTTATCCCACTGAGTTGATCACTCACTCCCACGTTACGGGATGGTGTTTCCGGACACCCACCAGTCCCTTTTGTGATTGCAGATGATGGCGCGGCCTGTGAGGCGGAGCTGGACTTGATGATGAGAAGGAGGATTCCTCCTTTGCGTGTTCTGATTGACGGGATTGCAGGGAGGTTGATTAGATACCTTGACATTTGTCATTTTGAATTTTTAGCGCCCTCATGTATATTCTTTTTGTTTACTTTTGAAGTATACATGTATGTGTATAACCTGGTAATATATTCACACTCTGGAGACATACAACAGTTTATGTACGTTATACATACTATTACAGTCTTCCGCTTGCAAATTTCACTGTCTCTGGAGTATGATATGCTGTTCTGGCTTAATCTCACTCATGTTTAATACATTATCACAGACAACATTCAATCATACATATCCATGTTGCATAAATAACATTTTGGAACTCGGGAGTTGGGTTTTTGCTCGACCCCCCGATTTTCGGGATGTTACAGATGGTATCAGAGCATGATTTGGATTAAACTGGGCCTGGGTTATGGTCACGCGACGTACGCTGTCGCTTCCTTTGACTTAGGTGGGTGCGAGAAGGGTCTAAAAACACTTCTAGGATCCCAGATTCGCCAATAGGCGAAGTCTATTCATTTCGATCGCGGGATCGAGTCCGTAGCGCATCTAGGGTCGCGTGATGCAACCCGAATAGCTCTTAGGTTGTAGGTAAGTAGGTTGAGACGTTCTTTGAACAATTCTAAACCCATAAATGTGAATCCTTGGGCCGTGAGACAACCACAACCCCGGTATTCAATCGTCAGGGCTTATAAACCCCGTTTCACCGAAAATCTTCGAAATTCTTCCTCTCACCACCCCAATCTTCAATTATTTCTTATCCATTTCATGTTAGGCATTAATCCTAATGTGAAAATAACATAAAATCCTACTTTCACAAAATTTTACAGTGAATAGTAAAATTTTATGAAAAATGGCCATAAGGCCATTCTAACTTCACTTTCTTTAGCAACTAAGGAGCTAGAAAGATGTAATGGCTCCTTATACCCCAAATTCATATGCTGCATCATATGGTTTGGTATTCGGAATTGCGATGTGGACCCAGAAAGCCCCGAACACATGTTTGGGCTCATAGAGACCAAAATACTATGAACCAGGGGGTGGGACCTAACTTTTTGGGACCCTGGGACCATGGGGGACCAGACCCATGGGGTCCCACCGGTCAACTTGAGAGTTGACCGGCGATGCCATCGCCGGCCGGGCGATGCATCGCCGGCCGGCGACCTCCGTTGGTGCCGTCCTTCGGGCGCACTCCTTTAAATAGGGTCCACATCACCCCTATGTACCTCCCACATCATGAAAACCCCCAAATCCTACCTCTCCTTCACAAACAGCCCCCTTACATAGCCTAGATTCGATTTTCAGCAACCAATCCCAAACCCCGGCGTCCCAAACCATCTCTAAAACCTTCCTTGGCCAAAACTGACCACCACGCATCATTTATTGGGTGTTGGCAGCCTCTTTCCTTGAAGATATCACCATTTGGAGCTCCAAAATCCCCCAAATAGAGCTGAAATCGTGAGGTGCTCCATCCCATCTTTTTGTTTGTATTTCTCCCTGAAAGTACAGCCTTGGGAAGCTTGAAGCATCCCTCTACGACGCCTAGATTTCCTTTTGTCAGATAGGGCAGCCATTTCTCCGCATTTTCGGCGTTTTCCACGGCTTTTGTGGAAGCCATTCTGGGCCTTCTGTCACTCTCATCCATCATATCTTTGATGGGTAAGAGGAAAACTGGGACAGACGAGGCTGGGCCGAGCCACCCTGCTCGATCAAGAAGACCGCGGGGTGGTGCCGCAAGTTCAAGCACCGCCGCAGGTCCAGCTGCAGTCCTGGAGTGCCGTACAAAGCGGGATTTGGATCCCCATGCACACCTTGGACGAACCATTCTATCAGAGATGCCTCATGGTGAATACACTGATCGTAGAGTGTTATTTGAGGCGGACGTAGATGGGCGATTGTTCGGCGAGTATCTGTTGTTCGAACGCATTGAAGCTGCGCACTGGGGACCGATCTTTGAAGCTCGCGCTCGTGCTAATGTGAGCACTGTTCGTGCCTTCTATGCTAGCATCCAGAGTCCTACCTTGGAGTCTTTGCAGTTCAAAATCCCTTTTGGTAGAGATCGGATGGCTACGATCGACGTTCGGTTGATTGCGCGACTTCTCAACGTACCTCTAGGCGATGTGCATCCAAGTGAGAAGAATTTGAGGACTAGACGTGAACGAGATCGCCGCACCAGGTTTCTGTGCGGTAAGTTGGTTCCATGGCAGCCCAATAATAGCCTCAAGGCGACGTACATGTCTGAGGATTTGCGCCTGCTGCACCATATCTGCACGTTCAATGTCTATCCCAGGTCGACGAACCGCATTGAATGCACACGTCTTATGGTCGATTTCTTATTTCTGGTGGCCCAGGGAGAGAACGTATGTATGGCCACTTTTATCTTACGGCAGATAGTTCTCATAGCCAGGTCGAGAAGGACATCCGAGTCCCTTCCCTTTGGCCGACTCATTTGCAAGATTGCGCTTGAGTTTGCCTATAGACTTGGACCCGAATTGTCGGTGTCGATTCACACCATCGATGAGTCGACAATGGTTAAGATGAAGATTGGGTCGCAATATCGTGAAAATCAACTTGAAAGGGATAGTGGAGATGACTTTGATGAAGAGGAAGATCAAAGCGAAGAAGAACCTAGAGCAGAGGTTCAGGAAGAAGCAGAAGAGGAGGCTCAGGATACTGATGAGAGCCCTCCTCCTTCTGCGCAGGCTACTGTCGACGTCCGCATTGCTCGGATGGAGGAGAGTCAGACCGCTTTGCGAAGGGAAGTCCAAGAACTTCAAGCAGAGGTCGCTGATGCTAAGGCCGTTACAAAGAAGAAATTTGGCAAGGTGACTCGCACCTTGAAGGCGATCCTGTGTTGCTTACAGGATAAGAGCGCTCCTCCTCCATCACCAGACTCCGACTAGCGATGCGATCTTTGATGTTATTATCAGTAGTTAGTCATCTCCTGTTTTAAGTTGTGTTTTGTAAGCCTGATAAGGCTGGTAGTTTACCTATGTTGCTGTAGTAGCTGACTGACATAGCTCCCATGTACTTTTTGTCATGATACTTGTAGGGAGATATCCCTTGTATTATGACAATTTTGGTTTAATGAAATGCATGATGCTTTTCGACTTGTTATGTGAATGTTTGTGTTGTGGTTTGGGCTTAATGTAGCCAAAATTTGTGGAATGGAGTGCATGCCGTCTCATTTCACTGTAAGGTATTGTCCCTGGATCGGGAGTATTGTAACTCCCGGGATTCAGCCTACAAATTAGTTTTTATCCCACCCCACCCTCCAACCAAGCATGCCACTCCCTATCCCGCTATGGGACTAGGAATGCGGTTCCATTTAATACAACTAAGCGCTACCGGCTACATAGGCCCTAGGCGTTTTTGGATCTAGTGTTAGCACTCCTAGATTTGAAGGATCTGACGACATAAGAAATTCAATTCCAGTTAGACAAATCTTGACCCTAAGCGATAGAACAACTCTCTGTAGTAGAAATGGTATGGAAAGCCATTTACCGTATAATCTTAAGCTTTAGATTATAGCTACTGAGTTACAGACTAGCCTACTAGCTACCTAGAGTAGGGTAAAGCCTGTATATGTTAAGGAATGATAGATTAGTTTTGATTGGAATGAGACTCCCTTCCTTGGATAGATCCCCTTATGACTTATAGACTCCTGTTGTTGCCCATAGGAAGGAACCATACACTCTCAGGGAACATTTATAACTCCCTCAGATTGAACTTAGAATGAACTAGCACGCCCCTTAGAATTGCCATTCCCAAGGACTTATTACATTCGGGAACGCAGAGTAAAGGAACTACATGTAAGCGATGTATTCGCGGTTTGAGTCGATTTCTTACTCCTAGTGGTTACCAATGAATCCAATGCTCTGATCAAGCAGAGGATCGGCATCGACTTGGATTAAGAACTGATACAACACATTTTCTGTCCTGATTAGACAGAAGGTTCAACGTATCCGGCTTAGACCCACTACACAACCTTTCTTCTGTGATGGCCCAACCATCTACAACTAAACAGGATCACATTGTCTTTGGGAAATGGCAAGGACTTAAAACCATGTAGAGAAAGGTTAAGGATAGCCCCTAAGTTACGCCCCGTTCCGATATACGGATCGATGCAACGATTCTTAGACTTTAAGTAGAACCAAGTTTTAAGGGGGGTAGAACGTATTAAGTCCAATCCAGTTAGGATTAGTCAACACTGCCGTTCGATCAGTGTGGCGCAGCGGAAGAGTGGTTGGCCTCTTTCCCACTGGCCCAGGATCGAAACATTTGATTTAGGTTATATGTACGATTAGGTTATTAAATATGATTTGAACCTTCCTTAGAGAAAGTACTCCTTGCCCTTCGCCAATGTCGGGGACGACATTGTGTTTTAAGGGGGGTAGATTGTAACACCCCGAATTTTGGCTAACCTGGGATTTGACGTTCTTAGGCAGTGGGTCAATTAAAACACCTGAAAAATCGTTCAGAACCCAATTCCATAGCCAAAGAAACCACTTAGGATAAATTTCTTTAGAAACTAAGCATAAGTTAGCTAGCGCAACGTTGGAGTGGCTGGGAAACAGTCCCTGATTACTTTAAATACGTTCTACAAGGCCCAAAGCGAGTGGAACCAATGGTGCTATAATGCTCTAAAACCTCGGACCAAACTCTAAGCAGGTTTGTTCTCTGGACCACTTTGAATCTTTGTATTGGATCTAGACCGCACGTCGAAAGTCCGATACCTCCTATCTTAGACCGTTAGAACCGTCTAGCTGGACTTGACACTCATTCCAAAAATCAAGTCAAACCGATAATCACAGGCTATTTCATTGAGCCCGGACCGAAGAGAGTGAGAATAGGGTTAGAATTGGAATTTGAAATTCAAATCTGGCACACAATTTGACGCATCAGTATTGAGCGTTCTGACCGTCAGAATACAGCCAAATTACACCCTTGGATCAGGAAAAATATCTATTATATATCACGAGACTTATAGGCCTGATCTTGGTGCGATGACCGTTAAACTGAAACTGGGCCGCCACGTGCGATCTGGGAACCCAACCGGTCTGAAAACTGGATGTGTGCTAGATCCAGTATGCATGAGCTTAAGTCCGACCGCATTTGGCCTGGGGACCTTCAGAAATGCCCTTTTGGACCGAAACGGCCCCGATTTGGTTAGGCACCAAGTAAACATTGTTCCCAAGCCTATTTTGGGCATGTTTTAGGCTATAAAAGGGGTTGAAACCCTCACTCCTCTCTCCCATCCGAATTTGAGAGAAGCCCTAGCTTGGGAGAGAGAAAAAGGTGGGAGATTGTGAGAGTGTGGGAGAGTTCTTCCTGCCACTTGTACTACGCGTTGCACGTGCTTAAGCAACACACCTCTACCGCTTTCCCGGCGATTCCACCGCGATCCTAGGTAAGTAAAAATCCTAAATAGTTGTTGATTTGAGTTTCCCTTGTTTCCATAGCGATGTAGCTTATGGATCTTGTGTATTAGGCTCCTTATTCGCCGTAGACGAAGCGTATACGCTCCGTTTCAATTCCCGAGTCTACAAGACATAAGGTGAGGATTTTAGACGCTTTGATTGACGGTTTACAACGCTTTCAATGTCGTTTAATAGTAGATTATCGACGGCATCGCCGTTTGACATGTACAACATGCTCTCCGTTTCCTGTTTCGTAAATTAACGAAGAATATGAGATTTAGGGCATTTTAGTCATTTGTAGGAAGTACGGTCTACATGCATATTTTGCTGACGTGATTGACATGGTTTGTCGCCGCATTAGAGAGTTAGGAATGCTTGCATAATCAGTTTGGTGAAGAGATTCGCCAAGTTGCGCACTTTGGGTCGACATACTATATGTGGACTTAAGTGTGTAGTGTATGTGTTTGTATAAATGCTTGTATTAGTATGTATTGAATTGAATGATGTTATGTAGTAGTTTGAGATTGATTTCATGATTAATATGCTGACCTAAATGATTTCCTACCTGTTTACCTTATGCATGATTGTATTACATGCATAGAAGGTATGCCTTGAAGATTTGCTTAAGTTGAATGTTATAACATGTGTTAACATGCTCACATGATGTATTTCGATTCCAATACTGTAACATGTAATGCTAATATGATTCCATAGATGTGTGGGACTTGACCTAGTCCAGGCAGTCGGTAACCGAGCGAATTCGTGGCTGACTGGTCATAGCCACGAACGACGCGTCGATGAACGTGATTCGTGTTGAGAGTTGGCGGCAGTGGTTAGGCCATGCGAAGTGTTTTACGCACTTCATGTCGTTCAACTTGAGATGCGGTCGCGCTAGTCGAGCCCGTCAAGTAACCCGACTGGCCGATGTATGTTCACCTTGTATGTGTCATAACTGCTTGAACCTAGGGTACTGAACTTACCATTGTAAACCCTGTTAACCATGGTACCTTGATCCACGAAGACTCATGAGCCGGGCATGGTGGTATGGGACACCGTGGTCGAGCTGTCGGCCTACGCTGGGGCCACAAACCTCCCCGTAGTGACCAGTGAGCACCTAAACTCGTGAGCAGATTATGGTGGTATGGGACACTATATTCTAGCTGTCGGCCTACACTGATCAGGCGACGAGCACTTTGTAGTGACCGCGAGCGTATTCTGAGTCCACGGGAGGGGACGACCCTTCCGTTGCAGTAGAGTACGGTAGGCCTGTATTGATAAGGTGATGGGGGAGCGGTGCAACGAGTGCGAGCAACAGCCCTGACAGCCCTTGCAGTGACCTACGAAATATACATCGTATGAGATTACTAGGAGTGACGACCCTAGACAGGATCTGTGTTGGGATTGATATAAGGGAAGTACCTTAGTTTCCCAATCCTGCTGTTTGAATGGACTAATAACAACTAGGTAATCATATCACCATGACATTGCATGTGCCTGGAAGATGTGGAGCACTTGAGGGAGTGCGGCATGCCGCGGTCGTAAGATGTTGCCGCATGAGGGTGATCGTCGGTGAGGGCATACATCACGTCATGTCATCTTGCATTAACAACAGTATTAGGATTGTCTGATTTACTGCTTTACTATTATCGCGTGATTGAATTGTGAACATGCTAATCCCTGCTCTCTTATCCCACTGAGTTGATCACTCACTCCCACGTTACGGGATGGTGTTTCCGGACACCCACCAGTCCCTTTTGTGATTGCAGATGATGGCGCGGCCTGTGAGGCGGAGCTGGACTTGATGATGAGAAGGAGGATTCCTCCTTTGCGTGTTCTGATTGACGGGATTGCAGGGAGGTTGATTAGATACCTTGACATTTGTCATTTTGAATTTTTAGCGCCCTCATGTATATTCTTTTTGTTTACTTTTGAAGTATACATGTATGTGTATAACCTGGTAATATATTCACACTCTGGAGACATACAACAGTTTATGTACGTTATACATACTATTACAGTCTTCCGCTTGCAAATTTCACTGTCTCTGGAGTATGATATGCTGTTCTGGCTTAATCTCACTCATGTTTAATACATTATCACAGACAACATTCAATCATACATATCCATGTTGCATAAATAACATTTTGGAACTCGGGAGTTGGGTTTTTGCTCGACCCCCCGATTTTCGGGATGTTACAGATGGTATCAGAGCATGATTTGGATTAAACTGGGCCTGGGTTATGGTCACGCGACGTACGCTGTCGCTTCCTTTGACTTAGGTGGGTGCGAGAAGGGTCTAAAAACACTTCTAGGATCCCAGATTCGCCAATAGGCGAAGTCTATTCATTTCGATCGCGGGATCGAGTCCGTAGCGCATCTAGGGTCGCGTGATGCAACCCGAATAGCTCTTAGGTTGTAGGTAAGTAGGTTGAGACGTTCTTTGAACAATTCTAAACCCATAAATGTGAATCCTTGGGCCGTGAGACAACCACAACCCCGGTATTCAATCGTCAGGGCTTATAAACCCCGTTTCACCGAAAATCTTCGAAATTCTTCCTCTCACCACCCCAATCTTCAATTATTTCTTATCCATTTCATGTTAGGCATTAATCCTAATGTGAAAATAACATAAAATCCTACTTTCACAAAATTTTACAGTGAATAGTAAAATTTTATGAAAAATGGCCATAAGGCCATTCTAACTTCACTTTCTTTAGCAACTAAGGAGCTAGAAAGATGTAATGGCTCCTTATACCCCAAATTCATATGCTGCATCATATGGTTTGGTATTCGGAATTGCGATGTGGACCCAGAAAGCCCCGAACACATGTTTGGGCTCATAGAGACCAAAATACTATGAACCAGGGGGTGGGACCTAACTTTTTGGGACCCTGGGACCATGGGGGACCAGACCCATGGGGTCCCACCGGTCAACTTGAGAGTTGACCGGCGATGCCATCGCCGGCCGGGCGATGCATCGCCGGCCGGCGACCTCCGTTGGTGCCGTCCTTCGGGCGCACTCCTTTAAATAGGGTCCACATCACCCCTATGTACCTCCCACATCATGAAAACCCCCAAATCCTACCTCTCCTTCACAAACAGCCCCCTTACATAGCCTAGATTCGATTTTCAGCAACCAATCCCAAACCCCGGCGTCCCAAACCATCTCTAAAACCTTCCTTGGCCAAAACTGACCACCACGCATCATTTATTGGGTGTTGGCAGCCTCTTTCCTTGAAGATATCACCATTTGGAGCTCCAAAATCCCCCAAATAGAGCTGAAATCGTGAGGTGCTCCATCCCATCTTTTTGTTTGTATTTCTCCCTGAAAGTACAGCCTTGGGAAGCTTGAAGCATCCCTCTACGACGCCTAGATTTCCTTTTGTCAGATAGGGCAGCCATTTCTCCGCATTTTCGGCGTTTTCCACGGCTTTTGTGGAAGCCATTCTGGGCCTTCTGTCACTCTCATCCATCATATCTTTGATGGGTAAGAGGAAAACTGGGACAGACGAGGCTGGGCCGAGCCACCCTGCTCGATCAAGAAGACCGCGGGGTGGTGCCGCAAGTTCAAGCACCGCCGCAGGTCCAGCTGCAGTCCTGGAGTGCCGTACAAAGCGGGATTTGGATCCCCATGCACACCTTGGACGAACCATTCTATCAGAGATGCCTCATGGTGAATACACTGATCGTAGAGTGTTATTTGAGGCGGACGTAGATGGGCGATTGTTCGGCGAGTATCTGTTGTTCGAACGCATTGAAGCTGCGCACTGGGGACCGATCTTTGAAGCTCGCGCTCGTGCTAATGTGAGCACTGTTCGTGCCTTCTATGCTAGCATCCAGAGTCCTACCTTGGAGTCTTTGCAGTTCAAAATCCCTTTTGGTAGAGATCGGATGGCTACGATCGACGTTCGGTTGATTGCGCGACTTCTCAACGTGCCTCTAGGCGATGTGCATCCAAGTGAGAAGAATTTGAGGACTAGACGTGAACGAGATCGCCGCACCAGGTTTCTGTGCGGTAAGTTGGTTCCATGGCAGCCCAATAATAGCCTCAAGGCGACGTACATGTCTGAGGATTTGCGCCTGCTGCACCATATCTGCACGTTCAATGTCTATCCCAGGTCGACGAACCGCATTGAATGCACACGTCTTATGGTCGATTTCTTATTTCTGGTGGCCCAGGGAGAGAACGTATGTATGGCCACTTTTATCTTACGGCAGATAGTTCTCATAGCCAGGTCGAGAAGGACATCCGAGTCCCTTCCCTTTGGCCGACTCATTTGCAAGATTGCGCTTGAGTTTGCCTATAGACTTGGACCCGAATTGTCGGTGTCGATTCACACCATCGATGAGTCGACAATGGTTAAGATGAAGATTGGGTCGCAATATCGTGAAAATCAACTTGAAAGGGATAGTGGAGATGACTTTGATGAAGAGGAAGATCAAAGCGAAGAAGAACCTAGAGCAGAGGTTCAGGAAGAAGCAGAAGAGGAGGCTCAGGATACTGATGAGAGCCCTCCTCCTTCTGCGCAGGCTACTGTCGACGTCCGCATTGCTCGGATGGAGGAGAGTCAGACCGCTTTGCGAAGGGAAGTCCAAGAACTTCAAGCAGAGGTCGCTGATGCTAAGGCCGTTACAAAGAAGAAATTTGGCAAGGTGACTCGCACCTTGAAGGCGATCCTGTGTTGCTTACAGGATAAGAGCGCTCCTCCTCCATCACCAGACTCCGACTAGCGATGCGATCTTTGATGTTATTATCAGTAGTTAGTCATCTCCTGTTTTAAGTTGTGTTTTGTAAGCCTGATAAGGCTGGTAGTTTACCTATGTTGCTGTAGTAGCTGACTGACATAGCTCCCATGTACTTTTTGTCATGATACTTGTAGGGAGATATCCCTTGTATTATGACAATTTTGGTTTAATGAAATGCATGATGCTTTTCGACTTGTTATGTGAATGTTTGTGTTGTGGTTTGGGCTTAATGTAGCCAAAATTTGTGGAATGGAGTGCATGCCGTCTCATTTCACTGTAAGGTATTGTCCCTGGATCGGGAGTATTGTAACTCCCGGGATTCAGCCTACAAATTAGTTTTTATCCCACCCCACCCTCCAACCAAGCATGCCACTCCCTATCCCGCTATGGGACTAGGAATGCGGTTCCATTTAATACAACTAAGCGCTACCGGCTACATAGGCCCTAGGCGTTTTTGGATCTAGTGTTAGCACTCCTAGATTTGAAGGATCTGACGACATAAGAAATTCAATTCCAGTTAGACAAATCTTGACCCTAAGCGATAGAACAACTCTCTGTAGTAGAAATGGTATGGAAAGCCATTTACCGTATAATCTTAAGCTTTAGATTATAGCTACTGAGTTACAGACTAGCCTACTAGCTACCTAGAGTAGGGTAAAGCCTGTATATGTTAAGGAATGATAGATTAGTTTTGATTGGAATGAGACTCCCTTCCTTGGATAGATCCCCTTATGACTTATAGACTCCTGTTGTTGCCCATAGGAAGGAACCATACACTCTCAGGGAACATTTATAACTCCCTCAGATTGAACTTAGAATGAACTAGCACGCCCCTTAGAATTGCCATTCCCAAGGACTTATTACATTCGGGAACGCAGAGTAAAGGAACTACATGTAAGCGATGTATTCGCGGTTTGAGTCGATTTCTTACTCCTAGTGGTTACCAATGAATCCAATGCTCTGATCAAGCAGAGGATCGGCATCGACTTGGATTAAGAACTGATACAACACATTTTCTGTCCTGATTAGACAGAAGGTTCAACGTATCCGGCTTAGACCCACTACACAACCTTTCTTCTGTGATGGCCCAACCATCTACAACTAAACAGGATCACATTGTCTTTGGGAAATGGCAAGGACTTAAAACCATGTAGAGAAAGGTTAAGGATAGCCCCTAAGTTACGCCCCGTTCCGATATACGGATCGATGCAACGATTCTTAGACTTTAAGTAGAACCAAGTTTTAAGGGGGGTAGAACGTATTAAGTCCAATCCAGTTAGGATTAGTCAACACTGCCGTTCGATCAGTGTGGCGCAGCGGAAGAGTGGTTGGCCTCTTTCCCACTGGCCCAGGATCGAAACATTTGATTTAGGTTATATGTACGATTAGGTTATTAAATAGGATTTGAACCTTCCTTAGAGAAAGTACTCCTTGCCCTTCGCCAATGTCGGGGACGACATTGTGTTTTAAGGGGGGTAGATTGTAACACCCCGAATTTTGGCTAACCTGGGATTTGACGTTCTTAGGCAGTGGGTCAATTAAAACACCTGAAAAATCGTTCAGAACCCAATTCCATAGCCAAAGAAACCACTTAGGATAAATTTCTTTAGAAACTAAGCATAAGTTAGCTAGCGCAACGTTGGAGTGGCTGGGAAACAGTCCCTGATTACTTTAAATACGTTCTACAAGGCCCAAAGCGAGTGGAACCAATGGTGCTATAATGCTCTAAAACCTCGGACCAAACTCTAAGCAGGTTTGTTCTCTGGACCACTTTGAATCTTTGTATTGGATCTAGACCGCACGTCGAAAGTCCGATACCTCCTATCTTAGACCGTTAGAACCGTCTAGCTGGACTTGACACTCATTCCAAAAATCAAGTCAAACCGATAATCACAGGCTATTTCATTGAGCCCGGACCGAAGAGAGTGAGAATAGGGTTAGAATTGGAATTTGAAATTCAAATCTGGCACACAATTTGACGCATCAGTATTGAGCGTTCTGACCGTCAGAATACAGCCAAATTACACCCTTGGATCAGGAAAAATATCTATTATATATCACGAGACTTATAGGCCTGATCTTGGTGCGATGACCGTTAAACTGAAACTGGGCCGCCACGTGCGATCTGGGAACCCAACCGGTCTGAAAACTGGATGTGTGCTAGATCCAGTATGCATGAGCTTAAGTCCGACCGCATTTGGCCTGGGGACCTTCAGAAATGCCCTTTTGGACCGAAACGGCCCCGATTTGGTTAGGCACCAAGTAAACATTGTTCCCAAGCCTATTTTGGGCATGTTTTAGGCTATAAAAGGGGTTGAAACCCTCACTCCTCTCTCCCATCCGAATTTGAGAGAAGCCCTAGCTTGGGAGAGAGAAAAAGGTGGGAGATTGTGAGAGTGTGGGAGAGTTCTTCCTGCCACTTGTACTACGCGTTGCACGTGCTTAAGCAACACACCTCTACCGCTTTCCCGGCGATTCCACCGCGATCCTAGGTAAGTAAAAATCCTAAATAGTTGTTGATTTGAGTTTCCCTTGTTTCCATAGCGATGTAGCTTATGGATCTTGTGTATTAGGCTCCTTATTCGCCGTAGACGAAGCGTATACGCTCCGTTTCAATTCCCGAGTCTACAAGACATAAGGTGAGGATTTTAGACGCTTTGATTGACGGTTTACAACGCTTTCAATGTCGTTTAATAGTAGATTATCGACGGCATCGCCGTTTGACATGTACAACATGCTCTCCGTTTCCTGTTTCGTAAATTAACGAAGAATATGAGATTTAGGGCATTTTAGTCATTTGTAGGAAGTACGGTCTACATGCATATTTTGCTGACGTGATTGACATGGTTTGTCGCCGCATTAGAGAGTTAGGAATGCTTGCATAATCAGTTTGGTGAAGAGATTCGCCAAGTTGCGCACTTTGGGTCGACATACTATATGTGGACTTAAGTGTGTAGTGTATGTGTTTGTATAAATGCTTGTATTAGTATGTATTGAATTGAATGATGTTATGTAGTAGTTTGAGATTGATTTCATGATTAATATGCTGACCTAAATGATTTCCTACCTGTTTACCTTATGCATGATTGTATTACATGCATAGAAGGTATGCCTTGAAGATTTGCTTAAGTTGAATGTTATAACATGTGTTAACATGCTCACATGATGTATTTCGATTCCAATACTGTAACATGTAATGCTAATATGATTCCATAGATGTGTGGGACTTGACCTAGTCCAGGCAGTCGGTAACCGAGCGAATTCGTGGCTGACTGGTCATAGCCACGAACGACGCGTCGATGAACGTGATTCGTGTTGAGAGTTGGCGGCAGTGGTTAGGCCATGCGAAGTGTTTTACGCACTTCATGTCGTTCAACTTGAGATGCGGTCGCGCTAGTCGAGCCCGTCAAGTAACCCGACTGGCCGATGTATGTTCACCTTGTATGTGTCATAACTGCTTGAACCTAGGGTACTGAACTTACCATTGTAAACCCTGTTAACCATGGTACCTTGATCCACGAAGACTCATGAGCCGGGCATGGTGGTATGGGACACCGTGGTCGAGCTGTCGGCCTACGCTGGGGCCACAAACCTCCCCGTAGTGACCAGTGAGCACCTAAACTCGTGAGCAGATTATGGTGGTATGGGACACTATATTCTAGCTGTCGGCCTACACTGATCAGGCGACGAGCCCTTTGTAGTGACCGCGAGCGTATTCTGAGTCCACGGGAGGGGACGACCCTTCCGTTGCAGTAGAGTACGGTAGGCCTGTATTGATAAGGTGATGGGGGAGCGGTGCAACGAGTGCGAGCAACAGCCCTGACAGCCCTTGCAGTGACCTACGAAATATACATCGTATGAGATTACTAGGAGTGACGACCCTAGACAGGATCTGTGTTGGGATTGATATAAGGGAAGTACCTTAGTTTCCCAATCCTGCTGTTTGAATGGACTAATAACAACTAGGTAATCATATCACCATGACATTGCATGTGCCTGGAAGATGTGGAGCACTTGAGGGAGTGCGGCATGCCGCGGTCGTAAGATGTTGCCGCATGAGGGTGATCGTCGGTGAGGGCATACATCACGTCATGTCATCTTGCATTAACAACAGTATTAGGATTGTCTGATTTACTGCTTTACTATTATCGCGTGATTGAATTGTGAACATGCTAATCCCTGCTCTCTTATCCCACTGAGTTGATCACTCACTCCCACGTTACGGGATGGTGTTTCCGGACACCCACCAGTCCCTTTTGTGATTGCAGATGATGGCGCGGCCTGTGAGGCGGAGCTGGACTTGATGATGAGAAGGAGGATTCCTCCTTTATGCGTGTTCTGATTGACGGGATTGCAGGGAGGTTGATTAGATACCTTGACATTTGTCATTTTGAATTTTTAGCGCCCTCATGTATATTCTTTTTGTTTACTTTTGAAGTATACATGTATGTGTATAACCTGGTAATATATTCACACTCTGGAGACATACAACAGTTTATGTACGTTATACATACTATTACAGTCTTCCGCTTGCAAATTTCACTGTCTCTGGAGTATGATATGCTGTTCTGGCTTAATCTCACTCATGTTTAATACATTATCACAGACAACATTCAATCATACATATCCATGTTGCATAAATAACATTTTGGAACTCGGGAGTTGGGTTTTTGCTCGACCCCCCGATTTTCGGGATGTTACAGTGAAGCATAGAATGAGAAAGAGACAGATTGAAAGAAATTAGAGGGTTGTGTAAGGGATGTGCTTCTTATCAATTAGTTTTTCTTCTCTCCATTTGAATCTCTGTTACTCTCCATGAGCTTTTAATTTCTTAGCTAGGGCTGAGATGAAGCCCCTAATTTGAATGATTCTTGTTATTTGTTGATTTCATCTGGAATTGATTGATTTATTTCTTTCTCTATTGTGATTAAATGAAAACTCCATACCTCTCTAATCTATGAGCTTATCCAAGGTCTAGAAGTGGATGTTGTTTGGAATCTTATTCTAGGTATGCTTATGTCTAACCATGAACAGGTTTCCCTACAGAGAAAGAAATATGAATTTACATCTATTCATGGATGAACATGGATGGAAATATGTAATCCTTGAGATCTTTTCCCAAATTTATCATTTGTTTTCATAATCAAGATATTAGATGGTGGATGTGGATTTAAGTGGTTTGGTTGATTCTTAATGCCTATATATACATGAAAATTGATGTGCATGCATTGAGGACAATTGATGTTAAGGGAAAATCACTTATGCTTCATGGGAATTATACATCCTGTGTGCCTGACCAAGGACACATATCGTGCTTTATTTATTGAATGTATATCAATCTGAATTAGGGTGAATCAACAAGTAAAACTAGAGTTAGGATAATTAGGGGTGGATTCAAAAGTCTTAGTGTTTTACTTGAGTGAATTTTCCTTCTTGCTCTGAGTTATTTTTCATTGATTTTTGTTAGTTTACTTAATAACTACCTAAATTGTTTGTTGGATTAGTTAAGAAGAATCATAAAATTTAAATTTTGACAACTAGTCCTCGTGAGAATGATCTCATAATACGTACCATATCTACACCTGATTCGTATACTTGTGAGTTTAAAATCAATTTAAATCAGGTTGGTTTAAATAAAACATCAAGGGGTCTGATCAAGTTTCAGCCGCATCCAAAACTCATGTGGGCCCACCAAGTGCTTTTATATTTTTTAGGATGTCTTCACATAGTTTTAGATGGTATGGCTCACTTGTGTTTCATATACAGATGATTTTTAAGATATCTAATAACCTAAAGGGGACACGTCAAATCCACGGTGTTAATGTTTGACACACATCATGATGGGGCCCACAAAACTTACTAACATATTAATTCTTAGGTTCTCACGAGGTCAATAAGTTGGGTCATAATTTTGACTAGAATATTTGGCCCATTTTACATGTCTGGTCCATTCACTCTATTTTATTAATCAATACTCTCAATTTGATTAGTTACTCACCTCAATCAGGCTACATATGAGAAAGATCTTGGACATACAAGATTGATAAACAATTTCAGTGAAATTTGATTTAGACATCTAAAGTTATTTACTCTTCAATTTGAACTGATTACCTTGTCCAAAAACGATCGAAGGTTTAATTAGTGGATGTGCCTAAAAATTTAGTAATTTTATTTTTCACAAATAAATTTCAATTTCCATTTAAAAATAACATATTATTTTCAAAATGCATATTTTAAAAACATTTAATTGTGTGGGATTAGCTTGTTATGTGAATCAGGCCTCTGTCATAGTTTCGGATTCTCAGCTTGTTATGTGGGATTAGCTTGTATTGTCCAAGTTAAGCAAATCAATGAGTTCAATATATTAGTTTTATGAGTAGCTGTACATCAATGAGTTTAGTATATTAATTTTATGAGTGGCCTTATAAATTTAATTTAAGTTAACATTTTTTAATTATATTCCATTTACTTACTAGGTTAAAATCTTTATATGGTCTTAGATATTATTAGGAAAACATTAGAAGCAGACTTTTAGACCAAGAGAGCATTTGTTAGATAAAGGAGAAGCATTGTTTTAATCTAAATCAACAATTATATTTTTTTGGCAAAGATATGTGATAACATTTATTTTATACAAATATCTTTTTATGAATTTATGGATTGTAGAATTAATGAGTTTATTTTCCACATGGAGACCCCTTGATGTAAATTCATGGATTGTTGAATCAATTAGTTTATATAGACAAGAGTTTTACCGACGAAATTTTTTTTCGACAAAAAGTGGTTTTTACTGACGAACATATTTGTCGGTAAAACTCCACGCCAATTTTTTGAGGCTTAAAAGTGGTTTTTGCAGGAAAAATGTTTTTACTGACGAAAATTTTCATCGGTAATGTTGAGGCACAAAAATGGTGAAGGATTGAAGCAACGAAAGGTAAAGAGATAAGAAGAACTTTCGAAAGGAAGAAGATAGAGATAGCATTTATGGGAGTACGTAGGTCCGCGCAACCACTATAGGTTGTGCGGGTCCGCGCAATCAATCCCAGTTGTGCAGGAACGTGCAAAGGAAGTATCAGTTGCGCGGGTGCCAGAAATGAATTGCAGAAACGGTTCTTTGTAGAATGATCTAAAGCACTGAAAAATAGTCCCACATCGCTAAGATCGGGATTTTCACATGTGTGAGGGTCTATAAATACCCCTTCCCCTCCTTCATTAAGAGGGATTGAAGATTTTCAAGAGAAGTGGAGCGGAGCAGAAGACAGAAGGTGGAAGAAAGCCTCCTGGCAGTTGCACAGGACCGGGCAACCGGTATAGGTTGCGCGGGTCCGCGCAACCAGGCTTCCCTCCAGTCTGTGAAGTGCAAAAGCCGTCATGCTGCCGAAGTTCATAAGCTACGCCTCCTTTCTCCGGACATTCTCCTCTTCATGGGTTTAAAGGACAGATCAGTCGATGTAATCGGCATTCCTCCTAAGTCCCAGAGGATGGTTGAAACTGACGCTGTTATGCTGCTAAAATCTTTATTTCATTAAAGACCCGTCAATCGGGTCGACATTCCTCCTAAATCTTAGGAGATGATCAAATCAGGCACCGGAAGGCTGTCGAAATGAACTTTTGATGCTCAAAGCACAAGTCCTTTATTTCTAAAAGATCTATCATAGAATCAAGGGATGTAAAGAGGATGTAAATGAACTCAGCATCAATAAACGTGATGAATGTTCCTAGTACTCTCTCGATTATGTTTGAATAAGACAATCTTCCAAATTAAATGCATTTGTTTCTTTATCAAAATAAAGTGGTGACTCTATTGGGGACTTTATTTTTGTCTTATTTAAAATATTAACAGTGAAGTTATAACGAACATTCGTCACTGTTTGGGGTCCTATGGATGCCAAAATGGCAACTCTCAGTGGGAAGTCCTCCCCTTCATCTCTAAGATAGATCACTATAATCGTTCAATTACTAATTACAACTATGTTTCATGATTGAAGGTTTTGAAAATCAGACTACAACTTATCACCCATGGCGATCCCCATGAGAAAAGTGAACTTCCGATTCACCCCGACAGGGTTTGCAATAGAATATGAACCAAGTCATGCAAGTATAGGCATGGTTCAAGCAACAGTTGGGGTCATTTTTGCTTCGCCCCAGTCATCAGAAGATAATGGAGGCTGGACCATCGTGACTTCTCGTAAGGCAAGAACACGAAACTTCAAAAACTCGAGAATGAGTCAGCCTGCGTTAAGAATCAGAGGGCCCATAACGCGAAGTACAGTTAGAAGAAATCCTGAACTTGTTCCTCCGACAATTTATCCAGCGCAGATAGCACAAACAACGCAAACAGTTCCTCAGTTGACAGCACGCGACTTCCTGGCTTTAAATGCTTCAATGGCTGAGCGAACAAGAGAACAAAAGGAAAAAGCATTGGCCACTAGATCACTAATGCCATCCTGAAAAGATTCACCAGTATCGGCATCATCTCAGTCAATCGATGCCACAGGGAGCACGAAAAGGCCCGATGAAACTCTGTCCTCTCCCTTTTCTGCAAGCCCTGTCACATCAGCATTCTCTTGTTCTCCTTCGATTACTGCTTCATCGAAAAGTGGAAAAGCTGCAGTGTTTATGGCTGGAACAAATCCAGATTATAGAACAACCACAAAGGATCGTTTCAATGCAATGGCAGAAGCCCAGAATGCATTAATGGAAGAATGTAGAAATCTCAGAGAAGCATTGGCAACCCTCGCGCACAACGTAGCCCGCATGGCAATCCCCCAGAATGCAACGGAAGGGTAAGAAAATCAACCTGATGTCCTCCCACCACAGGGGGCAGGGTCACTAGGGTTTATCCCTACGGCGAGAACTGTGACACAAGAAGAAGTAAGGCAAGTGGTCAAAGAGGCGGTCAGAGCAGAAAGAGAACGTGAAAATACCGGACATTTTAGGTATCAAACGCCGTATCCAAGGGAAGTAGAAGACATCCCTTTTCCAGTCAATTTCAAGCATCTGGACTTTCAGAAGTTCAATGGCGAAGGATCCCCGGAGGAGCATTTGATGCACTTCATCACTAGCATGGGAAATTTTTCTATGATACCACAGTACTGCTTGCAGTTGTTTGGTTCATCACTAACACACAAAGCATTTCGATGGTATTCTAGATTGGCACTTAGATCAATACGTACCTGGAAACAAATGCAGGAGGTTTTCATGTCAAATTTCTTCTCCTCGGAACGTGACGTCAGTATTACGAAGCTGGCCTCTATTCGGCAGAGAGAAGGAGAGCCGGTAGAGAAGTTTATAGACAGGTGAAAAACATTAGGGGCTTCATACAGACAACTATCGGAGGAAAAATAATAACTTAAAATGTGTCTAAATTCTATGGGAACAGGAATGCGTTTGGACCGACTAGCGCCGATATCAGAACTTTTCGTGATTTGGCTACTAAAGCCCACGCGTTGGAGTTGATGACTCACAAGATCCCAGCATTTCACCATGATACAACTAGGAGAGTGTCTGACAGGACAGCTGTGAACACTGTCGATCATGACAGAAGAGGAAAAGACACAAAAGACTCGAGAGAAAGAAGATTGGACCTACGCGAAGAAGGGGATAAGTCAAGAAATAAATACAACGGGAAGAGGCCTAGAATGCTGAATTCTCATGAGGGGTTCGCATTTGGAAAAGAAGATCTTGCCCCTATGATGGAACAATTATTAAAAGCTGGCATGATTGTATTGCCGGAGCCTAAGCGCCCAGAAGATGTAACAAGAACCAGAGAAAGGGATTTCTGTCATTATCATCGCCTGGTGGGGCATCCAACAGAGAACTACTATACATTGAAATGTATAATACAACGACTAATCAATAGGGGCGAGATAGTATTGGGGAAAGAAAGAGAAAGGGGCTCCATGGCAACTGTAAACATGCTTACAGTCCGAAAGAAGGATCAAGATGCGGATAACGCAGGAAGCGGTAAAGCTGTAAAGAAGGTTGCGGTGATCATACTGCGGTCATGTAAGAAGATGGTAAGCCCTACAAAACAGAAATCAGAAGTCACTAGGAAAGAAATAATTGCAAAAGAGAGTGATAACGGCAAGACAAAGGAGAAAAGTGAGGTGACAAGAGTGACTTATGACGTGGTAAACCATCTAAAAGGAATACCGGCCCGATTAAGCGTTTATGATGCACTGAAGCTATCAGAAGAATTTCGACAAAGTTTGATCCAGGCCTTATCTGATCATGACATTAGGGAAACCTTACTGGCAGAATTAGAACATGAAGAACTCGATGAACATGAGGACTGTTTTCCGTTCATTTCTTTTTCTGATAATGATTTGATCTATGAGGAAGATCATAACAGACCGCTAATGATAGAAGGGTATATCCGTGGGAAGAAAGTCAAGCGAATTATGATAGATAATGGGTCGGCAGTAAATCTTTTGCCACTTTCAATATTAAATAAATTAAACTACCATCGCTCAGAACTACGCCCCAGTGGAATGATGATACAAGGTTTTAATCAAGATGGGCAGCGCGCACTTGGCAAGATTACAGTAATGTTGGAAATAGGAGAATTAACTACTGACGTTGTTTGTCACGTCATAAGTGCAATAACGACATACAACCTTCTCCTAGGAAGGCCATGGATACATCAGTACAATATCATACCTTCTACTCTGCATCAGTGTTTTAAATACTGTAAAGACGGAGTACAACATAAAGTGATGGCCGATGCAAAACCGTATACAGAAGTCGAGTCCTTCTTTGCAGATGCTAGCTATTATAAAGAATTCGCTGTCGAAAAAATGAGTAAGGACGAAGGTAGTGTCCTAAAGAATGATCGGGAAATTACAATTACGGAGATAACAGAAAAAGTAGTGTCATCTGAAACTACAGAAATAAGCAAGAAGTTCTATTTTGTGCCAAAACATTTAAGGCAACCGGGGCAACCACCGTTAACCCTGCCGTCATCCGAACAACTGAAAATTTTACAGTCAAATTATACGGTGCCGTTGCCGTATGCTGAAAAAAATAAGTCATTTTCGGCCGCTCCAACAAGATTTCAAGTTAAGGAAAGTGAAAAATATCCTGAGCCAATTAGGTTCTATGCTTCAGAAGCAGTAAGGATAGGAGGAGAAACTCAAAATAATGACCACCATGGTAGGCTGACGCCGCAAGACCTCCAAAAGTATAGTTCGACAAGTAAAAAAATTATGGAAAACATGGGCTTTGATCATGAAGAACCCGTTGGCTTAAACCATGGGAAAGGAATTCAGATCCCCATTGGGGTCGATCAGGAGAAGCGTCGAAAATTTCAAGGGTTGGGGGCAAGATAGTCAATGAATACGACTGCAATCGTGTAACCTCCCGCGGAAAGGTGCTGCCTCAATATCTCCAAGAATGAAAATATAGCTCCAATCACGGTCACAATCATAACCAGGGGGCAAGATCAAAGCCAAGCAAGATAAAGTGTGCTCAATGAAAGTAAAATTCTTCAAAGAAGTAAATGAAAGCCTGTATTGGCCTATACTCGCGTTGATAAAAAGGAAATTGCTTCTGAAGGCGCTATTGATTTTGATACAGAACATTATCAAAATAATAATTTTGTATCAAAAGGGGGCAAGATGAATAGAATGAATAAGGAAGAAGTTCGCAAGCATATCAAAATCATATGATAGCGAATAAAGAAAGATGAAGAAGACGAGCGTCATCAAGAGAGCTCTACAAAATTTCACCTGGAATTGATATCACCATCAAACGATACAGATAAACAATATAGGCAAACGATATAGATAAACAATCTCAAGCGAAAATACCCATCATCGTCTTCCAAGACAGCATTCTAGATCATCGCCAAAATTCTTCAGTCTTCTAAGACATTTGAAGATAGTATGTTAAGTCATCACCAGAATCATACAGTCAACTGTATATATGTAATTGGCGATAGCGATGGCTGCTTATCATAAAAAGGCAGCCTAGTCAAGTCCCGAAAAAAAAAAGAGAAAAGAAAAAGAAAAAGCCAAGTCCTAAAAGGACCAAACTCAAAAGGGACCAACTACGCATAAGACCTATGAAGATCGCCATTCGGGCAGCGGTGAGAAGCCAATGGCCCTAAAAAGCCCGTGAAGGCCATCGTACGCATACCTATGCGGGTAGCTGACGGAGTCAATGACCAAAAGGCAGAAGGCTAAAAGTTGATAAAAAACCTAAGAGCTCAAAGTCTTCAAATGACCAAAGGCCAAAAGAGCTAAAAGTCTTCAAAAGACCAAAAGTAAAAGAGCAAAAAGTCAACCGAAAGACTAAAAGCAAAAGGCCAAGAGTTAACTAAAAGCCAAAGTGCTAAAAGTCCACAAATGACCAGTCAAGCGTAACACCCATGCCGTCTGTATAGCTTTCCGGCAGCATCATGGGGAACGGAGGACAAGCCCCCCCGTGAATGGGCCCGACCTTGCAGGCGAAGAAAATGAGGGCTGCAGTGTGCGCAGGACAGGCCAACCATGCATAAGACCCCCAAGATTTGTGGTTCGATTCCGGTACTAACTCATGAGGAAGGGCTTAAACCTACTCATCGATGGATTGGTTACCATGGATTTGGTACCCCCAAAGGTAGCCTTGTGAGCTCTGTGAACTCTAGAGAGTTACCGTGGCCAACCCTGTGCTGTAAAACCAACCGAGTTCACGGCCCCGGTAGCTTCACTGGGCCCCTCTGATGGATCGCGGTTTGTGAACTCCCTAGGCAGTGAGAAGTCCAGCGAACTCCTAAGAGTTACAGAGGCCATCACATAAGACTCGACTCTAACTAGAGTCTAAATAAATTCGCTCCATTACTCAAAGATCTTAAACTGTGTGTGTAGGTGTCTGTCCAGTAGTGTCTGTCCAGTAGTGTTGGTCTAGTGATGTCGGTCCAGTAATGTCAGTCCAGTTCAGTCAAGTCTGGTCAAGTCAAGTTTTGTCCAGTCAAGGTATGGTCAGTCAAGAGTATACTATCTCCATTGTTTGAAAGCACAAATTAAAGTTTAGCATTCAAAACACTGCAAATACATATTTCAATATAGATATGCTCAAACATGAAATTGCCTGATGAAAATTTTTAAATATTAAGTTGACAAGATGAAAAAATGTATTTCTCTTGAATTAGGTTCAAATCACATTGACAGTAAATGCCCCCAAGATATTGGCTATTATCTATTTAAGAGCTCAAATCTCCAAGAGTATGATATAAAGAATACAACGTGAAGCACGATGACAAGTTCAAAGATTGCTTAAAGCATATTGCGAATACCACACTCAGTCTAAAAAGAGAAGAAACTTTCAATCTATTTCAGAAAAAATTATCAAGTTACAAAATTATGATGAATTAAAATACTAATTCCGATTAATCTGGCAGGAAAGATCATCATTTGAAAGCTTGAGTTATGAAGATCATGAGTAAAGGAAACAATCAAAAAAGGATGTTGCGGCCGGAGCAGCATTACAGAACAATTCCAGATACAGAGTTGAAGGAAAGAATCACTAGAGTTGATCAAAAGGGAAAGAATCGCTGAAGTTGATCAAAAGGGAAAGAATTGCTAGAGTTGATCAAAGAGACCGTTATAACAGCAACGATGTTGGAAGAAAGCTCTCTGATCAAATCACTCAAAGATGAAGCCATCACAGCTGTTGAAGAAGAGTGCTTCAATACAAAGAGAATTTTATCCTCTCTAAGTGAAGCATCTACTCGACACTGATGACAGGGGGCATTCAAGTTTTTTTTTAGCTCAAGTACCATCATTCTAGTCTTCCGCTCGAGTGTCCTCCTTCAAGTCTTCCAGTCGGATACAATCATTCAAGCCCTTCATTCGAGCGCGAGAGCCCTCTGTTCAAGCACGAGCCTCTTGGTCTTCTGTTCGAGTGTCATTTTTCGAGTCTTCTATTCAGGCGCAATCACTCAGTCTTCCGTTTGAATGTGAGCATTCCAGTCTTCCGATCGAATGTGGTCGTTCACTCTTCTGGGCAAGCATGATCATCCAGTCTCCTATACAAGGATGATTATCCAGTCTTCTATGAAAGCAAGATCGTTTGGTCATCCTTCAGTTGTAGTGTATTCAAGTTCTTCAGGCATAGGAAGATCGATCCTCCATTTGATTTCAGGGATCAATCAAAGAAGGATCGAGGGGGCATCTGTTGAGGCACAAAAATGGCGAAGGATTGAAGCAAGGAAAGGTAAAGAGATAAGAAGAACTTTCGAAAGGAAGAAGATAGAGATAACATTCATGGGAGTGCGTAGGTCTGCGCAATCAATCCCAGTTGCGCAGGATTGCGTAAAGGAAGTATCAGTTGCGCGGGTGTCGAAAATTAATTGGAGAAATGGTTCTTTGTAGAATGATCTAAAGCACTGAAAAATAGTCCCACATCGCTAAGATCGGGATTTTCACATATGTGAGGGTCTATAAATACCCCTTCCCCTCTTTCATTAAGAGGGATTGAAGATTTTCAAGAGAAGTGGAGCAGAGCAGAAGACAGAAGGTAGAAGAAAGCCTCCTGGCAGTTGCGCAGGACCGTGCAACCGGTATCGGTTGCCCGGGTCCACGCAACCAGGCTGCCCTGCAGTCTGTGAAGTGCAAAAGCCGTCATGCTGCCGAAGTTCATGAGCTAGGCCTCCTTTCTCCGGGCATTCTCCTCTTCATGGGTTTAAAGGAGAAAGATCGTCGATGTAATCGGCATTCCTCCTAAGTCCCAGAGGATGGTTGAAACTGGTGCTGTTATGCTGCTGAAATCTTTATTTCATTAAAGACCCGTCGATCGAGTCGACATTCCTCCTAAGTCTTAGGAGATGATCGAATCAGGTGCCGGAAGGCTGTCGAAATGAACTTTTTATGCTCAAAGCATAAGTCTTTTATTTCTAAAAGATCTATCTTAGAATCAAGGGATGTAAGAGGATGTAAATGAACTCAGCATCAATAAACGTGATGAATGTTCTCAGTACTCTCTCTGTTATGTTTGAATAAGACAATCTCCCAAATCAAATGCATTTGTTTCTTTGTCGAAACAGGTAAAACTATTACTGCAAAAGTTTTCAAAACAGTGCGAAAATATTGTAAGTGAAAAACATAACACTTTTACTAACAAAAAATTTTGTTGGTAAAAACATTATTAGTGACGGTTTTAGTCCATCGGTAAAACTTAGGACCAAAATTTTTGAATGGAAAAACATAACACTTTTATCGACGAACATTTTCGTCGGTAAACATATCATTCCTGACAATTTTAGTTCATCGCTAAAACTTAGGGAGAAAACTTTCTAAGGGAAAAAATAGCACTTTTACGGATGAAATTTTTCATCGGTAAAAAATTTATTAGGTTTTAGTCCGTCAGTAAAAATTTGGACCAAAATGTTCGAATTGAAAAACATAACACTTTCATTGACGAACATTTTCGTCGGTAAAAATATTATTCCCGACGATTTTAGTTCATCGCTTAAACTCAGGGCAAAAACTTCCTAAGTGAAAAAAATAGCACTTTTAACGACGAAAATTATCGTCGGTAAAAACATTATTAGTGACGGTTTTAGTTCGTCGGTAAAACTCGGCCAAAATTTTTGAATTGAAAAACATAACACTTTTACCGACAAACATTTTTGTTAGTAAAAATATTATTCCTGACAATTTTAGTTTATTGCTAAAACTCAGGGCTAAAACTTTTTAAGTGAAGAAAATAGCACTTTTACTGATGAAAATTTTCATTGGTAAAAACATAATTAGCGACAGTTTTAATCTGTCAGTAAAACTCAAGGCCAAAATGTTCGAATTGAAAAACATGACACTTTTACCGACGAACATTTTCATCGGTAAAAATATTATTCCTAACGATTTTACTTCGTCATTAAACCTTGAGGTGAAAACTTACTAAGTGAAAAAAATAGCACTTTTAGCTACGAAAATTATTGTTAGTAAAAGCATTATTAGCGACGGTTTTAGTCCGTCGGTAAAACTCAGGGCTAAAATTTTTGAATTGGAAAACATAGCAATTTTACTGACGAACATTTTCGTCGATAAAAATATTATACCTGACAATTTTAGTTTGTCTCTAAAACTTTGGGTGAAAATTATCTAAGTGAATAAAATAACACTTTTACAGACGAAAATTTTCATTGGTAAAACCACTATTCTTGATGGTTTTAGTTTGTCGGTAAAACTCAAGGCAAAAATTTGCAAAATGAAATACATAACACTTTTACCGACAAACATTTTCATCGATAAAACCATTATTCCAGATGGTTTTAGTTTGTCACTAAAACTCAGGGCGAAAATTATCAATGTGAAATAAATAAGACTTTTACAGACGAAATTTCTGTTGGTAAAACAATTATTTCCGACGGTTGTAGTTCATTGGTAAAATTCAGGGCGAAAATTTTTGAAGTGAAAAACATAACAGTTTTACCGATGAAAATTTTAGTTGGTAAAAGTTGTTTTGTGCTTTTTACCGACGAAAATTTTCATCGGTAAAACTCTTGCCGCCAAATTTTCAAAATAGCGTAAAAATTTTCTTTCTTAAAAAGTAAAATAGGTTTACCGACGAAAATTTTTATTGGTAAAAGTTGTTTTGTACTTTTTACCGACGAAAATATTCATCGGTAAAACTCTTGCCGCCAAATTTTCAAAATAGTGCAAAAGTTTTCTATCTTAAAAAGTAAAATAGTTTTACCGACAAAAATTTTTGTTGGTAAAAACATTACTATCGACGAAAAAAAATTTCGTTGGTAAAAGTGCGGTTTTACTGATGTAAAAAATTTTCGTCGGTAAAAAGGTACTTTTACCGATGATATTTTTTTCATTGGAAAAAGTTTCGTCGGTAAAAGTCCTATTTCTTGTATTGATGTTAGTTTTTCTGGGGCATAGACAATCTAAGAAGTTACCTTCACTAATAAATGGGATGCTCGGGGTTTAAAGTGTCCGATCGGCATAGTATGGTCTTGGATTCTTAGTTTGTTCAAGTGAAAACATGTTTAAGAATCCAAACCATTGACATGGTGGACTCCAAAGTGGACGAATTATGCTCCCAAAAAAACCACGGAGGAGTTAGAAATCCTAATCCTTAAATTGGCGATCAACAACTACGAACCTAAGAACGAAAATAAGGTAACTGTCCACATTCAATTTAGAAGAAGAATAGAGAAGAAGAAGAAGAAGAAAAAAAGGCCACTACATGGCTGGATCTCACAATGTGTTAGATTTCTATTTCAGTAACATATATAATAGTGATCATCATATCAGTGGCTTTGTTCTTTTAACAATGGTCCATGGGCATATAAATTGAAATCCCAAGCGCTTCCTGCTACCATTTTGAAAGGAAAGTTCTTTGGGCACTTTAGTCTCCATGAATTGGGTCCTTACTCTTGCTGGGGTGGTAGACTCTTAGGAGTTTCAACACCTGGTCGAGGGTTTGAGTACCCATAGGTGGTGGTGAAATCCCACTACGGTGTGAGTGTGTGGCTATGTGTGTGCGTGTGTTAAAAAAAAGTTTTCAGGAATAGTTTATGTAACAAGATAGTTATAAATGGGTCGGGTAGTGCTGGGCTAAGATTCTTTCAATCATACTCCATCATCTAAATACATGGGCATATGTCCAAACATTGATGCAGAGTGGGTCACAGACACTTTCATGGAGCAGATGGACGAGAGAGGACCCGATCGAAGGTGGAAGTGATCCCGAACATTAGAAACTTAAAACAGCGTACCTCCAGCCAACCCACTACACCGGATTGCTCATGCTGATTTTGTAAGATTCCATCAGATTGATAGTCAAAAATCCTTTTCAATTTAATGTTTAGTATTTATATTAAGTTTTAGTTCGATCATAACTTTCGATCCATTGAGTTTTAGGAGTTGTGTCCAACACGAAAAGTGCTTAGAAAATTTAGGAGAATAACATGGTTAAGCCAAATAGGATAGTATTTTTGGCAGAAAACCATGAAGTCTAGTGGAAATCATGACCATCTATAAATAGTAAATTTATTATTTATAGTAAGTCACAAATTTAGGGAGTTTGAGTTGTATTTTGATTATGAAACTTTTTCCTAGGGTTCATATAACTATTTAAGGGATTGTAAACTCATTTTTTTTATCAATCAATTTATTTCAGATTTATTTAGAATTTATTTCTATTTTCTGTCTCTCCTCGTGGATATGAAGAATATTTGTAAGGAGTCTAGAGAAGCTCCATGGATTTAGAGTACTTATCCTCTTGACGAAGACAGTGATCGATCTCATCACGCCCGTCCCTACATTAGTTTGTTATCCGAACGAGGATTCCTCTCGGACCGATGGCAAATAACGACAGTATGGAGGAAAATCTTGTGAATGGTGATACAGGGATTTGTTATCGTTTAAAAAGAATGGAAGCTTTCCACCGGGAGAGTCAGTTGACCATACAAGAGCTATAGACAACCCTCAACCGTCTTGTGGATATGATAATTCTGCTCCGTTCCCAAGGCTATGCTCAATCGCCTATGGTTGTTGTACAACACAACTTAGACATCTGTAGGGCACTAAAAGTGGTGAATTGTAGGGCTACAAAAGATGAGTCGAGCTCTAGAGATGAGGACATCGATGATGGCTTTGCCCGAGGAACAATCGATGGAGGTGATCAAGTAGATCATGTTGAAAGAGACTATCGACGTAAGGTCGAACTTCTTAGTTTTAATGTCTTATTACGTATGAAAGATTTTCTCGACTTGCTAACTAAAGTAGAATGATATTTTGATTATATGGATGTTCCAGAACATAAAAATATGAAATTATTAGTGTTCAAATTAAAATCTGGTGCTTCTGCATGGTGCGAGCAATTATAACTCTCATGTGCCCAACAGAACAAGTCGCCCATCTCATCATGGCCACGGATGAGATGCCTTCTTTGATCATGATTTCTCCTTAGTGATTACTAGCATGTATTGTTCTACCAATATCGAAATTGTCATTAAGAGAATCGAATCATCACAAATTACACCAAAAAAAATCCAATGGTTGGGAACGCAGAATGACCTGTTGAAAATTGAATCGCAGAAGGTAACATGATTAATAGGTGGGTTACGATAGGCGATTCAGGACAATGTGTAGATGCACCCGGTCAGGACTAATGATGAAGCGGTTCAGTTGGCAGGTAGGGTAGAAATGTAGCTTGCAAGAGTCCCTACTCGACCTTATCCTTCAACTCGACCCCCCATGACGGATCGCACGTAGGATACAGTGCTGCCAGGAGGAAAAGAACCAATAATAGGACATCCTAAATCTCCTGCAACCATAAACCGTGGCATGGGGAGTGGCCCATTTAGGCCTCAAAGTGTAGCACCCACAACAATGGGACTCAATAAGATTCCAAATCCTTATGGTTGACCAAGGTTGAACACTTGTTATCGTTGTGGCCAACCGAGTCACCTATTAAACAGTTGCCCCATTGACAAGTGGCAAACCTCGCCATAAAGGATGAAGTGGATGAGACAGATTGGGTTCCGTAGGATCATGGAGATTCTCTTGTTGTGAGGTGACTATTGTATGAACAAAGAAAATATGTACACCCACAACAACATAACATCTTCTGAACTAGGTGTACGTTGAATTGAAAAGTCTATGATGTAATCATTGACAGTGAGAGCAGCAAGAACATCATCTCCAACATCATGGTGGAGAAATTGTAACTAAAAATGGAGCATCACCCCTCTCATGCACGATCAGTTGGATTAAGAAGGTCAGCGAGACAAAGGTAACTGAACAATGCATTATATCTTTTTTAATTAGAAAACATTATAAAGATCAAGTAGTCTGCGATATTGTTGACATACAGGCCTTTCACATTCTACTCGGTCGATCATGACAATATGATTGAAACACCAGTTATAGAGGGCGAGATAATGTGTTCATCTTCATCAAGGACAACCAAAAAAGTGTACTAGCCCCTATGGATCCAGAGGAGCCAGCCAATACTTTTAAGGTGGAGGGTCATTTTCTCTTAACCACATAGGACTTTATGGATGAATCCAAAGAAATAAGACAAGAATATGCATTAATTCTAAAGGGGAAGGAACTTGAGCTCACCATAATTCCTGAGAAACTAAAACCCTTGCTAAATGAATTCAAAGAAATTTGGTCGATGACCTTCTCAATGGATCGCCTCCCATGCGAGATATTCAGCACCATATCGAACTTGTCCCTAGGTCTAGCTTATCCAATCATCCTCACTATCAGATGAGTTGGAAGGAGTGCGATATTCTCAAGGGTAAGTAAAAGAATTCATCTGTAAGGGTCTTATCCAAGAAAGCATAAGCCCATGCGGCATACCGGCCCTATTAACTCCTAAGAAAGATGGGAGTTGGCGCATGTGTGTTGATAGCCTGACGATTAACATGATTACCATAAAATAAATATTTTTCATACTATGGTTGGATGATATGTTGGATATTCTTGAGGGTGAGAAATTATTTTCTAAATTAGATTTAAGGAGCAACTACCATCATATTCGCATATGGATGAGTGATGAATGGAAGATAACTTTTAAGAACAATGAAGGGTTGTATAAATGGATGGTCATGCCCTTCGGTATTTCGAACGCGCCCAAAACATTCATGAAATTGATGAACCAAGTTCGTAAGTCATTCAATGTGTGGTTCATTGTGGTCTACTTTAATGACATTTTGATATACACTCAGGATGAAGCAAGCCATATGGAACACCTCAGGCAGGTCCTTCAAGTGCTCACCGAAAACAAGTTGTATCTTAATTTTTTTAAAAAAAATGTAACTTTTTGATCGATGGCCTTTTATTTTTTGTCTTTATTGTGCGTCCATGGGCATCCGGGTGGATGACAAAAAGGTGAGAGCTATTAAGGAATGGATGGTTCCAACAAACATCCACGAAGTATGAAGTTTTCATAAATTAACGACATTCTATCATCAGTTCATAAATTTTTTTAGCACAATTGTGTCATCAATTACATATTGCATAAAAAAGGAGCAATTTCTGTGGACTGATGACGATGATAAGAGCTTTACTGAAATTAAGCACAAATTGTTCACAACCCTGATTCTTATACTTCCCATCTTCGACAAACTGTTTGAAGTCGAATGTGATGCTTCATATATTGGAATTTGGAGAGTTTTTTCTGAAGAAGGCAGGTCAGTAGCCTTTTAGAATGAAAAGCTTAGTGAAGCACGTAAAAAGTGATCAACCTATGAACTCGAATTGTATGTAGTGGTCCAGGCACTGTTACGTTGGCGACATTACTTAATTCAGAGGAAGTTCATTCTTTACACAGACCATCAAGCTTTCAAATTCATTAATAGACAAACTAACGTGAATCCTATGTATGCTAGGTGGATTTCATTCTTGTAGGAATTCATGTTTGTGCTAAAACATAAGTCTAAGAAGCAGAACAAAGTGGCTGATGCACTTAGCTGTTGTGAAACTATGTTAGTCACCATGAGTAACGAGGTTGTCGGGTTCGAGCACCTTAGAGACATATATGCCAATGATGACGAATCCAATGATGCATGGATTAGATGCCAAGAAGGTCACCCCAGTGAACTACATGTAAGATGGTTTCCTTTTCAAAGAGAATCAACTATGCATCCCTAAAAGCTCATTGAGGGAGCAGATTATCCAAGAGATACATGGAGGTGGCCTTAGTGGCTATGTTGGGTGGGATAAGACATGAGCTCTTGTTGAGGAATGGTACTACTGGCCATAGTCAGTACATGACGTGGGTAGAACGGTGAAGTGTTGTCATATTTGCTATACCTCTAAGAGGCAGTCTCAGTACCTGATGACCCTTGGGAGGGCTTATCTATAGACTTCATGTTAGGTCTCTCATGAACACAGTGCGACATGGATTTGATTTTCATGGTAGTAAATTATTTCTCAAAGATGGCGCACTTTATCCTATGAAAGAAGACCCTCAATGCGATACACGTGGTGAATCTATTCTTCAGAGAGGTCATGCGGCTACACATGGTTTCCAAGAGAATTACTTTTGACCATGATACGAAGTTCATTAGCTACTTCTGGCGGGCTTTGTGGAATCAGTTTCGTACATGACCTCAGTTCTACCGTGCCTACCACCCACAGATCGATGGGCAAACTAAAGTTGTGAATCGCACGTTGGAGAACCTCCTTCGATATATTTTAAGTAAAAAACTGAAGCTAGTAGGATTTGTCCTTGTCTGGAGCAGAGTTTGCATTTAACAATATGGTAAACCGCTCGACAGAGAAGTCCTTGTTCTAGATTGTTTACGGTCGAGTGCCTCGCCACACACTTGACTTAGTCCCTTTGCCCAAGCTCTTAGGCATGACCATTCCAGCAGAGCATATGGAGGAAAGAATCATGGGCATTCATGTAGAGATGCAAGCCACGTTGTATGCCTCGAATGATAAATACAAGAAAAATCTGATAAGCATCAACGACAAAAAGGTGTTCGAGGTCGGCGATCAAGTTATGGTCCATTTACGCAAGGAGAGATTTCTGACCGGGACTTACAACAAGTTTAAAAATAAGAAGATTGGACCAGTGTCTATCCTACTAAAGATTAATGATAATGCCTACATTATTGATCTTTCGAATAACATGAAAGATCTCACTTACTTTCAATGTTGCAGACCTGACTGAGTATCATGAACCGAAGTTGGACGAGAACTCAAGGATGAGTTCTTTTGATGTGGAGGGGACTGATGTAGAGCTGGTCGCAGAAACTTTCATAGTGAAGATGGACTAAAGAAGACCCAATTGGAGGTGAAAGTGATCTGGACTGTAGAACTAAAAACAGGCGTATCTCGCAAACCGAAATGAGTTATTCGACGTACTATATATGATTTTGGGGAATGATCCACCTAACCTACTACGTTGAGATTCGCATGCCAAATTTGTGAGATTCCATCAGATCGATGGTTAAAAATCCTTTTTAATTTGATTTTTATTATTTATATTAAGTTTTAATTCGATCATAGCTTTTGATCCATTGAGTTTTAAGAGTTGTGTTCAACATGAAAAGTGCTTAGAAAAATTAGGAGAATAACATGGTTAAGCCAAATAGGATAGTATTTTTGGCAGAAAACCATGAAGTCTAGTGGAAATCATGATCGTTTATAAATGTAATGCCCTGAAAATCCAGGGTCGAGCAGAAGCTCAACTTTCGAGTTCCAACGCATCACTTATGCAACATAGATAATGATCATTAAATGTTATCTGTATTAGCACATTAAACATGAATGAGATTACACTAAATCCGTATATTATACTCCAGAGACAATTAGATTACGCAAGCCGAATACTGTGATATATATATATATATATATATATATATATATATATATATATATATATAAAGCATATAAGTGATAAGTCCTTAGAGTATCAACATGTCGCCAGGTTAAATAATTACATGTATAGTCCCAAAATATTCAAAATAATAAAGTGTAATGTCCTCTAAACCATATTCCTGTAACCCCGGTGACGTAATTGCAGGTCTACATAGACCCACTAGAGAGTTGCAGGTAGGAGAACTCGTCATCGAAAAAGACAGGCTCTATTTCATAAGCCTTGTCATCATCTGAAACTACAACAGAGTCTGGTTGGTGTTTTAAAATACCGTCCCAGAGTGGGAGTGAGTGATCAACTCAGTGGAGCTATAAGGCAAAGGTTAACATGTTATCAATTCTGTCAAGTGGTAATGATAAAGCAATATAATAGTCATGTCTTAAGTACTTTTCTTAATGCAAGAATGGGATGTGATAATGATGTATGCCTTTACTTACACTCCTCTGTAACATCATTTCACGGTCGTGCATGTAACACTCCCGCTGTGCTCAACTCCAACGCCAAAGGCACATGCAATGCGGTGCATGTGTGTGATTAACCAAGTTCTTAATTAGACTTATTCATATAGCACGTTTGGAAAGCTAAGATACCTCCCTTTATAACATTAACCCAAATAATGATCCATCTAGGGTCGTCAATCCTAGTTAATCATATACGATAGGCAAGTTCGTGAGTTTACACTATAGGTTGCTACGGGCGGCTCGTCTCCTCAGCATATGCTTAATTCACACTCGAGGTCACTATAAGAGGCTCGTCACCTGATCATAGGCCTATTTTATACTCAAGTTCACTACAAAAAAGGCTTGTCACCTTAGAATAGGCCAACAACTCGAATACAGTGTCCCATACCACCAAATTCGGCTCACGAGTTTGGTTTACTCAATGGACACTACAGGGAGGCTCATCACCCTTGCGTAGGCCAAAAACTCGACCATGGTGTCTCATACACCATGTCCGGATCATGAGTCTTAGCGGATTATGTTACTAAGGTTAAATAGTTTTTCACTAGTAAGTTGGTACCTTAGATTCAAGGAGTAGCGTCTATACATGGTGAACATACATTGGGCCAATCGGGTCACTTGACAAGCTTGACTAGTACGAGTTAATCAACATGAAGTGCGTAAGCATTTCGCCTAGCTTAACCACTATCGATAAGAAGCATATGACTCGGATTCAAAGAACATGTCTTGTGTGGCGAAACGACCTCGGCCACTAATCCGGGAATCATTACCGATTTCCTGGACTACGCAGCAGTCTCAATCATAGTAAAACACAATAGGCATTCATATGTGTAACACCCCGAATTTTGGCCAATCTGGGATTTGACGTCCTTAGGCAATGGGTCAACTAAAACACCTGGAAAATCGCTCAGAACCCAATTTCATAGCCAAAGAAACCACTTAGGATTAATTCCTTTAGAAACTAAGCATAAGTTAGCTAGCGCAACGCTGGAGTAGCTGGGAAACAGTCCCTGATCACTTTAAATACGTTCTACAAGACCCAAATCGAGTAGAACGTATGACTCCATAATACTCTATAACCTCGGATCAAACTCTAAGCGGGTTTGTTCTCTGGACCACTTTGAATTCTTGTATTGGATTTAGACCGCGCGTCGAAAGTCCGTTACTTCCTATCTTAGACCGTTAGAACCGCCCCGCTGGACTTGACAATCATTTCGAAAATCAAGTCAAACCGATAATCACAGACTATTTCATTGAGCCCGGACTGAAGAGACCGCGAATAGGGACAGAATTGGAATTTCAAATTCAAATCTGGCATACGACTTGACGCGTCAGTATTAGGCGTTCTGACCGTCAGAATTCATCCAGATTACACCCTCGGATCAGGAAAAATTTCTATTTTATATTATGAGACTTCCAGCCCTGATCTACGTGCGGTGACCGCTGAACTGAAACTGGTCCGTCATGTGCGATCTGCGAACCCTGCCGGACTGAAAACTTAATGTTCGCTAGATCTGGTACGCATGAGCTTAAGTCCGATCGCATTCGACCAGGGGACCACCAGAAAGCATCTTTTGGACCGAAACAACCCCGATTTGGTTACCCCTCAAGTGAAACTTGTTCCCGAGTCTATTTCGGGCAAGTTTAGGCTTATAAAAGGGCTTGAAACCCTCACTCCTCTCTCCCATCCGAATTTGCAAAAACCCTAGATTGGGAGAGAGAAAAGGTGAGAGTTTGTGAGAGAAGGTGGGAGAGCTTTTCCTGCTGCTGCTGCACGTGCTTAAGCGGCGTATTCCAATCACTTTGCCGGTGATTTCTCCGCGTTTTCAGGTACGAAAAACCCTAGAAAGTTGCTGATTTGCTGATTCCTTGGTTCCATAGAGAGATAGCTAAGAGATCTTGTGTATTAGGTTGCCTAGTCGCCGTAGACGAAGCGTATACGCTCCGTTCGAATTCTCACCCCTAAAAGGAAAAAGGTGCGGATATTAGACGCTTTGATTGACTGTTTCCAAAGCTTTCAATGTCGTTTAATAGTAGATTCTTGACGGCAACGCCGTTTGACATGTACAACATGCTCTCCGTTTCCCGTTTCGTAAATTAACGAAGAATATGAGATTTAGGACATTTTCGTCATTTGTAGGAAGTACGGTCTACATGCGTATTTTGCTGACGTGATTGACATGGTTTGTTGCCGCATTAGGGAGTTAGGAATGCTTGCATAATCAGTTTGGCGAAGAGATTCGCCTAGTTGCGCACTTTGGGTCGACATACTATATGTAGACTTAAGTGTGTAGTGTATGTGTTTGTATAAATGCTTGTATTAGTATGTATTGAATTAAATGATGTTATGTAGTAGTTTGAGAATGATTTCTTGATTAATATGCTAACCTAAATGATTTCCTACATGTTGACCATATGCATGATTCCATTACATGCATGGAATGTATGTGTTTGAAGATTTTCTTAAGTTGAATGTTATAACATGTGTTAACATGCTCACATGATTGTATTTCAATTCCAATACCTTTGCATATATTGTTAATGTGATTTCATAGATGTGTGGGACTAGACTTAGTCCAGGCAGTCGGTAACCGAGCGAATTCGTGGCTGATTGGTCATAGCCACGAACGACGCGTCGATGAACGTGATTCGTGTTTAGAGTTGGCGGCAGTGGTTAGGCCACGCGAAGTGTTTTACGCACTTCATGTCGTTCGACTTGAGATGCGATCGTGCTAGTCGAGCCCGTCAAGTAACCCGACTGGCCGATGTATGTTCACCTTGTATGAGTCATAACTGCTTGAACCTAGGGTACTGAACTTACCATTGTAAACCCTGTTAACCATGGTACCTTGATCCACGAAGACTCATGAGCCGGGCATGGTGGTATGGGACACCGTGGTCGAGCTGTCGGCCTACGCTGGGGCCACAAACCTCCCCGTAGTGACCAGTGAGCACCTAAACTCGTGAGCAGATTATGGTGGTATGGGACACTATATTCTAGCTGTCGGCCTACACTGATCAGGCGACGAGCCCTTTGTAGTGACCGCGAGCGTATTCTGAGTCCACGGGAGGCGACGACCCTTCCGTTGCAGTAGAGTACAGTAGACCTGTATTGATAAGGTGATGGGGGAGCGGAGCAACGAGTGCGTGCAACAGCCCTGGCAGCCCTTGCAGCGACCTACAAAATATACATCGTATGAGATTACTAGGAGTGACGACCCTAGACAGGATCTGTGTTGGGATTGATACAAGGGAAGTACCTTAGTTTCCCAATCCTGCTGTTTGAATGGACTAATAATAACTTGAAAATCATATCACAATAGCATTGTATGTGCCTGGAAGATGTGGAGCACTCTAGGGAGTGTGGCATGCCGCGGTCGTAAGATGTTGCCGCATGAGGGTGATCGTCGGTGAGGGCATACATCACGTCTTGTCATAATTGCATTAACAACAGTATTAGGATTGTTTGATTTATTGCTTTACTATTATCACGTGATTGATTTGAGAACATGTTAATCCTTGCTCTATTATTCCACTGAGTTAGCTACTCACTCCCACGTTACGGGACGGTGTTCCTGGACACCCACCAGACCTTTTGTGATTGCAGATGATGGCGCGGCCTGCGAGGCGGAGATGGACTTGATGATGATGAGGAGGATCCCTCCTTTATGTACGTTCTGATCGACGGGATTACAGGGAGGTTGATTAGATACTTTGACATTTGTCATTTTATATTTTTAGCGCACTCATGTATATTCGTTTCATCTACTTTTGGAGTATACATGTATGTATATAACCTGGTAACATGTTCACACTCTGGAGACATACAACAGTTTATATATGTTATACATACTATTCCAGCCTTCCGCTGGTTAATTTAACTGTCTCTGGAGTATGATATGCGGTTCTAGCTTAATCTCACTCATGTTTAATACATTATCACAGACAACATTCAATCATACATATCTATGTTGCATAAATAACATTTTGGAACTCGGGAGTTGGGTTTTTGCTCGACCCCCCGATTTTCGGGATGTTACAATATGTGATAGTCAAATAGCATGTGACAACCAATTCAAATATAGATCTCATATGAGCATTTTATCAAACACATAGTACACATGATGTCATACACAAGCATTACATCCATAAAGTGCGTAGCAGTAAGATAGGATATATGAAGGAAACTATGACTATAGATAAAGTAATTGAGAATCCTATCTCAATACCCTCATTAAATACATTTTAGTAGGCATTTTCTCATTCAGGCATTTTATCAAACACTTAGACTACACATATCAATACACATGTAATATAGTAGTTATAACAAGTATTATAGTAAATCCTTTCACGAAGGATTTGCCCCACATACAAGAATCATATATTCTTAATAAAAAATCATGGCAAGCACAAATCATAATTCCCTATTCATTCAAACATTTGAACAAACACATATAATGTATAACAAATCAACATAGTTTAATATGCGTAATATAAGAAAAACATCGTATCTAAGCACACGTGACAGCAATCAAGTCAGTCATAAATCATTAAATGACATTGAAAGCCTTGAAAACCATAACCTAAATGTTTATAGTCTGCACCTTCCGTTAGTAAACTCCTATCAAACTCAGTTCAAACACTACGCCTTTGTCTACGACAAAACGATAACCTATAACATGAAATAAGTTATCCATTTCACCATTTACTCTATTTGGATACCTAACACGGATTAAGGTTAAGATTTCTTACCCAAAAATGGACTTGGATTCGCTGGTGTAGCAGTACAGGTAGGATGATTCGGCACGTGGAGTGGTGGGATCGAATCCCAACAACGATCTCTCACTCAGTCTCTCTTATCCTCACTTTTTCCTTCTCTTTTCTCTCTTCTCACTTTTAGGGTTTTGGAATTTCGTATAGAATGAGAGAGGGGTGGGTTAAGGCCCTTATATAGGCCCAAAACTAATGTAAATGGCCCCAGGGCCATGATATACTTAGGTTATAGCCAAAGAGTGACTGTTTCGGTCCAACGGAGCTCATCTAGAGGCCCATTTCCTACATACAATTCGGAGAAAGTTCCCTAACAATGGATCTATGTTAGGTTAAGTTTTTAGTTCGATCAAATTTATGGATCGACCGTGGAGGACCGGTTTCAGTTCAACGGTCGTCGTCACTCGATCAGGGCCACAAGCACACTGACATGTGTAGGGAAATTTTCCTGATCCAAGGGTGTTGTTGGGACTGAACCTGATGGTCTGAAACCTTAAATTTGGCCTGTAAGTGAACAACCCAAATCACTTAAATCTGAGTTCATTTTCTAAAGGTATTCACTTTTCTCACACACTTCGCTCCGAGCTTAAGTTGTGCTTTTTGGGATACTATTCGGACTTGATTTCTAAGATGGTTGTCAAGCCAAGCAAGGCGGTCATAACTATATAGTTTCACGGTAATTGGACTTTCGACGCGCGGTGCACATCTGATATAGAGTTTCAATGTCACTACCAGTAAACAAGCCAACGGTTACGACTAAAAACCATAGCTAAAACCCTATGGCTATGGTTAGGATCCGTAGCATGACCGTAGCCATTGATGTCGTAGCCATAGGTCTAAAAGCTATAGCTATGGATACAATCCGTAGCTATATAGATAATGGATACGGATTAAAACCGTAGCTGTTTCTTCTGTAGCGTTAAAGTATTTACAGCTACGAATTATATCTGTAGCTAAAAGCTGAGAACGAACCGTAGCAATAGGCTTAAATTAGTAACAACTATGGTTTATAGAAACATGTTATGGTTAATAGCCGTATCTAATTAAACTATAGGTAAGGATTAAAACCGTAACAATATTGTCCATAGGTTAAAATGATATACAACTATAGATTTTATCTGTAGCTAAAAGTAGAAGGAGAACTGTAGTAAAAAGCTAAATTTAGCAAGTGTCATGGTTTTCAACAAAGTGCTACGGTTAATAGCCGTAGCTAATGCCTATTGTTAATAAAAAATTTAATTTGTAATGGTAGCTCTTACCATTGTAGTACACCTTGATAACTCATATAAGCAAGATCCAATTCATGGCTAAATCATTCATTCATTCAATCAAACACAATCATTCATTCATTCAATCAAACAAAATCATTCATTTCCATTCACAAAAGTATAATGCCAACATAATAGTTATATGTCTATTTAAAGTTATCATTAACAGCAAAGCCTTCTCACAGCCAAATAACTTCTCAACAAGCGCAAGCGAAAACTCCATGGATTTGCATCTACTGGTTATCAATTTACAATCAACTAACACCCTATTCTTAGCTTCACTTTGATTTCGAAAGCTTACTACACATGGATGATCATATACCTATTTGATCTGAAGGAGAATCAATGTTATACACTGCCAGTCGTTCTTTCAGCTCGAGCACCTTATCATCTTCCTCTTCACTATCAACAGCAGTCGACATTTTCCATTGAAAGACCCAAACCAAAAAGGTAATGAGAAGTCCACAAAAATAGGGAGATACTTGGGAAATAAGAAGTTTCAAGATTTGCAAACACACCTTTCTAGCAGGAGCCTTCTTCACAGATCCCCTGCCTTTGGGTTTTACCCCCACGGAAACATGTCCTACGGAGAGAAAAAGATAACATGCATTGAGATGAATGAAATCTTTAAGATGGGAAATAAAATAGTAATTGACAATCTGCCTATACCGAGTTCTGTTCCCAGCAAGGTTCGTAAAATTCAGGTTGACAGTGAAACCATGTGATCCTCCATTGATGACGTTAAATGCAGGCATAGGTAGAACTGGAGTTTTGTTCCCAGTAAGGTTCGCAATGTGCTGCATGATAAAGAGTGCAACTTAACAAACATACGCTTCAGCAGTGAGTGAAGGGCTAATGAATAATCATACATTTTGAACTGTGTTTGGACAAGAGATGCTAAAAAAGATTATTTTCTGTCGATCTGAAGAGGACAATGAATAATCAGATATGATGCATCATGTGTTGATGAATTTGTACCTCCACCATTTTGCAATCTTGGATTAACATGCACAGATGATGCCAGCAACCTTCTCAATTCCTCAGAAAGTTGGTGGGAGATGAGATGGCCAGAATGGACTTGAAGGACCCATCTTGATATATTCATGTAAACTACAATATGCATAATAGTTCTCTATGACACTATGTATAGGTAATAGAAAATGAAATTTTGGAAGAAAAAACATTCAAAAGAGTAGAACTTGTCTCTAGATAAAGATTCATGATAGAGCTGGAATGTTGGAAAGGATTGGCAGATGCATCATTTGTTGTTGCAAAAGGTATTTCTTTTAAGAAATTGAGGCAATCCTGGGAAAAAAGAAAGAAAGACATGTCCATGAGTGGACTCTAAACATTTTCATGTTCAAGAATCTTTAAGAGGAAAAAAAAATGCAACATATATTGAGGACAAGTTCATTCATATAATGGAAATGAAATAAAGCATGTGAATCACCTCGAAAAAAGTATCCTTGTATGTGCTGAGATTTTCGTTCAACCATTGCTCCAGATTTTTTTTGTTCCTTATGAGAAGCAACTGCAGCTAGTTTGATGCTGAATGTAAATGGAGTCATGTCCAATTAATACTGATAGTCTGATTGTAAGATCTATGAGATGACATGTACATGAGTACAAAAAGTAGCAAATGCAGACATGGAAGAGAGTTATAATACCCGTAAACTTCTTGTGCTGCAACCTTTAACTATGATAGTGCCACCGGTGATTGTTGCGCCATGTCAGGTGAAATGATTTTAAGTGGCAGCCAAAATTAGGGCCTAAAGATCTTCAGGATGTAAATCATTACGAAAACCCCACAAATCAATAATCTAATTATTCTTTGACATTTTGAAGACAAGTGCAAATTAGATATTTGTTTTGAAACTCACCTGGAGCAAAATAACCATGAGTGCCAGCAAAACAGCTTGACTCTGATCCCGCTGAAGAATCTTCAGTGATCTTTGCTATTCCAAAATCAGCAATCTTTGCCTCATAATCCTCACTAAGTAAAATGTTGGTAGATTTTATATCTCGGTGGATAATAGCTGGTGAACAATAGTGGTGAAGATATGCAATACCCTTCGCAGCTCCCAAGGCAATTCTATATCGTTGGATCCATTCCAGCTCTAGTCTTCCACCTTTGATTTCCCGATGAAGAGCTTGAAACAGATTTCCATTTGACATGGACTCGAAAATAAGAAAATTTGAGCCCCCACTTGTCAAACATGCATAAAGCTTCAGAATATTTCTATGCCGGATCTTTCCCAAAATCTCCATTTCTGCCACCATAACTTTCACTTCATTTCCCCTCCATAGTTGCTTCATGGTGGTTGTTCCTCCATTCTTCTTCAAATCTAATCGATAAACCTTCCCAGTGCCCCCACTTCCAATAAGATTCTCTTCTTCCAGATTAAAAATTTCTTCTGCCTCGAATTCCTTTTGATGGAAAGATTCAAGTTTCCAATTTGGATCTTTTCTAAACCCTGCTTCTCGGTCATTTTCTTTACAAGATTCATCATGCTTGAAGCTCTTGTAACTCACAAAACCCAGTCCAGCTAAAACAACTATCAGAGACAATAATATAACACAAGCCAAAACCAGTTTCTTTCCTATAATTTCCTTGTGGGAATGGCTTGGTTTGCAAATATCCATTTCAGAATTTCGCTGATTTCCAATTTTTCTATCAACACAAAGCTGTGTGTTGTTAGAAAACCCTTGGTGTTCAGCCATTATCAGAAGTTCAGGGGGAACACTTCCATAGAATTTCAAGTTTATAGGCTATGACATATTCATTTACAAACACTGATGCAAAGATTGGTGCCATGTCTTTTTCTTTTCTTTTCTTTTTTTATTTTTTTGCCATTTTTGGTTTCATGAAAACCAGAACCTAGATTCAGATAGCAATGAACTGAACACAACATTATTCATGCAGTGCTCATACCTAAATGGCAATGATATGATGATACCAATGCCTTGAGAATATTACTAATATCCATGGAAATAATTACATAAAAGAAAAAAGAAAAAGGAAAAACACTCATTCCATCTATATGTATATGTTTGTCATCATCATAGCTTTGTCTCAGCTATTTCGGGTCAGCTTCTCAAGAATGTTGAGCTGCCCATCTGACACCAACCGTCCAAATTTACCTGGGCTTGGGACCTGTTAGTGTGTGTCACAAAGAACACACACATGAACACACACACAAAGAGGGAGAGGGAGAGAGAGAGAAAGAGAGAGAGAGAGAGAGAGAGAGAGAGAGAGAGAGAGAGGACTCTTATGGGAGTTCAAATCTAGCATTTACATGATCATGAATGTGATATTTACACCAACCACAGCAAATGGATCTCCCAAGTAGCTCGCTTTCCACCTTGCTTGTTCAATAGCCTTTGAAAAGTTGGGATGGATAGAATCATCCGATCTGCAAGAAAATTTGGGCCATACTCCATCAATGCCGGGGCACATCATGTCCTTGGTGTGAATCAATGAAACATAGGGACCATTTGTACAAAAATAAATGCATCAGAATAGTACTCACCCTCATGAACTGATCTACTTCAACTTTCTAATTATGGCAGCTCCCAGTGATAGCGAAGCCGCTAACTCAGTTGTTGTCTTTGTAAGAACACCTTACCAATACAATTCATATAAGAATTCAATCAATTTCTATGTTAAGAAAACAAAAAAAAAAATCCTGATAGATGGCTTACAGCTGATCTCTACTGTTGCCTAGAGCATACAAAAAGAAAAAAGAAAAAGAAGATGAATATGCTAAATGGGTAGTAGTTGAAATCGCCATTTCATTTCATTTAGGTGGGAAGCAGGCCCTTAATTTCATTAAAATTCAAAAAATGAGTAGCAAGCACACTACTAGAGAGGAAAAGACCAAAACTGCAAATTTAGCTGATTTTGAGTCTGAATTAAAATACATGATATGTAATGCCAACCTCATTCAAATTAAAATAATGATACTTGATTCAAGATTTTTTTTTTCCATTTTTCTTTGTTTCCTTTAGTTCAATTCAGCTGAGCATACCTTGCATCCAAACACGCCTTATGTTTAATATAACAACCTCGCCAAAATTTGTGGCCCATAAGACATCTGCATTGAGATCCATAAATTGAGTTTGGCAGCTTGAATTTGAATCCTGTCAGATCCATAAATTGAGTTTGGAAAACTACATTATGACATTAGAATTATTCAAAAGAGCTTTTCTTTTCCAAACAAACCCAAACCCATGTAACTTAAGTACATAATTGTTTTAACAAGAAAACAAATACGTTTCTATTCTCGGGGAATCATCTTACTTAATCATAATAGAAGGAAAGTGCAAAGACGATCGTCACATTTTATTAATTCCAAGTTCATTTACATCCTTTAATCTCCCTTGATTCTAAGATACATTCATTTGAATATGTATCAACACTAAAACATAAAATTCCAATAGCAAATTCGGTAGCATTTCAGCCTGGATCTTGATCTTCTCCAAGGACGTAGGAGGAATTGCAGATTGAATCAATCTTTCTTTAGAGAAGTAAAGATTTTGACAGCCTTCCGATGCTATTTCAATCATCTCCTAGAACTTAGGAGGAATATGCACTTCAGAGGCTTATATCCCTTCACATTCGAACAGGAAAACTTAGAGATCTCTTCTATTCCAGCAGCATAATGACTCTTCAGCATGAAAGACTACAGAGCATACTGCTTGCGCGGACCCGAGCAAAGCATATGGTTTGCGCGGTCCGGCGCAAAGCCTTCCTGGCTGCAACAGCCCTACGCAATCCTGCGTAAAGTCTTCTGGGCTACCGCCCGTACCTTCATTCTTCTTGCTCCGCTTTGTCCTCTCTACTTGCTCTTCGTAGTCTTTAATCAACCCCTAATCAAAGAACTAACGGGGTATTTATAGGCGCTTACACGTGCGGAATCTTTCGATCTTAGCGATGTGGGACACAAGTACCAGCCCATCTAAACTCACCAACACATCTGCTGTCATTTGCGGAGAATCGCGCAGAGGAGATTGTTTGCATGGGAGAGAAATCGTTTGCGCGAGCCTGCACAATGGACATCCTTTACGCAGGAGCGCGCAAAGCATAACACTCTGGTGGACCCGCGCAAAGTATATAAGTGTTTTAACGGTCCTTTCTTCCAACTCGTCTTTATGGCTTTCTGATCTTCATTTGTTTCCATCCTTCTCTTATTTTTAGTCCTCAACAGATGCCCCCTTGATCCGTTCTTTGTTTCCGTCAAAATCAAAGGAAAGGATCAATCAAATTCCTCTTCCTTCTTCGTACCGTACTTGGTCAACGACCCTATAAATAGTCGAAGCACTTCATTTTCTCCAACCTCCTTCCTACAGCCACGATTTTTTGCCCAAGACGTTTTACTCCGCACAACCGATATTCGTTGCGCGCTGCCGCGCAACCCGTGTGGCCGCAAAGAAAATTTTCTACAAGTCTTTTCCTATCCGCTCAAAGGATATACTTTGTGCGGTACCGCGCAAAGCACTCTTTCCATCATTTAGCGATTTTTTGACCCCTTTTCTTACGCCTTTCTCTAATCTTCTTTACTCTTAGAACATCATTTTCACAATGGCTCGTATCAAGCGAACCTTTCACCTTGTCAATTCTCCTACTGCACAACCCTCTCATCCTGACTTACCTGATCCATCTACTTTTCACCCTTCCCCTTCTTCTGATCAACCTCCTGCTAAACGGATAAAAACTACCCCCAAAACTCCTTCATTCTTTAAAGAGCCCGTCCTGCCCACTTTTGACTTTACCGATCGCATCAAATCTCTGCCATCCCCTATCCATCATGCAATAGCGCTCGGGAGCCTTAAGTGTCCTCCCAGGCATGGCAGAGACTACGATTGGGATGAATGGTTGAAAACCACTGCCCACATCCGTACCGATAATCAGAGGCCACCTCCCTGGGAAGACACTCCTCCTACTTCTCATTTGAAGAAGGCTCGCCGAAACAAGGCAAAAGAGTTTGAAGAGAAAATTGCTGAACACTCCTCCACACTAGAGGTCTATTAACCGCTCGACATTATTATTCTGACTGGGCAGAGGCGGTTTTGCTGAAGCATGCGACTACACTAGACAAAGTTGGTCTTTATGACGCTATAGAAGTCACGTCCAAGCACTTCTACAAGGAACCCAACGTGTTAAAAGGTTTCATCGAATATTGGTCACCAACTACCAACTCTTTCCATCTTCCATATGGTGAAATGAGTGTAACACTCTGGGACCTCCATCGTATCGTCAGCCTTCCTATCACAGGTAAATTCTATGATGAATTCATCCCCTCCAACAGAGAACTTGCCTTCATTTCTTCTCCTGATCGCAATCCATCTATATCTGAAACTACTATTGAACTATTCAAGGAAACGGGGAAGTTCTTCAATATTCACAAGATTTCCCCTGTGCAATGGCTTGCACATTTCTCCAGATCCCTCAGGTATTTATGAACCCATGACTCAGATCTCCTCCCCCTTCTTTCCCCTTTTTAGCAGTTTTAACATATACGGATTCTCCTTTTTGTAGATTTCGTGATTGCCGCTCTAAGGAGTTAACACGGCTCCGTGATGCAATGAAGGCAAAACCAGAGTACAACTCATTCGGGGAGCTTGTAGATTTCTTGGCTTATTGGATAAGCCTTGTTGTACTCCCTAGCTCCAAATGGGCAGACGCTGTTCGTCCTACGGTTTTTGTTGTAGCTGGTGCCTTGGCAGAGGGCCACAGATATTCTCTTGCTCCTCCAGTATTATGTTCCATTTATAGGGCTCTTGGGGAGATAGCCACCCATATAAAGGATCCTACTCTCGAAACTTCATCGGCATACACTTCTTGGCATTATATTACAGGCTGGTTAGGAGTCTACTTTCCCTGGACTTTCGAAGCGCCTGAAAAAGGATACGTTCATTCGGTACATCTCCCGCTTTAGTTCTTTCAGCAAAGAACTATGGCCAAGAGGGCATATGATTGGGTTGCTAATAAGATTCAGGACAACGACCAGATAGATTTCTTTCAATTTCGTCTTCACCGCTATATTGAGGATACAGATATGGTGGATCGAGGGACACTCACTTCAGCAGAAAGGATGTTCTTCCTTTCTCTTCGCTCTTGCAGCCTACCTTTCCGAGAGGGGATGGAATTCTGGCGAGAACCCTATTACCCCAGCCGTTTTGCTCACCAATTTGGTTACGATCAGACCGTACCAAAAGATTACGGACTGGTCACCCAAAAGATTCGTTTCTACGGCACAGGTCCTCTTAACTGGGCCATGATATGGAAGCAACTTTTGAACGTCCGTGTCGACTCGTCCTTCATAATTCCTAGCTGCGAGCGCATAGTTCGTACTTCATACAGCTGGATGCGATGGTGGGATCATCAATCGTATCTGGTCACTAGATGTCTACCCGTGGATTCTCCTATCTTTCTTCATCCCCCCAGATTAAAAGACAAGCTGGAGAGCGGGATCGGCTTTATCCCAGGGAAGAGTCATGCATCTCATAGCGGAGAAATTTGTAGAAAGATACCGCTAGAAGAACCTATCCGTGAGATAAAACCCATTAATACTTTAGATGGATGGTTCGCTCACGGCGTCTTAAGAGAATTTGAGCAAGCTCCTCGTGACTTCACACATCGGGCTACAGACAATATTGCCGGTACATCTTCTCCTCTTCCAGCAGAGACTGTAGTGGTTCAGGACGAACCAATTCATGATGCTTCGGTGCTTCCTTCACAACCCACTCGCCCTAGCTCATCATCTCCGATGACTAGATCAAGGACGCGTTCGCAAGCTTCAGCTTCTCTACACGTCTCTCCCGCAGGAACGGGACAAGTACCTGTCTCTCCTTTAATCAGAGATCGGTCAAGATGCTTCCTCCAAAGGAAAGTAAATTGTTACTACAGACATTGACGAGGAACTTCTGGAGAATGAAAGCTCAGTCTCATCATCAGAGAATACTGCTTCTTCCCAGCATGAAGATGATGAAAATGGTGAAAGCAGTAAAGATACAGATGATGATTTTGAAGAAGGAGAAGTTGACATTGATGGAGAAGAGGAAGAAATCGTCGAAGACACTGAAACGGAACATCCCGCAACCTCTGAAGCTCTCCTCAACACTAGAATTCCTGCCAAATCTCCTATAGCTGTAGAAGAAGGAGAGGAACTTTTAGATTACGGTGAATATGGATACTCACCAGGTAAAGGGAATTTAACTTTCATATATCTATATATTTGCTTATTCAATATCAATTATTTATTTAGAGCTATTGTGTCTACCCCTTTTTTTCCAGGCGCTCATGTTGCTAATATTGAGATAGGCAAGATTTCTCCTTCAAATCTCCCTGCGACTACATCAGCGATTTCGCCGAGAATCCCTTTAAGTCCATTAGCTGTGCCTAAATCAGTGGCTCGTGAGATTGTATTTCCAATTGACACCACGGACTTGCCGACTCCGACCACTAGGGACTCGAGTACAGAAGCCAGGGCACCTTCCCTTGCAGATATGGTGGGGACTAGTCCTCTCGTGATTCAAGGAGCTTCTCTTTCTGCTAATCGTGTTCTGATGACAAGTACGGGCAGATGCATACGTATTAACTTATTTTATTCAAAACAATATATAACCTTTTATTGATATCTCCTTATACTTTTCCGTTTTGTGTTATAGGAACCCCTCCTCGTAGTGGGGCAGCCAGTTCTAACTTAGTAGCCACTACATCTGAGCTTTCATCCTTTGTAAAAATTCCCACTCACAAGATGCTCTTCATGAGGAATTCTTTGTCAGCAATAATCCATATCTTTAAAGATCCTGAACAATGGTCTGACTTGGATCTTGCTATCGAGATCTTGGAGAGTTCTGCAAGGATGGCCATAATTGATATATCTTCTTTGCAAGATTCGCTTCTCAGATTCCGTGATTCGATAATTTCTTTAGCGTCAGCGGAAAATGTTACAATCCCACCCGAAATCTTGGAGTATGGGCAGTGGTTAGCTACGTCACAAGAACAAGCTTCCTTGATTACTTCCTCCATTTCTAAGCTCGAGCAAGAGTACTCAATTCTTCAAGATCAGTTAAAGGTTTATACTGATGAAAGAGCGATTATTCAAGACCGCATTACTGTCCTGAAAGAAGAAATATCTCAGCTGGATTTGAAGAATCACGAGAAGGAATCATCCATCCAAAATATTGAGGAGAAGATGCGAGCTAATATTCAATCCGCTAATGCAAAGAAGTCTGTGCTACTACAAAGTAGAGAAGTGATTACATCTTTGGAGAGTAAGCTAGCCGACCTTCCTGATCAGGCAAAGATTATTCTTGAAGAAAGATCAAAGCATGATGTAGCTCGAATGCATCTAAAAGGAGATTTACGAAGACATATGGAGGCATTTGGAATGGCAGAGGAACTTTAAGCATGTATTTTCCGTTCATATATATATATATATATATATATATATATATATATATATTTTTAACAAGGAACTTATTTGACTTTCAAAAGATATATTTATGACAACATTTTGAGATATTCCCCTTTTTTGCTGAAGCGTTATCATATCTCATGTTATCATAATCATATTTGTTTATTCATAGTATCATACTGCATGTCGTTGCGATTGTATTTATGATGACAAATTTTAAACTTTTATGCATGTTAGTGCGGGATTTCCTATGTGGGTATTTAAGTTGGAGGTACTACATTTCAATTTAGTCAGTCACACACAGTTTAAGCTCATGAGTAGTGGAGCACACACACAGTTTAAGCTCTTGAGTAGTTGGAGCAACTTATACTCATGTAAGAGTCGGGTCTCACGTGATGGTCTCTGTAACTCTTAGGAGTTCACTGGACTTCTAACTGCCTAGGGAGTTCACAAACCGCGATCCATCAGAGGGGCCCAGTGAAGCTACCGGGGTGGTGAACTCGATTGGTTTTACACATAGGGTTGACCGCGGTAACTCTCTAGAGTTCTAAGAGCTCGCAAGGCTATCTTTGGGGTACCAAATCCATGGTTGTCAGTCGATCAATGAGTAGGTTTAAGCCCTTCCTCATGAGTTAGTACTGAAATCGAACCACAAATCTGGAGGGTCTTATGCATGGTTAGCATAGTGCTCACACTGCGGCCCTTATTTCCTTCGTCTACAAGAGCGAGCCCATTCATGGGAGGGCATTTTCCTCCATTCTCCGTGACGCTGCTAGACAACTATACAGACGGCATGGGAGTTGCGCGTGACTGGCCATTTACTTTTTAGCCTTTTAGGCATATTAGTCGTAGGCTTCATCAGCTGCCCGCATAGGTGGGTACGATAGCCTTTATAGGCTTTTTAGGGCCACTGACTTCTCGTCCGGTTGCCCGAATGGTGAAAATGGTAGGACTTATGCATAGTTAGCCAGTTTTCTTTTTAGAGCTTGGTCCTTTAGAGTTTTGATCCCTTCAGGGCTTGATCCTTTTAGAGCCTTTAACCCTTCTTTTAGAGCATAATGAATCTTGATTTGGCTCTTCTGTGATTTTTCCTTCTCCTTTTTTTTAGGATCTTGGTTTTTAGGATTTTGGGCCTTTTAGGATTTTGGCCCTTTAAGGATTTAGCTTGGCTAGGCTGCCTTCCCTATCAAATAATAATTGTGATCATCATTATCGCCAAGGTTATTGCCAAGGTTATTGCCAAGGTGATAAGTGTGTCTGACTGAAATTGATATCTTCAAGAAGATTCTTATGATGATACCCGCTGAACTTTGCCACTTGCAGAACTCATTTGGTGATGACGATGATCGCTTTCATTAAAAATACTTGCTAAATATAGTCGATACGCTCATGAATTTCTTCTTTATAGATTCTCTTAACATGTAGACACGATTCTGTCCCTTCTTGCCCCCTTTTGATATAGAATCATTATGTCAATAATATTTTGGATCAAAATCTATTGCTTCTTTTAAGGGTAATATCTTTTGATGAAGCGAGCATTGATCGGTATATTGATACCTTTCCCATCTTGATCGGCGATTCTATATGCTTCATTGAAATAGACTTCATTTACGACATACGACCCATCCCATTTAGGCTCGAATTTGCCCCCTGTTCGGCGAGTGACTACTATAGGTCTCTTCAACATTAACACCATATCTCCCTTCTTAAAAGAGCGGTGTTTAACTTACTTATCGAAGGCAGCCGATATCCTAGCTTGATATGATTGTAGTCGTTGTTGGGTGGCTAGACGTTCCTCATCAAGTAGATCCAACTCTTTCAGCCTTATTTTAGCATTTTCATCATCTGTTATGAACTGATGTACTGCTACCCTGAGCGATGCCACTTGTATTTCGATCGGGATAACCGCCTCTACGCCATAGATTAAGGAATACGGTGTCGCCCCCGTTGCTGTACGCTGAGTAGTCCTGTATGCCCATAAAACTTCTTGTAACTTTTCATCCCAATCACGCTTGTTGCCAGTGACCGTCTTCTTTAGTATTTTGATGATCATTTTATTAAATGCCTCTGCTAGCCCATTGGCCGGGGGATAGTAAGGTGTTGAAAATGAGTGATGAATGCTGAATTTTTGGCACAGCTTTTCCATGCCTCTATTTTTGAAGGGAGTGCCGTTATCAGTAACAATCTTTTTTGGAATACCGTGACGATATATTATGGCATGCCGGATGAAGTTGACAGCGTCCTTTTCTTTAATGTTTCGTAAAGCGACTGCTTCAGTCCATTTGGAGAAATAATCCATTACTGCCAGAATATATTTCTTTCCTCTGGATGAAGGTGGGTTTATAGGACCAATTACATCAAGTCCCCAAGCGGAGAAAGGCCAAGAGGCCACAGACTGGTGCAAGTCTTCTGGGGGGACGTGTATAACGTCTCCATGAATCTGGCATTCGTGGCACTGCTTCGCATAATCTATAGCATCTTTGAACATGGTGGGCCAATAATAACCCATCCGATGTATTCTATGGAATAAATTTTGGCCTGCCTGATGTGCCCCACATTCACCAGAGTGTGTTTCCTGCAATACTTGCCTGGCTTCTTGTTTGTCTAAACAGCGTAACAACATTCCATTGTAAGATTTTCTGTATAATACTTCACCGCATATGATGAATTTGACCGACCGTTGTTTGACTTGCTACTTCGTTGCCTGATCCTCTGGCAGGATATCGAATCTGAGGTAATCAACAAAAGGTTAGCGCTAATCACCTATCGTTATTTCTAGGCATGATATAGGAAGCATTTCAACTGTTTCTTCTATGATCTCTGGAGATGGTAAGAATCTTCTTTCTTCTATAGTTACTTGAAGAGGACTCCTATTAGGGTAGGACAAGGTGGCTGCTAGGCTAGCCAAAGCGTTCGCCTTTGCATTTTCGGATCGCGGTATATGCTTAACTCCTACATGGCAGAACCATTCTAATAATTCCCGCACCTTTTAACAATAGGGCAAGAGTTCTTGCTTTCTTACTTCGAACTTGGTTGTCAATTGATTTATAATTAATTTGGAGTCTCTAAAGATATGCAGCCTTCTTATTTTCATCTGCTGAGCTATTTTCATCCCAATGATGAGGGCTTTATACTCAGCCTTATTGTTCGTGCATGCGGTACCAATTGTGAAGGAGTATGGTAACAAGTCACCTTGAGGAGTAATGAATATCACCCCTGCCCCCGCTCCTGATGTTCGTGCAGCGCCATCAAAGTACATCTGCCACGGGCTTTGTGTTTCGGCCAGCATAACGTGCTCATCGGGAAAATCATCAGTGATAGCTTCACAATCTATCATGGGATGTGCTGCAAGGAAGTCTGCCACTACCTGTCCTTTCACTGCTTTAGCCGATTTATAAGTAATGGTGTATTCTGAAAGCAACAACATCCATTTATCCAATCTCCCTGACAACATTGGCCTTGTCATTAAAAACTTGATCGGGTTTATTCTTGAGATTAGAGTTATGTCATGAGAGAGATAGTAATGTCTCAACTTTTGGACCGCAAATATCAACGCTAAACACTCCTTCTCGATCGGAGAATAATTGCATTCAGCTCCCATCAATGTTCGGCTTAAGTAATAAAGGGCGGCTTCCTTCCCAGTTTCATTTACTTGAGCCAACAAAGCACCTAAGGAATTTTCGGCCGCTGATATGTATAAAATAAGTGGTTTCCCTTTTATCAGTGCTGCTAACACCGGCGGTTGCTTTAATAACCTTTTTATCGAGTCGAATGCATTCTGACAAGCTTGATCCCATATGAAGTCTACGTCCTTTTTCATTAGATGTGAGAATGGCTAGCACCTTCCTGTCAGATTTGAAATGAAACGATGAATGTACGCCAATTTTCCTTGCAAAATTTTCAATTCCTTCAAGGTCGTCGGTGACGGCATATTTTGAATAGCTTTAACTTTCTCTGGATTGATTTTGATACCCCTGTGCCGCATGATGAAACCAAGGAATTTTCCCGAAGACACTCCAAACGTACATTTGGCTGGATTCATCTTTAACTGTTTCCTTCGTAATCGACAAAAAATCGATTCTAAATGCCTGCGATGCTCCTAGTGATCTCCTGATCTAACCACCAAGTTGTCGACGTAACACTCAAAATGTTTATGCATCATGTCTTGAAATATATTTTGTATTGCTCTTTGGTACATCGCCCCGGCGTTCTTTAGACCGAACGACATGACCTTATAGCAGTAAATTCCCAGCGGCGTTCTGAATGCCGTTGTTTCCTCATCTTCGGGCGCCATTCTAATCTGGTTGTACCCTGCATAACCATCCATGAAAGACATGATAGCATATTGAGTCGTACTGTCAATCAGCAACTCTGTTATCGGAAGAGGAAAATCGTCCTTTGGACAGGCCTCATTCAAATTCCTGAAATCAATGCACACTTTGATTTGTCCACTTTTCTTTTTCACCGGGACAATGTTTGATATCCACTTGGGATACTTGACTTCTCGAACGAAATCGACTTTGATCAACTTGCTAACTTCCTCTTCAATTAACGGTATTAGGTCTGGGTGAAACCGCCTTTGTGCCTGCTTAACTGGTTTTTTCTCTTTAGAGATATTTAGTCAGTGCATTTCTACGACGGGTTCTAAACCTGGAATTTCCGCGTACGTCCAAGAAAACGCATCTTTATTTTCTTAGAGTAGCTGGAAATACTTCCAAGACTCTTGCTCAGAGAGGCTGCTACTGATAAATGTATTCTGGGGTTCTTCTTCTTACCCAAGTTTATTTCCCGCAGGCTGTCTATCGTCGGCTGCCCCCCGTCCTCCATCTGTTTTGGAGCTTTCTCGGGATACTTGACTATTTCGGGATCTTCTTCCAGTGTTTGCGTAACCATAATCATATTCACTGACACCTCTGCTCCTAACCCTTGAAATTTTCTTCACTTTTTCGGTTCAACCCTAAGAGGGATTTGAATTCCCTTCCCGTGATTTAGTCCAGTGGGTTTGTTATAATCAAAACCCATGTTTCTCATAATTTGATTGCTAGCTGAACTGTACCTTTCCAGATTCTACGATGTCAACTTACCGCGGTATGCATTGTTCGCGCTTTCCCTTCTTGCTTTTATTTTGATTGCAGTTTTGAACTCTATCGGTTCGGGATGTTTGGTATTGGCCTTGACTTGAAACCTCCTTGGAGCAGCTAAAAATGGCCTACACCTTTCAGCAATGGGTAATGGCATCGTATAATTAGATCGCAGAATTCTTAACTGCTCTGATGACAATAGAGTTAATGGTAGCAGCCCAGGTCGTCTTAGATGCTTTGGTACAAAATAGAACTTCTTCCTTACTTCTGCTGTCCCAGAAGATTTCCCTCTTTCTTCTCGAGCCTTGTCTGTTTGAGCATTTTTCGAGACTTTGCTTTCATTACCATGTCCCGTTTCCTCGGAGAACCCTTTGTAATAACTGACATCTGTAAAAAAAGATTCGGCTTCTGTATATGGTTTCGCATTAGCTATCACTTTATATCGTACCCCATCCTTGCAATACTTGAAGCATTGATGCAAAGTAGAAGGTATGATACCATACCGATGCATCCATGGTCTTCCCAAAAGGAGATTGTATGTCATCACGACATTTATGACATGACATACGACCTTAGTACTTAATTCTCCCACTTCTAGCGTCACCGTGATTTTACCCAGTGCACACTGCCCATCTTGATTGAAGCCCTGTATCATCATTCCACTAGGGCGCAGATCAGAACGGTGATAGCCCAATTTTCCTACCATTGAAAGCGGTAAGAGGTTTACTGCAGACACATTGTCTATCATGACCCTTTTTACCTTTGTCCCGCAAACATAACCCTCTATCATAAGGGGCCTGTTGTGATCCGTTTCACTAATCAAGTCATAATCGGAGAATGAAATGATTGGAAGACAATCTGCTTGTTCACCATGTATTCCTTGCTTCATTTCTGTCAGCAGAGTTTCTCTGACATTGCGATTAGATAACGCCTGTATTAAACTCTGTCGAAACTCTTCTGATAACTTGAGTGCATCATAGTTGCTTAAACGTGCTGGTATCCCTTTCAAATGGCTAACTACATCGTAAGCCACTTTCACCGTTTCACCCCCGTCTTCTTTCCTAGCATCGTTATTCTGCTCACGGATCATTTCTTTCCTTGCGATCCCCGCTTTCTACTTTGCAGGACTTACTATCTTCTTCCCTGAGCGCAACGTAAGCATTGCCATACTCTTTGTCGACTTCTGACTTTCTTTCCTTCCCCTCTCTCGAGTCTTTTCTCGGGTCGTGAACATGTTTACTGTCACTCTTGTATTCTTTTTCTTTCCTCCACTGGTTATTATTTCACCTTTCTCTATCATTTGCTGTATGATGCATTTTAACGTATAACAATTCTCTGTCCGGTGTCCGATTAGGCGATGATATCGATAAAAATCTCTTTCCGTTGTTTTTGTCATATCTTCTGGGCGTTTGGGTTCTGGCAATTCTATGGTGCCGGCCTTTAGCAATTCTTTCATTATAGGGACCACTTCTTCTTTGTCAAAGTCGAATCCTTCGTGAGAGTCGAGCATCCTGAACATTTTTCTATTGTAATTATACTTCGACTGATTCCATCTTTCCTTTTGTCCCGGCCTTCTATCTTTTGAACCCCTCGTATCCTTATCGTTTTTATCACGATCAACGGTATTCACGATTGTTCGGCCGAAGGCCCTTCTGACAGTTTCGTGATGAAAAACTGGAATTTTACGCGTCATTAGTTCCAACGCGTGAGCTTTGGTGGCCAGGTCATGGAAGTTCGGATATCAGCGCTGGTGAGTCCGAACACAATTTCTGTTTCCATGGAGTTCAAACACATTTTTACCTGTTCTATTTCCTCTGGTAACTGTCTGCATGATGCTCCTAGTGTTTTCCATCTGTCGATGAACTTTTCTACTGGCTCTCCTTCTCGTTGCCGTATAGAGGCCAGCTCCGTAATGCTAACATCGCGTTCTGACGAGAAGAAATTTGACATAAAAGCATCTTGCATTTGTTCCCAAGTCCGTATCGATCCGGGAACCAGACTGGAATACCACCGGAATGCTTTATGGGTTAGCGATGACTCGAACAGTCTTAGGCAGTATTGTGGTACCGTGGAGAAATTCCCCATACTGGTAATGAAATGCATCAGGTGTTCTTCTGGTGGTCCTTCCCTGTTAAATTTCTGAAAGTCTGGGTGCTTGAAATTGGCTGAAAACGGGAGGTCTTCCACTTCTCTTGGATACGGTGTTCAGTATCTGAAGCGGCCAGTATTTTCCCGTTCCCTTTCTGTCCTTACAGTTTCTTCGACGACCTGTCTTACGTCATCATGTGTTATGGCTCTCGTCACTGGAATAGACTCTCGCGATCCAACTCCTTGTGGACGAGGACCTTCCTGTTGGCTTCCTTGCCCATTCATTGCCCCCATCATCAGTGGAGCCGCTATTTGAGCTACATTATGTGCCAAAGTAGCTAAAGCCTCCCTGAGGTTCCGACACTCCTCCATCAATGCTCTTTGTGCTTCGGCCATTTGGTTGACGCGATCTTCCGTCGTTGGCATGTTCTCTTGATTCGTCTCAGCCATATGCACCGTGGCCTCTTTGCTGTTTGTCGAAGCCGTTGCTAGGGTAAAATGAGAGTATGTTGATGCAGCAGGGCTTGTAAAGGAGGGAAAGATTGGAGTCTCATTCGATTTCTGCGTGCTTTCTGTGCTACTAATTGACCGGGGTGACACAGTCCTCAGTAAGCTTTCCTCGGCTGACAAGGCGTTGGTGAACCAATTAATGTTGCCTTGCCTTTCTGCTCTTTTGTCCACTTGTTCCTTGGAGCGACCAGCACCGGAAAATCGCGCGATGCAAACTGTGGGCCTGTCTGCTCAGGGTATATTGTAGGTGGAGTGAGCCCGGGGTTCTTCCTGACTGTGCTGCGCGTTATCGGTCCTCTGGTCTTTAGCAAAGATGGGTTTGCTTTATGGTTCTTCGTATTCCTTGCTCTTGCCTTGTGTGACAGGACCATGGTCCAGTCTCCGTCGCTTCCCTGTGGTTGAGGTGAAACGGATATGACTCTAGTTGTCATCCGAGTCACTGTATCCTTGCCGGTGGGACATAAACTCCTATGCTTTAGGGCGCCAGTTGACGCATATTCCACTATGAATCCCGTGGGAGTGAAGCGAAAATTCACTTTTCTCGTAAAGCTAGCCATCAATTGTATGTTGCAATTGAACTCAGGTACCTTCAGTAATGAAACATACATAAAGTTAGTATATAAAGGGTTAATATGAACAATCTTAGAGATGAAGGGGAGGATGTTCCCACTGAGAGTCACCATTTTGGCACCTGAAAGACGCCAAAAGGTGACAATCGCGTTTACAATTTTTCCAAATGTTAATGTTAAGTAAGATAAAAGGGAATCCCCAGCAGAGTCGCCATTTTGTTTTAACAAGAAAACAAATGCGTTTCTATTCTTGTGGAATCATCTTACTTAATCATAATAAAAGGAAAGTGCAAAAACGATCGTCACATTTTATTAATTCCAAGTTCATTTACATCCTTTAATCTCCCTTGATTCTAAGATACATTCATTTGAATATGTATCAAAATTAAAACATAAAGTTCCAATAGCAAATCTAGTAGCATTTCAGCCTGGATCTTGATCTTCTCCAAGGACTTAGGAGGAATTGCAGATTGAATCAATCTTTCTTTAGAGAAGTAAAGATTTCGACAGCCTTCCAGCGCTATTTCAATCATCTCCTGGAACTTAGGAGAAATATGCACTTCAGAGGCTTATATCCCTTCACATTCGAACAGGAAACTCAGAGATCTCTTCTATTCCGGCAGCATAACGACTCTTCAGCGTGACAGACTGCAGAGCATACTTCTTGCATGGACCCGTATAAAGCATATGGTTTACGCAGTCCAGCGTAAAGCCTTCCTGGCCGTAACAGCCCTGCGCAATCCTGCGCAAAGTCTTCTGGGCTACCGCCCGTACCTTCAGTCTTCTTGCTCCGCTTTGTCCTCTCTACTTGCTCTTCGTAGTCTTCAATCAACCCTTAATCAAAGAACTAACGGGGTATTTATAGGCGCTCACATGTGCGGAATCTTTCGATCTTAGCGATGTGGGACACAAGTACCAGCCCATCTAAACTCACCAACACATCTGCTGTCGTTTGCAGAGAATCGCGCAGAGGAGATTGTTTGCGTGGGAGGGAAATCATTTGCACGAGCTTGCGTAATGGATATCCTTTGCACGGAAGCGTACAAAGCATAACGCTCTGGTGGACCCGCACAAAGTATATAAGTGTTTTAACAGTCCTTTCTTCCAACTCGTCTTTATGGCTTTCTGATCTTCATTTGTTTCCATCCTTCTCTTATTTTTAGTCCTCAACAATAATCAAGTCTAATCAGCCATGTTTAGAAAACCAATAACTAGGCATTAAACATGCCCCACAAGTGTTATATGATTTTTAAATTGGTAGGGAAATGATAGTTGAGTCATTTGGTAAGATTTCACTGTTCTCACCTTTTGCACTCCATCCCTAGTCTCAATGTTGAAATAGAGTCTGTATCTGATTCATTTGAATAGTTAAGGGTGTAAACAAGCCATCCTCTACAAATTAAAATTTTGAATAGTAATGGCCTAACAAGCCAGCCCCAAACAGTTCAAAATCCAGTTCCAAATCCTACATGTGGTGCTTTTGAGGATAAACAAACGAAGTGATCAATAAAGCATTAGATTGAAGCCTGAAGGCAAGAAGAATGAAGCATGTATCGATCTATAAATACCGTTAATTACATATATTGAAAATGTACAAGTAAAACATACCATTCAGAAGAAAAACATCATTGCAAGTGCTGCTAAAATGGATATTGTTGCACCTGATAATGATGCCTCTGTTAAATCTAGGAATTTTCATGTTAATGCGTGTGTACACACACACACAGATGAAAGATATACATACAATCAGGGTAACCACGAAACAGTGAAATACATAAAGATTACATGTCAGCCAAGAAACTTACTCAGGGTGCATTGGAATGCACTACTGCAATGAATCACAATTATAACCTAATACACATTTTGGAGGATTCTGATTAAAGGCTGCTAAACATGACAAATAATTCAATTCTTAATTCTTCAATCTTAAACCATGAGACTCAAAACTCCTTGTTAATTGGTCAGCAAATATAATTGAATTAAAGAGGAGAAAATAAAACATTTGTTGGCTACTTTTAATGACCCCACGAAAAAAATGGATGGAAGGAGTGGATAAACTGTTACATCTCAGCGGCCCTCACGGGCTTTTTATTTTCAGAAACAAGTGGGGTCATCGAGGGTGTAATTGGCATTCTAATCGTTAGTATTTTGAAAAAAAAGAGGTTATTGATCTACTGTCTACTGCAACAAGTTCCGTTTGACTGATCCAAACCAGCACCTCCACTGCAATCTATTAGGATTTTTGTGGAAATGGCATATTTTCATTTTCATACCTAGTAGGGATACAAAGCTAACCAGTAAATAACCTTTCATGTGATTCCATAACCTTTCATGCAGTGAAACTGGGCTTAATCTATAGTAAACCTCCCATTAGAAGCTTATAAACAGGTTGAATGGAAAATAAACATCATAGTTGGCTTTAGGAAGATTTCAACAATGAGTATATTGTCCCATTGCTTTCTATGGTGCAGTCCACTTGAACTTTGGATCTGCCTCATTTTTGCATCCATGCCTTAAATCTTCCAGCCCGAATGCACCTCTGAGAAGTCAAAGCACCAATGTAGCTCTGAGAATTGTAAGGCCATATGCCAACATATGCGAGCAAATTTGCCAACCTGCAAGAAAAAATAAACTCAAAATTTATAGCAGTTGCAAGAACTCCAGTGACAGGCAGACTAGCAATATGTTGAACCATGCACACTAGCAATATGTTGAACCATAGAGTACCAAATTAGTTCAAGATTAGAAAAGGAACAAGCCAAATATCATGACATTTCTTGATTGTGCAAGATCTCATGTGCATTTGTTGCACCAAATATCATGAAATTTATTGAATGTGCAAGATCTCATGGAATTTTTCAATATTTGGCTGTTAACAAATTGCTGATTGAGGAGGACTGGACACAATGGCTGCCTTGATGTAACACCCCAGATTTTGGCCAATCTGGGATTTGACGTCCTTAGGCAATGGGTCAACTAAAACACCTGAAAAATCGCTCAGAACCCAATTTCATAGCTAAAGAAACCACTTGGGATTAATTCCTATGGAAATTCAGCGTAAGTTAGCTAGCGCAACGCTGGAGTAGCTGGGAAACAGTCCCTGATCACTTTAAATACGTTCTACAAGACCCAAATCGAGTAGAACGTATGACTCCATAATACTCTATAACCTCGGATCAAACTCTAAGCGGGTTTGTTCTCCGGACCACTTTGAATTCTTGTATGGGATTTAGACCGCGCGTCGAAGTTCCGATACTTCCTATCTTAGACCGTTAGAACCGCCCAGCTGGACTTGACAATCAGTTCGAAAATCAAGTCAAACCGATAATCACAGACCATTTCGTTGAACCCGGACTGAAGGGACCGCGAACAGGGACAGAATTGGAATTTCAAATTCAAATCTGGCACACGACTTGACGCGTCAGTATTACGCGTTCTGACCATCAGAATTCATCCAGATTACACCCTCAGATCAGGAAAAATTTCTATTTATTATCATGAGACTTTCAGCCCTGATCTACGTGCGGTGACCGCTGAACTGAAACTGGTCCGCCACGTGCGATCTGCGAACCCTGCCGGACTGAAAACTTAATACGCGCTAGATCTGGTACGCATGAGCTTAAGTCTGATCGCATTCGACCAGGGGACCACCAGAAAGCATCTTTTGGACCGAAACAGCCCCAATTTGGTTACCCCTCAAGTGAAACTTGTTCCCGAGTCTATTTCGGGCAAGTTTGGGCTTATAAAAGGGCTTGAAACCCTCACTCCTCTCTCCCATCCGAATTTTCAAAAACCCTAGATTGGGAGAGAGAAAAGGTGAGAGTTTATGAGAGAAGGTGGGAGAGCTTTTCCTGCTGCTGCTACACGTGCTTAAGCGGCGTATTCCAATCACTTTGCCGGTGATTTCTCCGCATTTGCAGGTAAGAAAACGCCCTAGAAAGTTGTTGATTTGATGCTTCTTTAGTTCCATAGTTTGTCAGTTGATAAATCTCGTAAATCAGGTTCCTTAGTCGCCGTAGACGAAGCGTATACGCTCCGTTCGAATCACTTCACCTATAAGGGAAAAGGTGCGGATTTTAGACGCTTTCATTGACTGTTTCCAAAGCTTTCAATGTCGTTTAATAGTAGATTCTTGACGGCAACGCCGTTTGACATGTACAACATGCTGTCCGTTTCCTGTTTCGTAAACTAACGAAGAATATGAGATTTAGGGCATTTTAGTCATTTGTAGGAAGTATAGATTTCATTCATATTTTGTGGATGTGATTGACATGATATGTTGTCGCATTAGGATGTTAGGAATACGTGCATAATTAGTTTGGCGAAGAGATTCGCCTAAATGCGCACTTCGGGTCGACATACTATATGTAGACTTAAGTGTGTAGTGTATGTGTTTGTATAAATGCTTGTATTAGTATGTATTGAATTAAATGGTATTATGAATTAGTTTGAGATTGATTTCTCAATTAATATGCTGGTGTGAATGGTTTCCTACATGTTAGCCATATGCATGATTTCATGATATGAATGAAATGCATGTGCTTGACGATTCGCTTAAGCTGTATGTTATAACATGTGCTTGATGATTTCCTTATGAGTTACTTTGAGATTGAATTCTCAATTAATATGTTGATGGAGAGGATTTCCTATATGTTGGCGACATGCTTAATTTCATTATATGTGTGAAAGACATGTGTACGATGATTTGCTTAAGTTGTATGTAATAACATGTGTTAACATGCTCTCATGGTTGTATTTCATTTCCATTACCTTTACTCAACTGCTGATGTGATTCTATGATTGTTTGGGACTATGCCTAGTCCAGGCAGTCGATAACCGAGCGAATTCGTGGTTAGCTTATCTTCACCACGAACGACGCGTCGATGAACGCGAGTCGTGTTTGGAGTTAACGGCAGTGGTTAGGCCACGCGAAGTGTTTTACGCACTTCATGTCGTTCGACTTGAGATGCGATCGCGCTAGTCGAGCCCGTCAAGTAACTCGACTAGCCGATGTATGTTCACCTTGTATGAGTCATAACTGCTTGAACCTAGGGTACTGAACTTACCATTGTAAACCCTGTTAACCATGTTACCTTGATCCATAAAGACTCATGTGCCGGGCATGGTGGTATGGGACACCGTGGTCGAGCTATCGGCCTACGCTGGGGCCATAAACCTCCCCGTAGTGACCAGTGAGCACCTAGTCTCGTGAGCAGATTATGGTGGTATGGGACACTATATTCTAGCTGTCGGCCTACACTGATCAGGCGACGAGTCCTTTGTAGTGACCGCGAGCGTATTCTGAGTCTACGGGAGGCGACGACCCTTCAGTAGCAGTAGAGTACAGTAGGCCTGTATTGATAAGGTGATGGGGGAGCGGAGCAACGAGTGCGTGCAACAGCCCTGGCAGCCCTTGGAGCGACCTACAAAATATACATCGTATGAGATTACTAGGAGTGACGACCCTAGACAGGATCTGTGTTGGGATTGATATAAGGGAGGTACCTTAGTTTCCCAATCCTGCTGTTTGAATGGACTAATAACAACTCGGAAATCATATCACCATAGCATTGCATGTGCCTGTAAGATGTGGAGCACTTTAGGGAGTGTAGCATGCCGCGGTCGTAAGATGTTGCCGTATGAGGGAGATCGTCGGTGAGGGCATACATCACGTCATGTCATATTGCATTAACAACAGTATTTGCATTGTTTGATTTATTGCTTTACTATTATCGCATGATTGATTTGAGAACATGTTAATCCTTGCTCTATTATTCCACTGAGTTAGCTACTCACTCCCACGTTACGGGACGGTGTTCCTGGACACCCACCAGACCTTTTTGTGATTGCAGATGATGGAGCGGCCTGTGAGGCGGAGCTAGATTTGATGATGAGGAGGATTCCTCCTATATGCGTGTTCTGATTGACGGGATTACAGGGAGGTTGATTAGATACTTTGACACTTGTCATTTTATATTTTTAGCGCACTCATATATATTCGTTTTGTCTACTTTTGGATTATACATGTATGTATATAACCTGGTAACATGTTCACACTCTGGAGACATACAACAGTTTATATATGTTATATATACTATTACAGACTTCCGCTGGTTAATTTAGCTGTCTCTGGAGTATGATATGCTGTTCTGGCTTAATATCACTCATGTTTAATACATTATCACCAACAACATTCAATCATACATATCTATGTTGCATAAATAACATGCTGGAACTCGGGAGTTGGGTTTTTGCTCGACCCCTCGATTTTCGGGATGTTACAGATGGTATCAGAGCATGATTTGGATTAAACTGGGCCTGGGCTATGGTCACGCGACGCACGCTGTCGCTTTCTTTGACTTAGGTGGGTGCGAGAAGGGTCTAGAAACACTTCTAGGATCCCAGATTCGCCAATAGGCGAAGTCTATTCATTTCGATCGCGGGATCGAGTCCGTAGCGCATCTAGGGTCGCGTAAAGTAACCCGAATAGCTCCTAGGTTATAGGTGAGTGGGGTGAGATGTTCTTTGAACAATTCTAAACTCGTAAATGTGAATTCTTGGGCCGTGGGACAACCACGACCCCTGTATTCAATCGCCAGGGCTTAAAAACCCCGTTTCACCGAAAATCTTCGAAATTCTTCCTCTCACCACCCCAATCTTCAATTATTTTTTATCCATTTCATGTTAGGCATTAATACTAATGTGAAAATAATATAAAATCCTACTTTCACAAAATTTTACAGTGAATAGTAAAATTTCATGAAAAATGGCCATAAGGCCATTCTAACTTCACTTTATTTAGCAACTAATGGGCTAGATGGATGTACTAGATCCTTCTACCCTAAAATAATATGCTGCATGATAGGGTTTTGTATTCGGGATTGAATATTGGCCCCGAAAATCCTCGAATGGATGTTACAAATGTTTTGGCCTCCCTAGGGAAATCTACAATGAACCAAAGTGTGAACCATACCTTTTTGGAATCCCTAGGGTAAGGGGAACCCATCCCATATGGCCTCAGTGGCCAATTTGCAACTTCATGGGTGATGCCATCGCCGATTCGGCGATGCATCGCCGGTCAAACTCTTCGAATGGGTCTGATCTTTGGGCTGGAGGAGTTTGGGGACTAGGGTAGTCCCATGGTATGCAGTCCGTACCTTAAAACTCCCTAAAAGATGTACTTCCTTCACAAAAGTCCCCTTCCCTAGCCCCATTTTCATTTTCTTGCTGCCCTAACCCAAAATCGTGGTTCCAAACCACCCCTAGATCCATTCCCTGCCAAAAACGACCACCCTCCATCGTTCCTTTGAAGTTGGCAGCCCTCCCTCTTGAAGGTTTCGTCCGTTGGAGCTCCTAAAACCCCCAAATCGAGCTGAATTCGTGAGGTGTTCCATTCCCCTTTTTCATTTTCATTTCTTTCTGAAAATACATCCTAGGGGAGCTTGAAGCATCCCTCTACAACGCCTAGATTTCGTTCTATCCATTTGGACAACTATTTCCCTGCATTTCCTCCTCCTTCCATGGCTATTGTTAAGGCTGTTTCAGCCTTTTCCTCCCTTTCCATCGTCCTCTCTCTCATGTCCCTTTTATTTGATCCTCAGACTCGTGGAAACCTGCTTACCCATTCCATTTCTCCACGTTATTCTCTTGTTTGATTACTGTTTTGAAATTTCTGTGTTTTGTGTTGTTAGGTAGAAAATGTGTTTGTGTTGTGGTTTGAGCTTAACATAGCTAAAAATTGTTGAATGGAGTGCATGCCGTTCATTTTTTTTGTTAGGTATTGTCCCTAGATTGGGAGTATTGTAACTCCCGAGATTCAGCCTACAAATTAATTTTTATCCCAACCCACCCTCCTACAAAGCATGCCACTCCCGATCCCAACATGGGATTAGGAATGTAGTTTCGTTTCATAGACCCTTGGCATTTTGGACCTAGTGTTAGCACTCCTAGATTTGAAGGATCTGACGACATAAGAAATCCAATTTCAGTTAGACAAATATTGACCCTAAGCAATAGAAGAATTCCCTGTAGTAGAAATGGAATGGAAAGCCATTTACCGTATAATCTTAGGCTTTGGATTATAGCTACAGAGTTACAGACTAGGCTACTAGTTGTCTTAGGCAGTGTAAAGCCTATATATGCTAAGGGATAGTAGGTTAGATTTGGTTGGAATGGGACTTCCTTCGATAAATCCCCTTATGACTTATAGACTTCTGTTGTTACCCATAGGAAGGAACCATACACTCTCAGGGAACATTTATAACTCCCTCAGATTGAACTTAGAATGTACTAGCACACCCCTTAGAATTGCCTTCCCCAAGGACTTATTGCATTCGGGAATGCGGAATAAAGGAACTACATGTAAGCGATGTATTCGCGGTTTGAATCGACTTCTTAATCCTAGTGGTTACCAATAAATCCAATGCTCTGATCAAGCAGAGGATCGGCGTCGACTCAGATTAAGAACTGATACAATGCATTTTCTGTCCTGATTAGACAGAAGGTTCAACGTATCCGGCTTAGACCCACTACACAACCTTTCTTCTGTGATGGCCCAACCACCTACAACCAAACAGGATCACATTGTCTTTGGGAAATGGCGAGGACTTAAAGCTAGTAGAAAATTAGACATCTTGCCACCAACTCATACCTACCCCTGAACTCAACCACTATAGAGCTTAGGCTCGTCTCTATCACCATAGATACCAATGCCATAGAACGCATCATTAGCAAGGAAAACCATGTAGAGAAAGGTTGTTTCCATTTTAGGTCAAAGATAGCTCCTAAGTTGCGCCTCGTTCTGATATACGGATCGATGCTAAGATTCTTCAACCTTAAGTAAAACTAAGTTTTAAGGGGGGTAGAACGTATTGAGTCCAATCCAGTTAGGTTAGTCAACGCTACCGTTTGATCAGAGTGGCGCAGCGGAAGAGTGGTTGGCCTCTTTCCCATTGGCCCAAGATCGAAACCTTTGAGTTCGGATATACATACGATTAGGTTATTAAATAGGATTTGAACCTTCCTTAGAGAAAGTACTCCTTGCCCTTTGCCAATGTCGGGGACGACATTATGTTTTAAGGGGGGTAGATTGTAACACCCCGGATTTTGGCCAATCTGGGATTTGACGTCCTTAGGCAATGGGTCAACTAAAACACCTGAAAAATCGCTCAGAACCCAATTTCATAGCCAAAGAAACCACTTGGGATTAATTCCTATGGAAATTCAGCGTAAGTTAGCTAGCGCAACGCTGGAGTAGCTGGGAAACAGTCCCTGATCACTTTAAATACGTTCTATAAGACCCAAATCGAGTAGAACGTATGACTCCATAATACTCTATAACCTCGGATCAAACTCTAAGCGGGTTTGTTCTCCGGACCACTTTGAATTCTTGTATGGGATTTAGACCGCGCGTCGAAGGTCCGATACTTCCTATCTTAGACCGTTAGAACCGCCCAGCTGAACTTGACAATCATTTCAAAAATCAAGTCAAACCGATAATCATAGACCATTTCGTTGAACCCGGACTGAAGGGACCGCGAACAGGGACAGAATTGGAATTTCAAATTCAAATCTGGCACACGACTTGACGCTTCAGTATTACGCGTTCTGAGTGTCAGAATTCATCCAGATTACACCCTCGGATCAGGAAAAATTTGTATTTATTATCATGAGACTTTCAGCCCTGATCTACGTGCGGTGACCGCTGAACTGAAACTGGTCCGCCACATGCGATCTGCGAACCCTACCGGACTGAAAACTTAATACGCGCTAGATCTGGTACGCATGAGCTTAAGTCCGATCGCATTCGACCAGGGGACCACCAGAAAGCATCTTTTGGACCGAAACAGCCCCGATTTGGTTACCCCTCAAGTGAAACTTGTTCCCGAGTCTATTTCGGGCAAGTTTGGGCTTATAAAAGGGCTTGAAACCCTCACTCCTCTCTCCCATCCGAATTTTCAAAAACCCTAGATTGGGAGAGAGAAAAGGTGAGAGTTTATGAGAGAAGGTGGGAGAGCTTTTCCTGCTGCTGCTACACGTGCTTAAGCGGCGTATTCCAATCACTTTGCCGGTGATTTCTCCGCATTTGCAGGTAAGAAAACGCCCTAGAAAGTTGTTGATTTGATGCTTCTTTAGTTCCATAGTTTGTCAGTTGATAAATCTCGTAAATCAGGTTCCTTAGTCGCCGTAGACGAAGCGTATACGCTCCGTTCGAATCACTTCACCTATAAGGGAAAAGGTGCAGATTTTAGACGCTTTGATTGACTGTTTCCAAAGCTTTCAATGTCGTTTAATAGTAGATTCTTGACGGCAACGCCGTTTGACATGTACAACATGCTGTCCGTTTCCTGTTTCGTAAACTAACGAAGAATATGAGATTTAGGGCATTTTAGTCATTTGTAGGAAGTATAGATTTCATTCATATTTTGCTGATGTGATTGACATGATATGTTGTCGCATTAGGATGTTAGGAATACGTGCATAATTAGTTTGGTGAAGAGATTCGCCTAAATGCGCATTTCGGGTCGACATACTATATGTAGACTTAAGTGTGTAGTGTATGTGTTTGTATAAATGCTTGTATTAGTATGTATTGAATTAAATGGTGTTATGAATTAGTTTGAGATTGATTTCTCAATTAATATGCTGGTGTGAATGGTTTCCTACATGTTAGCCATATGCATGATTTCATGATATGAATGAAATGCATGTGCTTGACGATTCGCTTAAGCTGTATGTTATAACATGTGCTTGATGATTTCCTTATGAGTTACTTTGAGATTGAATTCTCAATTAATTTGTTGATGGAGAGGATTTCCTATATGTTGGCGACATGCTTAATTTCATTATATGTGTGAAAGACATGTGTACGATGATTTGCTTAAGTTGTATGTAATAACATGTGTTAACATGCTCTCATGGTTGTATTTCATTTCCATTACCCTTACACAACTGCTGATGTGATTCTATGATTGTTTGGGACTATGCCTAGTCCAGGCAGTCGATAACCGAGCGAATTCGTGGTTAGCTTATCTTCACCACGAACGACGCGTCGATGAACGCGAGTCGTGTTTGGAGTTGACGGCAGTGATTAGGCCACGTGAAGTGTTTTACGCACTTCATGTCGTTCGACTTGAGATGCGATCGCGCTAGTCGAGCCCGTCAAGTAACCCGACTGGCCGATGTATGCTCACCTTGTATGAGTCATAACTGCTTGAACCTAGGGTACTGAACTTACCATTGTAAACCCTGTTAACCATGGTACCTTGATCCCTAAAGACTCATGAGCCGGGCATGGTGGTATGGGACACCGTGGTCGAGCTGTTGGCCTACGCTGGGGCCATAAACCTCCTCGTAGTGACCAGTGAGCACCTAGTCTCGTGAGCAGATTATGGTGGTATGGGACACTATATTCTAGCTGTCGGCCTACACTGATCAGGCGACGAGTCCTTTGTAGTGACCGCGAGCGTATTCTGAGTCTACGGGAGGCGAGGACCCTTCAGTAGCAGTAGAGTACAGTAGGCCTGTATTGATAAGGTGATGGGGGAGCGGAGCAACGAGTGCGTGCAACAGCCCTGGCAGCCCTTGGAGCGACCTACAAAATATACATCGTATGAGATTACTAGGAGTGACGACCCTAGACAGGATCTGTGTTGGGATTGATATAAGGGAGGTACCTTAGTTTCCCAATCCTGCTGTTTGAATGGACTAATAACAACTCAAAAATCATATCACCATAGCATTGCATGTGCCTGGAAGATGTGGAGCACTCTAGAGAGTGTGGCATGCCGCGGTCGTAAGATGTTGCCGTATGAGGGAGATCGTCGGTGAGGGCATACATCACGTCATGTCATATTGCATTAACAACAGTATTAGCATTGTTTGATTTATTGCTTTACTATTATCGCATGATTGATTTGAGAACATGTTAATCCTTGCTCTATTATTCCACTGAGTTAGCTACTCACTCCCACGTTACGGGACGGTGTTCCTGGACACCCACCAGACCTTTTTGTGATTGCAGATGATGGCGCAGCCTGTAAGGCGGAGCTGGATTTGATGATGATGAGGAGGATTCCTCCTATATGCGTGTTCTGATTGACGGGATTACAGGGAGGTTGATTAGATACTTTGACACTTGTCATTTTATATTTTTAGCGCACTCATGTATATTCGTTTTGTCTACTTTTGGATTATACATGTATGTATATAACCTGGTAACATGTTCACACTCTGGAGACATACAACAGTTTATATATGTTATATATACTATTACAGACTTCCGCTGGTTAATTTAGCTGTCTCTGGAGTATGATATGTTGTTCTGGCTTAATCTCACTCATGTTTAATACATTATCACCGACAATATTCAATCATACATATCTATGTTGCATAAATAACATGCTGGAACTCGGGAGTTGGGTTTTTGCTCGACCCCTCGATTTTTGGGATGTTACACTTGATCATTGGTCACTTCCCATTGTTTGGTGCGTGTTATCTATAAATAATCAAATGAAAGAGAGCAACTCATTCTCCAAACTAGCAAAAACTGACACAATTACAACAACCCCTACTCCTCCCTTCGGTGAGATTGCAAGCTGCCACCATGTAGATAGCAGAGACGACTCCTTACCGTGATATGCAAAGGCAACTTGTTGTCTTCAAATCCAAAGACCCAAACTAGCAGCTACACTAGTAGTTAAAAACTTCCCACCCACAGCAGAAAAATCTCAGCCTAAATTCCACAACTTCACCGAATCATCATGGGCTTCTGAAGTAGACACCACGCAGGGCTAGCTTCAAACAGAACGGCTAAGTAGGGTCCATCTGAGACAAAAAACCAGAAGCTACATTGAAAAAAAAATATAAATAAAAATAAAACTCAGCTGGGCTGCCTTCCCCCATGGCCTCTGATTATCTTCCTAGATTAAGCACCCCAAATAAAACTTGGCGTAATCTTGATAGAAAAAAGGAGAGCATCAATTGGCATAGTAGTGCGAAGACAGAACAAAGCCTGCAGGGTGATGGATGCCGAAGAAGCTGGAAGAGACTATGCTATGTGGACTGAAACAGGGGCAACTCGTGGCTGAGCAGAGATTCATCCCACGCCTTTCTTATAGAAACTCTGCCTAAGAAGGGAGGTTGAGCTAGTCAGTGAGACTGTGGATGTAGCCCATCGGATACCACATGTTCCAGCTACCCAGGGAAAGCAGGTTAGATGCCGCTTCAAAGATTACATGGGAGTCATTTTCAATCACTATGTTTGAAAACCCCAAGTTTCAATCACTATGTGAGAGAAATTCATTTCAAATCACTCCATTATTCTGGAAAAGGAAACTCTCAAACAAGAAATTAAATACAGTGGAGATATTACATGAGAATAAGTAATGTTTTCAAGCAAACAACTTTCACATAGAAAACCAGATTGGAGTGATCTGCTACTGTCACCGTAAATGAGAGTCAGGACAGACTGTAGGAACTCATGGAACTCAATTTACATCAATAAACTTATAGTTATACGCATATGGCATTCTGGTTGGAATTCTACTGATGGAACAAGCTTTTGAAACATAACCCCAACAAATTCAACTAAGACCATTTACCTACAAGTAATGGTTCACAATAAAAGGGAAAACTGGCAATTTACAACTCTAAAAGACAGAAAGGCAGTGATTTACTTACAAGAATCCAACAACAATTTTATTCTCATAATTCAAACCATCAGAGATTCCTAGATCTCCAAGGCGATCATCAAGAAGTAACACATTACTTCTCTTCCTCACTGAGGCTTTGCCATCATTTGGCTGTCAAAATGATGAATTTAGTAAGTATACAGCTACTCTGGTTTGCTGCTTGTTCATGCCTGTTTGTTGCTGGTTCATGCCCTCTGAGCAGTGCTTTTTGAAATACTTTTAGTTGAAGGTTTCAGCACCATCAGGGTACTTCTCCTTGACATAGTTCTCCAGTCATTTGAGGTAAGAGAAATCCGCTTTAAAACCATTTGTGAAGATAACAAAAAAGCACCTGGTACCTTAGTATTTGTCGTGCTTACCAACCATGACATAGTCAATCTTTTTACCCATTTTGTCACTTTGTCTAGATGGTGCTGAAAAACATTATTGAGTACCCAGGACTGATCTTCATCTGATAGCCGATCACCGTCATTGTAGCTGGAATTATGCAGAATTCATTTTGTCGACAACAAAATTGGTTCAACATCATTGAGAATTTTCTCTTCCTCACCTGTGAATAGATCCAAGTGTCTTCCAGTGGCAGTGAGAATCCCATTAGCATTCCGACCATCAGGCCCCACAGGTGCAGATGACTGGGTAGAACGACTTCTCTAGTTTCTTCGGTCACCCACACTCGAAGAACCCCATCCAGGAGCTCTAGTCGGTCGATTTGACCAATTGTGTGCTCTATTTTCTTTCCAACTACTATCATTTGAAGACTTCTCAATAGGGGAAGAACTCCAAATAGGAGATCTTGTTGGTTGATTCAACTCATCTTGTCCTCTGTCTTCATTCCAACCACCAATGTCTGAAGATCTCTCCGTATGGGTACCCTTTGGGCTCTGACTACCCCAGACAGAATTAGATTGACCATGCATCTTATCCTTATCCCAAACATGTGGTTTAGCAGATGAATCATTTGCTTGGTTCCAACAATTTACATCTTGGGATTTAGCATCTTCAACCCTCTCATTTCTTGCATCATTTGATTTCCAACCTCCCCAGGGAGGAGATTGATTAGATTGAATGGGCTACTTCTTTTGCACTTCCGTTCAATTCCAAGAATTAAATTCAGGACACTCCTCTACTTTTGGTCTTTTAGATTCACATGCCTGTGTTTCCTTTTTATTACTATTCCAGTTACCCCATGCATTAGATTGATGTGACTGTGTCTGGTGGTTTGTCGCATCTCCCATACTATTACTGTCCCAACCACCACCGTATGGGTAAGCTACATTCCCTTCATTTTCTTGAATTCTATTTTTGGTGGGTTGAATATTATATATCTCACCGATTGAGAATGCAAGAATTACAGTTACCCTTAAATGAAGATTTAAGGATAACAAAATCCAAACTTGAAAAAGATTGGGAAACATGTGACCATATAACTCAGCTATTAACACAACAATTGTCATATGTCACTAGTGTGCTAGAATATCCATTAGATTATGGATATGAAATACCTAGCATTGAAGATTCAATTGAATCAATTGAAGCTGAACTACCAGTTCCTAGTCAAAAAACTGAAGAACAAATGGTTGAAGCAATAACATATCATGGTCGACACCCTCCAAGAAAGAAGAATGAAATATCATCAAGATCATGAGCCTAACATAGGCAATATTGATCAAGAGATAAGACTAAATTCAGTTCAGACTAAACCAGTCAATGAGAAAGGAGTCTACCTTACATGCAACAAGCTAGCCACTATAGCAGCAGAAATTTCTGCCTGGGAAAATGCAATGGACATAGCACTTGGTTTGCATTACAGTGAATGGGATAGCGATAGAAAACTATCTTATCTTGAAAGCAGCTTATTAGGGAATGCCAAGGTAGGATCCAGTTTATCAAAGAAAAACTTAAAACCTTTTTCCTCGACAAAAAGACGTCGATAAATGCTAGAGCAATGAAATTTCATATCATGTGTCACTATGTTACAAGGACACACCATGTAGTAAAGAACTCCCCTGCCAAACTTTAAGTTTATTTATGTTTGTAAAATAAAAATAAAAATTTAGAGATCTAATGTTTGTAACATGCAGTACGTCTGTAACAAGCTTATATTTCTTACTAATTGTGACAAGAAGGATGATACGAGTTAGAAATGCTAAAAATGTTTTTCTAATCGACATTGCAAAACAGTCAAAGTAGAAGAACATAAATCTAATTGACTTTATTACTTCTAACAATAAATTGTTGCTGCTTTAAGAAGTGATGGTTTTTCAACATTCAGTTTCTAAAATTTCTGCACAGGGATATTTTACCCTCTCGTGCTCCTACATCCAAGTAATGAGTTACATGCGTACACACACACAGAACAAGATTTGGATTCAGATTCCCAAGGAAATTTAATAAACACCAAGAACAAGAGTAGAAACCACTGCAAGGAATGGAATGAATAAGTTCCTGAATTGAAGTAGGGGGAAAAAAGGATCATAGTTGTGAAAGGATTTTAGCCATGATAGGAAACATGCCTGGTCATAGGCAGGGAAAATATAATCTGTAAACTGAATTTCCACAATCACTCGATTCCCCTATTGTGAAAAAATCAAAAACAAACAAAGTTAAAAATAGAACATTTGAAAGCTTTGAACCATTCAGAAAATGCCAGAGTTACATTACAGGAACACAAAAGGTAAGTTCATGATACATTTTTTGGGCTATTGTGTGTGCCCCACATTGCTATCACATAATGATTTTCTTTATTACTGGTGTAAATAGTACTCACCATCCATTCTTTCATACAACTAGAGACAAGGCATGAGACAGAAATCACACCAACCAATTGAACATAAGCTTCCAATCGCATGAAAAATAGATATTTAAGATTGAGTGGATAAATGAAATAGATCCAACAAAAAAATTTGAACAATCTATCAAACAGATCCCACTTTGCATTGCTTATGATTCCGAAGCAGCACTCTAGTTTGATGATTCAAACCATGCAATTTACAGAATTAGATCTCTCCGTATGGGAACACTCAAATACTTGGTGTTTGAGACATTCATACTGCAAGTTACAGACATTAAAATAAATGTGAGGCTTGTGACTTTGAACAGGCATTAAAAATACTGTAATAATGTCTTCATACTGCACTTCTAGAAGCAAATATTCAGCAATTAGATTTTAGTTAGGGATTTTTCCATTGTCCTTGCAATTAGATTTCATATTTATTCTATTTACATGGGTTTCGATTTCTCAAAACCATTAAAATGACCAAACAGAATTTTCAAAAACAAAGTGTCTCCATAAACACATGCATACCTCTGAGAATTGTAAGGCCATAAGCCAACATATGTGAGCAAATGTGCCAGCCTGCAAGCAGAAATAAACTAAAAAATTATAACAACTTCAAAAAATGAAAAAAAAAATAATGATAAAACTCACCTTGAAGCCCTTCTCCCTCCTCCTTTACCCGGGCTTGGGACTGGTAATGCAAGGAGTTGCATTGGCGGAGTTAAAAAAGGGCTTAAGCTCCATTTGGTTTGAGATAAATTTACATTCATAAACACCAATGTGATGAACAAATGGAGCCTAAGACTATAAATATATTCAAATATTTAGTGTAAAATTCATGTAGACTGTAAATATCAATGAACTATAGAGTACTAAAAAAAAAATAGCCAAACATTATATAGAGTAACTACTTAGGCCAAACATCATTTAGAGTAACTACTTAAGCCAAAAAAAGGCATCATGTAAGCCCCAACCAAAACCCACTTAAGCCAAATTACTATATGTTCAATTATATAGTATTATATTTGTTCAAATTATAGGAATCTCATTGATTGCTTCCCCCATTGCACAAGCGATCCTGGACCAGCCTCTCCAAGTGTAGATGTAAATCCATCTTCTTTCCATAAAGGATCATCAGGGTGTATAATCTCAGTCAGGATAACAAAAAAAGCTCCCTCTGCTAATGGCTCACAATGGACAACTGCATTTGGACTAACTTTGTGTACTTGACCACGAGCAACAACACCACATAAGCCCCAACCAAGCAACTCGCATTTCTTACCGATATATATCGTATCCGGCTACATGTATACATATAAAATGGCGTTAGTATTGTTAGCATTTATAATATAATTGTAAGCTTATTACATTAGCAAAATTATAATTGCATACCGATGATCCCTGAGTAGATTTAGCCACTGGTGGTGATGGGAGGTTTTGACTAGACTGTCCCTCTTGATGCATACACACCCAGGACTTTATATCAACCAATGATTTCTTTATCTCTAATATCTCCTATGCTAGGCCTTCTTTTTCTTTTGCTATATTATGTAGCTTTGAACGGGTAGGGGTTGACTTCTTCGGTCCTGTTTTACTTATCGAGCAACCCAGACCACGCATTTGTCCTCTACTATCAGAACCAACCACCTATTAAAAATTACAAATCAAGTTATTAGGAAATTCATAATCACCATGAAACGTAAATAATTTTAAAAGTTTATTAGTACTTGTGTAAGGGCATCATCAACGCCGGTCATCTTAGAAGCAGGATTACTACTATAAAACTCATCTAGTTTTTGCAGTGACAAAATTAATACAAATGAATGTAAAATAATTTAAAGCTATATAATGACATTTCATAATGGTAATAGTTAGTGGTAAGAGGAGTTCACTTACAATAAGGTTAGGATACTGGACGACTTTATCCTTGCTCGTACAGGCTCTTAAGTAGACATCACCTCTACCTATCTCGGCATCTAAGGTAAGATTCCTCTCCATTGCCTTTGACACATAACATATCGTTCAAATACACATCATTAATAGAGTTAATTAGATCAAAATTAAATTAAATTTTAAACTATAATACCTATCTTTATATACATACCATTTGATGGCGAGTAACAGCCATGCTGCACCTCCCAAGACACGCAGGTCCTTTTAGCTTTGCCCGATTGACTTTATTCCTTGCACTTACTCTCTTGAATTGCTCGGTGTTGTGTTGATCCACAAAGATCGTCCAATCCTCCATAGGGACACCGGGGGGGGGGGGGCAGGACTATCTCTAACAATTATAGGATTGTTGTTTTTTATATATTTTTTAGTCAACCTTTTCTTATAATTTCTTCATGTTTCATTGATGCATTGTGTTATGTACCAAACACCTGTATCCCAATTTTGACCCTCAAACTCATAAAACAGCGATAATGTTTCTATGACCTTTTGAATGTGTGCATAAGGCACCTAGCGAAAGTCCTTGTATGTGATCGGGATATGAGCACGTGCTAGGACACCGATATGTGATACAAAGTCTTTGTGATTGGGACTATCCTCATTCGGTTGCTCGAATTCATTCATCTTAAGGACTTTTTTCCTATCAAGTTGCCCATGTAAAGATGCACCCTTAGTAGGGCCTCTCTTTCTAGATGAAGAAGAAGTTGGCACATCTACATAAAAAAAGAATAATAAATATATATAAACATCGTTGATTACTGCCAATATATAAGAAAAATGAAATCTACATGTCTAATTAATGAGAACTATCTTATTAGCTTTGGTGTTGCTCACATTTGCACCCAATGCCTCTAGCTATGAGTCCATGTGCTTATTTATATGCTAATAGAAAAAAAAAACCTAATGGTTAAGAAACAATTTATATAACAGATAGAGTATAAACAATTCACTAATTATCCATACCTTCATTATATTTCCTTCGATATATATCATTTTGTTACATGGATTAAAATATAAAGAATTCAATAGATTCTCCTTGATCGCTTTCTTTTCTTCTTTTTTTCTCAACTACAACACTGACTTCTTCAGGTTCATTGAATATCAACTCATCGACATTTTCTAAGGTGGTGCGATCAGGTCCTGCATCGACATTAGTTACAGTCTTCAATCATTTTGATAAAAGGCATGTCTCCTCTTCGACAAAAATATTTTTTGGAACCTCCAAGACCACTTGCCATTTAGGATTTTTATGATCTTTGGAGTAGAAAACTTGTACGGCATGCTCCGTGAGAATGAACGGCTCGTCACCCACTTTGTCTGAACTATAAAGACTAGACAAATTTAATAATCACAAATTCGCTTCAACATCAACAGCAACACCATGATTTGTCACCTTCACTCAATCACACTTAAATAGGATGGGCTTATACCTTGTACAATACTCCAATTGGATAATTCTATGAAGGACTCCATAGTAAGATTGATTTTCATCCACTGTATTTATATCCTTAGCACTAGATCGGAAGGTGGTCATACCCTATGTCATAACCCCACTATTTTGGTTCATTTTATTCTCCTCATATTCCTTAGTGATGAAAAAGAAACCATTAATACAATACTTATTGTATTGCGTAGCAACAACTAGAGGTCCTCTCACTATATCTTTGAATTCTTCTTCGTTAGAATCGTTGAACTCTGTTTGTCTCTTCAACCAAGGTATGAATTCATCCTCGCTAGGCACCTTATTGGTCCTCCTATAGCATCTCTGCATGAAATCTTTGTACTTCCTATGGATTATTCGATACCAATGTTATATTGAAATTGCATAAAGTAAAGAAGATATATACATATGAAGTACATACCCTTCCCACGCATCATAGCTAGGATGACTCTTCATGACCTAAGTATGAGCTTGTTCATATTCGATACCCATTAGGATGACACTTTGACTCGAACCTACTGGACCAACATTGTCATCATTAAAATCATCGTCAACAATTTCTTGTAACTTCTATGGTTTTGGAATGACTCCATCAAAACGTTTTTTCAACTTTTCTAAGAGGCTTGTTTTACGTTTTCCTCTGTATTGGTTGCAGTATATAATCGTCTCCTCTTGGATGTATTGTTCTGCAATGCAACCCTTAGGTCGTGTCTTGTTACGGACATAAGCCTTGAATGTCTTCATGAACCTGACAAAAATAATGATACATTACATATACATGCATTTTTAGACGTTTCACCTATTTATTCTTACTAAGCTCATAGCGTACCTTTCGAATGGATACATCCATCGATAGTATACAGGACCACATATGCGAACCTCGTAGGCCAAATGGATGGTAAGATGTATCATCATGATAAATATTGATGGAGGGCATATAATCTCAAGCTGACATAACGTCCTAGTCATGCCCCTCTTGAGAGTAATGAGCATTTGAAGGTCTATGGTTGACGAGCACAAGACATTAAAGAAGGTGCAAAAACTTATAATTATAGGACGAATGGCCGTCCTATCCTTGAATGCATGTTGGATAAGAACCGGGAGTAGATGTTGCATCAACACATGATAAGAATGAGACTTCATTTCCTTTAAATCCATGCAATCTTCTATTACAATGGTCTTCCAGTTCACGCTAAAACCAATAGGAACACGCAGATTATGCAAAGTCCGAATGAAAAGCTTTTTCTCTTTTTTTCTTAGACAGAAAGGACCTTATTTCTGAATCGTCTTGCATTGCTCTTTTTCAGCCATAGACGCTTCTTAATTCCCAACCGTTTCAGGTCCTTACGCGCATTAACATCATCCTTGGTTTTTCCAGGCGTGTTCAACATCAAAGCAACAAGGATTTCACATATATTTTTCTCGACATGCATAACATGAAGGTTGTGGTGCACGGGAATATCTTTTGAGTACTCCAGATCAAATAATATAGACCGTTTGAAGAACCAAGGTGATTTAACATCATCGGTTAGCTCTTATCGACCTCCATCAATACCCCTTCTATTTTTCTTCCCTGACTTCCCCCACCGCATATTAAGGTTCGCAGTTTGTCTTTCAACCTCAATCCCATCCAGATGGATCGGTTGTCGTCGTATCTCCACTTCCTTATTGTATGTGCTAGCACTTGTGTCCTTTCTAGCCTGGTCCAACATTGGCAACCACCGTTTATGGCCCATATAAACATGTTTCTTTCCATACTTGAGTCGCAAGGAATCTGTGTTGGGACCACATATAGGACAACTATATTTACCCTTAGTTCTACAACCGAAAACATTGCCATATGCTGGAAAGTCATGGATTGTCCAGAGCAGAACTACACGCATATTGAAATTTCTTTCATGGTATGTGTCGAACGTCATGACCCCTTTCTACCATAAGTCTTGAAGTTCATCAATAAGTAAACATCAATATCCTTTCCTGGTAGTCGCGGTCCCTCAATGAGAAAAGTCAATATAGTAAATTGAGGTTTCATACAAAGCTTTGGTGGAAGGTTTTACATCACACACATAACGGGCCATGAATTATATGAAGCGCTATAAGTGTCATATGGGTTAAACCCATCTATAACCAAACCCAATCGAACATTGCGAGGCTCAGCTGAAAAATCTGTATACTTGTCATCGAGATTCCTCCATGCAATAAAATCAGCTAGATGCTCCATCTTTTCATGTTATAATTTCTTGGTTGAGTGCCAGGACATTTCTTTCACAAACCATGGTACACTGAACATTCTTTGTAGCCTTGGTGTTAATGGAAAATACCTTAACATCTTGGCAAGTACTTGAAATTGTTTTCTGTCATCATCCATTTCTGTCTTGAACATAGAAGCATTACAAGTTGGACAACTAGTTTTCATCTCGTGCTCTCTCTAGTACAAGATGCAGTCATTTGGACAAGAATGGATCTTCACATAATCAAGACCCAACTTTGAAATGATCTTCTTCACTTGGTAGGTATTAGTTGGGGCCTTATTACCAGAAGGCAACACCTTCTTTAGTAGTTGAAGGAGCTTTGTAAATCTTTTTTCACTCCATCCATGGTTCACCTTTAATTTAAAAAGCTGTAGTGTGAAAGTCAACATGGTGAAATCTTCTGACCCAAGGTATAGCTCAGTCATTGCTTCTTGTAGATTTGCTTCAAAATCATTACTTTCATTTTCACCAAATTTACCTTCGACTATAGGGGTCATGTTCGGCTCATCCTGGACAACTTTATCTAGGTTATTACCACCGAGTTCTTGAACGATCGTGTTGTGAACATCATTTAAGTTTGGGACACTATGGCATTGTTAGGAACTTGATGCACGTTCAATGCACTCAGGTGATACATGCTTACCATGCATGTTCCAAACCCTATATCTTGGATCGAATCCATTTTTCATTAGATGTATTTCCAAATCATCATAAGAAATTGGTAAACGTGCACATCTACAAGTGGTGCATGGACAAAAAATGGTTTCTCTACCAGGAAGGTGATCTCGTGCAAACTTTAAAAAACTTCTCATTCTAGAAATAAAACATGGGCCGAAAAACTTAGTGTTATCCACTCCCTATCCATTACAGGTGAAACTCGATTAACCTAAGAGTCCTTTTTGAACATGCACCTTACCAAAAAAATAATTAATAAGTATTTTTCACTCATTCACGAATATAATTCTAAACACATGCATCTATGATCTTGATTTGAAACCAACTAAAACACCAAAGAGTTTTAAAATACTTGGCTAAAATGCTAGTCAGAAATGGTTCATTGTTGTTATCAATAAGCAGAAAAAAGATCATCTATTAGCATCCATACAAGCACAACAAGTTAACCAAGGCAAAAGTTCCTTCATTGCCATGAAAAGAGATCTTTGAAGACTTAAAACCCAGATGATGCACCCAAAACGTTATTTCAATAGTACAAGATATTAAAAGCTACTAGATATGCGTTTTTGGATAAGTAACAAATATACCAGTTTATCAATGGGATAAGATGTTGACACTGATAACTATGCTTAGTTCCTACCATAGTTCCTGCCATAAACAAACAAGTTATCTATCACCTTTCACCATCTGTTAAAGTAAAAGGTTCTACATGTCTTGGAAAACTGCTGGTAGTCATAAAGCCCTTTTCATACCTAAAATGAAATTTATCAACATGGATCATTAGATCTGATGACATTCAAACACCTAATTAGGGTCATCATGCACATGCATTGGTAGTTGACGCCATAAATTCCTACATCTCATATTCTCTTAATGTAAACAAACAAGTTTTGATATTTTCTCGTACTTACAAATGACAAGACCTAAGTTGTGATTTGCTTGACCTGTGTGGGAGAATTTCCCACGAGTGTACAAACCATGGAATAAGGCTGGGCTGGGGCCTAACAAAATCAAACTCTTGAATAAAGTTGGCCTGAGGGGCTAGTTCAAAACTCTGGCAAAGGCCTAGCCCGTTACCAGACTTACTGTGGTGATAAATTTTGAATTGAATGGAACAAAAAGCTGTTAGTTTGATTGTAATGGAAAAGGAAACTATCCAATGCAATGCGTATACACCAATCCAGATGATGTCCTTTGCTTAGAAGATCACTTACTGATCATGCTGGAATAGTGATTTGGGAAGGATAAATGGACCCACCATGATCTATGATCATGATAGATAATGCTCAGGCACTGAGAGATTACTTAGAAATTACATACATGACATATAAATATGTCAAATAAACTTTCCAAAGCATGGCTAAAAGACTTGGCAACTTGATTTGACTTACCTAGCCCAGAGTCGAGTCATAACTTGCTCAAGTCAGCGGTGGCTCAGAGTATGAAACTAGATCAGGTCCATCTGAGTCCGAGTCAACTCAGACAAGTCAAATTAATCTTGTTTTGAGTCTTAAAACCATGGTCCAAATTATGATTCTGAATTTAGTTAAATGGTGAGAAAAAATTACTACTCGCTTGATTATCTGACTATCAGATTGGTGGACATTTATTCGATAGTTAAGAATGAAAAAAAAAATAATCCAATAATCCTATTTCAACAAACATGTATCCATGAATTAGAGGTTTGGGCTTTTAAACAATATGATTTTGGGACTGTGACTTGGTCCCTATGAGACAATTTAGATGGTTTTAACTTATGTACTTCACGGGTACAAGTTCTGAGTACTTATGTATCAAGAGTCATATGCTCTACCTAAGCATCAATATACCAAAAGCTTTTAAATAACACACAGGATAGTCCATCATCTATCAGGACACTCCATTTATTTTTCATATGACTACCGGAAGGCCATGAAGCATGAACTAGGACCCCCAGTTTCATTCCTAAATGCTTATTTCCTGGCCACCAATCGAAGAGGTTATATTTCCCCGTGCGGGCCACCGCCATTGTTGTATTATTAGTTGAGGCTCCAAGTAAAATGATGGAAATGGTTAGACTGGAAGGTTTTATAAGGGATTTCAAGGAAAGGTTCTGAATATCCCTTTTATGAGTTTTCTATCAAGAATTCCACGCTACATCAAACAATTCATTGATAAGAATGTTGTTTGTCAACTTAGCCAGATGAACGTCAACCAAATAGACCTTAATCTACTGGTAGGTCGTGCTGATCAAGAAATCTCTCAAGGCCAATGGATGGTACAACTTGAAGACCTACAACACAATTAATTAGTTATGGTTGAAACAATTCTAGCAAGAAAGAATGCAGAAAAGATTCCAAAGATGTTCGACTCAAAATAAACTCAAAATGTTGCACTGTTGTGTTTTTCCTTCGTTGTAGGATCCTTCTAACTCTCTCTCTCTCTTTCTCTCACTTTGGACACAGACACATCGTGCTACTCCTGCTTCCTAGCTGTTTATACTTGACAACATTTTGAAACAGATGGGCTCCTGTTTCCTAGTTGTTTATACTTGACAACATTTTGAAACAGATGGTCTACCGCTCCCACACCTACTTTGCTTCTTTGGTTCCTTGTTTCTATTTTAAAGAAACTTAAAATCGTAGTTCCCTTTTCGTAGTTCCCTATTCAAGTTATCTATTCGAATTGTGTAACTACTATATTGACGTAGTAAAGTTCTTTGAGTTAAATATATGTGACTTAATTACCAGAAATGAAAGAAAGCAGGAATTGTAACAAGAGGTAGTGGGACCATGAGTGGTCGAAGTGGGCTATCATCTTAAAAGTAGGGATTTGTGCGGCTACTATAAATTTATGGCATTCCTTTTGAGTTAAAAGAAAACAATCAATTGCAGGTTATTGGATTAACCAGGGGAGTCACTATTAACGCCTTCTCCAATTGATTTAGCTGCACCCTATTTTCAATTTTGGGACTTGAAATATTACCACAAATGTACTCTTTAGAATGCCCAAAATGGAAAATGGAGGGTAAGCAAATCAATCAGGTTGGGTGTTGACATCAATACCCTTTACTAATATTCCAGCATCATCAAACAAAATAGTAGTCTGTTGTGAGTATCAAACAACAATATACCCTCAAAGTATAATCCATCAACGGATAGAGAGAGAATAAAATCAAACTGAAAACATACTACTCCACAAAATCACATCTCTTTGACATTTTAACAACCAACTCCCCTACGTGTTTTAACAACCAACTCCACAAAAATTTCATATTCATTGAAATCAAGTGATTGTAAACATTGATCTAGTAATTGAAATAAAGAGAAATGCTACATAGAACACTTCATATGAGTTCTAGTGATTGAAATCATTGATCTGGTGTGCCACCACTTGAGTGTATATAGTAAAAAATTTTGAAAAAACCATCTGTACAATTAAGATTCAGAAACAAAGGCTCCACAGGCAACAGGCAATCATACAAAGAACTTTCTATCCTTGCATGGCATTTGCTATGATTAAGGTTTGATTTTTTAACCCATCCCACTTTGAAATCCCACCATTGGATTTCTGATCATCCCATGACCACTCCCTAGGCTTTGTTTTCAACAGCCCATCAACCAATGCTTCTTGTTTGAGTGAACAGTTCCTTTCTCATACCATTAATTCGATAACTATTACAGTCCAATGACTTATTGCAACATTCCTCATCATCATCCAAGCCTCATCATCCAATTAATTGGGATGAGGCTTTATTTGCAATTAATCAAAGTGTTAGAGATCGAGAGAGACAGAGAAAAGGGGTGGGAGATCGAGAGAGAGAGAGAGAGAGAGAGAGAGAGAGAGAGAGAAGATAGCATACCAAAATCCTCTCTGACGATGCAATCAAAGGAATGCTGATGATGATTTTTCTGTTTCGTACAATGGTGCGGGAGATCAAGAGAGAGAGAGAGAGAGAGAGAGAGAGAGAGAGAGAGAGAGAGAGAGAGAGAGAGAGAGGGACATGAACAATGGTGCCGAAAATTGAGAGAGATAAATAAATGAGAAGTGGGAGATTGAGAGTGAGAGAGGACGTGAGAGTGAGAGAGAAAGGGAGAGAAAGGGACAGACGTGAGAGTGAGAGAGAAAGGAAGAGAGGGACGGACGTGAATGCGAAATAAAAAAATTTCAGGAGGGGGAAAAGAAAAATGAGGACGATTTTTTGCATTTTGTACCTGCTACAGTCTAAAACTGTAGCCAAAAGTCCATTAGGCAGTAGCTATTGTTCCTTCCGTAACAGCCCATCTGCTCTCACACATTTGGCGGGATCTAGACGGACGAATTTTTCATTCTATTTGTGGGGTTCATCTTGATGCATTTGAAAAATCCACTCTGTTTATTAATTTTATAATTTTTTTATAGAAAATAACCCCAACAAATCTACAAATATTATGTCCAATTGAACCACATCAAGTTTTAATGGTAGGTATTAATCTCCATTATTTCCTAACGTGTGGTCCACTTGATCATTCGATCTACTTCATTTTTTACATCCTGCCCTAACATTATTTTTCAAAACGGATAGACATATTAGATGGAGAACACGAATTTTAATGGGCCTCGTAGAGTCCCTCAAGGGGCAATGCAGGTTGGACGGACATGGGAAGGTTGTGACTTTTAGCTACGGTTTGGAGCATTTTTAGTTACGGGTTTAAGCCATAGTAATAGAGATACGGTTAATAGTCGTAGCCAAAACCAAGCATAATCCGTAGCTTTGGTCATTTTTTAGTAGTGTGTGCTCCCAAGTGCAATTGAATTTTGAGATTGATCCTAGGTTTCTAGCAATGTTGGGTTAGCAATTCTAATAGTTTTGGATCTTACAGATCATATAGAAAGTGGCTCAAGCTAATTCATTGGTGATTGAGTTTAGTACTTAATTAATTTTCATCTAATTTCTAAAGAATTCGATCCTTAGTGATTTCTGCCTGAGGTGGTACTCGAGTCTTTGTACATGTTTTTCCAAGACGTTACAATCTACCTCCCTTAAAGAAAAATTCTATCCTCTAAATTAGTACCTTTTCGTACTCCTTGAGAATCTGAGGGTAGTTCTTGCTGACCTCGGCTTCTATTTCCCAAGTAGCCGCTTCCTAAGTGTGATGCGTCTATAGTACCTTCAAAAGCGGGATAACCTTACTATGCAACACCTGTTCATTCCTATCTAGGATACACGCCAGTCGTTGTACATAAGTAACATCTTCACTCAACTATACCTTCTCCCATCTGATAATGTGGGAAGGATGAGGAACATACATCTTCAGCATCAACACATGAAACACGTTGTGCATGCTAGCAAGTGGTGTGGGCAAAGCAAGGCGGTATGCTACCACACTCACTCGATCTAGTATCTGGAATGGGCTAATGAATCACGGTGTGAGCTTCCATTTCTTTTCAAATCGGAGGACTCCCTTCATGGGGAAAACTTTAAGAAACACATGGTCCCCAACCTCAAACTCTAGCGGTCATCGTCTCGTATCGGCGTAACTTTTCTATCTGCTCTGTGCTGCAAGAAGTCGACGCCTGATAATGTCGATCTTCTCTGAGGTCGCTTGTACTAACTCTGGGCTAATCAAACTCTTCTCGCAAATGTCTGCCCAGCAACGCAGTGCTCTACATGGGTGCCTATATAATGCCTCATAGGGAGCCATGCCAATACTCGCCTGAAAGTTGATGTTATAAGTGAACTCAGCATAAGGAAGACAGTCATCCCAACTATCCTTGAAATTACGCACATAAGCTCACAACATGTCCTCTATCACCTGATTCACCCATTCCATCTACCCATCTGTCTGTGGGTGGAACGTGGTACTGAACTTCAATTTCACACCCATTGCTTCCTGGATACGAGTCTAGAAGATAAATGTGAATCGCCTGTCTCGATCTGACACGATCTCCATAATCACTTCATGCAGATGTACTATCTCCCTGATGTACAGCCTAGCTAAATCGTCTACTGAGTTCATACTCTAATAGGGAGAAAATGAGCCGATTTCATCAACCGGTCCACAATCACCTAAATGGAGTTATCCCTTGTCTTCGGTAACCCTGAAATGAAATCCATAGAAATGAAATCCCATTTCCATTCTACTATGGGCATGGGATGAAGTAAACCAGGAGGTCAGCGATGTTCGACCTTGACCTGCTAGCACGTGAGACAACGGGATACATAATTTGCTATGTAGGCCTTCATGTTGTCTCACCAGTATGAACATTTCATGTCTCGGTACATCTTCATACTACCAGGATGCATCGTCATTCTCAAATTGTGAGCAGCTTCGAGAACTTCCTTCCTCAAATCATGGAGATTTGGGACGTACAGGCGGCCACGATACCTTAAACCTCCATCTAAACTAACCCTCCATTCAAAGTCTTCACTGTCATTTACTTATTCTCTCATCTTTACCAATAGTTCATCGTCCCTCTAAGCCGTGATGATCCTGTCATCAATGAGTGGCTGAACATGAATATGAGTGATGCTCTCGAATGGCTCATCTACCGTAAGTTTTTGCTCAAAGTCTCGCACAAACTCTACCATACCTATTCTGATATCATCAACAGAGTCACAAATGCTATTGTCTTCTTGCGGCTCAACACGTCTGCCACAAGGTTGGCCTTACTAGGATGGTAGGAGTCCTCAAACTTGAAGTCCTTCAAGGTTTTCATCCACCATCATTGCCTCATATTTAAGTCCCTCTACGTGAATATGTATCTGAGGCTCTTGTGGTCGCAAAAGATCTCAAACTCCTCTCCATAAAGGTAATGTCTCCAGAGCTTCAATGTAAAGATGACAGCCGCTAACTCCAAGTCGTACGTAGGGTAGTTTTTCTCATGTTTCCTCAACTGTCGTGATGCATAGGCAATATCATGTCCTTCTGCATCAGAACATAATCTAAATCAACACGAGATGTGTCGGTGTATATCGTATACTTGACCCCTTGCTCTGACAATATTAGCACAGGGGTGGACGTCAGCTTGTCCTTCAGTTCCCGAAAGGCTACTTCTGCCTTCTCATTCGAGGCAAACTTAAGATCTTTCCGAGTGAGCTGAGATAACGGTCTGATTATCTTGGAAAAGTCTCCAATGAATCGGCGATAGTAGCCAGCAAGTCCCAGAAAGTTCCTCACCTCTCTAACTGAACTGGGTTGTTCCCAATCCTGAACTGCGGCTACCTTAGCAAGGTCCACAACTATCCCTTCCTTGGACACCACGTGTGTAACATCCTGAAAATCGGGGGGTCGAGTAAAAACCCAACTCCCGAATTCCAAAATGTTATTTATGAAACATAGATATGTATGATTGAATGTTGTCTGTGATAATGTATTAAACATGAGTGAGATTAAGCCAGAACAGCATATCATACTCCAGAGACAGTTAAATTAACAAGCGGAAGACTGTGATAGTATGTATAACATATATAAACTGTTGTATGTCTCCAGAGTGTGAACATGTTACCAGGTTATATACATACATGTATACTCCAAAAGTAGACAAAACGAATATACATGAGTACGCTAAAAATATAAAATGACAAGTGTCAAAGTATCTAATCAACCTTCCTGTAATCCCGTCAATCAGAACACGTATAAAGGAGGAGTCCTCCTCATCATCAAGTCCAGCTCCGCCTCGCAGGCCGCTCCATCATCTGCAATCACAAAAAGGGACTGGTGGGTGTCTGGAAACACCATCCCATAACGTGGGAGTGAGTAGCTAACTCAGTGGAATAATAGAGCAAGAATTAACATGTTCTCAAATCAATCATGCGATAATAGTAAAGCAGTAAATCAAACAATCCTAATACTGTTGTTAATGCAATATGACATGACGTGATGTATGCCCTCACCGACGATCTCCCTCATACGGCAACATCTTACGACCGCAGCATGCCACACTCCCTAGAGTGCTCCACATCTTTCAGGCACATGCAATGTTATGGTGATATGATTTCCAAGTTGTTATTAGTCCATTCAAACAGTAGGATTGGAAACTAAGGTACCTCCCTTATATCAATCCCAACACAGATCCTGTCTAGGGTCGTCACTCCTATTAATCTCATACGATGTATATTTTGTAGGTCGCTGCAAGGGCTATCAGGGCAGTTGCACGCACTCGTTGCTCCGCTCCCCCATCACCTTATCAATACAGGCCTACTGTACTTTACTGCTACGGAAGGGTCGTCGCCTCCCGTGGACTCAGAATACGCTCGCGGTCACTACAAAGGGCTGACAGGGCTGTTGCTCGCACTCGTTGCACCGCTTCCCCCATCACCTTATCAGTGTAGGCCGACAGCAAGAATATAGTGTCCCATACCACCATAATCTGCTCACGAGTCATAGGTGCTCACTGGTCACTACGAGGAGGTTTGTGGCCCCATCGTAGGCCGACAGCTCGACCACGGTGTCCCATACCACCATGCCCGACTCATGAGTCTTTGTGGATCAAGGTACCATGGTTGACAGGGTTTAAATGGTAAGTTCAGTACCCTAGGTTCAAGCAGTTATGACTCATATAGGGTGAACATACAATAGCCATTCGGGTTACTTGACGGGCTCGACTAACACGAGCGCATCTCAAGATGAACGACATGAAGTGCATGAAACACTTCGTGTGGCCTAACCACTGCCGCCAACTCAAAACACGACTCGCGTTCATCGACGCGTCGCTCGTGGCAAAGGTAAGCCATTCACGGATTTACTCGGTTACCGACTGCCTGGACTAAGTATAGTCCCAAACATGTGAAATCACATCAGCAAAGCATGTGAAAGAATTGGAAATGAAATACCACCATATGAGCATGTTAACACATGTTATAACATACAACTTAAGTAAATCATCTACCACATGCATTTCATACATATCATGAAATCATACATATAGCCGACATGAAGGAAATCATTTGCATCAGCGTATTATTTGAGAATTCAATCTCAAACTAATTCACAACACCATTTAATTCAATACATACTAATACAAGCATTTATACAAACACTTACACTACACACTTAAGTCTACATATAGTATGTCGACCCGACGTGCGCATTTAGGCGAATCTCTTCGCCAAACTAATTATGCACGCATTCCTAATATCCTAATGCGACGAGAAGCCATGTCAATCACATTAGCAAAATATGCATGAAAACAGTACTTCCTACAAATGACTAAAATGCCCTAAATCTCACATTCTTCGTTGGTTTACGAAACAGGAAACGGACAGTATGTTGTACATGTCAAACGGCGTTGCCGTCGAGAATCTACTATTAAACGACATTGAAAGCTTTGGAAACAGTCAATCAAAGCGTCTAAAATCCGCACCTTGTCTCTTATGGATGTGTAAATTCGAACGGAGCGTATACGCTTCGTCAACGGCGATTAGAGAACCTAATACACAAGTTCTATCAGCTAACATGCTATGGAACCAAGGGAAACTCATATCAGCAACTTCTAGGGTATTTTCTTACCTAGAAAAGCAGAGAAATCACCGGCAAAGTGGTTGAGTTGCGTTGCTTAGGCACTTGCAACAGGTAGCATAAGCGGTAAGGAATTCTCCTCCAATCTCTCTCACAAACTCTCACCTTTTCTCTCTCCCAATCTAGAATTTTTCTCAAATTCGGATGGGAGAGAGGAATGAGGGTTTCAAGCCCTTTTATAGCCTAAAACATGCCCAAAATAGGCTTGGGAACAATGTTTACTTGATGCCTAACCAAATCGGGGCTGTTTCGGTCTAAAAGAGTATTTCTAGAGGTCCTCTGGCCAGATGCGGTCGGACTTAAGCTCATGCATACTGGATCTAGTACGCATCAAGTTTTCAGACTGGTAGGGTTCCCAGATCGCACGTGGCGGTCCAATTTCAGTTCAACGGTCATCGCACCTAGATCAGGTCTACAAATCTCGTGATATGAAATAGAAATTTTTTCTGATCCGAGGGTATAATTTGGCTGAATTCTGAGGGTCAGAACGCTCAATACTGATGCGTCAAGTTGTGTGCCAGATTTGAATTTCAAAATTACAACTCTACCCTATTCTCACTCTCTTCACTCCAGGCTCAATGAAATAGCCTCAGAATGTCAGTTGGACTTGATTTTCGAAACGATTGCCAAGCCCAGCTAAGTGGTCATAACGGTCTAAGATGGTAGGTATCGGACTTTCGACGCGCGGTCTAGATCCAATACAAAGTTTCAAAGAGGTCCCGAGAACAAACCGGTTTAGAGTTTGATCCGAGGCTTTAGAGCATTATAGCACCATTGGTTCCACTCGCTTTGGGCCTTGTAGAACATATTTAAAGTGATCAGGGACCATTTCCCAGCAATTCTAACGTCGCGCTAGCTAACTTACACTTATTTTCTAAAGGAATTAATCCTAAGTGATTTCTTTGGCTATGGAATTGGGTTCTAAGCGAATTTCCAAGTGTTTTAATTGACCCATAGCCTAAGGACGTTTAATCCCAGGTTGGCCAAAATTCGGGGTGTTACAACTTCCCTTATATCAATCCCAACACAGATCCTGTCTAGGGTCGTCACTCCTAGTAATCTCATACGATGTATATTTTGTAGGTCGCTGCAAGGGCTGTCAGGGCTGTTGCACGCACTCGTTGCTCCGCTCCCCTATCACCTTATCAATACAGGCCTACTGTACTCTACTGCTACTGAAGGGTCGTCGCCTCCCGTAGACTCAGAATAGGCTAGCGGTCACTACAAAGGACTCGTCGCCTGATCAGTGTAGGCCGACAGCAAGAATATAGTGTCCCATACCACCATAATCTGCTCACGAGACTAGGTGCTCACTGGTCACTACAGGGAGGTTTGTGGCCCCAGCGTTGGCCGACAACTCGACCACGGTGTCCCATACCACCATGCCCGGCTCATGAGTCTTCGTGGATCAAGGTACCATGGTTAACAGGGTTTACAATGGTAAGTTCAGTACCCTAGGTTGAAGCAGTTATGACTCATGCAGGGTGAACATACAATGGCTAGTTGGGTTACTTGACGGTCTCGACTAGCACGATCGCATCTCAAGTTGAACGACATGAAGTGCGTAAAACACTTCATGTGGCCTAACCACTGCCGCCAACTCCAAAACACGACTCGCGTTCATCGACGCGTCATTCGTGGCGAAGATAAGCTAACCACGAATTCGCTCGGTTACCGAATTCTTGGACTAAGTATAGTCCCAAACATGTGGAATCACATCGGCAAAGCATGTGAAAGTATTGGAAATGAAATACAACCATATGAGCATGTTAACACATGTTGTAACATACAACTTAAGCAAATCACCTGATACATGCCTTTCATACATATAATGAATTTATGCATATCGCCAACATGTAGGAAATCATTTCCATCAGCAAATTAATTGAGAATTCAATCTCAAACTAAATCATAACAAAATCACCAAGCACATGATATAACATACAACTTACGTGAATCATCAAGCACATGCATTTCATGCATATAATGAAATCATGCATATAATCAACATGTAGGACATCATTTACGTCAGCATATTAATTGAGAAATCCATCTCAAACTAATTCATAACATCATTTAATTCAATACATACTAATACAAACATTTATACAAACACTTACACTACACACTTAAGTCTACATATAGTATGTTGACCCGAAGTGCGCATTTAGGCGAATCTCTTCGCCAAAATAATTATGCACGTATTCCTAACATTCTAAAGCAACAACAAATCATGTCAATCACATTAGCAAAATATGCATGAAAACAGTACTTCCTACAAATGACTAAAATGCCCTAAATCTCATATTCTTCGCCGGTTTACGAAACAGGAAACGGACAGCATGTTGTACATGTCAAACGGCGATGCCATCGATAATCTACTATTAAACGACATTGAAAGCTTTGGAAACAGTCAATCAAAGCGTCTAAAATCTGCACCTTTTCCCTTATAGGTGAAGTGATTCGAACGGAGCGTATACGCTTCGTCTACGGCGATCAGACAACCTGATACACATGTACATCAACTACTATTCTATTTGAATCAAAGAAATCCCCAAATCAGCAAGTGGTTAGGGTTTTCCTTACCTAGAAGTGCGTTGGAATCACCGGGAAAGTGATCGGAGTGCGTCGCCTAAGCACATGCAGCAGCAACAGCAGGTGGCAGGAAAATCACTCCCACTCTCTCTCACAAACTCTCACCTTTTCTCTCTCCCAATCTAGGGCTTTTTACAATTTCGGATGGGAGAGAGGAGTGAGGGTTTCAACCCCTTTTATAAGCTTTAAAATGCCCGAAATAGGCTCGGGAACGAAGTTTACTTAGTGCATATCCAATTCGGGGCTGTTTCGGTCCAAAAGATGCTTTCTGGTGGTCCCCTGGCCGAATGTAATCGGACTTAAGCTCATGCGTACCAGATCTAGCACATATTAAGTTTTCAGTCCGGCAGGGTTCGCAGATCGCGGGTGGCGGACCAGTTTCAGTTCAGCGGTCACCGCACGTAGATCAGGGCTGAAAGTCTCATGATATAAAATAGAAATTTTTCCTGATCCGAGGGTCTAATCTGGCTGAATTCTGACGGTCAGAACGCTTAATACTGATGAGTCAAGTCGTGTGCCAGATTTAAATTTTAAATTCCAATTATGTCCCTATTCGCACTCTCTTCAGTCCGGGATCAATGAAATAGCCTATGATTATCGGTTGGACTTGATTTTTGAAATGATTGTCAAGTCCAGCTGAGCGGTCCTAACGGTCTAAGATAAGAGGTATCGGACTTTCGACGCGCGGTCTAGATCCAATACAAAATTTCAAAGTGGTCTAGAGAACAAACCTGCTTAGAGTTTGATCCGAGGTTATAGAGTATTATAGAGTCATTGGTTCTACTCGATTTGGGTCTTGTAGAACGTATTTAAAGTGATCAGGGACTGTTTCCTAGCTACTCTAACGTTGCGCTAGCTAACTTATGCTTAATTTCTAAAGGAATTAATCCTAAGTGGTTTCTTTGGCTATGAAATTGGGTTCTGAACGATTTTCTAGGTATTTTAATTGACTCACTGCCTAAGGACGTCAAATCCCAGATTGGCCAAAATTCAGGGTGTTACAAATGGTCCTAAGGACGCTGTCCCACCAGAGACCGGCATCCTTCTCAAACATGAAGGTAACCAACTCTACCTGCTCTGCCTCAGTGCAGTGCAACAACTTCAACATCTTAGAGATGTGGTCAAGCTAATACTCGGTCTGCACGGGTCTATGAGTACCCATAAAAGTAAGGTCAGAAGCACTGGAATCGCTCGAATAAGTTGTTGGCACCCATGTTTCCAGCAGGGTGCACAGGTGGTGTAGGTAGAACCACATTCATATTCTGGGTAAGGGCCCCTGCGATGGTGGTCTATATCTACTACTACTGCTACATAAGGAGCATCATTTGTTCTAGCCTATCAGGAGGAGAAGCTGCCTGAGGAATGTGAGGCATCGAAGTAGACGCACGATTCTGCTCTAGAACCGATGGTGCAATTGGTGTTGGCCCGTTGGTGGGGCCAGTGGGTGGCAGAGAATCCGGCATAGTCTCGTGACTCGGGCATGAACTGGGGTCTGTGTGGCTATTGCTTAGGGCAGGTGCCTCGTCACTCGATTCGTCAAGTGTAAGACGTGCCATACTCTGAGTGTTCTTAGGTGGCATTCCCTATATAAAACATATGGTGTAACCCGTGTAAGCTTTTGCATAAGAACAAACACTCATCCAAACATCATTCACATTCCATATCAAAGAAGCTTCATGCATTTCATTTACTAAAGTTTATCACAATACATGAGATATAGTTTTACTTGAATCATGATAGAAGATGTATGTGAGCTAATCTACCAGAGCTTTAAACACCAAAACACACTACAACTCTAATCTACTACTAAGCCTATCAAGGCTGTAATATAGAAAGTAAGAAAAATAAGAAGAGAAAAATACCCAATGACGACTACAACATAGGGCTAGTCGTTTAAATCTAGTGATGGTAGAGGAGCACCCTTATCCTGCATACAGCACAGGAGAGCCTTCAAGGTGTGAGACACCTTCTTAAACTTTTGCTTCATGTAGACCTGACTTTCCTCAAGCTTGGCTGGGATCTCTCCGACCTCCTATCTCAGGCTAACTTGGGCCCCCTCGATCTGAGCCAAGTGGGCTTCTAAAGTAGCCCGATCACGATGGTGCTCCTGTGTGGTAGGTGGAGAGCCCCCACCAGTGTCTTGGGCCTCCTCTTCTTCCTTTTCCTCATCACTTTCTTCCTCTATTTCATTCCCGCCTCCCTCTTCATCACTTTCTTCCTCTTCACTCCATGTCTCATCCTCACTCTCATCGAGTCGGGCTTGACGTTGTCGTGGACCAATACCCATATTATTAAGAGTAATGTCATTGATGATATGGATTGGCGCAGGAATCTCTGTGCTAAGTCTGTAGCCTAATTCACTAGCAAGCTTGCATATGAGTTGACCGAATGGGAGTGAAATGTCTGACCTAGGAGAGCGTGCTCTCTGAACTATCTGTAGTAGTACATACGTTAGCAGGCATAACCTGTCTCTTTACCCAGCTCGGTTCAGGAAGTATACTGTCAGACACGTCCATTCACTACGATTGCTCCATCTGGGATACATGTTGTACGTGAAGATATGGTAGAGCAGGTGGAAGTCGTGAGTTATCTCGAATGCCAGGAGGCAATTACCTCGATTCGAGTGGACCAGTTGGCCACAAAGAGATCTCATGCGGTGATCTTTTTCACGCATGCTCATTAGATTCTTCGCACTAGCATGCACCTCTCCACGCGAAATTCCCATGACTCGGGCTATCAAGTCTATGCTAACAATGGCGTCCCGCCTTCCCACGGGGATAGAGAACTATAAAGGCTCTAGTTATGGTTCCTGTATATGGGCGTAAAAGGCTCAAACAATGCTCTCATTTCCATGAGTCTTGCCCTCAAATATGGGACCCCAACCGGCGTCCAACAGGAAATCCATCGTCAGATAAAGCTCAAATAGTTTCTCGTCCATGTGTACTTCAAAGAGAACCCTACGGCCTTAAAACATTCCATATGTCATATCTGCCAGTAGAGCTCTTTCGAGAGGGAGATGGGGATCGAGATCCCGCTTCGTCCTTATCTCCTGATCGATGCTTTTGCTAGCCTCAGCGCCTTTCTGCCTCCTTGAATGGGTAGGGCGGTTAGGCTTGGCACAATCCGTGGAAGCCCTCTTCTTCCCCATGAGGGAAAGGAGTGTGGAAAGGGAGAAACTCGACGCCACGAGCTTGAAAAGAGCCATTTGAGTGAAATAAGATGGAGGGATAGAATGGGTTGTTGGACTTTGAGATTTTTGAGATACAAAGGAGGGTTTGTGTGCTCAAATGGAAGGAAACGAGGGAGATAGGAGATGATTTTGAAAGTAATGGTGAGAGGTGTGTGTATATAGTGATGATGAAGAAGAAGATTTAAGAATGGAGGGAGGATTTGAGAGAGAAAGATGGGATTTTTAGAGGTTTGAAAAGCTTGGAAGGGTGTAAAAGGGAGAAATGAAGTAAATGAGGGTGTTATAGGGGTCCCCACATGATTTTTTCAGCCCCACTAGCATGTACAATGGCCGACCCGACTGGCCCGGACGAACCAGACCGCGAGGGCTCGCAGTTGGGGCGATGCCATCGCGGTTCACTGGACCTTAGGGTGATGGCTTGCCCCACGGGTAATGGAATCCCCCCAAGGTGTTAGGAAGGTGCAAGGTCCACTTTGGTTCCCCTCGATTTGCACCGTTTAGGCCCCCGAGTCTGTTTGAGTCATTTCAGGTCCGATCTCATGCATATTCATGCTTTGCAGGTCATTTGAGTATGGAACATGTGGAATTATCATCTAAACACGTCAATTGATGGTCTAAAAAGGAACTGGGATCATCTCACATGCTCACATATGCATAACGGTCCCATTTTTACGGTCAGTTTCGCTTCAATGGTCATATGATCATAGATGAGTGAAACTGGGGATCCTATAATCATTTTTACATTTTAACACTCCCTCCTAAGTCAAAGTATGTTAGTGTGTGTCGTGTTACCATAACATAGGTCCATTTTAATCCAAATCATGATCTGATACCAACTTGTGACGCTATAAAAATTGGGAGTCGAGCAGAAGCTCAGCTCCCGAGTTCCGCCGCATCACTTATGCAACATAGATAATGATGATTAAATGTTGTCTATATTAGCACATTAAACATGAATGGGATTACACTAAATCAGCATATCATACTCTAAAGATAATTAGAATACGCAAGTGGAAGACTGTCATATATATATCTATAATGCATATAAGTTATAAGTCCCTAGAGTATCAACATGTCACTAGGTTAAATAATTACATATATAGTCTCAAAATATTTAAAATGATAAAGTGTAATGTATTTAAACCATATTCCTGTAGCCGCGGTGGCGCAACTCCAGGTCTGCATAGATCTGCAAGAGAGTTGCAGGTAGGTGAACTCCTCCTCATCGTCGAAGAAGACAGGCTCCATCTCGTAAGCCTCGCCGTCATCTAAAACTACAACAAAGTCTAGTTGGTGTTTTAAAACACCATCCTAGAGTAGGGGTGAGTGATCAACTCATTAGAGCTATAAGGCAAAGGTCAACATGTTATCAATTCAGTCAAGCAATGATGATAAAGCAATACAACAGTCATGTCCTAAGTACTCTTATTAATACAAGGATGGGATGCGATAATGATGTATGCCCTCACCTGCACTCTCTCTGTGACATCATCTCACGGTCGTGCATGTAACACTCCCGCTGTTCTTAACTCCAGCACCAAAGTTACATGCAATGCGGTGCATGTGCATGATTAGCCAAATTCTTAATTAGACTTATTCATACAACAGGTTTATAAAGCTAAGGTACCTCCCGTTATATCGTTGACCCAAACAATAATCCATCTATGATCGTCAATCCTAGTTAATCACATACGACAGGCAAGTTCAAGAGTTTACACTATAGGTTGCTAAGGGAACCTTGTCACCTTAGCGTACGCTTAATTCACATATGAGGTCACTACGAGAGGCTCGTCACCTGATCGTAAGCCTATTTTATACTTGAGGTCACTATAGGAAAGGCTCATTACTTTAGCATAGGCCGACAACTCGAATACAGTGTCCCATACGACCGTATTTGGCTCACGAATTTGGTTTGCTCAATGGACACTATGGGAAGGCTCGTCACCCCAGCATAGGCCGACAGCTCGACCACGGTGTCCCATACCACTATGTTCAGCTCATGAGTCTTAACGGATCATGGTACCAAGGTTAAACGGCCTTTTCACTGATAAGTTGGTACCTTAGATTTAAGCAGTTGCGTCCATATGTCGTGAACATACATTGGGCCAATCAGGTAACTTGACAAGCTCAGCTAGTATGAGCGTATGTGTAATACCCCGGATTTTGGCCAATCTGGGATTTGACGTCCTTAGGCAGTGGGTCAACTAAAACATCTGGAAAATCGCTCAGAACCCAATTTCATAGCCAAAGAAACCACTTAGGATTAATTTCTATGGAAGTTAAGCGTAAGTTAGCTAGCGCAACGTTAGAGTAGCTGGGAAATAGTCCCTGGTCACTTTAAATACGTTCTACAAGACCCAAATCGAGTAGAACCAACGACTCTATAATACTCTATAACCTCGGACCAAACTCTAAGCAGGTTTGTTCTCTGGACCACTTTGAATCTTTGTATTGGATCTAGACCGCGCGTCGAAAGTCTGATACCTCCTATCTTAGACCGTTAGAACCGCCTAGCTGGACTTGACAATCATTTCGAAAATCAAGTCAAACCGATAATCACAGGCTATTTCATTGAGCCTGGACCGAAGAGAGTGCGAATAGGGACAGATTTGGAATTTCAAATTCAAATTTGGCACACGACTTGACGCGTCAGTATTAAGCGTTCTGACCGTCAGAATTCAGTCAAATTACACCCTCAGATCAGGAAAAATTTCTATTTCAAATCATGAGACTTTCAGCCCTGATCTACGTGCAGTGACCGCTGAACTGAAACTGGTCCGCCACGCGCGATCTGTGAACCCTGCCAAACTAAAAACTTAATACGTGCTAGATCTAGTACGCATGAGCTTAAGTCCGATCGCATTCGACCAGGAGACCACCAGAAATCATCTTTTGGATCGAAACGGCCCCGATTTGGTTATGCACTAAGTGAACTTTGTTCCTGAGCCTATTTTGGGCATTTTTAAGCTTATAAAAGGGGTTGAAACCCTCACTCCTCTCTCCCATCCGAATTTGAGAGAAACCCTAGATTTGGAGGGAGAAAAGGTGAGAGTTTGAGAGAGAGTGAAGAAGAGATTTTTCCAGCCTTCGTGCCACCTGTTGCTTGTGCCTAAGCAACACCTCCTGATCACCAAGCCGGTGATTCTTCCGCGTTTTCAGGTATGAAACAACCCTAGAAGTTGCTGATTTAAGGTTTACTAGGATTCGTAGCATGTTAGCTAACGTAACTCATAAAACAGGTTCTCTTATCGCCGTAGACGAAGCCTATACGCTCCGTTCAAATTTACGCATCCATAAGAGACTAGGTGCGGATTTTAGACGCTTTGATTGACTGTTTCCAAAGCTTTCAATGACGTTTAATAGTAGATTATCGACGGCATCACCGTTTGACGTGTACAACATGCTATCCGTTTCCTATTTCGTAAATCAATGAAGAATATGAGATTTAGGGCATTTTAGTCATTTGTAGGAAGTACTGATTACATTCATATTTTGCTGATGTGATTAACATGGTTTGTTGTCACATTAGAAAGTTAGGAATACGTGCATAATTAGTTTGGCAAAGAGATTCACCAAATTGCGCACTTCGGGTCGACATACTATATGTAGACTTAAGTGTGTAGTGTATGTGTTTGTATAAATGCTTGTATTAGTATGTATTGAATTAAATGATGTTATGAATTAGTTTGAGATGGATTTCTCAATTTATATGTTGACATAAATGATTTCCTATATGTTGACTATGTACATGATTCCATACTATGCATGAAATGTATGTGGTTGAACATTTGCTTAAGTTGAATGTTATAACATGTGTTAACATGCTCACATGATCGTATTTCAATTCCAATACTCCTACATAAATTGTTGATGTGAATTCATATGTGTTTGGGACTATACTTAGTCCAGGCAGTTGGTAACCGAGCGAATTCGTGGTTGGCTGGTCTTTGCCACGAACGACGCGTCGATGAACGTGAGCCGTGATCTAGAGTTGGCGGCAGTGGTTAGGCCACACGAAGTGTTTTACGCACTTCATGTCGTTCGACTTGAGATGCGATCGCGCTAGTCGAGCCCGTCAAGTAACCCAACTGGCCGATGTATGTTCACCCTGCATGAGTCATAACTGCTTGAACCTAGGGTACTGAACTTACCATTGTAAACCCTGTTAACCATGGTACCTTGATCCACGAAGACTCATGAGCCGGGCATGGTGGTATGGGACACCGTGGTTGAGCTGTCGGCCTATGCTGGGGCCACAAACCTCCCCGTAGTGACCAGTGAGAACCTAGTCTCGTGAGCAGATTATGGTGGTATGGGACACTATATTCTTACTGTCGGCCTACACTGATCAGGCGACGAGTTCTTTGTAGTGACCGCGAGCGTATTCTGAGTCTACGGGAGGCGACGACCCTTCAGTAGTAGTAGAGTACAGTAGGCCTGTATTGATAAGGTGATGGGGGAGCGGAGCAACGAGTGCGTGCAACAGCCCTGGCAGCCCTTGCAGCGACCTACAAAATATACATCGTATGAGATTACTAGGAGTGACGACCCTAGACAGGATCTGTGTTGGGATTGATACAAGGGAAGTACCTTAGTTTTCCAATCCTGCTGTTTGAATGGACTAATAACAACTCAGAAATCATATCACCATAACATTGCATGTGCCTGAAAGATGTGGAGCACTTGAGGGACGATTGCATGCCACGGTCGTAAGATGGTGCCATATGAGGGAGATCGTCGGTGAGGGCATACATCACGTCATGTCATATTGCATTAACAACAGTATTAGGATTGTCTGATTTACTGCTTTACTATTATCGCATGATTAGTTTGAGAACATGTAAATCTTTGCTCTATTATTCCACTGAGTTAGCTACTCATTCCCACGTTGCGGGATGGTGTTTGCAACACCCACCAAACCCTGTTGTAGATGCAGGTGATGCTGAGATCCAGGAGGCAGAGCCAGACTTCGACGAGGACCAGGACGAGTTCTCATACATGCAGTATCATGATGGCTTTGCTTAGGCGACCTGGGTTGACGGGACTTCAATGGGACTATTTTGAACATTTATTTTTGTTCATGTACATGTATATGAGACTCAGTGATGTATTCATACTTTAGTGACAGTTGAGATCTACTTATTTTTTTTCATACAGTGATATATATATTGTTTAGTCTTCCACTTGCTTTTATCACTGGATCTGGAGTATGAATTACAGTTTTTGTATACTTTTACTCATGTGAATGCTTTAACTCAGACAACATTGAATCATAATCATTTTCGTTGCATAAGTGACGGTCTGGAACTCGGGAGTTGAGTTTATACACGACCCCCAATTTTCAGGGTGTTACAGTACGTTGAGTTAATCGACATGGAGTGCACAAGCATTCCGCATGGACTAACCACTATCAACAAGCAGCATATGCCTCGGATTCATCGAACGTGTCTTGTGTGGCGAAATAACCTCAGCCACTAATTTGAGAATCATTACCGATTTCCTGGACTATGCAGTAGTCTCAATCATATTCAAACATAATAGGCATTCATATGTGATAGTCAAACAGCATGTGACAACCAATTTAAATATAAATCTCATTTGAGTACTTTAACAAACATGTAGTACACATGTTGTCATACATAAGCATTTCATCCATAAAGTACGTAGTAGTAAGATAGGATATATGAAGGAAACTGTGACTATAGATAAGGTAATTGAGAATCCTATCTTAATACCCTCATTAAATACATTTCAACAAGCATTTTCTCATTCAGGCATTTTATCAAACACTTAGACTACACATATCAACATACACGTAATAAAGTAGTTATAACAAGTATTATAATAAATCCTTTCATGAAGGATTTGTCACACATACAAAAATCATATATTCTTATAAAAAAATCATGGCAAGCACGAATCATAATTCCCTATTCATTCAAACATTTCAACAAACACATAGAATGCATAACAAATCAACATAGTTTATATATATATGTGTAATATATGAAAAATATCGTATCTAAGCACATGTGACAGCAATCAAGTCAATCATAAATCATTAACTGACATTGAATTCCTTAAAAACTATAACCTAAATGTTTATAGTCTGTACCTTTCGTCGGTAAACTCATATCGAACCAAGTTCGAATACTATGCCTTTGTCTACGACACAACGGCAACCTATAACATGAAATAGGTTTACTATTTCACCATTTACTCTATTTGGATACCTAACATAGATTAGGGTTAGGATTTCTTACCCAAAAATGGACTTGAATTCACCGGTGTAGTGATACAGGTTGGATGATGCGGCACGTAGAGTGGTGGGATCGAATCCCTGCAACGATCTCTCTCACTCTCTCCCTCTCTTCTCCTCACTTTTTCCTTCTCTTTTCTCTCTTAGGGTTTTGAAAATTCGTATGGAATGAGAGAGAGGTGGATTAAGGCCCTTATATAGGCCCAGAACTGATGTAAATGGCCCTAGGGCCATGGTATGCTTAGGTTATAGCCAAAGAGTGGCTGTTTTGGTCCAACGAAGCTCATCTGGAGGCCCATTTCCTGCATACGATACAGAAAAAGTTCCTTGACAACTGATATATGTCAAGTTAAGTTTTTCATCCAATCATATTTGTTGATCGACCATGGAGGACCAGTTTCAGTTCAACGATCATCGTCACTCGATCAGGGCTACAAGTACACTGACATGTGTAGGGAAATTTTCATGATCCAAGGGTGTAGTTGGGACAGAACTTGATGGTCTGAAACCCTAAATTTGTCATGCAAGTGAACTATCCAAATCACATAAATCTGAGTTCATTTTCCAAAGGTATTCGCATTTCTCACACACTTCGCTCCGGGCCTAAGTTTTGCATTTTAGGATATTATTTGGACTTAATCCCTGAAATGGTTTTCAAGCCCACTAAGGCGGTTATAACCGTATAGTTTCAAAGTAATTGGACTTTTGATGCACGTTCCACATCCAATACGGAGTTTCATTGTGCTCCTGAGAGCGACTGGGTTTTGAGATTGATCATCGGTTTCTAGGCAATGTTGGTGTAACATCTCAAAAATCGGGGGTCGAGTAAAAACCCAACTCCCGAGTTCCAAAAAGTTATTTATGCAACATAGATATGTATGATTGAATGTTGTCTGTGTTAATGTATTAAACATGAGTGGGATTACGCCAGAACAGCATATCATACTTCAGAGACAGTTAAATTAATAAGCGAAAGACTGTGATAATATGTATAATATATATAAACTTTTGTGTGTCTCCAGAGTGTGAACATGTTACCAGGTTAAACATATACATATATACCTCAAAATAGAAAGAAAGAATATACATGAGTTCTCTAAAAATATAAAATGACAAGTGTCAAGGTATCTAATCAACCTCCCTGTAATCCCGTCAATCAGAACACGCATAAAGGAGGGATCCTCCTCATCATCATCAAGTCCAGCTCTGCTTCTCAAGCAGTGCCATCATCTGCAACCAAAATAGGGACTGGTGGGTGTCCGGAAATACCATCCCGTAACGTGGGAGTGAGTAGCTAACTCAGTGGAATAATAGAGCAAAGATTAGCATGTTCTCAAATCAATCATGCGATAATAGTAAAGCAATGAATCAAACATTCCTAATACTGTTATCAATGCAATATGACGTGACATGATGGATGCCCTCACCGACGATCTCCCTCATACGACACCATCTTCATCCGCGGCATGCTTGTGTACCGCTCAGTGCTCCACATCTTCCAGGCACATGCAATGTGATGGTGATATGATTACCGAGTTATTATTAGTCCATTCATATTGCAGGATTGGGAAACTAAGGTACTTCCCTTATATCAATCCCAACACGGATCCTGTCTAGGGTCGTCACTCCTAGTAATCTCATACGATGTATATTTTGTAGGTCACTGCAAGGGCTGTCAGGGCTGTTGCTCGCACTCGTTGTACTGCTCCCCTATCACCTTATCAATACAGGCCTACTATACTCTCACTGCTACGGAAGGGTCGTCGCCTCCCGTAGACTCAGAATACGCTCGTGGTCACTACAAAGGACTCGTCGCCTGATTAGTGTAGGCCGACAGCAAGAATATAGTGTCCCATACCACCATAATCTGCTCACGAGTCATAGGTGCTCACTGGTCACTACGGGGAGGTTTGTGGCCCCAGCGTAGGCCGAAAGCTCGACCACGGTGTCCCATACCATCATGCCCGGCTCATGAGTCTTTGTGGATAATGGTACCATGGTTAACACGGTTTATAATGGTAAGTTCAGTACCCTAGGTTCAAGAAGTTATGACTCATACAAGGTGAACATACAATGGCCAGTCGTGTTACTTGACGGGCTCGACTAGCACGAGCGCATCTCAAGTTGAACGACATGAAGTGCATAAGACACCTCTTGTGGCCTAACCACTGCCGACAACTCCAAAACACGACTCGCGTTCATCGACGTGTCGTTCGTGGCAAAGATAAGCTAACCACGAATTGATTCGGTTACCGACTGCCTAGACTAAGTATAGCCCCAATCATTCATGAATCCACATCAGCAATCATATAAGAGTAATGGAAATGAAATACAACAATGTGAGCATGTTAACACATGTTATAACATACAACTTAAGTAAATCATCTAACACACGCATTTCATACATATAATGAAATCATGCATATAGCCAACATGTAGGAAATCATTTACATCAGCGTATTATTTGAGAATTCAATCTCAAACTAATTCACAACACCATTTAATTCAATACATACTAATACAAACGTTTATACAAACATTTAGTCTACATGCTTAAGTCTACATAGTGTATGTCGACTCAAAGTGCGCATTTGGGTGAATCTCTTCGCCAAACAGATTATGCACGCATTCCTAGTATCCTAAGGCGACAAAAAGCCATGTCAATCATTTTAGAAAAATATGGATGTTTACAGTATTTCCTACAAATGACTAAAATGCCCTAAATCTCATATTTTTCGTCTGCTTACAAAACAGGAAACGGACAACATGTTGTACATGTAAAACGGCGTTGCCGTCGATAATCTACTATTGAATGACATTGAAAGCGTTGAAAACAATCAATCAAAGCGTCTAAAATCCGCACCTTTTATCCTAGAAGCGTATTGATTCGAACGGAGCGTATACGCTTCGTCTATGGCGAACCGGGAACCTAATACACAAGATCTATAAGCTACCATGCTAAGGAAACGAAGGAACCTTAATCAGCAAGTGTTTGGGGTATTTTCTTACCTAGAAACGTGGAGAAATTGTCGGGAAAGCGATTGGGATACGTCGCTTAAGCACGTACAGCAGCAGCAGCAGGTGGAAGGAAAATCTCTCCCACCTTCTCTCACAAACTCTCACTTTCTCTCTCACTCTTGCTAGGGTTTCTAGCAAATTCGGATGGGTGAGAGGAGTGAGGGTTTAAACCCCTTTTATAACCTAATTTCTTCCCAAATTAGGCTTGGGAACAATGTTTACTTGAAGGGTAACCAAATCGGGGCTGTTTCGGCCCAAAAGAGCATTCTGGAGGTCCCCTGGCCGAACGCGGTTGGACTTAAGCTCATGCATGCTGGATCTAGCACACATCAAGTTTTCAGACCGGTAGAGTTCCCAGATCGCATGTGGCGGTCCAGTTTCAGTTCAGTGGTCATCGCACCTAGATCAGGTCTATAAATCTCGTGATATGAAATAGAAATTTTTCCTGATCCGAGGGTGTAATTTGGCTGAATTCTGACGGTCAGAACGCTTAATACTGACGCGCCAAGTCGTGTGCCAGATTTGAATTTTAAATTCCAAATCTAACCCTATTCTCACTCTCTTCACTCTAGGCTCAATGAAATAGCCTCTGAACGTTGGTTGGACTTGATTTTCGAAATGATTGTCAGGTCCATCTAGGCGGTTATAACGGTCTAAGATTGTAGGTATCGGACTTTCAACGTGCGGTCTAGATCCAATACAAAGTTTCAAAGAGGTCCTGAGAACAAACCGGTTTAGAGTTTGATCCGAGGTTTTAGAGTATTATAGCACCATTGATTCTACAAGTTTTAGGTCTTGTAGAATGTATTTAAAGCGGTCAGGGACTATTTCACAGCTACTCCAGCGTAGCGGTAGCTAACTTATGCTTAGTTTCTAAAGGAATTAATCCTAAGTGATTTCTTTGGCTATGGAATTGGGTTCTGAGCGATTTTCCAGGTGTTTTAGTTGACCCATTGCCTAAGGACGTCTAACCCCAGGTTGGTAAAAAATTCGGGGTGTTACAATCTACCCCCCTTAAAACATAATTTCATCCCCGAAATTGGCGAAAGGTAAGGAGTATCTAGCAAGACTTCAGTCTTGACATTCTAAGGAAGGGTCAATCCTATTTAATGACCTAACCGTACGTATAGCCTAAATCAAATGTTTCGATCCTGGGCCAGTGGGGAAGAGGCCAACCACGCTTTCGCTGCGCCACTCTGATCGAATGGTTGCATTGGCTGAGCTAACTGGATTGGACTCAATACGTTCTACCCCCCTTAAAACTTGGTTCTACTTAAAGTTTAAGAATCTTTGCATCGATCCGTATATCGGAACGAGGCGCAACTTAGGGGCTATCCTTGACATGAATTGGGAAACAACCTTTCTCTACATGATTTTCCTTTGTTATTGATGCGTTCTATGGCATTGGTATTTATGGCGATAGAGATGAGCCTAATCTCTATTGTGGTTGAGTTCAGGGGCAGGTATGAGTTGGTGGCAAGATGTCGAATTCTCTACTGGCTTTAAGTCCTCGCCATTTCCCAAAGGCAATGTGATCACGTTTGGTTATAGGTGGTTGGGCCATCACAGAAGAAAGGTTGTGTAGTAGGTCTGAGCCGGATACATAGACTTTCTGTCTAGCTAGGACAGAAGATTTATTATATCAATTCTTATTCCGAGTCGATGCTGATCTTCTGCTTGATCAGAGCATTGGATTTATTGGTAATCACTAGGATTAAGAAGTCGATTCAAACCGCGAATACATCGCTTACATGTAGTTCCTTTACTCCGCGTTCCCGAATGCAATAAGCCCTTGGGGAAGGAAATTCTAAGGGGTATGTTAGTTTATTCTAAGTTCGACCTGAGGGATTCATAAGTCTTCCCTAGGAGTGAATGGTTCTAAGTTACATAAGCTTCCTGAGAGTTACTAAAGGAGTCTATGGATGTTAGGAGGATCCACCCAAGGAAGGGAGTCTCATTCCAACCAAATCTAACCTACTATTCCTTAGCATATACAGGCTTTACACTACTTAAGGTAACTAGTAGACTAGTCTGTAATCTACAGCCTAATGGAACGGCATTCCTAGTCCCATGTCAGGATTGGAAGTGGCATGCTTGGTAGGAGGGTGGGGTGGGATAAAATAAATTTTGTAGGCTTAATCTTGGGATTTACAATATGACAGTGGAAACCATAGGATACACCCAAACTAGGGACAATACCTTACCGCGAACGAAACGGCATGCATTCCATCTAACCATATTCGGTTATATTAAGCCCAAACCACAACACAAACATTCACATAACAAGATAAAAAAATGTCATGCATTTCATTAAATCAAAATTGCCACAATATAGGAGACATATTCTTACATGTACCATGATAAGAAATGCATGGGAGCTAAGCCAGTCAGCTACTATAGAAACATAAGCAAACTACTAGCCTTATCAGGCTTACACACAAAAAGCAGAAAACAACTAACTATAACCCGCGATATCTGGATCTAGATCACTAGTCTGAGTCGGGCGATGGAGGAGGAACACCCTTATCCTGTAAGCAACACAGGATAGCCTTCAAAGTACGAGTCACCTTGCCAAATTTCTTCTTCATGACGACCTTGGTATCCTCAACCTCGGCTCGAAGTTCCTGGACTTCTCTTCACAAGGCGACCTGACTCTCCTCAATTCGAGTAATGTGATCATCTCTAGTAGCCCGAGTCGCAGGAGGAGGGCTCTCATCAGTATCCTGAGCCTCCTCTTCTACCTCTTCCTGGACTTCTTCCTCTACTTCCACCCCATGTTCTCCTTCACTTGGATACTCTTCGTCATCAAAATTGCCCTCGCTATCCTCATCAGTTGAGTCTCACGGTACTGAGACCCGATCTTCGTCTTGACCATGGTAGACTTATCAATGCATTGAATCGGAACTGGCAACTCCAGCCCAAGTCTGTAAGCAAACTCAAGCGCGATCTTGCATATAAGCCGGCTAAAAGGAAGCGACTCAGACATTCTTCTTGATTTCGCTATGAGGATAATCTGTCGCAACACGAAAGTGGCCATACACATATTTTCTCCCTGGGCCACCTGATACAAGAAATCAACCATAAGGCGCGTACATTCAATGCGATTTGTCGACCTGGGATACACGTTGAACGTGAAAATGTGATGCAGCAGGCACAAATCATCAGACATATGAGATGCCTTGAGGCTATTGTTAGGCTGCCATGGAACCAGACTACTGCATAGGAACCTGGTACAGCGATCTCGCTCACGCATACTCCTCAAATTCTTCGCACTAGGATGAACATCACCAAGGGGCATGTTCAGAAGTCGCGCTATCAACCGAACATCGATCGTAGCCATCCGGTCTCTACCAAAAGGAATCTTGAACTGTAATGGCTCCAATGTAGGATTCTGGATACGAGCGTAGAAGGCACGAATGTGCTCACATTAGCACGAGAACGGGCTTCAAAGAGCGGACCCCAATGTGCAGCTTCAATGCGCTCGAATAATAGGAATTTTCTGAAGAGTCACCCTTCTACATCCGCCTCAAACAACACCTTACGGTTAGTATATTCACCGTGAGGCATCTCTACTAATATCACTTGCCCAATTTGAGCATGAGGATCCAAATCCCGCTTTGTATGAAACTCCCGGGCTGTGCTTGGACTTGCGGTGGTGCTTGAGCTAGCGGCGCCACCCCTCGGTCTTCTGGATTGCGCAGGGCGACTAGGCTCAGCCTCATCCACTGTGGTCTTTCTCTTTCCCATCAAAGAGAGGATGGTGGAGAGAGAGAAAAAACCCAAAATGGCTTCAACAAAAGCCATGAAAAATGTAAAAAATATAGAGAAATGGCTGCCCAAACTGAAAAAAGGAGATCTAGGTGTTGTAGAGGGATGCTTCAAGCTCCCCTAGGATGGATTTTCAAAAAGAAAAGAGAATGAAAAAGGGGAATGGAGCTCCACACGATTTCAGCACGTTTTGGGGGTTCTAAGAGCTCCAACGGACGAGATCGGAGAGGGAGAGGGTTTCTAATCATGTTGGAGGTATGGGTTAGGGTCTTTTTCAGCAATGGGAGGATTTGGGAGTGATTTGAGGTCACGGTTTTGAGATGGGCAGCAAGAAAAATGAAAATGGGAGCTTGGGAGGGGGCTGTTTGTGAAGGAAGTACCCTTTTTAGGGGTTTTCGACGGATGGCCCACACATGGGAGGGGTGCCCTACCCAAAATAACCCGTGCGCCCAAATTTTACAGCAAGTGGGGCCCACCCATCGGCGATGCATCGCCGGATTGGCGATGGCATCGCCGACCGGTGGTGCATCCGGCCGGTGGGACCCCATGGGTTGGGTCCCCCCTACCCCAAGGACTCCAAAGATGTATGGTCCCCACCCCAGATCATTATAATTTGACCTAGGGAGTCCCAAACTTCCATTCCGGGCTTTCTGGGGCCAATCTATAAATTTGAATGTAATCTCCTATCATGCAGCATATTATTTTAGGGTAGAAAGAGCTAATACATCCATCTAGCCCATTATTTTCTAAAGATTGCAAACTTAGAATGGCCTAATGGCTAGTTTTCATAAAATTTTACTATTCACTGTAAAATTTTGTCAAAGTATGATTTTATATCATTTTCACATTAGGATCAATGCCTAACATGAAAATTCAGAGAAAGAATTGAAGAATGGAGTGGTGAGAGGAAGAATTTTGAAGAATTTAGGTGAAACGGGATTTTTAAGCCCTAGCGATTGAATGTAAGGGTTGTAGTTGTCCCACAGCCTAAGGATTCATATTTATGGGTTTAAAACCATTCAAAGAATGTCTAAACTCACCTACCTACAACCTAGGAGCTACTTAGGTCGCTTCACGCGACCCTAGATGCGTTACGGACTTGATCGCGTAATCAATACGAATAGACTTCGCGTATTGGCGAATCTGCGATCCTATAAGGGTTTTTAGACCTTTCTCGCACCCACCTAAGTCAAAGGAAGAGACAGCGTACGTCGCGTGACCATAACTCAGGCCCGGTATAATCTCATTCATGCTCTGATACCATCTGTAACATCTCGAAAATCGGGGGTGGAGTAAAAACCCAACTCCTGAGTTCCAAAATATTATTTATGCAACATAGATATGTATGATTGAATGTTTTCTGTGTTAATGTATTAAACATGAGTGGGATTACGCCAGAACAACATATCATACTCCAGAGACAGTTAAATTAACAAGCAGAAGACTGTGATAGTATGTATAACATATATTAACTTTTGTGTGTCTCCAGAATGTGAACATGTTACCAGGTTAAACATATACATGTATACCTCAAAATAGAAAGAAGGAATATACATGAGTGCTCTAAAAATATAAAATGACAAGTGTCAAGGTATCTAATCAACCTCCCTGTAATCCCGTCAATCAGAACACGCATAAAGGAGGGATCCTCCTCATCATCATCAAGTCCAGCTCTGCTTCTCAAGCAGTGCCATCATCTGCAACCAAAATAGGAACTGGTGGGTGTCCGGAAACACCATCCCATAATGTGGGAGTGAGTAGCTAACTCAGTGGAATAATAGAGCAAAGATTAGCATGTTCTCAAATCAATCATGCGATAATAGTAAAGCAATGAATCAAACATTCCTAATACTGTTATTAATGTAATATGATGTGACATGATGGATGCCCTCACCGACGATCTCCCTCATACGGCACCATCTTCGTCCGCGGCATGCTTGCGTACAGCTCAGTGCTCCACATCTTCCAGGCACATGCAATGTGATGGTGATATGATTACCGAGTTATTATTAGTCCATTCATACAGCAGGATTGGGAAACTAAGGTACTTCCCTTATATCAATCCCAACACAGATCCTGTCTAGGGTCGTCACTCCTAGTAATCTCATACGATGTATATCAATCCCAACATAGTGTATGTCGACTCAAAGTGCGCATTTGGGCGAATCTCTTCGCCAAACAGATTATGCACGCATTCCTAGTATCCTAAGGTGACAAAAATCCATGTCAATCATTTTAGCAAAATATGGATGTTTACAGTATTTCCTACAAATGACTAAAATGCCCTAAATCTCATATTTTTTGTCTGCTTACGAAACAGGAAACGGACAGCATGTTGTACATGTGAAACGGCGTTGCCGTCGATAATCTACTATTAAACGACATTGAAAGCGTTGAAAACAGTCAATTAAAGCGTCTAAAATTCGCACCTTTTATCCTAAAAGCGTATTGATTCGAATGGAGCGTATACGCTTCGTCTACAACGAACCGGGAACCTAATACACAAGATCCATAAGCTACCATGCTAAGAAAATGAAGGAACCTTAATCAGCAAGTGTTTGGGGTATTTTCTTACCTAGAAACGAGGCGAAATCGTCGGGAAAGCGATTGGGATACGTCGCTTAAGCACGTACAGCAGCAGCAGCAGGTGGCAGGAAAATCTCTCCCACCTTCTCTCACAAACTCTCACTTTCTCTCTCACTCTTGCTAGGATTTCTAGCAAATTTGGATGGGTGAGAGGAGTGAGGGTTTAAACCCCTTTTATAACCTAATTTCTTCCCAAATTAGGCTTGAGAACAATGTTTACTTGAGGGGTAACCAAATCGGGGCTGTTTCGGTCTAAAAGAGCATTTCTGGAGGTCCCCTGGTCGAACGCGGTCGGACTTAAGCTCATACATGCTAGATCTAGCACACACCAAGTTTTCAGACCGGTAGAGTTCCCAGATCATATGTGGCGGTCTAGTTTCAGTTCAGCGGTCATCGCACCTAGATCAGGTCTACAAGTCTCGTGATATGAAATAGAAATTTTTCCTGATCCGAGGGTGTAATTTGGCTGAATTCTGACGGTCAGAACGCTTAATACTGATGTGCCAAGTCATGTGCCAGATTTGAATTTCAAATTCCAAATCTAACCCTATTCTCACTCTCTTCACTTCAGGCTCAATGAAATAGCCTCTGAACGTCGGTTGGACTTGATTTTCGAAATGATTGTTAGGTCCAGCTAGGCGGTTATAACGGTCTAAGATTGTAGGTATCAGACTTTCGACGTGCGGTCTAGATCCAATACAAAGTTTCAAAGAGGTCCTGAGAACAAACCGGTTTAGAGTTTGATCCGAGGTTTTAGAGTATTATAGCACCATTGATTCTACAAGTTTTGGGTCTTGTAGAATGTATTTAAAGCGGTCAGGGACTATTTCACAGCTACTCTAGCGTAGCGCTAGCTAACTTATGCTTAGTTTCTAAAGGAATTAATCCTAAGTGATTTCTTTGGCTATGGAATTGGGTTTTGAGCGATTTCCCAGGTATTTTAGTTGACCCATTGCCTAAGCACGTCTAACCCCAGGTTGACAAAAAATCCGGGGTGTTACAGTTGGGTTAACGATTCTAATGGTTTTGGGTCTTACAGATCGTATAGAAAGTGGCTCAAGCTAATTCACTGCTGATTGAGTTTAGTACTTAATTAATTTTTATCTAATTTCTAAAGAATTCGATCCTTTGTGATTTCTTCCTAAGGTGGTACTCAGGTCTTTGTACGGATTTTTTCGAGATGGTACAATAAATATTAAGTTTACTATTTATAGTAAGTCATGATTTTAGGGAGTTTGAGTTGTAGTTTGATTCTGAAACCTCTTCTTAGGGTTCATATCACTATTTAAGGGATTACAAACTCATTTTTTATTATCAATCAATTTATTTCAAATTTATTTAGAATTTATTTAGAATTTAGTTCTATTTTCTATCTCTCCTTGTGGTTTGAGGAATCTTTATGAGGAGTATAGAGAAGTTTTGTGGATTTAGAGTACTTATCCCCTTAAGGAAGATGGTGATCGACCTCATCATGCCTATCCCAGCGTTAAACATACCTCCACCGAGGTACACATCTAGACTTACCCCTGCTAATCCACTAGCCGAGTAACCATTCCAATAACTAAATAGATCAGTTTGGACATGACAGTACAGGCTCTTAATTCAGGCCTTATTCATATCTAGACTAGTTTTAACCAACCGAATTATCTATAAAAACTTTGATACTCTGGTAGTAAGATAGATGATATGTAAGCATTTAGAAATTCCACACTTGGTGTACAAGTAGTCAAATTAAACCATCGAAATTATGGTACCCAGTGTAGATGTATCATGAGCCAAATATTAAGCTTATTTTGTTATCTAAACAACAAATTGGTGGACACTTATTATGTGGTTAAAAATGAAAAATATCCAACAGTCCTCTTTCAACAAGTGTCCATGAATTTGAGGTTAAGAATGCTCGCCAATCCCATCTTCGTATTGTGACTAGGCGATAGTGGGCTACACAAATATCTAGCTGATTTTCTATAACTAAATAAAATTAGTTTTATTTAAATTTATAAAATCTGATCTTGGGATTGTGACTAGGCGACATTGGGCTGCACTTTTATTTTTAATTTTTTATTTTATTTGAGTTAATATATGCCATATACAGTTTCTAAGTGTCTGTGTATCAAGTGTCATATGCAGCCTACATACCATATATGATGCAGGGAAGGACGTGTTGAGGTCGAGCACCGTCTTCCTTAAGGGATAATTGTTCCGAATCCATGGAACTTCTTTGGACTCCTCACAGAGATACCTCGAATCTACAAAGAAAAGAAGAAAATATAAAATAATTTTTAGAAAATTCATAAATTGATTGATGATCCCAATAAATGAGCTTATAACCCTTTAAATAGGGATACTAAACGTTGGTAGATATTTCAAAATTATACTACAACTAAAACTCCTAGAAATTGTGAGTTACTATAAATAGTAAACTTACTAATTAAAGACAGTTGTGTTTTCCACTAGACCTCATGGTTTTTGCCAAAAAATAGTGTCCTATTTGGCTCAATCATCTATTCTTCTAATTATTCTAAGCACTTTTCATGTTGGACACAACTCCTAAAGCCCAACGGATGAAGAGTAATAATCAAACTAAAATTTAATATAAATAGTAAAAATGAAAATAAACAGGGATTTTGACTGTTGATCTAACGGAATCTCATAAATTCGACATTGGAAACCTGGTGTAGTGGGGCTTAGTAGATAAAGTAGATCATCCTACCCCAAAGTCTTATATGGCATGTCGGATATCTCATTTTGGTTTGCGAGATACGCCGTTTTAAGTTTGACGGTCCGGATCACTTCTGCCTCCAATCGAGCCTTTTTTAGTCCATCTTGGCCTTTAAATTATCCATGACCTGCTCTACATCAGTCCCATCCACTTCAAAAGAACTCGTCCTCGACTTTTTGTCCTACTTTGGTTTGTGATACTCGGTCAGGTCCACGATGTTGAAAGTGCCCGAGATCTCCATTTCATCCGGAAGATTAACAATGTAATAATTGCCATTAATCTTTTGAAGGATCAGTATTGGTCTAATATTCTTGTTCTTCAATTTTTTGTATATCTCAGTTAGAAATCTTTCCTTACTTAGATGGACCATAACTTAGTCGCCTACTTCGAACATCTTTTGTAGTCGATGCTTGTCGGCTTGTTCCATATACTTATCGTTTGAGGTGTGTAACTTGGCTTTGACCTCCTCATGAATGCCCATTATCCTGTTTGTCATATGTTACGCTCCAACGCTCATGCCTAGGAGCTTGGACAGAGGGACTAAGTCAAGTATGTGGCGAAGCACTCGACTGTAAATAACTTGGAATGGGGACTTCCCTATCAAGCAGTTCACCATGTTGTTGAATGTAAATTTTTCTTGAGATAAGGCTAAATCCAACTTCTTTGTCTTTTCTCCTAAAATACATCGAAGGAGGTTTCCCAATGTGTGATTCATAACTTCAGTTTGCTCATTGGTCTATGGATGGTAGGCACTGCTGAACTGATGTCGTGTATGAAAGAGGCGAGATTATAGTCCTAGAGGGGGGGGGGGGGGGGGGGGGGGGGTGAATAGTATTATGCCAAATAAAAATTAAAGTACTAAAATAATAAATAAATCAAAAATTAATCAAAGATCTCAATTGTAATAATTGTAATAGTATTGAGAAATTGATTCAAACCGTGTTCATAGGACAACCTTACACCAAAAACTAAGGTTTTAGGTAGGACAACCTGATTTCATGAACTAGTATGGATCAAGATCACAAACTAGAACAAGAGGAAAGAAAAATGCAACTATCTATTACAGGCATTCACCACATGTACATAAAGATTTACTAACATTCACCACATGTACATCTCAAAATCATTCATCACATAAACACTAGGAATTACTGTGGTTCGGTGTGTACACCAATTGTTTTCAAACAACCACACCTACTCCACTCCCAATAATCACAATCCATGTGATATTAGCATTCACTAAAAATTAAGGTTTTCTCAGGTTCACCTTAAAACCTATACCGTTGTGATTTTAGAAAGGATATCACAATCAAAACCCCACACACTGAGATTTTTTAGCTATCTCAATCAAAACCAATACATGTTATTTTCCTGGATATCTCAAATAAACTAAAAATAAAAAGTAAAATACTTATCTTCTTCAGAAGACTCTGAATGATGTAGCTTGTAAAACCGCTTTAGTTGATGATAAATGTTCAATGTTCATTGTCCAATAACCAAAATGAAGGGTTCTAGGTTCTAAATAGATTTTAACTTAATTCAAACCTGTGCTACTTGTTTGAATTTCTTAAATCTCAAAAGGAAGAATAAGAACTCCCTTTAAAACATATGATTCATAAAAAGAGGTTTATAGATTACAAAATGATAAGCCATTAAAAAGAATTTAAAATATCGTTCTATAGCTTGAAGAAGATGAGGACTTTTATCTCTCAAAGTGAAGGCTCTTTGTGGCTTGAATGATGTAATTCGGAGTGAGAAAACACCTCTATTTATAGGCTAAAAAACTGCTGCTTCGAATGGTCTAATGTCTCTTTCTACCGTTCTAAGAAACAACCAAATTTCAAATTTCAGGCACGATCGGATCAAGTCGTCCTTCGACTGGTTGAGTGGCCTGCTCGACTGGTCGAAGATGCCCAAAATGCATTGCTCGACTTCGAGTGGAGCCACCTTCGACTGGTCGAGCCCTTTTTTGGACTGGTCGAGGAACCAACAAATTTTATCTGATTTTCAGTTGAAAACTTAAACTGGTAGAAGTTTTTTCTAGACTAGTCGAACCAAAGCCTAGACTAGTCGACCTAAGGCTTAAACTAGTCGAACTTAAGTATAGAAACCCAACTATTTTTTGCATTGAAAAAACATAAATCTAAGGCCTTTTTAGGGTCGAATATACTTGAAAACATTGAACATTGAAGTGTATACCTTATAGCTTGTACTTGATTCTTCAGTTGCGTTCATTCGATCTTCTACCTGAAGTAATCTTGTGAATGTAGCTTGATCTTGAACTAGAAGAGAAGTAGAGCTTGAGTACATTATACTTTTGTAACATCCCGGAAATCGGGGGTCGAGCATAAACTCCACTCTCGAGTTCCAGAACATCACTTATGCAACATTTTCAATGATGGATGAATGTCGGAGGTAATAGTACATAAAACATGAGGTGAATTAAGCCAAAACAGCATATCATACTCCAGAGACAGTTAAGTTTCTCAAGCGGAAGACTGTGATAAATATATAAAATGTTTAATAGATTGTAAGTCTCCAGAGTGTGAACATGTTACCAGGTTAACTAAATACATGTATACTCCAAAATAGAAAGAAAAGAATATACATCAGTGTTTAAATAAAAGAGAAAATACCAAGTGTATTGGCATCTAATCAGTAACCCTGTAAACCCGTCGATCAGAACCTGCATATAGGAGGAATCCTCCTCATCATCATAAAGTCCGGCTCTGCTTCGCAAGCATCGCCATCATCTGAAACTAAAACAGGGACTGTTTGGTGTGTACAACACTGTCCCGTAACGTGGGAGTGAGTAGCTAACTCAGTGGAAACTATACAGCAAAGGTTAACATGTTATCAACTCAATCAAGCAGTAATGATAAGGCAGTACTGTCAAATAGGTCCTAGATACTCTTGTTAATGCAAGGTTGGTATGAAGAATGATGCATGCCCTCACCACAATCCCCTCTGCGACATCATCTAATGATGTAACGCCCGTGAAAAATCCATACTTGGGCTCGAGTACCAACTCGACCCGAAATTGCGTAGAATTCATTCCTTTAGAAAATATGACTAGGTTAGCTAGTGCAACGTTAGAATAGCTGAGAAATGGTCCCTGATCACTTTAAATACGTTCTACAAGGTCCGAAGCGAGTGGAACCAAGGGTGCTATAATGCTCTAAAGCCTCGGATCAAACTCTAAACCGGTTTGTTCTCTGGACCACTTTGAATCTTTGTATTGGATCTAGACCGCACGTTGAAAGTCCGATACCTCCTATCTTAGACCGTTAGGACCGTCTAGCTGGACTTGACACTCATTCCAAAAATCAAGTCAAACCGATGATCACAGGCTATTTCATTGAGCCCGGACCGAAGAGAGTGTGAATAGGGACATAGTTGGAATTTCAAATTCAAATCTGGCACACAAATTTGACGCATCAGTATTAAGCATTCTGACCGTCAGAATACAGCCAAATTACACCCTTGGATCAGGAAAAATTTCTATTACATATCACGAGACTTATAGGTCTGATCTTAGTGCGGTGACCGTTAAACTGAAACTGGGCCGCCACGTGCGATCTGGGAACCCTACCGGCCTAAAATATGGATGCGTGCTAGATCCAGTATACACGAGCTTAAGTCCGACCGCATTTGGCCTGGGGACCTCCAGAAATGCTCTTTTGGACCGAAACGGCCCCGATTTGGTTAGGCACCAAGTAAACATTGTTCCCAAGCCTATTTTGGGAATGTTTTAGGCTATAAAAGGGGTTGAAACCCTCACTCCTCTCTCCCATCCGAATTTGAGAGAAGCCCTAGCTTGGGAGAGAGAAAAAGAGTGAGAGATTGTGAGAGAGTGGGAGAGTTCTTCCTGCCACTTGTGCTACGTGTTGCACGTGCTTAAGCAACACTCCTCTACCGCTTTCCCGGCGATTCCACCGCGATCCTAGGTAAGTAAAAATCCTAAATAGTTGTTGATTTGAGTTTTCCTTGTTTCCATAGCGATGTAGCTTATGGATCTTATGTATTAGGCTCCTTACTCGCCGTAGACGAAGCATATACGCTCCGCTTCAATTCCCGAGTCTACAAGACACTAGGTGAGGATTTTAGACGCTTTGATTGACGGTTCCCAATACTTTCAATGTCGTTTAATAGTAGATTCTTGACGGCATCGCCGTTTGACATGTACAAAATGCTCTCCGTTTCCCGTTTCGTAAGCTAACGAAGAATATGAGATTTAGGGCATTTTAGTCATTTGTAGGAAGTACTGTTTACATTCATATTTTTCTGATGTGATTGACATGGTTTGTTTTCGCATTAGGAAGTTAGGAATGCGTGCATAATTAGTTTGGCGAAGAGATTCGCCTAGTTGCACACTTTGGGTCGACATACTATATGTAGACTTAAGTGTGTAGTGTATGTGTTTGTATAAATGCTTGTATTAGTATGTATTGAATTAAATGATGTTATTTGATAGTTTGTGATTGATTTTTCAATTATTATGCTGACCTACATGATTTTCTACATGTTGACAAAATGCATGATTTCATTACATGCATGGAATGTATGTGCTTGAGGATTTGCTTAAGTTGAATATGCATGGGAAGTATGCCTTGAAGATTTGCTTAAGTTGAATGTTATAACATGTGCTAACATGCTCACATGATGTATTTCAATTCCAATTCCTTTTTATAGTGTTAATGTAATTCCATAGATGTGTGGGACTTGACTTAGTCCAGGCAGTCGGTAACCGAGCGAATTCGTGGCTGACTGGTCATAGCCACGAACGACGCGTCGATGAATGTGATTCGTGTTGAGAGTTGGCGGCAGTGGTTAGGCCACGCGAAGTGTTTTACGCACTTCATGTCGTTCAATTCGAGATGCGATCGTGCTAGTCGAGCCCGTCAAGTAACCCGACTGGCCGATGTTTGTTCACCTTGTATGTATCATAACTGCTTGAACCTAGGGTACTGAACTTACCATTGTAAACCCTATTAACCGTGGTACCTTGATCCACGAAGACTCATGAGCCGGGCATGGTGGTATGGGACACCGTGGTCGAGCTGTCGGCCTACGCTGGGGCCACAAACCTCCCCGTAGTGACCAATGAGCACCTTGACTCGTGAGCAGATTATGGTGGTATGGGACACTATATTCTAGCTGTCGGCCTACACTGATTAGGCGACGAGCCCTTTGTAGTGACCGCGAGCGTATTCTGAGTTCACGGGAGGCGACGACCCTTCCGTGCAGTAGAGTACAGTAGGCCTGTATTGATAAGGTGATGGGGGAGCGGTGCAACGAGTGCGAGCAACAGCCCTGGCAGCCCTTGCAGTGACCTACGAAATGTACATCGTATGAGATTACTAGGAGTGACGACCCTAGACAGGATCCGTGTTGGGATTGATACAAGGGAAGTACCTTAGTTTCCCAATCCTGCTGTTTGAATGGATTAATAACAACTTGGTAATCATATCACCATAGCATTGCATGTGCCTGGAAGATGTGGAGCACTCTAGGGAGTGTGGCATGCTGCGGTCGTAAGATGTTGCCGTATGAGGGTGATCGTCGGTGAGGGCATACATCACGTCATATCATCTTGCATTAACAACAGTATTAGGATTTGTCTGATTTACTGCTTTACTATTATCGCGTGATTGAATTGTGAACATGCTAATCTTTGCTCTATGATTCCACTGAGTTGATCACTCATTCCCACATTACAGGATGGTGTTTGCAACACCCACCAGACCCTGTTGTAGTTGCAGGTGACGACGAGATCCAGGAGGTGGAGCTGGAGATTGACGAGGACCAGGATGAGTTCTCGTATATGCAGTATCACGACGGCTTCCCGTAGGTGACCTGGATCGAGGGGGACTTCAGTGGGACTATTTTGAACTTATTCTTTTGTCTATTTACATGTATATGAGACTCAGAGATGTAGTCATACTTTGGAGACAGTTGAGATTACTTTGTTTTTCCATACAGTGATATATATATTGTTTAGTCTTCCGCTTGCTTTTATCACTGGATCTGAAGTATGAATTGCAGTTTTGGTATACTTTTACTCATGTGAATGCTTTAAATCAGACAACATTGAATCATAACCATTTTTGTTGCATAAGTGACGGTCTGGAACTCGGGAGTTGAGTTTATACACGACCCCCGATTTTCAGGGTGTTACAAGTTGGTATCAGAGAATGAATGAGAGTATACTGGGCCTGGGTTATGGTCTTGCGACGTACGCTGTCGCTTCCTTTGACTTAGGTGGGTGCGAGAAGGGTCTAGAAACACTTATAGGATCACAGATTCGCCGATAGGCGAAGTCTATAAGAATCGATCGCAAGATCGAGTCTGTAACGTATCTCAGGTCGCGTAAAGCAACCCGAATCACTTCTAAGCTGTAGGAAGTCGGGTTGAGGCGTCCTATGAGTGGTTTTAAACCGTAAAAGTGAATTCATGGGCCGTGGAATGACCACGACTCCTGTAATCAATCGCCGGGGCTTAAAAAAACCCCGTTTTGCCAAAAATTCTCAAAATTCCTTCTCTAAACACTTCAACCTTTAGTTCTTTCTTATCCATTTCATGTTAGGCATCAAACCTAATGTGAAAATAACACAAATTAATATATTCACCAAATTTTACAGTGAATAGTAAAATTTCATGAAAAATGGCCTTAAGGCCATTCTAAATTCACTTTCTTTAGCAACTAAGGAGCTAAAAAGATGTACTGGCTCCTTCTACCCCAAATTCATATGCTGCATCATATGGTTTGGTATTCGGGATTGCGATATGGACCCGAAAATCCCCAAACACATGTTTGGGCTCATACAGACCAAAATACTATGAACCAAGGGGTGGGACCTAACTTTTTGGGACCCTAGGAACATGGGGGACCAGACCCATAGGGTCCCACTGGCCAACCTAAAGGTTGGCCGGCGATGCCATCGCCGGCCGGGCGATGCATCGCCGGCCGGCGAGCACGGTTGGTGCTGTCCTTCGGGCGCACCCTCCTAAATAGGGTCCACATCACCCCTATGCACCTCCCATCCCACGAAAACCCCCAAAACCCACCTCTCCTTCACAAACAGCCCCCTTGCATACCCTAGATTCGATTTTCAGCACTCCATTCCAAACCCCGGCGACCCAAACCACTCTTAAACCCCTCCTTGGCCAAAACCGACCACCACCCATCAGTTATTGGGTGTTGGCAGCCCCTTTCCTTGAAGATTTCCCCATTTGGAACTCCAAAATCCCTCAAATATAGCTGAAATCGTGAGCTGCTCCATCCCATCTTTTTGTTCGTATTTTTCCCTGAAAGTATAGCCTTGGGAAGCTTGAAGCATCCCTCTACGACGCCTAGATTTCCTTTTTTCAGATTGGGCAGCCATTTCTCCGCATTTTCGGCGTTTTCCATGGCTTTCGTGGAAGCCATTTTGGGTCTTTTGTCACTCTCATCCATCCTGTCTTTGATGGGTAAGAGGAAAACTGCAACGGACGAGGCTGGGCCGAGCCGCCCTGCTCGATTGAGAAGACCGCGGGGTGGTGCTGCAAGTTCAAGCGCCGCCGCAGGTCCAGCTGCAGTCCTGGAGTGCCGTACAAAGCGGGATTTGGATCCCCATGCACATCTTGGACGAACCATCCTATCAGAGATGCCTCATGGTGAATACACTGATCGTAGAGTGTTATTTGAGGCAGACGTAGATGGGCAATTGTTCGGTGAATATCTGTTGTTCGAACGCATTGAAGCTGCGCACTGGGGACCGATCTTTGAAGCTCGCGCTCGTGCTAATGTGAGCACCGTTCGTGCCTTCTATGCTAGCATCCAGAATCCTACCTTGGATCCTTTGCAGTTCAAAATCCCTTTTGGTAGAGATCGGATGGCTACGATCGACGTCCGGTTGATTGCGCGACTTCTCAATGTGCCTCTAGGTGATGTGCATCCAAGTGAGAAGAGTTTGAGGACTAGACGTGAACGAGATCGCCGCACCAGGTTTCTGTGCGGTAAGTTGGTTCCATGGCAGCCTAATAATAGCCTCAAGGCGACGTACATGTCTGAGGATTTGCGTCTGCTGCATCAAAGCTGCACGTTCAATGTTTATCCTAGGTCGACGAACCGTATTGAATGTACACGTCTTATGGTCGATTTCTTATTTCTGGTGGCCCAGGGAGAGAACGTATGTATGGCCACTTTCATCTTACGGCAGATAGTTCTCATAGCCAGGTCGAGGAGAACATCCGAATCCCTTCCCTTTGGCCGACTCATTTGCAAGATTGCACTTGAGTTTACCTATAGACTTGGACCCGAATTGCCGGTATCGATTCACACCATCGATGAGTCGACAATGGTTAAGATGAAGATTGGGTCGCAATATCGTGAAAATCAACTTGAAAGGGATAGTGGGGACGACTTTGATGAAGAGGAAGATCAAAGCGAAGAAGAACCTAGTGCAGAGGTTCAGGAAGAGACTCAGGAAGAAGAAGAAGAGGAGGCTCAGGTTACTGATGAGAGCCCTCCTCTTTCTGCGCAGGCTACTATCGACGATCGCATTGCTCGGATGGAGGAGAGCCAGACCGCTTTGCGAAGGGAAGTCCAAGAACTTCGAGCAGAGGTCGCTGATGCCAAGGCCGTTACGAAGAAGAAGTTTGGCAAGGTGACTCGCACCTTGAAGGCAATCCTGTGTTGCTTACAGGATAAGGGTGCCCCTCCTCCGTCGCCAGACTCCGACTAGCGACGCGATCTTTGATGTTGTTATGAGTAGTTAGCCATTTTCTGTTTTATGTGTGTAAAGCCTATTAGGGCTAGTGCTTTGCTTATGTTGCTGTTGCTTAACTATCTTAATTTCCATGTCATTCTAGTCATGATGCTTGTAAGGATATATCCCTTGTATTGTGACAATTTTGATTAATTGAAATGCATGGAATGCCTTTGACTCTTTAGTGAATGATTGTGGTGTATTTGAGCAATTGAGACTGACAAGGTTGCGCCCTATTTTGAATATAGGGAATGCTACCTAAGACTACGAGGAGCGCGGTTCGGCTTTCATTGTCAGAGCAGATGGATCAGGCTCCCTCTCAGTCTGGCACTCGTCCGGACCCTGCTGTGGGCCCGATTCCTGAGACGGTTCGGTCGTCTCAGCCTACTGTTGGTCCTACAGATGGACCACCGCCATTTACACCATCAGTTAGAGAGCCACAGCGCGCATCTACTTCCGCACCTCATCCGCCACAGCCTGCTCCACCACCTGATAGATTCAAGCAGATGATGGCTATGATGCTACAGCAGCAGCAGCTATTGACTACTATAGTCGGGACTTTAGCCCAGGGTGGGGGTGCGACTACATCTACTCCACCTGCACCACCTGTGCATCCAGCTGAGGATGCCTATACTTACGCCCAGGATGAGGGCATAGCACACCCTGTGCAGCCTGCTTTCCCTGCGGGGAATCCTGCCGACACACGGGGTCTTCTGGAGCGATTTCAGCGCTTGCGGCCTCCTACTTTCACGGGTTCTCACAGACCAGAGGAGGCTGAGTTTTGGCTCGACCGAGTGTCGAAGATTCTGCGCATGTTGCACTGTACTGAGGCAGAGCAGGTATAGCTGGCTACCTTCCAGTTTGAGAGAGAGGCCAGTATGTGGTGGGATAGTATATTGCGGACTGTTACCGCAGATTTCGTATGGACATGGGCAGCATTCGAGTTTCGCTTCCATGAGAAGTATTATCCTCAGACCTACAGGCACGAGAGGGAGAATGAGTTTCTCCGTCTCAGGCAGGCAGCGATGACGGTTACCGAGTATGAGCATCGGTTCACAGAGTTGGGCAGGTACGTCCCGACGATTCTAGCTGATGAGCAGATGCGCATACGGCGCTTTTTGGAGGGCTTGCGACCGGATATTCGGTCGAAGATGTGCTGTATCAGTTTCCCCTCCTATGCGGAGTTGGTTCACATGTCCATGCGGGCAGAGCAGGACGTGGATCGACTTGCGCGATCTCGAGGCCCGACTACTTCTAGGCCGCGACCGGATTTGACAGACAGGCCCTCCGAGGGCAAGAGGCCCCGCGTTGATCCTCCTACCAGGACCACGGCGCTAGTAGGACCGTTTCGGCGCCCTGATTTATCGTGCACATACTGTGGGAGGACGGGCCACCTAGCGCAGAGTTGCTTTTCGAGGATGCGGGACAGTGGGTTCTCGCCGCCGCAGAAGATTGATCGTGTACGTCCACAGGCGATATCAGCACCGCCTATATGGTCAGCTCCTGCGCATTCCTCTTTCAGACCCACAGTATCGTAAATTCGACAGCCCCCACGGCCCTTGACACAGCGGCCGAACCGGCCACAGCAGGCTCGAGTTCATGCACTGACCGCTGAGGCAGCTACGACGCCGACTTTCCAGCATTCAGCCTTCGAGGTCATGGGCCATATCGGAGGTACTCCCGTTCTTGTCATGGTGGACACTGGTTCTACGATTTCTTTGATATCGCGTGCCGTAGTCAGACGTCTTGGGTTGCAGACTATCACTATGGATAGCGTGCGAGTCCTTGCAGTTCATGGAGATTATTCGGATGTCACCCAGATGTGTGAGGGTTGTTTAGTTGATCTGGGAGGCAGGACGATGACTCTTGATCTGGTCGTCGATCCCTCGCTCGTATATCTCGACGTCATTCTTGGCATGGACTGGTTGACTGCAGCGAGAGCCGAGATTGACTGCGAGGCTCGTGTGGTGACGGTGTACGAGCCTGAGGGCACGCCTTTCACATTTTCAGTGCGGGTAAATCTTCCTTTCCGCATTCTTAGCTACGCCACTCTATTGCGCGACGCTGGTGCCCAGGTACTTGAGCAGACGCCAGTTGCTTCTGAGTTCGGGGATCTGTTCAGGAAGATCCCTAGTTTGCCGCCCCGACGTGAGATCGATTTCACTATCGATCTGATTCCTGGTTCTACACCCGTCTCACTGCCGACGTATCGCATGGCACCATGTGAGATGGAGGAGTTGAGGACGCAGATTGATGGCCTGCTAGAGCTTGGCTTTATACGGCCTAGCGTGTCTCCTTGGGGAGCACCGGTCTTGTTCGTGAAGAAGAAGGATGGTTCGCTGCGATTGTGTATTGATTATCGCAGGCTGAACCAACTCACAGTGAAGAACAAGTACCCTTTGCCCAGGATCGATGACTTGTTTGATCAGTTGAGAGGAGCGCAGTACTTCTCGAAGATTGATCTTCAGTCAGGATATCATCAGCTGCGCGTCAGAGATGAGGACGTGCAGAAGACAGCGTTCAGGACCAGTTTTGGTCACTACGAGTTCCTCGTGATGTCGTTCGGTCTCACGAACGCACCGGCCGTGTTCATGGATCTGATGAACCGGGTATTGCGGCCTTTCCTCTATCGATTCGTCGTTGTCTTCATCGACGACATTTTGGTATACTCTAGGAGTCGAGAGGAGCATGAGGAGCACTTGCGTTTGGTCCTTGATACGCTCAGACAGCATCAGTTGTTCGCACAGTACAAGAAGTGTGACTTCTGGAAGCAGGAGGTGAAGTTCCTGGGACAAGTGGTGTCCAAGGACGGCATGGCAGTTGACCTATCTAAGGTAGCTGCGGTACAGGACTGGGAGCAGCCTGGTTCTGTCACTGAGGTGAGGAGTTTCTTGGGTCTCGCTGGCTACTATCGGCGCTTCATTCAGGACTTCTCGAAGATCGCAAGACCCTTATCTCAGTTGACACGGAAGGACGTGAAGTTCGCCTGGAATGATAAGGCGGAGTCAGCTTTTCAGGAGCTGAAGGACAGACTTACGTCCGCCCCTGTGCTAGTATTGCCAGAGCAAGGGGTTAAATACACTATATACACTGACGCGTCTAGCGTTGGTTTGGGTTGTGTCCTTATGCAGAGGGACAGGGTAATTTCGTATGCCTCGAGACAATTAAGGAAGCACGAGGAGAATTACCCTACACACGACCTAGAGTTGGCAGCCGTGATATTCGCACTGAGACTCTGGAGACATTACCTCTATGGAGAGGAGTTCGAGCTCTTTTGCGACCACAAGAGCCTCAAGTACATATTCACGCAGCGGGACTTGAATATGAGGCAGCCGCGATGGATGGAGACGCTGAAGGACTTCAAGTTTGAAGTCTCTTACCATCCTGGGAAGGCGAACCTTGTGGCTGATGCGTTGAGCCGCAAGAAGGCGATAGAGTTTGCGGCTCCGCTGATGGTTGCCGAGTGGGATATGGTTGAGTTTTTGTGAGACTTTGAGCAGAAACTCACCGTAGAGGAGCCATTTGAGTTCATCGCACATGTACAGGTGCGATCCCAGATCGATGACCGTGTCATCGAGGCGCAGAGGGACGACGCGCATCTTACTGAGCTTCGAGAGCAGGCCAGTGATGATGCTGACACCGACTGGCGAGTTGGTATGGATGGGGGCTTACGTTACCGTGGCCGCTTATGCGTTCCTGATGTCCCTGACTTGAGACGAGAGATTCTCGAGGCTGCGCATTCTACTAGACTCGCGATGCATCCAGGCAGTACGAAGATGTATCGTGACGTGAAGAGGACGTATTGGTGGGAAGGTATGAAGACCCACATTGCTGAGTTCGTGTCCCGTTGCCTCACTTGTCAGCAGGTGAAGGCAGAGCATCGCCGACCACCTGGACTTTTGCAGCCTATGCCGATTGCAGAGTGGAAGTGGGATTTCATATCCATGGACTTCATTTCTGGGTTGCCGAAGACGAGGAAGGGGCATGATTCCATTTGGGTGATCGTCGACCGATTGACGAAGTCGGCGCACTTCCTACCGATCAGAGTTACGAACTCTGCAGACGAGCTGGCTAGATTGTATATTAGAGAGATCGTGCGTCTGCATGGAGTTCCGTTGGAGATCGTGTCGGACAGAGACACGCGGTTCACTTCTATTTTCTGGACTCGCATTTAGGAGGCTATGGGTGTGAAGTTGAAGTTCAGTACTGCCTTCCACCCACAGACGGACGGACAGACGGAGCGAGTGAACCAGATCCTGGAGGACATGTTGCGAGCTTGCGCATTGGACTTCAAGGACAGTTGGGATGACTGTCTTGCATATGCGGAGTTTGCGTACAACAATAGCTTCCAGGCGAGTATCGGCATGGCACCTTATGAGGCGCTGTATGGGCGACCTTGTCGCGCACCGCATTGCTGGTTAGAGGTCGGTGAGCACAGCTTGATTGGCCCAGAGTTGGTGCAGGCGACGTCAGAGAAGATTGATATTATTCGACGTCGGCTTCTTACAGCGCAGAGCAGACAGAAGAGCTACGCCGATACGAGACGGAGACCACTAGAGTTCACAGTCGGGGATCATGTGTTTTTGCGAGTTTTCCCTATGAAGGGAGTCCTTCGATTCGGGAAGAAGGGGAAGCTGGCACCGCGATTCATTGGTCCATTTCAGATCCTCGATCGTGTGGGAGCAGTGGCTTACCGATTGGCTTTACCCACGCCCCTCGCGAGCGTCCACAACGTATTTCATGTTTCTATGCTGAAGAAGTACGTTGCTGATCCTTCTCATATCATCAGATGGGAGCAGGTGCAGTTAGGAGAGGATGTTACTTATATCCTGCGACCGACACGCATCTTAGACCGGAAGGAGCAGGTACTGCGTAGCAAGGTGATTCCCCTTGTGAAGGTACTATGGACGCATCATACTGAGGAGGAGGCTACTTGGGAGACAGAAGCCGAGATCAGAAAGAACTACCCACAGCTTCTCGAGGAGTATGAAAAGGTACAAAATTTCGAGGACGAAATTATTTGTTAAGGGGGGTAGATTGTAACGCCCGTGAAAAATCCATACTTGGGCTCGAGTACCAACTCGACCCGAAATTGCGTAGAATTCATTCCTTTAGAAAATATGACTAGGTTAGCTAGTGCAACGTTAGAATAGCTGGGAAATGGTCCCTGATCACTTTAAATACGTTCTACAAGGCCCGAAGCGAGTGGAACCAAGGGTGCTATAATGCTCTAAAGCCTCGGATCAAACTCTAAACCGGTTTGTTCTCTGGACCACTTTGAATCTTTGTATTGGATCTAGACCGCACGTTGAAAGTCCGATACCTCCTATCTTAGACCGTTAGGACCGTCTAGCTGGACTTGACACTCATTCCAAAAATCAAGTCAAACCGATGATCACAGGCTATTTCATTGAGCCTGGACCGAAGAGAGTGTGAATAGGGACATAGTTGGAATTTCAAATTCAAATCTGGCACACAAATTTGACGCATCAGTATTAAGCATTCTGACCGTCAGAATACAGCCAAATTACACCCTTGGATCAGGAAAAATTTCTATTACATATCACGAGACTTATAGGTCTGATCTTGGTGCGGTGACCGTTAAACTGAAACTGGGCCGCCACGTGCGATCTGGGAACCCTACCGGCCTAAAATCTGGATGCGTGCTAGATCCAGTATACACGAGCTTAAGTCCGACCGCATTTGGCCTGGGGACTTCCAGAAATGCTCTTTTGGACCGAAACGGCCCCGATTTGGTTAGGCACCAAGTAAACATTGTTCCCAAGCCTATTTTGGGAATGTTTTAGGCTATAAAAGGGGTTGAAACCCTCACTCCTCTCTCCCATCCGAATTTGAGAGAAGCCCTAGCTTGGGAGAGAGAAAAAGAGTGAGAGATTGTGAGAGAGTGGGAGAGTTCTTCCTGCCACTTGTGCTACGTGTTGCACGTGCTTAAGCAACACTCCTCTACCGCTTTCCCGGCGATTCCACCGCGATCCTAGGTGAGTAAAAACCCTAAATAGTTGTTGATTTGAGTTTTCCTTGTTTCCATAGCGATGTAGCTTATGGATCTTATGTATTAGGCTCCTTACTCGCCGTAGACGAAGCATATACGCTCCGCTTCAATTCCCGAGTCTACAAGACACTAGGTGAGGATTTTAGACGCTTTGATTGACGGTTCCCAATGCTTTCAATGTCGTTTAATAGTAGATTCTTGACGGCATCACCGTTTGACATGTACAAAATGCTCTCCGTTTCCCGTTTCGTAAGCTAACGAAGAATATGAGATTTAGGGCATTTTAGTCATTTGTAGGAAGTACTGTTTACATTCATATTTTTCTGATGTGATTGACATGGTTTGTTGTCGCATTAGGAAGTTAGGAATGCGTGCATAATTAGTTTGGCGAAGAGATTCGCCTAGTTGCACACTTTGGGTCGACATACTATATGTAGACTTAAGTGTGTAGTGTATGTGTTTGTATAAATGCTTGTATTAGTATGTATTGAATTAAATGATGTTATTTGATAGTTTGTGATTGATTTTTCAATTATTATGCTGACCTACATGATTTTCTACATGTTGACAAAATGCATGATTTCATTACATGCATGGAATGTATGTGCTTGAGGATTTGCTTAAGTTGAATATGCATGGGAAGTATGCCTTGAAGATTTGCTTAAGTTGAATGTTATAACATGTGCTAACATGCTCACATGATGTATTTCAATTCCAATTCCTTTTTATAGTGTTAATGTAATTCCATAGATGTGTGGGACTTGACTTAGTCCAGGCAGTCGGTAACCGAGCGAATTCGTGGCTGACTGGTCATAGCCACGAACGACGCGTCGATGAATGTGATTCGTGTTGAGAGTTGGCGGCAGTGGTTAGGCCACGTGAAGTGTTTTACGCACTTCATGTCGTTCAATTCGAGATGCGATCGCGCTAGTCGAGCCCGTCAAGTAACCCGACTGGCCGATGTTTGTTCACCTTGTATGTATCATAACTGCTTGAACCTAGGGTACTGAACTTACCATTGTAAACCCTATTAACCGTGGTACCTTGATCCACGAAGACTCATGAGCCGGGCATGGTGGTATGGGACACCGTGGTCGAGCTGTCGGCCTACGCTGGGGCCACAAACCTCCCCGTAGTGACCAATGAGCACCTTGACTCGTGAGCAGATTATGGTGGTATGGGACACTATATTCTAGCTGTCGGCCTACACTGATTAGGCGACGAGCCCTTTGTAGTGACCGCGAGCGTATTCTGAGTTCACGGGAGGCGACGACCCTTCCGTGCAGTAGAGTACAGTAGGCCTGTATTGATAAGGTGATGGGGGAGCGGTGCAACGAGTGCGAGCAACAGCCCTGGCAGCCCTTGCAGTGACCTACGAAATGTACATCGTATGAGATTACTAGGAGTGACGACCCTAGACAGGATCCGTGTTGGGATTGATACAAGGGAAGTACCTTAGTTTCCCAATCCTGCTGTTTGAATGGATTAATAACAACTTGGTAATCATATCACCATAGCATTGCATGTGCCTGGAAGATGTGGAGCACTCTAGGGAGTGTGGCATGCTGCGGTCGTAAGATGTTGCCGTATGAGGGTGATCGTCGGTGAGGGCATACATCACGTCATATCATCTTGCATTAACAACAGTATTAGGATTTGTCTGATTTACTGCTTTACTATTATCGCGTGATTGAATTGTGAACATGCTAATCTTTGCTCTATGATTCCACTGAGTTGATCACTCATTCCCACATTACAGGATGGTGTTTGCAACACCCACCAGACCCTGTTGTAGTTGCAGGTGACGACGAGATCCAGGAGGTGGAGCTGGAGATTGACGAGGACCAGGATGAGTTCTCGTATATGCAGTATCACGACGGCTTCCCGTAGGTGACCTGGATCGAGGGGGACTTCAGTGGGACTATTTTGAACTTATTCTTTTGTCTATTTACATGTATATGAGACTCAGAGATGTAGTCATACTTTGGAGACAGTTGAGATTACTTTGTTTTTCCATACAGTGATATATATATTGTTTAGTCTTCCGCTTGCTTTTATCATTGGATCTGAAGTATGAATTGCAGTTTTGGTATACTTTTACTCATGTGAATGCTTTAAATCAGACAACATTGAATCATAACCATTTTTGTTGCATAAGTGACGGTCTGGAACTCGGGAGTTGAGTTTATACACGACCCCCGATTTTCAGGGTGTTACAAACGATCGCGGCATGACTCACTTCCTTAGTGCTCTATCACCAACGCCGTTAGCACATGCAATGCGGTGTTATGAATATGCTTACCAAGTTCTTATTAGTCCTTTTCATACAGTAGTATTGGGAAGCTAAGTCACCTCCCTCGTATCAATTCCCAACATTAATCCATTCTAGGGTCGTCAGTCCTAGGAAATCTCATACGATGTTATGGTTATAGGTCGCTGCAAGGGCTGTCAGGGCTGTTACGCACAATCGTTGCTCCTCTCCCCCATCACCTTATCAATACGGCCTATTTATACCCTTAAGACTACAACAGGACTTGTCGCCCCTAAGCAGTGTCAAGATAAACTCAAGGTCACTACAGAGGGCTCATCACCAATCAGTGTAGGCTGAAAGCAAGAATATAGTGTCCCATACCACCATAATCTGCTCAGAGTAGGGTGCTCACTGGTCACTACGAGGAGGTTTGTGGCCCCAGCGTAGGCCGACAGCACGACCACGGTGTCCCATACCACCATGCCTAGCTCATGAGTCTTAGGGGATCTTGGTACCATGGTTAATGGGAGTTTCACTGGTAAGCTCAGTGCCTTAGATTAAAACAGTGGCGACCAAACATGGTGAACAAGCATCGGTCAATCGGGTTAGTTGATAAGCTCAACTAGGCCAAGCGCACGTTGAGTTGAATGACATGGAATGCATAAGCACTCCGTGTGGCCTAACCACTGCCGAACACCCCAAGCATGACTCAGATTCGTAAACTCATCCTACGTGGCGAACAACCTCAACCATCATTTGGAGTACAGTTACCAATTACCTAGACTGTAGTTCAGCCCTAATCATATACACATACAATAACTAGCATATGATTCATATTCTGTATCCATATGGACAATCATGAAGTATAACTTAAATGTAAACAGTACATACAGGAAATCATACACACATGTAACATGATTCAATTAAATACATAAGCCATGGAGGAAATCATACACTTATTTATCATGGATAACCTAAGTTACATGATTCATGAAGGGAATCATACACATCATTGATGTAGTTGAGAATCATATCTCAACCCGCATATAGGTACATCTTACTAACTCCTAACTCATTCAGACACTTTTACATACACTTAGTCTACACATTACATCGTACATATTATGTATCCATTAGCATACGTATTAGGGCAAATCCTTTCGACAAAGGGTCATTGCCCATACAACAATCGTATATCCACGACAATTAGTCATGGAGAGCATGAAAGCAAATTCCATACTCATTCAGTCATTTTCACAAACACTTAGAATACATACATTATCATACATGTGTATGTTGGTTATACATGTATTAGGCCAAAACCTTTCACTAGAGAGTTGCCCCATATACCACCTACATATACCCACGACAGATAATCATGGAATGCATGAATCTGGGTTCCGTATTTATTTAGACATTTTCACAAACACGTGGGCTACACACTTTTACATGTATAGCGTATATTGGCCGTGGCGTGATTTAGGGCAAGTCCTTTTGCTAAGGAGTCATCACACATGTAGCAAGCATATATACACGGCAAATAATCATGTTGAGCACAAATCCAAATTCTATACGTATACGGTATTTTCTATAAATACGAGGAATACAGTATATTCAACATAATTAACGTACAACTGAAAAATGAAACAGACAACGTTTTATACATGTGAAATAACATCCTAAGCAAGAATAAATCATTACTTAACATTGAAAGTCTTGAAAACCATAACCTAAACGTATATATTCAAGATGATTCAGACGATAAGTCTTCGTCAACGGCGGATACGCTACCTATTGCAAGAAACAGGTTAGCTAGAACATCATTGGAACTATCCTAGGCTTCAAAACAGGTTAGGGTTATGGTTTCTTACCTGAAAAAGGAGTTGGAATCGCCGGAATAGCGAAGCAGAAGGGTGGATGAGGCACGTAGAGAGACTGGAAAGAATCCCAGGAAGCAACACTAACTTCTCTCTCTCTTTCTCTCTCTTTTCTCTCTTCTCTCTCCTAGGGTTTCTCTTGAATTCGTATGGAGAAAATGAGAGAGGATTTAAGGCCTTTTTATAAGCCCAAAAGCGATGAAAATAGACTTCAAGTCAAGGTATACTTAGGTTATAACAAAAGTGGGTCTGTTTCGATCCAACGGAGCATTTCTGGAGGTCCTGTTATCAAACACGGTCGGACTTAAGCTCACTAACATCGGATCTTTAGTCAGTTAAGTTTTCAGTCCGATCGAATTTCCAGATCGTCCGTGGTGGATTAGTTTCAATTCAACGGTTACCGAACTCCGTTCAAGGCCACAAGTCCTTGGACATGTAAGGGCAAATTTTCCTGATCCGAGGGTGAAATTTGGTCGAATCCTAACGGTCAGAACGCTTAAAAATAACGCGCAAGTGAAACGTTCCAAATTCTAATTTATTTTCTAAAAATATTCCTTTTCTCACTCTCTTTACTCCGGACGCAAGGAAATGGTCTCAGGACATCGATTGGGCTTGATTTTCGAAGTGATAGTCAAGTCCAACTAGGCGGTCATAATGTTCTAAGTTCATCGCTATCGGACTTTCGATGCGCAGTCTAGAATCAATACAAAGTTTCCAAATAGTCCCGAGGTCAACTGGGCTTAGAGTTGGATCCTAGAGTTTAGGGTAACGTAGCGGTAACAATTCTAGAGGTTTTGGGTCTTACAGATCGTATTTAAAGTGGTCGGTACTAATTTTGCAGGAAATCAAGTGTAGCGCTGGCTAATTCACGTTAAATTTCTAAAGAATTAGGTTCTAAATGATTCCTTTGGCTTTGGAATTGATTCCTAAGAGGTTACCAAGGTGTTATGGTTGACCCATTGCCTAAGGACATCTAATTTCAAGTTGGTGAAAATTTGGGGTGTTACAATCTACCCCCCTTAAAACATAATTTCATCCCCAAAATTGGCTAAGGGTAATGAGTCCCTAGAAAGACTTTAGTATTGACATTTTAAGGAAGGTTCAAATCCTATTTAATGACATAACCTTACCTATAACCTAAATCAACTTCTTCGATCCTGGGCCAGTGGGGAAGAGGCCAACTACGCTTCCGCTGCGCTACTCTGATCCAACGGTTGTTTTGGCTAATCCTAGCTAGATTGGGCTCAATACGTTCTACCCCCCTTAAAAACTTAGTTCTTCTTAAGACTTAAGAATCTATGTCTCAACCCGTATATCGGAACGAGGTGTAACTTAGGGCCTATCCTTGACATGAAATGAGAAATAATCTCTCAATGCATTGGTCTTCCTTTGCTAATGATGCGTTCTATGGCATTAGTACCTATGGTTGTAGAAATGAGCTTAATCTCTATTGTGGTTGAGTTCAGGGGTAGGTGTGAGCTTGCGGTAAGATGTTTAATCTCTATTGGCTATATGTCCTCAACATTTTCCAAAGGCAAAGCAATAACTTTTGGTTGTAGATAGTCGGGCCAACACAGAAGAAAAGTTGTGTAGTGGGTCTGAGCCAGATACATAGACTTTCTGTCTAGCTAGGACAGAAAATTTGTCGTATCGGTTCTTAATCCTAGTCGATGTCGATCTTCTGCTTGATCAGAGCATTGGATCCATTGGTAACTACTAGGATTAAGAATGCAATTCAAACCATGAATACATAGCTTATATACAGTTCCTTTACTCCGTGTTCCCGATTGTACTAAGTCCTTGGGAGGGCAATTCTAAGGGGTGTGCTGGTTTATCTTAGCGTTTCATTTGAGGGGTATATAAGTCTTCCCTACACGTGACTAGTTCTAAGTTAAGCAAGCTTCCTGAGAGTTTCTAAAGGAGCCTATGAGTATTATGGGGATCTATCAAGGGAATGCAGTCCTACTCCGACCAAATCTAACTTACTATTCCTTAGCATATACAGGCTTTACACTGCTTAATACAACTAGGAGCCTAGTCTGTAACTCACTAGCTGTAATCCAAAGTCTAAGCTTATACGCTAGATGGTTTCATACCATTTCTGTACTAACTCTAGGTCCAAAACTCTAGATGTCCTAGCACTAGATGGTCACTATTTATGGACTAAGCTACCGTGTTTGGTCTTTCCCGACGGTAAAGCATAAAGATCGAGAAGATGACTATAACTAGCTCCTAAAGAGCCATGGAAAATGAAGAAAATGAAGGGAAAGGCTAAGATCTTTGGGTCTCCATGGATCTAGGTCCGAAAGAGGAATGAAATGGGTCAAAGAAAGAGAAAATAGTGGAAAGAAAAGGGTAAGATAGGATAGGTTGGGGGCTGGCACATTTTGGAGCTTCAAATGAGAGCTTGGAAGCTCTAATCACGGAAAATGGAGGAAGTAGCTGGTGGATATGATTGAGAACAGTAGAGGGATGAAGGAAATAACGAAAAACGAAGGAAGGAGTGCTTGGAAGGGTGGTTTGAGAGAGAAGGTAGCAAGTTTGGAGAAAAAAGAAAGCTTGGAGGGTCACTTTGTGAAGGAAGTGATAGAATGAGGATGAAATAGGGGTCGAACCTAGTACCATAGGGTCCCACTAAGCCCCAAACACGATCGGCCTGGACGGCCCGCCCGGCCGAGCCCGCTGACTTGCGAGGCCCTCGCCGACCACTGGATAAACTGGCAAGGGCTCTCCATTTGGGCGAGGTCCTCCCACCCTCTGGGTCCAGAAAAAGTTGGGGTCCCACCCTGGAACCCCCTAGAACCTGATCGTTTGGCCCCCTTCTTCCGATTTGAGCCGTTTCAGGTCATTTCGGTACTAATCTAATCTCTATTCACTCTTACCGATTTCTAACGGCTGGAATGGGATGAAACGCAGTCTATACCCATCAATTTATGGTTTAAAAGTGATTTGGAGTTGTCGTGTGTGATCAGGAGCGTGCACGGACTCAATCTCGGCGATCGTTTTCAATAAACTTTCGCCAACACACAAACTGGGGATCCTAAACTTGTTTCTAGATTGTTCTCGCACCCTCCTAGATTAAATTAGCGTCAGCGTGCGGTGTGTGACCATAACCCAGGTCCATTTTAATCCAAATCATGCTCTGATAACATCTGTAACATCCCAGAAATCGGGGGTCGAGCATAAACTCCACTCCCGAGTTCCAGAACATCACTTATGCAACATTTTCAATGATGGATGAATGTCAGCGGTAATAGTACATAAAACATGAGGTGGATTAAGCCAAAATAACATATCATACTCTAGAGACAGTTAAGTTTCTCAAGCGAAAGACTGTGATAAATATATAAAATGTATAATAGATTGTAAGTCTCCAGAGTGTGAACATGTTACCAGGTTAACTAAATACATGTATACTCCAAAATAGAAAGAAAAGAATATACATCGGTGTTTAAATAAAAGGCAAAATACTAAGTGTATTGGCATCTAATCAGTAACCCTATAAACCCGTCGATCAGAACCTGCATATAGGAGGAATCCTACTCATCATCATAAAGTTCGGCTCTGCTTCGCAAGCATCGCCATCATCTGAAACTAAAACAGGGACTGTTTGGTGTGTACAACACTGTCCCGTAACGTGGGAGTGAGTAGCTAACTCAATGGAAACTATACAGCAAAGGTTAACATGTTATCAATTCAATCAAGCAGTAATGATAAGGCAGTACAATCAAACAGGTCCTAGATACTCTTGTTAATGTAAGGATGGTATGAAGAACGATGCATACCCTCACCACAATCCCCTTTGCGACATCATCTAACGATCGCGGCATGACTCACTTCCTCAGTGCTCTATCACCAACGCCGTTAGCACATGAAATGCAGTGTTATGAATATGCTTACCAATTTCTTATTAGTCCTTTTCATACAGTAGTATTGGGAAGCTAAGAAACCTCCCTTGTATCAATTCCCAACATTGATCCATTCTAGGGTTGTCTGTCCTAGGAAATCTCATACGATGTTAGGGTTATAGGTCGCTGCAAGGGCTGTCAGGGCTATTGCGTGCAATCGTTGCTCCTCTCCCCCATCACCTTATCAATACGGACCTATTTATATCCTTAAGACTACAACAGGACTTGTCGCCCCTAAGCAATGTCAGGATAAACTCAGGGTCACTACAGAGGGCTCGTCACCAATCAGTGTTGGCCGACAGCAAGAATATAGTGTCCCATACCACCATAATCTACTCAGAGTAGGGTGCTCACTGATCACTACGGGGAGGTTTGTGGCCCCAGCGTAGGCCAACAACATGACCACGGTGTCCCATACCACCATGCCCGGCTCATGAGTCTTAGGGGATCTTGGTACCATGGTTAACGGGAGTTTCACTGGTAAGCTCAGTGCCTTAGATTCAAACAGTGGTGACCAAACATGGTGAACAAGCATCGGTCAATCGGGTTAGTTGATAAGCTCAACTAGGCCAAGCGCACGTTGAGTTGAACGACATGGAATGCATAAGCAGTCCTTGTGGCCTAACCATTGCCGAACACCCCAAGCACGACTCAGATTCGTAAACTCATCCTATGTGGCGAACAACCTCAACCACCATTTGGAGTACGGTTACCGATTACCTGGACTGTAGTACAGCCCCAATCACATACACATACATAACTAGCATATGATTCATATTCTGCATCCATATGGACAATCATGAAGTATAACTTAAATGTAAACAGTACATACAGAAAATCATACACACATGTAACATGATTCAATTAAATACATAAGCCATGGAGGAAATCATATACTTATTTAGCATGGATAACCTAAGTTACATGATTCATGAAGGAAATCATACACATCATTGATGTAGTTGAGAATCATATCTCAACCCGCATATAGGCACATCTTACTAACTCCTAACTCATTCAGACACTTTTACATACACTTAGTCTGCACATTACATCGTACATATTATGTATCCATTAGCATACGTATTAGGGCAAATCCTTTCGACAAAGGGTCATTACCCATACAACAATCGTATATCCACGACAATTAGTCATGGAGAGCATGAAAGTAAATTCCATACTCATTCAGTCATTTTCACAAACACTTAGAATACATACATTATCATACATGTGTATGTTGGTTATACATGTATTAGGCCAAATCCTTTCACTAGAGAGTTGTCCCATATACCTCCTGCATATACCCATGATGGATAATCATGGCATGCATGAATCCGGGTTCCGTATTCATTTAGACATTTTCACAAACACGTGGGCTACACACTTTTACATGTATAGCGTATATTGGTCGTGCGTGATTTAGGGCAAGTCCTTTCACTAAGGAGTTGTCACATATGTAACAAGCATATATACACGGCAAATAATCATGTTGAACACAAATCCAAATTCTATACGTATACGGTATTTTCTACAAATACGAGGAATACAGTATATTCAACATAATTAATGTACAACTGAAAAATGAAACAGACAGTACTTTATACATGTGAAATAACATCCTAAGCAAGATTAAATCATTACTTAACATTGAAAGTCTTGAAAACCATAACCTAAACGTTTATAGTCTGCACCTTAAACCAGAAAATACGTATTCAAGATGATTCAGACGATAAGTCTTCGTCAACGGCAGATACGCTACCTATGGCAAGAAATAGGTTAGATAGAACATCATTGGAACTATCCTAGGCTTCAAAACAGGTTAGGGTTAGGGTTTCTTACCTGAAAATGGAGTTGGAATCACCAGAATAGCGAAGCAGAAGGGTGGATGAGGCACGTAGAGAGACTGGAAAGAATCCCAGGAAGCAGCACCAACTTCTCTCTCTCTTTCTCTCTCTTTTCTCTCTTCTCTCTCCTAGAGTTTCTCTTGAATTCGTATGGAGCAAATAAGAGAGGATTTAAGGCCTTTTTATAAGCCCAAAAGTGACGAAAATAGACTTCAAGTCAAGGTATACTTAGGTTATAACCAAAGTGGTTCTGTTTCGATCCAACGGAGCATTTCTGGAGGTTCTGTTATCAAATGCGGTCGGACTTAAGCTCACTAACATCGGATCTTTAGTCAGTTAAGTTTTCAGTCCGATTGGATTTTCAGATCATCCGTGGTGGACCAGTTTCAATTCAACGGTTACCAAACTTTGATCAAGGCCACAAGTCCTTGGACATGTAAGGGAAAATTTTCCTGATTCGAGGATAAAATTTGGTCGAATTCTGACGGTCAGAACGCTTAAAAATAACGCGCAAGTGAAACGTTCCAGATTCTAATTTATTTTTTAAAAATCTTCCTTTTCTCACTCTCTTTACTCCGGACGCAAGGAAATGGTCTCAGGACATCGGTTGGGCTTGATTTTCGAAGTGATAGCCAAGTCCAACTTGGCGGTCATAATGGTCTAAGTTCATCACTATCGAACTTTTGATGCGCGGTCTAGAACCAATACAAAGTTTCCAAATGGTCCCGAGGTCAACTGGGCTTAGAGTTGGATCCTAGATTTTAGGGTAACGTAGCAGTAACAATTCTAGAGGTTTTGGGTCTCACAGATCGTATTTAAAGTGGTCGGTACTAATTTTGCCAGAAATCTAGTGTAGCGCTGGCTAATTCACGTTAAATTTCTAAAGAATTAGGTTCTAAATGATTCCTTTGGCTTTGGAATTGATTCCTAAGAGGTTACCAAGGTGTTATGGTTGACCTATTGCCTATGGATGTCTAATTTCAAGTTGGCAAAAATCCGGGGTGTTACAACTTTGAAGTAACCATCTTCATATCTTGAACTTTCACTTTCCAACTTCATGACTTGAACTTGAAGGCAAACTTTCGATCTGGATTCACTTGAAGGTGAACTTTTCATCTTGTTTTACTTTAAGGTGAACTTTCCATCATTTGAGTCCCCACATCACAAGTCGTTTTGTCCATCAAAATTTGAAAAATAAATGTGCTTTTATATATCATAGTACTTACAGTGTACCGAACTGGTTCCATAAAGTCCTCCAGAAGTAGCTAATGAACTTCGTATTGCGGTCAAAAGTGATAGTCATGGGGACCCCGTGTAGCTGCATGACCTCTCTGGAGAATAAGTTTGTCGCGTGCATCATGTCAAAGGTCCTTTTGTATGAGATGAAGTGTGCCATCTTTGAGAAACAATCTACCACTACTAACATTGAATCCATGCTACACTGTGATCATGAGAGACCCAAAACGAAGTCCATTGATATGTCCTCCCAAGGGTCGTTAGGTATAAATAATGGTGTGCAGAGGCCTATACTCTGAGAATTCCCCTTGGAGACATGGAAAACATGAAAGCACTGCACCGCTCTACCCACATCACGTACTAATTGTGGCCAGTAGTACCGTTATTCAACAAGAGCTCGCATCTTGTCCCATCCAAGGTGTCCATTAAGGCCACCTCCATGTAGCTCTTGGATGATTTTCTCCCTCAGCGAGCTTTTGGGGATGCACAGTCAATTCCCTTTGAAAATGAACCCATTTTATATATGTAAGTCACTAGGGTGACTTTCTTGGCGTCTAACCCATGCATCCTTGAAGTCATCATCATCGGCATATATGTCCTTGAGTGCCCAAACCCGACAACCTCACTGCTCATAGTGACTAATAAAGTTGTACGGTAACTTAGTACATTAGTCACGTTGTTCTGCTGCCCAGACTTATGTTTCAACGCAAATATGAATTCCTGCAAAAATGAAATTCACCTAGCATGCACATGATTCACACTAGCTTGTTTATTGATGAATTTGAGAGCTTGATGGTCCATGTAAAGAATAAACTCCTTTTGAATCATATAATGTTGCTAATGTCGCAGTGCCTAGACCACTGCGTATAATTTGAGCTCATATATTGACCACTTTTTACGTGCATCGCTAAGATTTTCACTGTATAAGGCTACTGACCAACTTTCTTGAGACAAGACCCCCTCAATCTCGACATATGAAGCATCACATTCAGCTTCAAATAGTTTCTCAAACTTGGGAAGTATAATGACTGGGATATTGGATAACCTTTATTTAATTTTGACAAAGCTCATTTCAGCTTCGTCAGTCCATAGAAATTATCACTTCTTCATGCAATCTATAATTGGAGATACAATGGTGCTAAAATTCTTCACAAACTAACGATAAAATGTTGTCAATCCCTAAAAACTTTGTACCTCATGGATGTTTATTGGGACTGACCGTTCCCTGATGGCTTTCACCTTTTCCTCATCCACTCGAATGCCCGGGATGTCATGAAAAAGAAAAAAAACAACAAGATGTCGCTCAAGATGCTGCACTTTTTAAAGTTGAGATACAATTTATTTTCAGTAAACACTTGAAGGACCTTCATAAGATGTTCCATGTGGCTTGTTTTGACCTGACTGTATATTAAAATATCATCAAAATAAACCACAATGAACCGCCTAATGAATGGTTTCAGAACTTGGTTCATCAACTACATGAATATGCTAGGCACTTTCGAAAGACCGAAGGGTATGACCATCCATTCATACGACCTTTCATTGGTATTAAAAGTCATCTTCCACTCATCACCCAGATGTATTCAATTCTGATGATAGCCACTCCTTAGATCCAATTTAGAGAATAATTTTACACTCTCAAGCATGTCCAACATATCATCTAACCATAGTATGGGAAACATGTATTTTATGGTAATTTTGTTAATGGCCTGGCTGTCGACAAATATGCACCAACTCTCATCTTTCTTAGGAATTAATAGAGCTGGTATGGTGCATGGGCTCATACTTTTTTGAATAAGACCCTTACGGATTAATTCCTCCACTTGTCCCTACAGAATATTTCACTCCTTTAGACTCATTCGATAATGAGGACGATTAGGTAAGATGGACCTAGGGATAAGGTCAATATGGTGCTAAATATCTCACATGGAAGGCAATCCATTGGGAAGTTCATCGAGCCAAATTTCTTTAAACTTATGTAGCAGGGGTTTTAGTTTCTTAAGGATGTTAGTAGTCTCAAGTTTCTCCCCCTTTATAATTAATGCATAGTCATGTCCTATTTCTTTGGATTCCTTCACAAAGTCCCGTATAGTTAAGAGAAAACGTCCCTTTACTTTAAAAGTTTCGGGTGGCTCCTCTAGATCCACAGGGGCTAATATGGTTTTCTAGTCATCCTTGAAGAAAATATACACGTTATCTCACCCTTTATAAGTGGTGTCACAATCGGATTACCAAGGTCGACCCAGTAGAATGTGATTGGCCTCCATGTCAACTACATCACATACTACTTCTTCCTTATAATGCTTACCAATTGAAATATATATAGTACACTGTTTGATTACCTTTCTCTCACTGACCTTCTTAATCCAACCGATCGTATATGGGGAAGGATAATGTTTTGTTTTTAATTATAAATTTTACACTATAACCTTGGAGACAATGTTCTTGCTGCTCCCATTATCGATGATCACATCACAAACTTTTCAATTCACCATTCACCTAGATCGGAAGATGTTATGTCATTGTGGGTGTATTTCTTTCCTTGGTGCATAAAGTATTCTTCTCATGACGAGCAACTCACTATGATCTTGCTGAATCCATCCTGTCTCATCTACCTCATCTTCTATGGCGTGTTCCAGTTCCTCAATATTTGGGTCTTCATTGGCATTTTCAACACTACCATCATTGATGGCGAGATTCGCCACTTGTCGCTGGGGATAAGTATTTGATAGGTGACCTAGTTGGCCACAACAATCAAGTATATATTTTGTTAAATTCTCTTCTAGAATCGTATGAGTCATTTAAAGACTCTTTTTGTACCAGTAGGATGACCATTAGCATTGAGACTGTTATCTCAGCACTTCAGTCAAAGGGAATGAAAAAGAAAAGTGGTGATGTGTGTTCTTTTACAGATGCGTTGATTACGAGGGGGGATAATTTTGAGTGTGATAATGGATCTTCACGATCGAGATCCAAATCCAACAATAAGGACAAAGGCAAGCTGAAGTGTTGGAATTGTGGCATGACATGGTAGATGAAGAAGTATTATCAGAATCCTTACTCAGGGGATGAGAAATCAAAGAATTTTTCTAGAGAGGCCAATAGTTCAGAATTTAGTGCAGAGGAAAGTGGTAGTGACGTGTTGAACGAATCAAAATCTGGGTACTTCTCAGTGAATCGATTTTGGATACGAGGGGCTTCGAATCACATGACCCCTCATACGAGTTGGTTCACTAGTTATAATGATTGCAATGTGGTCATGTGTTAATGGGCAATGACAATGCCTATAACGTGGTTGATGTTGGATCAGTGCACATCAACATGTTTGATAACATTAAGCTTATCTTGACTGATGTGAGACACATTCTTGATTTGAGGAAGAGTGATATCTTTGGGTGCTCGTGAGGCACTTGGGTGCAAATTCACTGGGTTCAATCACGTCCTTAAGGTTTCAAAGGGAGCACTCGTAGTCATGAAAGCACGAAGGAATGATAACCTTTACAAGTTAATTTGAAGCACTTCATCGTTGGAGCAATAACAGTTATACTGGATTCTATGTCTGTACATATGTGGCATCCACGCTTAGGTTAAATGACTGAACGGGGCATGAAGGTACTTTCTGACATTGTCTAATTCCAACTTTTAATAAAATTAATTTTTGTATATTTGAGCACTGTATATATGATAAACAGTGATGGTTTTCTTTTAAGTCTGGGAAATATGTATGTAAGGGGGTTCTGAATTATGTGCATTCTGATGTATGGGCGTCATTGCCCATAGTTTCTGGTAAAGGATCGTCATGCTTCGTTATATTCATTGACAACTACTCAAGAGGTTCTAATTTATTTACATTCTGGTGTGGGTTTATTTTATGAAAAGTAAATTTGAGGTTTTGCACCAACTTAAAACTATGGAAGGCTATAATGCCTCGCTTTTCAAGGGTCGAGAAAAGCTCTACTCTTAAGATTCAACACATCACTTATGCAACATGGATAATGATGTTCAAATTTCATCCATATGAATGACTTAAACATGAGTGAGATTATACTAAAACAACATATTATACTCTGGATGTAATTAAACTAAACAAGCGGAAGTCTGAAGCATATATATTTAAGTACGTAAGTGTTTCACAACTTCCAGAGTATGAGTATGTAACCGGGCTGAATATATACATGTGATGTTTCAAAATACACAAAAATGTGGAAACGTAAGATATTCAACTAAGCCAATATCCCTGTAGTCCCTCCGTATCGGCAGGAGGTCTACATAGACCAGCCTGAGAGCTGTATGGAGGAGAACTCTTCCTCCTCATCCATGAAGTCCTGATCCATTACATAGACTTCATCAATACTGGCATCTAAACCAGAGTTTGGTTGGTGTTTTAAAATACCATCCCATGATGGGAGTGAGTGATCAACTTAGTGGCACTATAAGGAAAAGGTTAACATGTTATCAAGTCAATCAAGCAGTGATGATAAAGGAACATAACAATTACTTCCTAACTACTCTTGTTAATGCAAGAATGGAGTGCAAGTAATGATGAATGCCCTCGCACAAAGCTCTCTCAAAAGTGACTCTAACAACCAATTTTGCATATGTCAACACTCCCTAAAGTATACCTTCCTCGCCAAAAGCACATCCTAGCTAATGCAATACAATGCATGACCATGTTAGCTGAGTACTTAATTAAGTTTATTCATACAACAAGTTTGGGAAGCTAAAGTACCTCCGTTTATATCACTAACCCGAACCGAAGGATCCATCTAGGGTCATCAATCTTAGTTAAGCACATACGATAGGAAAGTTGTAGGGCATCACTCGCAATGAAAAGCAGTCGATAGGCAAGTTTAAAGTTTATACTCGCGGTCACTATGGGAGGCTTGTCACCTCACCGTAGGCCGATGGCTCGTACACGGTATCCCATACACCACCATGCCTGGCTCACGAATCTAGGTTGCTCATTGGTCACTACGGGGAGGCTCGTCACCCCAGCGTAGGCCAACAGCTCCAACACAGTGTCTCATACACCACCACGCCCAGCTCATGAGTCTTAGTGGATCGTGGTACCATGGTTAAAGTGGGTCTTTATATTGGTAGGGGTTACCTTAGATTCAAATAGTAGCGTCCATACAGGATAGACATACAATAGGCCAATCGATTTATTAGACAAGTCAAATTGGTACGAGCGCACGCTGACTTAATCGACATGGAGCGCGTAAGCACCCCTCGTGGCCTAACCACTGTCCACAATCATTGTGCAACCTAGATTCATCGAATATATCCAATGTGGCGAGACAAATTCAGCCACTCAAATGAGGACTGTTACCGGTTGCCTGGACTACGTTGTAGCCTCAATCTTACTCAGATGCAGTAAGTAAGCACATGTAATAATAATCTCAGCATTTAACGAATAATCCAAATAAATTCCTCATTTGAGCATTTCATCATACACATTGATCATATTTCTTAGCACTTGCAATTTATCCATAAAGCGCGTAGGCGTAATTAAGGTCACATGAAGGAACCTATATGTATAGATAAGTAATTGAGAATCCTATCTCAATACTCGTAATAAATACAAATCATCAACAATTTCTCATTCAGACAATCTATTAAACACTTAGGCTACACTTCACCGAATATGTAGACTAGATTAGTTACAATGCAAATCCTTATACAAAGACGTCAGTATGCATATAATAATGATGAATACTAGATTGGTAGTCATTGCAGGCACAAATTGTATTTTCATGTTCATTCAAACATTTCAACAAACACATGGGATGCATATTTTGTTCAACATAGTTCATACATGAAAAATATATCAAAAATAACATGTCTAAGATGATGTGGTAGCAATAAAGTCAAACATAAATTATTAGTTGACATTGAAAGTATTGAAAACCATAACCTAAATGTTTATAGTCCGCACCTTTTGTTAGAATAGTCGATTCAGACCCGGCTTGAATATTGCATTCCTGAAAACAGAATGTCGGGTACCTAAATGGTGAAATCAATTAGATAGGTTGACAAACAACCATTCTAGATCTCAACTATGGTATTAGGGTTAGGACTTCTTACCCAAATCTTAGCTGAAACCAATGGTGTAGAAAAATGGGAAGGTGATTCAAGGCATGGATTTGTGGGACGGAATCAAATCAACGATCTCCCATAATTTCTCTTCTCTCCTTACTCTTTTTTCTCCTTTTCTCTCTTCTCTCTCCTGGGTTTGGAGAAATTGGTACGAGAGAGAGGTAGGGTGGTATAAGGGCTACATATAGGCCCAGAAGTGATGTGAATGGCCCCAGGGCCACTATGTACATGGGTTATACCTTTTGGGCAGCTGTTTTTGACAAACAAGGCTCACAGGGAGGCCCACTACTCACATATGTCATAGGGTAAGTTCCCTGATAATGGATCTATGCCAGGAGTGTTTTCAACATGATTGGATAGGCCGATCGACCGTGGAGGACCCATGTTAGATCAACAGTCGTACTTACTCGATCGGGGCCACAAGTATACGGATACGTGCAAGGAAATTTTCTTTTCCCATGCGTGAAGTTTGTTCAGAAACTGACGGTTCGAAATCCTTAATTTTACGTGTGAGCGAATGGCCCAATTCAATAAAGTTTCATTCCATTTTCTAAAGATATTCGCGTTTCTCACACACTTCCTTCAGAGCTCAAGTTGTACGTTTCTAGACACTATTTAGGCTCGATTCCCGCAATAGTTTTCAAGCCCAATAGGACGGACATAATCCTATAGTTTCGCGATCATCAAACTCTCGACGTACAGTCCAGATCCGATACAGGTACTTAATGTACTGCTGAGAGTGACAAGCTCTTGGGATTTTTCTTAGGTCTCTATATAGTGTTGAATCAGTTATTTTAATGGTTTCAGGTCTTGGCATTCATAGAAATGATGGTTCGAGCTAAATCCACCAATTATTTAGTTCAAACTGAACCAATTTTTGCCAAAATTACGACAAGGTATGGTCCTTAGGTATTTCTTCCTGAGGTAGTACTCGGGTCTTTGTACAGATTTCTTCGAGACGTTTCAATCTACCCCCCTTAAAGAAAAATTCCATCCCTGAAGTTATTACCTTTTCATATTCCTCGAGGATCTGAGGGTAGTTCTTATGGATTTCGATTTCCGTTTCCCAAGTAGCTCTTCCTCAGTGTGGTGTGTCCATAGCACTTTCACGAGCAGGATCACTTTGTTGCGTAGCACTTCTTCCCTCCTATCTATAACACGTGTTGGTCGCAGTACATAGGTAGAATCTTCACATAGCTACACCAACTCCCATTTGATAATATGGGTAGGATTAGGAACATATTTCTTCAACATCGATACGTGAAATGCGTTGTACATGCCTGCGAGTGGTGTGGGCAAGGCGAGACAGTATGCCACCACACCCACTTGGTCTAAAATCTGAAAAGAGCTAATGAATCTTGGCATAAGTTTTCCCTTCTTGCCAAAACGAAGGACTCCCTTCTTTGAGAAAACCCTAAGGAATACATGGTCCCCAACATCAAATTTCAACTATCACCATCTCGTATCAGCGTAACTTTTCTGTCTACTCTAGGCTATAAGAAGTCGACGCCTAATAATATCAATCTTCTTTGAGGTCACCTGAACCAAATCTGGACCAACCAAACTCTTCTCACCAACTTCTGCCCAACAATGTGGAGCTCGACATGGGGGCCTATAAAAAGCTTCGTAGGGAGCCATGCCAATGCTTGCTTGGAAGCGGCTGTTATACGCAAACGCGACATAAGGGAGACAGTCATCCCAACTGTCCTTAAAATCAAGCACGCACGCTCGCAACAAGTCTTCAAGTATCTAATTTACCCATTTTATCTGTCCATCAGTCTGTGGGTGGAATGCGGTACTGAATTTCAGTTTCACTCTAATTGTTTCTTGTATTCGAGTCCAGAAAATAGACGTGAATCGTGTGTCTTGGTCCGACACAATTTCTATAAGAATTCCATGTAGATGTACTATTTCTTTAATGTACAACTTGGTCAAGTCATCTGCCGAATTAGAAACTCTAATCGGGAGGAAATGTGATTTTGTCAATCGGTCCACAATCACCCAAATGGAGTCATGCCCCTTTCTTGTCTTGGGTAACCTGGAACTGAAATCTAAAGATATGAAATCCCACTTCCACTCAGCTATGGGTATGGGCTGAAGTAAACTAGGGGGTCAGCGATGCTCGGCCTTAACTTGTTGGCACGTAAGACATTGGGACACGAAGTCTGTTATCTGGGCTTTCATGTTGTCCCACCAGTATGAACACTTCATGTCTCGATACATCTTCGTACTGCCCGATGCATTGCTAGCTTTGAATTGTGAGTGGCCTCCACAACTTCTCTCTTCAAGTTGTGGAGATTTAGGTCGCATAGGAGGCCACGATATCGCAAACCTCCATCCGAACCAACCCTCCATTAGGATTCTTCACTATCACTTGCACGTTTTCTCATCTTTTCTCAAACTTGAAGTCTTTCAAAGTCTCCATCCAACGACATTGCCTCATATTCAGGTCCCTCTATGTAAAGATGTACTTGAGGTTCTTGTGGTCGTAAAAGAGCTCGAACTCCTCTTGATAGAGGTAATGTCTACAGAGCTTTAATGCGAAGATGACTGCCACCAACTCCAAGTCATGAGTGGGGTAGTTTTCTTTATGTTTCCTCAATTGTCGTGAGGCATAGGTAATCATCCTATCTTTCTGCATAAGTACACAACCCAAACCGACAAGAGATGCATCGGTGTATATAGTATATTTGGCCTCTTGCTATGACAGTACTAGCATGGGTGTGGATGTCATCTTGTCCTTTAATTCTTAAAAGGCTGCTTCTGCTCTCTTGTTCCATGTGAACTTAAGATCTTTCCAAGTGAGTTGAGATAATGGTCAGGCTATCTTGGAGAAATCTTTAATAAATCGGCGATACTGGCTGACAAGTCTGAGGAAACTCCTGACTTCTGTAATGGAGCCGGGCTACTCCTAGGCCTGTACCGTGGTTACCTTAGCAAGGTCCATGATGTTCCTTCCTTGGAAACCATGTGTCCCAGGAACTTGACTTCTTCCTTCCAGAAGTCATATTTCTGGTACTGTGTAAATAACTGATTATTCTTGAGAGTATCAAGGACTGATCGCAGGTGCTCTTTTTAATCTTTCCGGCTCTTTGAGTATATCAAAATGTCATCTATGAATACGAAGATGAATCAGTACAGATACGGCCAAAATACCCTATTCATGAGAACCATGAACACAGCCAGTGTGTTTGTAAGTCCAAATGATATCACGAGGAATTTGTAGCACCCGAAACTGGTCCTGAAAGTTGTTTTCTACATGTCTTCATTCCTAACGCGCAACTGCTGATACCCGGATTGTAAGTCTATTTTAGAGAAATACTATGCCCCCTTCAATTGGTCAAACAGGTCATCTATCCCGGGCAAAGGATACTTATTCTTCACTGTGACATGGTTTAACCTACGATAATCTATACACAACCGCAGTGATCCATCCTTCTTTTTCATGAACAACACAGGAGATCCCCAAGGAGATACGCTCGGCCGTATAAAACCTGAATCCAACAAATCATCAATCTGCTTCCTTAATTCCTCCATTTTACATGGAGGCATGCGATATGTCGGTAATGAAATAGGCGTCGCATCTGGCATAAGATCGATGGTAAAGTCGATCTCGCGTTAAGGAGGTAGTCCATGGATCACTTTAAATATGTCCATGAAGTCTTGAACTACTGGCGTGTCCCCAAGAGATGTAGCATCATAACTTGCCAACAAGGAAGCATAACATACGACTCAGAATGGATAACTGAACTAAACTGGGAAAGTGAAGGTCGCATCTTCGGGCCCATGGGCTATCACCAATCTGGTTTCATAGTCAATCTCTGCCTTCATTTCAGTGAGCCAATCCATGTCGAGGATGACGTCATAATTATATATCGTGGTTACTATTAGGTCAATGCACACCACTCTGCTCCCTAAGTCTATCAGGAAACCCTTATAAAACTTAGTGACATCTAAGAAAGTTCCTGCTACTACGATGACTCTCACCCCAACCATAGGGGTAGTGCTCAGCCCTAATCACTTAACTGTAGAGCATGCTATCATAGAAATAGTGGACCCAGTGTCTACCAACAGAAATACAGGTGTACCTTGGGTGTGGGTAGTGACTTCAAAGGCTAGCAGTACAATAACTACAGATTCAGACGCTTCAGCGGCGAGCGTATGTACTCGAGCTTGTCATGGACTATTGGGTTGTGCTACCATAGGTCGTTGAGGTGGCCTATTCCGAGATACGGGAGGTCGGTAGAATGGCTATGACGATGGTGCAGATCATAGAGGTGAAGCTGAAATAGCTAGTGGTGGCTGCCGGTTGACCTTCTTCAGCGGCGTAAAGCCATTGTCCTTCATTTTGGTAAAGCAAAAGGGTTCTGTATGACCCGTCTTATTACAATAGATGCACCAAAGATCAAATCACCTTTGCTGAGCCAACGAAGTCATTTATTTAGGAGGCGAATTCATACGTGGCCTCTTGCCGAGAACTGGCTAGTTCTGTAGTTCAGGCCGAGGCCTCTGGCCCATTGGCATGCTTGTCCTAGACACTCTTTTACCATCCTGCTCAACTTGCAGGGACATGTTCACTAGCTCATCATAGTTGGGAATGCTGGCGCAATACATCTTAGTGCGGATATCAGCCCATAGACTTTTTAAAAACTGCCGCATTCTCATCAGCTCATTTACTAAGATCAATGGAGCATATCTGGCCAGCTCTGTGAAACAGTTCTCATATTCTTCCACGGTCATACTCCTTAGCGGAGATAAAGAAATTCACCCTCCTTTTCATTACGGTAAGTGAGGGGGAAGTACTTTCCATTAAAGCATTTTTGGAACGTGTCCCACGTCCATGCAAATCTAGCGAGGATGGTTCGTAGGATGTTATCCCACCAAAGACTAGCTTCCTTCTTAAACATATATGTGACTAGTTCAACTTGCTCTGCTTCAGTGCAGTGCAACGGCTTCAACATCTTGGATATGCTATCCAACCAGTATTCAGCCTCCTCGAGTCTATGAGTACCCACAAAAGTAGGAAGGCAGAAGTGCTGAAAGTGCTCAAATAGGCCACTAGAAGTCATAGTCCCAGTAGGCTGCATGGGTGGTATAGGCGGGACCACATTCATGTTTTGGGCAATGGCCCCCACTACAGTAGTCAAAACTTCTTGTTGTTGTTACATTAGGAGCATCATCTGCTCCAACCTATTAGGGGGAGAGGTCGCCTGAGGCATGTGTGGCTTCAATGAAGATGCACGGTTCTGACCTAGAACTGATGGTGCACTCTGTGTTGGCCGATTTGTGAGGCCAATGGCTGGCTGTGAATTTGGCATTGTCTCGATACCTGGGCCCAAACTAGGGTCTGTGTGGCTATCGCTCGGGAGAGGGGCCCTGTCAATCGATCAGCCAAGTGGGAGACGTGCCATATTCCAAGTGATTTTAGGAGGCATTCCCTATATACAAAATAGAGCACAACGTTTACAGGATTAAGATCACGTCATCCAATTTTTCCAAACATTCTACACATTTCTAGACAAAAGAAGCTTCTTGCATTTCATTTAACCCAAAATTTGTCACAATACATATGATGTAACATTAAATGAATTATGACAAAGAATGCATGTGAGCTAATTTAACAAAAAGTCTTTAACACTTACTAACCTAACATTCATCTAAGCCTAACCAAGGCTATTACAAAAAGCAAGGAAACAACTTCAAATATGCAACTAGTCCTCCGATTTCGGCAAAGCCAGAGGCGCACCCTTATCCTGCATATGACACAGGGGGACTTTAGGGTGTGAGACATCCTCTTAAACTTTTGCTTCAAGTAAGCTTGGTTTTCCTCAAATTTCTGTTTCAAGTAGGCTTCATTTTCTTTGATCTTGGCCATGCGGGCTTCTAAGGCGGCCTGGTCATGGCGATCCTTATGAGCAACAAGAGGTCCCTTGCTTGAGTCCTGGGCCTCCTCACCTTCTTCCTGCTCCCCTTCCTCACTATCATCCTCTTCTTCCTTTCCTTCCTCTTCTTTAGTTCCTTCCTCCTCTTCAATCTCTTCTTCTATCTCATCCCCATACTCATCAATTCTGGCTTGGCATTGCCTAGGGTCTATTCTCATATTGTTGAATGTAGTCTTATGATGAAGTGGATAGGTGCAAGATTATCCATATGAAGCCTGAATCCGAAGTTGTGAGGGATCTTGCAGATGAGTCAGCTGAATGGGAGGGATGCGTCCCCCTAAGCGGATCGTGTAGTATTGATTATCTGAGTCAAGGCTAGGGTAGCTAGGCACACTTTTTCTCCCTATTTAACTCTATACAAGAAGTTCACCATGAATCGAGTGTATTCTTTGCGGTTACTCCACATAAGACACACGTTGTACCGGCATATGTGGTGGAGCAGGCGGAAATTTTCCATCATACATGTTGATGCAAGGCTACTCCCTCGCCTCCAGTCAACAAGCTGGCCATAAAGGAAACGTGTGCAGCGATTACTCTCTCGTTCACTAGCGAGATTTGTTTCACTAGCGTGTACCACACCACGCTCCATTCCCATTATACCGGCCATGACATCCACATCAACTTTGACTTCATGTCTCCCCAACAGAATAGTAAACTGGAGAGGCTCAAGAGTTGGGTCTCGTATGTGAGCATAGAAGGCTCGTACGGTGCCTTCACTTGCATGATCTTTTCCTTCGAATATGGGAGCCCACCCGGTCTCCAGAAGGAGGTCGATTATAAGATAATTTCCAAATAACTTCTCATCCACGTGTGCTTCAGAAACAACCTTGCTGTTATGAAACTTACCGAGTTTGTTGCTTGCTGGTAGAGACCTTTCTATTGGGATTCAAGGGTTAAGGTCCCTTTTCAACCTTCGTTCGGCGCTTGCACTTGTTTCGACACCCGTATTCCTTTTAGAACAGCTTGGACGACTAGGTTCGGCTTCCCATAAGGGAAAGGAACATTGAGATAGAGAAAATGGCGGTGCTGAGCTCAAAGAGGGCCATTGAGATGGAAAATCTTAGAGAATGAAGTGGATTTGGAAGTTTGGAAGTTATGAGACACAAAAAGATGGGTTTTGTGCTAAAATGAGTGGGAATAAGGAAGATGGAGAGTTGTAAGGGATAGTTTTAGGGGAATGGAGGAGGATGGGTGTAGGATGTAAAAGAAATGGGAGATTTGAGTGTAAAGACAATGGGATTTGAGAGGGAAAGAGAGTTTTAGGTGTGTTTGAAGGGTTAAAAGGGGTATTTTTTGGGGTAGGAATAGGGTGCAATGGGGTGAAATGAGCAAAAGGGGAAAAAATGGGTTAAGTAGGAGGTCCCACACATAGGAGTGGCCCCACATGGGCGGCCAGTCGGCAGTGCACCGACGCTGCCACGGTGCCACCACGCCCCACTGTGGAGGTAGGTGGTGCACCGTTGAGCCCCCCTGGGGTGTCCGGTGGTGGCGCCGCCATGGGGCGGTGGCCACCCCCTCCCAGGGTGTTGATTTGGTGTGTGGGGGCCCTTAGGTCTCACCAAATTTTGAGATTTGGGCCCCTAGGCCCGTAGGATCTATTTTTATAGTTCAACAAGCGTGTATTCACACCCTTTGGCCCGTTTCAGGTTTGGAATCTGTCGACTAACTGTTCAAACCTGTCGATTTACAGCCTAAAAGTGACTGAGATCGATTCTCATGATATAAGATGCGTACGGCTAAACTACAATAGTCAATCTCTCCCATCAGCGAAACTTTGGGATCCTAAGATCATTTCTAAATTCCATCGCCCCCTTCCTAAGTTAGAGTGTGTTAGAGTGCATCATTTTACCTATAACTCAGGTCCATTTTAATCCAAATCATGCTCTGATACCAACTTATAATGCCTCGAATTTCGAGGGTCTAGCAAAGCTCTACTCCTGAGATCCAGCACATCACTTACGCAACATGGATAATGATGTTCAGATTTCACCCATAGGAATCAGTTTAACATGAGTGTGATTATACTAAAACAACATATCATACTCTAGATGTAATTAAACTAAGCAAGCGAAAGTCTGAAGCATATATATATATATAAGTACGTAAGTGTTTCACAACTTCCAAAGTATGAGTATGTAACCGGGCTGAATATATACATGTGATGTTTCAAAATATACAAAAATGTGGAAACGTAAGATATACAACTAAGCCAATATCCCTGTAGTCCCTGCATATCGGCACGAGGTCAACATAGACCCGCCCGAGAGCTGTACATAGGAGACCTTTTCCTCCTCATCCATGAAGTCCTGATCTGTCGTATAGACTTCATCAATACCTACATCTAAACCAGAGTCTGGTTGGTGTTTTAAAACACCGTCCTAGGGTGGGAGTGAGTGATCAACTTAGTGGTACTATATGGCAAAGGTTAACATGTTATGAAGTCAATTAAGCAGTAATGATAAAGCAACATAACAATCACTTCCTAACTACTTTTGTTAATGCAAGAATGGAGTGCAAGTAATGATGTATGCCCTCTCACAAAGCTCCCTCAAAAGTGACTCCGACAACCAATTTTGCATATGTCAACACTCTTTAAAGTGCACCTTCCTCGCCAAAAGCACATCCTATCTAATGCATTGCGATGTATGGTCATGTTAGTCGAGTACTTAATTAAGCTTATTCATATAGCAAGTTTGCAAAGCTAAAGTACGTCCCTTTATATCACTAACCTGAACCAAAGGATCCATCTAGGGTCGTCAATCCTAGTTAAGCACATACGATAGGCAAGTTATAGGGCATCACTCCTAATGAAAAGCAGTCAATAGGAAAGTTCAAAGTTTATACTCGCGATCACTACGGGAGGCTCATCACCTCAACATAAGCCGACAGCTCAAACACGGTGTCCCATACACCACCATGCCCAGCTCACGAGTTTGTGTTGCTCACTAGTCACTATGGGGAGGTTCATCACCCAAGAGTAGGCCGACAGATTAAACACGGTGTCCCATACACCACCATGCACGACTCATGAGTCTTAGCGGATCGTGGTACCATGGTTAAAGTGGGCCTTTACATTGGTAGGGGCTACCTTAAATTCAAACAATAGTGTCCATACATGGTAAACATACAATTAGCCAATTGATTTATTAGACAAGTCCGATTGGTACGAGCGCACGCTGAATTAATCGACATGGAGCACATAAGCACCCCTTGTGGCCTAACCACTATCAACAATCGTCATGTAACCTAGATTCATTGAATATATCCATTATGGCGAGACAAATTCAGCCACTCAAACGGGTACTATTACCGATTGCCTAGACTATGTTGTAGCCCCAATCTCACTCAGATGCAGTAAGTAAGCACATGCAATAATAATCTCAGCATTTAGCAAACAATCCAAACAAATTCCTCATTTGAGCATTTCATCATACACATTGATCATATTTCTTAGCACTTGCAATTTATCCATAAAGTGCATAGACGCAATTAAGGTCACATGAAGGAAACTATACATATAGATTAGTAATTGAGAATCTTATCTCAATGCCCTTAATAAATACAAATCATCAACAATTTCTCATTCAGACAATTTATCAAACACTTAAGCTACACTTCACTAAATATGTAGACTAGGTTAGTTACAACATCTGTTTCAGGAAATCCTTATACAAAGAGGTCAGTATGCATATAACAATGATGAATACTAGATTGGTAGTCATAACAAGCACAAATCATATTTTCATGTTCATTCAAACATTTCAACAAACACATGGGATGCATATTTTGTTCAACATAGTTCATAATTGAAAAATATATTGAAAATGACGTGTCTAAGATGATGTGGTGGCAATCAAGTCAAGCATAATTCATTAGCTGACATTGAAAGCATTGAAAACCATAACCTAAATGTTTATAGTCCTCACCTTTCGTCAAAATACTCGATTCAGACTCGGTTCGAATATTGCGTTGCCGAAAACAAAATGTTGGGTACTTAAATGGTGAAATCAGTTAGCTAGGTTGACAAAAAAATATTCTGGATCTCAACTACGATATTAGGCTAAGGATTTCTTACCCAAATCATAGATGAAATTGATGGTGTAGCGAAATAGGAAGGTGATTTGAGGTGTGGAGTTGTAGGAGGGAATCACAGCAGCAATCTCCTAGGATTTCTCTTCTCTCCTTACTCTTGTCTCTCCTTTTCTCTCTTCTCACTCCTAAGGTTTGGAGAAATTCGTATGAGAGAGAGGTGGGGTGGTATAAGGGCTATATATAGGCCCAGAAGTGATGTGAATGGCCCCAGGGCCACTATGTACATGGGTTATACCCTTTGGGTAACAATTTTTGACAAATAGGGCTCACAAGGAGGCCCACTACTCACACACATTATTGGGTAAGTTCCCTGACAATAGATCTATGCTAGGATGTAATTTTGGCACGATTGGATAGGCCGATCGACCATGGAGTACCCATGTTAGATCAACGGTCATACTTATTCGATCGGGGCCACAGGTATACGGATACTTGCAGGGAAATTTCTTTTTCCCATGGGTGAAGTTTGGTCAGAAACTGACGGTACGAAATCCTCAATTTCACATGTGAGTGAATGGCCCAATTCACTTAAGTTTCATTCCATTTTCTAAAGATATTCGTGTTTCTCACACACTTAGTTCAGCGCTCAAGTTGTGCATTTCTGGACACTATCTAGGCTCGATTTTCGTGATGGTTGTCAAGCTTAGTAGGACGGACATAATCGTATAGTTTCACAGTCATCGGACTCTCGATGTGTGGTCCAAGTCCGATACAGGGGTCCAATATACTCTCGAGAGCGACAGGCTCTTGGGATTTTTCCCGGGTCTCTATGTAGTGTTGAATCAGTGATTTTAATGGTTTTAGGTCTTGTCATTTGTGGAAATGGTGGTTTGAGCTAAATTCACCAATTATTTAGTTCGACGCTTAACCAATTTTTTCTTAGATTACGACAAGGTATGATCCTTAGGTATTTCTGCCTGAGGTGGTACTCGGGTCTTTGTACGGATTTTTTCGAGACGTTACAAAGGTGATACTGGAGAAACACTCAAGGCAAAACGTGAGAGTGTTGAGGATAGATAACGATGGGAAATCACTTCTGAGAATTCAATCAATTTTATAAAGACAAAGGGGTCGTGAAGCACAAAATAGTATGTCACACACCTAAGTATAATCGTATGGTTGAGTAGATGAATCAAAATCTCTTAGAGAGGGCCCGATGCATGATGAGTAATGATGGGTAATGATGGGTTGGGAAAGAAAATTTAGACTTAAGTCGCGAACACAACTTGTTACTTGGTGAATCAGTCCCCTTCCACATCTATAGATTGTAAAATTCTAAAGGAAGTGTCGAGTGGTCAGCAAGTATACTACTCGGGGGGTGTGATAGTTGTTTGTGATGCTTACTCTCATGTATTATTAATTGAGAGAGATAAGCTAGACTAAATAGTTAAAAAGTATATCTTTGTCGGATATGGTAATGGTGTGAAGGGGTATGACTATATGAGCAGACCACATGAAAAATCATCCTTAGTTGTGACGTCAAATTCAATGAAGGATCCTTGATCCTTAAGAATGAACACAAGGAGGATGAAAAGTCTATTCTGGATGTCAGATAGACAGAAATGAGACATAGGTTAATACTAAGATGCAGATGGAGGTACAAGAGTAGGTGGAGCAGTCACAAATGAGAATGAATCCACCAAAGGATTGTACGTTACTAATAAGATACATGAATATCTTAAATATTACATTTGCACTCATTATGGATGAGGGGGATATGTCTACTTTTTAGGAGGTACTTGAAGATGTAAATACCGAAAAGTGAAAAAGTGATGATGGATAATGAGATGGGATCCTTGTACAAGAATGAGATGTGGGAGCTGGTGGAGCTTCTCATCGGCCATAAAGTGATTGGGTGCAAGTGAATTTTCAAGAAGAAACATGATAGGTGCAAGGAAAGGTTGGTAGAAAAGGGATATACTTTTAGAGAATATGTTAACTTTACTAAGATATTCACACCTGTGGGGAAGTAAGTATCTCTCAGATTCATATCGGCGTCGATTGCCCAATACAATCTCGAGTTGAAATTGATGGATGTGAAGACTACTTTTCTACATAGGGAATCAGAAGAGCATATTTACATAAAGAAACTAAAAGGTTTCGAAATATAAGTGGCAAAGAACAATATTCATAGGTTAAAGAGGTCGTTATATGGCATGAAATAGTCACATAGGAAGTGGTACAAGAAATTTGATTATTTCTTGATGCGTCAGAGGTTTATCAGGAGTGACTATAGACATTGTGTTTATTGTAAGACACTTAGTGATGAGAAGTTCATTATCTTGGTGGCGTATGTTGACGTCGTGCTTATCACTAGTCATAGCATGACTAAGATCAATATTCTGAAGACTTAACTATCAGGGACATTTAAGATGAAAGATCTAGGAGTTATAAAGAGGGTTCTCGGCATTGGTATACACAGAAATAAGAAGAGGATCAAATTATGGTTATCTCAAGCAAAATGTCTTGAGAAGGAATTGTTGATGTATGAGATGGATATGTTAAATCCAGTCAATGTTCCTGTGACACCCTGAAATTCGGGGGTCGAGCATAACTCAGCTCCCGAGTTCCAAAACATCACTTATGCAATATTTTTGGTGATAGATGAATATTGTTTGTATTAGTGTAGTAAACATGAAATAGATTATGCCAAATCAGCAAATCATAGTCAAGGGACAATCTGAAAACACAAGCGGAAGTCTGAAATATGTATATGAGCTAGTACAAGTCCCCAGAATATGAGTGCCCTTCCAGGTCAAAAGTACACGTCTTGTTTCAAATTACATATAACCAAATGTATTAGTCCAACAAAATGTATAAGTCTTCTAAAAAGTGTAAATCCTGAAGCCCCAGCTATCCGAACTCGGTTCATGCGAATTCGCCTGAAAACTACATGAACGAGAATGCCTCCTCGTCCTCATCAAACTCCGGCTCCGCCTCACAGGCATCCCCATACCTGCAGCTAAGTCAGAGTCTGGTTGGTGTTTAAGCACCATCCCAGAACATGGGAGTGAGTGATCAACTCAGTGGAACTATACAGCAAAGGTTAACATGTTATCAATTCAATCAAGCGGTAATGATAAAGCAGTACAATCAAACATGTCCTAATACTCTTGTTAATGTAAGAATAATATGAGGAAATGATGCATGCCCTCATCACAAACTCCCTCTTACGACATCATCTAACGATCGCGGCATGAATCACTACCACTGTGCTCTACACCAACGCCAACGGCACATGCAGTGCGATGTTATAAACATGATTACCAAGTTCTTATTAGTCCCTTTCGTACAGCAGGATTAGGAAGCTAAGGTACCTCCCTTATATCAATACCCAAATAATGATCCATTCTAGGGTCGTCAGTCCTAGGCAATCTCATACGATATTACTATTCTAGGTCACTGTAAAGGGCTCGTCATCAATCAATACGGGCCTAGTATACCTTAGTTACTACAAAAAGGCTCGTCGCCTATCTACAGTATCAAGGTATGCTCGAGGTCACTATAGAGGGCTCGTCATCAATCAGTGTAAGCTGACAACATGAATATAGTGTCCCATACCACCATAATCGGCTAACGAGTCTAGGTTGCTCACTGGTCACTACGGGTGGGCTTGTCACCCCACCATAGGCCGACAGCTCTACCACGGTGTCCCATACCACCATGTCTGGCTCATGAGTCTTAGCGGATCGCGGTACCAAGGTTAACGGGATTTCACTAGTGAGTTCGGTACCTTAGATTCAAAAAGTAGCGTCCAAACATGGTGAACATGCATTAGTCAATCGGGTTAATTGAAGAGCTCAACTAGGACAAGCGCACGTTGAGTCGATCGACATGGAATGCATAAGCACTCCGTGTGGCCTAACCACTGTCTAACATCCCAAGTACGACTTGCATTCGTCGAACACATCCTGCGTGGTGAAAGCAATCACAGCCACCAGATCGAGAACTGTTATCGATTGCCTAGACTGTAATACAGTCCCAACTACGTATAATCTCAATAATAGACATTAAATCAATTCCTACATTCATATGAATATGTTGTGAAATATAACTTAAACATGGGATACAGTACATGGAGGAAATCATACACTTAAATAAGGTAATTGAGATTCATATCTCAACACCCTCATAAATCACACTTTATTAAACACTAACTCATTCAGACATTTATACAAACACTTAGACTATATTATTCAACATACATCATGTATGTCAACCATATATGTAACGACTCGAAAAATTCCGTACCAAGACCCGAGTACCACCTCGATCAGAAATCACTTAGGATTAATTCTCTAAGAAATTGAACCTAAGTTACCTAGCGCTAAGTTAGACAAGCTATGAAATTTGTACTGTTCACTTTAAATATCCGATGCTAGTGAGCTTAAGTCCAACCGCATTTGATAAGAGGACCTCCAGAAATGCTCCGTTGGATCAGAAAGATCCCGATTTTGGTATAACCTAAGTATACCTTGACTTAAAGTCTGTTTTTATTATGTTTGGGCTTATAAAAGGGCCTTAAACCCTTAGCTTTCTAACCCATACGAATTTCCCAAACCCTAGAGATTTAAGAGAAAGAAAAGAGAGAGAAAGTGTAGGAGAATTAGGTGAAACTCCGTAGGATTCTTCCTAGTGCATCTATACATTGAACCGGCGTTTCTGAATCGTTCTTCCGGCGATTCTGATTTCATTTTTAGGTAAGTTAAGCTAACCCTAACCTGGTTTGAAGCTTAAGACTTCTTGTAGTAGAGTTCTAACTAACCTATTTCTTACCATAGGTAGTGTATCTGCCGTTGACGAAGACACGTCGTCTGAATCATCTTAAATACGTCTTTCCTGGTTTAAGGTGCGGACTATATATTCTTAGGTTATGGTTTTCAAACCTTTCAATGTTAGATAATGATTTATTCATATTGTGCTTACCGTTACACATGCCAAATATGCCATCCATTTTTGTCTTCCGCATACGTATACTTTGTATTGTAAATACCATATTTCATGTATATGTTAGAATACACGTATGCATATGGAATTTGCTGATTTTCTTGCCATGATAAATTGTCGTTGTGATATGCCTAATATATATGCGGCAACTCCTTGGTGAGAGGACTTTCCCTAATTTGTAACGGTGTCGACATACGTGATGTATGTTGAATAGTGTAAGCTAAGTGTTTGTTTAAATGTCTAAATGAAATGGTAGTTAGTATTATGTGCATGCTAAGGTGGTTGAGATATGGATTTCAACCATAATATTTGTGTGTATGATTCCCTCCATGAATCATGTAACTTAGGTTATCTATGCTAAATAAGTGTATGATTTCCTCCATGGCTTATGTGTTTAAATGAATCATGTTACATGTGTGTATGATTTCCTGCATGTATTGTTTACATTTAAGTTATATTTCATAATTATTCAAATGAATGCAGGATATGAATCATATGCTAGTTATTAGCTTTGTATGTGAATGGGGCTGTACTACAGTCCAGGTAATCGGAAATCGTTCCATAATTAGTGGTTGATGTTGTCTTTGCCACATGGGGTGAGTTTAGCGAAGCTGAGTCATGCTTGGGGTGTTCGGCAGTGATAGGGCACACGGAGTGCTTATGCATTCCATGTCATTCAACTCAACGTGCGCTTGGCCTAGTTGACCTTATCAACTAACCCGATTGACTGATGCTTTTTCACCATGTTTGATCGCTACTGTTTGAATCTAAGGCACTGAGCTTACCAGTGAAACTCCCGTTAACCATAGTACCGAGATCCACTAAGACTCATGGGCAGGGCATGGTGGTATGGGACACCGTGGTCGTGCTGTCGGCCTACGCTGGGGCAACAAACCTCCCCGTAGTGACCAGTGAGCACCCTACTCTGAGCAGATTACGGTGGTATGGGACACTATATTCTTACTGTTGGCCTACACTGATTGGTGACGAGCCCTCTGTAGTGACCTTGAGTTTATCCTGACACTGCATAGGGGCGACGAGTCCTGCTGTAGTCTTAAGAATATAAATAGGCCTGTATTGATAAGGTGATGGGAGAGTGGTGTAACGATTGCGCACAACAGCCCTAGCAGCCCTTGCAACGACTAAGAACCATAACATCGTATGAGATATCGTAGGACTGATGACCCTAGAAAGGATCAATGTTAGGAAATGATACAAGGGAGGCGTCTTAGCTTTCCAATCCTGCTATATGAAAAGGACTAATAAGAACTTGGTAATCATATTCATAACACCGCATTGCATGTGCTAACGGTGTTGGTGATAGAGCACTGAGGAAGTGAGTCATGCCGTGATCGTTAGATGATGTCGCAGAGGGGATTGTGGTGAGGGCATGTATCATTCTTCATGTCATCCTTGCATTAACAAGAGTACCTAGGACCTGTGTGATTGTACTGCCTTATCATTACTGCTTGACTAGATTGATAACATGTTAACTTTTGCTATATAGTACCACTGAGTTGATCACTCACTCTCACGTTCTGGGATGGTGTTTAAACACCAACCAGACTCTGACTTAGCTACAGGAGATGGCGATGCTTGTGAGGTGGAGCCAGACTTTGATGAGGATGAGGAGGTGTTCTCATATATGCAGTTCTTAGGCGGGTTCATGTGAGCCTTGTCTTGACCAGTGGGGATTCTTTTTGGGATATGTATTGGATCATTTTGAATAGTTCATGTATGTATTTTTTGACATAGATGTATGTATATTACCCTGGGTAGAGCACGCATTATTTGGTGATTTATTTTGAATGATATATGTACTTAAGTCTTCCACTTGCATTTCCTCAATATCCCTGAATTATATCTGCTAATCTGGCTTGACTATTTCATGTTTTATGCATTAATACAAACAACATACAATCATCATCAAATATGTTGCATAAGTGATGTTTTGGAACTCGAGAGCTGAGTTGTGCTCGACTCCCGAATTTCAGGGCGTTACAATATAGCATTTTAGGGCAAATCCTTTTGCAAAGGAGTTTTTGCATACATAACAATCATGTAATAACGACAATTAATCATCATAAGCACAACATCAGATTTTGTATGCATACAGATATTTTAACAAACATATGAAATACTTTATTTACAACATAGGTTATACATATACGTAAAACAAAACAGATATCGCATTTGGCATGTGTAATAGCGTCCACATCAATTATAAATCATTATTAGACATTGAAAGTCTTGAAAACCATAACCTAAACATATATAGTCCGCATCTTAAACCAGAAAATGCGTAACGGATATGATTTAGACGATAAGTCTTCGTCTACGGCGGAATGGCAACCTAAGGCATGAAATATGTTAGCTACATCAACACTTAGACTATTTTAAGCTCCAAAACAGGTTAGGATTTGATTGACTTACCCAAATATGGAATTAGAATCGCCAGAATAACGATTCAGATAGGTGAATTTGGTGCGTAGAGAAACTAGGAAGAATCCCAAGATGAGTCACCAACTTGTCTCTCACTTTCTCTCTCTTTTCTCTCTCTTATCTTAGCTAGGGTTTAGAATTCGTATGGAATATGTGAGAGAGGGTTTAAGGCCCTTAAATTGGCACAGAACTGACGAAAATAGTCTCAGTGCCATGGTATACTTAGGTTTTAACCAAATCGGGCTTATTCTGATCCAACGGAACGTTTCTGGAGGTCCTTTTACTAAATGTGGTCGAACTTAAGCTCACTAATATTGGATCTTAAGAAAGTTAAGTTTTTAGTCCGATCGGGTTTCCAGATCGACCATGGTGGACCAATTTCAATTCAGCGGTCATCGAAACTCGATCAGGGCCATAAGTACTTAGGCATGTGTGGGCCATCTTCCCTGAGCCGATGGTGAATTTGGGTCAAAAACTAATGGTCAGAATGCTTACAAATGGTGCGCAAGCGACACGACTCAGATTACTTAAATCCAGATTTAATTTCAAAAAAATCTTCACTTTCTCACACTCTTCACTCCGAACTCAAGCAAATCGTCTCAGGACATCATTTGGTCTTGATTTTCAAGGTGATAGTCAAGTCCAACTAGGCGGTCATAATTGTCTAAGTTCATCGCTATTGGACTTTCGATGTACAGTCCAGGTCCGGTACGAAGTTTTCAAATGCTCCCGAGAGCAACTGGGTTTAGAATTGGATCTTAGATTTCAGGGTAATGTAGCGTTAACAATTCTATAGGTTTTGGGTCTTACAAATCGTATTTAAAGTTATTGGTGATAATTTCACAGGTAATCTAGTTTTGGGCTAGATAAGTCACGTTACATTTCTAAAGGATTTGGTTCTAACAGATTTCTGCTAAAGGTGGTACTCGGGTCTTTGTACGAATTTTTTCAGGACGTTACAGTTCCCCATGTGACTCATTTTAGACTTTCTTTTGAATAATGTCTTGAAACAGATGAAGAAAAGACAGTTATTTCTTATGTGCCTTATTCAAGCGCAGTTAACTGCTTGATGTATACCATGTTTTATATGAGATTAGATATTTCACATGCAGTGAGTGTTGTTAGCAGATATATGTCTAACCCCGGTAAGCAACACTGAGAGGCAATGAAATGGCTACTTTGATATATTTGAGGTACGCAGGACTATGTCTTGACATTAGAAAAATCAAGGAACAAGTAGGTTATGTGGATTCAGATTACGCTAGCAGTGTGTATAAGTGCTATAGGAATAGCCCCTTATGATTGTAAAATTTGTGATGACAAAGACACTACTTTAAAACTTATTTATGTGATGAACAAAAGATCTATTCAAGAAATAAGATTGGCTTCGAGTAGACAAGCACAGCTATTCAAGTTGAAGATCTCGAAGGTGAAGATTTCAGAAGCTTTCAAGTTCTCGTAAGTTATTCAAGTTGAAGATCTCAGAAGCTTTTAAGTTCAAGTTCTCAGAAGTTTTTCAAGCTGAAGATCTCAAGGTCAAGAACTCAATCTTCATGATTCTCAAGGTCACTGGTATTCAAGTTTCCATGTCCTTACTTCACTATTGAGGTATGACTGTAGGTTGACCTTTAGAGTAGGTCACTTTAGAAACATAATCCATATATCTTTTATAAGTGACTTTGTTCTGTTCTAAGGCTAGTCCTAGACCTTGTTCGACCAGTCCTAGCACTAGTTCGACCAGTTTAAGAAATTTCTCGACCAGTCCTAAGTTTTTGAGGATTTTTAAAATTTTTTGGTTATTCTGCGACTAGTCCTAGGGACTATTCGACCAGTCCTGTGAACAGTGTCGACTGGTTCTTCGACCGATTGTGGTTCTTTGACTCAAAGTATAGCGTTGAGATTGGGACATCTTCAACCGGTCGTATGGAACCTACGACCAGTCATAGGGTACCCACGACCGGTCGTGCAACTGAAAATCTTATCGTGCCCGATTTTTTCAAAATTCTGTTGATTCTTCGACCAGTCGTAGAAGTCTTAAGACTAGTCGAAGACGTGTTTTGCTCAGCTATAAATAGAGCACAAATCTCAAAATAAATTATAGAATTTAAGCTAATTAATCCGGCCTTCTAAGAGATAAGTCTGTGCTCCATTTTATGCTAAGTGTGCTTATTTAATATTCTCCTTTTTTAGCTTTATTTAATTAATTTTGTTTCTTGTATTCCAATCTAATATGAAAAGAGGAATTGCTATTTTTCTTTCTTTGGAATCAAAATCAATTAAGGCTAGCCCTATGTTAGTTTAATTTTAAAATCAATTAGAACTAGAACCTTTGTAATCGAGTACTGGACATTGAACTTGGACATTCAATCATCTACTCTGACTTGGTTTTTTCGGGCTACTACATCGAAGGAGAAAATTAGGTATTTTACATTTAATTGTAAATTCCTTTCTGTTTTGGTTTCTTTCGGGATTTGGCAGAAAAATCTCATTGCTTTGGTTATCTGAGGAGAGCTAGTAAAACTTAGAAGTGGAGTTTTTTTAATTGTGTAAGCCCACAGACAAAAACACAATTGTAAAGGTTTTTGGTGAACCTGTGAAAACCTACATTGTTAGTGAACGTTAATATCCCCTATGTGAGGATATTAGGAGTGGAGTAGCATTTTGTGTGGCTGTTGTATAACAGTTGGTGAACACACAGGTGAACCACTATAATCCCTTGTGTTGTGGTTGAATGGTTTTTATTTCATATCTTTATTTATTCATTTGAGGGATGTACATGTGGTTGTGAATGTTGTAATCTTTTATTTCAAGCATTGTGGGGAATGTTGTAATAGTTTAGAATTTATTTCTTTGTATTCATTTATCAGCTTGATATTGGATTGTTCCAGTAAAGTTGCCCTGTCATTTTTATGGTGCATGGTTGTCCCTAGAACAATACATATTTGTGATTATAAGTTATTCTTCAATGCAGTTTGTATTTATTTTTTATTCCTCTTCAGTTTGAGACTTGATACAAAGACCTTTCTAGAAATTAGGTTGTCCTACTATAAACTCTGGTTTTTGGTATAAGGTTGTCCTTAGAACAACATTTGTATCAACCTCTCAAGATCTGAATTTTGAGGTTGCTTTACAATCTCGCATTGTGGTTTATTTAGTTATCTTGTTGGTTATCATATTCCTTTAATTTCCGTTGTTATAAATTTTTATTTGGCATAATCCTATTCACCCCACCCCCCTCTAGGACATATAGCTAGGCTTTTTCAGTGTGGATAATACAAGGTCAACTTTCATTTACTTATTTATGTTAGTGGGTGAAGCGTTCAGATGAATGTTGAAGCTTTAATCAGTAGTTGCTCTTTCCATAATTGGAGTTGAGTATATGGCAATGACGGAAGCATTTAAGGAAGCAGTTTGATTGAGGGAATGATAAATCAATTGGAGCTTCAATAGGAGGTCGTGCCAGTTAATTACAACAATAAAAGTGTGATTAATTTGGCAAAAAACTCTATTTATCACTCACGTACTAAAGATATTGATTCTTGTCATCATTTTATCTGATAAGTGCTTAAGGAATGAGGTGTGACTCTTGAGAAGATACAAACAAGCATGAATCCAGCTGACATGCTTACAAAGGTAGTTCTCATGGAGAAATTTAAGTTTTGTGTAACTTTTATAGGCTTGGCAAAGCCTTAATGAGAATGAGGTGTGCATGAGAAGTGACGATGAAGCTATGATGGAAGACAATTAGTGATGAAGATGGCAAATGAGCAATGGAGAATGAAGATTCAAGACATCATGGAGATTGTTGTTTAATGTCTTAAATCTGTTTGTAGTAGAGTATGTTGATGCATTGACGGACCACTCGATCCCATCGAGCAGATGTTAATTCCATCGAAAGTTGCTCGATCCCATCGAGAAAAACTGGAAAAATCCTAGTTAATTGTAGGACAATTTTAGAGGTTGCTACTTGATGGCATCGAAGGATCTTTAATGTCATTTTGACTGGTCCTCGATGACTATCGATGCCATCAAAGGACCTATCAGTGGCGAGGGAAAAATTACATAAGTGCACAATTTGCTTCCTATTCCTGTTGGATAGTATATATAACAGGTGTAATCGGGATTAGGGAAATGATTAAGAGGATTAGGGCTTTGTAGGTTATTCTAAAGAGTTCAAGGGCATAGTTAGGGATTTAAAGGAGATTCAAGAGTTGTTCCAATCGTTAAGATCTACTATCTCTTATAATATTGCTTTCATAGTGCATTACTTATTACTTTGTGCCATGATTTTTCCTGCAATGATTTTTTCATGTAAAATTAGAATTGCCTTCTTGTTGGGTTTGTTCATGTGATTGTGAAACTTTGTTTGATTTTGGTATGTGTGCTTCTATGAGTCCCAACAATTTATACATCGTACTTCCCATCAAGCTTTCCTCCCAACATGGACCGTCCAACGTATGTGATCCATGCAGATAATCCAAACCATCTAAATATGACCACCAAATGGATGGTTGTAATAAAATATAGCAGTTTAACTCTAAGGAAAATAGATTGTGGAGATCTTCTATTCATTGAGAATTTCTTGCTCTAATGCATACTTAGTAGTGGCGTCTTTCTGACTTTACGAATAGACTTGTAAACCTGCACCCCATGAGCTATGCACATGGCCTTTTACTCGTGGTATTTCATCATCCAGTGTCGGCCTAGCGTAAGATGTTTTTTTAGCTATTGCAGATCTTGTTTAAAGGTTGAGGGGGCTGTTTTGTTGGGTTGCTATAGAGTTGATGTTGGGCTCATTTGTTTTTTTTTTTTTTTGGGGGGGGGTGCCCACTCAAAGGTTATATATTTTCTGATAATCAATAGAGTTATGGATGCGAGGCGAGCTTCCACTTTATATATACATACATACATACATACATACATACATACATACATATATATATATATATATATATATATATATATAGTCCCGGTCTCCTACGCATAAGGTCGCATGGGGCTTTCATGCGAGCATTCATGTGAGCTATTAGATTACACTCACAACTAGGATTCAACAACATTGAGAATAAGAGAGTCTCGAAAATTATGACTCACACCGAGACTCTCGCGCTCATAGGAATGGCACGATGTACGGAGTTAGGTAACTATTGGATGGTGCTCTATGGGCCGATCATGATGTATGTGTTTTATCCATGTCGTTCATCTAATTTTTCAAATCATTTTTGAACATTAGTAAAAAAAAAAAAAGGTAGATCCAAATTTGAAATGGATCACACCACAGGAAAATGGTGCTAATTAAACACTCATCATTAAAAACTTCCTAAGGTCCACTGTAGGGTTTATTTGCCATCCAATCTGTTCGTTAGGTCACAAAGACTTGGATGATGCGGAAAAAAATCAATTTCATCCAAAACTTGTGGCCCTTAAGAAGTTTTTAACAGTGAGCGTTGAATCACCATTGTTTCTTGTGGTGTGGTACATTTGAGATTTGGATATACCTTGTTTTTCAATCATGTATTAAAATAAGCATTCAAAATGAATGGACGGCATGGATTAAACACATACATCATGGTGAGGCCAGAGTACCCTGCAGTAGTCATCTGGTGAAGCTCATTACGTAGTGAGTAACCAAGTACACTTATCGTACTGAGTAAACTCTGTCGGGCCCACTATAATTTACCTATTTTATTCACTCCGTTCATCCAATTTACAAGATAAGATTACACGGACATGTATGAGTGCAAATATCGGCTTGAGCCAAAACTTCTCTAGCCAGAAGAATTTTTCAAAGGTGAACATTCAATTTACATTGTTTCTTGTGGAGTGCTCCACTTGAGCTTTGGATATGCTTCAAATTTGGGTTCAACCCATAAAATGAACTGGAAAAATGGATAGACGGTGTGGATAAACCACACTCATAGTTTTGCTGCAACATGATAAAAAACTACTTTGTAACTCAATACGCAATTTGATTTCACCGGACCCAGTTATATACGGACGGTTCTAGTGGTGCTTCTTTGGGGCCCACAGTGATCTATATGTTTTATCCACCCCATCCATAGTTTTAGACATATTATTTTAGTGCATGAGCCCAAAAACAAGGCACATCAAATGCTCAAGTGGACCACACCACATGAAGCAAGAACGCACGTAACATTTATTCGCATTCGAATAAAAGTCGTTAGATCACACCAATCGCTCCACCATCATTGTCGTTGCCTATAGTGGGGCCCACCGTGATTTATGTACTCTATCCACTTCGTACATCTATTTTAACAAATAATTTTAGGGCTTGAGACCAAAAAGAAAATATATCCAAACCTCAAGTGGACCACATCACAGAAACAGTGCAAATTAAATGAATACCATTGAAAAATACTTGGGGGCCATAGACGTTATGTATCAAGATAATATTTGTATTTTTCTCTTCATCCATGCCTGTGTGATCTTATGAACAGGTTGGATGACAAGTAAATATTATTGTGGGCCCTAGAAAAGTTTCAATTGTGGAAATCATTATTTTTATTGTTTCCTGTGGTATGGTCCACTTGAGCTTTGAATATGCTTCAATTTCGGGCTCAACCCTTGAAATAAGATGAAAAAACAAATGGATGACATAGAAAAACCACATACGTTTACGGTGGTCCCAACAGAATCTACTTAGAATGATAAAAGCGTACTGAGTAATTCAGTACGCAATCCAATTTCATAGTGTGTGCGAAGGCCGAAGGAAGCAGATTGGCTGGTGTGTTGACATCACTAAGTTATGTGGGTCCATCATGAGGTATGAGTTATATCCAAACTGTCGGTCCACTTGATGATCTACTCTTAATACTTGAGCCTAAAAATAAAACAGATCCAAAAACTAAGTGGACCACACTATAAAAAGCAGTGGGGGATTGAACGCCTACCATTGAAACCCTTTTCGAGTTCACAAAAATCATGGATTAATATGATATTTTTTTTCCCTTCATCCAGGTCTGTGTGACCTGATGAATAGATTGGATGGAAAGTAAACGTTACGGTGGGCCCTACAAATGTTTTAAAGATGAGAATCATTGGTCCACTATTAAAAACTTTTTGAGGGCCACAAGTTTAATTTGGATGAATTGGATATTTTTATTTTCTCATCATCCATGTTTGTGTGACCTAATGAACAGGTTGGATTGCAAATAAACATTATAGTGGGCCCTAGGAAGTTTTTGACAATGGGTGTTCAATCACAATTGTTTATGGGCTCATGGTTGAAAATGATCTGAAAAATTAAATGAATGGCATGGATAAAATGGGAACATTATGATCGAACCAAAGAGCACCGTCCAATAGTTTTCGAGTCGTACAGCATGCAATCCTATGAGAGAACCAAAGTATCGCCGCGAGTCATTATTTTGGAGGCTCTCTCATTCTCACAGATGCTGAATCTCAGCCGTGAGTATAATCTAACAGTTCATATGAAAAACTCGCATAAAATCTCCATGCGGCCTTGTGCGTGGGAGACCATTTCTATATATATATATATATATATATATATATATATATATATATATATATATATATATATATATATATGGGAAACGGTTCTAAGCAGGCGAGCTCATGGGAAGTTCCCATGAAGTCGAGCTGTGTGGGTCCCACCATGATGTATGTCAAACATCAACACCGTGCATTTGATGGTTCCCCTTTAAATTATGGGATATCCAAAAAGCAGCCACATACGGAACTCAAGTGGGCCATACCATCTAAAATCATGTGAAGATATGCCTAATACATATAAAAGCACTTGGTGGGGCCTACCTGAAATTTAGATGCTTGTGAAACTTGGTCTGACCCCTCATCTAAGTGAGGCACACATAATGGATGGGCTGGATTTGTGAACCAGGTTGACTAGACAAGACAAGCATCAACATTCAATCCCCAGCTGACTCACTAGCAGCGTATCCATTCCAATATCATGAAATAGAGGGCGAGCTGTCCATTCAAGCCTAGTTTCAACCATAGTTCAAAATCTGAAATTCAACGTGATTTCCACGCAGGTCAGGTCAGGTTGAAGATGGGATTCGACTTAATATTGAATTCTAAAATTAATAAGAAATTTGAAGTAATAATACCTATTTAATAACTATGAATACAAAATTGAAATGAAATGTCATAAATGAATTGTGAACTTTGGTGGCGGAGTTGCTTAACTCTATCTACAATTTCAAAGATTCAAGTGATGCTGACTGCTGAGTCTCATTGAGCCAGCTCAACGAGTCTGGCCATGTCTCAACCAAGTTGATCTTGCCAGCTAGTTCCACTGAGTCTTGGCGTCGGCTGAGTTTGGAGTCGATTCACCTAATTTTAGAACCGTGGTCCCAACGTAATTAATTATCTGGCCTCAAAACTACTGCTCGAGCCTATGTTAGACGTCCAATAGCCTCTGTCCGGGTCCAACCCAACAAGTGCAAGACATAGAGGTGGTCTGGGTCAGCACGTCTCACTTTCAAACGTACGTGTAACACATTGTTTCCTTGATGCATTGTCTTAATTGTACTTGTAAACTCTCTTCTACTATGGGTAATCCACTTCATTGCTTTTAATTGTGCTCTTAGAATTTCAGGAAGGACGTGTTCTTAATCTCGTGAACAGACCTGGTCTCGGCCAGGGATTTGATCCTGGACGTGGCGCTGGACCAGTGAAAGCTTCAATTCCGCATCATGGGACCACTGACAGTCCTCCCTAGTGCCTATCCGGCTCCAAGGATGCCTCAAGAATTCACCTTAAGCAAAATGACTCGTTGATTTCTATTTATACATTTTAAATGTAACAAGACCCGGTGTTCTCTTAGCACTAAATGTTCTAGTTTTCCAGTTTGCATCAGGACATATGTACACTCCACATATTTCATGTTCTCTATTGAGAAAATAGGAAGAAAGTCATATATATCTATGAAGTGATCCTATTTTTTGTGCCGATCGGTTTTCCAAGATATGGATGGATGTCTGAAAAAATTGATACTTTAGAACGTGGTCATCTCTTTTCAATGAAAATCAACTACATACTTACATATCATATTTGATATATATACACCTTTTCGTTTATATATATATATATATATATATATATATATATATATGGATAAGGTTCTGTGCGGTCAAGCTCATGGGAACTCCGCACGAGGGCGAGCTAAGTGGGCCCTACCATGATGTATGTCAAACATCAATAGCATCAATACCGTGCATTTGATGGGTCCCCTTTAAATTATGGGATATCCCATATATCAGCCATATACGGAACTTAGGTAGGCCATACCATCTAAAATCATGTGAATACATGCCTAAAACATATAAAAACAATTGGTGGGGCCCACCTAGAATTTGGATGCGTCTGAAACTTGGTCTGAACCCTCATCCAAGTGGGACACACATAATGGATGGGCTGGATTTGTGAACCACATCTCAGTGGGCCCCAAAAATGATTATGAATGTTTTAATGGACGGTAACCCCTCTCAACTTTTGTATGTGGTGTAGCCCATAGAAGTCGTGGATTGACTTGATTTATAAGATATAGGAAAAGGTTCTATACGGTCAAGCTCATGGGAACTCCCCATGAGGTCGAGATGTGTGGGCCCCACTATGATGTATGTGGAACATCTACCCCATCAGTCAGATGCACCATTCAATGGTGGGCCTAGGGCTTATAAATCAAGTCAATTCTTGACTGTTGTGGGCCACACCACATACGAAAGTTGAGAGGGGTTACCCTCCATTAAAATATTCATAATAAATTTTTAGGCCCACCGAGATGTGGTTCACCAAATGCTTTTATATGTTTTAGGCATGTATTCACATGATTTTAGATGGTATGGCCCACCTAAGTTTTGTATAAGGCTGATTTTTGGGATATCCCATAATTTAAAGGGGACCCATTAAATGCACGGTGTTGATGTTTGACATACATCATGGGGGGGCCCACACAGCTTGACCTCATGTGGAATTCCTATAAGCTCGACCGAATAGAACCTTTTGCCATATATATATGATGCATAATTATGATTAAATAAAATGAGGTAAACTCATTTTTATTTAGCAACCAATCAAGTTTTTGATTTATTTTCTTTTAGAACTATTCCACGAGAGATGATTTTGACCATCCATTTTTATTTTTTATTTTTTTGGATTAGTATGAATTTCGTATCTGTTATGAATCATGTGGAAAGTGTGCATTGATTTATTGTAAACATTCTTGATGAGACTAGGAGCACCTGTGTGCACGGGATTTATTTTTTCTAGTTTAGTGATTAACTAAGGTGGTGATCAATAGAGACAGACAATGCGACATGATTGGCTAAGTGTGTTTATCGAAAATTATGATAACATGTCTCGAGATAAAAATAAAATCAACTACTCTTGCTGGCTGATTTTCTGATCTGGAAAAAAAAAACAAATATCGCAGACTCATCTGGAGTTGGAATTATAATCGACCACATCTACTACGGGAATATCGATCAAGAAAACATCTTAGAGGCTGATTCTAATGTCTCTTGCAAACCACCTTATACCTCTATAAATTCAGAAGAGAATGAAGAGCTTAGGGCCCATGTCATTCCGATTCAACACAGCACTACTCAGCTCAATGTTGTCTATCCTTCGTTCATTATGGACACTTACCATTATTCTTATTATTCTTAAATCTAACTCATCCACTGCCAAAACTACCACAATGTTGCAAAACTAGCCTGAATTGAGTATGTTAAAACAAGCTAGTCAAGCACTTTATGTCATTGACTACATAATCTGACCTATCAAGATCTCTAGGTCCCGAATGGATGGAAAGTAGATCCATCTTGCCACATGCCTAGAGATTTGGCTTGACCATCTCACCACAAAGTTTGACCAAGTTATGAACAGTTGTCCATTTCAGTACATTGCCTTGCCATGGAGCCTAGTCAAGTGATGATCAGGTGGGCATCATATGATAGCCTTGTCCATGGAGTCAGGATCGAAGCAACAAACAGGTAGTCAATCCCATGACTATCTCACCATGAAGCGAAAACCCGAAGCGACGATCGGATTGTCACCCCACTGACCTTCCTACCACAAAGTAATGTGGCTGAGTGTCGAGTGGTAAATTGTTTAAACATTGACTAACTTGCCCACGAAGCTCAACTAGTGGAGTAACGAGTGAACTGTCATTTCCCAAAGATCGTCTCACCATGAAACCTCATCATACGACGAATGAACCATTGAAGATCTACTTGGCATTGCCCATCTTGTTACAGAACCTTGTCCTATACAACTATCATGCCCCAAACTCAGAAACCAAGCTCACAAAATTTTTGATCGCCGAATCCGGTGCCGACAGCCTCCGTAGTACCCCATTCTAGGCTCTCAGCATCCATACGCCAGATTCCGATCCTAGGATCCTACAAGGAGGATTTTTTTTTCAATATACATTTAACTCATAATAAGCATAACTGCAAGTTTATCCAAATTACAAAGGCAACATCATCATCACATATCCACTAATATAAATATTTGAGTACAATGCCAAAAAGGGAAAGACATATATCAAAATCAAAGCTCCAAAAGACTGCTGCACGCTCCAAGCTCAATGTTGCTACAACCTAACGTCACCTGCACGCATCTATCATGCATAAGCTTAGAGAAAGCTTAGAGGGTGGTGAAAGTGTGTGCACGAAGTGTCAAGCACGCAAATATCAGAGTAAGCGGAAATACTGACAAGTTCATAAATTATACGATATCAGAGTAAATAGAAGTACTGACAAGTTCATGAATCATGCGATATCAAAATAAATAAAAGCACTGACAAGTTCATGAGTTATATAATATCAGAGTATGCAATACAAATCAATTATGCAAAGGAGGAGTCATGGAGAGCCAAATATCAAATGCTGGGGGTACAATACAATATGTAAATCCTGCTAAGTCTGTTTAGGCCATATAAGCATAGAAAACATAACAACCCAAAATGTCATATGCATGCAGATGCAATATGTGATGCTAATGAAATGACCATGCTGGAGTGTGAGGTTGGGATGATAGTACATAGTATCACAGGCTACGAGGTCCATCACAAGGGACTTCTATCCAAACCAGTCTCATACCTAAATTTGGATAGTTAGACTCAATGCAGTAAACTCCTGGTCTCAGGTTAGTTGCGCACCCAATTGAAATCCTGGCCATGCGAAGGTACATGTAACAAATAGTTACGCACCACCAGCCCGACTGGATAGTGAATGAATGAATGAATATGCAATTTTTGCTCAATAAGTCCACATAACAGTATGGTTCCTCTCTGGAAAATCACCACGGTTTATTACAATCCAAACCAGATTATCCCCCCATCCCGCGCAACAAGGTGAGTAGAAGAGACCTCACTATCCACCTGCTAATATTGGGCCCGGCTCTTCGATAGCGGACCCATTCCTTGAGCTAGTCAGACTCAGCCTAGCATTGCCCCCTCCTCTCGAGCAGGTAAGGCCGTATACCCTTCCAAATGACCACGACACAGTGGGAGACGCGGCCTAACGGTATACGGCCCTCATGCGCTCATGCATCCACTCGATTTAGACGTTGGAGCAACCTTTGGAACCAAGAGGGTTCTGGGACTTTCACCCAAGGATATCTATAGCACCACATGTAGAACAGATTTCCAGTGTCTCATCTGGCCATCCATGAAATATCTGTGGAGGCTACAATCTTGATGTCGCTAGGGCGTACGATATTCATGTCACACAAATGCAAGATGCATGAGTCACACAGTTCAATCATACATCAATCCTGCACATGCCGTGCTCTCATGTGGGGCAACTCCGCCTATCAGGGAGCCCCATGAACAACCTGTCCTATGGCATATGCAATGGTCAATCACATCTCATAACAAACATGCAAATGATGCATATGGGCATGTATTATGATGTTAGGTTGTCACATTCTCTTAATCGGTATTAGTAATCATCATCAATAATCGGCCTCGACAACGTGAACATTTAACCAACATTGCCCCCAAGGAATGGTCACATGAGCCAAACATATAATGGGACAACAGCCTCACATAAAGGCCTAATATTTAACCCAATAGGCCTTACTCAAAGGCCACATATACGCAACCGGTGGACCCTGCTCATGGGCATAATACATATCACAATGGGCCTTACCCATAGGCCATGAATATATCACAATGGGCCTTGCCCATGGGCTACAAATACATGACATGTGGGCCCGACACATGGGTATTGAATACATCAAATGGGCCATGCATCATGGGCCTAACAATAAAATCACAAAATTAAACAATAAAATCACCCACCTTTGATCTTCTCGAACTCCTCCTTCCACCGATGAAATCTAGAGCTCCAAGGGGTGGACTTTAACGGTTGAGATTATTTTTTGGAGGGTGGGGATGGGAGATAGGAAGTGGGCCACATAAAGCCTCTGTGGAGCTAGGAAATACCTTGGACGTTGGCTTCTCTTGGGAGTCGCTTGAGTGAAGGGAGAATGAGAGAGAGAGAGAGAGAGATGATGGGAGAGGAGTGATGGATGGGAGAGAGAGGGATGGGTGGTGTAAGAGTTTGTGGACTTTAGGGGTAGGTTGTGTAAGAAAGGGTATAGGCTTGTGTAAGAACTTTTGTCTTTAGGGGTTGTTTGGGGATGGGTGTGAGGTGATGGTGTACTTGACCCTTGATGGGATTAATTGATTGATTGATGTGACATTCAGTAGAGATTCTCTTGGGTTTCGCAACGCGCGGTATTTTCCTCAAACTGAACGTGGGCCCACATCTCCTGGCCTAGGTATTGCCTCGATGCGTGAGACGTGGCATCCGAATCTCGGCGACGACGCGGTCGCTAGGGTACAAGTCTTGGGTCGACTCAGGTTGACAAGACTCGGCGTATGATCATGCGTAAACATCAAATAAAGGTCGAAGGTTGTAGGAATTCGACCGGGAAGACTACGGAAGCCTACGAAATAGTATGGTCTAGGATACGGGTCTTATAGCTCTCCCCTCCAAATAAAAATTTTATCCTCAAAATTTAAACCACAAAATAAGGAATACAGAGCTTAGCAAGGGAGGAAAAACTATCCTAACACAATTTATCAATATAATCAAACACCTAAAAGATGGAAATAACGCCTATAAATCTCATGCTCTTACTCCCAAAACGCCTCATCAACACTACAATGGCCTCACTGAACCTCGGATCTCGGATCAGAAATGATCGAAACAGGGATACGATGCAACCTCACAATCCTAACAATAGAGACCTATATCAGAAAATCTCTAAGTTATTCGAACTCGGGGATCTAATCATTCTAAGCTCTCAACAATCATAGTGTGCAAGGTAGCTATCAACAGATATGTGATGTTATCTTCAGGTATTTCCAAGTTATGCTCTGATACCAACTTCTATCATGCCCCAAACTCAAAAACTGGGCTCATAAAATTTCCGATCGCTGAATCCGATGCCGACAGCCTCTATAGTACCCCATTCTCAACTCCCAGCATCCATACGCTAGATTCCTATCCTGGGATCCTACAAGGAGAATTTTTTTTCCAATGTACATTTAACTCATAATAAGCATAACTGCAAGTTTACCCAAATTACAAAGGCAACATCATCATCACATATCCACTAATATAAATATTTAAGTACAATGCCAAAAAGAGAAAGACATATATCAAAAACAAAGCTCCAGAAGACCGCTGCACACTCCAACCTCATTATTCTGCAACCTAACGTCACCTGCACGCATCTATCGTGCATAAGCTTATAGAAAGCTTAGAGGGAGGTGTGTAAGACCCGTATCCTAGATCGTATCGTTCAGTAGACTTTCGCGGTCTTTCCAATCGAATCCCAGCAACCTCGACCCTTAACCGGCATTTGCGCGCGACCCTGATTCACACGTCGTTAACCCGAGTCAACTCAACCTGAGACTTGTACCCTAGCGACCGCGTCGTCACAGCGATTTCAGTGCCGCGTCTCGCGCGCCGAGGTGATACCCAGGCCAGGAGATGTGGGCCCGCGTTCAGTTTGAGAAAACGCCGCACGTTGCAAATACTGAGAGAATCTTAACAATATGTCAAATCAATCAAGTACATGTCACATTACCCAAAAAGCAACCCAAAGTCAACTCTCTCTTACAAACACATCCCTTACATGTCAAGTACACATCACCCATCACTCGCACCCATCTCTCTCTCTCTACATCTCATCATCTCTCTCCCTTCCCCATTTCCAAGCAAGCAACGTCCAAGGCATGAGAGCTCCATGTGAGAGCTTTGTGTGGCCCACTTCTTACCTCCCATCTCCACCATCCAACCATCCAATCTTCATCATTCTCCATCAAAGTCGAAGCTGAGGAGCTTGGCTTGCCATTAATCCAAGAAGAAGTGAAAAAGGTGGGTGTTTCTCTTTCTCTCTTTCTCTCCCTATCTTTCATTTTTTTTCCTTGGTAAAGATGAGTGGCCCACCTATAACATATGTATTACATCCATGCCATTCACCTAGTGGGCCCACTTAGCAGTTTATTTAGGTGGGCCTAATAGAAAGAAATATACAAATATACATTTTTATCCAAGGCTGGAGGGTCCTATACATGTGGATCCACCCCAATGTGAAGTACATAGTCCCAATGTGGGACCCACCACAATACTTGTGTTATATCCATGACCGTTCGGCGTCTCTGGACGCTGGACGTGATGAGAGATGGGTATGGCTAACATGGGGTATGCGCACTGACATGGGTGTGTACTAACAAAGCTAATATATATATATATATATATATATATAATGATTTTGGGGTGGGCCGCTCATGTCGGCACTACCTTATTGTAGAAACCAAATCCACACCATCCATTTCATTTTTCAGCCTACTTTAGGCATTGACTCGAAAGACTAACTCAATCCGATTTTCTGGTGGGCCCTGGCATTGAAAACAATATTTTTTCACCTTTAGAATCCATTAAGACCCACCTTGATGTCTCTAACCGCTCAAAATGTATTACATATTAGGCTTGTATGGTCCGTTATGAGCCATAGAACTCAACCAGTGGGTTAGATCTCCCGGATACGGACCCCACCTATGAAAAACGACCCAAAACAAAAAAAAAAAATCAACAGCAGACGCCGTTGCTGTCAGCGTCTCTGGACGCTGCAGCAAGCAGCGTCCACTGTTTGCACGGACGCTGGTCAGTGGACCCCACCTCAGGCCCCACCGTTATGTATTTAGAGCATCCACACTGTGAAATTGAAGGGTCCCCTTTAGGCTTGAGGATGTCCTAAAAATCTGCCGTATATTGTGTTTAGGTGGCCCACATTGCAGGAAACAGTATTGATTAAACGTCTACCATTGAAACTCTTTTTGAGTGTCCCAGAAGTTTGGATCACTATGAAATTGGTTTTCCCCTTTATGTAGGGTCTGTGTGACCTTATCATCGGAGCGGATGGCAGAAAAACATTATGGTGGGCCTCACGTGGGACCCACTGATGCATGTATTTGTGCCTACGTCGTCATACATTTGGTGAAAACCACCATGGTGTATGCTCTGGTCAGCACTGTCCAGCAGGCGTAGACGACGGGCCACCATGATGTATGTTTATATCTACACCGTCCATATGTTCGGACGTGGCTATTTCACACGTGTGGAACGTGTAGGAGTGGGACCCACTTGTGATATGTGTTGCATACGTTAGGCGTTGATAGCACTGGACTCTCTCTCCCTCTCGTATACACACACACGTGCACATATATAATATATTGAATATTAAATATAATATATTATATTACTTAAGCTGGTGGGCCACTTCCACGTGGACCCACCCTGCAACCTTGAATGAGGGCCGTCCATTGCTGGTGCTGGATGGCCAGCAACGCTGGCATCTCTCACTCTCTCACACACGCACGTTCATTAAAATATAATATATGATATTATATAAGATAATATATTATATTAATATAATAAATGCTATGATGGGCCACTCCCATGTGGAACCCACCATACCTACAACAGCTACACAACATGCTGTATTAACGTCAGCTCCTCTGACGTGAAGAGAAATTTCCATCGTCCAGGGAGTAGTGGCGTCACCAATTCCGTGGACCCCATCGTATATGTATTTCATCTTGGTGGTGTGATTAGCTTGGGTGGAGCACGCTTGTGGGCCCCACCTTGATCCATATGTTTCATTTATACCATCCATTTGGGCGGTGCCATACACGGCTTCGCCATTAATGGATGTATACCATCCAATCGTCCACCCATCTGACCACGTGCGTGGATCCCGCCACGATGCATGTGCTTTATCCATGTCACCTATTAGTGGGCCCCATGACATTAATAGTCTTGGGAGGCCTGTTGCCGTATGTGTTGCACCTAAACCACCCATCCATTTGGCAAGTTTGTCTCAAGTATCGAGACTAAAAATATGGTAGATTTAATTATTAGGTGGACCACATTACAGAAAGCAGTGGGTCTGAACTTGAGGACTGTGTTATATCAACTGTCCACCTAACTGGCATACTGGCCACGTACGTAGATCCCCACCATGATGCATGAGTTGTATCCCTACTGTCCATCCATTATAATGGATCCACTGCATCACGGATGTGCTGCATCCAGCCGTCCATCCATATGGTTGGCTCGTCTCAAGACTGAAAATGAGACAGATCCAATTATGATGTGGACCACATGGCAGAAAACTATGGTGTTGAACGTCTACCACCGAAACCCCTTCGGGTTACAAAAGTTTTGAATCAATATAATGTTTATTTGTCTCTCCCTCCCTAATCTGTCCTTGTGACCTTATGACAGTTTGAATGGGAGATAAATGCTATGATGGGCCCTCTAAATGTTTAACTATTGGGAATCATTATCACCACTGCTATTTGTGATATGGTCCAAATGCTCTTTTGATCTGATTCATTGTTTGGAGAATACTATAAAATGATCTCTATAGTTGGATGAATGGTGAGGCCCATTCATGCAGCCCACTTGATGCGTATGAGGCCCATTAATACGGCCCATTGATGTAGCCCATTTGATGAATAAAAGGCCCATATGCTATGGCCCATTTGATGTATTTAAGGCCCAATGGGATGTACCTAAGGTCCATTGCAATGTGTGATTCCAATGCGGATTATGTAATAATGTTTATGACGGTCGTGCCTTAAGAGCAATGTTAGTTTGACGTCCTCATTGCGAGTATAATGTTGGTTGGATGTTCCCATTGTGACCTTTCCTTAGGCCTTGTAGGCCATTCTTTTCATGGGTTAACCCAAATAACTGGGCCCCATTCGCTGTAGACAAATGACTTCATAACCACGACCATCACCGATTATCGATCGAGACCGATTATCGATCGAGGCCGATTACCGATTCTGATGGCCGATTGCCGATTATCGATCGAGGCTGATTATCGATCGAGGCCGATCACCGATTATCGATCGAGACCGATTATCGATCGAGGCCGATTACTGATTCTGATGGCCGATTGCCGATTATCGATCGAGGCTGATTATCGATCGAGGCCGATCACCGATTATCGATCGAGACCGATTATCGATCGAGGTAGATTACCGATTCTGATGGCCGATTGTCGATTATCGATCGAGGCTGATTATCGATCGAGGCTGATCATCAATTATCGATCGAGATCGATTATCGATTGAGGCAGATTACCGATTCTGATGGCCGATTGCCGATTATCGATCGAGGCCGATTACCGATTCTGATGGCCGATTGCCGATTATCGATCGAGGCCGATTACCGATTCTGATGGCCGATTGCCGATTATCAATCGAGGCTGATTATCGATCGAGGCCGATCACCGATTATCGATCAAGACCGATTATCGATCGAGGCAGATTATCGATTCTGATGGCCGATTTTTGATTATCGATCGAGGCCGATTACCGATTCTGATGGCCGATTGCCGATTATCAATCGAGGCTGATTATCGATCGAGGCTGATTGCCGATTATCGATCGAGGCTGATTATCGATCAAGGTCGATTACCGATTCTGAATTGTCATGGCCGATTGCCGATTATCGATCGAGGCTGATTATCGATTGAGGCCGATTGCCGATTATCGATCGAGGCTGATTATCGATCAAGGCCGATTACCGATTCTGATTTGTCGTGGCCGATTGTCGATTCTGATTGTCGAGGCCCAATGTGATGAACATGCGACCCGTATTTGAGGCCCGATGTGATGTGTATTCATCCCGTGTCTAAGGTCCAATGTGATGTATATTGAGGCCTAGGTGATGAGGCCCATTGTGATCATTTGAGGGTCAGGAAAAGGAGCCCATTGTGATGTATGTTGGGCCCATGAGCAGGGCCCACCTATTGTGTACATGTAACCCTTAAGTAAGGCCCATTGTGTTGTATATTAGGCCCTTATGTGAGGCCGTGGGCCCATTATCTGTTTGGATCTAGGTGGGCCATTCCTTGGGACAATGTTGGTTAAATGTCCACATTGTCGAGGCCGATGGTTGATACCGATTATGAGTATGTGACTGCATAGCATCATGATATATGGCCATATGCATCATCTGCATGTCTGTTATGAGATATGATTGACCATTGCATACGTCATAGTTCTGGTTGTTATGAGACTCTCTGATAGGCGGTGATTGTCTCACATGAGCGCACGGTATGCGTAGGATTGATGCATGATTGGATTGTATGACTCATGCATTTCGCATTATGTGTTGTGATTTCTATATGCCCTAGTGACATCAGGGTCGTAGCCTCCACAGGCATATCGTGGATGGCCAGATGGGACACCGAAAATCTGTTCTACATGGGGTGCTATAGATATCCCTGGGTGAAAGTCCCTAAACCCACTTGGTTCCAGAGGTTGCTCTAACATCTAGACCGAGTGGGTAGATGAGCGTCGAGTGCCGGTTATCAGATGGCTGCGCTCTCCACTGTGTCGTGGTCGGTTGGAAGGGGGTGTGGCCTTACCTGCCCGAGAGGAGGGGACAATGCTAGGCTGAGTCTGACCAGCTCGAGGAATGGGTCCGCTATTGACGAGCAGAGCCCGATATTGGCAGGCGGATAGTGAGGTCTCTTCCACTCACCTTGTTGCCCGTGATGGGGCGGCAATATGGTATGGAGTGTAATAGACCCCGATGATTTTCCAAAGAGGAACCGTACTGATATGTGGACTTATCGAGTAGGAGTTGCATGCTCATTCATTCATTCATTCACTATCCACTCGGGCTGGTGGTGCGCAACTAATTGTTGTGTACCTTCGTTACGGCAAGGATTTCGGTTGGGCGCGCGACCAACCTGAGATCAGGAGTCTACCACGTTGAGTCTGACTATCCAAATTTAGGTATGGGACTGGTTTGGATAGGAGTCCCTTGTGGCGGACCCCATAGCCTGTGATACTACGTACTATCATCCCGACTTCACACTCCAATATAGTTATTTCATTCGCATTGCATGTTGCATTACATCCACAAGCATATGACATCTTGGGTTGCTATTTCTACACTTACATGGCTTAGACAGATTTAGCAGGATTTGTATATTGCATTGCATCCTCAGCATCTGATATTTGGCTCTTTATGACCCCTCATCGCATAGCTGTTCTAGATCACGTATTCTGATATTGATTGACTTATAGACTTGTCCATACTTTTGCTTACTCTGTTATCGTATGATTTATATCTTGTTAGTATTCCTACTTACTCTGATAATTCCTGCTCTTGTCAGCATTTCTGCTTATTCAGACATTGTATGGTTTATAGATCACCAATTTTTTGGTATTGTATGATTATAGCATTGTATTGAATACTTGGCACTTACCTTGTGCACACACTTACACCACCCTCTAAGCTTTCCATAAGCTTATGCATGATAGATGCGTGCAGGTGATGTTAGGTTGCAGCAGTGTTGAGCTTGGAGCGTGCAGTGGTCTTCTAGAAGTTTGATTTTTATTTATGTATTTCCCTTTCAGTATTGTACTCAAACGATTATATTAGTGGATATGTGATGATGATGTTACCTTTGTGAATTGGGTAATCTTGTGGTTATACTTATTACTAGTTATATGTACAAAAAAAAATCCTCCTTGTAGGATCCCAGGATCAGAAATCTGGCATATGAATGCTAGGAGCCGAGAATGGGGTACTACGGAGGCTGTCGGCACCAGATTCGGTAATCGGGATTCTTATGAATCCGATTCTCGGGTTTGGGGCGTGACAAGGTGAAAGTGTGTGCACGAGGTAAGTGTCAAGCACGCATATATCAGAGTAAGCGAAAATACTGACAAGTTCATAAATCATATGAATCAGAGTAAATAGAAGTACTGACAGGTTCATGAATCATGCGATATCAGAATAAATAGAAGCACTAGCAAGTTCATGAGTTATATAATATCAGAGTATGCAATACAAATCAATTATGCAAAGGAGGAGTCATGGAGAGCCAAATATCAGATGTCGGGGGTACAATGAATATGTAAATCCTGCTAAGTTTATTTAGGCCATATAAGTATAGAAAACATAAAAACCCAAAATGTCATATGCATGCGAATGCAATATGCGATGTGATGAAATGATCAAGCTGGAGTGTGAGGTCGGCATGATAGTACGTAGTATCGCAGGCTACGAGGTCCATCACAAGAGACTTCTATCCAAACCAGTCCCATACCTAAATTTGGATAGTCAGACTCAATGTGGTAAACTCCTGGTCTCAGGTTAGTCGCGTGCCCAACCGAAATCTTAGTCATGCGAAGGTACGCATAACAAATAGTTACGCATCACCAGCCCAAGTGGATAGTGAATGAATGAATGAATATGCAATTTCTGCTCAATAAGTTCACATAATAGTATGCTTCCTCACTGGAAAATCACCGGGGTCTATTACACTCCAAACCACATTGCCACCCCACTGCGCACAACAAGATAAGTGGAAGAGACCTAATTATCCGCCTGCTAATATCGGGCCCGGCTCGTCGATAGTGGACCCATTCCTCGAGCTGGTTAGACTCAGCCTAGCATTGCCCCCTCCTCTCAGGCAGGTAAGGCCGTACGCCCTTCCAATTGACCACGACACAGTGGGAGATGCGGCCTAACGGTATACGGCCCTCATGCGCTCATGCATCCACTCGGTCTAAACATTGGAGCAACCTTTGGAACCAAGAGGGTTCTGGGACTTTTACTCAAGGATATCTATAGCACCCAATGTAAAATAGATTTTTGGTGTCTCATCTGGCCATCCATGAAATATTTGTGGAGGCTACGACCCTGATGTCGCTAGGGCGTACGGTGGTCATGTCACACAAATGCGAGATGCATGAGTCACACAGTCCAATCATACATCAATCCTGTGCATGCGATGCTCTCATGTGGGGTAACTCCGCCTATCAAGGAGCCCCAAGAACAACCTGCCCTATGGAATATGCAATGGTCAATCACATCTCATAACAAACATGCAAATGATGCGTATGGGCATGTATTATGATGTCATGCTGTCACATACTCATAATCAGTATCAGTAATCGACATTAATAATCAGCCTCGACAACGTGGACATTTAACCAACATTGCCCCCAAGGAATGGTCACATAGAGCCAAACATATAATGGGCCCACAGCCTCACATAAAGGCCTAATATTTAACCCAATAGGCCTTACTCTAAGGCCACATATACGCAACCGGTGGACCCTGCTCATGGGCATAATACATATCACAATGGGCCTTACCCATAGGCCATAAATACATCACAATGGGCCTTGCCCATGGGTCACAAATACATGACATGTGGGCCCGACACATGGGTATTGAATACATCAAATGGGCCATGCATCATGGGCATAACACGTGTCACAATGGTTCTCAACTATGGGTCGCATGTATATCATAGAGGTCTCGACAATAGATCTTAGCAATTGAAATCTACCTCGACAATCGAGGTCGGCTTCAACAGTCGGAATCGACATTTGGAATCGGCCTCGATACTCGACATCGACAATCGAAATCGACCTATACAATCGGTCTTGACAAATCAAAATCGACATCGATAATCATAATCGGAATCGACAAATCGGCCAAGTCAATCGAAATCGACAATTGACCATGACAATCGAAATTGGTCAATAATCGGAATTGAGTAATCTGTCACGTCAATCAGAATCGACAATCGGTTATGATAAACGGCCTCGATCGCTAATCGGCAATCGGCCACAACAATTGGAATTGGTCAATAATTAGAATCGGCAAATCGGTCATGTCAATCCACATCGATAATCAGCATCGATAATTGACACCGATACTCAGGGTCGATAATCAGCGTCAGCCTTGATAATCGGCACCGATAATCAACAGATAAATAAAGTGGGGTCCATAGATGATCAGCCGATCAACCATAATATAAAGATCATCCCTTGGCCATGGTTATATCAAGTCCGATAACATGGAGCCATCCGGCTATGATGAATGGGGCCCACTTATTAGGGTTAACCCACTAAGAGAATGATGAGAATTAGGCCTAATAACGCCTAAGGGAATGTCACAATGTGGACATCCAACCATCATTGCCCATCAATGTGGACATCTAACCAACATTGCTCCCAAAGAGTGACCCACATAGAGTCATACTAATAGTGGCACATGGCCTCACACAAGGACCTAATATAAGGGCCTCACTCATAGACCTCATGTACATCACAATGAGTCGTAATATATGGGCCTCATATGTGTCAAATGGGCCACAATATCTGAGCCAAAAAATACATCTCATCGGGCCTTACTGAACTAGCCAGAAATACATTATAATGGGCCTCGTATACATCACATTCGGCCCACACAATGGCCTTGCATATGTCTCATTGGGCCCACTCATGGTCCTTATATACATTACATCGGGCCTCAACCCATGGGCCTCAAATACGTCCTAATGGGCCTCATATACATCAAGTGGGCCGCATCATGTGGGCCTCAAATACATCAAATGGGTCGCACCAATGTGAGCCTCAAATACACAACATGCGGGTCCTACACATGGGTCTCATATGCATCAAATAGGTCACGCATCTGGGCCTCAAATACACCAAATGGGCCACATGAAAAAGGGCCATAAATATACAATAGGTGGGCCTTGTACATGGGCCCAATATACATAACAGGTAGGCCCTTAACATGGGCCTCATAGAAGGCAAGTGGGCTGCATCGATGGGCCGCACCAATGGGCCACTATGCATCAGGTGGGCCGCAATACATGGGCCAAAACATAAATGACAGCGGATAGAAAGATCATCTGGACCATACCACAAATAACAGTGGGGATAATGATTTTCACTGTTTAAATTGTAGGGCCCTCTACTTTATTTTTCGTCCAACCTGATCATAAGGTCACGAAGAACTGGATTAAGAGGAAATAAATCTCATATTGATCCAAACTTCTGTGACCCCAAAAGGCTTCGATGGTGGATGTTCACTCAACACAGTTTTCTGCAGTGTGGTCCTTTTGACCATCAGATCTACTTCATTTTTAATTTCAACTCTTCGGATGAGCTCGCCGAACGGATGGACGGTTCGGATCTAACACATATCACACGTGGGAGCCACAAAACTGCTGAGTACAACAGCTATATTGTTGGTGAGAGGTGCACCAGCTAATTTGCATCATTAAGGTGGTCCACATGTGTGGCGCACCAGTCCATTAAAATGTACAGACGTTGTGGATATACAATGCAAAGCTCTACCAAGCACCGTCCAGTCTTTCTGGACGGTGTGGATGAATTACATGTAACACGGTGGGGCCCACAACACAAGCATCAGGATGGGGTGCTACGTCCAAATGGACGATTGACGTTGAGGAGATCCATACATTGGAGAAAGGGCCCTACTGTCCAGATGTTGGAAGGTGGAGATGAAGTAAATCTGGTGGGTCCCACATGGGCCACCACATACATACATGTAGTATAACATAATATAATATAGTATAATAATATTATTTTACTTTATTTGAAAGTAGGATGCTGGACAGATGGCATATATAAAACATATGCATCATGCATCCTCAGGGGTCCCACCGTCCTGGGCAAATGGACGGTGAGGATACATAATAGATATATCAAGGTGGGTCCCACCCACATGTGTCACTCGTGTGGGGTGGGCCGCACGGTTGGGATAAAACCCACATATAATTAGGGTGGGGTCCGTCGTCAAGACAGTTGGACAATGGATGGTTGAATACAATGCAAACGTCAGAGGTGGGTGGACGGTTGGGATATAACACGTACCACATGATCAGGGCCCACCACCGCTGACGACATGCAATGGGACCCACCATCTTGACCTACTGGATAGTGTGGGATGAGACTCATAAATCACGGTGGTCCCACGTCTAGTGGGCCACACGTTTGGATCAAGCTGATATATATTTCCCTTCTACCAGGTCTTTCCAAGTGGACAGGCAGGTGGCCCGCCACTGGACGGCAGTGAGGTGGGCCCCACAAATGGGACAGGGTGAATAAGATCATGGTGGACCACACATCAAAAGGGAGAGATAGAGGGAGAGATAAATGGAGAAAAAGATAAAGGAATCAGATGGTGGTTGAGGGACCCCGCCACTATGGGCCCTCCATTCTTAAAACACAAACATCAAAGATGGGTCCCACCACAAGTGGGCCCTTAAATCACAAAATTAAACAATAAAATCATGCACCTTTGATCTTCTCAAAATCCTCCTTCCACTGATGAAATTTAGAGCTCCAAGGGGTGGACTTTTGCGGTTGAGATTATTTTTGGAGGGTGGGGATGAGAGATAGGAAGTGGGCCACACAAAGCCTCTATGGAGGTAGGAAATGCCTTGGACATTGGCTTCTCTTGGGAGTCGCTTGAGTGAAGAGAGAATGAGAGAGAGAGAGAGAGAAAGAGAGATGATGGGAGAGGAGTGATGGATGGGAGAGAGAGGGATGGGTGGTGTAAGAGTGTGTTGACTTTAGGGGTAGGTTGTGTAAGAAAGGGTTTAGGCTTGTATAAGAACTTTTGACTTTAGGGGTTGTTTGAAAATGGGTGTGAGGTGATGGTGTACTTGACCCTTGATGAGATTAATTGATTGATTGATGTGACATTTAATAGAGATTCTCTTAGGTTTCGCAACACGTGGTGTTTTCCACGAACTGAACGCGGGCCCACATTTTCTGGCCTAGGTATCGCCTCGGCGTGTGAGACATGGCATCGGAATCGCGGTGATGACGTGGTCGCTAAGGTACAAGTCTTGGGTTGAGTCAACTCGGGTTGACAAGACTCGGCTTATGATCAAGCTCAAATGTCAAATAAAGGTCGAAGGTTGCCGTAATTCAATCGGGAAGACCACGGAAGCCTACGGAATAGTATGGTCTAGGATACGGGTCTTACAACAATGAATGGACATTTGCCATATTAATTGTCCATCCACAAAGCCAGTCGAAAGATGAATAACTTCTCATAAACCACAGTTGTCTTACATAACTAAGCTTAACACTTGATGAACAAATTTTAGTTCTTAATGACCACCCAACTATGATGCTAATTGAGTAGGCAATCCAATTTTTATGCTCGACAACCTTCTTGCAAAGAACAAATAGTAGTTCCTAACGATTGTCTCGCTCTGAACAGATTTTTGTTAGTTTTCTCTTTCATTTATATATTTTTCTTTTCTTTTCTTTCTAACCAAGTGCAAATAAAACTTATTTAGTTAATTGATCTGCTTTAGCCTAGATTATTTATTTTTATTATATTCTTCTATTTCTAAACTATGTAAAGAAAATCATGTGCCTAATCAAAAGTAAAGTCCTTAATTCAAAGGAAAAAATAAAACATTAGAAGTGTTAGTGCCTTGGTTTGTTAACAATGTGAGTTTATATGCACTGAGCTGGTTGAGCCCTTATTGGAAGACATTGAAAAATCAAAGAATTAAAGATGTGAAACATCAAGGCTTGAAGATATATGTAAGCTTGAGGTGCCTTGGTGAAACTAGCCTTAGACCCCTTATTTCCAAAACAACTTCCCTCTACATGATTAGACTTTATAGGAAAATCAATGTTTAGATCTTCCAAGGAATCAAATTATTCAAATTCTCCCTACCTCATAAGAGGTTTAGAGAACTGTCAATCAAATTGATAGGTCATCAATTCGAGTCGATCGAATGAAGGCCCAATCGAGAATAGCAAAAACTATCCAGCAAGCAAGTTGGAAAATTTCGTAAACTATCAATTGAATCAATAGCTAGCCATTATGTGTTTGTTGGAGTCTTTTCACTATAAACATAACAATTGGACTTTTGCAAAAAAATGATGGTTTTTGGATGTTTTAAAAGCCCTAGTGCACACAAGCATAGGAATCAAATTGCTCAAATTCTCCCTGGCTTGTAAGAAGTTTAAAAAATTGTTGATCAAATCGATAGGTCATCGATTTGAGTTGATCGAATCAACAGTTCCTGTGAATTGAATCGATGGTCCAATCAAGAACAACTAAAACTATCGAGTGAGCAAACTAAAAAATTATGTAAACCGTCAATCAAATCGATAGCTAGCCGTTATGTGTCCGTTGAAGCCTTTTCTCTATAAAAGTGGCACTTAGACCTTTGCAAATATGATAAATTTTAAATGTTTTAGAAGACCTAGTGTACACAAATCTTTTCCTTCAATCCTAGGCTTCAATTTAAAGAGATACATGTCATCTTGGTTGTAATTCACCACTCTAATGAGCATTCCAAGATAAATTTGAACATGTACATGTTCTCAAGCATTCTCTAAAGGTTAAACACTAATCTCATAGATAAGTCCCCTTGTCTATTACCCTACAGAATGACCATCTAGGTGAATCCCCAATTGGAACCAACTCTCATATTAGTTGTTTGAATTCCACCACTATCTCATTATCTTTGCATCCTCATAGGTACATCATTGCGGCCGATCATTGGGGCTAAAAAGATTCGCATATCAGGAGAGAAAAAGAAAAGCCATATCAAGATTGATCGAACATCTCAAGAAGGAAATATCAACGAGGCTCATCCAAAAGTTATAAGAGTTAAATTAGAGTCCATTGAGTTTGAATCAAAAAGGTCCGTATGTAAGACCACCTCCGACAAGAGTATATGTAGGTCATTGTGTAGGACCATCACCGGTTGAATTGTACGTAGGTCCTTATGTAGGATGACATCAGCTCCTGGTTAGCCTATAAAAAATTTTGGGAGTCTATGAGGGAGCCAATTACATGGGTGTGCATGTGTAGGTTATTTGCTAGCCTATAAAAAACCTTTGTTATTCTCTATGTGAGCCACTAACATGGGTGCGTACGTGTAGGTTCTTGTGTATAATCGTCACCGACACGGGTGCATAAATGTAAGTCTTTGTTTAAGACCATAAAGGTTTTTGGTGAACCTATAGAAAACCATTGTAAATGTTGGTGGTGAACGTATAAAAAACTATTGCGATAGTGAAACATAAAAAACTCAAATTTTAGTTCGTCATCTGGGAGTGGAGTAGGAATTTATCTGAACTATTATATATCATTGTGTTTACGATAGTTGATATTACATTTCTATTTATGCTTATATTGAATTTGTTTATTATGGATGCATGAATAAATTATATGCTAGGTACTTACCTTAGTGCACACACAATTGATAATCCTAACTCACCTCATAGTCTATTGTCACACCTCGAATTTTAGGGTTCGAGCACACACTCGATCCACGATATTCTAAGTGTCAATTTTTCTTTGCAGAAGCATGATTTCTTATTACAATTATAATGACATAAAAACAATCAGAAGAGCTAAGCTAAAAAGTGTATATAAGTCTAAAAATGAGTGTAGTCATGACAATCTCTAAAATATACATACAACTAAACAAATCAACAAAGTCCACTCAGCTAGGGACTCCAACATACATGTCCATAAATAAATAAAGTGTATAGTCTAATGTCTCCATTCAATGCTCTGTAGCAACATAATGATGAAGCATGGCAATCTATGACTACCCATCTGAGAACTGAAAATACCCAACTTCCTCTGAAATTGCAAGAAATAAGATCCATGGCTATATGTAGAAGCTTGGTGGAGCTAAGGAATGAAGGTTATGTCATGGATTTTAGGGGCCGGGGGGGGGGGGGGGGGGGGGGGGGGGATAATTAGGACCAAATAAAATTTATACCTTTTAAATACACAATTGTTTACTTTTTGGATACCAAATGTGCACTATGAGTTTTTGGTTATGCCCTTTGGCTTGACCAACGCACCAACTATGTTCATGGATCTAATGAACAAGGTATTTCGGCCGTATTTAGACCAGTTCATGATTGTATTCATTGATGGCATATTAATTTATTCCAAGACAAGTGAAGATCATGAGGATCACTTAAGAATCACGTTAAAGACCCTAATAGAAAACCAACTACATGTGAATTTCTCAAAGTGTGAATTTTGAAAGGGGAGCATGAAGTTCCTCAAGCATATTATCACAAAGGATAAAGTTGCAGTGGATTCGACAAAATTTAAAGTGATTGTTAAATAGGAGGAGCCCACAACTGTATCTAACATCAGGAGTTTCCTCGAGCTTGTTGAATATTATAAAAGATTTATTAAGGACTTTCGAAGATTTACGGCCCGTTAACAAGTTTAACAAAGAAGGGTGTACCATTCAAATGGACTGAGAAATGTGAATAAGTGTTAACTGATTTTAAAGGATTACTAACTTCGACGCCTATTCTTACACTCACCTGTGAGGGATTGAAATTTATTATTTACACCAAGGCATCAATTTTGGGATTCGATTGTATACTAATGCCATACTTTTTTTCTCGTAAGATTTGGCGACACCATTTATATGGTGAGTGATTCTATTTTTTTGCCGACCAAAAGAGCTTCCGATATTTATTTTCACAAAAGGATTTAAACACAAGGCAATGAATCTGGGTAGAATTCTTAAAGGATTATGATTTTGAATTATCCCACCATCCTCGTAAAGCAAAATTAGTAGAAGATGCACTAAATAGGAAGCGGTATAAGAAGCAATGTATAAGAAAGCTAATAACTAGAGGATAGGAGATGTTAGACTTTGTGAAGGAGTTTGATGTAAAATTGTAATTTCAGGAATGATGTATTTATCTTGTTAATATAATGATTAAGCAGACCTTAAAGGAAATTATCATGGAGGTTTAGGAGAATAACAAATGGTTAACAAAGATGATTGCCAAACATCAAGATAAAGATAAATTTGAATGGAATGTTTGGGAGGATAAGGGTATCCATTATTGAGATCGCCTGTGTGTGCCAAATATTTTAAAATTAAGAGAAGAAATCATGAAGCAAGCATGTAGATCTAAGTTTATAATGCACCGAAGCAAAAATATGATGTATGTTGAGGGTCAAATATTGCATATTATCCCCCATTTATATCTTAGTTTTATGAACATGATAATCCTTATTGTTCTATGTTCACAACCCTAAGTATAGGGTCGCGATGAGGTAATAATCTCGGTGAGACCAAGGTTGAATCCACAGGGACTGAACTTGTGTGTCTTCTGAAAGTAACTGGAACTAGAACTAGAAGAAGTTGAAAATCTAAATCTAGAATATTTGAGAGTAATTGTTAGAGATTTAATGAAAAACTTGAGAAATTCAAAAGTGGGAAACTAGGGTTTCCAAGAATCCACTTGTAGGTTCTCAGGATGCTACCTTTCTTGATTCAAGGATGAAGAGATTTGTTAGATCTTTGAACTTCTCATGGATCTAATCATCAATGGATTGGAGTTGTGAGGATTTGGAAGTGATTCCATCACCTAACCATGCCCAGGAGACAAGGCAAACAATAGGATCTACCAATCACACTACCAATCACAAGAGAATTGTGAAGGTTAGGGAGGATTCCATCATCCTACCATGCCTAAGGGATGATGACGAACAACAAGATTTCCTAATTTTACAATCTCAATTCTAGAAAAAGAAGATATTTTAAGTTATCGCAGATCTATTGTAATTTCTCACAATAAACCATTAAAAACTAAAAACATTCCTTCATAATCAAACTAGAATCTAAGAGAGTTGAATAAAATATGAATCAAAACAAAGAAAATATCCCAATCACACTACAAGCTTCACCTCTTAGCCCTAACTAAGAGGTTTATCCAACCATAGACATGATTGAACTAAAATCTCTTAAGAAAAGCATAAAAACATCCAATGAAAGGGAAGAAAAACTCTTGGCGATGGCTTCTCCATGCTTTTGCTCCACTCCTCCAACCCTAGATGATGCTTAGGAATGCCCTAGGGGCCCCTATTTATAGTTTTACAACTCAAACTTTCGTACTGTGTTGGAAAATTCCAGAAACCATATCAAATTTTTACAATTCGTGTGCTGGTTGGGTAACCCAGGACTGGCCGAGGAAATCCCTAGACTGGTCGAGGGTCACCTTTGATGGGTCGAGGGTTTCCTTCGACAGGTCAAGGATGACCTAGTTTTTCATGATCTTGTCACTGGAGTTCGAGTCGAGGAATCTTCGACTAGTCGAGCTGGCCCAGGACTAGTCGAGCCAGATCTAGGACTAGTCAAGGATTATGCAAATTCACTTCAAAGCTTCAATTGTCTTCATTCTTGACTTGGTTTTCTTGGATCTTTGGCATCTGAGTGCTTCATTCTTGGTCTTCTAAGATCCATCCTTGGATTTGGTGATCTTTGAGTGTTAAATCAATACTTTTAGCATCTTTTTTAATCCAAGCTCTTAAATTCACCTTGCAATACAAATATGATTAAAATAAAACATTAAGCATTATCATGTTCATAAAATCAAATAATAAATGGGGTCCAATATGCAATATTTGACTGTCAACACAATCCCCAACTACCATTTTTCTAGTCCTGAGCAAAGTATGCGAAAAATTATCTTCAATGTGCAATGTTCAAACCTTCTTTAAAAAATAATCTTTTGTGCAATCAAGTATGAATGAGTAAACTCAAGATGAGAAAGTGAGATTTTGAAAACCTAGAGCCGAATCACATAAGCACTCAATTAAATAAGCGCTTTATCCATTAGTTCAAAGCATAGTTTGCATATCAAGTTTTTCAATGTTCTTAGTGGAATTAATTTACTTCTCATAAAAATACTATCTTTTCATAATGTTAGCCATGCTCATCACTTCATGATTGGTTGAAAACTCGAGCACTGATTCCGAACTTATCCCCCTTTTCTTATTTCTACACTTTTTGATTTTATATCGACGGTCATTTGTATTTATTCTGTCTTTTCAGTCTTTTCTTTCAGATTTTTTTCCATTCTTTTTCAAACTTTTCACCATACATGACCCTTTTTGTCAATCTCCTATTTTTTAACTGGTTTTTTTCTTCTTTTAAGGTGGATAAAATTCTCCAAACTCGGTTCTCAATATCTTTCAATGATCATCATTCTAATAATCAGAAAATCTAGTACTATTCACAGAAAGCAATTTGAATGTGTCTTCTGATTTCGATTAACATAATATTCAAACTTCCTCTTAATCAATAGAATGTAAGAACCATAAGTGATAGGCTACTTAGTTGATCAAACTCCACCAATTCAAAATTCACTCTCTATCTTATCATCATACTCAAAACATTCTTAAATACAGAACTTATCACTTTCCAAATAGATAAACATTAAAAAAAATTCAAAACCTTTTGCATATTATGCTCAAAATTGAGAAAACACTAATTAGTTTACCTAATCTCCCATCCCAACCTAAAATCTACATTTTCCTCAGTGTAAAAGAAATAAGCATGATATGCAACATAGACAATGTAATCGAAGGAGAAGTGATGGAAAGATAGTACCTGATGAAGGAATTTTGAGGCTTTTTCCAAAGGATCTCAGCATGAAGGTGGGTTAGCACAAGAACTAAATGACCGAAAAGCAAACTATCCTAGTCCTAAATTCTATGAAGGATGTAAATTCTAATCCTCAATTGTTAAAGCACGAGAAATCTACTCAGTCATGCATCCAGGTTCTTCCTTCGGCCAGTATCTTGATAAATTTCGTAGAAGATTTCTTACTAAGATCAACCAAAGCCCTTTTTATTGTAGGCTTTGTAACACCCTGGATATCGGGGGTCATGTATAAACCCGACTCCCGAGTTCTAGACCGTCACTTATGCAACAAAAATGATTATGATTCAAAGTTGTCTGAGTTAAACAATTCACATGAGTAAAAGTATACCAAAACTGCAATTCATGCTCCAGATTCAGTGATAAAAGTAAGCGGAAGACTAAAGGATATACATATCACTGTATGAAAAACAAAATAGATCTCAACTGTCTCCAAAGTATGAATACATCTCTGAGTCGCATATACATGTAAATAAACAGAATCAAAATGTCAAAAGTAGTCCCACTGAGAAGTCCCGTCAATCCAGGCCACCTAAGCAAAGCCGTCGTGGTACTGCATATATGAGAACTCGTCCTGGTCCTCATCATAATCCGGCTCTGCCTCCTGGATTGCTGCCTCACCTGCATCTAAGACAGGGTCTGGTGGGTGTTGCAAACACCATCCCGTAACGTGGGAGTGAGTAGCTAACTCAGTGGAATAATAGAGCAAAGATTAACATGTTCTTAAATCAATCATGCGATAATAGTAAAGCAGTAAATCAAACATTCCTAATACTGTTGTTAATGCAATATGACGTGACATGATGGATGCCCTCACTGACGATCTCCCTAATACGGCACCATCTTACGCCCGCGGCATGCTTTCTTCCCACAGTGCTCCACATCTTCCAAGCACATGCAATGTGATGGTGATATGATTACCGAGTTATTATTAGTCCATTCATACAGCATGATTGGAAAACTAAGGTACTTCCCTTATATCAATCCCAACACAGATCCTGTCTAGGTTCGTCACTCCTAGTAATCTCATACGATTGTATATTTTGTAGGTCGCTGCAAGGGCTGTTGCTCGCACTCGTTGCACCACTCCCCCATCACCTTATCAATACAGGCCTACTGTACTCTCATTGCTACGGAAGGGTCGTCGCCTCCCGTAGAGTCAGAATATGCTCGCGGTCACTACAAAGAGCCCGTCGCCTGATCAGTGTAGGCCGACAGCAAGAATATAGTGTCCCATACCACCATAATCTCCTTACGAGTCATAGGTGCTCACTGGTCACTACGGGGAGGTTTGTGGCCCCAGCGTAGGCCGACAGCTCGACCACGTTGTCCCATACCACCATGCTCGGCTCATGAGTCTTTATGGATCAAGGTACCATGGTTAATAGGGCTTACAATGGTAAGTTCAGTACCCTAGGTTCAAGCAGTTATGACTCATACAAGGTGAACATACAATGGCTAGTCGGGTTACTTGACGGGCTCGATTAGCACGAGCGCATCTCAAGTCAAACGACATGAAGTGCATAAAACACCTCGTGTGGCCAAACCACTGCCGCTAACTCCAAAACACGACTCGCGTTCATCGACGCGTCGTTCGTGGTAAAGATAAGCCAACCACGAATTTACTCAGTTACCGACTGCTTGGACTAGGTATAGTCCCAAATAGTTATGAATCCACATCAGCAATCATATAAGAGTAATGGAAGTGAAATACAACAATGTGAGCATGTTAACACATGTTATAATATACAACTTAAGTAAATCATCTAACACATGCATTTCATACATATAATGAAATCATGCATATAACCAACATGTAGGAAATCATTTACATCAGCATATTATTTGAGAATTCAACCTCAAACTAATTTATAACACCATTTAATTCAATACATACTAATACAAACATTTATACAAACACTTAGTCTACACACTTAAGTCTACATATAGTATGTCGACTCAAAGTGTGCATTTGGGTGAATCTCTTCGCCAAACTGATTATGCATACATTCCTAATATCCTAATGCGACAAAGAGCCATGTCAATCATATCAGCAAAATATGGATGAAAACAGCATTTCCTACAAATGACTGAAATGCCTTAAATCTCATATTTTTCTTCTGCTTACGAAACAGGAAACGGACAGCATGTGGTACATGTCAAACGGCGTTGCCGTGATAATCTACTATTAAATGACATTGAAAGCCTTGAAATCAGTCAATCAAAGCGTCTAGAATTCACAACCTTTTATCCTAGAAGTGTATTGATTCGAACGGAGCATATACGCTTCGTCTACAGCGAACCGGAAACCTATTTCACAAGATGTATAAGCTACCATGCTAAGGAACCGACGGAACCTTAAATCAGCAAGTGTTTGGGGTCTTTTCTTACCTAGAAATGCGGCGGAATCACCGGAAAAGTGACTGAGGTGCATTGCTTAAGCATGTGCAACAAGTAGTGCAAGCAGCAGGAAGTTCTCTCCCACTCTCTCTCACAATCTCTCACCTTTTCTCTCACACCAGCTAGGGTTTCTAGTAAATTCGGATGGGTGAGAGAAGTGAGGGTTTAAGGCCCTTTTATAAACTAAAACATGCCCAAAACAGGCTTGGGAACAATGTTTACTTGATGCCTAACCAAATCGGGGCTGTTTCGGTCCAAAAAGACATTTCGAGAGGTCCCCTGGCCAAACGAGATCGGACTTCAGATCATGCACGTCGGATGTCGCTCACATCCCATTTTCAGACCAGTAGTGTTCGTAGATCGCACGTGGCAGTACAGTTTCAGTTCAGCGGTCATCGCACGTAGATCAGGTCTACAAGTCTCGTGATATGAATTAGAAATTTTTTCTAATCCAAGGGTGTAAGTTGGTTGAATTCTGACGGTCAGAACGCTTAATAATAACGTGCCAAGTCGTGTGCCAGATTTGAATTTCAAATTTCAAATCTAACCCTATTCTCACTCTCTTCACTCCAGGCTCAATGAAATAGCCTCTGAATGTCGGTTGGACCTAATTTTTGAAATAATTGTCAAGTCCAGCTAGGCGGTTATAACGGTCTAAGATTGTAGGTATCGGACTTTCGACGCGCGGTCTAGATCCAATACAAAGTTTCAAAGAGGTTCTGAGAACAAACCAGTTTAGAGTTTGATCCGAGGTTTTAGAGTATTATAGCGTCATTGGTTCTACTCGCTTTGCGTCTTGTAGAACGTATTTAAAGTGATCAGGGACTATTTCCCAGCTACTCTAGCGTTGCGCTAGCTAACTTACGCTTATTTTCTAAAGGAATTAATCCTACGCGATTTATGGTCGAGTTGGTACTCGAGTCCAAGTACGGATTTTTCCAGGGCGTTACAATCTACCCCCCTTAACAAAAAATTTTATCCTCAAAATTTGTACCTTTTCGTACTCCTCGAGAAGCTGTGGGTAGTTCTTTCTGATCTCGGCTTCTGTCTCCCAGGTAGCCTCTTCCTCAGAGTGATGCGTCCACAATACCTTCACAAGGGGAATCACCTTGCTACGCAGTACCTGCTCCTTCCTGTCTAGGATACGCGTCGGTCGCAGGATATATGTAACATCCTCTCCTAACTGCACCTGCTCCCGTCTGATGATATAGGAAGGATCAGAAATGTATTTCTTCAGCATAGATACATGAAATACGTTGTGAACGCTCGCGAGAGGCGTGGGTAAAGCCAAACGGTATGCCACTACGCCCACACGATCGAGGATTTGGAATGTACCAATGAATCGCGGTGCCAGCTTCCCCTTCTTCCCGAACCGAAGGACTCCCTTCATAGGGAAAACTCACAAAAATACATGATCCCCAACCGTGAACTCTAGTGGCCGCCATCTCGTATCTGCATAACTCTTCTGTCTGCTTTGCGCTGTGAGAAGCTGACGTCTAATAATATCAATCTTCTCTGACATCGCCTGCACTACTCTGGGCCAATCAATCTACGCTCACCGACCTCTGCCCAGAAATGCGGTGCTCGACAAGGTCGCACATACAACGCCTTGTAAGGTGCCATACTGATACTCGCCTAGAAACTTTTGTTGTACGCAAACTCCGCATATGCAAGACAGTCATCCCAACTATCCTCGAAGTCCAATGCGCAAGCTCCCAACATGTCCTCTAAGATCTGGTTCACCCGCTCTGTGTGTCCGTCTGTCTGTGGGTGGAAGGCAGTACTGAACTTCAACTTCACACCCATAGCCTCCTAAATGCGAGTCCAAAAAATAGAAGTGAACTGCCTGTCTCTGTCCGACACGATCTCTAACGGAACTCCATGCAGACACACGATCTCTCTGATATATAGTCTAGCCAGCTCGTCTGCAGAGTTCGTGACTCTGATCGGTAGGAAGTGCGACGATCACCCATATGAAATCATGTCCCTTCCTCGTCTTCGGCAGCCCTGAAACGAAATCCATGGAAATGAAGTCCCACTTCCACTCTGCGATCAGCATAGGCTGAAGAAGTCCAGGTGGTCGGCGATGCTCTGCCTTCACCTGCTGGCAAGTAAGACAACGGGACACGAACTCTGCTATGTGGGTCTTCATACCTTCCCACCAATAGGTCCTCTTCACGTTGCGATACATCTTCGCATTGCCTGGATGCATCACGAGTCTGGTACAATGCGCAGCCTCGAGAATCTCTCGTCTCAAGTCAGGGATATCTGGGACGCATAGGCGGCAAAGATAACGTAAGCCCCCATCCGTGCCAACTCACCACTTGGCGTCTGTATCATCACTGGCCTGCTCTCGAAGCTCAGTCAAACGCGCATCATCCCTCTGCGCCTCGATGACCCAGTCATCGATCTGAGATCGCACCTGCACATGTGGGATGAACTCATACGGCTCCTCTACAGTGAGTTTCTGCTCAAAGTCTCGTAAAAACTCAACCATATCCCACTCAGCAACCATCAGCGGAGCCACAAACTCTATCGTCTTCTTGCGGCTCAACGCATCAGCCACAAGGTTCGCCTTTCCAAGATGGTAAGAGACTTCGAACTTGAAGTCCTTCAAAGTTTCCATCCATCGCCGCTGCCTCATATTCAAGTCTCGCTGCATGAATATGTACTTGAGGCTCTTGTGGTCGCAAAAGAGCTCGAACTCCTCTCCATAGAGGTAATGTCTCCAGAGTCTCAGTGCGAATATGACGGCTGCCAACTCCAGGTCGTGTGTAGGGTAATTCTCCTCGTGCTTCCTTAATTGTCTCGAGGCATACGAAATTACCCTGTCCTTCTGCATAAGGACACAACCCAGACCAACGCTAGATGCGTCAGTATATATAGTGTATCTAACCCCTTGCTCTGGCAATACTAGCACAGGGGCAGACGTAAGTCTGTCCTTCAGCTCTTGAAAAGATGACTCTGCCTTGTCATTTCAGGCGAACTTCACGTCCTTCCATGTCAACTGAGATAAAGATCTCACGATCTTCGAGAAATCCTAAATGAAGCGTCAATAATAGCCAGCGAGACCCAAGAAACTCCTCACCTCAGTGACAGAACCAGGCTGCTCCCAGTCCTGAACTGCAGCTACCTTTGCCAGGTCAACTACCATCCCATCCTTAGACACCACGTGTCCCAAGAACTTCACTTCCTGCTTCCAGAAGTCGCACTTCTTGTACTGTGCGAACAACTGATGCTGTCTGAGTGTATCCAGGACCAAGCGCAAGTTCTCCTCATGCTCCTCTCGACTCCTGGAGTATACCAAAATGTCGTCAATGAATACAACGACGAATCGATAGAGGAAAGGCCGAAATACCCGGTTCATCAGATCCATGAACACGGCTGATGCGTTCGTGAGACCGAACGACTTCACAAGGAACTCGTAGTGGCCAAAGCTGGTCCTGAATGATGTCTTCTGCACGTCCTCATTCTTGAGGCACAGTTGATGATATCCTGACTGAAGATCAATCTTCGAGAAGTACTGTGCTCGTCTCAACTGATCAAACAAGTCATCGATCCTGGGTAAAGGGTACTTATTCTTCACCGTGATCTGGTTCAGTCTGCGATAATCAATACACAATCGCATCGAACCATCCTTTATCCTTACAAACAGGACTGGTGTTCCCCAAGGAGACACACTGGGTCGAATAAGGCCAAGCTCCAACAGACCATCAATCTGCGTCCTCAACTCCTCCATCTCACACGGTGCCATGCGATACGTCGGCAGTGAGACGGGCGTGGAACCAGGCACCAGATCGATAGTGAAATCAATCTCTCGTTGAAGCGGCAAACCAGGGATCTTCCTGAACAGATCCCCAAAATCACAAACAACTGGCGTATGCTCAAGCATCGGGGCATCAGCGTCCCGAAGTAAAGAAGCGTAGCTAAGTATGCGGAAGGGGAGATTTACCCGAACTGAAAATGGAAAAGTCGTGCCCTCTGGCTCGTACACCGTCACCATACGAGTCTCGCAGTCAATCTCGGCCCTCCCAGCAGTCAACCAGTCCATGCCAAGAATGACGTCGAGATAAACAAGAGAGGGGTCAATGATAAGATCAAGAGCCATCGTCCTGCCTCCCAGATCCACCAAGCAACCCTCACACATCAGGGTGGCATCAGAAAAATCCCTATGAGCTGAAAGGACTCACACTCCATCCATACGAATGGTCGGCAGTCCAAGATGCCTGACTATGGAATGCAATATCAATGAAAGTGTGGATCTAGTATCCATCATCACAAGTATAGGAATACCTCCGATGTGGGCAGTGACCTCAAAGGCTGAATGCTGAGAAGTCTCTGTCTCGGCTGCCTCAGCTGTCAAGGCATGCACCCGCGCCTGTTGTGGATGGTTCGGCCACTGTGCCATCGGCCGTAGAGGCGGCTTGAACTGAGATACGGGAGGTCTGAAGGAAGGGCGCGCAGGAGCCAACCATAAAGGCGGTGCTGATATAGCCTGTGAGCGTGTACGGTCGATCTTCTACGGCGGTGAGAACCCACTATCCCGCATCCGAGCTAAACAACTCTTTGCTAAATGGCCCGATCTCCCACAATAAGTACATGATAAATCAGGGCGTCGCATCAGGGGTACTGGCGCTGTAGCCCTAGAAGGAGGGTCAATGCGAGGCCTCTTGTCCGCAAAGGGCCTGTCCTGCAACTCTGGTCGTGGCCTAAGAGCAATAGGGCCATGAGATCACGTAAGTCGATCCATATCCTGCTCTGCCCGCATCGACATGTGAATCAGCTCTGCATAGGAGGGAATGCTCACGCAACACATCTTCGACCGAATATCCGGTCGCAAACCCTCAAAAAACTTCCGCATGCGCATCTGCTCATCTGCTAGTATAGTCGGGACGTATCTGCCCAACTCAGTGAACCGATGCTCATACTCAGTCACAGTCATGCCTCCCTGTCTGAGGCGCAGAAACTCGTTCTCCCAGTCATGCCTATATGTCTGGGGATAGTACTTCTCATGGAAGCGGAACTCGAACACTGCCCAGGTCCAGATGTAATCAGCGGCAATGGTCCGCAACACACTGTCCCACTATAAGCTGGCCTCCCGCTCGAACAAGAACGTAGCCAACTCAACCTGCTCAGTCTCTGAGCAATGCAGCATCCGTAATATCTTCGAAACACGGTCGAGCCAATACTCGGCCTCCTCGGATCTATGAGAACCCGTAAAAGTGGAAGGCCGTAAGCGCTGAAATCGCTCTAGTAAGCCCCATGTGTCTGCGGCATTCCCCGCAGGGTAAGCAGGTGGTGCAGGATGAGTTATGCCCTCATCCTGAGCATATGTATCGGCATCCTCAGCTGGATGCACAGGTGGTGCAGGTGGAGTCACACTCCCACCCTTGGCTAAAGTCCCCACTATAGTAGTCAGGAGCTGCTGCTGCTGCTGCATCATGACCATCATTTGCTCAAATCTATCTGGAGGTGGAGCAGGCTGTGGCATGTACTGCGTCAAAGAAGACGCACGGTACTGCTCTCTGACAGGCGGTGTGAAAGGCGGTGGTCCAACTGCAGGACCAGTAGGAGGCTGAGACTCACGTGCTGTCTCAGGAATCGGGCCCACAGCAGGGTCCGTATGAGCACCAGACTGGAGGGGAACCTGATCCATAGGCTCACCCAATGTAAGCCGAGCTGTGCTTCGTGTAGCCTTAGGCGGCATTCCCTATATTCAAAATAGGGCGCAACCTTGTCAATCTCAATAGCACAAACACACCGCAATCATTCACATAAAGAGTCAAAGGCATTCCATGCATTTCATTTAATCAAAATTGTCACAATACAAGGGATATCTCCTTACAGGCATCATGACAAGAAGTACATGGGAACTAAGACACTTAAAGCTACAACAGCAACATAAGTAAACTACTAACCTTAGCAGGCTTACACAACATAAAGTAGGAAACGACTAACTACTACTAACAACATCTAAAATCTCATCGCTAGTCTGAGTCAGGTGATGGAGGAGGAGCACCCTTATCCTGCAAGCAGCACAGGATCGCCTTCAAGGTACGAGTCACCTTACCGAATTTCCTCTTCATAACGGCCTTGGTATCCTCGACCTCAGCCTGAAGTTCTAAACTTCCCTTCGTAAGGTGACCTGGCTCTCCTCAATTCGGACAATGTGAGCATCACTAGTAGCCTGAGTAGAAGGAGGAGGGCTCTCATCAGTATCCTGAGCCTCCTCTTCTACCTCTTCCTGGACTTCTTCCTCTACTTCCACTCCAGGTTCTCCTTCACTTGGATACTCTTCGTCATCAAAATCGCCCTCGCTATCCTCATCAAGCTGAGTCTCACGATACTAAGACCCGATCTTCATCTTGACCATGGTAGACTCATCAATGCAGTGAATCAGAACCGACAACTCTGGCCCAAGTCTGTAAGCAAACTCAAGCGCGATCTTGCATATAAGCCGGCCAAAAGGAAGCGACTCAGACGTTCTTCTTGATTTCACTATGAGGATAATCTGTCGCAACACAAAAGTGGCCATACACACATTTTCTCCCTGGGCCACCTGATACAAGAAATCAACCATAAGGCGCGTACATTCAATGCGATTTGTCGACCTGGGATACACGTTGAATGTGCAAATGTGGTGCAGCAGGCGCAAATCATCAGACATATGAGTCACCTTGAGGCTATTGTTAGGCTGCCATGGAACTAGACTACCGCATAGGAACCTGGTACGGCTATCTTGCTCACGCCTACTCCTCAAATTCTTCGCACTAGGATGAACATCACCAAGGGGTACGTTCAGAAGTCGCGCTATCAACCGAACATCGATCGTAGCCTTCCGGTCTCTAACAAAGGGAATCTTGAATTGCAATGGCTCCAAGTTAGGATTCTGGATACGAGCGTAGAAGGCACGAACGGTGCTCACATTAGCACGAGAAATGGCTTCAAAGAGTGGACCCCAATGCGCAGCTTCAATGCGCTCAAACAATAGGAATTCACCGAAGAGTCGCCCTTCCACGTCTACCTCAAACAACACCATACGGTCAGTATAATCACCCTGAGGCATCTCTGCTAACAGCACTCGTCCAATTTGAGCATGGGGATCCAAATCCCGCTTTGTATGAAACTCCCAGGCTGTGCTTGGACTTGCGGTGGCACTTGAGATGGCAGCGCCATCCCTCGGTCTTCTTGATTGTGCAGGGCGACTAGGCCTAGCCTCTTCCATTGTGGTCTTTCTCTTTCCCATCAAAGAGAGGATGGTGGAGAAAGAGGAAAAACCCAAAATGGCTTCAACAAAAGCCATGAAAAATGTGGGAAATGGGGAGAAATGGCTGCCCAAGTGGACAGAAGGAAATCTTAGCGTTGTTGAGGGATAAATCAAGCTTCCAAGAGCTAGAATTTTAAAGAAAAAAGAGAATGCTAAAGGGGTTTAGAACTCCACACGATTTCAGCCATATTTGGGGGTTGTAGGAGCTCTAACGGATGAGTTTTGCAAGAGGGGGAGTAGAAAAACATAATGGAGGGATGGAATGGGTTCGATTTCAGCAAGAAATGGGATTGGGAGGAATTTGGAGCAGCGATTTGAGATGGGCAGCAAGAAAAATGTGAAAGGAAGCTTGGGAGGGGGCTGTTTGTGAAGGAGGTACCCCTTTTAGGGGTTTTTGATGGACGGACACTGTATGGGAGGGATTCCCGACCCAAATAACCACACGCGCAAGACTTTCAGCCCACGTGGGGCCCACTGATCGGCGATGCATCGCCGGATCGGTGATGGCATCGCCGGCCGGTCACCAATTCGGCCGGCGGGACCACATGAGTTGGGTCCCCCCTGCCCTAGGGACCTCAAATATGTATGGGCCCCACCTTAGTTCATTGTAGATTGGCCTAAGGAGGCCCAAAACTCTATTCGGGGTGTTCCACGGCCAATCTGTAAACTTGAATACATTCCCCTATCATGTAGCATATGATTTTTAGGTATGAGGAGCTAATCCATGCATTTAAACCATTAGTTGCTAAATATTATAAATTTAGAATGGACAAATGGCCAGTTTTCGTGTATTTTTACTATTTATTGTAAAATTTTGTTTAAGCATGATTTTATATCATTTTCACATTAGGATCAATTCCTAACATGAAAATTCAGAGAAATAATTGAAGAATGCAGTGATGAGAGGAAGAATTTAGAAGAAATCAGGTGAAACGGGGTTTTTAAGCCCTAGCGATTAAATGTAAGGGTTGTGGTTTCCCCACAGCCCAAGGATTCACATTTACAGGTTTAGAACCTTTCATAGAATATCTCAACCCACCTACTTACACCTACGAGCTACTTAGGTCGCTTCACGCGACCCTAGATGCGTTACGGACTCGATCAAACGATCGATACGAGTAGACTTCGCCTATTGGTGAACTGCGATCCTATAAGTGTTTGTAGACCTCACTCACACCCACCTAAGTCAAAGGAAGCGGCAGCGTACGTCGCGTGACCATAATCCAGGCCCGGTATAATCTCATTCATGCTCTGATACCAACTTGTAACAACCTAAAAATCGGGGGTCGTGTATAAACCCGACTCCCGAGTTCCAGACTGTCACTTATGCAACAAAAATGATTATGATTCAATGTTGTCTGAGTTAAAGCATTCACATGAGCAAAAGTATACCAAAACTGCAATTCATACTCCAGATTCAGTGATAAAAGCAAGCGAAAGACTAAAGGATATACATATCCCTGTATGAAAAAAAATAGATCTGAACTGTCTCCAAAGTATGAATACATCTCTGAGTCTCATATACATGTAAATAAACAGAATCAAAAAGTCAAAAGTAGTCCCACTGAGAAGTCCCGTCAATCCAGGCCACCTAACCAAAGACGTCGTGGTACTGCATATATGAGAACTCGTCCTGGTCCTCATCATAATCCGGCTCTGCCTCCTGGATCGCTGCCTCACCTGCATCTAAGACAGGGTCTGGTGGGTGTTGCAAATACCATCCCGTAAGCTGGGAGTGAGTAGCTAACTCAGTGGAATAATAGAGCAAAGATTAACATGTTCTCAAATCAATCATGCGATAATAGTGAAGCAGTAAATCAAATATTTCTAATACTGTGGTTAATGCAATATGACGTGACATGATGGATGCCCTCACCGACGATCTCCCTAATACAGCACCATCTTATGCCCGCAGCACGCTTTCTTCCCACAGTGCTCCACATCTTCCAGGCACATGCAATGTGATGGTGATATGATTACCGAGTTATTATTAGTCCATTCATACAGCAGGATTGGGAAACTAAGGTACTTCCCTTATATCAATCCCAACACAGATCCTGTCTAGGGTCGTCACTCCTAGTAATCTCATACGATTGCATATTTTGTAGGTCGCTGCAAGGGCTGTCAGGGCTGTTGCTCGCACTCGTTGCACCGCTCCCCCATCACCTTATCAATACAGGCCTACTATACTCTCATTGCTACGGAAGGGTCGTCGCCTCCCGTAGACTCAGAATACGCTCGCGGTCACTACAAAGGGCTCGTCGCCTGATCTGTGTAGGCCGACAGCAAGAATATAGTGTCCCATACCACCATAATCTCCTCACAAGTCATAGGTACTCACTGGTCACTACGGGGAGGTTTGTGGCCCCAGCGTAGGCCGACAGCTCGACCACGGTGTCCCATACCACCATGCCCTGCTCATAAGTCTTTATGGATCAAGGTACCATGGTTAATAGGGTTTACAATGGTAAGTTCAGTACCCCAGGTTCAAGCAGTTATGACTCATACAAGGTGAACATACAATGGCTAGTCGGGTTACTTGACGGGCTCGACTAGCACGAGCGCATCTCAAGTCGAACGACATGAAGTGCATAAAACACCTCGTGTGGCCTAACCACTGCCGCCAACTCCAAAACACAACTCGCGTTCATCGACGCGTCGTTCGTGGCAAAGATAAGCCAACCACGAATTTACTCGGATATCGACTGCCTGGATTAGGTATAGTCCCAAACAATTATGAATCCACATCAGCAATCATATAAGAGTAATGGAAGTGAAATACAACAATGTGAGCATGTTAACATATGTTATAACATACAACTTAAGTAAATCATCTAACACATGCATTTCATACATATAATGAAATCATGCATATAGCCAACATGTAGGAAATCATTTATATCAGCATATTATTTGAGAATTCAACCTCAAACTAATTTATAACACCATTTAATTCAATACATACTAATACAAACATTTATACAAACACTTAGTCTACACACTTAAGTCTACATATAGTATGTCGACTCAAAGTGCGCATTTGGGCCAATCTCTTTGCCAAACTGATTATGCACGTATTCCTAATATCCTAATGCGACAAAGAGCCATGTCAATCATATTAGCAAAATATGGATGAAAACAGCATTTCTTACAAATGACTGAAATGCCCTAAATCTCATATTTTTCGTCTGCTTACGAAACAGGAAACGGACAACATGTTGTACATGTCAAACGGCATTGCCGTCGATAATCTACTATTAAACGACATTGAAAGCGTTGAAATCAGTCAATCAAAGAGTCTAGAATCTGCACCTTTTATCCTAGAAGTGTATTGATTCGAACGGAGCGTATACGCTTCATCTACGGCGAACCGGAAACCTATTTCACAAGATGTATAAGCTACCATGCTAAGGAACCGACGGAACCTTAAATCAGCAAGTGTTTGGGGTCTTTTCTTACCTAGAAATGTGACGGAATCACCGGGAAAGTGATTGAGGTGCGTTGCTTAAGCACGTGCAACAGGTAGTGCAAGCAGCAGGAAGTTCTCTCCCACTCTCTCTCACAATCTCTCACCTTTTCTCTCACACCAGCTAGGGTTTCTAGCAAATTCGGATGGGTGAGAGAAGTGAGGGCTTAAGGCCCTTTTATAACCTAAAACATGCTCAAAACAGGCTTGGGAACAATGTTTACTTGATGCCTAACCAAATCGGGGTTGTTTCTGTCCGAAAAGACATTTCGGGAGGTCCCCTGGCCGAACGCGATCGGACTTGAGCTCATGCACGTTGGATGTCGCTCACATCCCATTTTCAGACCAGTAGTGTTCGTAGATCGCACGTGGCGGTCCAGTTTCAGTTCAGCGGTCATCGCACGTAGATCAGGTCTACAAGTCTCATGATATGAAATAGAAATTTTTCCTGATCCAAGGGTGTAATTTGGCTGAATTCTGACGGTCAGAATGCTTAATAATAACATGCCAAGTCATGTGCCAGATTTGAATTTCAAATTCCAAATCTAACCCTATTCTCACTCTCTTCACTCCAGGCTCAATGAAATAGCCTCTGAATGTCGGTTGGACCTGATTTTCGAAATGATTGTCAAGTCCAGCTAGGCGGTTATAACGGTCTAAGATTGTAGGTATCGGACTTTCGACGCGCGGTCTAGATCCAATACAAAGTTTCAAAGAGGTCCTGAGAACAAACCGGTTTAGAGTTTGATCCGAGGTTTTAGAGTATTATAGCGTCATTGTTTCTACTCGCTTTGGGTCTTGTAGAACGTATTTAAAGTGATCAGGGACTATTTCCCAGCTACTCTACCGTTGCGCTAGCTAACTTACGCTTATTTTTTAAAGGAATTAATCTTACGCGATTTTTGGTCGAGTTGGCACTCGAGTCCAAGTACGGATTTTTCCAGGGCGTTACAGGCTTGGATATCTTGGAGCATGAATGTCTAGAAGAATTGATGGACCTTAGCATAAAGTTTTCTTTTAATCTCCTAAAGTGTCCGAAGTATATACGATTTACCTGTAGCAGAAAAAGTTTCGAAGTTAGTACACCATGATGAATCAGAGGCTACAAGTAGATGAAATTTAGAAAAATTCTTAGTAGGTGGTGTGGTCTCAACATACTCTGAAGTTTCAGTCTTCAGTTCAATTTTTAGCTCCTCCTCCTTTAATGGTAAACATTCAGAATCTGGGGGTGGAGGTTCTTCAAAATAAGAGTCTCTCGGTCAGTAACAACTACCGAGGTATGGCCTTGCCAGGCATCCATTATGTCTTGTATCATGGGATTGTTTATATCCACAAAGTGCACCGGGAAATCTTCTAAAGAGTCAAAATATTTAGTTGAAAGGAGTTCCTTCACCACATCGAGATCTGTAATGATATGCCCAATAACTCCTTTATCTTTTTTTAGAGTAGAAATGAGCATACTCTCATATTTTTTCTCAAGGTGGGATGAAATCACCACTGGGTATGTCTCTTCTTGACATAAGTTAACCTATTCAAGATCAGTAGACAAAAGTTTTAGGTCATGCTTCGGTTTCTTGAAGCTAGGTGGTAGAGGCACTACATCAGTTTGGGGCAATTTTTCAAATTGTGGCCTCCACCAGTTAACTTCAAGTACCGGCACATCATCAAGCATGACACCCGTCTCCCTAATAATATCATCATCTAAATCATGGGAGTGGGCCACACATGTCTCTAAAGGGTCAGAGGATAAGGTCAGAAGTGCTCTATCTTCCATGAAAGAATCAATCAGGTTAATATCGTGGGAATCATCTTCATCTTCCTAACTGTTTGTCAGTGTTGAAAAAGATGTTCAACTCCAATGTCATATTCTCGAAATACGTACACATGACTCCATTCCTGCAATTAATGATTGCATTTGAAGTGTCAAGGAATGGGCGACCAAGAATGACGGGAATTTGAGTGCTAATGTCCATGATGGATTGAGTGTCCAGGATGATAAAATCTACCGGGTAATAGAATCTGTCAACCTAGACAAACACATCCTCGATTATCCCTCTCAGTACACAAACTAAGCGGTTGACAAGTTGTAATGTAGTTCGGGTGGGTTTCAATTTACCCAAACCTAGTTGTTTGTAGACTGAATAAGGAATCAGATCAACACTCACTCCTAAGTCAAGAAGTGCGTGCTCAATCCGATAGTTCCCAATTACACAAGCGACGGTTGGGCTACTGGGATCTTTGTATTTCTGTGGAACATCTTGCTTAGGGATGACACTCACCTTTTCAGTTAAAAAGATTTTCTTTTGAATATTTTACCGTCTTTTGGTCATACACAAGTCTTTCAAAAATTTGGCATATGAAGGTATTTGTTTAATTGCATCCAATAAAGGAATATTGACCTTCACTTGTTTCAACACCTCTAAAATGTCCTGAGAGTTAGAGAGAGGTTTTGGTGCAACCAACCGTTAGGGGAATGGGGCAATCGGCTTGCCTTGAAGTTTCGGTTCTAATTCTTATGGAGTAGTGCTTGGTCTATCATTGTTGTCCTCTTCCAAGTCCTTAAGCATTTCAGCCCTAACCAGAATAGATTTGTCAATTATCTTTTCACTCCTAAGACTGGTGATAGACCTAGCTTGCTCAATTTGATTTAAAGAGCTTGGATCACTTAGTATTGTGGTTTAGGATTGGGGAAAGGTTGAGCAGGATGCATCCCCCTTTCTATCACCGTAACACGTGAATCCATCTTTTACATACATTTTGTAAGTTCTCGTATTGCTTGAGTAAGCTCCCGAGTTTGTGTGGAATTTTGAACCGGTTCTTCTTGAGGTTTCCCTTGATTTAGAATTTGATTAAGGAAACCTTGAGGGGTAGCAGCTTGTCCATTCCTCCAGCTAGAGTTATATGTATTTGATGTGGGTCCACTGAAAGGTCTTTGGTAGTTGTTCACGGCATTTAATTGCTCATTCAGAATTCTTTGAAAAGAAAGTATTGTTGGACAATTTTCGGTTGTATGTATGTTACATCTACCAATCGATCGTGGTCGTAGTGAGTGCAACCATGTCTCGATGAACTTCCTTGTCATGTCGATCCATCTACCAATCGATCATGGTTGTAGTGAGTGCAACCATGTCTTAATGAACTCCCTTATCATGTCGATCCATCTACCAATCGATCGTGGCTATAGTGAGTGTGACCATGTCTTAGCCTTTTATTTTAAGGAGAACGAAAAGAGTTTCAGTCTGATCGTGTCCTCCGACACATTAGGAAAGTATAAAGTATCTATTATCTCAGCAAACTCTTTTAAGTGTAGATACGGATTTTCAGATTCAAGTCCATGAAATTTTGGAAGGAGTTGGATCACTTCTGGCTTGATATTCATATGTCCTCATTCTTTGGAAAAACCATCTATGAAGGTGTGCTCACCCTCGCCGGTTGTAAATAATCTCATAAAGTAGGAGGCGGGGGTACTTGACGCACCTCATTCTCATCCTAAACTTCCTTAACCCTAGGTTGAGGTTGTCTTCCCAGTTAATTGACCGGTTAGTTGGTAGCCATAACCACAATTAACTCTGAGGATCTCAAGTTGTGTGTAATCCTATGATGGATAAATAACCTCTCAACCAATCCTCCTTCACTCAAAAGATATTGAGTGTTGTCATGGATCCACTTGGGCATGAAACACTCTCAGCCCTCAATTTCTGATTCTAACGTAAACCTAAAAGAAAGAAGGGAAATAGAAATCTAGAAATAGACACATAGAGGGAATTAGAAAGAAGTTACCAAATTAGAAGTTCCTAAGTTAAGATCCTGCAAAACAAAACAAAACAATTTAATTTTTAAAACAAAAGTTCTGAAATTAGAAAGTTTCTAAAAATAAATTAGGAAAGTAAACTAGTCTCTAAAAAGGAAAGTATCTAAAAATAGAAAATAAAAAGTTTCGAAAAAGAGAAAAAATTAGTTTCTAAAATCAAATTAGGAAAGTTTCTGAACCTAAAATTAAAAAGTAGTTTCTAAAAATAAAAAAAAAATAAAAAAAATTAAACCTAAAACTAGAAAGCTAAGTTAGTTTCTAAAATAATTAAGAAAAACCCTAAACCAAAAATATAAAGTGGAAAAGCCCTAATCTTAACCTAATTCTAAAACTAGATATTCTTAGAAAAATGCAACCATTAGTCCCCGACAACAGCGCCAAAAACTTGTTCACAACCCCAAGTGTAGGGTTACGATGTAGTAATAATCTTGGTGAGACCGAGGTCGAATCCATAGGGACTGAACTTGTGTGTCTTCTGAAAGTAACTAGAACTAGAAGAAGATGAAAATCTAAATTTAGAATATTTGAGAGTAATTGTGAGAGATTTAATGAAAAACTTAAGAAATTCAAAGGTGGGAAACTAGTGTTTCCAAGGATCCACTTGTAAGTTCTCAGGATGCTACCTTGATTTATTTAAGGATGAAGATATTTATTAGATCTCTAAACTTCTCATGGATCTAATCATCAATGGATGAGAGTTGTGAGGATTTGGAAGTGATTCCATCACCTAACCATGCCCAGGAGACAAGGCAAACAACATGATCTACCAATTACACTACTAATCATAAGAGAATGTGAAGGTTAGGGAGGATTCCATCATCCTACCATGCCTAAGGGACAATGGAGAACAACAAGATTTCCTAATTTCATGATCTCAATTCTAGAAAAAGAAGAAATTTTAAGCTATCGCAAATCTATTGTAATTTGTTACAACAAACCATTAAAAACTAAAAACATTCCTTCATAATCAAACTAGAATCCAAGAGAGTTCAATAAAACATGAATAAAAATAAAGAAAATATCTCAATCATACTACAAGCTTCACCTCTTAGCCCTAGTTAAGAAGTTTAGACTACCATATACATGATTGAACTAAAATCTCTTAAGAAAAGCATAAAAATAACTAAGAAAAGGAAAGAAAAACTTTTGGCAATGGCTTCTCCATGCTTTTTCTCCACTCCTTCAACCTTAGATGATGCATTGGAATGCCCTAAGGACCCTTATTTATAGTTTTATAACTCAAACTTTCGCATCGAGATGAAAATTCCAGAAATCGCATCAAATTTTTGCAATTCGTGTGCTAGTTGCGTAACCCAAGACTGGTTAAGGAAATCTTAGGACTGGTCAAGGGTCACCTTCGATGGGTCGAGGGTTTCCTTCAATGGGTCAAGGATAACCTGATTTTCCATGATTTTATCATTAGAGTTCGAGTCGAGGAATCCTCGATTAGTCAAGCTGGGTCAGGACTAGTTGAGCCAAAGCCAGGACTACTCGAGGATTATGCAAATTCACTTCGAAACTTCGATTCTCTTCATTCTTGACTTGGTTATCTTGGATCTTTGGCATGTGAGTGCTTCATTCTTGTTCTAAGATCCATCCTTGGCTTTGGTGATCTTTGAGCGTGAAATCCATACTTTTAACATCCTTTTCAATCCAAGCTCTTAAATTCACCTTACCACACAAAAATGATTAAAATAAAACAATAAGCATTATCATGTTCATTAAACTAAGTAATAAATGGGTCTAATATGCAATATTTTTCCCTCAACATTCTATTTTACTCATGTTTGTGTTGCTTGGTGAATTTAAGAGATTGGATTGAAAAGGGTGCTAAAAGCATAGATTTGATGCTCAAGAATAACCAATGCAAGGGATGGATCTTAGGAGGCTAAGATTGAAGAATTCACATGCCAAAGATCCAAGAAAACTAAGTGAGGAATATAGAGAATCTAAGTTTGAAGTGAAGAAAAGGAATCCTAAAATTGTCCTAAAAAAACATATTCTGAAACTCTGAGTCATTTTGTGAAATTGCGCAGAGTGAAGTTTATTTTGAGAAACTACGTAGTGTGAAGTCTATTTTAACAAACTACATAAATTTGAAGCAGTTTCTAGAGTTTTCCAACTAGGTACGAAAGTTGGAGTTCGACAACTATAAATAGGGCTCCCTAGGATGTTCCTAGGCATCTTCTATGGCTTAAAGAGTGAAAAAAATGGTGGAAAGGCTGTCCCTGAGAGTTTTTCTTCTTCTTCCTTAGTTATTTTCATGTTTTTCTTAAGAGACTTTGGTCCAATCATGTCTATGGTTGGCTAAACCTCTTAGATAGGGCTAAGAGGAGAAGTTTGTAGCATGATGGGATGTTTCTATTGCTTTGATTAATGTTTATGTTGAACTCCATGGATTCTAATTTGATATTTAAGGAATACTTTCAATTTTTAATGATTTATTGAGACTCAAATTACATTAAACATGCAATTGCTTTGAGTATCTTATTTTCCTGATTTGAGATTGTGAAATTATTAAGTCCTGTTGTTCACCATCATCATTTGGGCATGATAGGGTGATGGAATCCTTCCTAATCTTCACAATTCTTCTACTTTGAGATTATGAGATTGGTAAATCCTGTTGTTTGTCATTATCTCCTAGGCATGATTTGGTGATGACATGTAACGCCCGTGAAAAATCCGTACTTGGGCTCGAGTACCAACTCGACCCGAAATCGCGTAGAAATAATTTCCATGGAAATTAAGCGTAAGTTAGCTAGCGCAACGCTAGAGTAGTTGGGAAATAGTCCCTGATCACTTTAAATACGTTCTGCAAGACCCAAATCGAGTAGAACAAACAACTCTACAATACTCTATAACCTCGGATCAAACTCTAAGCGGGTTTGTCCTCTGGACCACGTTGAACTTTTGTATTGGATTTAGACCACGCGTCGAAGGTCCGATACCTCCTATCTTAGACCGTTAGAACCGCCCAGCTGGACTTGACAATCATCTCGAAAATCAAGTCAAACCGATAATCACAGACGATTTCCTTGAACCCGGACTGAAGCGACCGCGAATAGGGACGGATTTGGAATTTCAAATTCAAATCTGGCACACGACTTGACGCGTCAGTATTAAGCGTTCTGACCGTCAGAATTCATCCAGATTACACCCTCGGATCAGGAAAAATTTCTATTTATTATCATGAGACTTTCAGCCCTGATCTATGTGCGGTGACCATTGAACTGAAACTGGTCCGCCACGTGCGATCTGCAAACCCTGCCAGACTGAAAACTTAATACGAGCTACATCTGGTACACATGAGCTTAAGTCCGATCGCAATCGACCAGGGGACCACCAGAAAGCAGTTTTTGGACCGAAACAGCCCCGAAATGGATAGGCACCAAGTAAACTTCGTCCCGGAGCCTATTTCCGGCGATTTTAAGCTTATAAAAGGGGTTGAAACCCTCATTTCTCCCTTCCATCCGAAAATCACAAACCCTAGAGAAAAGGAGAGAGAGTTTGAGAGAAAGAGAAGGAGAGATTCTTCCCGCTTCCGAGCCGCCGACTGCTAGTGCATCAGCACTTCTTCCCAATCACCTGGCTGGTGATTCCTCCCCTTTTTCAGGTATAAAATAACCCCAAAAACTTGCTGATTTAGGTTTTATTAAGATTCATGGCATGATAGCTAACATATTCCATAAATCAGGTTCTCCTACCGCCGTAGACGAAGCGTACACGCTCCGTTCAAAATCCCGCAACCGTAAGAGATTAGGTGAGGATTTTAGACGCTTTGATTGACGGTTTACAACGCTTTCAATGTCGTTTAATAGTAGATTATCGACGGCATCGCCGTTTGACATGTACAACATGCTCTCCGTTTCCTGTTTCGTAAATTAACGAAGAATATGAGATTTAGGGCATTTTAGTCATTTGTAGGAAGTACGGTCTACATGCATATTTTGCTGACGTGATTGACATGGTTTGTCGCCGCATTAGGGAGTTAGGAATGCTTGCATAATCAGTTTGGCGAAGAGATTCGCCTAGTTGCGCACTTTGGGTCGACATACTATATGTAGACTTAAGTGTGTAGTGTATGTGTTTGTATAAATGCTTGTATTAGTATGTATTGAATTAAATGATGTTATGTAGTAGTTTGAGATTGATTTCTTGATTAATATGCTGACCTAAATGATTTCCTACATGTTGACCTTATGCATGATTGCATTACATGCATCGAATGTATGTGGTTGAAGATTTGCTTAAGTTGAATATTATAACATGTGTTAACATGCTCACATGATCCTGTTTCAATTCCAATACCTTTGCATATGTTGCTAAAGTGATTCCATAGATGTGTGGGACTTGACTTAGTCCAGGCAGTCGGTAACCGAGTGAATTCGTGGCTGACTGGTCATAGCCACAAACGACGCGTCGATGAACGTGATTCGTGTTTAGAGTTGGCGGCAGTGGTTAGGCCACGTGAAGTGTTTTACGCACTTCATGTCGTTCGACTTGAGATGCGATCGCGCTAGTCGAGCCCGTCAAGTAACCCGATTGGCCGATGTATGTTCACCTTGTATGTGTCATAACTGCTTGAACCTAGGGTACTGAACTTACCATTGTAAACCCTGTTAACCATGGTACCTTGATCCATGAAGACTCATGAGCCGAGCATGGTGGTTTGGGACACCGTGGTCGAGCTTTCGGCCTACGCTGGGGCCACAAACCTCCCCATAGTGACCAGTGAGCACCTAAACTCATGAGCAGATTATGGTGGTATGGGACACTATATTCTAGCTGTCGGCCTACACTGATCAGGCGACGAGCCCTTTGTAGTGACCGCGAGCGTATTCTGAGTCCACGGGAGGCGACGACCCTTCTGTTGCAGTAGAGTACGGTAGGCCTGTATTGATAAGGTGATGGGGGAGCGGTGCAACGAGTGCGAGCAACAGCCCTGGCAGCCCTTGCAGTGACCTACGAAATACACATCGTATGAGATTTCTAGGAGTGACGACCCTAGACAGGATCTGTGTTGGGATTGATACAAGGGAAGTACCTTAGTTTCCCAATCCTGCTGTTTGAATGGACTAATAACAACTTGGAAATCATATCACCATAGCATTGCATGTGCCTGGAAGATGTGGAGCACTCTAGGGAGTGTGGCATGTCGCGGTCGTAAGATGTTGCCGCATGAGGGTGATCGTCGGTGAGGGCATACATCACGTCATATCATCTTGCATTAACAACAGTATTAGGATTGTCTAATTTACTGCTTTACTATTATCGCGTGATTGAATTGTGAACATGCTAATCTTTGCTCTATGATTCCACTGAGTTGATCACTCATTCCCACGTTACGGGATGGTGTTTGCAACACCCACCAGACCCTGTTGTAGCTGCAGGTGAGGTCGAGATCCAGGAGGTGGAGCCAGAGATCGACAAGGACCAGGATGAGTTCTCGTATATGCAGTATCACGACGGCTTTCCGTAGGCGACCTGGATCGAGGGGACATCAGTGGGACTTTATTTTGAACATTATTTTTGTTTATGCACATGTATATGAGACTCAGAGATGTAGTCATACTTTGGAGATAGATGAGATTTACTTTGTTTTTCCATACAGTGATATATACATTGTTTAGTCTTCCGCTTGCTTTTATCACTGGATCTGAAGTATGAATTGCAGTTTTGGTATACTTTTACTCATGTGAATGCTTTAAATCAGACAACATTGAATCATAACCATTTTTGTTGCATAAGTGATGGTCTGGAACTCGGGAGTTGAGTTTATACACGACCCCCGATTTTCAGGGTGTTACATGACATCCCTGCCAATTATCATAGTTCTCCTTTATTGAGAATTAGGTCAATGAAAGTTCAGATTTGGCTTTATTGATGTAATTTCCAATTGGATAGGACTCCAATTCTACTTGTGTTACTTAAATCAAGTAAGAGTGCTCCCTAATCACTACAAGTGGATCCTAGGCACCTTAGTTCCTTCATTTAAATTCTTAGTTTTAATTACTCTGTTCACAATTAGTCCCTCAAATACCTTAGAATTAGTTTCACATCTTCTTCTCACTCTACTGAGATTATTACTACATCGTGACCCTACACTTGGGTTTGTGAACAATGTATCAGAATGTAAAATGCTCATTCTGGTGGTCGAATATGAAGGAGATAAACGAGTGTATCATGATGTTTTACTTATTGATTGAGATAAACCCTAAGTATAGGGTTGCAATTGTCACGCCCCAAACTCGAAAATCGGGCTCACAAAATTCTTGATTGTCGAATCCGGTGTCGACAGCTTCCGTAGTACCCCATTCTTAGCTCCCAGCACCTATAAGCCAAATTTCGATTCTGAGATCCTACAAGGAGGATTTTCTAATGTACATTTAACTCATAATAAGCACAACCACAAGTTTACCCAAATCACAAAGGCAACATCATTATCACATATCCACTAATATTAACATTTAAATATAGTGCTGAACAGAAAATACATATATCCAAAATCAAAGCTCTAGAAGATGGCCGCACACTCCAAACTCAACGCTGCTGCGACCTAACGCCACCTGCACGCATCTATCGTGTATAAGCTTATAAAAATCTTAGAAGGTGGTGTAAGTGTGTGCACAAGGTAAGTGTCAAGTATTCAAAAAAATGCCATAATCATACAATATCAGAAATACTGGAAGATAATGAATCATACGATATCAGAGTAATGAGAAAACATGCTGGCAAGTTCACAAATACCATCAGCTTTATCCAGGAAATGCGATGTAAAAACATAAACTAATATCATATACTGAGGAAGCAATGTAGATCAGTTATGCAATGCGGGGACATAGTAAGCCAAATATCAAATACCAAGTCAACGGATACCATCAACCTTAATCAAGTTATAAAATATAGAAGCACAGTAAACCAAATACTATGTGTTGAGGATGCAATACGATATGCGATGTGAATGAAATAACCAAGCTGGAGTGTAAAGTCGGGATGATAGTACGTAGTATCGCATGATATAGGGTCCACTACAAGGGACTTCTATCCAAACCGGTCTCATACCTAAATTTAAAAAGTCAGACTCAATGTGGTAAACTCCTGATCTCAGCTTAGTTGTGCGCCCCAATAGAAATCCTGGTCATTGAGAAGGTATACGTAACAAATAGTTACGCACCACCAGCCAGAGTTGATAGTGAATGAATGAATGAATGAGTATGCAACTCTTACTCAATAAGTCTACATATCAGTATCATACATCTCTGGGATCATCACAGGGGTCTAGTACATTCTACATGCAATCGCCGCCCACTAGACGCGCAACCATACAAGTGAAAAAGACCTCACTATCCACCTAGCCATTAATAAGCCAATATCTACCCGACACATCGATAGCAGACCCATTTACGAGCTGGTCAAACTCAGCCTAGCTATGCCCCCTACCCTTGGGTGGGTAAGGCCACACTCCTTTCCAACTAACCACGACACAGTGGGAGACGTGACCTACTGCTATTCGGCACTCGGGCTTGAAAAGGCCGAGCTAAAGTCCTAAGGGGGGGGGGGGTGAATAGGACTATGCCAAATTAAAAATTAAATGCGGAATTTAAATAAATATAAAGAAAGATGACACTTAAACAATCTCACAATGCAGAAATGTAAAATAACCTCTAATGTACAAGTATTGAGAGGTTGATATAGATGTTGTTCTAAGGACAACCTTACACCGCAAACAAATGGCTTATGGTAGGATAACCTGATTCATAGAATGGTCTGTGTATCAAAATCTCAAACTAATACAAAGGAATATAGAAAAGAATAGCAAAGAAAGAAACTAAGCTATTTCAAAATTCTCACACTTGCATAAAAAGGATTACAACATTCTCCACAAATACATAAAGGGAAATTAAAACATCCACACAAAGAAATAATTAATTAATTAAGTAATCACCACAAGACCAAAAGTTATAGTGGTTCGCTTGTGTGTGCACCAACTGTTTAGAAAAACAGCCACACAAGTACTCCACTCCTAATATCCTCACACAGTGGATATCAGCATTCACTATGAAATAGGTTTTTTAAGGATCACCTAAAACCCTCACATTTGTGTTTTTCAAGTGGGCTTACATAATTCAAAAACCCCACACTCTGAGTTTTTGGTATCACCTTAGACAAACCAAAAGAAAGAGATTTTTCTGGCACAATCTCAAAGAATTTAAAAGAAAGAGATTTACAAAAACTATAAAATACTTATCTGGATATTCTCCTTTATTGCAGCCTGGTAGAACCAATTCAGAGTAGAAGTTCAATCGTAGATGTTCAATGTTCACACTCACTAATGAAATGGTTCTAACTTTTAAATGAATTTTAGATTAAATCACCTTGGCCTAGCTTGATTTGATTTTCATTCCAAGAAATGTGAAAATTTCAATTCCTTCTTCAAATAAGATTGGAATATAGAATACAAAATCAAATGTAAAAAGCTAAATAAAGAGAATATTAAATGAGCACTAAATAACTAAAGAATATCACAAACTCATCTCTTAGAGTGGTGTCTTGATTTTAATTGAATTGGATACCAAACTCTGAAAATTGTGCTCTATTTATAAGTGCATAAATCGTTCACTCAAATGGTCCAGAGGTTGGCTTGACTGGTCAAAGGACCAACAAACATTTGAAATTTGGACACGATAAGATCAGGCCATTCCACGACTGGTCGAAGGACTTAGTCGACCGGTCGAGTGGCCTTCACGACCAGTCGAGTCATGTTCACGACTGGTCATGTAGGACTCATTTTAATTGCTAGACTTTGACTCGAGCCTGTTGAACTGGTCAAGCACTGTTCACTCGACCAGTCGAGCAGTCTTCAGGACTAGTCGAGGCTTTAACAAAAAAATTCAAAATTTAGTAACAAACTTAAGACTGGTCGAGGAATTTCTTGGATTGGTACCAGTACTAGGACTAGTCGAACATAGTCTAAAACTAGTTGAAAAATAGACTATGCACTTATAAAGTGACCCAATTAAATTAGGCATTCAAAATGACCTATTCTATGGTCAATCTAGGGTCATTTATACCTTATAAGCGATGTTTGAATATTGAAACATCTTTTAGTTTGGTTGATTGTTGATCTTGACAAACATGAAGCTTGTTATCTTAATGAAAATGAAGCCTGAATTTGAAACATTTTGAAGATTCAACTTGAAGTACTTTGAAACTTAAATTTGTAACCTTTTAAAGCTTGAACTTGAAATATCTTGAAGCTTGAGCTTGAGGTACTTGAGTTATATTTCATCTTAAGCTTTTAATACCAGAGTAATGACTATTGTCTTGACTTAGATGAAGCTTTGAAAGTTTGAACTATCAGTTGATGTTTTACATGAATTCTGATGCTTGAATCTCAAAACGAAACACCTTGTAATGGATCATCTTGAGCTTGTACAAGAATTGTATTTGACATGAAGATGAGCTGCACAAGATAAAAAATCCAAGAGGTTTTGGCACTACAAAATTTGACAATCATAGGAGCTAGAAAACATAGCAATTACAGGGTGCTCATGTATCCACTCAGTCTAGACGTTGGAGCATCTCATGGCCACGGATGTTTAGAAATTTTCACCTAGGGACATTTATGATGCCCCGATGCTAGTAAGAGATTTTCGGTGTCCCATCTGGCCATCCATGACATGCTTGTAGAGGCTACAACATTGATGTCGCTAGGGCGTACAGTAGACATATCACACAAATGTGAGATGCATGAATCATATCATCCAGTCACGCATCAGTCTTGTGCATACCGCGCGCTCATGTGAGCAACTCCATCTCTTAGGAAGTCCCTTAAATAACTTGCCCAATGCATATGCAATGGTCAACCACATCTCATAATAAACATGCAGATGATGCATATGGGCATGTATCATGATGTTATGCTATCACATACTCATAATCGGTATCGATAATCATCTTGACGAGGCCTAAGGGAAGGTCACAATGTGAACAGTTAACCATCATTGCCCATCAATGTAGACATTTAACCAACATTGCTCCCAAGGAGTGGCCCACATAGCCAAACATATAGTGGGCCCATGACCTCACACAATGGCCCAATAACATCACCATAGGCCTCTCTCAAGGGCTTATTATACATCACAATGGGCCGCTCACATGGGCCTAATATACATCACGATGGGCCGCACCACATGGGCCGCTCACACGGGCCTAATATACATCAAATTGGGCCTCATCATATGGGTTGGAAATATTACACAATGGGCCATGTCCCATGGGCCTCGAATACATCACATCGGGCCTCGTCAAATGGGCCATAAATATGTAACAGGTGGGCCCTGCATGTGGGCCTCAAATACATCACAGGGGCCTCATACCTGGGCCTAATACATATCACAATGGGTTGTATCTCCTAGGCTTAATACACGTCACAATGGGCCGCATTACATGGGCCCCATATGCATCACAATGAGCCCTCATATAAGCCTAATCTATATCACAATGGGCCTCACTCAAGGGCCACATATACACCACATCGTGGTGGGCCCTGCACATTTCAAATGGGCCCCAACAGATGGACAGTGTGCTTACTATACACACATCAAGGTGGGCTGCATAAGTGGACAGAATAGATGAAATACGAATAACATGGTAGGCCCTGCAATTACATAACAGGTGGACTCACCATCCATGGTCGGATGGTGCGGATTATGCAACACATACATCATCGTGAGGCCCACGTCCTACATGGGCAGTTAGGATATAAGGCACATCCATCGCTTATGTCCCACGTGGACAGTAGGGATGAAATATATACATTAAAGGTGAGCCACACCCTTCCAGGCAAACGGACGATGTGGCTAAAACATACATCGAGGTGGGCCGTACATCCAGCGAACTGGACAGCGTGGCTTAAACATACATCATGGGCAGTCCGCACATAGCACCGTCCAGCAATAGATGGTGATGATACAAAATACATCAAGGAGGGGCATCACAGCACTGCCCAAATTGTACAACACCGTCCAGCACATCTGGACGGTGTGGATGAAACAAATACATCATGGTGTGGCTCACAAAACCTGCTGACGTCCTGCAACTGCTATATAGCTGGGTGAGGTACCGGCCAACCTGCTTCCCAGGTGAGTCCACACGTGGGTCCTACCATAATGTTTACTTTCCATCCAATCTGATCATAAGGTCACGAAGACTTGAATAAGAGGAAAAATAAATTTCATATAGATCCAAAACTTCTATGACCCAAAAAGGGTTTCAATAGTAGATGTTCAATCTCCTGCTGCTTTTGTAGTGTGGTCCACTTGATAGATGGACAGTGTGGATCACAAATGCATCATGGTGCACCCCACATAGCCGTCAGATGGACGGCATGGCATAGTACATCCATCATCAGGGCCTACTGTCCCTAGACGGTGCAACTTCAACAAATACATCAAGGACGGTCCCACCCACACGTGTGGGATGGGCCACATCCTAGACGGATGGTGTAAGATATAAACACATACATCATGGTAACCCATAGAGCTGCTGACATTATAGTAGCTATAGCTGTTGGGACCCACCATCTGGATAGATGGTGAGGTTACAAAATACATACAACATGGTGCGGTCCCACTACACGAAGGTGGAGGTAAATTCCATATATCACGTGGGGTCCACTCGTCCCACATGGACGTATGGTAGGGATATGACACCTACCTCATGCCAGACCCACAGAACTTATTGTCATCAGTACAGCAGCAATAGCTGTGTGGGACCCACCGTCTGGATGGATGGTCAGGATGAAGTCAAGGTGGTCACACGTGTGGATTAAAAACACACACATCATAGTAGCCCACAGAGCTTTTAGATCAAGTAAATATTTTTATTTTTCCCTCGTCTAGGGGTGCTGGACAGTGCGAGCAGCTGGCCGGTCCAAGCCTCCTGGCCAACTGGATAGGGCTGGTTGTCCAAACCATGGGGCCACTTGTTGAACAGGGGAGGTGCACACATAACAGTGGGGTCCACATCACACGGACAAAGAGAGAGAGAGAGAGAGAGAGAGAGAGAGAGAGAGAGAGAGAGATAGAGAGTGAGAGAGAGAGAGATGGAGAGAAAGAGAGAGAGATCGGATGGAGGAGGGGCTCCACCACTAGTGCCCCTCATGGTTTACAACACAAACATCAAGATGGGTCCCACCATAAGTGGGCCCTCAAATCATCAAGACCTAATTCTATGAACACCCACCTTTGATCTCCTCTTCCTTTTTCCACTAATGAATTCTAGAGCTCCAAGGGATGCAATTCAACGGTTGAGATGATCTTTGGAGGGTGGGATTGGGTGGTAGGAAGGTGGGCCACACTAGCTTTTCCTCTTCTCCCATGGAATGCTTGGACGTTGGGTTGCTTGGGAGAATGAGAGAGAGAAGAGAGAGAGGTTGTAAGAGAGAGAGAGATATGGTGAGTGATGGGTGCGAGTGATGGGTGTACTTGATAGGTAAGGGTTGTGAGTGAGAGAGAGTTGACTTTGGGAATGGTGTTGTACTTGACATTTGATGTGTGATATGTACTTGATTGATGGGATATATTCTCTTGGGATTTATAATGCGCGGCATTTTCCTCGAACCGAACATGGGCCCACAACTCCTAGCCTGGGTATCATCTCAGTGTACAAGACGCAGCGTCGGAGCTGCGGAGACGGTGCGGCCGTAAGGGTACAAGTCTAGGATTAAGCTAACTCAGATTGATAAGGTACGACTCAAGGATTTGTGCAAATGTTATCTACGCGGCGCGGGTCACCAGAATTCAACTGGGAGGACCACGAAATCCTACAGAATGGTACGGTCTATGAAACGGGCCTCACAACAATATAATAATAACTTGGTGAGATCGAGGTCATACCCTGTGTGATTTCTAGAACAATTTAGAATTAGAACTAGAAATAAAACTAACTTATGAAATTTGATTTTAAGAGGTAATGATGTAATTGAGAAGAAAATCAATAAAGATAAAGCACTAGACTGTCAATGATCCACTTATAGTGATTCTTAATGTCTAATACACTTGATTGATAAATCATATAACTCAACTGGAATCGAAGTCCTAACCTATCCAACTAGATAATAGAGTGGTTAAACCATCATTCACATACCAACATAGATATGAACTTCTATTCAATTAGTTTCCCATATAAAGCATCAGTATTGATCGTAGGAACTTCAAAGTAGCTATCATGCCCTTAGGGCATGTTTGTTAAATCTGAAATTCAAAGTCTGAATCTGAAATATGAATATGAAGTCAAAAAACTAATAGTGAATCTAGAATAACTAGTCTGTTAACTAACGTTTGAAATATTTAAAATATGTTAATTTGACACATTTACCCATATGAAACAATAGTGATTGACTCCCTATCGACCATTAATACTTCATGGATTCCACGGGTATGTTTATTTGCCATCCAACCTATTGATATGCTAGGTGGGGCCCACCATGATGTTAGTGAGAAATCCACCCGTCCATCCATTTTGCGAGCTCATTTTAGGACACATGACCAAATATAAGGTGGATCCAAAATTCAAGTGGGCCACATGAGAGGGAAAAGTGGAGAAAGACATGTTTACCGTTGAAACTTTCCTTGGCTCAACCTTGATGTTTATATGCTATCCAAATCGTTTATAAGGTCATGAACATTAGGATGAAGTGAAAAAGAAAAATACTTGGGCTGATACAAATTTTTTGTGGCCATACTAATGTTTCAACAATGGTCATTGAATCTTTATTATCGCCTCCCGTGTGGCTCACTTGAGTTTTGGAACGACTTCATTTTTCATATCATGGTCTAAAATGAGCTGGCAAAATGTATGAATGGGATAGATTTTTCACAAACATCATGGTGGACCCTATAGTCAAGGGTCCCACCCACCTTGGTGGATCTCAAGTCGCACCTAATCCGCTCACCCAGATTCGAATGTGGATTTCCTGCTAAAGACTTTCGTAAGAAGTTTCGGCACTAGAAACCTAAGTGAGGCCCTGCGTAATGTTTATGATAAATTCACCCCATCCATCCATTTTATGAGATCATTTTAGAATATGGGGACGAAAATGAACCGAATCCAATACTCAAATGGGCTGAAAATGTGAGGATTGAACTGTTCACAACCCCAAGTGTAGGGTCGCGATGTAATAACAATCCTGGTGAGACCCAGGTCAAATCCACAGGGACTAAACTTGTACGTTTCTAAAAGTAACTAGAAATAGAACTAGAAAATGATGTAAATGTAAATCTGAAATATTTGAGAAAGTGATTTTGAATAAGGTAATTAAAATGTATAAATTTAATGGTGGTAACTAGGGTACCAAGGATCCACTTGTAGCAATTGGGAGGCTACCTTGCTTGATTCATGGACACAAGTGGAATCAGAGTCCTATCCTATCCAATTAGTAAGAAGAGATTTGTCAGATATCTGAACTTCTCATGGATCTAATCATCAATGGATGAGAGTTGTGAGGATTTGTAAGTGATTCCATTACCTAACCATGCCCAAGAGACAAAGAAAATAATAGGATTTACCAATCCCACAACCAATCATGGGAGAATTGTGAAGATTAGGAAGGATTCTATCACCCTACCATGCCCAAGGGACGATGGTGAACAACGGGACTTACTAATCTCATAATCTCAATTTAAGAAAAGAAGATATTCTAAGCAATTGCAGATCTATTGTAATTTGTCACAACAAACCATTAAACACTAAAAATATTCCTTTATAAAGAACTAGAATCTAAGAGAGTTCAACAAAACATGAATCAATACAAAGCAAACATCTCAATCATGCTACAAGCTTCACCTCTTAGCCCTAGCTAAGAGGTTTTGCTAACCATACACGATTGAACTAATAACTCTTAAACAAAACAAAAAGACCAACTAAAGAGAAAGAAGAAGAACTCTTAGATGGCGGTTCCACCTTTTTTCTCCACTCCTCAAACCCTAGAATATGCCTAGGAACATCCTAGGGACTCCTATTTATAATTGTGCAACTCCAACTTTCACACCGAGTTGGAAGAATCTTAAAACGCCTCAAATTTACGCAGTCCGCACAGAATTTATGTAACCTTAGGCCAGCCAAATCAAAGCTTCTTCTACCTGAACGACACTCGGGGTAGCCAAACCAGAGCTTCGGCTATCCGAACTTTCACAAGTTCTAGAAGAACATGTTTCCAGATTTTTATCTGAACTTTTTTGGGCTGGCCGAATTCTTGGGCTAGCCAAACCAAAACTCGGGTTACCCGACCGACACTTTAAATCTTGGATTTTCTTTTTTCTTCACTTGGTTTCCTTGGATATTTGGCACGTGAGTTCTTTAATCTTGGTCTCTTAAGATCCATCCTTAGCTTTGGTAATTCTAGAGCGTTAAATCTATGTTTTTAGCATCCTTTTCAATCCAAGCTCTTAAATTCACCTTGTAACACAAACATGATTAAAATAGAACATTAAGCATGGTCATGTTCATAAAACCAAGTAATAAATGGGGGATAATATGCAATATTTGACCCTTAACATAATCTCCAACCAACATTTTGCTAGTCCCAAGCAAAATATGCAAAAATTATTTCGAGAACCACAGGAAAATTTCTATAAGCTCAAGTGGTTTTTTTTTTTTTAACAATCCAAATAATAGAATTCTAAGATATATCAATGTTGAACATCACCTTCTCCTCAACTCCAGCACTCAGTAAATTTTGCAATCTAGATCAAAATATTAATCTTCCAATTAGAACAATTCTAAATATTGAGTTCCATGAGTGTATAATAAAGTTTAGACTTATCACAATTAAAGGTTCAATTCTCCATTTTCATGATAACATTAATAATCAAAAGGGCAATCAGGGCAACTAAAACCTAAACCAAAACTTTTCTTATAGTTCATCTTTTCATTCTTCTAGCTTTTGATATTTCCATCGATGGCTTTAATGCTAAGTCAACCTTTTTAAAGATCTTTAATAGGTAGCTATTTTCGATGACAACTGTTTTTTAGTTGAGTATTTATTTATTTTTCTTTCTTTTCAATTCTTCTCATTGAACATGATAGACAAATTCCCCTGATTGGTTCCTTCCATGCTTAATAATCACCAAGTAACAATTCAATGTTGACTGAAGCTTTAACGTGAAAGCTAGATATGACATATGAAATCATGACTTGATCAATGTTTAAAACTCTGAATCATGGATTAATAACTCGAACTTACTTTAAAATATCTAAGTAACTAAATCCAAGAGACATAAATCATCAACATTAAGCATCTTATACTATAAAATTTATTTTTTATAAAATTTTCCACAATTTTTGTTCAAAGACTAAGAAAGCAATTGATTAGCCTGCCTAATCTCCCACCCCAACCTAAAATCTACATTGTCCTTAATGTAAAAGAAATAAGCATGTAATGCAAAAGAGACAATGAAAAGAAAAGGGAGGTGATGGAGAGATAATACCTAAAGAAGTAATTTTGATGCTTTTCCAATGATCTCATTATGAAAAATGGAGTTAGCACAAAAGACTCAAACCAATGATAAGAAAACTATCCTAAAATAGATGAAAGCAAACTATCCTAAATTTCATGAAAGCAATAAACTAATCTTAAACTAGGAAAGCAAGGGAAAAACTACTCAATTATGCTGCGAGGTTCTTCCTCAGTCCAGTATCTTGATAAATTTCTCAGAAGGTTTCTGAACAAGATCATTCAGAAGCCCTTTTTGCAATAGGTTTGAATACCCTGGAGAATGAATTTCTAGAGAAATTTATGGACCTCAGCATAAAGTTTCCTTTTAATTTCTTGAGGTATCCAAAGTATATATGATTTACCTGTGATAGACAAAGTTTCAGAATTAGTAAAACATGGTGAATCAAACTAAAAGCGGATAAAATTAAGAGAAATTTTCAATAGGTGATGTATTCTTAACATATTTCGAAGTTTCAGATTTTGGTTTAATTTTTAGCTCCTCCTTTAATGGTAAACATTTAGAATCAAGGGAAGGAGAGGTTTCAGAATAAGGGTTCTTTTGGTCAGTAACAACTACTGAGGTATTGTCTTGCAAGGCATCCACTATTTTTGTTATCATATTATCATTTAGATCTTCAAAGTGTGCCAAGAAATCTTCCAGAAAGCTGAGATATTTAGTTGAAAGAGGCTCATTCTCCATATTGAAATTTGTAATGATACACTTAAGGACTCCATCGTCTTTGAATGTAGATGAAAGCATGCTCTCTTGCTCCTGCTCTGGACAGACAGGTTGAGGGTCAGTAGATGAAGCATTGATGTGAAGACTCTGTTTATTGATACAACTCAGAGGGGACATTGAATCATAAAAAATTGACAGCTTAGATGGTGATCTCAACAAGGTGGCCTCAAATTCTAGAGTCCTATTGAGCAACTCATCCATCTCCCTAACCATCTTATTATTTAAATCAGGGGAGTGATCTAAACATGTCTCACAAGAGTTAGAAGGGTCGGTTGAAAGGGTCTCATCCTCCACATTTAAATCAGACATGTCAGATGGGTTGAGTAGATCATTATGACCGACCACTTCCTGTACTTCTTGATCAATGACCTAGACCAAACTTAAGATTGATTCCAGGGGAATTTGGGCTATACATTCATGATTGTCATCCCAATACTCATCATCTTCTAATTCAATGCAGTTTACTTGTTGGATGGGATCACTTTCCTCATAATGTGTTTCTAGGCTGGGTTAAGGCTCAGATAAACTAGCCTCTTCCTCTCCATTGAAGCCAAATGTGTCATATGAGTGAAGTGTTTCAATATCATTATATTTAAAAACTAACAGTGTCTCTTGATCATTTCTTTAGACAGTCATTGAGATCGACTCTTCAGTAAATTGAACCGTGTGCTCATTAACGGAATCCAACTCCCCATTATGAATTTTAGAGTTCTCCAAAAGTAAGTTAGGATCACTTTCTTCACATTGTGTTTCTGGATTGGGCCTCTTCCACATTATCGAGGTACGATTCTATTGCTTCTAACAATTTTGTCATGCCCACGACAAGTTGGTTGAGTTATTCTCGATACTCCATGAAAGTCAAACATGAATCCTCTTGGATCATTTTTAGTTAGATCTCAAATGTAGGGAACCAAGAGAATAATCACTATAACATGTTGTTGGTTCATCTTTCCAATTTTGATGTTTCCACTGATCATAGTCATACGGGTCGTCAGGGGGAGAGTTTGATGGTTGTTGGTATATATTATCACCCATAATACAATCACGCATGGTTTTCTTCTTACTGAATGGTTGATAATTGTCACGCCCCAAACTTGGAAACCGGGCTCACAAAATTTTTGATCGCCGAATCTGGCGCCGACAGCCTCTGTAGAATCCCATTTTCGGCTCCTAGCTCCCATTCTCCAGGTTCCAATCCTGGGATGCTACGAGGAGGATTTTCAACATCAATTTGAATCGTGATAAGCATAACCAAAGGCATAACCCACAAACAATAACCAAAAACTCCATTACATTTCTACTATGATCAAAAACTTTACAAGTACAATGAGCATAAAAGGAAATACAATGATGATGAACAAAATCTTCAAAGTGATCCGCAAAGCACTCCTGCCTCAGCGCTGCTACTCCCCAACGTCACCTGTACGCAATGGTCATGCATAAGCTTATAGAAAGCTTAGAGGGTGGTGAAAGTGTGTGCGCAAGGTAGTAATATATTCATGTAATATCAGAGTAATACGAAATATGCAGATGGATCCATATATATCATGAGCCATACCAAGGCTATGCGATGCAAGATGCAAGTCAAGCATACAATCCTCATCTAAGTCCACATGTCATTACAGCTCAACTATGGGATATCACCGGGGTCTAGTACACTCTAAACCAGATCACCACCCATCGCACGTAATAAGGTAAGTGGAAGAGACCTCACTATCCGTCTGCCAATATCAGGCTCGACTCGTTGATAGCGGACCTATTCCTCGAGCTGGTCAGACTCAGCCTAGCATTGCCCACTACTCTTGAGCGGATAAGGCCACACCCCCTTCCAACTGACCATGACACAGTGGAGAGCGCAACCATCTGGTAATCGGCACTCAACTCTCATCTACCCACTCGGTCTAGACGTTGGAGCAATCTCTTGGTACCATAAGGGTTTAGGGACTTTCACCCAGGGATATCTATAGCATCCCATGTAGAATAAAATTTTCGGTATCTAATCCTGCTAACCATGATGCGTCTGTGGAGGCTACTACCCCGATGTCGTTAGGGAGTACAATAAACATAACATACAATGTGAAATGCATGAATCACACTATCTAATCATGCAGCAAATCCTGCGCGTATCGTGTACTAATGTCGGGCAACACTGCCTAATCAGGAGCCCATAAATAGCCTGCCCGAAGGTATATGCTACGATCAGTCACCTCTCATATCAAGCATACATATGATGCGTATGATCATGAGTCATGGAACTATACTAAACATATAATAAAGTAATAAAATATTCATACAACGCAGGTGGGCCTAGGTGGCCTATCCACAACAAGTACGGGCCTAACAATGGGCCCTAAGGAGAGTCGTAATGTGGACATCCAACCAACATTACACTCGCAATGAGGACGTCAAACCAACATTGCTCCCAAGGCACGATCGTCGTAAACATCGTTACATAATCCGTGTTGGGATTACACATTGCAATGGACCTTAGGTACATCCCATTAGGCCTTACATATATATCAAATGGGCCATATCATATGGGCCTTTTATTCATCAAATGGGCCACATAAATGGGCTGCACCAATGGACCTTATGTGCATTGCAATGGGTCATAACCCGTGGGCCTTAGATTGCATCAAATGGGCCTAATCTCATGAGCCTTAGAATACATAAAATGGGTCCACTCCCATGGGCCTTAAATTACATCAAATGGGTCTAATCCCATGGGCCTTGGAACACATCAAATAGGTCCACTCCCATGGGCCTAGAGGCCCACTGAAATGTTTATTTGCCATTCAAACTGGCAAGGGCCCCACTGTAATGTTTATGTGCCATTCAAACTGGCTGGCAAGGGGCCCACTATAATGTTTATATGCCATTCAAACTGGCTGGCAAGGGGCCCACTATAATGTTTATATTTTTATTTTTATTTTATTTTATTCTTATTTATTATTATTTTTTTAAAACGGTGATGTTCATTCAACACTGCCACCTGTAATGTGGGCCAGCACACATCACGGTGAGGCCATGCACATCACGGTGGGGCTGGGATCCACTAGTTGTCCAGCCGCTGCTGGACAGCGCTAATAAAATGCATGCATCAGGGTGGGCTCCACCGTCCGCCTGGACGGTGGAGATAAAACACATGCATCACTGTGGGTTCCCATGTGGGGCCCACTGTAATATTTAAATGCCATCCAAACCGTTCATAAGGTCACTCAGACCTAGATGAAGAGAAAACATAAATTTTAGATTGATTCAAAACTTCCATGGGCCCAAAAAGAAAGTTTCAATGGTAGAGGTTCAATCTCACTGTTTCTTGCAGTGTGGGCCACTTGAGCGTCAGATCGGCCCCATTTTTGGAGGGGGGCCGCTTCAATGAAGGGCCCGCCAAATGAACGGCGTGGATAAGACATAAACATCATGGTGGGGGCAACAGCAGGGGTTGTGGGACGCTGTCCGCCTGCTCGCTGCACGCAGCAGCGTGCTACTACTGCAGCTGTGTCAGAGGCAGAGGCACTACCTCTTATATTTTTAAAAAAAAACTTGAAAAAATCCTTTTTTCTGGGGTTTTTCGTATCTGGGGCTCGCAATAAGTAGATCCACCCCATCCATTGGCTTCCCTGGCTCAAGACAAGCCAAAAGAGTCCAATGTTGAATACTTTTAGCCTATAGAAAAATTTAAAATAATTTATAAACGGTGAGAATTACTGTTTTGAAAAGTATGGTCCGCCCAATGAGCGGATTAGCTTCATTCTTTGGCTCCATGCCTAAAATGATATGGGAAAGAGGATGGACGGCCTGGATTGTACTCATACATCAAGGTGGGGCCTATACAAGTGGCCCACCCCAAAAAGGCTCTCTTTTCTTTCTTTTTTTTTTATTTCCATCCAGCGTCCCTGGACCATAATAGGTACGTTGAGGTGGGCCCCACCTATAGATATGGGCCACCAAAAAAAAAAGGGTTGGAGGGCATGGGGAAATACATACATCAAGTGGGGTCCATCCAAGTGGGCCACACGGCTACACCATCACAAATAAAATAACATAAAAATGAAGAGAGAGAGAGAGAGAGAGAGAGAGAAAGGGTAAGAGAGTGGGACACGCGTGTGATGGAGGGACCCCGACCTTATGGGCCCTCCCTTGCAATGAATCATACATCAAGTGGGCCCTAAAGCATGTGGGACCACCAAAATCTAAAATCAACGGTGAAGATCCTTTCCCCACCAATATGGACGGTCTAAATGACCTTCCTATTGCAATGAAATAAACATCATGATGGGGTCCATGGAGAATGGCCCCATCATGGATGATCATGATGATCAAAGTGGGCCATCAGCCACAACTTAGGGTCCCAAGTGAGATCCAAACCATTGATCGGTTGGCCTCACTTGGCCCACCTTAAAAACATAAAAAATGACCATTATCAAGCACCCACCATTCGATCTTCTTACTCCCTTGGGTTCCTTAGCTTCTTATTTTTGATTTCAATGGAGGAGATGAGGAATGGAGGGTTGAGATGGGAGATGATGGGGTAGGAAAGTGGGCCACACACAAATTTTCTTGGAGAGGTTTGGGAGAAGCTCATACGTATGGATTTTTCTTGCTTGGATTTGAGTTTGAAAATGAGAGGGAGAGTTGTAAAGGGAGAGAGAGAGAGAGAGAGAGAGAGAGAGAGAGAGAGAGAGAGAGAGAGAAACTGATGGGTGATGGATGTGGTGAGTGATGGGTGTGTAAGAATTTCTTGACTTTTGTGGCCATTTGTGTAAGAAAGGCATGGGAGGTGTAAGAACTTTTTGACTTTGGGGGTTTTTTATGTAAGAAAAGTATGGGCTTGTAAGAGATTCTTGACTTTTGTGGTTGCTTGGGAATGGGTGAAAGGTGATGTGTACTTGACATGTACTTGACATGTTGATGGATTGACGGATTGATGTGACATATCATAGAGATTCTCTTGGGTTTCACAACGCGTGGTGTTTTCACCGAACGCTAGCCTACATCTCCTGCTAGGGTATGCCTCGGCGCGTGAGTCGTGGCATCGGAACCACAGCGACAACGCGGTCGCTATGGTAATGGTCTTGGGTTGAGTCGATACGAGTTGACGGCATACGAATCAGGGTCGCGCGTAAATATCGGTTAAGGGTCGAAGGTTGCCGGAATTCAACCGGTAAGACCGCGGAAGTCTATGAAATGGTACGGACTAAGATACGGGTCTTACAATAATTGTCCTCACTCCAATAATCAGGATGACCCCAATAATCATGAACTGTTTTCTTAATCTGTGAAGTGTAATTGTTCTCCCGTCTATAATCACCGAAGGACTTCTTAACCGATGGAGCATTATATTCTTGGCGATTCTCGATGATGGTTTTAGAAAAGTTTTGAGACAGGTTATTTCCTAACATAATCATTAGACAACCCGTGACAATACCTCTCACTTTCTAGAACTAGCTCAGCATAGTGAGGTTCCCATTCTTAGATATACATGGTAAAAGCCTAATTCTAAACCTAATCTTAAAATAGAATAAAAGAAAATTCTACAACAATAAGAAATATAGAAATAGAAAGGGAGACAATTAGAAAGAAGCCACCTAATTGGAATTAGTAATTTAAGATCCTGCAAAACAAAACTAAAGAAATTAGTTTCTAAAAAAAGAAATTAGAAAATTAGAAAGTTTCTAAAAATAGAAAGTAGACCCTAATTTAGAACTAGAAAGAAAGAAAAATTACAAAGAGATTACAAGATTAGAAGTTTTTATATTAGGATCCTATAAAATAGGAAAGTTAAGATAGGTTATTAAAAAAAAATGAGAAAAATCCTAACCTAAAAATAAAACTAAAAGTTAGTCCTAACCTTAACCTAATTTTAAAACTAATTAAATTCAGAAAAATGCAATCGTCAATCCCCAGCAACGGTGCCAAAAACTTGTTCACAACCCCAAGTGCAGGGTCGCGATGTAGTAATAATCTCGATAAGAGCGAGGTCGAATCCATAGCAACTGAACTCATACGTTTCTAAAAGTAACTAGAAATAGAACTAGAAAAAGATGTAAACGTAAATATGAAATATTTGATAAAGTGATTTTGAATGAGAAAATTAAAACTTATAAATTTAAAGGTGGTAACTAAGGTGCCAGGGATCCACTTTTAGCAATTAGGAGGCTACCTTGCTTGATTCAAGGACACAAGTGGAATCAGAGCCTATCCTATCCAATTGGTAAGAAGAGATTTGTCAGATCTCTAAACTTCTCATGGATCTAATCATCAATGGATAAGAGTTGTGAGGATTTGGAAGTGATTCCATCACCTAACTATGCTCAGGAGACAAAGAAAACAACAAGATTTATCAATCCCACAACCAATCATGGGAGAATTATGAAGATTAGAAAGGATTATGTCACCCTACCATGCCCAAGGGATGATGGTGAACAACGGGACTTACCAATCTCACAATCTCAACTTAAGAAAAGAAGATATTCCAAGCAATTGCAGATCTATTGTAATTTATTACAACAAACCATTAAACACTAAAAATATTCCTTTATAAAGAACTAGAATATAAGAGAGTTCAACAAAACATGAATCAATATAAAGAAAACATCCCAATCATGCTACAAGCTTCACCTCTTAGCCTTATCTAAGAGGTTTATCCAACCATACACATGATTAAACTAAAAACTCTTAAACAAAACAAAAGGACCAACTAAAGAGAAAGAAAAAGAACTCCCGGACGGTGGTTCCACCCTTTTGCTCCACTTCTCAATCCCTAGAAAGATGCCTAAGAACATCGTAGGGACTCCTATTTGTAGTTGTGCAATTCTAATTTTGCAACGAGTTGGAAGAATCCGAAAACCGCCTCAAATTTATGCAGTTTGTGCAGAATTTGCGTAAGCTTAGGCTAGCCGAAGCAGAGCTTCGGCTAGCCAACCCACACTCGGGGTAACAGAAGCAAAGGTTCTGCTAGCCGAACTTCCACAAGTTCCAAAAGAACATGCTGGTGGATTTTCAGCCGAACTTTCTTAATCTGACCGAATTCTTGAGCTAGCCGAACCAAAACTCGGGTTACCCGACTGATGCTTTAAATCTTGGATTTTCTTCATTCCTCACTTAGTATCCTTGGATCTTTGGAAAGTGAATTCTTCAATCTTGGTCTCCTAAGATCCATCATTGGCTTTGGTGATTCTTGAGAGTTAAATCCATACTTTTAGCATCATTTTCAATCCAAGCTCTTAAATTCACCTTGTAACACAAACATGATTAAAATAGAACATTAAGCATTATGTAACATCGTGAATTTTTGCCAACTTGGAGTTAAACGTCCTTAGGCGATAGGTCGATCATAACTCCTTTTTGACTTCTCAAATCTTAATTCTAAAGTCTCAAATCCCCTTTCAACCCATTTCCTTCAAAAATCTCACCTTTCACCACCTTATTCTTCAAAATTTTCTAAGTACCTTCATATTAGACACTAATCCTAAAGTTGAAATGATGAAGAAAAATACTTAAACAAAACTTTGAAATTGCGGTGAAGACCGCTTTAGTTGAAGTAGAAATCGGTTAGTATATCCTAGAGGGGGGTGAATAGGACTTTTTAAAGATTCATACGTTATTTTTTAGTCCTATCCCACTAATCCTATCACAGAGTATAAATTAGGATTACTCAAGAATTAACTCTATTGGCTTCCAAGCCTAATAGAGGATCCAATCACAAACTATTTAAAAGACAAACAATGTAGATGAGATTGTGATGGATATGACTGTGTGTGCATAGAATGTGATCATATATAAAGACATGCAAGGCAATCACATAAATGAAAGACAATATCAAACTCAAACATAGTCATTTTATAGTGGTTCGAGGACTTGTCTACTCCACTCCCGGCTTCCACACTCAACCCTTGAGTGACCGAATTTTACTAAGGAGGTTTCCCATGGTTCACCTCAAACGTAAGGTTTTAAATCAGGTTCACCTTCAACCTTTACAGAGGTTTCTACTCGGTTCACCTCAAACCCTGGAGTTTTACTGGCGCACTCCTAACCAGATGTTTATGCCCACACAGGACAAGGGTCCACACAATGCACCCTGAGGTTTCTACTCGGTTTACCTCTAACCCTGGAGTTTTACTGGCGTAATCCTAACCAGATGTTTATGCTCTCCACAGATCAAGGGTCCACACAACGCACCCCACAGGTACACTCCCGTCGGAGGCCTCCTTCGAGGACTTCAAATGGTGAGCAACACTTAAAATCCAATCCTAAAAAGGAATGATCGCAAGTGTCCTCTGGACTCTTAGTACTTACAAATAAGTTGATGAGTCTCTTTCAGTACAATGATGAAGACCTTCTACTTGTTGATGAAGAGTCTTCAGCTCCCTTGATCCGCAACATGAAGATGTATATATGCTAGGCTTAGGTTGGGTCAAGGTTATGATAGACTACTACTCTCTAAAGGTTTTCCTATAAAGAAGATAGAGAGGTTCCCATCATCTATGCATTCAAGGCATCCCAGCTTAATGATATGTCATTAAGGTAGTAGCTGAAGGATCCTTGAATGCAGAAGTTCATTCCCCAATCCACTCTATGAGATATCAATGATGAGGGTGGATTAGAGGATGAAGTTCCTGAGAGAAAGGGCTTAGGTAAATGATAGGAAGGTTAAAACACTCTAAATCACTCTCTACTTTCTCTACCGGCAATGAAGACAACTCTCTCTATTTATAGGCAAACGGTTCCAATGGATATAAACGGTCATATTTATGACAGAGTTCGATATCATCGAGCAGTCGTCGATATGATCGAGCGTATACTCTCGATTGAATCGGCCGACCTCTCGATGATACAAACTCAATTGTCATTTCACTTTTGGAAACCTTCTGCCAACTGGTCGATGAGATCGAGACACACATCGATGACATCAGATTTCGAACTCCGATTCCATCGAGTGATGATTCGATCTATCGACAGGTGAAAAATAAGAGAGAAGCTTTGAAGAATTTCAGGATCGCAGATATGATCGGAAAAACAGTCGATGTCATCAGAATTTGTACATCGATCATATCGGCGACCTTTTCGATGGGATCGATAAATCGTATAGATTTTACATGTAAGCTTGTTGGACGAATTATGTCCTGACTCGATCCAATCGACTTGGCCTCAATATGATCGATATATGAATATCGATTTATCGACAGGCACCCCGATCAACATTAAAAACAACCTGAAATTCATGCCGGAGAGAACATGCGCCCCACAGTCGATATGATCGACTGACTCCCGATATGATCGATATTTGAGTTCAGATTGAATCGGACAGTCATCGATATATCGAAGCATATGTTAGTTTTCTTTAGAAAAATAGGGGCACCGGAAAGCAGTCTGTCGATATGATCGATCCACTTCAGATATGATCGATTTTCGAATATCGATGATATCGACTTGAAGGTCGATATATCGATAAATCGTCCAGAAGATTGTTTGATTGCTGGACGTATTTTTTCCTCACTCGATTGTATCGATTGATATACCGAGGACATCGACAGAGCTGGTCGATCATATCGAAAGGGAAATCGATATAATCGACAGTGTAAGAAAAACTTAAAAGATTTTCTTTTTGATAAAAAGTTTTCTTACACATAAACCCTAAGATGTTCTACTTCTTTTTAAGGGTTTAATCACCTGGTGTTTTGGGACATGGGATGTGAGGCTATGATTTACCTTTTGGTGAGCTTCCACACATCCAGATGAGGCAGACGCTTGACTTAATCTTCTTGTTAGGTGCTGTCGTCCGACTGACTCAACATACAACATAATTGACAAATCAGGGCACGTAATAGGTGTACTTTCAAACTTTACTATAAATTGTGAATACATAAATAAAATTCATTTTTGATCATGAAAATCTTGGAATATCATAAAATAAATAGGTTATTTGGATAAATCATCTTCTCCTACCCCAAAATCATATATTGCACGTCGAATAACTCATTTTGGGTTACAAAATACACCCGTTTCAAAGAATCTGGGTGGCAAGCACCATATGATTTTGTGGTAGAAGGAGCTAATACATCCATCTAGCCCATTATTTGCTAAGGAAAGCAAACTTAGAATGGCCTAATGGCCAATTTTCATGAAATTTTACTATTCACTGTAAAATTTTGTCGAAGTATGATTTTATGTTATTTTCACATTAGGATCAATGCCTAACATGAAAAGAATAAGAAAGAATTGAAGATTGGAGTGGTGAGAGGAAGAATTTTGAAGATTTTAGGTAAAACGGGGTTTTTAAGCCCTAGCGATTGAATATAAGGGTCGTGGTTGTCCCACGACCCAAGGATTTACATTTATGGGTTTAGAATCATTCAAAGAACGTCTCGACCCAACTACCTACAACGTAGGAGCTACTCAGGTGGCTTCACGCGACCCTAGATGCATTACGGACTCGATCGCGCGATCGATATAAGTAGACTTCGTCTATTGGTGAATTTGTGATCCTATCAGTGTTTCTAGACCCTTCTCGCACCCACCTAAGTCAAAGGAAGCGACAGCGTACGTCGCTTGACCATAACCCAGGCCCGGTATAATCTTATTCATGCTCTGATACCAACTTGTAACACCCTGAAAATCGGGGGTCGTGTATAAACTCAACTCCCGAGTTCTAGACCATCACTTATGCAACAAAAATGATTATGATTCAATGTTGTCTGAGTTAAAGAATTCACATGAGTAAAAGTATACCAAACTGCAATTCATACTCCAGATCCAGTGATAAAAGCAAGCGGAAGACTAAAGAATATATATATCACTGTATGGAAAACAAAGTAGATCTCGACTGTCACTAAAGTATGAATACATCACTGAGTCTCATATACATGTTATAAACAAAATCAAATGTCCAACATAGTCCCACTGAGGAGTCCCGTCAACCCAGGCCACCTAAACAAAGTCGTCGTGGTACTGCATGTATGAGAACTCGTCCTGGTCCTCATCAAAGTCCGGCTCAGCCTCCTGGATCTCTGCATCACCTGCATCTAAGATAGGGTCTGGTGGGTGTTGCAAACATCATCCCGTAACGTGGGAGTGAGTGATCAACTCAGTGGAATCATAAAGCAAAGATTAGCATGTTTTCAAATCAATCATGCGATAATAGTAAAGAAGTAAATCAGACAATCCTAATACTGTTGTTAATACAATATGACATGACATGATGGATGCCCTCACTGACGTTCTCCCTCATACGGCACCATCTAACAGCCGCGGCATGCTTGCATCCCGCTCAGTGCTCCACATCTTCCAGGCACATGCAATGTGATGGTGATATGATTGTCGAGTTGTTATTAATCCATTCAAACAGCAGGATTGAGAAAATAAGGTACTTCCCTTATATCAATCCCAACACAGATCCTGTCTAGGGTCGTCACTCCTAGTAATCTCATACGATGTATATTTTGTAGGTCGCTGCAAGGGCTGTCAGGGCTGTTGCTCGCACTCGTTGCACCGCTCCCCCATCACCTTATCAATACAGGCCTACTGTACTCTCACTGCTACTGAAGGGTCATCGCCTCCCGTAGACTCAGAATACGCTCGCGGTCACTACAAAGGACTCGTCGCCTGATCAGTGTAGGCCGACAGTAAGAATATAGTGTCTCATACCACCATAATTTTCTCACGAGACATAGGTGCTCACTGGTCACTACGGGGAAATTTGTTGCCCCAGCGTAGGCCGACAGCTCGACCACGGTGTCTCATACCACCATGCCCGGCTCATGAGTCTTCGTGGATCAAGGTACCATGGTTAACAGGGTTTACAATGGTAAGTTCAGTACCCTAGGTTCAAGCAGTTATGACTCATATAGGGTGAACATACAACGGCCAGTCGGGTTACTTGACGGGCTCAACTAGCACGATCACATCTCAAGTCGAACGACATGAGGTGCGTAAAACACTTCATGTGGCCTAACCACTGCCGCCAACTCCAGAACACGGCTCGCGTTCATCGACGCGTCGTTCGTGGCCAAGATAAGCCAACCACGAATTCGTTCAGTTACCGACTGCCTGGACTAAGTATAGTCCCAAACAATTATGGAATCACATCAGCAATTATATGAGAGTATTGGAAATGAAATACAACCATGTGAGCATGTTAACACATGTTATAACATACAACTTAAGCAAATCTTCAAGCACATGCATTTCATACATACAATGAAATCATGCATATAGCTAACATGTAGGAAATCATTTACATCAGCATATTAATTGAGAAATCAATCTCAAATTAATTCATAACACCATTTAATTCAATACATACTAATACAAGCATTTATACAAACACTTACACTACACACTTAAGTCTACATATAGTATGTCGACCCGAAGTGCGCATTTAGGTGAATCTCTTCGCCAAACTAATTATGCACGTATTCCTAACATTCTAATGCGACAATAAGCCATGTCAATCACATCAGCAAAATATGAATGAAAACAGTACTTCCTACAAATGACTAAAATGCCTTAAATCTCATATTCTTCGTCGGTTTACGAAACAGGAAACGGACAGCATGTTGTACATGTCAAACGGCGTCGCCGTCGATAATCTACTATTAAACGACATTGAAAGCGTTGGAAACAGTCAATCAAAGCGTCTAAAATCCGCACCATATCTCCTAGAAGCGTATCGTTTCGAACGGAGCGTATACGCTTCGTCCACGGCGACTAGACAACCTGATTTACAAGATCTATTAGCTAACATGCTATGGAACAAAGGAAACACTAAATCAGCAACTAAATAGGGTATTTTCTTACCTAAAAATATGGAGAAATCACCGGCCAAGTGATTAGAGCGTGTTGCTAAAGCACGTGCAATAGGTAGGGCAACAGCAGGAAAATCTCTCCTACTCTCTCTCACAAACTCTCACCTTTTCTCTCTCCCAAACTAGGGTTTTTCTTAAATTCGGATGGGAGAGAGGAGTGAGGGTTTCAACCCCTTTTATAAGCACAAAAATGCCCGGAATAGGCTCGGGAACAAAGTTTACTTGATGTATATCCAATTCGAGGCTGTTTTGGTCCAAAAGACCATTTCTGGTGGTCCCCTGGCCGAACGCGATCGGACTTAAGCTCATGCATACAGGATCTAGCACACATCAAGTTTTCAGTCCGGCAGGGTTTGCAGATCGCACGTGGCGGTCCAGTTTCAGTTTAGCGGTCACCGCACGTAGATCAGGTCTGCAAGTCTCATGATATGAAATAGAAATTTTTCCTGATCCGAGGGTGTAATTTGGCTGAATTCTGATGGTCAGAACGCTTAATACTGACACGTCAAGTCGTGTGCTAGATTTGAATTTCAAATTCCAAATCTGTCCCTATTCTTACTCTCTTCAGTCCAGGCTCAGTGAAATAGCCTGCGAACGTCGGTTGGACTTGATTTTCGAAATGATTATCAAGTCCAGCTAGGCAGTTCTAACAGTCTAAGATAGTAGGTATCGGACTTTCGATGCGCGGCCTAGATCCAATACAAAGTTTCAAAGAGGTCCAGAGAACAAACCTGCTTAGATTTTGATCCGAGATTTTAGAGTATTATAGAGTCATTGGTTCTACTCGATTTGGGTCTTGTATAACGTATTTAAAGTGATCAGGGACTATTTCCCAGCTACTCTAGCGTTGCGCTAGCTAACTTACACTTATTTTCTAAAGGAATTAATCCTACGCGATTTCTGGTCGAGTTGGTACTCGAGTCTAAGTACAAATTTTTCCAGGGCATTACAACCTAAGTATATTGTGGCCCTAGAGCCATTGACATCACTTCTGGGCCTATATAAGGACCTTAAACCCACCCCTCTATCTTTCATACAAATTTCTCTAACTCTAAGAGAGAGAAGAGAGTGAGGAGAAGAGAGAGAGAGATCAGTGGATCATTGCAGGGATTCACTCCCACTACACCACGTACCAAATCACCACCCCACCATTGCTACACCGTCGATTCTAACTTCGATTTGGGTAAGAAATCTTAACCCTAATCTTGATTTAGGAAGCCAAATAGATTAATCGACGTAATAGATAATCTATTTCGTGATTTAGGTAGTCGTTGTTCTGTATTCGAGAGCGTAGGATTCGAACCAAGTTTGAAACAAGCAATCCGATGAAAGGTGTGGACTATAAACGTTTAGGTTATGGTTTTCAAGGCTTTTGATGTCAACTAATGTTTTGTGTCTAACTTGACTGTTACCATATGATCTTAGTTACGATGTATTCGATAATTTATACATGTGTGTGAACTATATGAATATATGATGCATTTCATGTGTTTGTGGAAATGTTCGAATGAATATGAAATCATGATTTGTGTTTGCCATGACTATTAACCTAGAATACATGATTGTTGTATGTATGATAACTCCTTTGTGAAAGGATTTATCATAATAGATGTTATAACTAATTCAGTTCATATATATGATAATGTGTAGTCTAAGTGTTTGATAAAATGTCTGAATGAGATTTTGTTGATGGATTGTACTTATTAAGTATATTAAGACAGGATTCTTAGTTTCCTTAGTCATATGAATATTTTCCTTCGTATAGTGTAAATTACAACTATGTGATTTATGGATAAAATGCATATGTAACACCATGCTCAATGTGTTTGATAAAATGCTCAAATGAGAGTTATGTTTGAATTGTTTGTTAAACATTGTTATGATTAACATATGTGATTCCTTATTACATTGAGTATGATCGGTTATACCTCTTGATTGAGTGGCCAAACTTGCTTTGCCACATTAGATACGTTCCAGGAATCCGAGTCGTATAGTGATTGTCGATAGTAGTTAGGCCATGTGGAGTGCTTATGCGCTCCATATCGATTAATTCAGCGTGTCCTCGCACCAATCGAACTTGTCAAATAATTCAATTGGCCTATTGTGTGTTTACCATATATGGACATTACTACTTGAATCTAAGGTTCCACTTACTAATGTAAAGCCCGTTCAACCATGGTACCACGATCTGCTAAGACTCATGAGCTAGGCATGGTGGTATGGGACACCGTAGTCGAGCTATCAGCCTACGTTGGGGTGATGAGCCTCCCCATAGTGACTAGTGAACAACCCAAACTCGTGAGCTAAATACGGTAGTATGGGACATTGTATTCAAGCTGTCGACCTACACCAGCGCAGCCTGGCTGCGGTCCCAGCATGGGTTGGGGCGTACCGTCTGATCCGAACCCCCTTTGAAAATAGTGCTCCAGTTGGTAGGGCATTGGTGGAGTAACCTCGAGTATAAACTTTTAAAATTGCCTATCCACTGCTTTTCAAATCAGGGGTGATGTTGCCCTATAACTTGCATATCGTATGTGATTAACTAGGATTGACGACCCTAGATGAATCATTGTTTGGGTAAATGATATAAAGGGAGGTACCTTAGCTTCCTGATTCTGCTGCATGAATAAGCGTAATTAAGAACTCGGGTAACATGTGCTTTGGCGATGAAGTCATAGTGGGAGTAGCATGTGCAACCGTAAGATGGTGTCACTGAGGGAGTGCAGGCAAGGGCATGCATCATTACTGCATATCATCCCTGCATTAATAAGAGGAGTTAGGAATTACTTGTTGTACTGCTTTATCATTACTGCTTAATTGAATTGATAACATGTTAACCTTTGCCTTATAGTACCACTAAGTTGGCCACTTATTCCCACCCTGGGATGATGCTTTAAAACACCACCTAGACTCTGGTTTAGATGTTGGTGATGGCGAAGTCTATACAGCGGAGTTGGACTTCGTAGGCGAGGAGGAAGGATTCTCCTACGTTCAGCTCTCAGACGGGTCTATGTATACTCCATGCGGATTTAACGGGATTACACGGACTTATGGATTAGTTGGACATTTACACTTTGATATTTTATAAATTTTGGAATCATACATGTGTATATTCAGCCTGGTAACATACTCATACTCTGGAGGTTGTGAAACATTTATATACTTTATATATCTATCGCAGTCTTCCGCTTGCTTAATTACATTAACTCTGGAGTGTGATATACTAATTTAGTATAATCCCACTCATGTTTAAGTGCATTAATATGGACAATATTTAATCATCATTATCTATGTTGCATAAGTGATGCGTTGGAACTCAAGAGTTGAGCTTTGCTCGACCCCCGATTTTCGGGGCATTACAAGATGGTATAAGAGAATGATTTAGATTAAATTAGACCTGGGTTATGGTAACATGATGCACACTAACGCACTCTAACTTAGGAAGGGGGCGATGGAATTTAGAGACGACATTAAGATCTTAAGGTTTCACCAATAGGCGAGACCGAAGACTATAATTTAATCCATAACGTATCTTCGATCACATAAATCGACCTAGGTCGCCGCCCCTAGTCCCTCAGTCGACGGGTTGGAGTTATTAGATGACGAATTCAAAACTTGAAACAGATCCAAATGGGGCGAATACGGGCACATTGGACCACAAAAACGGACCCTACGGGCCTAAGGACCCAAACCAAGAAGTTCAAAGAAGAGTAACAAGATAACTAGGACCTTGGTAATGAGGATTATATAAACTACAATGACTATCAAATGTTAAGACATTTAGAGTTTAGGAGCTAGAGTTAGTACTCCTAGATTTTGAAAGATTTGACAGTATAGGAGATCCAATAAATTAATAACGTGAACCCTACGACCTCCTTAGCCGGTATGGTCATATGTGAAGTGCTTGAGCTCAATTACATTCAAGTTTGGGTGACTCAATTCCAATCAGACAACTTTTTACCCTAAGCGATAAAAAAAATTCTTGTATTAGAAATGGAATGAAATCATCTAGCGTATGAGCATAGACTTTGGATTACAACTATTGGGTTAGTACTAATCATAAGTTAAGACTAGGCTACTGGTTATACTAAGGAATGTAAAAGGCTAAATATGCTAAGATAATTGAAAGATAGACTTAGTTAGTTGTCTTGACTAGGTTAGAGTGAGACCGCATTCCTTCATTGAATCCCCCTAATACTTATAGGATTCTTTAATAACTGCTAGAAAAGTTATTTTAACTTAAAAACTATTCAGGCTTAGAGAAAACTTATATATCTCTTGGATTTAACATTAGGTCAAATCAATACACCCCTTAAAATTACCTTCCCAAGGACTTATTACAATTAGGAACATGGAGTAGAGAAACTATATATAAGCGAAGTATTCATGGTTTGAATTGAATTCTCAATCCTAATAGTTACCAATGAACACGATGCTTTGATCAAGCAGAAGATCGGGATCAACTAGGATTAAGAACTGATACAATAAATTTTTTGTCATACCTAGGAAGAAGGTCTATGTATTCAGCTCATACCCACTACACAACGCTCCTTCTGTGTTGGCTCGACCACTTACAACCAAAATTTTATTACTTCACCTTTGAGAAGTGTTAAGAAAATATAGCCAATAGAGATTATTTTTTCTGTAGGCCCAAGAAATTTCTCAAATGGGCAACAGACAGTTAGGAATTAGGTCCCGAATCATAGACCATTCTGGCATACATATTGTGCATATGAACTTCGAAAGATAGTCTGCTCGTTAACCTATTTTGTCCAAATTCCATATGTACTAATAATGAATAGATTATCTTACAGTATTAAACTGGACATGATTAAAGAAGGTAAGTTGGGACCATGGCAAAAGTCCTTCTTTGGTAGAATTAGGCATCTTGCCTCACACTCACACCCATCCCTGAAATAAACCACAACACCCATCATTTTTAGCTCCTTTCTATAACCATAGGTACCAATGTCATAATACACATCATTGATGAAAGGAAGACCAATGTGTTGAGAGATCATTTCTCATTTCATACCAAGGATAGGTCCTAAATGATACCTTGTTCTGACATACAAATTAGGATATAGATTCTTGAGCCTTGAGAGTAGAAATAATTTTTAAGGGGGGTAGAACATTATGAGCCCAATCTAGTTAGGTTAGCTAATGCTTCTATTTAATCAAAGTGGCACAGCGGAAGAATGGTGGGCCCCTACCCCACTGGCCCAAGATCGAAGGGAATTGATCCGAGCTATACATAAGGATAGGTCACTAAACAGGATTTGAATCTTCCTTAGAATGTCAATAATGAAGTCATCGAAGGAAATCAATTAGGGTTCAAGTATTAAACCAATTCATATCAAAGAATAGGCCTAACAATGAGTACGAGCTAAATTACAATAACCAAATTCAGTGTATCCACAAATGTGCTCGTTGGATATGAACCCAATAGAAGTTTTACCCAATTTCGGGGATGAATTATTTTTGAGGTGGGGTAGATTGTAACGTCCCAGATTTTTACCAACTTAGAGTTAGACGTCCTTAGGCGATGGGTCAATCATAACACCTTATTGACTTCTCAAATCTCAATCTTAAAGTCTCAAATCCGCTTTAAACTCATTCCCTTAAAAAATCTCACATTTTACCACCTTATTCTTTACAATTTTTTAAGTACTTTCATATTAGACACTAATCTTAAAGTTTAAATGATGAAGAACAATACTTAAACTAAAATTTACTATAAATAGTAAATACATAAATAAAATAGGTTTTTGACCATGAATATCTTAGAATATCATAAAATAAATAGGTTATTTGTATAGATCAGCTTCTCCTACCCTAAAATCATATATTACACATCGAATAACTCATTCCATGTTGTAAAATACACCCGTTTCAAACAATCCAGGAAGTAGGCACAATAGTGGACTGCAATGCCATTACGCTTACTGTGAGGCCTCGTGATCGGGTCTAACAGGCTGCGGTGGGCTCATGAGTACGGCGGCCTGCCGCCATTCCCAAATGCATAAGAGGCTTGTTTCTACACTTTTTGACCAACTTCAAAAAGTCATATCTCCCCCATTATAACTCCGAATTAGGTGATTAAAAAGTTAAATTGAAGCTTGATAAGTCTAGTTACATATTAAAATAACTAAAAAATATAATAAAAATTTTAATATATTTAAATCTAGGTTGTTGTGACAACTATCCAAAAATTATTATTTTGGACAACTGCTACTTTCAGAATTTTTAAAATTTTTCTACTATACAAAATCTAATGAAATTTGGTGGAGATGAAGTAAAATTGAAGATAAATTATTAAAAAAATAATTAAAATAATATACTACCTAAAAGTGTCAAAAAGGGACATAGAACTACCTTAGGACCTCATTCTGTCAAAATTATGGCAGAATTTTGTTAAGCACAAAACTAAACAATCAACAGATTTGGCTTGAACCACTTTTTATACAAACTATAAGGCCTAAAACTATTAATATCACTAATTTAACATTAATTAAAAACGTAGGAGAAATCCTAAAACCAAGTTACTCTCGGGAGCACATTGAAACTCCGTATCGGACCTGGACCGCGCGTCGAAAATCCGATTACCGCGAAACTATAAGGTTATGACTACCTTATTGAGCTTGACAACTATCATAGGAATTAAATCTAAATAGTATTCAGAAATACACAACTTGAGCCTTGAGTTAAGTGTGTGAGAAACGTGAATATCTTTAGAAAATGAACTCAAACTTAAGTGAATTGGGCCGTTCACTTTCTGGCCAATTTAAGGTTTCAGACCATCAGATTTTAACCCAATTACACTCATGGATCAGGGAGATTTCCCTGCACCATTCGGTATACTTGTGGCCTTAATCGAGGAATGACTACCGTTGATCTGATACATGTCCTTCACAGTAAATCCGTCCGTTTGTCAATTCGCACCATAAACACATTCCTGGCATAGATACATTGTCAGGGAACTTGCTTCATGATGTAGGTGAAAAAGGGGCCTTACTAAGGGCCCTGTTTGTCAAAAATAGGTGCCCTTTGGCTATAACCTAAGTATACCATGTACCTAGGGCTATTGACATCACTTCTGGGCCTATATAAGGACCTTAAACCCACCCCTCTCTCTTTTCTATGAATTTTTTTAACCCTAGGAGAGAGAAGAGAGAAAAGAGGAGAAGAGAGAGAGATCAGTGGATCGTGGCGGGGATTCACTCCCACTACACCACGTACTGAATCACCACCCTACTATCGTTACACCGTCGATTCTAACTTCGATTTGGGTAAGAAATCCTAATCGTAATCTTGATTTAGGAAGTCAAATAGAGTAATTGACATAATAGCTAACCTATTTCGTGATTTAGGTAGCCATTGTTCCGTATACGAGAGCGTAAGATTTGAACCGAGTTCAAAATGAGCAATCCAACGAAAGGTGCGGACTATAAACGTTTAGGTTATGGTTTTCAAGGCTTTCGATATTAGCTAATGATTTATGTCTGACTTGACTATTACCATATGATCTTAATTACAATGTATTCGATTATTTATACATGTGTGTGAATTAAGTGAATATATGATGCATTCCATGTGTTTGTTGAAATGTTTGAATGAATATGAAATCATGATTTGTGCTTGCCATGACTATTAAATTAGAATACATGATTATTGTATGTATGACAACTCCTTTGTGAAAGGATTTACCATAATATATTCTATAACTAATTTAGTTCATATATGTAGTAATGTGTAATCTAAGTGTTTAATAAAATGTTTGAATGAGATTTCGCTGATGGATTGTATTTATTAAGTATATTAAGACAAGATTCTTAGTTTCCTTAGTCATATGAATAGTTTCCTTCGTATAGTGTAAATTACTATTATGTGATTTATGGTTAAATTGCATGTGTGTAACACCATGTTCAATGTGTTTGATAAAATGCTAAAATGAGAATTATGTTTCAATTGTTTGTTAAAAACTGTTATGATTAACATATGTGATTCCCTATTGCATTTGAGTTTGTTTGGGACTACCACCTAGTCCAGGCAATCAGTCATACCTCTTGATTGAGTGGCCGAACTTGCTTTGCCACATTGGATACGTTCCAGGAATCCGAGTCGTATGGTGATTGTCGACAGTAGCTAGGCCATGTGGAGTGCTTATGTGCTCCATGTCGATTAATTCAGCGTGTGCCCGTACCAATCAAACTTGTCAAATAACCCGATTGGCTTATTGTGTGTTTACCATGTTTGGACACTACTGCTTGAATCTATAGTACCACTTACCAATGTAAAGTCCATTCAACCATGGTACCACATTCCGCTAAGACTCATGAGCCAGGCATGGTGGTATGGGACACCGTGGTCAAGCTGTCAGCCTACACTGGGGTGACGAGCCTTCCCGTAGTGACCAGTGAGCAACCCAAACTCATGATTCGAATACAGTAGTATGGGACACTGTATTCGAGCTGTCGGCCTACACCGGTACAGCCTGGTTGTGGTCCCAGCATAGGTTGGGGTGTATTGTCTGATCCAAACCCCCTTCGAAAATAGCACTCTAGTTGGTTGGGCGTTGGTGGAGTGACCTCGAGTATAAACTTTTGAACTTACCTATCCACTGCTTTTCAAATCAGGGGTGATGTTGCCCTATAACTTGCCTATCGTATGTGATTAACTAGGGCTAACGACCCTAGATGAATCATTGTTTGGGTAAATGATATAAAGGGAGGTACCATAACTTCCCAAATCTACTGCATGAATAAGCCTAATCATGAACTCGGCTAACACGTGCATGCACCACATTACATGTGCTTTAGCGATGAAGTCACAGTGGGAGTAACATGTACGACTGTGAGACGTTATCGTTGAGGGAGTGCAGGCGAGGGCATGCATCATTATCGCATATCATCCTTACATTAATAAGAGTAGTTAGGACTTGCTTGTTGTACTGCTTTATCATTACTGCTTGATTGAATTGATAACATGTTAACCTTTGCCTTATAGTACCACGAAGTTAGCCACTCATTCCCACCCTGGGATGGTGTTTTAAAACACCACATAGACTTTAGTTTCAATGTAGGTGATGGAGACGTCTATACAATAGAGTTGGACTTTGCTGGCAAGGAAGAAGGATTCTTGTAACACCCTGAAAATCGGGGGTCGTGTATAAACTCAACTCCCGAGTTCCAGACGGTCACTTATGCAACAAAAATGGTTATGATTCAATGTTGTCTGATTTAAAGCATTCACATGAGTAAAAGTATACCAAAACTGCAATTCATACTTCAGATCCAGTGATAAAAGCAAGCGGAAGACTAAACAATGTATATATCACTGTATGGAAAAAACAAAGTAATCTCATCTGTCTCCAAAGTATGACTACATCTCTGAGTCTCATATACATGTGCATAAACAAAAATAATGTTCAAAATAAAGTCCCACTGATGTCCCCTCGATCCAGGTCGCCTACGGGAAGCCGTCGTGATACTGCATATACGAGAACTCATCCTGGTCCTCGTCAATCTCTGGCTCCACCTCCTGGATCTCGTCCTCACCTGCATCTACAAGAGGGTCTGGTGGGTGTTGCAAACACCATCCCGTAACGTGGGAATGAGTGATCAACTCAGTGGAATCATAGAGCAAAGATTAGCATGTTCACAATTCAATCACGCGATAATAGTAAAGCAGTAAAACATACAATCCTAATACTGTTGTTAATGCAAGATGATATGACGTGATGTATGCCCTCACCGACGATCACCCTCATGCGGCAACATCTTACGACCGCAGCATGCCACACTCCCTAGAGTGCTCCACATCTTCCAGGCACATGCAATGCTATGGTGATATGATTTTCAAGTTGTTATTAGTCCATTCAAAAAGCAGGATTGGGAAACTAAGGTACTTCCCTTGTATCAATTCCAACACAGATCCTGTCTAGGGTCGTCACTCCTAGAAATCTCATACGATATGTATTTCGTAGGTCACTGCAAGGGCTGCCAGGGCTGTTGCTCGCACTCGTTGCACTGCTCCCCCATCACCTTATCAATACAGGCCTACCGTACTCTATTGCAACGGAAGGGTCGTCGCCTCCCGTGGACTCAGAATACGCTCGCGGTCACTACAAAGGGCTCGTCGCCTGATCAGTGTAGGCCGACAGCTAGAATATAGTGTCCATACCACCATAATCTGCTCACGAGTTTAGGTGCTCACTGGTCACTACGGGGAGGTTTGTGGCCCCGGCGTAGGCCGACAGCTCGACCACGGTGTCCCATACCACCATGCCCGGCTCATGAGTCTTCGTGGATCAAGGTACCATGGTTAACAGGGTTTATAGTGGTAAGTTCAGTACCCTAGGTTCAAGCAGTTATGACACATACAAGGTGAACATACATCAGCCAGTCGGGTTACTTGACGGGCTCGACTAGCGCGATCGCATCTTAAGTTGAACGACATGAAGTGCGTAAAACACTTCGCATGGCCTAACCACTGCCGCCAACTCTCAACACGAATCACGTTCATCGACGCGTCGTTCGTGGCTATGACCAGTCAGCCACGAATTCGCTCGGTTACCGACTGACTGGACTAAGTCTAGTCCCACACATCTATGGAATCATATTAACACGATATGCAAAGGTATTGGAATTGAAATACATCATGTGAGCATGTTAACACATGTTATAACATTCAACTTAAGCAAATCTTCAAGGCATACTTTCTATGCATGTAATGCAATCATGCATAAGGTAAACATGTAGGAAATCATTTAGGTCAGCATATTAATCATGAAATCAATCTCAAATTACTACATAACATCATTTAATTCAATACATACTAATACAAGCATTTATACAAACACATACACTACACACTTAAGTCTACATATAGTATGTCGACCCAAAGTGCGTAACTAGGCGAATCTCTTCGCCAAACTGATTTTGCAAGTATTCCTAAATCCCTAATGCGGCGACAAACTATGTCAATCACGTCAGCAAAATATGCATGTAGACCGTACTTCCTACAAATGACTAAAATGCCCTAAATCTCATATTCTTCGTTAATTTACGAAACAGGAAGCGGAGAGCATGTTGTAATGTCAAACGGCGATACCGTCGATAATCTACTATTAAACGACATTGAAAGCGTTGTAAACCGTCAATCAAAGCGTCTAAAATCCTCACCTAATCTCTTACGGTTGCGGGATTTCGAACGGAGCGTGTACGCTTCGTCTACGGCAGTAGGAGAACCTGATTTATGGAATACGTTAGCTAACGTGCTATGAATCTAGGTAAACCCTAAATCAGCAAGTTTTTGGGGTTATTTTATACCTGAAAAAGGGGAGAAATCACCAGCCAGGTGATTGGAAAGAAGTGCTGAAGCAGCAACTGTCAGGGGCTCGGAAGCGGGAAAATTCTCTTCTTCTCTTTCTCTCAAACTCTCTCTCTTTTTCTCCTAGGGTTGCAATTTTCGGATGGAAGGGAGGAATGAGGGTTTCAACCCCTTTTATAAGCTTAAAAACGCCGGAAATAGGCTCCGGGACGAAGTTTACTTGGTGCCTATCCATTTCGGGGCTGTTTCGGTCCAAAAACTGCTTTCTGGTGGTCCCCTGGTCGATTGCGATCGGACTTAAGCTCATGTGTACCAGATGTACCTCGTATTAAGTTTTCAGTCTGGCAGGGTTCGCAGATCGCACGTGGCGGAGCAGTTTCAGTTCAGCGGTCACCGCACATAGATCAGGGCTGAAAGTCTCATGATAATAAATAAAAATTTTTCCTGATCCAAGGGTGTAATCTGGATGAATTCTGACGGTCAGAACGCTTAATACTGACGCGTCAAGTCGTGTGCCAGATTTGAATTTGAAATTCCAAATCCGTCCCTATTCGCGGTCGCTTCAGTCCGGGTTCAACGAAATAGTCTGTGATTATCGGATTGACTTGATTTTCGAGATGATTGTCAAGTCCAGCTGGGCGGTTCTAATGGTCTAAGATAGGAGGTATCGGACCTTCGACGCGCGGTCTAAATCCAATACAAAAGTTCAATGTGGTCCAGAGGACAAACCTGCTTAGAGTTTGATCCGAGGTTATAGAGTATTGTAGAGTTGTTTGTTCTACTCGATTTGGGTCTTGCAGAACGTATTTAAAGTGATCAGGGACTATTTCCTAGCTACTCTAGCGTTGCGCTAGCTAACATACGTTTAATTTCCATGGAAATTATTTCTACGCGATTTCGGGTCGAGTTGGTACTCGAACCCAAGTACGGATTTTTCACGGGCGTTACAATCTACCCCCCTTAACAAATAATTTCGTCCTCGAAATTTGTACCTGTTCGTACTCCTCGAGAAGCTGTGGGTAGTTCTTTCTGATCTCTACTTCTGTCTCCCAAGTAGCCTCCTCCTCAGAGTGATGCGTCCATAGTACCTTCACAAGGGGAATCACCTTGCTACGCTGTACCTGCTCCTTCCTGTCTAAGATGCGTGTCGGTCGCAGGATATAAGTAACATCCTCTCCTAACTGCACCTGCTCCCATCTGATGATATGGGAAGGATCAGCAACGTACTTCTTCAGCATAGAAACATGAAATACGTTGTGGACGCTCGCGAGGGGCGTGGGTAAAGCCAATCGGTAAGCCACTGCTCCCACACGATCGAGGATCTGGAATGGACCAATGAATCGCGGTGCCAGCTTCCCCTTCTTCCCGAACCGAAGGACTCCCTTCATAGGGGAAACTCGCAAAAACACGTGATCCCCGACTGTGAACTCAAGTGGTCGTCGTCTCGTATCGGCGTAGCTCTTCTGTCTGCTCTGCGCTGTAAGAAGCCGACGACGAATAATATCGATCTTCTCTGACGTCGCCTGCACCAACTCTGGGCCGATCAAGGTACGGTCACAGACCTCTAACCAGCAATGTGGTGCGCGACAAGGTCGCCCATACAGCGCCTCATAAGGTGCCATGCCGATACTCGCCTGGAAGCTATTATTGTACGCAAACTCCGCATATGCAAGACAGTTATCCCAACTGTCCTTGAAGTCCAATGCGCAAGCTCGCAACATGTCCTCCAGGATCTGGTTCACTCGCTCCGTCTGTCCGTCCGTCTGTGGGTGGAAGGCAGTACTGAACTTCAACTTCACACCCATAGCCTCCTAAATACGAGTCCAGAAAATAGAAGTGAACCGCGTGTCTCTGTCCGACACGATCTCCAACGGAACTCCATGCAGACGCACGATCTCTCTGATATACAATCTAGCCAGCTCGTCTGCAGAGTTCGTAACTCTGATCGGTAGGAAGTGCGCCGACTTCGTCAATCGGTCGACGATCACCCAAATGGAATCATGCCCCTTCCTCGTCTTCGGCAACCCAGAAATGAAGTCCATGGAAATGAAATCCCACTTCCACTCTGCAATCGGCATAGGCTGCAAAAGTCCAGGTGGTCGGCGATGCTCTGCCTTCACCTGCTGACAAGTGAGACAACGGGACATGAACTCAGCTATGTGGGTCTTCATACCTTCCCACCAATACGTCCTTTTCACGTCACAATACATCTTCGTACTGCCTGGATGCATCGCGAGTCTAGTAGAATGCGCAGCCTCGAGAATCTCTCGTCTCAAGTCAGGGACATCTGGGACGCATAGGCGGCCACGGTAACGTAAGCCCCCATCCATACCGACTCGCCAGTCGGCGTCAGCATCATCACTGGCCTGCTCTCGAAGCTCAGTAAGATGCGCGTCGTCCCTCTGTGCCTCGATGACTCAGTCATCGATCTGAGATCGCACCTGTACATGTGCGATGAACTCAAATGGCTCCTCTACGGTGAGTTTCTGCTCAAAGTCTCGCAAAAACTCAACCATATCCCACTCGACAACCATCAGCGGAGCCGCAAACTCTATCGCCTTCTTGCGGCTCAATGCATCAGCCACAAGGTTCGCCTTCCCAGGATGGTAAGAGACTTCAAACTTGAAGTCCTTCAACGTCTCCGTCCATCGCCGCTGCCTCATATTCAAGTCTCGCTGCGTGAATATGTACTTGAGGCTCTTGTGGTCGCAAAAGAGCTCGAACTCCTCTCCGTAGAGGTAATGTCTCCAGAGTCTCAGTGCGAATATAACGGCTGTCAACTCTAGGTCGTGTGTAGGGTAATTCTCCTCGTGCTTCCTTAATTGTCTCGAGGCATACGAAATTACCCTGTCCCTCTGCATAAGGACACAACCCAAACCAACGCTAGACGCGTCAGTGTATATAGTGTATCTAACCCCTTGCTCTGGCAATACTAGCACAGGGGCGGACGTAAGTCTGTCCTTCAGCTCCTGAAAAGCTGACTCCACCTTATCATTCCAGGCGAACTTCACGTCCTTCCGTGTCAACTGAGATAAGGGCCTCGCGATCTTCGAGAAGTCCTGAATGAAGCGCTGATAGTAACCAGCGAGACCCAAGAAGCTCCTCACCTCAGTGACAGAACCAGGCTGCTCCCAGTCCTGCACCGCAGGCACCTTAGACAGGTCAACTGCCATGCCATCCTTGGACACCACGTGTCCCAGAAACTTCACCTCCTGCTTCCATAAGTCTCACTTCTTGTACTGTGCGAACAACTGATGCCGTCTGAGCGTATCAAGGACCAAACGCAAGTGCTCCTCATGCTCCTCTCGACTCCTGGAGTACACCAAAATGTCGTCAATGAAGACAACGACGAATCGATAGAGGAAATGCCGAAATACCCAGTTCATCAGATCCATGAACACGGCCGGTGCGTTCGTGAGACCGAACGACATCACGAGGAACTCGTAGTGGCCAAAACTGGTCCTGAATGCTGTCTTCTGCACGTCCTCATCCCTGACGCGCAGCTGATGATATCCTGACTGAAGATCAATCTTCGAGAAGTACTGCGCTCCTCTCAACTGATCAAACAAGTCATCGATCCTGGGCAAAGGGTACTTGTTCTTCACCGTGAGCTGGTTCAGCCTGCGATAATCAATACACAATCGCAGCGAACCATCCTTCTTCTTCACGAACAAGACCGGTGCTCCCCAAGGAGACACGTTAGGCCGTATAAAGCCAAGCTCTAGCAGACCATCAATCTGCGTCCTCAACTCCTCCATCTCACATGGTGCCATGCGATACGTCGGCAGTGAGACGGGTGTAGAACCAGGAACCAGATCGATAGTGAAATCAATCTCACGTCGGGGCGGCAAACCAGGGATCTTCCTGAACAGATCCCCGAACTCAGAAACAACTGGCGTCTGCTCAAGTACCTGGGCACCAGCGTCGCGCAATAGAGTGGCGTAGCTAAGAATGCGGAAAGGAAGATTTACCCGCACTGGAAATGTGAAGGATGCACCCTCAGGCTCGTACGCTGTGACTATACGAGTCTCGCAGTCAATCTCGGCTCTCGCTGCAGTCAACCAGTCCATGCCAAGAATGACGTCGAGATAAACAAGCGAGGGATCGACGACCAGATCTAGAACCATCGTCTTGCCCTCCAGATCCACCAAACAACCCTCACACATCTGGGTGGCATCTGTAAAAGACCCATGAGCTGCAAAGACTCGCACGCTATCCATAGTGATAGTCTGTAACCCAAGACGTCTGACTACGGCACGCGATATCAAAGAAATCGTGTAACCAGTGTCCACCATGACAAGAACGGGAGTACCTCCGATATGGGCCGTGACCTCAAAGGCTGAATGCTGGAAAGTCGGCGTCGTAGCTGCCTCAGCGGTCAATGCATGAACTCGAGCCTGCTGTGGCCGGTTCGGCCGCTGTGTCAAGGGCCGTGGAGGCTGTCGAATCTACGATACCGTAGGTCTGAAAGAAGGATGCGTAGGAGCTGACCGTATAGGCGGTGCTGATATCCCCTGTGGACGTACACGATCAATCTTCTGCGGCGGTGAGAACCCACTGTCCCGCATCCTCGAAAAGCAACTCTGCGCCAAGTGGCCCGTCCTCCCACAGTATGTACATGACAAATCAGGGCACCGAAACGGTGGTACAGGCGCCGTGGTCCTGGTAGGAGGATCAATGCGAGGCCTCTTACCCGCGAAGGGCCTGTCTGGCAAATCCGGTCGAGGCCTAGAAGTAGCCGGGCCTCGAGATCGCGCAAGTCGATCCACGTCCTGCTCTGCCCGCATGGACATGTGAACCAACTCCGCATAGGAAGGGAAACTGACACAGCACATCTTCGACCGAATATCCGGTCGTAAGCCCTCCAAAAAGCGCCGTATGCGCATCTGCTCATCAGCTAGAATCGTCGGGACGTACCTGCCCAACTCTGTGAACCGATGCTCATACTCGGTAACTGTCATCGCTGCCTGTCTGAGATGGAGAAACTCATTCTCCCTCTCGTGCCTGTAGGTCTGGGGATAATACTTCTCATGGAAGCGGAACTCAAATGCTGCCCACGTCCATACGAAATCTGCGGCAACAGTCCGCAATATGCTATCCCACCACATACTGGCCTCTCTCTCAAACAGGAAGGTAGCCAGCTCTACCTGCTCAGCCTCGGTACAGTACAACATCCGTAGAATCTTCGACACTCGGTCGAGCCAGAACTCAGCCTCCTCGGGTCTGTGAGAACCCGTGAAAGTAGGAGGCCGCAAGCGCTGAAATCGCTCCAGTAGGCCCCGTGTGTCGGCAGGATTCCCCGCAGGGAAAGCAGGCTGCGCAGGATGGGCCATGCCCTCATCCTGGGCGTAAGTATAGGCATCCTCAGCTGGATGCGCAGGTGGTGCCGGTGGAGTAGATGTAGTCGCACCCCCACCCTGAGCTAAAGTCCCCACTATGGTGGTCAGAAGCTGCTGCTGCTGTAGCATCATAGCCATCATCTGCTCGAATCTATCAAGGGGTGGAGCAGGCTGTGGCGGATGCGGCGTGGAAGTAGATGCGCGATGTGGCTCTCTAACTGATGGTGTAAATGGCGGTGGTCCATCTGTAGGATCAACAGCAGGCTGAGACGATCGAACCGCCTCAGGAATCGGGCCCACAGCAGGGTCCGAACGAGTGCCAGACTGAGAGGGAGTCTGATCCATCTGCTCTGACAATGAAAGCCGAACCGCGCTCCTCGTAGTCTTAGGTGGCATTCCCTATAGTCAAAATAGGGTGCAACCTTGTCAGTCTCAATTGCACAAATACACCACAGTCATTCACTTAAAGAGTCAAAGGCATTCCATGCATTTCAATTAATCAAAATTGTCACAATACAAGGGATATATCCTTACAAGCATCATGACTAGAATTACATGGAAATTAAGACAGTTAAGCAACAGCAACATGAACAAAGCACTAGCCCTAATAGGCTTTACACACATAAAACAGGAAATGACTAACTACTGATAATAACATCAAAGATCGCATCGCTAGTCGGAGTCTGGGGACGGAGGAGGAGCACCCTTATCCTGTAAGCAACACAGGATTGCCTTCAAGGTGCGAGTCACCTTGCCAAATTTCTTCTTTGTAACGGCCTTGGCATCAGCGACCTCTGCTCGAAGTTCTTGGACTTCCCTTCGCAAAGCGGTCTGACTCTCCTCCATCCGAGCAATGCGATCGTCGATAGTAGCCTGCACAGAAGGAGGAGGGCTCTCATCAGTATCCTGAGCCTCCTCTTCTGCTTCTTCCTGAGCTTCTTCCTGAACCTCTGCTCTAGGTTCTTCTTCGCTTTGATCTTCCTCTTCATCAAAGTCATCCCCACTATCCCTTTCAAGTTGATTTTCACGGTATTGCGACCCAATCTTCATCTTGACCATTGTCGACTCATCGATGGTGTGAATCGATACTGGCAATTCCGGCCCAAGTCTATAGGCAAACTCAAGTGCAATCTTGCAAATAAGTCATCCAAAGGGAAGCGATTCGGATGTTCTCCTCGACCTGGCTATAAGAACTATCTGTCGTAAGATGAAAGTGGCCATACATACGTTCTCTCCCTGGGCCACCAGAAATAAGAAATCGACCATAAGACGTGTACATTCAATGCGGTTCGTCGACCTGGGATAGACATTGAACGTGCAGATATGATGCAGCAGGCGCAAATCCTCAGACATGTACGTCGCCTTGAGGCTATTATTAGGCTGCCATGGAACCAACTTACCGCACAGAAACCTGGTGCGGCGATCTCGTTCACGTCTAGTCCTCAAATTCTTCTCACTAGGATGCACATCACCTAGAGGCACGTTGAGAAGTCGCGCAATCAACTGAACGTCGATCGTAGCCATCCGATCTCTACCAAAAGGGATTTTGAACTGCAAAGGCTCCAAGGTAGGATTCTGGATGCTAGCATAGAAGGCACGAACGGTGCTCACATTAGCACGAGCGCGAGCTTCAAAGATCGGACCCCAGTGCGCAGCTTCAATGCGTTCGAACAAGAGATACTCGCCGAACAACCGTCCATCTACGTCCGCCTCAAATAACACTTTACGATCAGTGTATTGGCCATGAGGCATCTCTGATAAAATTATTCGTCCAAGGTGTGCATGGGGATCCAAATCCCGCTTTGTACGGCACTCCAGGACTACAGCTGGACCTGCGGCGGTGCTTGAACTTGCGGCACCACCCCGCGGTCTTCTCGATCGAGCAGGGCGGCTCGGCCCAGCCTCGTCTGTCGCGGTTTTCCTCTTACCCATCAAAGACAGGATGGATGAGAGTGACAAAAGACCCAAAATGGCTTCCACAAAAGCCATGGAAAACGTCAAAAATGCGGAGAAATGGCTGCCCAATCTGAGAAAAGGAAATCTAGGCGTCGTAGAGGGATGCTTCAAGCTTCCCAAGGATGTAGTTTCAAAGAGAAATACAAACAAAAAGATGGGATGGAGCACCTCACGATTTCAGCTATATTTTGGGGATTTTGGAGCTCCAAATGGTGAGATCTTCAAGGAGAGATGCTGCCAACACCCAATAAATGATGAGTGGTGGTCGGTTTTGGCCAAGGAGGATCCTAGAAGTGTTTTGGGATGCCGGAGTTTGGAGTGGGTTGCTGAAAATCGAAAATAGGGCTATGGAGAGGGCTGTTTGTGAAGGAGGGGTAATATTTGGGAGTTTTCGTGAGATGGGAGCTGTATAGGGAGGGTGCACATGCCATTTAAGGGTGTGCGCCCAAAAATTAGCCTCAATGGACACCACCGGTCGGCGATGCATCGCCCGACCGGCGATGGCATCGCCGACCAACTTTCACGTTGGCCGGTGGGACCACTTGGATCTGGTCCCCCATGGTCCCAGGGGTCCAAAAAGATACGTCCCACCCCTTAGTTCATACTATTTTGGTCTGTATGAGCCCAAACATGTGTTCATGGATTTCCGGGTCCACATTGCAATCCCGAATACCAAACCATATGATGCAGCATATGAATTTGGGGTAGAAGGAGCCAGCACATCTATCTAAACCCTTAGTTGCGAAAGAAAGTGAAATTAGAATGGCCTTATGGCTATTTTTCATGAAATTTTACTATTCACTGTAAAGTTTTGTGAAAGTACTAATTTGTATTATTTTCACTTTATGTTTGATGCCTAACATGAAATGGATAAGAAATAACTGAAGGTCGGAGTGTTTAGAGAAGAAATTTTGAGAATTTTTGGCGAAACGGGGTTTTTAAGCCCTGGCGATTGATTACAAGAGTCGTGGTCATCCCACGGCCCAAGGATTCACCTTTGCGGTTTAAAACCACTCATAGGACGTCTCAACCCGACTTCCTACAGCTTAGAAGTGATTCGGGTTGCTTTACGCGACCCGAGATACATTACAGACTCGATCTTGCGATCGATCCTAATAGACTTCGCCTATCGGCGAATCTGCGATCCTAGAAGTGTTTCTAGACCCTTCTCGCACCCACCTAAGTCAAAGGAAGCGACAGCGTACGTCGCAAGACCATAACCCAGGCCCAGTATACTCTCATTCATGCTCTGATACCAACTTATAACACCCTGAAAATCGGAGGTCGTGTATAAACTCAACTCCCGAGTTCCAGACCGTCACTTATGCAACAAAAATGGTTATGATTCAATGTTGTCTGATTTAAAGCATTCACATGAGTAAAATTATACCAAAACTGCAATTCATACTTCAGATCCAGTGATAAAAGCAAGCGGAAGACTAAACAATGTATATATCACTGTATGGAAAAAACAAAGTAATCTCATCTGTCTCCAAAGTATGACTACATCTCTGAGTCTCATATACATGTGCATAAACAAAAATAATGTTCAAAATAAAGTCCCACTGATGTCCCCTCGATCCAGGTCGCCTACGGGAAGCCGTCGTGATACTGCATATACGAGAACTCATCCTGGTCCTCGTCAATCTCTGGCTCCACCTCCTGGATCTCGTCCTCACCTGCATCTACAACAGGGTCTGGTGGGTGTTGAAAACACCATCCCGTAACGTGGGAATGAGTGATCAACTCAGTGGAATCATAGAGCAAAGATTAGCATGTTCACAATTCAATCACGCGATAATAGTAAAGCAGTAAAACAGACAATCCTAATACTGTTGTTAATGCAAGATGATATGACGTGATGTATGCCCTCACCGACGATCACCCTCATGCGGCAACATCTTACGACCGCAGCATGCCACACTCCCTAGAGTGCTCCACATCTTCCAGGCACATGCAATGCTATGGTGATATGATTTTCAAGTTGTTATTAGTCCATTCAAACAGCAGGATTGGGAAACTAAGGTACTTCCCTTGTATCAATTCCAACACAGATCCTGTCTAGGGTCGTCACTCCTAGAAATCTCATACGATATGTATTTCGTAGGTCACTGCAAGGGCTGCCAGGGCTGTTGCTCGCACTCGTTGCACCGCTCCCCCATCACCTTATCAATACAGGCCTACCGTACTCTATTGCAACGGAAGGGTCATCGCCTCCCGTGGACTCAGAATACGCTCGCGGTCACTACAAAGGGCTCGTCGCCTGATCAGTGTAGGCCGACAGCTAGAATATAGTGTCCCATACCACCATAATCTGCTCACGAGTTTAGGTGCTCACTGGTCACTACGGGGAGGTTTGTGGCCCCGGCGTAGGCCGACAGCTCGACCACGGTGTCCCATACCACCATGCCCGGCTCATGAGTCTTCGTGGATCAAGGTACCATGGTTAACAGGGTTTACAGTGGTAAGTTCAGTACCCTAGGTTCAAGCAGTTATGACACATATAAGGTGAACATACATCGGCCAGTCGGGTTACTTGACGGGCTCGACTAGCGCGATCGCATCTCAAGTTGAACGACGTGAAGTGCGTAAAACACTTCGCGTGGCCTAACCACTGCCGCCAACTCTCAACACGAATCACGTTCATCGACGCGTCATTCGTGGCTATGACCAGTCAGCCACGAATTCGCTCGGTTACCGACTGACTGGACTAAGTCTAGTCCCACACATCTATGGAATCATATTAACACGATATGCAAAGGTATTGGAATTGAAATACATCATGTGAGCATGTTAACACATGTTATAACATTCAACTTAAGCAAATCTTCAAGGCATACTTTCTATGCATGTAATGCAATCATGCATAAGGTAAACATGTAGGAAATCATTTAGGTCAGCATATTAATCATGAAATCAATCTCAAATTACTACATAACATCATTGAATTCAATACATACTAATACAAGCATTTATACAAACACATACACTACACACTTAAGTCTACATATAGTATGTCGACCCAAAGTGCGTAACTAGGCGAATCTCTTCGCCAAACTGATTTTGCAAGTATTCCTAAATCCCTAATGCGGCGACAAACCATGTCAATCACGTCAGCAAAATATGCATGTAGACCGTACTTCCTACAAATGACTAAAATGCCCTAAATCTCATATTCTTCGTTAATTTACGAAACAGGAAACGGAGAGCATGTTGTACATGTCAAACGGCGATGCCGTCAATAATCTACTATTAAACGACATTGAAAGCGTTGTAAACCGTCAATCAAAGCGTCTAAAATCCTCACCTAATCTCTTACGGTTGCGGGATTTCGAACGGAGCGTGTACGCTTCGTCTACGGCAGTAGGAGAACCTGATTTATGGAATACGTTAGCTAACGTGCTATGAATCTAGGTAAACCCTAAATCAGAAAGTTTTTGGGGTTATTTTATACCTGAAAAAGGGGAGAAATCACCAGCCATGTGATTGGAAAGAAGTGCTGAAGCAGCAACTGTCAGGGGCTCGGAAGCGGGAAAATTCTCTTCTTCTCTTTCTCTCAAACTCTCTCTCTTTTTCTCCTAGGGTTGCAATTTTCGGATGGAAGGGAGGAATGAGGGTTTCAACCCCTTTTATAAGCTTAAAAACGCCGGAAATAGGCTCCGGGACGAAGTTTACTTGGTGCCTATCCATTTCGGGGCTGTTTCGGTCCAAAAACTGCTTTCTGGTGGTCCCCTGGTCGATTACGATCGGACTTAAGCTCATGTGTACCAGATGTACCTCGTATTAAGTTTTCAGTCTGGCAGGGTTCGCAGATCGCACGTGGCGGAGCAGTTTCAGTTCAGCGGTCACCGCACATAGATCAGGGCTGAAAGTCTCATGATAATAAATAGAAATTTTTCCTGATCCGAGGGTGTAATCTGGATAAATTCTGATGGTCAGAACGCTTAATACTGACGCGTCAAGTCGTGTGCCAGATTTGAATTTGAAATTCCAAATCCGTCCCTATTCGCGGTCGCTTCAGTCCGGGTTCAACGAAATAGTCTGTGATTATCGGATTGACTTGATTTTTGAGATGATTGTCAAGTCCAGCTAGGCGGTTCTAACGGTCTAAGATAGGAGGTATCGGACCTTCGACGCGCGGTCTAAATCCAATACAAAAGTTCAATGTGGTCCAGAGGACAAACCTGCTTAGAGTTTGATCCGAGGTTATAGAGTATTGTAGAGTTGTTTGTTCTACTCGATTTGGGTCTTGCAGAATGTATTTAAAGTGATCAGGGACTATTTCCCAGCTACTCTAGCGTTGCGCTAGCTAACATACGCTTAATTTCCATGGAAATTATTTCTACGCGATTTCGGGTCGAGTTGGTACTCGAACCCAAGTACGGATTTTTCACGGGCGTTACAATTCTCCTATGTTCAGCTCTTTGACATGTTTATGTAGACTCCGTGCAGATTCGACAGGATTACAGGGACTTATAGATTAGTTGGACATTTACACTTTGATATTTTATAAATTTTAGAACCATACATGTTTATATTCAGCCTGGTAACATACTCATACTCTGGAGGTTGTGAAACACTTATATACTTTATATATCTATCGCAGTCTTCCACTTGCCTAATTATATTAACTCTAAAGTATGATATGCTGATTTAGTATAATCTCACTCATGTTTAGGTGCATTAATATGGATAAAATTTAATCATCATTATCTATGTTGCATAAGTGATGTGTTAGAACTCGGGAGTTGAGATTTACTCGACCCCCAACTTTCAGGGTGTTACAAGATTGTATCAGAGCATGATTTGGATTAAACAAGACCTAGGTTATGGTAACATGATGCACACTGACATACTCTAACTTAGGAAGGGGGCGATGGAATTTAGAGATGACATTAGGATCCCAAGGTTTCACCGACAAGTAAGACCGAATATTATAATTTAGTCCACAACGTATCTTCGATCACGTGAATCGACCTAAGTCGCCGCCTCTAGTCCGTCAATCGATGGGTTGGAGTCATTAGTTGACAAATTCCAAACCTGAAATAGATCCAAATGGTGTGAATATCGGCGTGTTAGACCATAAAAACAGACCCTGTGGGCCTAAGGTGGCTATCGGCGCTGGATTCGGCAATCTAAAATTTTGTGAGCCCATTTTTTAAGTTTTAGGTGTGACAGAAGTTGGTATCAAAGCATAAATTGGGGATACCTAAGGATAACATCACATGTCTACTGATAGCTACCCTTCACTCTATGATTGTTGAGAACTTAGAATGGTTAGATCCCCAAGTTCGAATAACTTAGAGATTTTCTGATATTGTTCCCTACCGTTGAGATTGTGAGGCAGTATAGTATTCCAATTTCTATCATTTCTAATCCAGTATTCGAGGTCCAGTTGGATTAGCGTACTGTTGATGAGGCATTTTGGGAGCAAGAGGCTAAGATTCGCAGGTGTTATCCCCATCTCTTAGGTGTTTAATTATGTTGGCATGTTGTGTTCGGATGGGATTTTCCTCCCTTGGTGAGCTCTGTATTGGTTGTGTTGTATTTTAAATTTTAAGGAAGAAATTTTTATTAGGAGGGGAGAGCTATAAGACCCGTACCATAGCCCGTACTGTTATGTATACTCCTGCGATCCTCCCGGTCAAATTTTGGCAACTCACGATCTGTAATCGGTGTTTACGTGTGACCCTAAGTCATATATCATAGATCTAAGTCGGCTTAATCTGAGACTTGTACCATCGTGACCATACCGTCACCGCGGTTCCAACGCCGCGTCTTATATATCGATCTGATACCCTAGCAAGGAGATGTGGAACCGCATTTATTTTGAAGAAATGCCGTGCATTTACGAATCTAAGAGAATCTCTACAACCCATCCCATCAATCAATCAATCAATCAAAGTACATAACCCATGCTTTCTTTCTCCCTAAGTCAAGCAACCTACTAAGTCAACTCTCAGTCAAGTACAACTACCACCTCACATCCATCACCTCTCTTACAATCACCACTTCTCTCTCTTTCTCTTCACATTTTCCAACCAACCAAAGCAACAAGAAAAGTGCACGTCCAAGCACTTCTAAGAGTAAAAAGAGTCAGTTGTGTGGCCCACTTCCTATCCCAAGATCTATCATCCTAGTCCTTTTTCTCTCATCACCTTCCATTAAAGTGAAACATAAGGAGATTGGCATTTCATCGGACCAAGAAGATCGAATGGTGGGTGTTTCTATAGACTTAGATTTCATTCTTTTGATGATGGCCCAAGTGGGGCCTACCGATTGATGGTATGGATCTCACTTTAGACCTTAGATGTGGTCGATGGCCCACTATGATTCTCATGATCATTCCATGATGGGGCCAATCTCCTTAGACCCCATCATGATGTTTACTTTCTAGATTTAAAGAGGTCATCTAGACCTTTCATTTTGGTAGAGAGGTAATCCCCACTATTGATTTTTGATTGGTGGGCTCACATGTAATAGGACCCACTTGATTTATGTTGTGATGTATGGAAGGGAGGGCCCATAGTGGCGGGGTCCCTCCATCACACGCATGCCTTTTTCTCTATCTCCCCCTCTCTTTTTCATTTTTCTTATGTGATGATGTGGCCATGTGGCCCACCCAGATGTACCCCACTTGATGTATGTCTTACCCACACCATTCGTGCATTTGGTGGCCCACCTGAGTAAGGCCCACCTTTTATATGTGTTGTGCCCCAAACCGTCCAGCGTCCAGGGACGCTGGACGTGAATTGAAAATAAAAATATTATCTTGATTCAACAAGCTTTGGAGAGGGTTGTTCATGTAGGCCCCACCTAAATGTATGGCTTTGATCCACGTTGTCCATCATGTTTCCCAACTCATTTTAGGCGTTGACCCAAAAAATGAACCAATCCGATAATCAAGCGGGCCATACCATAGAAAACTATGACTTCTACCGTTTAAATCAGTTAGGACCCACCTTGAGTTTTCTATTTGGCAAAACATATCACATATTGGGCTCATTTGGTCGATCTTAAGCCATAGAATCTAACGGCTTGGTCAGATTCTCCGGATGCGGGCCCCCTGCGAAAAATCGCAAGAAAACTGTTTTTAAAAAAAACATATAGCAGCTAATGTTGCTGTTGCTGCTGCAACAGCAAGACGCTGTGTAGGCACTGGAGGGCCAGGATGTGGTCCCATCCGTGGGCCCCACATGAGTTGTGATGCACATCAACACCATGCATTTGGTAGGACCCCTTTAGGGCAATGGGCCACCCCAAGAATCAGGCGCATGTGGACGCAGGTGGCCCACGTCACAAGGAACAGTGTGATTGAACGTCTGCCAATGAAACCCTTTTTGGGTTGACAAAAGTTTTGGATCATTATGAAATTTATTTCTTTTTCTTCATACGGGTCTATGTGACCTTCTCAATAGATTGGGTGGAAAATAAATGTTATGGTGAGCCTCACGTGAGACCCACTGATGTATGTATTGTATCCACTCCTTCGAATAGTGTGGACCCCCACCATGAGGTATGTGCTTTATTTATGATGTCCATCCTTATGGGACCCACCATGATGCATGTGTTGCATCCAAACCATCCACCATTTGGCAAGCTTGTCTTAAGGCTTGAGGCTAAAAATAAGACAGATCTAGGATCAAGTGGACCACATTCTAGAAAACAGTGGGTTTGAACGTCCACCATTAAAACACTTGGGCTACAAGGTTTGGACCAATATGATATTTGTTTTTCCTCTAGATCTAGGCCTTCGTGACCTTATGAATAGGCTGGATGGGAAATAAACCCTATGATGGGACCCACTAGAATTTAACCATAGAAATCATGTTCACCATTGCTAGTTGTTATATGGTCCAGTTGATCTTTTGATACGGTTCATTTTTATGCAATACTCTATAGTGATCTCTAAAAATAAATAAATAAATAAATAAACAAAATAGTTGACTTGGGTTCAACCTATTTAAATTTTTCCAATCAACCCGGCCCATTCAACTTGGCCCATTTGATTAGGCCTGATGGGATGTATGAGGCCCGTTGTTGAGGCCCACCTTGATATATAAGGCCCATTTGAGGAGGCCCATCTTGATGTATTTATGGCCCATTGTTGAGGCCCACCTTGATATATATGAAGCCCATGTGATGGAGTCCATTTGATATATTTAAGCCTATTCGTTGAGGCCCAATGAGATGTATATAAAGCCCTTTGCAATGTGTGATTCCACCTTGGTTATGTTATGACGTTTATGGTGGGCTATGCCTTGGGAGAAATGATGGTTTGACGTCCACATTGTAAGAATAATGTTGGTTAAATGTCCATATTGTAACTTTCCCTAGGGCCCTTTGATAGGCCGAGTATTAAAGTCGATTCTGATTTGTCTAGACCGATTGTATAGGCTGATTCTAATTAACGAGGCCGAGTATCGAGGACGATTCTGATTTGTCGAGGCTGATTCCGATTGTCGAGGCTGAATATCAAGGCGATTTTGATTTGTCGAGGTCGATTCCGATTTGTTAAGGGCGATTATATAAGCCGATTCTGATTGTATAAGCCGATTCCGATTTGTCGAGGCCGATTTCGATTGTTAAGGCTGAATATCCAGGCCGATTCTGATTTGTCGAGGCCGATTGCATAAGTCGATTCTGATTTTCAAGGTCGAATATCAAAGTCAATTCTGATTTGACGAGGCCGATTGTATAGGCCAATTCCGATTTGTCGAGGTCGATTGTATAGGTGGATTCCGATTGTTGAGGCTAAATACAAAGACTGATTCTGATTGTCGAGGCTGATTGTATAGTCCGATTCCGATTGTCAAGGCCGAGTATCGAGGCGGATTCCAAGTGTTGAGGTCGACTTTAATTGTCGAGGCCGATTTTGATTGTAAAGGCTAATTGTCGAGACTTATATGATGTACATGCAACCCGTAGTTGAGGCCCATTGTGATATATATTAGGCCCATGATGCATGGCCCATTTGATCTATTCAAGACCCATGTGTAAAGCCCATATGTCATGTATTTGAGGCCCATGGGCAAGGCCCATTGTAATGTATTATTGGCCTATGTGCAAGGCCCATTGTGATATGCATTAGGCCCATGAACAAGGCCTACCTGTTGTGTATATGTGGCCCTTGAGTAAGGCCCATTGTATTGTATATTAGACCTTTGTGTGAGGCCATGGGCCCATTATATGTTTGACTCTATGTGAATCATTTCTTGGGGGCAATGTTGGTTAAATGTCCACATTATCGAGGTCGATGGTTGATGCCGGTTATTGATACCGATTATGAGTATGTGACAGCATAACATCATGATACATGCCCATACGCATCATCTGCATGTTTATTGTGAGATGTGATTGACCCTTACATATACCTTAATACAGATGGTTTATGAGACTCCTTGATAGATGGAGTTATCCTACACGAGCGCACGGTATGCATAGGATTAATGCATAATTGGACTACATGACTCATGCATCTTGCATTGTGTAAGTTGATTATTGTATGCCCTAGCGACATCAGGGTTGTGACCTCTAAAGGCATGTCATGGATGGCCAGATAGGATATCGAAAATGTTCGGTTCGAGCATTTGGGCACTTTGGATGTCCGTGGGTGAAAGTCCATAAACCTCCGAGGCCAGGAGACGTCCTAATATCTAGATCAAGTGGATACATGAGCGCCCGAGTGCCGGATACCAGTAGGTCACGTCTTCCACTGTGTCGTGGTCGGTTGGGAGGGGGTGTGACCTTATTCGCCCGAGTGAGGGAGCTATAAACTAGGCTGATTTTGACCAGCTCATAAATGAGTCCTCTATCGATGAGCTGGGTAGGTATTGGTAGACTACTGGTCAGGCAGATAGTGTGGTCTCTTCCACTCACTGAGCTGTGCGTCTAGGAAGATGGCAGTCAGTGTGGAGTGTACTAGACCTCAGTAATAATCTCAGAGAAAAACTGTACTGATATGTGGACTTGATATGAAGACTAACATGATATTATGACACCTCATCACTGTTGCACTTGTGGTTAGGCACACGTGGGTGGATGCTGATGTGGGCGGGGCTGATGCCTAGGCGAGCTACCACACTAGGCGAACTACCAGTGGTTGGCAGGCTACTGTGCGGGAGTTATGTACTTAGCACTTATCTCATTCATTCATTCATCCACTTTCCACTCAGGCTGGTGGTGCGCAACTATTTTTTATATGTATTATGCTGGGGCGTGCAACTAACCTGAGATCAGGAGTTTACCACATTGTGTTTGACTATCTAAATTTAGGTATGGGACTGGTTTGGATAGAATTCCTTTGTGATGGACCCCATAGCCTTTGATATTACATACTATCATCTCGACTTCACTCTAGCTTGGTCATTTTATTCACATCGCAATTGCATTTCATCCACGACATATGGCATTTTGGGTTGTTATGTTTCTGCACTTATATGGCTTAGACGGCCTTGGCAGGATTTACATATTGCATTGCATCCGCGGTATATATTTGGCTCATTAAAATCTGCATTACATACTCTGATATTATATAACTCATAGACTTACCAGTATATTTCTGCCTACTCTAATATCGTATGATTCATGATCTTGTCAATATTTTCACTTATTCTGATGGTGTATGATTTGCGGGCTTTATTGTATACTTGGCACTTACCTTACACAAACTTTCACCACCCTCTAAGCTATTTATAAGCTTATGCACGATAGATGCGTGCAGGTGGCATTAGGTCACAGCGGTGTTAAACATAGAGTGTGCAGTGGACTTCCTGAGATTTGATTTTGATACTTATGTATTTCCTTTTCAGCATTGTATTCAAATGTTTATATTAGTGGATATGTAGGGATGTTGTTTTATGATTTAGTTATGCTTCATTACAAAAAAAAAATCACACTGAAAGTCCTCCTTGTAGGATCTCAGGATCGAAATCTAGCACATGAGTACCGAGAACCGAGAATGGGGCACTACAGAGGTTATCGGCATCGAATTCGGAAATCGAGAATTTTGTGAGACCGTTTTCTGAGTTTGGGGTGTGATAGGTTCCTTCCATGCTTAATAATCACTAAGTTAATAATTCAAAGTTGACTGAAGCTTTAATGTGAAAGCAAGAAGTGACATATGAAATCATGACTCGTTCAATGTTTAAAACTCCTAATCATGGATTAATAATTCAAACTTACTTTGAAATCTCTAAGTAACTGAATCCAAGAGACAAATCATTAACACTAAACATTTTATACTTCAATCTTTTTTTATATATATAAAATTTTCCACAATTTTTGCTCAAAGACTAAGAAAACAACTGATTAGCCTACCTAATCTCCCATCCCCAACCAAAAATCTACATTATCCTCAATGTAAAAGAAATAAGCATGTAATGCAAAAGAGGTAATGAAAAGAAAAGAGAAGTGATGGAGAGATAATACTTGAAGAAGGAATTTTAAGGCTTTTCCAATGATCTCAGTGTAAAAAAATGGGTTATCACGAAAGACTCAAACCAATGATAAGAAAACTATCCTAAAATAGCTGAAAGCAAACTATCTTAAATTCCTTGAAAGTAATAAACTAATCCTAAACTAGGAAAGCAAGGAAAAAACTACTCAATCATGCCAAAAGATTATTCTTCCGGCTAGTATCTTAGTAAATTTCTCAGAAGGTTTCTCAACAAGATCATTCAGAAGCCCTTTTTGCAATATGCTTGTGTAACACCCTGACAATCGGGGGTCGAGTAGAAACCCAACTCCCGAGTTCCAAAACATCACTTATGCTACATAGATAATGATGAATGCATGTTGTCTGTAGAATGACATTAAACAAAATTGAGACTAAGCAAAACAGCATATCATACTCCAGAGATAGTTAAATTAGCAAGCGGAAGGATGTGATAGATATATGAAATATATGAACTGTTGTAAGTCTCCATAGTGTGAACATGTTACCATGTTAACCGTATACATGTGTAACGCCCGTGAAAAATCCATACTTGGGCCCGAGCACCAACTCGACCCGAAATCGCATAGAATTAATTTCTATGGAAATTAAGCGTAAGTTAGCTAGCGCAACGCTGGAGTGGCTGGGAAATGGTCCCTGATCACTTTAAATATGTTCTACAAGACCCAAATCGAGTAGAACAAACGACTCTATAATACTCTATAACCTCGGATCAAACTCTAAGCAGGTTTGGTCTCTGGACCGCTTTGAACTTTTGTATTGGATCTAGACCGCACGTCGAAAGTCCGATACTTCCTATCTTAGACCGTTAGAACCGCCTTATTGGACTTGACGCTCATTTCGAAAATCAAGTCCAACCGACAATCGCAGACTATTTCATTGAGTCCGGACTGAAGAGACCGCGAATAGGGACAGAATTGGAATTTCAAATTCAAATCTGGCACACGACTTGACACGTCAGTATTAAGCATTCTGACCGTCAAAATTCAGCCAGATTACACCCTCGGATCAGGAAAAATTTCTATTTATTATCATGAGACTTTCAGCCCTGATCTACGTGCGATGACCGCTGAACTGAAACTGGTCCGCTACGTGCGATCTGCGAACCCTACCGGACTGAAAACTTAATACGTGCTATATCTGGTACGCATGAGCTTAAGTCCGATCGCAATCGACCAGGGGACCACCAGAAATCATCTTTTGGATCGAAACAGCCCCGAAATGGATAGGCACCAAGTAAACTTCGTACCGGAGCCTGTTTCTGGCATTTTTAAGCTTATAAAAGGGGTTGAAACCCTCATTTCTCTCTCCCGTCTGAAAATTGCAAATCCTAGCTTTGGGAGAGAGAAAAGGAGAGAGTTTGAGAGAGAGAGTGGAAGGGATTTTTCCCGTCTCCGAGCCACCGGCTGCTAGTGCTTCAGCAACTCTTCCCAATCACCTGGCTGGTGATTTCTCCACTTTATCAGGTATGAAACAACCCTAGGACTTGCTGATTTAGGGTTTACTTAGATTCAGGGCGTGTTAGCTGACGTAACTTGTATAATAGGTTCTCCTACTACCGTAGACGAAGCGTATACGCTCCGTTTCGATTCACGAGTCTACAAGACGTAAGGTGAGGATTTTAGACGCTTTGATTGACGGTTTACAACGCTTTCAATGTCGTTTAATAGTAGATTATCGACGGCATCGCCATTTGACATGTACAACATGCTCTCCGTTTCCTGTTTCGTAAATTAACGAAGAATATGAGATTTAGGGCATTTTAGTCATTTGTAGGAAGTACTGTCTACATTCATATTTTGCTGATATGATTGACATGGCTTGTTGTCACATTAGGGAGTTAGGAATGCGTGCATAATTAGTTTGGCGAAGAGATTCGCCTAGTTGCGCACTTTGGGTCGACATACTATATGTAGACTTAAGTGTGTAGTGTATGTGTTTGTATAAATGCTTGTATTAGTATGTATTGAATTAAATGATGTCATGTGATAGTTTGAGATTGATTTCTCAATTAATATGCTGACCTAAATGATTTTCTACATGTTGACTAAATGCATGATTTCATTACATGCATGGAATATATGTGCTTGAAGATTTGCTTAAGTTGAATGTTATAACATGTGTTAACATGCTCACATGACTGTATTTCAATTCCAATACTCTTACATAAATTGTTGATGTGATTCCATAAGTGTTTGGGACTAGACTTAGTCCAGGCAGTCGGTAACCGAGCGAATTCGTGGCTGACTGGTCATAGCCACGAACGACGCGTCGATGAACGCGATTTGTGTTGAGAGTTGGCGGCAGTGGTTAGGCCACGCGAAGTGTTTTACGCACTTCATGTCGTTCGGCTTGAGATGCGATCGCGCTAGTCGAGCCCGTCAAGTAACCCGACTGGCCGATGTATGTTCACCTTGTATGAGTCATAACTGCTTGAACCTAGGGTACTGAACTTACCACTGTAAACCCTGTTAACTATGGTACCTTGATCCACGAAGACTCATGAGCCGAGCATGGTGGTATGGGTGTGACACCCTGAAAATCGGGGGTCGTGTATAAACTCAACTCCCGAGTTCCAGACCGTCACTTATGCAACAAAAATGGTTATGATTCAATGTTGTCTGATTTAAAGCATTCACATGAGTAAAAGTATACCAAAACTGCAATTCATACTTCAGATCCAGTGATAAAAGCAAGCAGAAGACTAAACAATGTATATATCACTGTATGGAAAAACAAAGTAATCTCATCTGTCTCCAAAGTATGACTACATCTCTGAGTCTCATATACATGTAAATAAACAAAAGAATAAAGTTCAAAATAGTCCCACTGAAGTCCCCCCTCGATCCAGGTCACCTACGGGAAGCCGTCGTGATACTGCATATACGAGAACTCATCCTGGTCCTCGTCAATCTCCGGCTCCACCTCCTGGATCTCGTCCTCACCTGCAACTACGACAGGGTCTGGTGGGTGTTGCAAACACCATCCCGTAACGTGGGAATGAGTGATCAACTCAGTGGAATCATAGAGCAAAGATTAGCATGTTCACAATTCAATCACGCGATAATAGTAAAGCAGTAAATCAGACAGTCCTAATACTGTTGTTAATGCAAGATGATATGACGTGATGTATGCCCTCACCGACGATCACCCTCATGCGGCAACATCTTACGACCGCGGCATGCCACACTCCCTAGAGTGCTCCACATCTTCCAGGCACATGCAATGCTATGGTGATATGATTACCAAGTTGTTATTAGTCCATTCAAACAGCAGGATTGGGAAACTAAGGTACTTCCCTTGTATCAATCCCAACACGGATCCTGTCTAGGGTCGTCACTCCTAGTAATCTCATACGATGTACATTTCGTAGGTCACTGCAAGGGCTGCCAGGGCTGTTGCTCGCACTCGTTGCACCGCTCCCCCATCACCTTATCAATACAGGCCTACTGTACTCTACTGCACGGAAGGGTCGTCGCCTCCCGTGGACTCAAAATACGCTCGTGGTCACTACAAAGGGCTCGTCGCCTGATCAGTGTAGGCCGACAGCTAGAATATAGTGTCCCATACCACCATAATCTGCTCACGAGTCAAGGTGCTCACTGGTCACTACGGGGAGGTTTGTGGCCCCAGCGTAGGCCGACAGCTCGACCACGGTGTCCCATACCACCATGCCCGGCTCATGAGTCTTCGTGGGTCCAGGTACCACGGTTAATAGGGTTTACAATGGTAAGTTCAGTACCCTAGGTTCAAGCAGTTATGATACATACAAGGTGAACAAACATCGGCCAGTCGGGTTACTTGACGGGCTCGACTAGCGCGATCGCATCTCGAATTGAACGACATGAAGTGCGTAAAACACTTCGCGTGGCCTAACCACTGCCGCCAACTCTCAACACGAATCACATTCATCGACGCGTCGTTCGTGGCTATGACCAGTCAGCCACGAATTCGTTCGGTTACCGACTGCCTGGACTAAGTCAAGTCCCACACATCTATTGAATTACATTAACGCTATATACCAGGGTATTGAAATTGAAACACATCATGTGAGCATGTTAGCACATGTTATAACATTCAACTAAGGCAAATCTTCAAGGCATACTTTCCATGCATATTCAACTTAGGCAAATCTTCAAGGCATCATTTCTATGCATGTGATGCAATCATGCATAAGGTCAACATATAGGAAATCATTTAGGTCAGCATATTAATCATGAAATCAATCTCAAACTACTACATAACATCATTCAATACAATACATACTAATACAAGCATTTATACAAACACATACACTACACACTTAAGTCCACATATGGTATGTCGACCCAAAGTGCGCAACTTGGCGAACCTCTTCGCCAAACTGATTATGCAAGCATTCCTAACTCTCTAATGCGGCGACAAATCATGTCAATCACGTCAGCAAAATATGCATGGAGACCGTACTTCCTACAAATGACTAAAATGCCCTAAATCTCATATTCTTCGTTAATTTGTGAAACAGGAAACGGAGAGCATGTTGTACATGTCAAACGGCGATGCCGTCGATAATCTACTATTAAACGACATTGAAAGCGTTGTAAACCGTTAATCAAAGCGTCTAAAATCCTCACCTAGTCTCTTACGGTCGCGGGATTTTGAACGGAGCGTGTACGCTTCGTCTACGGCTGTAAGAGAACCTGATTCATGGATTACGTTAGCTAACATGCTCAGAATCTACGTAAACCCTAAATCAGCAAGTTTTTGGAGTTTTTCTATACCTGAAAAAGTGGAAAAATCACCAGCCAGGTGATTGGAATGAAGTGTTGAAGCAGCACTGTCAGGGGCTCGGAAGCGGAAAAAATCTCCTCTTCCCTTTCTCTCAAACTCTCTCTCTCTTTCTAGGGTTTGTGAAATTCGGATGCAAGGAAGGAATGAGGGTTTCAACCCCTTTTATAAGCTTGAAAACGCCGAAAATAGGCTCCGGGACGAAGTTTACTTAATGCCTATCCATTTCGGGGTTGTTTCGGTCCAAAAACTGATTTCTGGTGGTCCCCTGCTCGATTGCGATCAGACTTAAGCTCATGGGTACCAGATGTACCTCGTATTAAGTTTTCAGTCTGGCAGGGTTCGCAGATCGCACGTGGCGGACCAGTTTCAGTTCAGCGGTCACCGCACATAGATCAAGGCTGAAAGTCCCATGATAATAAATAGATATTTTTCCTGATCCGAGGGTGTAATCTGGATGAATTCTGACGGTCAGAACGCTTAATACTGACGCGTCAATTCGTGTGCCAGATTTGAATTTGAAATTCCCAATTCGTCCCTATTCGCGGTCGCTTCAGTCCAGGTTCAACGAAATACTCTGTGATTATCGGTTTGACTTGATTTTCGAGATGATTGTCAAGTCCAGCTGGGCGGTTCTAACGGTCTAAGATAGGAGGTATCGGACCTTCGACGCGCGGTCTAAATCCAATACAAAAGTTCAATATGGTCCAGATGACAAACCTGCTTAGAGTTTGATCCAAGGTTATAGAGTATTGTAGAGTTGTCTGTTCTACTCGATTTGGGTCTTGTAGAACGTATTTAAAGTGATCAGGGACTATTTCCCAGCTACTCTAGCGTTGCGCTAGCTAACTTACGTTTAATTTCCATGGAAAATATTCCTACGCGATTTCGGGTCAAATCGGTACTCGAACCCAAGTACGGATTTTTCACGGGCGTTACAATGGGACACCATGGTCGAGCTGTCGGCCTACGCTGGGGCCACAAACCTCCCCGTAGTGACCAGTGAGCACCTAGACTCGTGAGCAGATTATGGTGGCATGGGATACTATATTCTAGCTGTCGGCCTACACTGATCAGGCGACGAGTCCTTTGTAGTGACCGCGAGCGTATTCTGAGTCCACGGGAGGCGACGACCCTTCCGTTGCAGTAGAGTACGGTAGGCCTGTATTGATAAGGTGATGGGGGAGCGGTGCAACGAGTGCGAGCAACAGCCCTGGCAGCCCTTGCAGCGACCTACATAAATATACCTCGTATGAGATTACTAGGAGTGACGACCCTAGACAGGATATGTGTTGGGATTGATACAAGGGAAGTACCTTAGTTTTCCAATCCTGTTGTTTGAATGGACTAATAACAACTTGAAAATCATATCACCATAGCATTGCATGTGCCTGGAAGATGTGGAGCACTCTAGGGAGTGTGGCATGCCGCGGTCGTAAGATGTTGTCGTATGAGGGAGATCGTCGGTGAGGGCATACATCACGTCATGTCATCTTGCATTAACAACAGTATTAGGATTGTCTGATTTACTGCTTTACTATTATCGCATGATTGATTTGTGAACATGCTAATCTTTGCTCTATGATTCCACTGAGTTGATCAATCACTCCCACGTTACGGGATGGTGTTTGCAACACCCACCAGACCCTGTTGTAGATGCAGGTGAGGCTGAGATCCAGGAGGCTGAGCCAGACTTCGACGAGGACCAGGACGAGTTCTCGTACATGCAGTACCACGATGGCTTCGCGTAGGCGACCTGGATCGAGGGGACTTCAGTGGGACTATTTTGGACATTTATTGTTGTTCATGTATATGTATATGAGACTCAGAGACGTATTCATACTTTAGAGACAGATGAGATTTACTTTGTTTTACCATACAGTAATATATATATTGTTTAGTCTTCCGCTTGCTTTTATCACTGGATCTGAAGTATGAATTGCAGTTTTGGTATACTTTTACTCATGTGAATGCTTTAAATCAGACAACATTGAATCATAATCATTTTTGTTACATAAGTGACGGTCTGGAACTCGGGAGTTGAGTTTATACATGACCCCCGATTTTCAGGGTGTGACAACATGTATACTCTAAAAATGATCAAAAAGAATATAAATAAGTGCTCCAAAAATATAAAATGACAAGTGTCATGGCATCAAATCAACCTCCCTGTAATCCCGTCGATCAGAACATGGTCTACATAGACCTGCCTGATAACCGCCTATAGGAGAAATCCTCCTCATCATCATGCAAGTCTGGCTCTGCCTCGCAGGCCGCGTCATCATCTGAAACTACAACAGGGTCTAGTGGGTGTCCGGAACACCGTCCCGTAACGTGGGAGTGAGTAGCTAACTCAGTGGAATCATAGAGTAAAGGTTAACATGTTATCAAATCAATCACGCGATAATGGTAAAGCAAGCAATCAATCATTCCTAAACACTGTGATTAATGCAAGAATGAAATGACATGATGGATGCCCTCACCGATATACTCCCTCATGCGACACCATCTTACGTCTGCGACATGCTTTCTTCCCTCAGTGCTCCACATCTTTCAGGCATATGCAGTGCGATATGAATATGATTACTGAGTTGTTATTAGTCCTTTTCATACAGTAGGATTGGAAAACTAGGGTACTTCCCTTATATCATTCCCAATAAGGATCCTGTCTAGGGTCATCACTCCTAGTAGTCTCATATGATAATATATTTCTAGGTCGCTGCAAGGGCTGTCAGGGCTGTTGCACGCACTCGTTTCTCCACTCCCCCATCACCTTATCAATATAGGCCTAGTTGTACTTGTATTGCTACGGAAGGGTCGTCGCCTCACGTAGACTCAGAGTACGCTCGAGGTCACTACAAAGGGCTGTCAGGGCTATTTCTCGTACTCGTTGCACCGCTCCCCCATCACCTTATCAGTGTAGGCCGACTGCTCGAATATAGTGTCTCATACCACCATAGTCGGCTCACGAGTCTGGGTTACTCACTGGTCACTACGGGGATGTTTGTGGCCCCAGCGTAGACCGACAGATCGACCACGGTGTCCCATACCACCATGTCCGGCTCATGAGTCTTAGTGGATCAAGGTACCACGGTTATCAGGGTTATCACTGGTAAGTTCAGTACCCTAGATTCAAGCAGTTATGACGAATACAAGGTGAACATACAACGGTCAATCGAGTTACTTGATGAGTCGAACTAGCACAAGCGCACGTTGAATTGACCGGCATGAAGTGCACAAGCACTTCGTGTGGCCTAGCCACTGCCGACGACTCTAGTACGACTCGGGTTCGTCATATACATCCTTCGTGGCGAATAGAATCCAACCACAAATCCTAATCTATTACCGACTGCCTGGACTAGAGTATAGCCCCAATCACAAATAAATCTAACAACTAGCATATGATTCATATCCTGTATCCATATAAATAATCGTGAAGTATAACTTGAATGTAAACAGTACATGCAAAAATTCATCCATAAATTTAACATGCTTCAACTAAGTATACAATCCATGGAGAAAATCATACACTCACTTAGCATGGAAAATCTAAGTTACACTATTCATGGAGGGGGTCATAGACTTACGTATTGTGATGGAGATCCATATCTCAATAGCTTAGCAATCATACTTTACTAACTACTAATTCACGTAGGCATTTATTCAACCACTTAGATTACACATTATATCATACATATTTTACATTCATTAGCATACATATTAGGAAAAATCCTTTCGTTAAAGGGGTATTGCCCATTCAACAATCATATATCCATGAAAGTTAGTCATGGCGAGCATGAAAGCAAATTCCATACTCATTCCGTCATTTTCACAAACACTTAAGCTACACATACTAAATACATATCGTATGTTGATATATCATGTATTCGACCAAATCCTTCACTAGGGAGTTGTCCCATAGATCACTTGCATATATCCATGACGGATAATCATAGCATGCATAAATTCGGGTTCCGTATTCATTTAAACATTTTCACAAACATTTGAGCTAAACCCCTTTACGTATATAGCGTATATTGATCGTGGCATGATTTAGGGCAAGTCCTTTCGCTAAGGAGTTGTCACACACGTAACAAGCATATATTCACGGTAATTAATCATGTTAAGCACGAATCCGAATTTTATACATATACGGTATTTCCTACAAATACCTAAAATACCATAAATCTCATATTCTTTGTACGTATTCGAAATGAAAAAAAGACAACATGTTCTACATGTCAGACAGCATCCTTGTCAACAATCTACCATTAAACAGCATTGAAAGATTTGAAAAATGACAACCTAAGCATCTAAAATCCGCACCTTACGCCGTAGGAGCGTAATGAATCGAATAGGAACTCTACGTCGTCGTCAACGACTGATTGGCAACCTACAACACCAGGTGAGTCAGCTACTTAGCTACTTGTACCTATAGGAGCCTTAAAATAGGTTAGGGTAAGGGTTTTCTTACCTAGAATGAAACCAGAAGCACCAGAATAACGATGCAGGTGGATGGCTTTGGCACGTGGAGCAACAGGGAAGAATAACAGGAGGGTTCTCCCACTTCTCTCACACTTTCTCTCTCTTTTCTCTCTTATCTCTCCTAAGGTTTCTCTCAAATTCGTATGGGATTTGTGAGAGAGAGTTTAAGGCCTTTTTATAAGCCCAAACATGACCAAAATGGACTTTAAGTCAAGGTACACTTAAGTTATATCCAAATCGGGTCTGTTCCGATCCAACGGAGCACTTCTAGAGGTCCTGTTACTAAATTCGGTCGGACTTAAGCTCTCTAATATAGGATCTAGGTCAAGCTAAGTTTTCAGTCCGGTGGAGTTTTCAGATCGACCGTGGCGGACCAGTTTCAGTTCAGCGGTCACCGGAACTCGATCAGGGCCACAAGTTTCATGACATGAAAGGGCCAATTTTCCTAATCCGAGGATAAAATTTGGTTGAATTCTGACGGTCAGAAAACTTAAAAATAAGGCGCAAATGACACGTGCCAGATTTCATAAAAATGAAATTAATTTTCCAAATCTTTTCCTTTTCTCACTCTCTTCACTCCGGACTCAGTAAAATGGTCTCAGGATATCGGTTGGGCTTGATTGTCGAAATGATTGTCAAGTCCAACTAGGCGGTCATAATGGTCTAAGTTATAGATATCGGACTTTCGACATGCGCTCTAGATCCAATATAAAGTTTTCAAATGATCTCGAGGGTAACTGGGCTTAGAGTTGGATCCTAGATTTTAGGGTAACGTAGTGGTAACAATTCTAGAGGTTTTGGGTCTTACAGATCGTATTTAAAGTAGTTGGTGCTAATTTTGCAGGAAATCTAGTGTAGCGCTGGCTAATTCACGTTAAATTTCTAAAGAATTAGGTTCTAAATGATTTCTCTAGCTTTGGAATCGAATTTTGAGAAGCTACCAAGGTGCTATGGTTGACCCATTGCCTAAGGACGTCTAACCCCAGGTTGGTAAAAATCTGGGGTGTTACAGCTTGGATGCCCTAGGGAATGAATTTCTAGAGAAATTTATAGACCTCATCATAAAGTTTCCTTTTAATCTCCTAAAGTGTCCAAAGTACATATAATTCACCTGTGATAGAGAAAGTTTCATAGTATAACATGGTGAACCAGAGACTATAAGCAGATAAAATTCAGAGAAATTATGAATAAGTGATGTAGTCTCAACACATTCAGAAGTTTCATATTTCGGTTTAATTTTCAGCTCTTCTTCCTTTAATGGTAAACATTTAGGATCTAGGGAACGAGGAGCTTCAGAATAAGGGTTCTCTCTATCAGTAACAACTACCGAGGTATTGTTTTGCAAGGCATCCACTATTTTTGTTATCATATTATCATTTAGATCTTCAAAGTGTACCAAGCGATCTTCCAGAAAGCTGAGAGATTCAATTGAACCCATTCTCTATATTGAAATCTATGATAATATGCTTAAGGACTCCATCATCTTTGAAAGTAGATGGAAGCATGCTCTCTTCCTCCTGCCCTGCACAGAAAGATTGAGGGTCAGTAGACGAAGCATTGATGTGAAGACTCTGATCATTGATACTACTCAGAAGAGACATTGAATGTCAAGAATTGACAGCTCAGATGGTGGTCTCAACAAGGTGGGCTCAAATTCTAGAGTTCTATTAAGCAACTCGTCCATCTCCCTAACCATCTTATGATTTAAATCAGGGGAGTGGTTTAAACATGTCTCACAAGAGTTGGAAGGGTTGGTTGAAAGGGTCTCATCCTCCACATTTAAATCAGACATGTCAGATGAGTGGAGTAGATGATTATGACCAACCACTTCCTGTGCTTCTTGACTAATGACCTGGACCAAACTTGAGATCGATTCTAGGGAAATTTTGGCTCTAGATTCATGATTATCATCCCAATATTCATCATCTTCTAATTTAGTGCAGTTTACCAGTGGGATGGGATCACTTTCCTCACACTATGTTTCTATGTTGGGTTAGGGCTCGAATAAACTAGCATCTTCCTATTCATTGAAGCCAAGTGTGTCATGTGAGTGAAGTGTGTCAATATCATTATATTTGAAAACTAACAATGTCTCTTGATCACTTCTTTGGACAATCATCGAGATCGACACTTCTATAAATTAAACTGTGTGCTCATTAGCGGAATCCAACTCTTCATTCCAAATTCCAGAGTTCTCCAAAAGTGTGTTATGATCACTTTCTTCGCATTTTATTTCTGGATTGAGTTGAGGCTGGGATACCTAGCCTCTTCCACCTTATCGAAGTGTGATTCAATTGCTACCAATGATTTCGTCATGCCCGCGATAAGTCGGTTGAGTTGTTCTCGATAATCAGTGAAATTCAAATATGAATCCTCTTGGATCGTTTCTGGTTGGATCTCAAAGGTAAGGGATCCAAGAGAATAATCATTATAACATGTTGTTGGTTCCTCTTTCCAATTTTGATGTTTCCACTGATCATAGTCATACGGGTCATAGGGGGAGAGTTTGGAAGTTGTTGGTACATATTATCACCCATAATACAATCACATACATTTTCTTCTTACGGGATGGTTGATAATTGTCCTCACCCCAATAATCACGATGACCCCAATAATCACATACTGTTTTCTTAATCTGTGGAGTGTAATTGTTCTCCTATCTATAATCACCAAAGGACTTCTTAACCGGTGGAGCATTATATTCTGGTCAGTTTTTTATGATGGTTTTAGAAAAGTTTTGAGACATAGGTTATTTCCTAACATAACCATCAGACAACCCGTCACAATATCTCTCACTTTCTAGAACTAGCTCAGCATACTAACATTCTCATTCTTGCATATACATGGTGAAACCCTAATTCTAAACCTAATCCTAAAATAAAATAAAACAAAATCCTATAGCAATAAGAAATAAAGAAATAAAAAGGGAGAGAATTAGAAAGAAGTTACCAAATTGGAAGTTTCTAATTTAAGATCCTGCAAAACAAAATAAAAGAAATTAGTTTCTAAAAACAGAAATTCTAAAATTAGAAAGTTTCTAAAAAAAGAAAGCAAACCATAATCTAGAAATAGAAAGAAAGAAAAATTAGAAAGAGATTACAAGATTAGAAGTTTCTATATTAAGATCCTACAAAACAGGAAAGTTAAGTTAACGTATAAAAAAAAATTGAGAAAAATCCTAACCTAAAACAAAACTAAAAGTTAGTCTTAATCTTAACCTAATTCTAAAACTAATTAAATTTAGAAAAACACAACCATTAATCCTCGGCAACAGCGCTAAAAAATTGTTCGCAACCCTAAGTGTAGGGTCATGATGTAGAAATAATCTCGATGAGACCGAGGTCGAATACACGGGAACTGAACTTGTACATTTCAAAAAGTAACTAGAAGTAGAACTAGAAAAAGATGTAAATCTAAATCTAAAATATTTGAGAAAGTGATTTTGAATAAGGTAATTAAAACTTATAAATTTAAAGGTGGTAACTTGGGTGTCAAGGATCCACTTGTAGCAATCGGGAGGCTACCTTACTTAATTTAACGACACACATGGAATCAGAGTCCTATCCTATCTAATTGGTGAGAAGAGATTTGTCAGATCTCTGAACTTCTCATAGATCTAATCATCAATGGATGAGAGTTGTGAGGATTTGAAAGTAATTCCATCACCTAACCATGCCCAGGAGATAAAGAAAATAACAGGATTTACCAATCGCATAACCACTCATGGGAGAATTGTGAAAATTAGGAAGGATTTCGTCACCCTACCATGCCTAAGGGACGATGGTGAACAACGGGACTTACTAATCTCACAATCTCAATTTAAGAAAAGAAGATATTCCAAGCAATTATAGATCTATTGTAATTTGTCACAACAAACCATTAAACACTAAAAATATTCCTTTATAAAGAAATAGAATCTAAGAGAGTTCAATAAAACATGAATCAAAACAAAGCAAACATCCAAATAATGCTACAAGCTTCACCTCTTAGCCCTAGATAAGAGGTTTAGCTAACTATGGACATGATTGAACTAAGAACTCTTAAACAAAACAAAAGACCAATTAAAGAGAAAGAAGAAGAACTCTTGGACGGCGGCTCCACTCTTTTGCTCCACTCCTCAAACCCTAAAAGATACCTAGGAACATCCTAGAGACTCTTATTTATAGTTGTGCAAATCCAACTTTCACACCAAGTTGGAAGAATCTAAAAATCGCCTCAAATTTATGCATTCTGCGCAAAATTTTCGTCACCTTAGGCTAGCCGAAGTAGAGCTTCTGGTAGCCGAACTTCCGCAATTTCCAGAAGAACATGTTGCTGGATTTTCAGCCAAACTTTCTTGGGCTGGCCGAATTGTTGGGCTAGCTGACCAAAACTCGGGCTAGCCGACCGACACTTCAAATATTGGATTTTCTTCATTCCTCACTTGGTTTCCTTGGATCTTTAGCATATGAATTCTTCAATCTTGGCCTCCTAAGATCCATCCTTGGCTTTGGTAATTCTTGAGCATTAAATCGGTGCTTTTAGCATCCTTTTCAATCCAAGCTCTTAAATGCACCTTGTAATACAAATATGATTAAAATAGAACATTAAGTATTCTCATGTTCATAAAACCAATTAATAAATGGGTGATAATATGCAATATTTGACCCTCAACATCAACGTCCATAGTTGAAATATTCTTGAGTCCACAGAAGTTTTGAGTGGGGCTATGTAACACCCTGCACCTTCAGTACAAGGGTGTTACCTTTTAAACCCACACTAAACTAAAACAAATGGGGGTTAATCCAAAAACTTGAACTCGACATATACAGGATGGAGATCTCGGTCAATATTAAAGCCATCCATCAGGGTCTCTAAGAGCCAGAACACACCCTGTGACAGTCAAGAAGGTACGACTAACCAAACACTCTAAATTAAAGGCCTTATGTCAATAGATATTGCTGCAATACACTTGTCACCACCACGTGAGAACTAGTTAGTGGCAAACCACGCTTTCATTGTAATTAATACCCTATATTAACTATTGAAAAGGTTTATCGGCCCCACCTGATCGACGGATCATGGCATATGGGCCAATGATGGCCCAAGGATGTATGCAAACGGCCACCTAGGGCTCACCCTCGACCCAAAGTGGAGCAGGTCCCTGAGTAAGGCCTCCAATACAAATGGATGGAGAGGATTATAGTGATAACATCACAGTGGGCCCCCGCACGATGCATGTATGCTGAGAGAGCTTGTGCACGAGGTGCACTGAAACCACTAGCTCGATCAAATCAGCTTTGACCGAGCAATTCTCAAATATCTTCCCGCCTTTCTCTCTCAGTTTAAACCGGCTCACTTCAAACTTATAAGTAAGCCACTACGGCCACTTTTCGAGCCATCTAAACCGTCCAAACTCTTTGTGCGGCCCATACGACCAAAACCGTATACGATTTTGGGCCCTTGTAAACGGACGGAGGAGATAGGTTACAACCGTCCATTGTATTACACATGGCGGATCTCCATTATCGGGGACCCATCTGGGACTGCGGGAGCAGCCAGTGATCACTCCGGTCTGGCCGTCACACCCGTCCGTTTTTCAGTTAAAGACACACTCCTCTCCCTCTTTTTACCAAAAACAGCCAAACAAGCCACGTGGGAGGAGGGAGAAAGAACCGCCCTTCCTCTTTGGGAAGATTGAATCCCAGCCGTCCAACGAAGGAGCCATCTCAGCCGTCCCCTATCTCTTCTTCCCTCTATATAAAGAACACTTTGGGAGAAAGAATGTAGTAAGGAAAGGAAGGAAAACCCACCCCCTGTTTTAACTTAGGGAAGAAAAGTTTCAACCGTCCCACGGGAAGACCTCTTCCATTTGTTATTTTCATAAGTTTTAACTAGTGTAGATAATGCTCGCCTGGACCGGAACCAAGCCCGAGCAATGCCTGGGTTTGGTCTAGCTGCAGTGACGTCGGGTCAGGCAAGGCAATGGCCGTTTGAGGCCACACGTCAGGCCTCATGAAAAGTCTGTTTTGGGCTCTCTGTAGAGCTTCGAAACTAGCTCAGAAGGAAAGCCGATCAATGGCTATGGAACGGACTGGGGAGCCTGTTGTTGGGTCCCTGTTTCGGACTGGAACTGAGCAAATCCATGGCCCTGTTCCAGGCTGAAAACCAACCCAACTGAAGCTCAGCTTTGTACAGGAAGCATGCCTTAAAATAGACCATTAATGAAGCTGGGAGTAGCTCTCAAATGGGGTTCACATGTGAGGTAGAATCGAGCCAAATAATGGCCGTTTCAAACCGCAACTCAGACAGGTCAGGACACCGATGCAGGCCCCATTCGAACTATGTCCTTGAGCTCTCTGTAGAGTTTCAAGGCTAGCTCTGGGTGAAAGACAAACGTGGTTGTAACAGGCCAAGAGGAAGACTCCATTTCAGTTCAGGACCCGGCCAAAAAATGGCCGTGCGTCAGGCCATGAGGAGGGAAGAAACAAAGCTCTATTTTAAACTACGAGCTGTCCTAGGATTGGCCACGTTTTCCTGCTGAGAACAGACTCCAGTGGGCCATGATCAGGGGTCGGGATCGAACCCCAGGCAGATCTGGTTTGAGCGGGAACTCGGACACCGTTGCTGGTACGAGCAGAGGCTCAGATGTTGTTGCTGGCCACGTCCAGACAGGCTGCATGGACGCAACTCTCTGTCGGACTGAGGACCGGCCTCCTTGGCCATGCAGCCACATGAGGATGGGTCCCACCTAGGATTCGAAACTCGGTTGGCTGCATCGCATGCATCCGTGGGCCCCAAAAGTTGTAGGCTGTAATGAGCCTGAATGCAGTTTCAACAGCACGCGGCATGGGGTGCTGTTTTCACGTTGAAGCTGGTGGGCTGACCCTGGGCCCTCCAAATTGCAGGTGGGCCTCACTCAAATCCCAGGTGGGCTGCGTGTTTGGGCCATCCCACGCGGTCAGCTGAGTCCATGGACTCCGGTGTATGTATGGTAGCCTGCACTGTAGCGTGGTGGGCCCCATGAGGGACCCACATTGATATGTATACACGTGTACATATCACGTATACGGGACAACCAGTCATGGGACCCACGTGATTTCAAAACCCACCTGTCTCGAGCGTGGGATCTGGACCATCCAAAGTCTGCCACGTGGGCACCTTGCTGCAGCTCCACACCATCCATCGTTTTGCCACCTGAGTGGGGACCCACCCTACACGTGGTGCGCATGTAATGAGTACCATGATGGGTGCAGTGCGCCCCCACTGTCCATGAAGTTGACGGTGGTAGGCTGTTTGGCTGGAATGGCCCACTGCAATTAGTTGATTGCTGTACCCACACGCTATGTGTCTTGGCCACGCCGTCCAAAAGGGTAGGCCGCACCCACCATCAGATCAGTGGACCATGTTTGAAACATTTAGTGTCACTACAAGAAATATTCTTATTAGGGGCATTTTTATCACAAGGCGGCCACAACAAACGCCATTATAGATGGAAATCAGGGGCGTTTTTTTGTCGCCGCCGGTGTAGGATGAAGCCACCGCCGCACATTAAAAAAAAAAAAAAAATCCTAAAATATATTTTACCCCCAAATTGCCCGCCCGAATTCCAAATGGCGCTTCTTCTCCCGCGCGCCTCTTCTCTCCAAAAACCTTTTCTGCTCTTTCTATTCCTCGTCAGGTACACCTCTTTTCTCCAAAAAAATTCTGCTGCTGCTTATTTAGTTAATTAGCACTCCCTTTATCATCTCTCCCTCTCGTATCCTGCTTCCCCCATCTTTGATTTGGAACTTTCCATCTCCTATCTCCAAATCTTATTCTCTCTTTTATTTCTCTTCCTTTCTTCTCATTCTCAGGGTTCTTAGATCAGATCTACAACTTTAGGGCTGGGTTTCGAGAGGAAGGAGGGAAAAGGGAAAAAAAATCCCTAACCCTAATCAACGGAGCAGCTGCATCCCTGTAACCCCAAATCGAAGCCGCACTATCTTTATCGGTTCTCCCTCTACGCCGTCACCACTGCCGACCTCGCCTGAATCGTTGGCTGAAACCACAGATACAAGATTTGGCTGCCATGTGACAGAGGCTGACGAAAAGGAAGACTGCCACCAATGAAATCACCTTTTTTTTCCATCTCTTCTAACCCTATTGGTGATTAAACAGAACATCTGAATCACTTTTGTTTGATTACATAATGCTTCTCCCTTCCTATCTAATTATACAACAAACATCATTATGCATGGAGGATTGAGATCCCTGATGAGATCGGCAACTGCGTCTTGCTGAAATCTTTGTAATCTCTCTCATTTACTTGCATTCTGAAGTTATGGGAATGAGAATGTAATGGAGGATTTAACTGAAATCTGTGTTGGTATGTTTTTTGTAGGGATTTATCCGGTCACTTGCTATATGGAGATATTCCATTCTCGACATCTAGGCTCAAACAGCTTGAGGAATTGTTAGTATCATGTCTGCTTTTATTTGGTAGATTGGTCATTTTCACGAATCTTGCTTGCCCCTTTATAAGGGATAGATTGGTCATTTATGGTGATGTTACTATGCAGGACATTGAAGAACAATCAGTTAACAGGGCCTATCCCTTCAACCCTTTCACAGATGCCAAATCTCAAAACTCTGTAAGGTTGTTGTCACTTATATTTGAGGTACTTGTTCTATTTTCTGGTTTATGCTTTCTAATATCTTCTCATTTTGGTTTTCTTAGTTACACATTTGCATTGGGAGTTTGTCTGATAAAACATACCTAAACTACAACTGTTTGTTTCCAATGGTGTGGATTTGTGTGTACAAAGTGATTTTAATGGGTCCCTTGTTGTTTAAATTTTTTTTAGGGATCTTGCTCAGAATCAGCTCACTGGTGACATTCCGAGGCTGATTTACTAGAATGAAGTATTGCAGTATCTGTGAGTACTTCCTGCACTCTGTGTACTCCATGTAAATCACAATTTATAAGTCTATCTTAAATTAGTTCTAGTTCATCTAGTAATTTGGTATGTTTTGGAGTTGCCCATTATTGTGACCACACTATAGGTTGTGTTATGTAATGTGATGGCCACTTTGATTCTTGTTATGTAAGATGGACATTAGATAAACAATAGTTGTTAGCCAAAATCAGGCTATTGTTTCCTCAATAACTGCTTCCATGTAATGTAATTGCATCCATTGCATACACTAGATGTTTTGTTTCTTCATCTAGTGGCATTATGTCATCCAATGTAACACTATTCCAATGAAAAACAGCCGTTATTTTGTGCGCCTGATGTTTTCTGTTTTCTCAATTTACCCATTTTTTTGCTTTCACATGGCCTTTACCGTTATGCAACTGTAACACCAGTCAGCTTTTCTGTGGTCACAATTCCATTCTCTAAACCTTGCTATGTTAATTTTTTTCCCTGTGAAATGATGAATGATGTTGTTTTCTGTAGTGGGTTGTGGGGGAATTTGCTGACAAGAACATTGTCTCCTGATATGTGCCAATTGACTGGCCTATGGTACTTATAAGTGGACACTAATGGAACCTGCATCAATGGTTGTCTGGGAATTTATATTTAAGATTTTGTTCATACCCTTGTTTGAACCATCTCTACCGGTGTTGTTGCAGTGATGTGAGGGGCAATAACACCTCAGGAACCATACTGGATAACATTGGGAATTGTACAAGCTACGAAATCCTGTAAGATGGCTGGCATTCCTTTTGATGTGGGTGTTGTCGTTGTTCTTTCTTCAATTGTTTATGGTTTATTGACTGTTATGACGTCCAAGGATATTTCTTACAATCAAATCACTAGAGAGATTCCTTACAACATTGGTTTCCTGCAAGTAGCTACATTGTATGTTTCCATCTCTCAACAGCTCTGTTGTATCTCTTCTTTCATCTGCAAATAACTATTCGTTTCATCTACTAATCAACCAACCAGAATCATTCAGCTACTGATATTTTCAAACTCTTCTAGTTAAACTTCTTGTTGTAGTATACTCCACTGAATCTCTATTGCAGCTGATAATCTGCATCTTTTTTTCTTTTATTTTTTGCATCCAATTGTCATCCATTCTTGTTGCATTTAATTAGCTTATTTTCCTGATAATGGTGTGCTGACCCTTCTGATAAAAAACTTGCTATTATTAGGTCTCTTCAGGGAAATAGGCTTATTGGGAAGATTCCAGAAGTGATAGGACTCATACAAGCTCTTGTTGTTTTGTAAGTTTTGTACTGTCTTCCTAAATTCTTTTCATTTTTTTTTTCAAAATTTCTTTTCTTCCTAAATAACTGCATGCATCTTTTATTGTGTTGCGAAGAAAACATTACAGCAGGTGCCACTTTTGTATTAGTATTAACCTTCAATGTCGGCTTTCCATTAAACTATCATCATTATCTTAAGCTTTCATATAGCAATTTGAGTTGTGCTTTAAATGGTTGGCAGAAGTCCTATGATATATCTGCTGACCATACCACATGCTCTCTCATTTACCTGGCATTGGAATTGGCCATGGGAGAGGTGCTTGCCCATGACACTGACAGCGTTATAGATTGAGTTGTGCACTAGGGCTGCAGTCAAGACAAACCTGACCCAACCAGACTTAAAGCCTGAACACTAATGACATGGACTCTACTGAGCATGACCACTAATGGGAATATCAAATTTTTAGATCCCTCCCAAGACAGAAGAACAACGGGTCAATGAACCCACCTATGCTTAGGAGATTCGATGGTTTGGACCTAATTCAACAAAAGGGTTTAGGAATCAAAGTATAAATCCATTATACAAGTCTGATTTTTGGGATACCACCTATGTACATTTGAATTCATAGCATGGATGGTTTAGTTTGAGTTTACCAAGTGTGAACCATGAAATGCAAATGCAAGCATATGTTACCAAGGGCGAACCAAGAAAAGCAATGCATTTTTCATTTCCTGTACATTAAGCTGATAGCCTGATATCCAATGGGCTTGAGGCAGCCCCTTTGTGTTAGGTACTTGACATGTGCCTCCTTGGTTGCACCTGCATTGTTAATAATTTTTAGGATAACCTAGATAATAGAAAGTAACAAGGTGATTTTCACTTTAGCATATGAATATCTGGAAATCAAGTTAGTTGGAGTCATATAAATCCAACACTTAACTTTCTTATGCAATATCTGGAAATCAAGTCAGTTGGAGTCACACAAATCCGGCCTAAAGAGTTGGGGTTAATACATCTTGACTAACTGTGACTGAGTGAAGTATGTTTTGAACTCCCATAGTCACAGTAAAAAAAAAAAAAAAATTCCTGTATATTGATGACCTTAAGGGATTGTTTGGACTTTTTATGGTTAACATGCAAATTCTTCGAGCAAAATTGAAAGTTTTGGATGTCTCGTAAGGAAGAGGGACAGGTAAGCCTGTTAATTGTGTCCATTATGATAGTTTATCACTTGTTTTCTCTTTCAATGCAGTAACATCCTAGTATACTTGTTACATACCTATTAAAATTTCAAAGCATTCTTCCATCCATAATCTTCTTTCAAACTTTAGAATGACACATGCTGGAAATGAACCGATTGTTATAACCCTATGCCAGGTAATACAGCTCTCATATCTCATCAGGGTAAACTTTTGGCACTCTCAGAAGTTGATAAGCCTTGTAAGTCTTCTTGTGATTGACCCTATTATTATTCCTAGAGTGCTACTTTTCTTTCAAACCTTCTTTATTTATTTATTTATTATTATTATTATTTTTTTACTTTTTGGTTTTTTAGAAGTGCAAAAATGTTGTGTAAGCTTTTCTGTTTACTTGATTCTAAAAATATTCACTACAAGAAAAATGGCTATTAGGGGCGTTTTTAGCACAGGCGGCCACAAAAAACCGCCACCGTAGATGAAATGAGGAGAGTTTTTATGTGGCCACCCGTGTACAAAACGGGCCATCGCTGCTGTTTTTGGATTGTTGCAAAAGAAGGCTGCAAAACAGAGGTTTGTTTTATTTTTTTATTTTTATTTTCAAGTGGTTTGATTTGGGTTTTCTCTAAAATAGAAGCCCTTTATCTACTTTATCAGTTAAATGATTGTTAGGCCATGTTATATTCATGATAGGTCTGCAATTTAACCGCTATGCATAACATTATGCAGTTCATGATTCTCCACCATAGAAACAGCCATGTTTTCCATGCCAACCTGGAATTTGTAAAATGGACTTGCTATCTGGTGGAACACATGTATACATCAAATGTGCTATGAATCAAGTTTTCTTAACTATCTATTCTTGTCTACACGTGAGGAGCACATGATTAGCCCATAGACCAGAGTTTTGGGCCAACACATCTAAGTTGTGGCTCCACCTGATGAACAGTCAGGATCTCAATCATGTGTGGATCAAGAGTCCCATTGGATAATTCTATAAGAATAGAGCAGCATGAATGTTGGCTAGGACATCTATAAAGTGGGGCGCCCCCAAAGCACAACTCAGACATCTTCAACAATGGCTAGGTTGATACATATAGTCACACTCTGATATAAAGGTGCATATGGCAATGCCAAAACTCCACAATCCAAACCTTTTCATGCACTAGATGATAACTAAACCAACCAATATTCTACAGTCCTATATCCAGCCTGTGTAAAATGATATTGCAGTTCTCAGTTTAGTTCGTGTTGTAATTAGTCCAATTTCCTGTAATTCAAATGGATGCTAAATTAATGATCTTTCTCGTAAGTCATGAGAACATAGTAGCTAGGATGTGGATATTTCTTTGTGATAGCTTTTGGTTATGTTATCACATTAATTTTTGTGATTTCTTGGATTTAATGTTTCCTGGCTCCTAGTGGTAGTTGCTCTGCTCCTACTGAAACCACGCATACTCTGGTATTGCTCATGCACATGGAATTATACAACTTCTAAAATGGAAAGCAGCATAATAACTAAACTAAATGTTACTTGGGACCAATCCTGCAGCTGTAACCATGATTTATTTGAATTAGCTCTCTAGAACCATTTATACAGTTATATACAGTGACATATAACTCAGGTGTCAGTGCTACATGTTGATCCCGATTTTTGCATGCATTATTATTGCCATTGTATGCCTCAGGTTTGATGCAATGTAAAGTACATAATCGTTTGAATCTTTGACCAAGGTGAGTTATTGAAAAAGGGGGAAAAATGGAATTCTGATTTTCTGAAACATGTACTTGATATCTGATTTTGATGTTGACCTGAGCATTGAGTAATGCAACCTGCTAAGCATGAGTACCATGATTGCTATATATGTAAGCTTTGGCTTTTTATATTTTAAAATATTTTGGCTATAGCTTCCTACTTGGACTTGACTTTTACAATGCTTAGCTTGAACTATGGATGTTCTGATTTTGATGTTGACCTGAGCACTGAGTAATGCAACCTACTAAGCATGAGTACCATGATTGCTATATATGTAAGCTTTGGCTTTTTTATATTTTAAAATATTTTGGCTATAGCTTCCTACTTGGACTCGACTTTTACAATGCTTAACTTGAACTATTGATGTTTTAGTTTGGGTGAGCATGCTTTGGCCTTAACTTCCTACTTGAATATAGAAATTGGGATTCTTGGGCCGTAAGCTCTTTTAATGCTCTAAAACAGGGTGATTTTCACACCCACATTTCTTCAAAAGGTCTCATGACAGTCTTCAAAAGTTATGACTTGAAAGTCATAGGTTTGGTTGATTGGACCAATCAATTAATAGATTCCCACTTGGGAGGTTATAATTGGGCAAGGCTTGCTCTGTTAGAAAGGTTTTCCTACAACGTATATTCCATGTAATGGTGAAAGTTTCATCTGCAAGATCTTTGTAGTCTCCTAATCCAATTTTTAGGAAAGTAGATGCATTTGCTCATAGATGTTTGGTTACTAATCTGGTCAACCTCAATCCAACTCAAAAAAAAATCATAGTGAAACACAATTAAACTTCTTTAATACCATTTTACATGTCAGAAATATCAAAACACAAGAACATCTTATATTAAAAGAACTTGAGGACTCTACAAAAGGTTAGAGCTCTGAGATACACAAACTGCTACAACATGGTTGGCTTATACAACTTAGGCCCCCTGAAATCAATGAGTGTCTTCGGCTATTCTCTATGAATCCAGTGGGGATTAAACAACAATGTAATAATATAAACACATAACTAGGCAAATTTGGGAATATGTTATGTTTGTGTTCTCAATGAGCTTTTTTTTGGGGGGGGTTTTTTTTTGTTGTTGTTGTTTCCTGTTGCTATTGGGTCTGTATTTGTGCATTGATTCTGGGTCTATTTTGTTGTTACTGTCATGTTGTGGCTGCAGCACTAATGAATGGAAGTTTCATATCCTTATTTGTGCATTTATAAAAAAGATCAATTAAACTTCCTGCGTGAACTTCTTTAGGTCATTGTAACAGCATTCTTCTTTGCACATTCTGGTGGTGAAGTGTGGAACGGAAACACACCTACTGCGTTCTTCAGGTTTCGATTCTCTTTATTTCTCTTAATAATCTTGAAGTTCTTTCTTTCCTTTTATGGTCTTACGATGGCCCATCAAGCAATGATCTTGATCAGATCATCAGATGGTCTGTGGATGCATGGTTTGGATCCCTGATCAGATAGGGGAATTGGTTCCGATATTGATGGTCGTTCGGTCCCGATCCACTGCCTTTCGATTTGGGCATCTCTAGGTGGATCAGATTTGCTATCTGATGCTTCCTAGTCCGTCAGATTTGTGGTAAAGCTAGGTTTTGAGGATCTATTGTGAGGAGAATCTTTTCGCATTTACATGTATTTAATTTAATCTCTTCTGTTTCTTTTTAAAAAAAAAAAAAAAAAAAAACATGTGGTCACTTAGTCATCATATTTGTAGGGTAAGAGTTCCTATCATATCTTTTAGTAAATTTGCATATAAGTCTTAGGCTCCATTTGGTCATCACATCAATCTTTATGAATATAATTTTTTCTCAAACCAAATGGAGTTTAAGCCCTTTTTTAACTCCACCAATGCAACTTCTTGCATTGTCGGTCCCAAGCTCGGGTAAAGGAGGAGGGAAAAGGGCGTCAAGGTGAGTTGTGTCATTTTCTTCCATTTTATGTCTTTTGTGATAGTATTCAATTAAGTTTAAGTTTAATATACTCATAAAAATTTTCTTCATGGCAGCCTTACATTGACTTGACGAATAGCTATGGCACTAGGAAAATGTCAGAATTAGAGAGTTGTCTTGAGACAAACATGGAGAAGTTCAAAACTGTGAGTTCTCTATCTTGAATTATTTTTCCTTACTCACCATTGACACTTCCTTGGGCCCACCATGATATTTATATGACATCCAAACTGTTCATACAGTTTCAATTATACCCGTAAGGATGAACAGAAAACACAAATATTAGACTGATACAAAACTTCAGTGACCCTAGGGAAGGTTTCAATGATAAGAGTTCAATCATCACTTTTTCCTGTGGCATGGCCCACTTCAGTCTAGGGTCTGTCACATTTTTGGGTGAGCTGGCCAAAGTCTTGGCCCACTAAGATGGCTTCTATAAAGGAATGGATGATACAACTTCAAGATGCACAAATAGGAGCAGAGGTCACCAAGCTACATACACATTTCTTTTTTCTTTTGCTTTTCCTGGTAAGCCCAATTGAAGGAAATAAGAAGGAAATAAAAAGAGTAGAAAACTAGACCCTAACACTATTGACCAACTTTTGCTTCAAAGTGCTTGTTAGCATTCCCTTTCTATGAAATTTTGCTTAATGTCAATATCATCAAAATAACAAGATTTCTATGCAGGCACATAGAAATCTTGTTACAATGAGCAGCATTGTTTCTCAGCTTCCCTTCCACCAATTGTATTCATTTCCTTTGAACTCATCTCTTGTTGTTTCAATAGTGGAGATCTTTGCTAGACCGTTTCACGAACATCCGGTTTCACAACGAAGATATCTGAAAACAGCTGCTTAGTTTCCGTTCGATCATTTACAACATTTGAAACAAGAAAACCAAGCTCAGATTTCCCATCAGTTATCAAACTTCCAGAGATAACATCACGTCCTTGTGCTGAATTTTCAACTGCATTTCAATCCTTTAAACTTGGATGCAGTTGGATATCTGAGAACGGTTTCTTAATATCCATTAGATCATTAAGAGTGGCTTTGATATCAGTAAAACAGTTGGAGCTTACATTGTTTTTTGGTGATTGGCCTTCATCTAGCATGGAAACGGTAGCTGATTCTTTTGGACTATGATGCTTTTCTTTTAATGGTGAGGCTCTTCGCTGGCCGGCATACATCTGCTTGTACGTTGGACCAACTCTTCATAGGGGGTCAGACCTTGAAAAAAGCTCTTAACTAACTCAAATGCCTTAGAAGGATAGTCAACACCATTAATAGAATACTTATTTTGGAAGTGGAAACTCATATCCTCAACCAAACACCCTGAATAAAACTTCCCTCGGTCATAAAGTTGAAGCCCCAAAAAGCCAAGTTGTTGAACAACCTTACTGATAGCTGAATCATTTTTAGAATCTATCAAATTACTCAAAGTAGATAACTTTAGAATACGAGCCACGATAGGCAGTTTTACAGTTTTCAGGTAGCTTTCCACTTGCAACTCTACAAGTTCATTGTAATTTGATCTCAAGTGAAGCAGCAAAGGTGATATGTCCTGAATCTTTTTCTTTATATCTTCAGTAACAGCCTTGGGAATGTCAAAATCATTCAAGCCACCACTATATCCTTCTAAAAAGAGAATCTCCATCAGCAATGGCTGCAACATATTAAAGAACTTAACAGCCTCTTCTGTTCCCTTCTTGTTAAGAACAGAAGTAACAATCTTTGTGAATGATGACTGCAGTAAATCTCTATTGAAATCAATCCTCACCATTTCACTTGTACTGATCAAATGCTCTCCCCAAAGCAGTTAATAGCTGGCTTTCTTTTAATAGTTTGTGAATCTTCATGGACTGCATGATACTTAAGTTTCTTATTTGTCTTAGAACAAGGATTGCATTGGCGATTCTTCATTCCCTATCATCAACGACCAATCTCAGTTTTCTGTTGCACATGCATGGTCCAACAAGGTAATTTGGCCCTGATCTTTTCCACCCATTTTGAGTTGTCAAAATATATCATCAGCCCTGGTGCATCAAATCAAATGAGTGTCAGTTAGATAATTATTTTTGTACCATACATCTAGGTACTAATATCTTTTGACCTTTCAAAAAAAAAAGCCTAGATTTTGTTCTAACTGAATATTAAGATGCATGTTTGCATATTTAGGAATAATAAATTCTCACATATTGTTGACTCAGGGAAAATTGGAGAAAATTGTGGATCCATCCATCCATCATGATGCGTGCATACACACATTCACAAACACACCTCATCTATCCATTCGTGCAAGCATACATACATCCAATCTGTATCCCTGGATTGCTATATCTAGTCTGTTTGGCACGCCTGGCCAATCCGGAGATTAAACCTTCCCATCCCTTCCAATCCCACAAACCAAACATGTCCCAGGCAAATTTGAACGGATTAGGGTGGATTGGATGGGATTTAAAGGTAATGATGGTGTTGTCAGTGGATTGTCTTAAGATCCATGGGATTAGGATCAGATTACCGACTCTTTTTGGCATGCCCGGCTAATCTCGGAATTTAACTTCTAATCTCTTCCAATCCGACTGGCCAAACGGGCCCTAAGGTAAATTAATGGAATCTTACGAATATGAATGAACTGAATCAATTATATTTATCATCTACATTTTGACTGTTGAGTTTTCTTATTTCTTCAGGTTTTGGATGCTTCCTATACATACCTGACTAGCAATGAAATCCACTTCAAGAATATTAGGTAATGACTTTTGTTTGCTTTTTCTTTCTAAACTTTTTCATACTTGGTGTGTTTTTCTTATTTGTTTTCTTTTACAAGGCTAATTTTTGTTTCCTTTGTTGCTTATGATTTGCAATACCTGCCAGCAAGCAATTGAGTAGGGGTTGTATTGTGGTGCTTATAAGCCTTGTAGCACCATATAGTTTGATACAAAGACAATTTCTTAATGTGATTGAAGTTCCAATTGAAGGCAAATCATTAAGAAAAAAGGAAATGAAAAAAGAAAGAAAAGAGAAGAAAAGTTCCAATTCATACAATGGCAATTATTTTTTTTACTGTGACACTTTCCCAACTATAGAGGTGACTTGTGAAGATGATTGTCCTTTTATTTTCTTGTTTATATAGGTTCAAGTCTTCAACAAATAGAAGGCTAGGTTCTGCAACACTCTACAACTCTAAGCAGTATAATCTCAATGCTGTGCCACTTACTGAATCAAATATGCTTCTCAGCCCATTGCAGGGAAACTTCCAAGGGAGGAATTTAAGCTCACTGAAAGAAAAGGGCCTATATCACACAGTGGACACATGATCATGGCCAGTGAGGTTGGTGTTGTAGACATTTTGCTAAAAGATGTGGCTAAGAAAGGAAGACATGATCGGTCCAAAGGGGGACCTTACTGAAACAGTTCATGTGAAAGGCTAGGAAAGGAAGACATTTATAGTTTGTTTTGAAGACTTTAAATAGACCATTAATTGTTTTGTTGATATTGTGTTAATTGTTATCTTGATGAATGTTAGATTTTTGGGTAATTCAAATTCTTGTCATTCAATCATAGGCTTTTGATAGTTAGATTGATGGAGATTTGATTGTAGGGCAGCAATTATAGGAAATGATTAGTTAGAATCAATAGGAATTTGTGTGAAAGGATCAGTAAAGAATTAGTAGGAAGTTCTATTATCGGTACTTACGCGGCGTTTTCCAAAGTCTATAGCGGCGTTTCTCCAATCTATTAGCAGCACTTGTTACTTTTTCGCGGCGTTTGTAGTAACTTTCAGTGGCGTTTCTAAAAAAATTTACATGCGTTTATCATCATATCTACCGGCGTTTTAAAGGCTCTAGCAGCATTTCCTATCACTAACCTGCGTTTGTATAATTTAGCGGCGCTCTGTGGAGTTTTTAGCGGCGCTTTTATAGTTTTGGCGGCAGTCAAAGAAGCGCCTCTAAACTAAAATAAGCGCCGCTAAAGGTTGTTTTTGGCGGCGGCTATTTCAAACGCCGCTAAATGTTGAGACCTCCGGTAATAGGTACAGCTATGACCCCTTTTAGTGGCACGTGTCCAACCGTCGGTAATTCTTCTACCGGTGGTTTTTTGGACTTTTAGGGGCAGTTTTGGCCGCCGGTAAAAGTCATTTTCTTGTAGTGTGTGATGCACGTGTAATGTATATAGTGTACACATGTATACCATGTGATGCGAATATAATTCATGTGGTGTATACATTATATGCCATAGAATACATACATCAGATATATAATGTATGCATATATATGCTATGTGATACATATGTAACGTATACATGTATACTACGAACGAACCCGTCCTAAGGATCTAAGGAGATGAATGAGGTAGATCTAGTGATCAAGTGGGCCACGAATGGACCCAGTTTAATTAAAAACAAGGGCTCATGCTCAGTGAGCTTGATTGCCTTTAGTACAGCCTAAGACAACCTTGGCTTAGGGTTTTCGAAACCTCCACCTAACCCCAAGTATTTAACCTTGTGGCTCACTATCTATTATAAATGGAATTGTACAGGGAGATACGGGAGCAGTTAAACTCACTACGTTATCAAGAAAACCTGCATCTAGGAGTACTCTACGCCTTGTCTGGCGATGATTTCTTTCCCTTGAGCTTTCTATCCCTAACTAGACTAGAAATAGTAATTTCGTGAAGTTTAACGAATAGTTGGATTAAGGGTAAATTGTGTGTAGGAATGGACTGCTTTCACTTGACCTATCTATTTAAATGATTCTCATGCTTACCCTTATATCTCATGAAATGCAGTTAATATCGCTTGATGAAAATGTATGCATTTCTTTTCGTATCCCCATTCATGATAAAATCTATGTTACTGATGTGATGATATGACACACATATTTCTGAAATTTGTATATAGGAAGTTCGGTAGAATAGGAGTCCGTGCTTGGGGTGTAATTAGACTAGTTATGACATAAGTAGGCCCTGACACGGAGTTTGATTGATCGACCATCCGTTGGTGGTCCTACTCACACCCCAAGACGGTAGCCTCATGGGCCGGGGATGGTGGTAATGAGACATTATGCCAAAACCGTCAGTCTATGCTGCACCACGAGCTCCCTGTAGTGACCGTGAGATTATTTAAATGGCTAAGTGTAATTAGATTAATCAATAGACTGGCTAATCATGCATACATGGCACAGACTAACTTCTATTGCTATCATACGTGATGTACGTATTGTTTCCGACTGGATGATGTGCCCAGGTTCGATGATTGCACGGGTGATGAGCCCACTGTCCACACGAATGAGCATCCTCGAGGCGTGAACGCATTCATATATCCATGAATTTAATAAGACTGCATCTATTATGTTTTGGATTATTTGTATGTCTTTTATGTTATTCCTTGTTTAGGGCGGTGGTGTATAATCTTGAGAAGAGATCACACTGAGTTGGCCACTCATTCATCAATATTCAACCGTACAGAGGATACAGGGACAGCGGAACTTACGGAGGATCTGGAGGTGGATGAAAACGAGGAGGAGCCTTACAACGAGGAGTCGTATCAAGAGGTGGCTACTTATTTTAGTTTAAATCAATAGTCTACTTGCTTATTAAACATTTTAGTTCATTGTGGGATTATGGTTTTGTATATGGGCCTCTGCTGAGTGGTATAATATATTGTTACTATTTGGGTTTTATCTATACTATGCTTGGTTCCGTTAATCGCACTCTGATTGGGTTTGATTTTCCCTTTGCTTACCAGTTAACACGTGGGTTTTCAAGAGACAAGTGATATACTCGGGTCTCGAAAACCAAGTGAAATGTATACTTCAAAAAAGGAAAGAAAAGAATATACATGGGTGTTTAAATAGAAGGAAAAATACCAAGTGTATTGGCAACTAATCAGTAACCCTGTAACCCCGTCGATTAGAACCTACATATAGGAGAAATCCTCCTCATCATCATAAAGTCCGGCTCTGCTTCACAAGCATCACCATCATCTGAAACTAAAATAGGGACTGGTTAGTGTGGCCAACACCGTCCCGTAACGTGGGAGTGAGTGATCAACTCAGTGAAAACTATATACAGCAAAGGTTAACATGTTATCAATTCAATCAAGCAGTAATAATAAAGCAGTACAATCAAACATATCCTAGATACTCTTATTAATGCAAGAATGATATGAGGTAATGATGCATGCCCTCACCACAAACTCCTTCATGCGACATCATCTAACGATCGCGGCATGAATCACTACCATTGTGCTATCACACCAACGTCAATGGCACATGCAGTGCGATATCATGAGTATGATTACCAAGTTCTTGTTAGTCCTTTTCATACAAAAGGATTGGAAAGCTAAGACACCTCCCTTGTATCACTTCCCAACGTTGATCCATTCTAGGGTTGTCAGTCCTAGGAAATCTCATACGCTATTATGGTTCTAGGTCACTGCAAGTGCTGTCAGGACTGTTGCTCGCAATCGTTACACCACTCCCCCATCACCTTATCAATATAGGCCTATTTATATCCTCAAGACTGCAACAGGACTCGTCGCCCCTATGTAGTGTCAGGATAAACTCAAGGTCACTACAGAGGGCTCGTCACCAATCAGTGTAGGCCGACAACAAGAATATAGTGTCTCATACCACCATAATCTGCTCAGAGTAGGGTGCTCACTAGTCACTACAGGGAGGTTTGTGGCTCCAGCGTAGGCCGACAGCTCGTCCACGGTGTCCCATACCACCATGCCCGGCTCATGAATCTTAGGGGATCATGGTACCACGATTAACGGGAGTTTCACTGGTAAGCTCGGTGTCTTAGATTCAAACAGTAGCATCAAAATATGGTGAACAAATATCGGTCAATCGGGTTAGTTGATAAGCTCAACTAGGCCAAGCGCACGTTGAGTTGAACGACATGGAATGCATAAGCACTCCGTGTGGCCTAACCACTGCCGAACATCCTAAGTACGACTCAGATTCATTGAACTCATCCTGTGTGACGAAAACGACCTCAACCACTATTTACAGAATGATTACTGATTACCTGGACTGTAGTACAGCCCCAATCATGTACAAGCTCAATAACAGGCATGCAATTCATATCCTACATTCATTTGAACAATCATAAAATATGATTTGAACATAAATACAATACATGGAGGAAATCATATGCACATGTAATATGATTCATCTAGGTTAATTAATACATGGAGGAAATCATACCCATAGTTAACGTGATCGGAAATCATATTTCAACAACCTTAACAATCTCATTTTACTAACTACTAACTCAGGCATTTACACAAACACTTAGATTACACATTATATCATACATATTTTGCATTCATTAGCATACGTATTAGGGCAAATCCTTTCATCAAAGGGTTATCGCCTATACAACAATCGTATATCCATGACAATTAGTCATGAAAAGCATGAAAGCGAACTCCATACTCACGCAATCACTTTCACAAATACTTAGACTACACAATATGACATACCCCATGTATATTGATAAACATGCATTAGGCTAATCCGTTCACCCAAAAGATGATGAACATGCATCTAGCATACATAGACGACAGTTAATCATGGCAAACACAAATTCATATTTCATACGTATACAGTATTTTCTACAAATACGAGGAATACAATATATTCAACATAATTAACGTATAACTGAAAAATAAAATGGACAACACTTTATACATGTGAAATAGCATCCTAGGCAAGAATAAATCATTATCTAACATTGAAAGTGTTGAAAACCATAACCTAAACATATATAGTCCGCACCTTAAACCAGAAAACGCGTATAAGAGGTGATTCAGACGATATGTCTTCATCAACGGTGGATACGCTACCTAACACATGAAACAGGTTAGCTAAAATATCACTTATGCTATTGGGAACTCTAGAAAAGGTTAGGGTTAGGATTTCTTACCCAAGAATGGAATCAAAAATGCCGGAATAACGATACGGATAGGTGGATTAGGCACGTAGTAAAGCTGGGAAGAATCCCAAGAAGAATCACCAACTTCTCTCTCACTTTCTCTTTCTTGATTTATCTAGGATTTGAAATTCGTATGGGATTTGGGAATGGGGGTTTAAGGCATTTTTATAAGCCTAAAAGCGACGGAAATAGAATTAGAGCTAAGGTATACTTAGGTTATAACCAAATCGGGTATGTTCTGATCCAACGGAATACTTCTGGAGGTCCTGTTACTAAATGCGGTCGGACTTAAGCTCTCTAATATTGGATCTAGGTCAAGCTAAGTTTTCAGTCCGGTCGGGTTTCCAGATCGACCGTGGTGGACCAGTTTCAGTTCAACGGTTACAGGAACTCGATCAGAGCTACAAGTACTATGACATGTGAGGGCCACTTATCTTGATCCGAGGGTGAATTTGGGTCAAAATCTTATGGTCAGAACGTTTAAAAATAACACGCAAGTGAACCGTTCCAGATTACTTAAAAATATATTTAATTTTCTAAAAATCTTCGCTTTCTCACTCTCTTCACTCCGGACTCAAGGAAACAGTCCCAGGACATTGTATGCCCTTAATTTTTGAGGTGATAGTCAAGTCCAACTAGGCGGTCATAATGGTCTAAGTTCATCGCTATCGGACTTTCGACGTGCGGTCCAGGTCCAATACGAAGTTTCAGAATGCTCCCGAGAGCAACTGGGTTTAGAGATTGATCCTAGGTTTCTAGGTAACATAGCGTTATCAGTCCTACTCATTTTGGGTCTTGTAGTTCATATTTAAAGTGGTTCAAGTTAATTTTACTGAGTATTCAGTTTGGTACTCAACCTAATTCTAACTTAATTATGGCAAAATACGGTCCTAGGACCATTCTATGCCCCATTTTGGAAACTTCTAGATATCATATTATTTTAATTATTTTTTTAGTGGTTCATAATCAATTTTACCCTATCTCCACCAAATTTCATAAGGTTTTGAGTTGTAAAAAAATTCTAAAAATTCTGGAAGCAGCGACTATCCAACATGTGATTTTTAGACAGTTGTCAGAACGTCATACTTTAAACTATATTAAATATTTTTATTATATTTTAAAAATATTTTTATATAAAACTAGACTCATTTATATTAAATCTAATTTTTAAATCACCTAAATCGGAGTTATAACGAAGGAGATATGATTTTTCAAACTTGGATGAAACGTGTAAAAAAAATACAGAAACTGGGCTGCCTGTCTGTTGTACGGACAAGGCCTCGCCGATTCGGCGATCCCCTCGCCAGTCACTGACCTATTTGATGAGGGATCGCCCCAGGGGCGATGTCCTCACCCCCCGGGGATGCCAAAAACATGTGGGGCCCACCTTGGAACCCCCCGAATTGAGCCGTTTAGGCCCACGAGTCCGTTGAGGCGTTTATCGAGTCTCATTTGCAAACCGGAATGAGTTACGCCACGTACAATATATGTTTTTAGGGTAGAAGAAGATAATCCATCCAAATAACCTATCTACATCATGAGATTCCAAGAATTCCATAGTAAAAATCCTATTTTATGCATGTACGTACCATTTACGGTAAGTTTTAGTTTAAGTATAGTTCTTCACCTTTTAAACTTCAGGATTGTGTCTAATATGAAAGTACTTGGAGAAATTTGAAGAATGGGGTGGTGAAGGGTGAGATTGTGAAGGAAAAGGGTTGAAAAGCGATGTTTTAGATTTTAAAATTGATCTTTGAGAGTGATATGGTTGACCCATTGCCTAAGGATGTCTAACTCCAGGTTGGAAAAAAATTCGGGGTGTTACATGATCCTACAGAGTTCTAGGAGAAATTATATCCGATCGAGACTCTAGATTTACTTCTGCCTTCTGGAAGAGACTGCAGGAAGAATTGGGCACAGAACTAAAGTATAGTACAACATTCCACCCTCAGACAGACGGACAGACTGAAAAGGTGAACCATGTCTTAGAAGATATGCTGAGAGCATGCGTCCTAAACTTTCAGGGCAGCTAGGACGATCACATAGCACTCGCAGAATTCACGTACAATAATAGTTTTCAGTCTAGCATAGGCATCGCACCGTATGAAGCTCTCTATGATCACCCTTGCCGAGCCCCTCAATGTTGGGCAGAAATTGGAGAAAGAAGTTTGTTAGGTCCCGAGCTGGTCTAAACTACTACTCAGGTCATTGACGTGGTCAGAAAATGTCTGCGCACTGCCCATAGCAGACAGAAGAGTTATGCGGATAACTGACGCCACGACCTAGAGTTCACAGCCGGCGACCATGTATTCCTAAAGGTGTCCCCTATGAAGGGTCTGATGAGGTTCGGTTAGAAAGGGAAGATAGCACTACGTTTCATCTGACCTTTCGAGGTCCTAGATCGTGTGGGAGCCGTGGCATACCGCCTTGCACTACTTACTGCGCTGGCCAGTATTCTCAATGTCTTCCACATATCCATGCTGAAGAAATATATACCAGACGAGACACACATTGTTAGTTGGGAGCAGTTCGAGCTGACAAATAACGCCTCCTACACCGAGGAACCTATCCGTATCTTGGACTACAAGGAGTAGGTCCTACGGACGAAGACTATACTTCTAGTCAAGGTTCTTTGGTCACATCATGGGGAGGAAGAAGCGACATGGGAACAAGAAGCGGAACTTAGGGAAAAATACCCTCATTTGTTCAGTAACACACCTCAGGTAATTTCAAAGGCGATTGTATTTTTTTTTAGGGGGGAAGACTATAACACCCCATACCTTCAGTACAAGGGTGTTACCTTTAAAACCCACACTAAACTAAAACAAATGGGGGTTAATCAAAAAACTTGAACTAGACATATGCAGGATGGGGATCCCGGTCAACATTAAAGCCATCCATCCATCAGGGTCTCCAAGAGATAGAACACGCCCTATGACAGTCAAGAAGGTACGGCTAACCAAACACTCTAAATTAAAGGCCTTATGTCAATAGATATTGCTGCAACACACTTTTCACCACCATGTGAGAACTAGTTAGTGGCAAATCACGCTTTCATCATAATTAATACCCTATATTAACCGTTGAAAAGGTTTATTAGTCCCACCTGATCGATGGATCATGGCATATGGGCCAATGATGGCCCAAGGATGTATATAACGGGCCACCTAGGGATCACCCTCGACCCGAAGTGGACCAAGGTCCCTGAGTAAGGCCTCCAGTACAAATGGATGGAGTGGATTATGGTGATAACATCACAGTGGGCTCCCACATGATGCATGTACGCTGAGAGAGCTTGTGCACGAGGTGCATTGAAACCACTAGCTCAGTCAAACCAACTTTGACCGAGCATTTCTCAAATATCTTCCCACCTTTCTCTCTTAGTTTAAATTGACTCACTTCAAACCTATAAGTGAGCCACCACGGCCACTTTTCGAGCCATATAAACCGTCCAAACTCTTTGCGGGGCCCATACGACCAAAACCGTATACGCTTTTGGGCCTTAGTAAACGGACGGAGGAGATAGGTTGCAACTATCCATTATATTACGCGTGGTGGATATCCATTATGGGGGACCCATCTGGGACCGCAGAGTAGCCAGTGATCCCTCCGGTCTGGCCGTCTCACCCATCCATTTTCTGGTTAAAGACATACTGCTCCCCCTCTTTTTGCCAAAAACAGCCAAATAAGGCGCGTGGGAGGAAGGAGAAAGAACTGTCATTCCTCTTTAGGAAGGACGAATCTCAGCCGTCCGACGAAGGAGCCATCATAGCTGTAACCTGTCTCTTCCTCCCTCTATATAAAGAACACTATGGGAGAAAGAATGCAGTAAGGAAAGAAAGGAAAACCCACCCCCTGTTTTAACTTAGGTAACAAAAGTTCCAACTGTCCCACGGGAAGACCTCTTCCATTTGTTATTTTCATAAGTTTTAACTAGTGTAGATAATGCTTGCCTAGACCGGAACCAAGCCCAAGCAATGGCTGGGTTCGGTCCAGCCGCAGTGACGTCGGATCAGGCAAGGCAATGGCCGTTTGAGGCCACACGTCAGGCCACATGAAAAGTCTGTTTTGGGCTCTCTGTAGAGCTTCGAAACTAGCTCAGAAGGCAAGCCAATCAATGGCTATGGAACGGACTGGGGAGCCTGTTGTTGGGTCCCTGTTTCGGACTGGAACTGAGCCAATCCAAGGCCTTATTCCAGGCTGAAAACCAACCCAACCGAAGCTCAGCTTTGAGCAGGAAGCATGCCTTAAAATAGGCCATTAATGAAGCCCGGAGTAGCTCTCAAACGGGGTCCACATGTGAGGTAGAATCGAGCCAAACAATGGTCGTTTCAAACTGCAACTCAGACAGGTCAGGACACCGATGCAGGCCCCATTCGAACTATGTCCTTGAGCTCTATGTAGAGTTTCAAGGCTAGCTCTGGGTGAAAGCCAAACATGGTTGTAACAGGCTAAGAGGAAGACTCCATTTCAGTCCAGGACCCGGCCAAAAAATGGTCGTGCGTCAGGCCATGTGCAGGGAAGAAACAAAGCTCTGTTTTAAACTACGAGCTGTCCTAGGATTGGCCACATTTTCCTGCTGAGAACAGACTCCAGAGGGCCATGATCAGGGGTCGGGATCGAACCCCAGGCAGAGCTAGTTTGAGCGGGAACTCGGACACCATTGCTGGTACGAGTAGAGGCTCGGATGTTGTTGCTAGCCACGTCCGGACGGGCTGCATGGATGCAACTCTCTGTCGGACTGAGGACCGGCGTCCTTGGCCATGTAGCCACATGAGGATGGGTCCCACCTGGGATTCGTAACTCGGTTGGCTGCATCGCATGCATCCGTGGGCCCCAACAGTTGTTGGCTGTAATGAGCCTGAATGCAGTTTCAACAGCACGCAGCATGGGGTGCTGTTTTCACATTGAAGCTGGTGGGCTGACCCTGGGCCCTGTAAATTGCAGGTGGGCCTCACTCAAATCCCGGGTGGGCTGCGTGTTTAGGCCATCCCACGCTCTCCGCTGAGTCCATGGACTCCGGTGTACGTACGGTAGCCTGCACTCTAGGTGCGTGGTGGGCCCCTTGAGGTACCCACGTTGATATGTATACACATGTACATATCACGTATACGGGACAACCCGTCATGGGACCCACGTGATTACAAAACCCACCTGCCTTGAGCGTGGGATCTGGACCATCCAAAGTTTGCCACGTGGGCACCTTGCTGCAGATCCACACCACACCATCCACCGTTTTGCCAGCTGAGTGGGGACCCACCCTGCACGTTGTACGCATGTAACGTGTACCATGATGGGTGCAGTGCACGCCCACTGTCCATGGAGTTGACGGTGAGAGGCTGTTTGGCTGGAATAGCTCACACCAATCAGTTGATTGTTGTACCCACACGCTATATGTGTCTTGGCTACGCCGTCCAAAAGGGCAGGCCGCACCCTCCATCAGATCAGTGGGCCATGTTTGAAACATTTAGTGTGATGCACGTGTAATGTATATAGTGTACACATGTATACCACGTGATGCGAATATAATTCATGTGGTGTATACATTATATGCCATGGAATACATACATCAGAGATATATATATATATATATATATATATATATATATATATATAGAGAGAGAGAGAGAGAGAGAGAGAGAGAGAGAGAGAGAGAGAGAGAGAGAGAGTCATGCTCCCCTGCGCACCTACGCACGTGCATACCTTTGCACACGTGCCATGGGTGTCTAATCTGAATGGTTCATGTGATGCGGAATTCCATGAAATCTCATGTGACAAATTTTCACCCCAATCTAAAATTCTGGTGGGCCATAGCAAAGAGAAATGCAAATCAAGGGAGAAAACTGTTTTCATTTTTCATGGCCCATCAAGTTTTGGATCAAAGTAAAACTTCAGCCTGAGGGGTTTCATGAGGTGTTACTTCACATGAACAGTTCAGATTTTGTATCCACATCAAGTATGATGGGTTTTCAAAAAAGTTCATACGTAGTACGTACGAACCGGTTCGCAGGTGAGCATTCCGCTATATATATATATATAATGTATGCATATATATGGTATGTGATACATATGTAATGTATACATGTATACTACGTGACGAACCCATCCTAAGGATCTAAGGAGAAGAATGAGGCTGATCTGGTGATCTAGTGGGCCCTGACTGGACCAGTTTAATTAAAAACAAGAGTTCATGCTTAGTGAGCTTGATTGCCTTGAGTACAGCCTAAGACAACCTTGGCTTAGGATTTTCCAAACCTCCACCTAACCCCAAGTATTTAACCTTGTGGCTCACTATCTATTATAAATGGAATTGTACAGGGAGATACGGGAGCGGTGTAAACTCACTACGTTATCAAGAAAACCTGGGTCTAGGAGTACTCTACGCCTTGCTTGGCGATGATTTCTTTCCCTTGAGCTTTCTATCCCTAACTAGACTAGAAATAGTAATTTCGTGAAGTTTAACGAATAGTTGGATTAAGGGTAAATTGTGTGTAGGAATGGACTGCTTTCACTCGACCTACCTATTTAAATGATTCTCATGCTTACCCTTATATCTCATGAAATGCAGTTAATATCTCCTGATGAAAATGTATGCATTTCTTTTGGTATCCTCATTCATGATAAAATCTATGTTACTGATATGATGATATGACACACATATTTCTGAAATTTGTATATAGGAAGTCTGGTAGAATAGGAGTCCGTGCTTGGGGTGTAATTAGACTAGTTATGACATAAGTAGGCCCTGACACGGAGTTTGATTGATCGACCATCCGTTGGTGGTCCTACTCACACCCCAAGACGGTAGCCTCATGGGCCGGGGATGGTGGTAATGAGACATTATGCCAGAGCCGTCAGTCTATGCTGCACCACGAGCTCCCTATAGTGACCGTGAGCTTATTTAAATGACTAAGTGTAATTGGATTAATCAATAGACTGACTAATCATGCATACATGGCACAGACCAACTTCTATTGCTATCATACATGATGTAAGTATTGTTTCCGACTGGATGATGTGCCCAGGTTCGATGATTGCACGGGTGACGAGCCCACTGTCCACGTGAATGAGCATCCTCGAGGCGTGAACGCATTCATATATCTATGCATTTAATAAGACTGCATCTATTGTGTTTTGGATTATTTGTATGTCTTTTATGTTATTCCTTGTTTAGGGTGGTGGTGTATAATCTTGAGAAGAGATCACACTGAGTTGGTCACTCATTCATTAATATTCAACCGTACAGAGGATACAGGGACAGTGGGACTTGCGGAGGATCCGAAGGTGGCTGAAAACGAGGAGGAGCCTTATAACAAGGAGCCATACCAAGAGGCGGCTACTTATTTTGGTTTAAATCAATAGTCTACTTGCTTATTAAACATTTCAGTTCATTCTGAGATTAAAGTTTTGTATATGGGCCTCTGCTGAGTCGTATAAGATATTGTTACTATTTGGGTTTTATCTATACTATGGTTGGTTCCGTTAATCGCACTCTCATTGGGTTTGATTTTCCTTTTGCTTACCAGTTAACACCTGGGTTTTCAAGAGACAAGTGGTATACTCGGGTCTCGAAAACCAGGGCGTTACAGGCTAATATTTATGGTTTCAGTTCATCTCAGTAGGAATGAAGTTATGACTGATATTGATGGCATGTAAACATCACTGTCGACCGCAGGGAGGTTACAACTATATGATTTCCCTATCCACATTTTCCTTTAATGTTTCCCACTTGAGTCTCCTCATGATGGACCTCACGATGGACACAACTATATGCTTTGTGTGTGAACTAGCGGTGAAAATCGCTTGAGTTGAAGTAGGAATATGTCAATATGTCCTACAGGGGGGTGAATAGGACTTTTTAAAGTTTTACAATGTATTTAAAACTCTTATTACACTAATCCTATCAGATAGACAATTATCAGGATTACTCAAATGTAACTCTACTGGCTTCTAAGCCTAGTAAAGGATCCAATCACAAACTATTCAAAAGATAGTAATATAGAACTTAGTTCATACTGGATATGACTATGTATGTGTGTAAGGTGTGATCTTAGATATTCAGATATTGAAATAATAAAGCAAATTACACAAACAAAAGAATAGCAATCGCAAACACAATCATTTTTATGGTGGTTCGACTACTTGTCTACTCCACTCCCGGTAACTGCACTCAACCCTTGAGTGTACCGAATTTCACTAAGGAGGCTTCATATGGTTCACCTCTAACCTAAGGTTTTAAATCAGGTTCACCTTCAACCTTTACAATCTACACTGAGGCTGAATGTTTATGCTCTCACGAGCAAGGGTCAACACATTGCACCCACATTTAGGCACACTGGCCAAGGATCTTTTCTAAAACCCTAACACAGGTTTCACTCGGTTCACCTCAAAACCCAAGGTTTTACCCGGTTCACCTCAAACCGAAGGTTTTACTGGTTCACCTCAAACCAGATGTTTATGCTCTCCACAGAGCAAGGGTCCGCACAACGCACCCACCATGTACACTCCCACCGGAGGCCTCCTTGAAGACTTCTAGGGTGAGAAACACCTTAGACCCAATCCTACAAAGGAATGATCAAAGGGTCCTCTGGACTCTAGATACTTATAGATAAGTTGATGAGTCTCATTCGGTGCAGTGACGAAAATCTCCTCCTTATTAACGAAGAGTCTTCAACTCCCTTAATCCGCAATAAATGAAATACCAACATAAGGCTACGAGTTGGGTCAAGGTTATGATGGAATCCTACTCTGTAAATGTTTTCCTATAAAAGAGATATAACAATTCCAATCATCTAAGCATTCAAGGCATCCCAGCTTAATGATTTTCTATTAAGATGGTAGCTGAAGGATGCTTGAATGTGGAAGTTCATTCTCCAATCCACTTTATAAAATGTCAATGATGAGGGTGGATTGGAGGATGAACTCCATTGAGAGAAAGGGCTTTGGGTATATGATCTAAAAGTAAAACACACAAAGCACTCTCTTCTTTCTCAACCAGTAATATGAACAAGTCTCTCTTTATATAGGAAAAAGGTTCCAACGGATATGAAACGGTCACATTTATGACAGAGTTCCATATCATCAAGCATTGTCGATATCATTGAGCATATACTCTCGATAGTATCGACGGTCTACTCGATGACACAAACTCACATGTCATACGCTTTTGAAACCTCTTGCCAGTTGGTCGATGGGATCGATCAGGTGTCAATATCATCAGATTTTGAACTCCGATTCTATCGATACTTGGATGATCTATCGACATTTAAAAAATAAGAAAGACTAGTCAATAAATATTTCAGGTTTTAGGATATGATCGAGGGTCAACTGATGTCATCGAAATTTGTACATCGATGATATCGGAGGTAATGTGGATCTATCGATAAATCCCATGGATTTTTCAGTAAACTCGCTGGACAGTTTGTGTCCAGTATTGATGCAATTGACACGGCCTCGATATTATCGACATATGGATATCGATTTCCTCGTGTGGCCCTCGATCAAAGATAAAAAGTGACTTGAAATATTTGTTGGAAGACATGCGCGCCCACTATCGATATCATCGATGGACTTCTGATATTATCGAGATTTGATTTAAGATCTTATCGGGAAGAACATCGATATATCGAAGGATTTTGAGATTTTCTTTGAAAAACAGGGGCACCGAAAATTTGCTTGTCGATATTATCAAGTCACTTCTGATTAACTCCAAATTCAAATATCAATAACATCGATAGGTGTATCGATATATCGATAATTTTGGCCATATATGTATTTGGTTGCTGGACACATTAAGTCCTCATTCGATATGATCAATTCTGCTTCCGAGGACATCGACTGCGCAGGTCGATTATATCGATATCTATATCGATACAGTCGATAGGGCAAGAAAACTTAGAGATTTTCTGATGTTTAAAGAAGTTATCTTACCCAAAAATCCTAATATATTTTAACTTGTTTTTAAGGGTTTTATTCACCTGGTGTTTTGGGACATGGGATGTGAGGCTTAGATTTACCTATGGCAAGCTTCCACACATCTAGTTGATGCAGACACTTGAATAGATCTTCCTGTGAGGCTCTGCAGTCCGACTAACTCAACACACACGCTAATTGACAAACCAGGGCACTAGCAATGACACTTTCTGTCATGCCCCAAACCCGAAAATCGGATTCACATGAATCCCGATTGCCGAATCCGGTGTCGACAGCCTCCGTAGTGCCCCATTCTCGGCTTCTGATAATCTAATGGCAGATTCCAATCCTGGGATCCTACAAGGAGGATTTTCAGAATGAATTTTTTTTTTTGTAAAGGAGCATAACCACAGACATAACCAAGTCACAAAACAACATCACCACATACCCACTATAACAACAATTTTAAGTACAATGCAGAAAGGGAAATACAAGGTGATCAAAAAGCTCCAAAAGGTCCTGATGTGTACTCCTGTCTCAGCGCTGCTGTCGTCCAACGCTACCTGCACGCAACTATCGTGCATAAGCTTACAGAAGCTTAGAGGGTGGTGTAAGTGTGTGCGTAAGGCAAACGCCAAGTGTACAGTATCAGAACAATACGGAAGTATGCGGTAAGTCCATGAATATACCAAGGCTGTGTAATGCAAGGCATGATACGAGATATGAATGCCATCGGCCACACCGATGCAATGCAAGGCCTACATAGCCAAATGTCATATGCGAAATGCAATCCAAGCAAGTCGGTACTCCTCAAATGCGTATATCAGTACAGTTCCTCTCTGGATATCACCGGGGTCCAATACACATGCAGAGACTGCCACCTCCCTAGCTGCACAGTCAAGTAAGCGGATAAGACCTCACTATCCGCCTGATCAGTAGTGTGCCAATACCTACCCGGCTCGTCGATAGCGGACTCATTTGCGAGCTAGTCAAACTCAGCCTAGCTTATAGCCCTCTCACTCAGGCGGATAAGGCCACACCCCCTTCCAACCGACCCCGACACAGTGGGAGACGCGGCCTACTGGTATTCGGCACTCGGGCGCTCGTATATCCACTCGGTCTAGACGTTGGAGCATCTCCTGGTACCAAAAGGTTCTGGGACTCTCACCCAAGGACATCCTAAGTGCCCACAGTGCTAGAATATGCATTTTCGGTATCCAATACGGCCATCCACGATGTACCTGTGGAGCCACGACCCTGATGTCGCTAGGGCGTGCAGTGATCAAGTCATACGTATGCGAGATGCATGAATCACGCTGTCAAAACATGCAGCAATCCAGCGCGTACTGCGCGATCATGTGGGGTGCTCAGTCACATAACGAGCCCCATAGATGGTCTGCCCAATGGCGTATGCCATGATCAGTCATTACTCATATCAAGCATACATATGATGCGTATGGGCATGAGTCATGAGGTTATACTAAGCATGTTATAAGGAAATGAATAGCAACGGGTATGGACCTATCAATGGGCCCTAAAGAGAGCTACAATGCGGACATTTAACCAACATTGTACATACAATGTGGACGTCAAACCAACATTGTTTTCTAGGCACGGCTTGCCATAATTATCATTTCAAGAACCATGTTAAACGTATATTGCAATGGACCCTAAGGACGTCCGTTAGGCCTCGATCCCTGGGCCTTAGATATAGCAAATGGGTCGTATTACATGGGCCTCACATTCACCAAATGGGTTACATTGATGGGCCTCACCAACGAGCCCTAAGTACATCGCAATGGTCCATAATCCATGGGCCTTGAAATACATCAAAGTGGCCTCACAACTTGAGCCTTAACTATGTCAGATGGGCCCACATACATGAGATTTAAATATATCAACTAGGCCACTCCATTTGTGCCTCATGCACATCAAATGGGCTTGTTCCCATGGGCTTTATATAGAATAAGTGGGCCGGATCCCATGGGCATTGCATAAGTCAAATGGGCCCAAACTCATTTGCATTATACATGCCAGATGAGCTTAATTTCCATAGCCCTTATATGTATCAAATGGGCCTAATCACTTGGGCCTCAGATATGTACCAAGGTAAGCCTCAATGAATGGCCAAAGTTAAATCAGTAAAGGGCCCTATACACATGTCATGGTGGCCCGTTTGAACCATAGATCTGGTTCATTTTGGCTCAAGCCATAAAATAATTTTTACAAAAACAAATAAATGGACTATATAGATGCAACACATGCATCATGGCGGGGGTCACATGAAGGCCCACATCATTTTAATATACTATATAATCTGTATACAGTGTATATATATATATACATTATTATATATATATATACACACACATACCCACATGCACACGCACAAGTGCACTCACCCATGCATACACACACACGCTCACACACACCCGCGTACACCTATACATGCAATACAGTGGGCTCCACCGTCCGTGCAGACGGTGGAAGACAGCCACATACATCACTGTGGGTCCCATGTGGGGCCCACCAAAATGTTTATAATCCATCCAATCCATTTATAAGGTCACAGGGACCTGGGTGAATAAAAAAAAATAAATTTCGGCTTGGTCCAAAACTTCTGTGGACCCTCAAGGAATTTTAAATGGTAGAGTTTAATCACCACTGCTCCTTGTGGTGTGGGCCGCCTGAGACTTGGATGGGCCTCATTTCTGGGGAGGGCCCACCTCAGCATGTGGGCCACCCATTGGACGGCGTGGATATAAAATATACATCATGTGGGGCCCACGGCAGGGGGCCGTGGGCTGCTGTCCGCCCGTCCGCTGCATGGCCGCAGGCAGCGCCTGCGGCTCTGACGGCAGCAGCAAAGCTGCTGCTGCTTCTTTATATTTTTTATTATTATTTTTTTTTTGAAAAACCAATTTTTTTGCAGTTTTTCATGTATGGGGTCCGCGTGTGATGGATCCATTCCAGCCATTAGATTGCATGGCTCAATATAATCCAAATGAGTCTAATATACGGTGTTTTTTTTTGACTCAAGGTGGGCCCTAGCCAATTTTTTTAACGATAGAGACGGTGTTTGCTAAGCTATGGCCCGCTTGAATATCAGATTGACACCACATTTCGGCTCAACGCCTAAAATGTGTCGGGAAAGAGATTGAACGGCATGGATTAGAAACATACATCAAGGTGGGGCCTATACCAGTGGCCCCTCCCAAAGGCTTTAAACAAGCCAATATTTGTGTTTTTATTCCAGTGACGTCCAGACGTCACTGGACTCTTTTGGGGCAAAAATAGAGTTTAAGTGGGCCTTGCCTAGGTGGGCCAGCACATAGTAGGTGGTGTGGGTACGATGCATATAAGGTGGGCCCACTCTTGGATGACTTGGATAAAATACTTACATCAAGGTGGGGTCCATCCAAGTGGGCCATACGGCCATTTCATCACATACAAGGAAGTAAATGGACAGATAGAGTGAGACACGCGTGATGGAGGGACCCCGGCACTATGGGCCCTCCGTTTCAATCATCCAATCATACATCAAAGGTCCCCTTGCATATGGACCATCAACAAAAGATCAACGGTGGAGATCCCACTCCACTAGAAATGGACGGTCTAGATGACCTCCTCAATACAAGGAAAGTAAACATCATGATGGGGTCCATGGAGAATGGCCCCATCATGGAATGATCTTGATGATCTAGATGAGCCATTGGCCACATCTTAGGGTCCCAAGTGAGATCCAAACCATTGATCGGTTGGCCTCACTTGGCCCACCTTAAAAACATGAAAAACTACTCTATCAAAACACCCACCTCTAGATCTTCTTGGTCCGTTGGATAGCCGGTCTCCTAGAGCTTCACTTTGATGGTGGAGATGGGAATTAGATGGCTAGGTTGGGAGATTTGGGAGTGGAAAGTGGGCCTCACATATGCACTTCTCTCCATGGGGAGGCTTGGACGTTGGATGCTCTCCCTTGCTTGGGTTGGAGTGTTGAGAAATGAGAGAGAGAGAGGTGTGATTAATGAGAGATGGAGTGATGTGAGGTGAGTGATGGGTGAGGTGAGTGATGGGTGAAGTGAGTGATGGGTGAAGTGAGAGGTTAGTTGACTTAGGTGGTTGCTTGTCTTGTGGAGAAAGGAAGCATGGGTGTGTGTACACTTGACATGAGAGGTGATTGATGGGTGATTGATGGGATTGATGGGACATATTGTAGAGATTCCTTGGGATTTGCAACGCGCGGTGTTTTTGCTCGAACTGAACGTGGGTCCGTATCTCATCGTCGGGGTATCGGATCGGTGCGTGAGTTGCGGCGTTGGAACCGCGGCGACGGTGCGGTCGCAACGATACAAGTCTTGGATTAAGCCGGCTCAAATGAATAGGATACGACTTACAGTCGTGCGCAACGTCAACCATAAGTCGCGGATTGCCGGAATCTGACGAGAAGGGTCACGGGAATCAAAGGAACAGTGCGGATTAGGATACGGGTCTTACACTTTCAATCTCTTCCTTTGTCAATTATGTGACAAAAATACCTAAAACACCCAAAACACCCTAGGATAATATTAGATAGACTCATCCTAAATTGTGTGTACATGCAATTTATACAATTTTTATAAATGCTAAAGAACCCATGTACACAACCAGTATTTGCTCCCCCTTACTGTAAAACTCCCCCTTTCTTGGTGCAGCTACTCCCCCTAACACCTGCAACATATAAGAGCAAATATCCAATTTTTCGCACAGAGTGTTTTTATGTTTCTCTCCCTTTTTGTCAGTCATTGATAAAGATATAGCAATTGATACTGACTGAAGTTTTAAATAAGTATATGGGAGAATTGCAGACATAGATGTATAGAGATGAAATCATTTTAAACCATACATCAACTTCAAAAGATATGAATGCATATTAAATAAAGCATTGATACAATCAGATAAGATAATCATGAAAAACACATACATTCCATATTAGAAAGTAGATAAATCAGTGGATTTCATATATCATCACTATGGTAGTAAGAATAGAATTATATGTGGCCATATTCAACAAAATATTCATCTTTCAAAAACACGTACTGCCCCAGACAGCAGTAGACTATCAACCATCAAACAAAATTATCAAGCCTATGTAAGGGTACCCAAAATGAATAAATAGGAAAGGGTGCAAAAAGAAGTTCATAGCTAGACACACTTAGAGGCCCCACCAGACGTTAGTAGCGCAAGAATCTGTTGCACAAAATGTTGGAGAGCATCCATCTTTTCTTCTATTCTTGACAGTCGTTATTCGGAGTGATGAAGCCGCTCATCAATTCCAGTGAGGCTGTTTAATAGTTGGCGCTCAAGCACATGACGTCGATGATTAGTGACAGAAGAAGGACTGCATATAGGAGTCTGGTTAGATCCCCAGAGAGTTTCTTCATTAGGCACCGAACTACTCTCTCTCACAGGTGGAGGATTCTTCGTGTGAGATAAGATAGAAACATACACTTGTTGGGCTGCATCATGGTCGAACCATACCTCAGGATATACCTTATCTGTTGTTTTTGACAGTCCTGCCCAGTGTACGAGCTTGCAGACAAGGGACAGAAAAGACAGTATTTCAAGATGGTCATTTTTTACTACCTTAATTAGCTGATCTAGAATGAGAGTTGGTAGACATACAGGGACCTCTGGATAGACATCATACAGGAGATTGAGCATAAAGGGACTTAGGTATGTGTCATGGGCGTCACATGGGTACACATTCGTACTGAAGATACTATGAAGGAGTCTAAACAAAGTTCCTAGATATTTAACCTGAAGGAGATTGTCATCACTTCTAGGAATAGTCATACCCTGGTACAGTGCTGGAGTAATTTCCCCCCATCTACCCAATTCATTTAGATTTCTACTGGTGACAGGGATTTGTGTTACCTCAATATTTAGAACATGACCAAGAACTGTTAGAGTAATTTACTTGGTGTGTTGTATGAATTCCACATGCATACATGGTGGATAAACTTGGACAACATGACAATAGTTGAAAAACTACTGGATCATTTCAAACTGATATGGACCGCCCATATTAAGCATGTTCTTCCACCCAATAGTCTCCATCATGAGATCCACCCCATAGGGTTTGACAGCACTAGTGAGAATAGTACGGTTGACGATCGTAACTTGTTCCCAATCAGATTGGTTTCGAGGTGGTCTAGTATTTTTTCCTTTCTTAATCTTGGAAGATGTTGCAGATGAGAGAGCCTTACCTTTCCATTTAACCATCTTCCTTGCTTCATTTGGATGCTGAGATTTTCTTATCAAGGCTTTGAGCAGATAAACCAAAGGAAAGATCAGGGCAGCGAGATAGGACTGACTACTGTTAAAGGTAAAAATATTCGCTCCTTTTATCAGGCGGTAAATTTCGATATCATCTACCAGTGTTCCAATGATATCGAGATGTCCTGTCCGATGTTATCGATGATGTCTTCGATAATCTCTTTCAACTTCATGACTTTTCGAATTTTGAAGAGACGTCGATAATATTGACTTTTATCGATGTAATCGAGAATCCATGTAATCTGATGAACATATCGAAAGTGAATATTTTTCATATTTTTATGTATTCTGATAGACTTTTCCATATAAAATAGAACATTTTCAACATACGGGTATTCTCGGCCAAAAAAAATTTGTACAAGCTTTGTACAGAGCAAAATGTATAAACATCGAGATATTTATATACAAAAGGATAAGACGAGGAACCTCTTAGTAAATCTGTTGAAGTACAAAATTGCATCATTTAAGCCATTATCTAGATCTAGATGCGCAATCTATACAACTTTTTCTGTGCCCAGTCCTTCTAGGCATCGTAGTCTGTTCTTTTCCCCTGATAATGTAACAGTGGTTGTTTGTGCAATGACCTTTCATTAATGATTTTCCTGATTGATTTAGGATTTCACATTCTCATTTGTTGAATTTGACCACATGCCCATTATCACAGATCTGAGATATGCTTAGGAGATTATGTGTCAGGCCTCTTATGCAGAAGGCATTCTCATTCTTGAGTGAATCAATCCCCTTTATGATTCCCTGTCCAATTACCTTAGCAGTGGTTCCATCTCCATAGGTGACTAACCCATTGTACAGATTCTGATCGTTCGACAGAAGGGATTTATCACCTGTGACATGCCTTGAGCAACCACTATCTAAGTACCACTTGATGTCATTACCTGATAAATGATTTAAGTGAGTAGCAAAGCAATTTTTCTTTTCTTTAGTAACCCATTTCGAGGCAGACTTCTTTACTCTGTTTTTTTCTTTAGGTGGTGATGGATGGGTATTTCTTCTAGGTGGACTTTTAACATTTTGTGATTTTCGGATTGACTGATCAGAATTATGTGAAGTCCATCTAGGTGTCAGGCATTCAAACTCATAATGACCCACATCACCACATAAATGACAAATTGGTGTTATTCTAATTTTTCTTCCAGAGGCAGCAGATTTTTCAGTTCTAGGAGCTTCATATCAAGTCTTTGATTTTTGTTTTTCATATCCTAGCCCACTTTTATCCTTCCCAGGTTTTCCCATTCCCAACAGTTTTTTTAGCTTCTCTCCACTTTAGGAAAACTTACAGTTTAGCTTGGCAATTCTTCTGGATTCTTCAAAATCAAACAGGAGTGTGTGATTTTCATTTTGAAGGAGCATATTTTCATCTTTTAACTGCTCAACCGGTTTGCTTAGTTTTTCGGATTCAGATTTAAGAAAGGAATTAATTCTCTTAAGTCTATCATTATCTGAATGATGTTGCTGCAAGTCATTGATTAAATGTGTATTCATTTCTAAAGTTTTATCCAAATCCTTTTGCAGCAATTCCTTTTTGTTTTCAGATATACCAAGTCTTTTAATAACCTTGATGTTGTGGATGTATAGTTGATTATAGGCATCTTGCAGTTTATCCTTTTCAATTTCTTCTTCTTCTTCACTTTTCTCATTATCAGACGGAAATGATTTGGTGACTTACCGTTCCTTTTCGTTCTCAGATTCACTAGGAATGATTGGAGTAGTGGAGACCATAAGGATTTTCGGTGATTTTTTATCTCCATCACTCTTTGGGTCACTAGATTCTGAGTTTGAATTATCTGTGTCATCCCACGTGGCAGTCATTGCCTTGCCCTTAGTTTTTTCTATTTGGGCATTCAGTAGACAGGTGTCCATACTCATGACAGGCATAACATTGTGGTTCTTTAGTTCTTTTACCAAATTTGTCCGTAGAGGGTTTGTTGTTCACTTTTCTTCCTCTAGAAGGACGACCACAATTCTTCTGAAGGAATCTTCTAAATTTTTGTGCCAACAAGGCCACTTCCTCATCTTCATCTTCTTTTTCACTCTCATTGTCCTCATATTTTGTTTTCTTAGAAGTTTTTAGGACAGTGTTTTTGGATTTTTGGGATTGTGCGAAGTGTAGTTCAAAAGTTTGTAGGAAACCTACCAGTTCTTCTACTTTCATCTCATCAATATTTCTACACTCCTTAATTGTTGTTACTTTGGGATTAAACCGTTCCGGTAGGGATCTCATGATTTTCCTACATATTTGTGGTACCGGAACTTTTTCTTCCAATCCACCCATGGAGTTATAAATAATATTCAATTTGGTGAAAAACTCCATAAATGTCTCATGCTCTTCCATCATGAGATTTTCGAACTGTGAAGTCAGAAGTTATAGTTTAAACCTCTTCACAATGCTTGTGCCTTCATGGGTTGTTTCCAGTAGATCCCATGCTTCCTTGGATGTCTCACACATACTTATTTGATTGAATATATATTGAGACACGGCATAATAGATGTCGTTCATTGCTTTTGCTTCAGCAGTTCGTTTTTCTTTGTCGAAAGTTGTCCACTTTTCTTTGGGTTTGGGTTTAGTGATGGTAGTGCCACCCTCAAGTACGATCTTTTCAGATGGTAATACATAACCCTTTTCAACAATATCCCAAACATCATGATCCAAAGATCTCAGGAAGTAGTGCATTCTAGCCTTCCAGTATGCATAATTTGATACATCAAATACTAGAGGTCTAGTGACTGATGAGCCCTCTCCTTTAGCCATATTCTTAAACTTCAGTCAAGATCACTTTCTAGGCGATGAAGCCCTTAAAGAGAGACCCACTCTGATACCAATTGAAATAGCTGTGAAGACCGCTTGAGTTGAAATAGGAATATACCAATATGTCCTACAGGGGGGTGAATAGGACTTTTTAAAGTTTTACAATGTATTGAAAAATCCTTTTATACTAATCCTATTAGATAGACAATTATCAGGATTACTCAAATGTAACTCTACTGGCTTTCAAGCTTAGTAGAGGATTCAATCACAAACTATTCAAAAGATAGTAATATAGAACTTAGTTCATGCTATATATGACTGTGTATGTGTGTGAGGTGTGATCTTAGATATTCAGATATTGAAATAATAAAGCAAATCACACAAATAAAAGAATAACAATCACAAACACAGTCTTTTATAGTGGTTCGACTACTTGTCTACTCCACTCCCGGTAACCACACTCAACCCTTGAGTGTACCGGATTTTACTAAGGACGTTTCACATGTTTCACCTTTAACTTAAGGTTTTAAATCAGGTTCACCTTTAACCTTTACAACCTACACTGAAGCTGACTATTTATGCTCTCACGAGCAAGGGTCAACACATCGCACCCACATTTAAGCACACTAGCCAAGGATCTTCCCTAAGACCCTAACAGAGGTTTCACTTGGTTCACCTCAAAACCTAAGGTTTTACCCGATTCACCTCAAACCGAAGGTTTTACTGGTTCACCTCAAAACCCAAGGTTTTACCCAGTTCACCTCAAACCGAAGGTTTTACTGGTTCACCTCAAACCAGATGTTTATGCTCTCCACAGAGCAAAGGTCTACATAACGTACCCACCACGTACACTCCCACCGGAGGCCTCCTTGAGGACTTTAAGGGTCAGAAACACTTTAGACCCAATCTTACAAATGAATGATTAAAGGATCCTCTGGACTCTAGATACTTACAAATAAGTTGATGAGTCTCATTTAACACAGTGGCGAAGATCTCTTCCTTGTTAACGAAGAGTCTTCAGATCCCTTGATCCACAACAAATGATGTACCAATATAAGGCTACGGGTTGGGTCAAGGTTATAATGGAATCCTACTCCTTAAATGTTTTCCTATAAAAGATATATAGCAATTCCAATTATCTAAGCATTCAAGGCATCCCAACTTAGTGATTTGCCATTAATATGGTAGCTGAAGGATCCTTAAATGCGAAAATTCATTCTCCAATCCACTCTTTAAAATATCAATGATAAGGGTGGATTGGAGAATGAACTCCCTTGAGAGAAAGGGCTTTGGGTATATGATCTAAAGGTAAAACACACAAAAGCACTCTCTTCTTTTTTTACCAAAAATATGAACAAGTCTCTCTTTATATAGGTAAAAGGTTCCAACGGATATAAAACGATCACATTTATGACAGAGTTCGATATCATCGAGCATTGTCAATATCATCGAGCGTATACTCTCGATAGTATTGACAGTCTGCTCGATGACACAAACTCACATGTCATACACTTTTGAAACCTCTTGCCAACTAGTCGATGGGATCGATCAGGTATCGATATCATCGAATTTCGAACTCTGATTCTATCGATATTTGGATCGATCTATCGACATTTGAAAAATGAGAGAGACTAGTCAAGAAATATTTCAGGTTTTAGGATATGATCGAGGATCAACCGATGTCATCGAAATTTGTACATCGATGATATCGGAGATAGTGTCGATGCATCGATAAATCCCATGAATTTTCCAGTAAGCTCGCTGGACAGTTTGTCCAGTATCGATGCAATCGACGCAGCCTCAATATTATCAACATATGAATATCGATTTCCTTGAGTGGCCCTTGATCAAAGATAAAAAACGACCTGAAATATTTGTTGGAAGACATGCGTGCCCACTATCGATATCATCGATGGACTTCCGATATTATCGAAATTTGATTTAAGAGCTTATCGGGAAGAGCATCGATATATCGAAGGATTTTGAGATTTTCTTTGAAAACTGGGTTGCCGAAAATCTGTCTGTCGATATTATCTAGTCACTTCTGATTGACTCGAGATTCAAATATCGATAACATCGATAGGTATATCGATATATCGATAATTCTGTCCATATATGTATTTGGTTGTTAGACACATTAAGTCCTTATTCAATATGATCGATTCTGCTTCCGAGGACATTGACAGTGCAGGTCAATTATATCGATATGTGTATCGATATAATCGACAGGGCAAGAAAACATAGAGATTTTCTGATGTTTAAAGAAGTTCTCTTACCCAAAAACCCTAATATATTTTAACTTATTTTTAAGAGTTTTAATCACCTAGTGTTTTGGAACATGGGATGCGAGGCTTAGATTTACCTATGACGAGCTTTGACACATCCGGTTGAGGCAAACACTTGAATAGATCTTCCTGTGAGGCTTTACAGTCCGGCTGACTCAACACACACGCTAATTGACAAACCAGGGCACTAGCAAGAGCACTTTTAGTGTGACCTTATGAAGAGGTTAGATGGCAAATAACCTCACGATGGACCTCAGGATGATTTTAACAGTAGTCGTTCCATTCTAGCTATTTTCTGTGGTGTAGTTAACTTAAACTTTGGATGTGCATATTTTTTGGGATAATGCTTTAGAATGACATAAAAAAGTTGATGGATGGTGTCGGTGTACCACATAAATCATGGTGGGCCCAGAAAAGTGTCACATGTTAAAAGTTGGGTTATTTATTATGTAAATAAGAAAATCTTTGTTCGCCTTCTGGATTCATCATTAAGTTAAACCTCATTTGCTAAAAAATTACAGCATAAAATGGAGGAGCGCTTTCCTTATTAAGCGTTAACAAACACGACTAAACATTGAGGGCTTTCCAAATTCTGAATTAAGGGAAATTTTTTAGCATTAACAAACAGGACCTTAGTCTACAATAGATCAATGGATTGTACATATCAATCCCTTACAAAATAAATAAGCAATTACTTCCAACTTTCCTAAGCATCCAATGTGCTCAGAGTCGACAATGTATCGAAGTAAACTAAAAATATATCTTCATTCAAACCAATATCAATCAATTGTTTAATATTCAAATCAATAACATGAATCAAAGTAAACTAAGACATTAAAAATAATTACAAGCTTCACCTCTTAGCCCTAACTAAGATATTTATCCAACCATAAATACAATTGAACTAAACTCAGAATAAAAATATAAAAACCGAAGAAGAACAAAAGGAATGGAGAAGAATGAAGGCTTCGTAGAAGCTCCACAACTCCTTGCTCTTCTCTTCAATTCTAATTCATGTTTAGGAAAGCTAGAATCACCCCTTTATATAGAAAAAAAATTCATACCGACTTGGATCTGACATTAATTTTATACACTTATTTTATGCTTCGGTCACCCCAATGACATCCTTCAATTACAGTTAAAAATACTATTGTTCGCACCAAATTAGTTTCTCGATTTCAGCCGAATTTTACCAAAATTGATTTGAAGTCTCTGTCTTACTTAGGTCGCACCAAACTCTCATTCGGTGGCATCAAATATGGCTTCAGTTGCACCTAAATGTCGAACCGAATTTTTTTCGAAAATCACTGCTTCTTACGAGACTGTTCTTGTGCACTTTCGGTTGGACCAATCCAACTTCAAGTGGAGTTGAATAGTTTGTTATTTTTGTTGATATACTTTGTGATTTTTCTAGCATTTTCTCTCTCTTTTGCACTTAGTTTTCTTGAATTTTGGCACTTGAATTATTCATTAATCACCTTCAAATTTTCAAATATTCACTTGGTCATTCTTTGAGTATTAAATATTATCTTTAAGCATTCTTTTCATCTTAGCTTTCCAAATCACATCGTATAACAAAACATATGTAATTAGATTAATTAAACACACACACACACACATATATATATATAACTAATGTATAATAAGGAAGAAATACAATATTTCACACTCAATAGTTGTCATCAAGTAAAGATTGGTCATCAAAATTCCTCTGATCTTTTACAACCTCTAAATGTAGAGGAATAAAAATGAGATTGTATTTTGATGGATTTCATATTTGAATTGCGTTAACTCAAAATAAGCATGATTCGGTTTGACTTATCGTTAATTGGCTGATGAAGTCAACATAATTTATCCTCACCCATATTAACTCATCTATGGATACACTTGCTAAGATTTATATAAAGGAATTTGTACGATTGCACAAGGTACGTAGTTTAATCATGTCAGGCCGTGAACGTCTAATCATGTCAGATGACCGCATTTCACGTCACGTTTTCGGACAAGTTTGCAAGAAGCCATGGGTAAGTAAATGTTAATACGATGACAATATAAAATACGTATGATTACGCTGCTGCTTAATAACCGTATGATGTGTGAATTTGTGTATACTTTATGTATAAGTCATACCCCATGATTTGATATCCGAAGTGAGGGGCGTGAAAAAAACAAAAAAAAAAAAAAAAAAAAAAAAGACTATAAGCTGCAGGCTACCTTGCAGCTAGCTTGCTGTGTAAACACGTAGGATGAGTTTTTTGCCACGATTTTCTCTCTGATCCTTTGGCACTCTTCGCGAAAATCAATACGGTCATGTAGCCCTGATCTCCCGCTGCCAAAAGGATATTCCTTTGGACAATCAAGTGGCCGCCCGTAGAGCTGCAGCGTCCAATATCTTACCGTGATTTCCAGCCCTCCAGCACTTCAAAAGGACACGTGTCACGTCCAATAGAATGCTGCCACTTGTGGAACTATATTTGAAAGATTCACGCGCAAGCGCAACAAATAGAAGCTTTGCAATTTTTTTTTCTCTTTAATTTCTTTCTATTCTTAGTTTATTAGATTTTCCATTTTCCACATCGGGTAAAAGAGTAGTTTTTGGGATTTGATTAATAAAGGGATTTACAACTTGCATTTTTCTGTTAGCCGGTTATCATATTGTAGAGAAATTCTCCCATAATAAAGCAACATTATTCAAGGGGGAGTGTTGTAGCTACTGTTTTGTAAATAAGAATTAAAATCCAGTTTGTACTTTATTGTGGTGGGGTTGAGATTCTCTGGTTGCTCGTGGAGGATCAATTTCGGTACTTTTGGTTTTTCATCGTTGAGTCGCTTGCGAGGGGCTGTTAATCTAGCCAAAGTCGAGGTATGGATTTATGCATTGATGACTTCAGTCATTGATTCTTTGTCATATTCCCAAATGTCTCGCAGTTCGATCAGTTATCATTAACGCATGTTACCCTCCCTATGAAATAATGAATTTGGAACATTCACATTGAGAAATAGGCATTTGATCAATTTTATGGCCAGAATAGGTCAGGCTCAGCCCAACCATACGGGCCCAAGTCAGGGTCGGGCGTTACGGTGTGGGATACGATAGGCCCACGCTGCACTCAGGCCTTGAGATGTCAGTCTGGGTTAGTGCAGGCCAGGCTAGGCCTGGCCCAAACGTCACTCATTGCTTCCCCTAGATAAATGGTCGTTCCAAGAATATCTATATCATGCTCGCGTTTTCAATTTATGCAATGGTCCCACGAATCAGTTATTTAAACCATTGGTATGATGGGTCTTTCTATTGTTTGACATTAGAAAAATCTCTCTGAGAAATCTAATTCCTTCAAGTGGTGCCCAGCACATTGATGGTTGCATACAACATCTATAATGAGTCACGTAATATTAATGGTTTGGATTACTAAGACCCCGTTTGGATACCACCAAATAAGTTACCTTTTTAACTTATGTTAAGTAATTAAGTTACTATTTGCACTTAAGTTAGTTTGGCAAGAATAAAAAGAACCTATGTGCCAAAAGTTACTTATTTTATTAAATAATATTTTAAGCTTTTCAGCTTCTCTCTGTGTCCTGTTCGTGCCTAAGGAGGCTCTCTCCGGGTCCATATCAAAGTAAGCTCTACGTGGTGGACTATCCACATTAAAGGTGGGACTCATACAGTGCTAACTGTTCACATAAAGGGTGGCCCCCACGTAATAGATGACCCCATTTAATGTGGGCTTACATATGGATGGTCTGCATTAAAGGCCAGTCCAGAATGATAAAAAGCTCACATCTAAAGCCGGTTGGAACAATGGGCAACCTACTTGAAGGTGTAACCTACATGGCGGATGGTCCACATCAATGGTAGGCTATACATGATGGGTAGTGGATATTAAAGTTGGGTCAGATATGATGGATGGCCTGTGTTAAGGTGGTACATGATAGACGATCTACATCAAAGGTCGGCCCTAACGGTGAATGACCCACATCTAAGGTGAACCTAACATGATGGGCAACACACATTGAAGGCGGGGCCCACATTGAAGGTGGGCCCACATGATGGACAGTCCACATCAAAGGAGGGCCCCAATTATGAGTGGCCTATACCCAAGGTGGGCCCTGTATGATGGATGGCTCACATTAGAGGTGAAACCATAGTGAGGAATAGCCCACATAGAAGGGGCCCTATACGATGGATAACCCACAACATAGATAGGGCGCACATTGAATGATCCATATCAAAAGTTGGCCCCATATGGTAGAAGGTAAATGTGATCTAAAGACTTGAGGAATAATTGCTTATGACATTAGAAATTAAAATATATTTTTTGCTTTTTGATTGATAAATATATTAATTACATACGTAGAAAGTAGGATAAGATACTTACTGCATAAACGGCACCTAAACCACCGGCCTCAGTTGTAAAAAGTGGAAGCCTGAGACTACTCTAGATACTCTTGCTACGAACATTGCAAGGTACTTTCTGTAACACAGATGGCCTGAATCCTCTGTTTGTGAACTACGCCTAATGTTATGTGTGGGCCTACTACGGTTTTTGTATGGCATCCAACCTGTCCAGACGAGTCACCTCACCAAAAAAACATAAGTGAGATGCACCAAAAATACGCCGTTCCAACCATCTCGTGGGCCACCACACCAATATGAAGGTTTTTGAGTGGTTCTCCATTAGTTTTTACTGTACGGCCGGCGTCAGCATATATGTCCGTTCATACTTCACTGTAAGCCACTCTCACCAGGGATCGATGACAAGTCCTTAATATTGAAACGAGGTATCTTTCACTCAGTCTACCACCTGAGCTAGGGTGTCAACTGACAGTGGGTGTACCACTTGATGCACGAGTTGGATGGCATATCCAAAAGACGGTTGCCTAATTCTTCTCAGGTAACTTTGACCGGCCGGATCAGTGGACCGATACTATTACAGTATTTTGGTTGATCACATGTTTGATAGCCTGAATCTCTGACACGTGTGCCATCCGCGGTTGATCTGGTGATAATTTCCTCGGACGTGGATTAGACACTGACCAGGTCAGCAGGCCCATGGCTACTGAAATAACGTCACCAAGCTCTGTAAACCCACCATGACGCATGTGTTGTATCCATATTGTCTTACTAATATTTGAGATGGCACGAGAAAAAGGAGATAGATCTAAAGTTCAAGTGGACCCACCAAAGAAAACAGTGGGAGCTGTCACACCCACAGTTGAAATATTCATAGGGCTCATCATGATGTATTTTTGAGATCCAACTTATTCTTAAGTTAATATAGAGATAGATGAAATAAATAAATAAATCATCTTTGTCCAAAACTTCTGTAGCCCTTAAGAAGTTTTGGATGGTGGATCTCACTGTCCCCACTATTTTCTATGGTGAGGCCCACTTGATCTTTTGATTTACCTCATTCTTTTTTTCATGCCATAAAACGATCTCTCAAAATAGATGGACAGTATGAATACAACACATATATTATAGTGGGGTCCACAGAGTTTGGTGATGTCACTTCAGTAAGGATTTGGCTGCTGAAATTTTCTCCGGAAATGCAATGCACCGCTCCACATGCATTGCCTGTGAGGATTACTTTTAGGAAATTTTACCCAAAAATTCCTCTTATATGTTTATTTTATTGTAAGATTCTTTTAAACCTAATAGTTATCAAATTATTGTTCCTAATTTATAGCTAGCAATAAATAACATTTTTACACTTTCATTCTCATCCATCCTCCACGTTGGAAACTCGTTGCAGATGGGCAAATATATATTGGGCCCCAAAATTTTGTAAATTATCTCTGCTGGGCCCACTGTGATGTATGGATTTTATCCATGCCGTCCATTCATTTTGGAAGATCATTTTAAGTTATTAACCAAAAAATGAGCTAGATCCAAGGCTAAGTGGACCATAGAGTGAATATTAAAGGCTCACAATTAAAATTTTCTTAGGAGCTGCCTGAAGCATGAGCATCCGGGTGAGGGTGCACAGGCCGTAATCCCGACCTAGGTACCTAGAGACAATCTTTGTGGGTGCTATTATGATCTATATGGTTGATCCACACCCTTCAGCCATTTTGATAGATCATTTTAGATCATTAGCCCAAAAAGGAGATACATTGAAGTCCCTAGTGGACCATACCACATTAAGCAATGGGATTGGACTCTTACCATTGAAAACAACTGAACGCCCACCGTGATGTTTAATTAAAATCCTACTTGTTCATATGTTTCACAGACCCGTATGAAGGGAAAACACGAATATCAACTTGATATAAAACTTCCGTGGCCCCTGGGAGTTTTTAATGGTGGGGCCACTGTCATGTTTGTTAGAAATCCACCCCGTCCATCCCTTTTTTTCATACAATGTTAGCCTGTGGTCCCGAAAATGAAGAAGATGCGAAATTGAAGTGGTCACACCACAGTAAAAATTAGGTAAGGAAATACCTAGCATTGATGCCCCCTCAAGGTCCACTTGATGTTTATATGCTAACCATACCATTCATAAAGTCATTCCTACTGGGTTGATTTGAAAAAAAAAAATTAATTAATTAATTAATTAATTAACCTGATCCAAAACTTGTGTGGGCCCATTGGTGTTTCAATAGTAGAAGTTCATTCCTCATTGTTTCTTGTCGTGAAGCGTACTTGAGTCTTGGATCCGCCTCATATTTGGCCTCATGTCCTTACATGTTCTTAAAAAACAGATGGATGGTGTGGATTTCTCATAGATATCATGGTGACCCCAAGTCATGCCCCGAAAAATTGGCACCTGTGTATAGAAACTCTGATCCGGAGTTCTAGCATGTAAACCTAGCAAAAATACACGTGTGTGAGTTCCCACATGCCTGCGCAATCTGATTAACATTCACCAATGAAAGTAATTTAAAATCAATGACATTAAAAGATAAACAGAGATAACTAGGCCTAAAAATGTATGGATAATATTTAAAATGTATAATTCTAAAAGTGGTGTCTGCCCAAATGAAGATTATACAAGGCACTATATATATATATATATATATATATATCCAAAATAATTAAAATAATTAAAATGTAAAGCTTTTAGTTTTGTCCCAATCCTCCAAAATATAATGACTGTGGTGTAAATCGATTTAATCCTACCCGTCTGAGATCTTAATAGTACTTGCATTGATAATATCAAATGTGTTATGTTTTAAAATATTGTCCCAAGTGAAAGTGAATAGATAACTTAGTGATTCTATTAATTTTAAGCTACACATGTTATCGACTCAACCAACATAGGTAATGAAAAATAATATAAAACAAACAAATCTTAACTTAGTTATTAAATGCATGATGCGATGTTATGCACAATGGTTGGCACATAGCACAACTTAACAATAATTTTGATGATGATATGTGTTATTGGTTTGTAACACAACTTAACAATATTGTCATGATTCTATGCATGATTAGACAAGTTGTTATTATTCCTAATTCAAACAGCAAGTTGGTGAAGCTAGGATATCGACATTATATTACGAGTCCTTTTTACATCACGTGGTTCGTTATGACAAGCATCGGCTTCTCACTAGTATCACTTGATCCAAATTTAGGTATCACCTGTTATATCTCATAAATCAACAATTTTCAAGGTAAGACATGATATCCAAAAGTATAAGGATCAACCCGGGATGGGTCGTCACCCAAACACCAAGTATGATCACTCAGTTTAGAGGTACGAGCTCGTCATGTAAAAATTGAATCAACACAAAGAAAATGGCTTGTCACTTAATTCCATTCACGCCTAGGTCGTTCGAAGGGTATTCTAGCATAGAACTATCGACCGAATATTTGATGGGGATCATTCGAACAACAATCTTTCACCTCCATTAGTATTTACTGGTCATTACAGGGAGGCTCGTCATCCTAACATAAACGACAGGTCAGACACGGTGTGCCATACCACTATGCCCAACTCATTAGTCATTGTGGAGTCATAACGCACTAACGGTTAAAAATTGACTTATCCATGGGAACAACGTATCCTAGATTTAATTTTGTTGTGTCATATATGGTGAACATACATGATTAGTCGCTCATTATAATAATTTATTTGACTTGGAAGAACCCCATCACAACCGACATTATGTATAAGCATCTTATGTTGTTCGGTTATTGTCAATCATCCGTGTTTAACCCGGGTCAATTAAACCAGCCTAGGGTGGCCGAAGTAACTCGAGCCACCCCTCAGTTTAAGCGATTTACCGACTGACCAAACATCATAAGCAATTATAAAGATCATTAAGGACAAATAATTCACTATTTAATCATAACAAATTTCATATGAAGCCTAAATTTAACACACAATTACTTAAGCATTTTATCGAATATATGGGCATCAATAACACAACAGTATCACTTGGGCATTTAATCGAACATGCGAGCATTAATAAAACAAGTAATAAAACATGTTCCAATCAAAATTAAAATGTTGACATGTTAGCATACACCATGCCATCTCAATAAAATTATGGTTTTTCCACTATAAGCGAAGCTTGGAGATATGTCTGATGTCCTAGAGGGGTGAATAGGACTTTTAAAAATTTATTTAAATAATTAACATGCTCTTACTTTTAGATACATAAGTAAAGAAATCTAAGTAAGAAGAAGTGCACAAACATAGTCTATTTAGTTAAACGCATCATTCATGAATTTTGTCAAACATGTTTGTTGCATAAAATAAATACATTATATTGTTCAGCCAAACATACAAATAAAGATTCAAATCATTCACCACAATACACACGATGTATAGTGGTTAGGCTACGTGCCTACTCTACTCCCGACTAACCCACTGTCTCCTAGAGTTTGTTGGATTTCACTATTTAGATGGTTTTAAATCAGATTCACCATAAGGCTTCATAACCTATACAAGGTCAACGTTTTACATCTGCTGATGACATACACAAGTTCTTTTCAAGTCCTAAAAAAGAACTTGAGAAGTCTAACACAAAGACACCAAAAATATACCTTCTCATCGGAAGCCTACACAAGGACTTGTTGAGTTTGAAAGTTCAAACTTTGAAACCCAAACCTATACAAAGAATGGTTTCCAAACACAATAGACTCTTAGTACTTTCCTAAAAGTAAATGAGCCCCATTAAGCACTTTGATGAAGATATTCTTGAATGATGAAGGGTCTTTAGATTCCTTGCACCGCAATTAGATGATGATGCTTCGTTGAAGATGTCGAGGTTGTTGGGTCAAGGGTTTGGTAAATCCTAACTATGCATTGATAGGTCTTTAAGAACTAATTTAGAATCCCCATGGGTAGCATACAGATTTTCCAATGAAAGTGGTTACTAGAGCATTAATGAATGCTGGAGTTTATTGTTCAATCCAAGCTTTTAATGTTCTAATGAGTGCCTTTAAGACAATGATTAAATGATGAACTCCATGAGAAAAAAGAGCTTGAAAAGATGGATATAACTCTAATTATTAACTCTCAGAAAGCTCTCTTAATAACTCACCAAATTATTAAGAAACACCTCAAACAAATATATAAAAATATATTTACAACGATTAAAAAACAGACAAAAAACTGTCAGGTTAGATGTCATCGAAGGGTGTTTGATGTCATTGAAGTGACCTTCGATGTTATCAAACGACCTTCGATGGCATCGTTAAAATCAATATAATAGTTTAAAAGGTTGTGGGATGATTTTTGTAAATCTGACGATACCATTGAGTGGCCTTCAATGTCATCGAAGAGGTCCTTCGATCCCATCACTAAAATCTGAATTTTGGTGATGAGGTTGATGGACAATTTGGGGTCCAATTTCGATGACATAAAGCTGACCTTCAATGTCATCGAAAGCCCCTTCGATCTCATTGAAGGTTGCTTCGATGCCATCACAAAAATTCAGAATTTAGATGATTTCTTACTAGATTATTTGAGCATTCCTTTGATGTCATCGAAGTTATGTTTGATGCAATCGAAGAGTTCTTTGATGCCATTGAGGGATCTTCGATGCCATCATAAAAATCTAAATATAACTTGATTTCTTATTAGACAAATGATGTTCTAAGCTTGATCTCATCGAGCTGCCTTCGATGTCATCAAAGTCAATTTGATGAAACTTCAATGCCATCGAAGATGTCTATTTTTGAAGTTTGTTCATTTATTCAGATATTAACCCACTTAACTTTTTTGTACATTTAAAAATAGATTTTTCTATTTTATATTGGCTAGGTATAGGGCTATGTTTGGTGGGTTTTCTTATAGGGTTTGACGAGGTCTTGTAACTTACCTTATCTTGAATAAGATGCATTAAACCCTTTGAGTGTTGAATCTTATTTATTCTTTGGGGCTCCCTTGACTCTAAGATTCTTACTTCATGCTAATTGATAAACTAGGGTACTTTCACTATAAACAATAAAGCATTAATTGAGACCCTCAAGTGTCGATAAATAGAAACTTAGGAATAATGGTCCATACCTTAAGAAAGAATTTCTAATTTTTGAGCTCATAGGGCTAGGATTTTGGGAAAAATTGATTCATAAACCAGATTCAAAGGAATTAGGCAGAATTCATGCAATTCATCCTAAAAAATAAAAATAAAAAAATATTAAGAAGTATGGTTCATTTCTTACCTTTTAATCGTGAGTGGGGTGGATTTGACAGAAGATAATCGTCGAGGATAGGGCTTTGATTCACCCCCTCACTTGTCTTCTCCATTCTCTCATTCTCTCTTTTCTCTAGGGAAAAAATTGGATGAGAGCATGAGTTGCCCCAAATGCCCTATTTATAAAACTAGAAATTATACAAATGACCTTAAAGCTTATGTTTTCATTATACTAGCCTTATAGGAGGGTGTTTCTAACCTTTAGGGTCCACTATGATGTGTAGGGGTCGATATAGACCATAAAATAGTTGACCTTAGTGATGATATGTGTATGGATACAATCGGCCTACCATTTGGATGCACTGATCGACAAGCATGATCAGAAGTCGGTTCGAGAGTCACCGATGATCGATCGTGGCCGCAGCTATATGGATATGTGTTATGTATTAACTTAGGTTATTGCCCTAAATTTGATCATGATCTAATGCTTCGAAAGCCACAACTTTGGCAAAGATCAGTTACAAACAATTAACTTTAGTTCTTGATTAATTTCAGGAATATTCACACATCTTGTGCACTATCCTTACGATCTAATTTAAGTTATTCGGGACGTGATCTCGGCTTAATGTCCCTCGATGGATGACAATTCCATTAAGACGGACATTTTTCTATAGTCTTGAGTTTACTAGCACACTAATTAAATAGCTTAGAGCTTGTTCGAAAAATCAGGGCATTTTTGGAATGAATTGGATAGCGAGCTTTCTTATGCCCGATGATTAAGGTTTGGGATAGTTAAGTTCATATTATACCCTATTCGCAATTAACGAAAAAGACGATTCGATCTTAATCACCCTAAGTTATTTTTAGGCTAATGGAGTAACTGGGTCAGTTTGATTTGTTAATTAATATCCGACCACCCCTAGTTGTCTCGACTTTTGGTAGGTATTTATTTAATTGTGGTTGTCTTGATTGACAAGTAATAGGTCGACAAGATTTGTGCCTTAGATGAATAAATCACGAGGCTAGACTTGAGGTTTAAGTGATCAATCAGATTTGTTGGCTTCCTATCGTTGATTAATAGGATTTGTGCAGTTCTTTAATGGTACTACCCACATATAAGCTCACCTTGAGTGTTAAGGTCAAGTAAGTGACAATGTAATATAATTATAGCGAAAATTTTCAGGTTTTTTTTTTCTTTTTTTTTTTTTTAGAAATCTAAAATAGTGAAAATTCAGGACGTGAAACCCCACTTAGTCTGGCGAAAGGCTTTTCTAGGCACTCTGCCTTAACTTTCAATGCTTGTCCAACCAAATCTGCTCCTATAACAACAATGGTGCTAGTGAAGGGGTCAGTCGCATGGGATGTGATCCACCATGCTTTGTTTTTTAAAATTCAAGTTGATCACTTGTTGCATGACCTACTTGCAGGTGTAAGTGTTAAAAAAAAAAGTCTCAACTATGATTTATATTTTTTTGGAATCTACTGGGTGGAGTGGATATCTTATAATTGTTATGGTGGACTCTGTAAAAAAATCAATGTTGGAGATCTCTCCATACTGTTTCCTTTGATGTGGCACATCCTAATCATAGGTCAGCTTGAATTTTTAACCTTGGGTCTAGTGTGGGATTTCATAACTAAAGGTCGGGTAGATTTCATATATGCATTAAGATGGGCTTGAGTGTGCCTCAAATTTGTTTTTCTTTTTTAAGAAGATAAAAGCTATATTTCTTCCTGAGGACACCAACACATATACCAAACCTAAATTTCATTATCAAAAGGATGACACTGCCAATTTTTATGGGGCCCGCCATGATCTATGTATAAACTCCACTCTGACCAGTAGTTGTGTAATTTGATATTAGGCCCATGCCAAAAAGACTAGGCTAGTCTCTGTTTTAGATGGGCCACACTAATGGAAATAGTTGGGATAATGTTGATTTTTATAGGGGCCACCATAAAGATTATAAGAAATCCACTTCAGCAATTAGACTTCATTATAACATTTACGCTTAGGGCCTAAGAATCAAGACAATCCATGAAGCAAGTGGGTTACACAGAAGAAGATAGTTTGGGAGGTGATAATCATTATATAAATTATTTTTAATTATATTATCACGCTCCAAACTCAAAAATCAGGCTCACAAAATTTCTGATTGCCGAATTCGGTGCCGACAGCCTCCGTAGTACCCCATTCTTGGCTCCCAGCCCCCATACACCAGATTCCGATCCTGGGATCCTACAATGAGAATTTTTAACATGAATTTGTTTGAAGATAAACATAACCACAAGTATACCCAAATCACAACGACAACATCGTCATCACATATCCACTAATATTAAAAACTTGAGTACAATACATGAAGCGAAATACAAGATAAATGTCAAAAGCTTTAGAAGCTCTACCACATGCTCCTGCCTCAGCTCTGCATCCTAGCATCACCCGCATGCATCTATTATGCATAAGCTTATAGAAAGCTTAGAGGTGGTGTAAGTGTGTGCATAAGATAAGTCTCAAGCACACAATATATTAGAGCAAGTAAAAATACTAACAAGTCCATAAAATATCATCGACCTTATCCAGGATATGCGATGCAAAGACATAATTAACCAATGACATATACTGAGAAAGTAATGTAGGTCGACTATGCAATGCGGAGACATAATGAGCCAAATATCATATACCGAGGATGCAATACAATATGTAATTCTGAAGAGCTACGAATACCATCAGCCTTATCTAGGCCATATAAATGTAAAAACATAGCAACCCAAAATTCCATATGCCATGGATGTAATGCAATATGTGGTGCGAAAGAAATAACCAAGCTGGAGTGTGAAGTCGGGATGATAGTACGTAGTATCGCAAGCTACGGGGGTCCATCATAAAGGACTTCTATCCAAACCAATCCCATACCTAAATTTGGATAGTCAGACTTAATGTGGTAAACTCCTGATCTCAGGTTAGTCACGCGCCGCAGCTGAAATCCTTTCCATTGCGACTACCAGCCCGAGTCGATAATGAATGAATGAATGAATGGTTAAAATGTTGAGTACACAACTCCTGCTCAATAAGTCCACATATCAGTACTGTACATCTCTGGGATCATCAATGGGGTCTAGTACACTCCAAGATGGCCACCGTCCCGGCTGGCCGCGCAGCCCAGCGAGTGGAAAAGACCTCACTACCTACCTGCCAGTAGTTTACCAATGACTACCCTGCTCGTCTATAATGGACCCAATTAGGCACTGGTCAAACTCAGCCTAGCTTGCAGCCCCCTGACTCATGCGGATAAGGTCACTCCCTACCAACCGACCACGACACAGTGGCAGACACAACTTATTAGTATTTGGCACTTGGGCGATCATGTATCTACTCAGTCTAGACGTTAGGGCGTCTACTGGCCTCGGAGGTTTAGGGACTTTCACCCATGGACATCCAAAGTGCCCAGATGCTCGAACCAAATAATTCTGGTGTCCCATTTGGCTATCCATGACATGTCTGTAGAGGCCACAACCTTGATTTCTCTAGGGAGAATAGTAATCACAATCACACAAACATGCAGATGATGCGTATGGGTATGTATCATGAAGTTATGTTATCACATACTCATAATCGGTATCGATAACCGGCACCGATAATTGGCATCGATGATCGACCTCGATATAGGGCCTAAGGGAAGGTCACGATGTGGACATTTAATCATCATTACCCATCAATGTGGACATTTAACCAACATTGCTCCCAAGGAGTGGCCCTCATAGGGCCAAACATATAGTGGGCCCATAGCCTCATACAAAGGCCTCATACATAATATAATGGGCCGCATACAATCTCAATGGGCCTCATATGATCTTATTGGGCCTTATACAATTATGATGGGCCTTACATAAGGGTCTCATACATCACAATGGACCACGTATATATCATAATGGGCTTTATACACGGGCTGCATATACATCACAATGGGTCTCATTACATGAGTTGAATATACATCACAATGGGCCTCACATCTGGGTCACATATACACCACAATGGGCCGTATCTCATGGGCCTAATACACATCACAATGGGCCGATCAAATGGGCCTAACATAAGGCACGTGGGCCGCATCACGTGGGCCGTATATACATCACATTGGGCCCTACCCATGGGCCGAATATACATCACAATGGACCTCATATCTGGGCTGCATATGCACCACAATGGGCTACATATCATGCTGGTCAATATACATCGAATGGGCCGCACCAATGGGCCAATCATACATCAAATGGGCCACACCAATGGGCCAATCATATATCAAATGGGCCGCATCATATGGGCCACATCATATGGGCCGCATCATCTACACCATTCATCTATATTTTAAAGATCACTTTAGAGCATTTAAAAAAAAAAATCATATCAAAAGATTATTTGAACTGCATTCCAAATAGCAGCGAAGATGATGATTGGTAGATCATTTGGACCATACCACAAATAACAATGAAGATAATGATTTTGATAGTTAAAACTTCACAGGGCCCACCATCACATTCATTTTCCATCTAATTTGTTCATATGGTCACAAAAACCTGAATCAAGAGGAAAAATAAATATAATTTTGATCTAGAACTTCTGCAACCCTAATAGGTTCAATGGCAGATGTTCAATCTCCACTGATTTTGGCAATGTGGTCCACCTGATAGACGACTGAGATAAAAACACATGCATTAAGGTGGGCCCCACCGTCAGATGGATGGAGTAGATAAAACACATATATCTTGTATGGGCCCCACATGCGCAGGACCGGTGGTGTGCTCCACCAGATATTTGAATATGTCTCATTCCCTGGCCCATGGCTAGGGAGGGATAGACGGTGTAGATATAGCGCATACCTCATGAGTGGGACCCATAGAACTTACTGACGTCAGGACAACAGCTACTAACTGTGTGAGTCCCATAAGGCCTGCTGACGTCTGCAGCTGCTAGCTATGTGTGCTAGCTCACCGTCCATCAGACGGACAGTCTGTATAAAAATAGATGGATGGTGTGGGTGAGATCTGCACATCGAGTGGGTCCCGTCCAGATGGACGGATGGTGTGGATGAAATCCACATAAGTGGGTCCCATGGAACTTGGTGACGTCAGTAAATTGCTGGTGTGAGGCATACGCCAGCCAATCCGATTTCCCTTTGGCAGGTCCCACGTAGGGCTCACCATCATATGAATATAGTATATTATTATAATAAATATATATATTTATTTTATATTATTTCTTTTTTTTTAAATATCCAGCATCCAACCTACAGTCCAGCTTGGATAGCACACATGCATCATGGTGGTCCCACGTGGTGGGCCACCCGTATTAGATCAAGCTGATATTTGTGTTTTCCCTTCGTTCACGTCAATCCGGCCCATGTAGGGGGCCTGCCCGCTGGACGATCTGTCCAGCAGCAAGGTGGGCCCCACCTACTAGACAGACAACGTGGATAATACATAAAGGTGGGTCATACAATCATCATCATTATCAAGAATAAAAACAAGACAGAGAGAGAGAGATAGTGTAGTGGAGGGACCCCGCCACTATGAGGCCCTCATATGATTACAACACACGCATCAAATTGGGTCCCATCACAAGGGACCATCAAATTAAAAATCAACGGTAGATCACCCACTGATTCTTCTTCTTCTAGGATCCATAGACTCCTTAGCTCATAGGCTTGCCATTTGATGGAGAATGATGAAGGTTGGAGGGTAGAGATGGAAGATCTTGGGGTAGGAAAGTGGGCCACAACTAGTTTCTTTCTCTCATTAGAAGGCTTGGACAGTTGGTTCTCTTTGGGAGTTGCTTGGAATGAGAGAGAAATGAGAGAGAGAGAGGGAGAGGGTGATGTAAGGAGAGAGGGATGGGTTGGGTTGCTTGTACTTGATTGATTGATGGATTGATGTGATGTTTGGTAAAGATTTTCTCAGAATTCGCAACACACGATGTTTTTCTCGAAATAAATGCAGGCCCACATCTCTTGGCCTTGGTACCGTATCGATGCGCAAGACGCGGCATTGGAATCACAGTGACAGTGCAGTTGCAAGGATATAAGTCTTGGGTTGAGCCGACTCTGGAATACAGGATACGACTCGGGGTTGCGTGCAAATGCCGATTACAGGTTGCAGGTTGTCGGAACTCGACCGGAAAGACTGCGGAAGCCTACGAAACGGTATGGTCTAGGATACAGGCCTTACACATATGGTCTACCTAAATTATAAATAGGGATCATTTTTAATACTTATGCATAAAATTAGGTAATGCAACTAATGATTGGATTGGATTTTCAGGTATAAAAGTTAAGGCTCATATAGCTTTTGATTTTTCCAAATGTAATATCTCTTCGCAGTAGGAAGTGACGGGGCTTCCGTTTATGCCAAAATTTCTTATAAAGGGTAAATTCGACTTTTCATCTTGCATCCATATGTCTAGAGGAATGTTTTCATAAATATGAATGGCTAAAGCACGTTATTGGAATATCGTATACTTAGAGGAAATTTCAGGTAAAAACTCCTTACTTTTATAGCACAAACATATGTCAGTTCTATGAGCAGCATGTGTGATAATAACCTAAAGTGAGATAATGGGCCCACGTAGAAAGACGTGGGCTCTACAATGCGTAAAAAGTTCCCTACTACTTGGATGTGCATGCTACCATAGCATTTTCAATTTGAATAGTGGGCACATGTTATAGTGATTTAAGATTATGATATAGTGGGCTCTACAATGCGTTAAAAGTTCCCAATTTGGAATATCCTATTCCTTCATTCTTTGTCCTTTCATTTGAATGGGACCATATGCTCTGCTTCCTTTCTAAAAAACATATTTGCTGGATTTTCCAGTAGAGATTTTCCCAATATGGGTAGGCTCATTAAGAAGATTGAAAAATAGATCTACTTCTGTAAACAAATGGCATGTTTATATAGAATAGAAATTGAAGAATCCAATTAATTTTTGTTGATAACACATTCACACTTGGCTGAGAAGTAGCAATGTCACAACAGTGTTTGCATCTACATTTCCTCATCAATAAGAGAATAGGACATTTGTTTTAAAAATCAAATAAAGGGAAAAGAGTTTACCTTTTGATATGGTGTTTTAAAATTCAAAATTTAAATGAAAATAATTTAATTTTGTGGGATCACAGTCGAAATAATTATAAATGAAAAAGAAAAATATTTGTTAAGACTTTTCTTCAACAAAATAAACATGCACAAAGAGTTTACTTCACTTCGAGGTGATGTCATTTCCATAATTTCGCTTTCTCTTGTATAACCCTAGTTTACCTTCAATATAATTAGGCCATTAAACACAATGCATGATTATGTAGATTGGTTAAAACAAGAAGGCTAACTAGATGCATAATAATTTGATTTCTAGGCAGTGCAAGTAGGACCCTTGGATGAAAGATCCATCCCATTACCCACCATGGTGAATCATGTTTAAAATATATCTTGTCTTAAACACTCATAACTTTTTCTTATGTTTTACATATAGCACCCTTTCTCATGTTGATTAACTGGCGGACCATTAGACTTGAGTTGTTAGATCATCATCGAGTGTGATAAAAATAGTTTTAATGGTTAAAACAGTTAAGCATATAGTTATTATTTGCTGTTAGTCAGGATCAAACTCTGATTTTGAGTATGATTAGAACCAATTGTGATAGCACCTAGTGGATTGGGCAAAACTTAAATGTTGAAAACCTTGATAAAACATTTTAAAATCATTTTAAGTACTAGGCCTTGTTTAAAATTACTTAATGAGTCCCTAATCGATTAAATATTTTCGTGAACACATTCTGAAGAAATTAGTAGGCCTTAATTAGCCCATTTTGAGAATCAACAAACATTGATGGATGCACACAATCACTTCCACTTTTACTAACCACATGGTAGCTTTATAAAGCAATACAAATCCATACAACAAAGCTATTAAAACCTCATATATCATTAGGTCTAAAGACAAAAATAATGTATAATGCATCATTAAGTCAAATCACAATTGTGGTATTAAGGCCCCTATACTAGTAACTTGATGTCGATCTACCGATGCAAATGCCTAAAGGTCAACTAAGATCTTTTATCCATGGTGCACTCACATTGCCATGTGTGTAGGGCTAGGGCACACTAACACCAAGTCAGTCCTCGGTGATGGAGATTGTCCATTATGACCCAAGTCAGTCTCCTGACATAAGATGATCATTCTTTTCATTAAGTGATGACCACAAGTTTTTCCTAGAACTAGTGGTGGTTATGATTTAATAGGATATTAAGATCCTAGGACCTCAACTCTCTCTTAATCAATGATAGTTTGTCCAATCTCGAGTTCTCTAGAAAAACCAAAGGAATTACTCCTTCATTTAACCTTTATTCATGTACGTTTAAGGAGGTACCACATATTAATTAAAGTAACATTTTATCCTCTTATGACGCATGGTCATTATAGTCGACTAGTGAAATAATCATTGCCACATCCTCATGGCCAGTTGATTAGGCTCACATTCATTTTCGAAGGCACAATCTAACTATTTTTTAATGGAAAATGGTCATCTATTGAAAGTTGTCCAATCCATGTTGAATGACATGATTGTATTGTTAGTACCCTGGGTTGTCAATAACATGTGTCTTTGTGTCTTTGAGTTGGTTGAGCCTTAAAATAAAAGAAATTAGAAAAATTTTAAACTATGATCCCTGGTGTGAGAACCTAGCTCTAATTAGGATCCCTGATTGAGAGAACTTAGAGACGTGAATCCAAGATTCCCTTCTTGAGAACTCAGCTAAAAATAGGGATCCCAACTGAAGAACTTAGAGACTCTATACTTAGTGCCCTAATAGGCATGTTTAATGACACTGGTGATTGGTTACACATTATATAGTGAGTTTTCTTTTGAAAATTTCAAGGACGAAATTTTTGGTAAAGGGGGTAGAATTGTAATACTTGTAACCTAATAGTATCTGAACCATACATTCTGATACCCTTAAGTCGTCAGACATTCTCGACAGGACCCGAACCTAGCACGCAAGTACAAATCCTAGTGAATGGAACCCCGTGAACTCAAAACCTACGTCAACACAACCGCGTCGTTGCCAAGAACCCATCGATACCCTTCGCATGCCGATACAATCATTCGATCCCAAGTTATCACGTGAAGAACAGTAATGTTCATGTATACGAGGGGCATTGAAAATGACTTAATTAGTGTCACAAATTTCTTAATTTTTTAGAAAATCTATTAGCTCATTAAGCCCTTTAATCAAGTTTTAATGGTATTATAGTATAGCCATAAATTCGATTAACCCATCATGATTAGATTCTAATAAAGGTATGGAATACTTTCCCATAAAGTTAAAGAATATTCTTGAATTATGGAGAGGGATCCACCTCATATGTTTTAGAGAATGATTAAGTTTTAATTAATTAGGCTTAAGGAACATGATTGATAGGTTAGATGTAATAAAGATTATTTATTTAATCTAATAAAGTGGGATTAACTAAAAGTCAACAAAATCCCTTATTTTAATGGATATTTGCCAACACATTATTTTCTAAAAATAATTTAGACTGATTTAAGAATGATTAATGCCATATAAGTATATTTAATAAAGTTAAAATAATAATTATATTAAAGTTGATAAAGTGCATGAATCAAAAGTCAAGATTTTTTTCTTTGAATCAAGGGGAACCAAGTATATTGTCCCTCGTACTAACAAGCTAACAATCAATATATATATATATATATATATATATATATATATATTGTCCCCCACTTTTTTAGAAAGTAACCTTGTACTTGATTAGGAAGTGATTAAGTCCCTTAATCCATGATTAGTTGGGATAAATGACCCTTAAAATAAGGAAGAACTTCCACATTCACCATAATCTTGCAAACTCATATTAATTACCCTCTTGTGTATAAATAGACATTCCTTTGGCGAACTTAGGGCTTGAATTCTATCCCCTCCTTGTTGAGAGAGAGAGAGAGAGAGTTGGGCCACATATCAAGGTCATCCATCATGTCCATCCAACTCATCCATGGTGATCAACACCCTTAATCTAGGTGAGTACACCCCCTTTGTAAGACCCGTATCCTAAATCGTACTATTCTCTAGGCTTCTGCGGTCCTCCCCGTCGAATTTCGGTAACCCGTGATCTATTATCGGCATTTGCGCATGACCTTGAGTTGTATCCCGCATTCAGAGTCAGCTTAACTCGAGACTTGTACCCTACCGACCGTGTCGTTGCCGTGTTTTCAACGCCACATATTTCGCGCCGAGGTGATTCCCAAGCCAGGAGATGTATGCCTGCGTTCAGTTTGAGAAAATGTCACACATTTGTAAACCCAAGAGAACATCACATCAATCCTATCAATCAAGTACACATCATGTCAAGTAGAAGTAACCCCCCCAAAGTCAACTCTCTCTCTCTTACACACCCTTACATGTCAAGTACAAATCACTCACCTTTTCACCCATCACACCCATCCTTCTCTCCTTACATCTCTTTTCTCTCTAATTTCCCTTCTCCATTAGCAAGCTTGGACTTCCATGGCTCCCCCCCCCCCCCCATTTCAACCCATCGCATGCACCATCTCCCCCATCCCAACCCTCCAAATCTCATCTCGACCATTGAATCGCATCCATTGGAGCTCTAGGACGCGTTGGTGGAAGAAGGAAGAAGAGATTAAAGATGGGTATCTTTCTAAGATTAGAATTGTATTTTTTCTTGGATTTAATTATTTGAGGGCCCACTTGTGATGGGACCCATCATGATGTATGCCTTATATCAAAGAGCGGCCCATAGTGGCGGGGTCCCTCTATAAGTGCTATGGTTTTATGCTCCTTTGATTGTCAAATTTTGTGGTGCCAAAATCTCTATCTGTGTCTTGTATTTTTATGTTGATATATGTTCAAGACACTGCATCACAGTGCTTCAAGTCAAGTACGATGATCGACTTTAAGAAAGAAATGCAAGGTCATGTATTTTGTCCTCTTCTGTAAGCTTCAATGTTCAGAGTTACATTGATAAGAAGAGTGTTTGTTCAAGACTCAAGTGTTACTCAAGATGAAGTGTAATTTTAAGCTGTAGAAGATCTCAAGATCAAGCTACATCAAGTAGAGATCTCGAGCTTCATAAGGTTCAAAGGTTAACCTTCATTTGAAAGAATGAAGTTTCAATGTTCATACTTCATGTCCCAGGTATGAAAGACCTTAGTTTGACCTTAGGGTAGGTCATTTTGTATACATAATTCAAATTAAATATTTTTATATGAATTTGGTCTGTTCTAAGACTTGTCCCGGACCTTGTTCGACTAGTCCTAGCACTAGTTTGACCAATCCAAGAGATCTCAAGACCAGTCCTAAGTTTGTTAAAATTTTTTGGATATTTTTGTTCATCCAGGACTAGTCCTGGAGTCTGTTTGACCGATTGTGTGAACAATGTCGACTCGTCCCACAACTTGTCCTGTTTCTATGATTCAAAGTTCAATAACTATACTGGTGGTCCTACGACCAGTCGTGTGGAACCTACGACCAGTCGTAGAGGGCCCACGACTAGTCGTAGACACCCTACGACCAGTCGTGAGTCAGTTTTATCTGATCACGCTAAAAATTTCAAAAATTCGTTCTCCTATGACCAGTCGAAGGTGCAATTTCTGAAGCTATAAATAGACGACGAATTTCAGAGTTTGAGAAGAAAATTTAAGAAAATCAAGGGATCACTCTGAGATAAGTTTGTGTTTATTTTAAGCTACATTGTGCACATTTAATATTCTCTTTTTGTTAGCTTTTGCATTTGATTTTGTTTCTATATTCCAATCTTATTTAAAAATAGGAATTGTTGTATTCCTTATTCTTGGAATCAAAATCGAATAGAGCTAAGCCCAACTGGTTTAATTTAAAATTAATTAGAATCTAAAACCATTTAAAAGTGAGTATTAGACATTGAACTTCTATATTTGAACTTTTACTCCGATTGGTTCTTTCGGACTGCTTCAAAAAGGAGAAATCCAGGTATTTTACATTATTATAATTTACATTCTTTTTAGTTTATGTTGAGATTTGCAAGAAAAATCTCATTGTGTGTGGTTATTTGAGGAGAACTAGAAAACTCAGAAAGTGAGTTTTTGGATAGTGTAAGTCCAAGTTAAAAAGACACAATTGTGAAGGTTTTGGGTGAACCTGTGAAAACCTATTTTGATAGTGAACGCTAATATCCCTGTGTGAGGATATTAGGAGTGGAGTAGCAATTTGTGTGACTATTTTATAACAGTTGGTGTACACACAGGTGAACCACTATAACTCTTTGTGTGTTGTGGTTGTGTGATTAATATTTCCTATCTTTTATTATTCAAGATTGTGGAATGTATATGTGGATGTGAATGTTGTAACATTTTCATTTCAAGCACAGTGGGGAATGTTGTAATAGTTTAGAATTTACTTTCTGCTATTTTCCTTTCTTATTCCTCTTCAGTTTAGGATATTGATACTTATCATTCTAGTAAGGTTGTCCTGCCATAAACCCTTAGTTTTTATGGTGCAAGGTTGTCCTTAGAACTCAATTCGTATCAGCCACTCAAGACTTAAATTTGAGGTTGCTTTACATTCCTTTATTGTGGTTTGTTTCCTTTCTTTTGTTGGCTATCTTATTTCTTATATTCCGCTGTTTATTTTTTATTTGGCATAGTCCTATTCACCCCCTCCCCCCTCCCCTAGGACATATAGCTTGGACATCACACCCTCCTATCTCCACCGTTCTCTCTCTCTCTCTCTCTCTCTCTCTCTCTCTCTCTCCCCTTTTTCCTGGATTGTTGGTCCACTTAGGATTGATCCCGACCGTTCAAATGTACTAGATAGTCTAGATGAAGGGATGATGCAAATACTAGCTTTATTCAAGTAGGTGGCCACGCGGTGTAGCCCACCTGATTTATATGTTTCATCCAGTTGTCTAGCTGGGATGGTGGGCCACATGCTGATGCATGTGTTTGATCCGCACTGTGGACATCACCATGATGTATTTATTTCATCCACACCGTCCAGATTATGCTGGACGGTGTTGGACAATGTTTGGACGATGCTGTGGACCCCATGCTGATGTATGTGTTCTAAATCTACCCTGTCAATGCAGGGGACGTGGGGCCCAGCTTGGTGACGTGCTGAATACAACACGTGGACCCCACCATGGCAGTATGAGGAGCCCACCATGATGTAAGTATACATCCTGCCGTCCATCTATTCTATGGACGCTAGATGCTAGAGTTAAAAAAATATAATATAAAAATATATATAATAATAATAATTATTATATAATATAATAATATATATGATATATACATATACTGTATATGTGGTGGGCCCCACGTGAGAACCCACCTTGATGTATGTATCATATATCCACACCATCCATTTCTGGAAGGTGCAAAGAGGGGCCACCATCCTTCTAACGGTGGGACCCACTGCTGGAATGACGTTAATAGGTTCTGTGGGTCCCACGCGTGTGATGTATTTGTTTCATCCACACCGTCCAAACCATCTGGACAGTGCTGGACCTGGTGGACGGTGCCATGTGGGCCACACCATGATGTATCTGTTAACCATGTCGTCCATCTATGTTTTGGATGGGCAGGGCCCACTTTGATGACGTGTTGTATATTCATACGTCCATCCATTTTTCCCTATCGGTGGGTGGGACCCACCCTGATGTATTTATTTCATCCACATCGTCTAGATTGAACTGGACAGTGCAAGACAATGTTTAGATGGTGTTGATTTACATAGACAATGTTTGGATGGTGCTGATTTACATAGAGAATATTTGGATGTTGTTGATTTACATAGACAATGTTTAGATGGTGTTGATTTACATAGACGATTTGGATGGTTCTGATTTACATAGACGATGTTTGGATGGTGCTAATTTACATAGACAATGTTTGGATGGTGCGATTTACATAGGCAATGTTTAGATGGTTCTGATTTACATAGACAATGTTTAGATGGTGCTGATTTACCTAGACAATGTTTGGACAGTGCTGATCACCATTAGTGGGCCATGTGCCCCATGGAATGATAGTGTACAGTGATACACATGTTACACGTACAATCACTAAAATGATTTTTGGTGTGGTCTAAGTCCACTTGAGGCCCATTGGTGTGGCCCATCCATGAGGCCCATCATGAAGTATATTTGAGGCCCATGTGATAGGGCCCACCTTCCTTGTATTTAAGGCCCATTGTGATATATTCAAAGCCTATGGGTAAGACCCATTGGATGAATTCATGGCCTATGGGCAAGGCCTATTGTGATGTATTCATGGCCTATGGGTAAGGCTCATTGTGATATGTATTAAGCCCATGACACGTGGCCCATTTGATGTATTCGAGGCCCAAATAAGTGGCCCATTCGATGTATATGAGACCCGTGTGTAGGGCCCACATGTTATGTATTTGAGCCCCATGTGTAGGGTTCACCTTTTATGTATATGAGGCCCATTGGTGCGGCCCATTAATGCAACCCACTTGTTGTATTTGAGGCCCATGGGTTGCGGCCCATTATGATGTACTGGGGCCCATGGGTCATGGCCCATTGAGATGTATTTTCGGCCCATATGGCATGACCATTATGATGTTTTTGTAGCCCATTTAATGAGGCCTATTATGATGTGCATTAGGCTCATGGGTTATGGCCCGTGTGATGTATCTGAGGCCCATGTGCAGGGCCCACCTATTGTGTATATGAGGCCCATTGTGATGTGTTTGAGGTCCATGTGATGCTGCCCATAGTGATGTGTATTGAGCCCATGTGAGCGGCCCATAGTGATGTGTATTAGGCCCATGTAAGCGGCCCATAGTGATGTGTTAGGCCCATGTGATGTGGCCCATAGTGATGAGTGTTAGGCCCATGTGAGCGGCCCATAATGATGTGTTAGGCCCATGTGAGCGGCCCATAATGATGTGTTAGGCCCATGTAATGTGGCCCATAGTGATGAGTGTTAGGCCCATGTGAGTGGCCCATAGTGATGTGTATTAGGCCCATGTGATGGGGCCCATTATGATGTGTATTGGGCCCATGTGAGTGGGCCATAATGATGTGTGTTAGGCCCATGTGATGTGGCCCATAGTGATGTGTGCTAGACCCATGTGATGTGGCCCATAGTGATAAGTGTTTGGCCCATGTGAGCGGCCCATAGTGGTGTGTGTTAGGCCCATGTGATGCGGCCCATAGTGATGTGTATTGGGCCCGTGTGAGCAGCCCATAGTGACATGTATTGGGCCCGTGTGAGTAGCCCATTGTGATGTGTATTGGGCCCGTGTGAGCGGCCCATAGTGATGTGTGTTAGGCCCATGTGATGTGGCCCATAGTGGTATGTGTTAGGCCTATGTGATGTGGCCCATAGTGATGAGTGTTAGGCCCATGTGAGCGACTCATAGTGGTGTGTGTTAGGACCATGTGATGCGGCCCATAGTGATGTGTATTAGGCCTGTGTGAATGACCCATAATGATATGTATTAGGCCCGTGTGAGCAACTCATAGTGATGTATTTTAGGCCCATGTGATGTATAAGGCCCATGCGATGTGGCCGCTTGATGTATGAGACTCTTGTGTAAGGCCTATTATGACTTGTATGTGACCCATTATGAATGTATGTTGCCCATTGTGATTATATGTGGCCCATTGAGATTGTATGGGGCCCGTTGTGATGTAATTGTGGCCATTGATGAGGCTCGATGTGATGTATTTATGGCCCAGTATGATGTATATTAGGCCTTGTGTGAGGCCATGGGCCCACTATATGTTTGGCTCTATATCGGTCACTCCTTGGGAGCAATGTTGGTTAAATGTACACATTGATGGGCAATGATGGTTAAATGTCCTTATTGTGGCCTTCCCTTGGGCCCTTTGATAGGTTGATTATCGATGCCGATTATTGATGCCGATTATCAATATTGATTTTGAGTATGTGACATCATAGCATCATGATACATTCCAATAGGCATCATCTACATGTTTGGTATGAGATATGGTTGGCTATTACTTATGTCATAGGGAAGGTTGTTCATGAGACTCCTTAATAGGTGGGGTTATCCCACATGAGCGCACGGTATGCGTAGCATTGATGCATGATTGGATCATGTGACTCATGCATCTCGTATTATGTGATTATGATTATCGTACGCCCTAACGACATCAGGGTTGTAGCCTCCGTAGACATATCGTGGATAGACAGATGGGACACTAAAAATCTGTTCTACATGAGGTGCTATTGATATCTTTGGGTGAAAGTTCCAGAACCCTCTTGGTTCCAGAGGTTGCTCCAACATCTAGACCGAGTGGACGCATGAGCACATGAGGGTCATATATTGTTAGGTCGCGTCTTTCACTATGTTGTGGTCGGTTGGAAGGGGGTGCGCCCTTACCTGCCCTAGAAGAGGGGACAAACCTAGGCTGAGTTTGACCAGCTCAAGGAATAGGTCCGCTATCAACAAGCTGGGCCAAATAGTGGTAGGCCGATAATGAGGTCTCTTCCACTCACCTTGTTGCACCCGATGCGACAGCAATTTGGTTTGGTATGTACTAGACCCCGGTGATTTCTTAGAGAGGAACTATACTGATATGTGGACTTATTGAGTATGAGTTACATACTCATTCATTCACTATCCACTCGGGTTGGTGGTGCGCAGCTAATTATTATGTACCTTCGCATTGTCAAGATTTCAGTTGGGCGCGCGACTAACCAGAGATCAGGAGTCTACCATAATGAGTCTGACTTTCCAAATTTAGGTATGGGACTAGTTTGGATAGAAGTCCTTTGTGATCGACCCTGTAAGACTTGTGGGCTAGACTGTACCGTTCTGTAGGCTTCCGCGGTCCTTCCGGTTGAGTTCCTACAATCTTCGACCCGTATTCGACGTTTATGAGCAATCTTGAGCCGAGTCCTACATATCAAAGTCAGCTCAACCCGAAACTTATACCTTAGAGACCGCGCCGTCGCTGCGGTTCCAACGCCGTGACTCGCGCACCGAACCGATACCAGTGCTAGAAGATGTGGATCCGCGTTCATTTTAAGGAAAACACTGCCCGTTGTAATCTTAAGAGAATCCATCACATCAATCCCATCAATCCCATCAATCAAAGTACACATCACACCCATCACACCCATATCTCTCTCTCTTACACCTCTCTCTCATCCCTCTCATTCTCCAAGCAAGCATCTCACATCTAAGCAAGCTTTCATGGGAGAGCTTGTGTGGCTCACCTTCCTACACCCAATCCAACCCTTAGATCATCATCTCAACCGTCGAAAGTGTTCCCTTGGAGCTCTAGGTCGCACTGGCGGAAGAAAGAAGAGAAGATCAAAGGTGGGTGTTCATTTCATTTGATTTTGATGTTGGGTCCACATAATTTAGGACCCACTTGATGTATGCATCGTATTTGAAGGGCCCATAGTGGCGGGGTCCCTCCATCTCTCCGCTCTCTCTCTCTCTGTATATATATATATATTCCTTCCCCTAGAATGAAGTGGGCCCCACCGAATTGTATTAAATCTATTCCATCCATCAGACGGTGTGGCCCACCATATTCAAGGAGATCCACCTTCCACTGACGGGACGGTGGGAAATCTCACCCGTTAGACCAAAATATATATAATATAATTATAAATATGTATTAATATATATATATATATATATATATATATATATATATATATATATATATATATATATATATATATATACACATACATACATGTATGTGCATGCTGGTGGGCCACATCCATGTGGGACCCACCATGACGCTTGTGTTATGTCCATGCCATCTAGCGTCCCTGGACGCTGGACGTGCAAAAGGGAATGGCTAACATGGGGTGCGTGTACTGACATGGTGTGTACTAACAGCTAACACAAAAAAATATACATGACTTTTTTAAAGTTTTGGGATGGGCCACTCATGCAGGCCCCACCTTGATGTATCTATATAATCCACGCCGTCCATTCCATTTCTCAGCCAATTTTAGGCGTTGAATCGAAGAATGAGGCCAATCCGATAATCAAGCGGGCCATACCATGAGAAATAGTGCTATTACCGTTAAAATCCACCTTGATTATTCTATTTTGCCAAAAAAATGTCACATATTGGTCTCATTTGGCCGATCATGGGTCATAAAATCCAATAGGCGGAGTGGATTCACCTGATGCGGGCCATATATATGAAAAACTGTGAAAATTTTATTTTATTTTTTTTAAAAAATAAGAAGTAGCAGGCGCTGCTACAATTTGACGAAAGGGACTGGGACCACGGGTCCCAATCATGGGCCCCACTGTGATGTGTGTGAACATCCATACCATGCATTGGATAGGCACCCTTCTGGATGTGGGCGACCCCAAAAATCAGCCGTACCAGGAGCTCAGGTGGCCCACATGGGAGGAAATAATGAGGATTGAGCGTCTGCCATTGAAGCCTTTTTTTTGTGGTCCAGAAGTTTGGGATCATTCTGAAATTTGTTTTTCCTCTTCAATCCCGGTCCGTGTGACCTTACGAACAGATTGGATGGTGAATAAACCTCATGGTGGGCCCTAAGTGGGACCCCACCTCTAATGTTTTAAGCAGCAGCCACTGCCCTCTGCCGCTGCACTTGCAATAGTAGCACGTGTGCATGTGCCACCCATGGTGTAAATGCACACCGTCCACTAGTTGGTGGGCCACGTGTGTGGACCATACCATAATGCATGTGTTGCATCCAAGCCCTCCAACCATTTTGGAAGCCCATTTTAAGGCTTGAAGTAAAAAAAATAAAATAATAAATAAATAAATAAAATAAGACAGATCCAATATCAGGTGGAGTACACCGTAGAAAATAGTAGTGATGAATGCCTACCATTGAAACCCCATTTTGGGTTACGAAAGTTTTATACCAATATGAGATTTGTTTTCCTCCAAGGTCAGGTCTTTATGACCTTATGAATAATATGGATGGAAAATAAATTCTATGGTGGGCTCACTAGAAAATTTAACAGTGGAAATCATTGTCACCATTGTCATTCGTGGTAGATATGATATTTTTTTATAATGCTCCAAAATAATCCCTAATAATGGTGGAAGTATGTTATTGGTACGGTCCATTGGTTTGGTCCATTTAATATGGGCCCACTCGATTAGGCTCAATATGATGTATTTATGGCCCGTTGTGGAGGCCCACTTTGATATACATAAGGCCCATGTGATTAGGCCCATCTTGATATAATTGTGGCCCGTTGTTAAGGCCCACCTTGATATATATGAGACCCATGTTATGAGGCCCACTTGATGTATTAGAGGCCCATGGGTCGAGGCCCGATGGGATGTACATAAGGCCCATTACAATGTGTGATTTCATTATGGTTTATGTAATGATGTTCATGATAGGCCGTGCCTTAGGAATAATGATGGTTTGATGTCCACATTGTAAGGATGATGTTGGTTAAATGTCTACATCGTCACTCTCCCTAGGACCCATTGATATGCCCATACCTGTAGTGCATAGGCCATCTAGGCCTATCTTCATTTTGATCAGAGCCTATCACCACATAATATGTATAGTATAGATCTATGATTCATGATCATGCGCATCATATGTATGCCTGATATGAGAAGTGACTGATCATAGTATATGCCTTCAGGCAGATTGTTTATGGGCTCCCTGATAGGCGGAGTTGCCCTACATGAGCGCGTGGTACGCGCAGGATTATTACATGTTCGGTAGTATGATTCATGCACTTGCATTTGTGTGATTATGATTATTGTATGCCTTAGCGACATCAGGGCCATAGCCTCCACAGACACATTGTGAGTGGCTAGATTGGATACTAAAAATATTGTTACTAAGTATTGAGGCGCCATAGATGTCCCTGGGTGAAAATTCCTAAACTCGATTATACCAGAGGATGAATCCAACATCGAGACCGAGTGGATATATGAACGTACGAGGGCCGAATACCAGGAGGCCGCGTCTCCCACTATGTCATGGTCGGTTGGAAAGGGGTGTGGCCTTACTTGCCTAAGGGTAGGGGTAATACTAGGTTAAGTTTGACCAGCTCGTGAATGGGTTCGCTATCGACGTGTCAGATAGATATTGGCAGACTATTGGCCAGACGAATAGTGAGGTTTCTTATGCTCACTTGGACTGTGTGGCTGGGAGAGTGACAGTTCCTTTTGTAGTGTGATAAACCCTGGTGATGATCCCAGAGATGAACCGTACTGATATGTGGACTTATTGAGTAAGAGTTGCACACTCATTCATTCATTCATTCACTATCCACTCGAGCTGGTGGTACACAACTAATTGTTACATGTACCTTTACAATGGTCAGAATTTCAGTTAGGGTACGCGACTAACCTGTGATCAAGAGTTTACCACATCGAGTCTGACTATCCAAATTTAGGTATGAGACTGGTTTGGATAGAAGTCCCTTCTGATGGACCCCCACATCCTGCGATACTACGTACTATCATCCTGACTTCACACTCCAGTATAGTCATTCCATTTGCACCGCATGTTGCATTATATCCACAACATATGACAATTTAGGTTATTGCATTTCTACACTTACATGGTCTAAGTTCGGCTGATGTTATTTATGTTACTCATCAGGAATGTATATTGCATTGCATCCTCTGCATCTAATATTGGGCTCCCTATGACTCCTCATTTGCATAGTTGACTCGTATTGAGTATTCTAATATTGTACGATTCATGGACTTGTCAGCATTTTCGCTTACTCTATTATCTTATGATTTGTGATCTTGTCAGTATTTCTACTTACTCTGATAATCTATGATCTTGTTAATATTTCTGCTTACTCTGATAATTCCTGATCTTTTTAGTATTTCTACTTACTCTGATAATCTATGATCTTGTTAATATTTCTGTTTACTCTGATAATTCCTGAACTTGTCAGTATTTCTACTTACTCTGATAGTTTATGATCTGGTTAATATTTCTGTTTACTCTAATAATTCTTGATCTTATCAGTATTTCTGCTTATTCCGATATTATACGGTTTATGGATTGATAGTATCTCTGGTATTGTATGATTATGACATTGTATTGAATACTTGACACTTACCTTGTGCAAACACTTACACCACCCTCTAAGCTTTCTATAAGCTTATGCATGATAGATGCGTGCAGGTGATGTTAGGTTGTAGCAGCATGGAGCTTGGAGCATGTATTTGACTTCTGGAGCTTTAATTTTTACATATGTATTTCCCTTTTAGCATTGTATTCAAATGTTTATATTAGTGGATATGTGATGATGATGTTGTCGTTGTGATTTGGGTATACTTGTGGTTATGCTTATTACGAGTTAAATGTGCATTGGAAAAAAAAGAAATCCTCCTTGTGGGATCCTAGGATCAAAATCTGGCGTATAAACGTTAGGAGTTGAGAATGGAGTACTACGGAGGTTGTCGGAACTAGATTCGGTGATCGGGATTTCTGTGAATCCGATTTCTGGGTTTGGGGCATGTAGACCCCGTAGCATGCGATACTACATACTATCATCCCGACTTCATACTCCAACTTAGTCATTTCATTCGGACCGCATATTGCATTGCATCCTCGGCATCTGATGTTGACTTATTATGTTTTGCAACTCATAGCCTTGATATGCCCATTAACATTCATGTCTTGCATTACATAGCCTTGGTACAGCTGATAGCACTCATGGACTTTCCAGTATATTTTCGCTTACTCTGATATCGTATGATTCACGATCTTGTCAGTATTTTTTACTTATTCTGATATTATATGAATTATAGCATTGTATTGAATACTTGACACTTATCTTGTGCACAAACTTTCACTACTCTTTAAGCTTTTTATATGATTATGCATGATAGAAGCGTGCAGGTGGCGTTAGGTTGCAACAACGTTAAGCTTGGAGCATGCAGCAGACTTCTGGAGCTTTGGTTTTGACATGTGTATTTTTCTTTCAGCATTATATTCAAATATTTATATTAGTGGATATGTGATGATGATGTTGCCTTTGTGATTTGGGTATACTTGTGGTTATGCTTCTTATGAGACAAATGTACGTTGAAAATCCTCCTTGTAGGATCCTAGGATCGGAATCTGACATATGACACTGGAAGCCAAGAATGGGGTACTACAGAGGCTGTCGACATTAGATTCGGAGATCGAGAATTTTGTGAGCCCGATTTTTGAGTTTGGGGTGTGACACCCTTCACTTGTTCTTTTTTTTTTTCTTATGTTTCTGAATGATGAAGATAATTTGATTAATAGTGTGGATAAGACATATAAAATCAACTTGCTCTAAACTTCACGTGAGACCCACTGACCATGGGCTCCACCATGATGATTATCATCCATCCAACCTATTTACATGGTCATAATGACCTGAATGGAGAGGTCTTACGAATAACAGTTTGATCAGGCCCAATGGGCCAATGTGATGAAACTATTTTATCCAAACTGTCAAATCTATGGACCAAACTTGGGTGTAAACCCACACACCACCTCTCTCTCTCTCTCTCTCTCTTTATATATATGTATATATATATATATATATATATATATATATATATATATATATATATATATATATATACACACACACACACACACACACATATACATATATTATGTGTGTGTATTTAAAAGCTGGGGCAAGGAGGAGGTGACGTCCTCCCTAGACGTTGTTCACCCAGAGAGGGATGTTCCTGTCTTCTTTTTGGGCTAAAGCAATATGGAACTGTTATGAGAGGAATTTTTAGGAGATATTTCCGTTCTTTAGAGTCATTAGAAGATTTGGATTGAATAAGGCTTTTGTCATGTTGTTGAACATTGCTGTAACTATTGCTTATTTATCTCTCTATCTTTTTTTTAGCTCTTTTTGTTAAAGATTTCCTTGTATAAAAATATATCTGGAGAAAGTGGAATGGGATGACTTTTGCTATCAACTCTTTATAGAGGTGTTTGGAGGGACGGTTCTCCTCGAAGAGAACCTTTATTTCGTCCATTATTTTAGTTCATACAGCCACAGGCCGACGAAGACGATCTAGGTCTATCACTTTGGTATCAGAGCTAGATGAAATGGGTGATTCACAAGCTACTCAACCCCTAGAAAACATTAATGTTCAACAGGCGCTCTCAGATATCATGCAACGACTTGCTCTTCTTGATGGCTGCTATGAGGAGATTGTGAGTTCGCTTAAAAATAGGAAGGAAATGACCGTTGGTAGACCTAGCAACACTAATGGATCATCCCATTCGGAGTCCATAGGGCCCATCCAATCCAGAATAGTAAAGCTCAATTTTTCGACATTCAGTAGAGGTGATCCATTTAGATGGATTTACCAAGTAGAACAATTCTTCGCTTATCATCACACACAAACAGAGGAGCAATTAACCATCGCCTCATTCCATTTGCAGTATGATGCCTTGCAATGGTATTAATGGTATGAGAAATCACAAATTTACATATCCTAGCGGGAGTTCTTATCAACATTGAATTATCATTTCGGGCCAACCAAATATGAAGATCACTCTGGAGCACTTCCCAAGCTACATCAAACTTCTTTGTTACGGGAGTACCAAAATGAATTTAAAAGGCTAGCCAATCGGACAGATGGTCTGACTGAGGCTTTTCTCATCGGTTGCTTCATTTGTGGCCTATGGGACGACATCCATTTAGATGTCCAAATGTTTTGTCCTGCTACCTTAACGCAAGTCATAGCCCTGGCCTGACTTCAGCAGGGAAAAGTAGCCACAAGACGATGTTTGGACCGACCAGATTCTAGTAGGACCCCTTCCACGACTGCCAAAGAACGAGAGTCTAAGTTGTTATTACCATCCATCAAACGGCTTACTCTTACTAAGGCAAAAGAGCATTGAGATCGGGGGCTTTGTTACAATTGTGATGAAAACTTTCACCTCCGACATCGATGCAAAACCTAAAGGCTTTTCTTGATCGATGAGCCATGGGAACTAATGCCTGATGACGACACCAAAGATGCAGATGAGGTAAAGATCGGCCATGAATCAAGCACTCCACCCGAAATTTCACTTCAAGCGATAGCGGGCTCACCCACTCCTCAAACCATATGTGTTCACGGCTATTTATATCAGAATCCAATCACTGTGCTGATTGATTCTGGGAGCACCGACAATTTTGTGGACCCTACTATCATCAAGAAGATTGGAATTTTTACTTCGGTTGGGGATGCATTTGAAGTGATGGCTACCAATGGTGATCGGTTAATGAGCCAAGGTATGTGTACGAGTATATCATTACGGTTGCAAGACTTCATTACCTCCATCGATTACTATATACTTCCTTTAAACGGGTGTAATGTGGTTCTAGGAGCACATTGGTTACAAACTCTTGGGCCAATTTTGTGGGATTTCTCTCACAAGTGGATGCGGTTCACTGTTGATAAACAAGAATATACTATCAAGGGTATGATGCAAACTGCACTCCAATTGTTGGATGGATCCACATTTAATAAAAAAAAAGTTAAGAAAGTGCGGCGGGGTATGGTGTTACATCTTTGTAGCATGGAAGGTTTATGTGATCCTACCCTCCCAACACTCGAGTTAAAGTATATACTCAATGCCTTTCAAGATGTCTTGAAAGAACCTTAGGGGTTACCACCTCCTAGGTCTCATGTCCATCAAATATCATTGAAAAAAGGGGCATGACCTGCTAGTGTGAGGCCTTACCACTACTCGCATTATCAAAAAAAATGAAATCGAGGGAATGGTATGAGACATGCTGGCAACCGAAATAATTCGGCCCAGTTCAAGCCCATACTCCTCACTAGTGCTCTTGGTACGCAAGGTGGATGGTAGTTGGTGATTATGTATTGATTATCGGGCCCTTAATCAAGTGACCATCAAGGATAAATATCTCATACTGATCATCAATGAGCTGATTATTGACCTTCATGACTCTTATTATTATTCGAAGTTGGATTTAAGGTCAGGGTACCATTAAATCTGAGTGGCAGAAGGAGATGTCCCCAAAACAGCATTCAGAACCCGTGGAGATCATAATGAATTTATGGTGATGTCATTCGGCCTCACTAATGCGCCATCGACATTCCAAAGTCTCATGAATGATATTTTTCGGCCTTACCTACAAAATTTTATACAAGTGTTCTTCGATGATATTCTTGTCTATAGTAAGACATGACAAGAACACTTGGAGCATTTGACCATTGTATTGGGCCTTCTATGGTCTCATCAACTGTATGCAAAAATGTCCAAATGCAAGTTTGATTAACAGGAAGCTGAATATTTGGGGCACGTCATATCTGGTGCTGGAGTAGCCGTGGAGCTAGAAAAAATTCAAGCCATGTTAGACTGGCCCAGGTCCAACTCGCTCAAAGCTTTACGAGGCTTCTTGGGCTTGACAGGTTATTATCGTAAGTTTATCAGAGATTATAGAAAAATTTCTAGTCCAATCACAACCCTCCTCAAAAAATATTCCTTTCATTAGAATGAGCAAGTTAACCAGACTTTTGTAAATTTTAAGAAGGCCATGATAAATCCTCCCATGCTTGCTTTGCCTGATTTCTCAAAGCCCTTTACAGTGGAGTGTGATGCATCAGGTGGTGGGATCAGTGTAGTCTTAATGCAAGATGGTCATCCAATTGCTTTCATTAGCCAAGATTTGTAAGGGAAAAGTCTAGCATTATCCACATACGAAAAGGAAATGTAAGATTTGGTCCAAATAGTCCAGAAATGGAGGCCATACTTACTTGGCCGATGGTTCATCATTCGTACCAACCACTAAAGTTTAAAATTTCTCTTAGAGCAGCAGATCGCCACGCCAGCACAACAAAAATGGATTGTCAAACTCATGGGATATGATTACAAGGTAGAGTACAAAAAGGGTGTGGAAAATGTTGCAACCAATGTTTTATCTAGAAAGCATGAAGTGGGAGAGATCTTAACTTTGTCCACACCTATCTCTGATTGGTCGAATAAAATTAAGAAAGATTACCATAGTGATCCAGTAACCATGACCTCGTTCAGCTTTGGAACACAGGCCAGCTAGATACTAAAAGGTATGATATGCTTGATGGGTTCCTGTTTTACAAAGGACGACTATTTGTCGGTTCTGCTCAATTAAGAGTTAAATTAATAACTGAGCTGCATATTTCGTCCACTACTGGTCATGCGAGATATCATAAAATGTTACAACGAATAAAGAAACAGTTTTATTGGACAGGGATGAGAAGAGCAGTAAATGAGTTCATCATGGAATGTGACACATGCCAATGAAATAAATATGAGAATATCTCCCTAGCAGGTCTCCTCCAACCCTTGATATGGACTTCATTGATGGCCTTCCTCCTTCGCAGGGACAATCTATGATCCTTGTGGTAATAGATTTTTTGTCCAAATACACCCACTTTATAACTCTTAGTCATCCTTACATAGCTAAGTTAGTTGCACAAGCTTTTGTGGACAACGTATTTAATATCCATGGGATGCCGTAGTCGTTAGTCAATGATTGTGACTCAGTTTTCACTAGTGCATTTTGGCAGGAGTTGTTTCATTTGTAAGGAAACCAGCTGCGCCCGAGTTCGGCGTACCACCCCCAGACCGATGGTCAATCGGAAGTTCTGAACCGATGTTTGGAGGGGTAATAACGTTGTTTCTATAGTCACAAACCCAAGGAATGGACTCACTAGCTCCTTTGGGTTGAAGAGTCTTATAATATGACGATCCATTCGACAACCAAGATGATTCCTTTTGAGGCCATCTACGGGGTTCCTCCTCCCTCACTCTTGAGCTATGTACTGAGTACTACAAAAGTGCAAGTTATGGATACTGAGTTACAGCAAAGGGATGTCATTCTTTAGCTTCTCAAAGATAACCTCATTAAGGCTCATAATCGTATGAAGAAATTTGTCGATACTTGTCGAACCGATCGTGAGTTCAAGGAATGAGATTGGGTTTATCTTACGCTACAGCCCTATCTTCAAAGCACAGTCGCTCAATGCCGTTCTATGTAGCTATCGTCAAGGTGTTATGGCCCTTATAAAGTTCTACAGCGGATTGGTCTAGTTACTTACAAACTCGACCGACTTTTCCTTTATAGAAGATCCCACCTACCTTGCTGCTTGAAGACTTCTTAACCAAGGAACCAGAATGGATTTTAAATCGTCGTATGGTAAAAATGAATAACAAAGCTGTTACTGAACTATTGATCCAAAGACGAAATCGTCCAACCGAAGAAGCGACCTAGGAAACCTTCACTTCTGTTAAGGAACGATTCCCCGCTTTTAACCCTGAGGACAATGTTACTTTTAAGGTAGAAGGATTATTATGAGAAGAATTTTTGAGAGATATTTCCGTTCTTTAGAGTTATTAGAAGATCTGGATTGAATAAGTCTTTTGTAACGTTATTGTAACTGTTGCTTGTTTATCCGCTTTATTATTATTATTATTATTATTTTTAATTTATTTTTAAAGCTCTTTTTATTAAAGATTTCCCCGTATAAAAAGATATCCGAAGGATGTAGAATGGGAGGACTTTTGCTATTAACTCTTTACAGAAGTGTCTGGAGGGATGGTTCCCCTCGAAGAGAACCTTTATTTCGTCCATTATTTTAGTTCATACAGCCATAGGCCGACGAAGAAGATCCAAGTCTATCGGAAGCACATCGTGGCCACACCATGTTATATATGTTTAATCCACACTGTCGATTTTTAAGAAGACATCGAGTTAGGTTGGGCCCCAAATATGAGTTAGATATACATTTAGAGTGGACTACACCATAGATAACAGTAGTGGCAATGACACTTGCTAATGAAACCTTTTATGGCCACCTTTGATGTTTTTATACATTCAGACCGGCCAAACATTGGACTCATTGGGCATGGATTTCGGATCGTGTGAGCCCCACTTACCCTAACAAAAACAACGAGATAATAATAATAATAATAATAATAATAATAATAATAATAATAATAATAATGTAACGCCCTAAAAATCGGGAGTCGAGCATAACTCAACTCCTGAGTTCTAAAACATCACTTATGTAACATTTTCAATGATGAATGAATGTTGGTTGTATTAGTGTATAAAACATGAAGTAGATTAAGCCAAATTAGCAAAACATAATCCAAGGACAGTTGTAATACGCGAGCAGAAGACTGAAATGAATATGTAAACCAATATAAGTCCCCAGAGTATGTAAGCGTTGTCAGGTCAATATTTATAAGTGTTGTATCAAGATACAAAATGTCAAAAGGAATGGAATAGTCCTCTACAAGTATAATCCCTGAATCCCCGTCAATCAGGACACGACTCACATGAACCCACCTGAGAGCTGCATGTAGGAGAACGCCTCCTCATCATTCTCATACTCCGGCTCCGCTTCGCAAGCATCGCCATCATCTGAAACAAAAACAGGGTCTGGTGGGTGTTTAAAACACCGTCCCGTAACATAGGAGTGAGTAATCACACTATAAAAAATTGAGCAAAGGCTACGGATAAAAACCGTAGCCATAGACCTATGGCTACAGTTTTTGTCTGTAGCCTGACCATTACCGTAGGTGCTATAACAATAGGTCTTGAACCTATGGCTACGAATTTAATCCATAGCTATAGGGTGCAATAGCTACAGATATAATCTGTAGCAAATATATTTGTAGCGAAAACTTCAGACAACTACAAATATTATTTGTAGGTAAAAGTTCGTTGCAATATGCCTAAATTGAAAAGGCTACACCTGTCAGATTAATGGCTACAGATATTATTTATAGCTAAAGTCCGTAGCAATATGCCTAAATTGAAAAGGTTACACCTGTCAGATTAATGGCTACGGATATTATTTGTAGCTAAAAGTCCGTAGCAATATGCCTAAATTGAAAAGGCTACACCTGTCAGATTAATGGTTACGGTCAATATCCATAGCTATTTTGTACATTACAAAATTATATATAATCATTCGTTCATTCAATTACCACCTGTACAATCATTCATTCATTTAATTACAATCACTCATTTATTCATTCAATTACAATCAAATTACAATCCTTCATTCAATCAATTACAATCCAATTCATTTAATCAATTACAATTACAATTACAATAATGCTGAAAATATAAATCTTTGGCTTCATTAGAGAAATGTAATCGACTTCACCCTGAAATTTTAACAGCTTCGTATATTCCATCATACTACAAACAGTCATGTCATACATAAATTAGAATGCTCACTGCGGAAAAGAAAGACAAAGTGAAAGAAGTGCATCATGTATAACAATTTTTTTTCTTAATGAATTAAAAAAAAACTTAAAGAGGAATGAAATTGACACAAAAGAAATAGTCTCACCATATAATTATAGGTTTTGGTTTTGGTTTAGGTTATAGGTTTATGTTAAGGTTTAGGTTAAGGTTAGGCTATAGGTTATAATTAAGTTTAGGTTATAGGTTATAAGTTTTGGTGTAGGTTAAGGTTATAGGTTTAGATTTAGGTTATAGGTTTAGGTTTAGGTTATTGGTTATAACTTTTGGGAACTTGATTATACGTTAAGGTTTAGGTTTAGGAAATCGGGTTCGGGTTCGGGATCGGGTTTAGATTTGGGTTTTCAAGTTTAGGTTTAGGTTAAGGAGTTGAGATTAGGATTAGGTGTAGGTTTGAGTTTAAGGATTTGAGAATACATTTAGGTTTTAAGTTTAGGTTTAGGTTAAAGGTTTAGGGAAAGCTATAGGTTTTGGTTTAGGTTATAGGTTATAGGTTATAGCTTTAGGGAATTGAGAATGGGTTATGGTTTAGGTTTATGAAATTGGGTTCAGGTTCGGGATTAGGCTTAAGTTTTGGTTTTTAAGTTTAGGTTTAAGTTAGGGAGTTGAGATTAGGATTAGGTGTAGGTTTCATTTTAGGGAATTGAGTTTAGGTTATAGGTTTAGGGAAAGGTTAGGTTTAGGTTATAGGTTTTAGGATTTGGGAATAGTTTTAGGTTAGGCTATAGGTTAAGGTTTAGGGATAGGTTATAGGTTTTGGGATTTGAGAATGGGTTCAGGTTTATGTTATAGGTTTTGGTTTTGGTTTAAGTTATAGGTTTTGGGATTTAAGAATGGGTTGGGGTTTAGGTTATAGGTTTGGGTTTTGGTTTAGGTTATAGGTTTTTGGATTTGAGAATGGGTTATGGTTTAGGTTTAGGAAATCAGGTTCAAGTTCAGGAATGGGTTTGGGTTTGGGTTTTCAAGTTTAGGTTTAGGTTTAGGTTAGGGAGTTGAGATTAGGATTAGGTGTAGGTTTAGCTTTAGGGAATTGAGTTTAGGTTATAGGTTTTGGGATTTAGGAATACTTTTAGGTTATAAGTATAGGTTTAGGTTAGGTTATAGGTTAAGGTTTAGGGATAGGTTATAGGATTTGGGATTTAAGAATTAGTTTGGGTTTAGGTTATAGGTTTTGGTATAGGTTATAGGTTTTTGGATTTGAGAATGGGTTATGGTTTAGGTTTAGGAAATCGGGTTCAGGTTCGGGATTGGATTTGAGTTTGGGTTTTCAAGTTTAGGTTAGGGAGTTAAGATTAGGATTAGGTGTAGGTTTAATTGTAGGGAATTGAGTTTAGGTGATAGGTTTAGGGAAAGGTTAGGTTTAGGTTTTAGGTTTTGGGATTTGGGAATAGTTTTAGGTTAGGTTATAGGTTAAGGTTTAGGGATAGGTTATAGGTTTTGGTATTTGAGAATGGGTTCGGGTTTAGGTTATAGGTTTTGGTTTTGGTTTAGGTTATAGGTTATAGGTTTAGGATAAGGTTTAGGTTTAGGTTTAGGTTATAGGTTTTGGGATTTGAGAATGGGTTCGGGTATAGGTTATAGGTTTTAGTTTTGGTTTAGGTTATATGTTTTGAGATTTGAGAACGGGTTTAGTTTTTGGTTTTGGTTTTTATAGGTTTTTAGATTTGAGAATGGGTTATGGTTTAGGTTTAGGAAATTAGATTCAGGTTAGGGATTGGGTTTAAGTTTGGGTTTTTAAGTGTAGGTTTAGGTTTAGGTTAGGGAGTTAAGATTAGGATTAGGTGTAGGTTTCGCTTTAGGGAATTGATTTTAGGTTATATGTTTTGGGAATAGTTTTAGGTTATAAGTATAGGTTTAGGTTAGGTTATAGGTTAAGGTTTAGGGATAGGTTATAGGTTTTGGGATTTGAGAATGGGTTCGGGTTTAGGTTTTAGGTTTTGGTTTTGGTTTAGGTTATAGGATTTGGGATTTAAGAATGGGTTCGGGTTTAGGTTATACGTTTTGGTTTTGGTTTTGGTTATAGGTTTTTGGATTTGAGAATGGGTTATGGTTTAGGTTTAGGAAATTGGGTTCTGGTTTGGGATTGGATTTGAGTTTGGGTTTTCAAGTTTAGGTTTAAGTTTAGGTTTGGGAGTTGAGATTAGGATTAGGTGTAGGTTTAACTTTTGGGAATTGAGTTTAGGTTATAGGTTTAAGGAAAGGTTAGGTATAGGTTATAGGTTTTGGGATTTGGGAATAGTATTAGGTTATTAGTATAGGTTTAGGTTAGGTGATAGGTTAAGGTTTAGGGATAGGTTATAGGTTTTGGGATTTGAGAATGGTTTTGGGTTTAGGTTATAGGTTTTTGGATTTGAGAATGGGTTATGGTTTAGGTTTAGGAAATCAAGTTCAGGTTCGGGATTGGGTTTGAGTTTGGGTTTTCAAGTTTAGGTTTAGGTTTTTGTTAGGGGGTTGAGATTAGGATTCAGTGTAGGTTTAGCTTTAGAGATTTGAGTTTAGGTTATAGGTTTAGGGAAAAGTTAGGTTTAGGTTATAGGTTTTAGGATTTGGGAATAGTTTTAGGTTATAAGTATAGGTTTAGGTTAGGTTATAGGTTAAGGTTTATGGATAGGTTATAGGTTTTGGGATTTGAGAATGGGTTCAGGTTTAGGTTATAGGTTTTGGTTTTAGTTTTGGTTTTGGTTATAGGTTTTAGGATTTGAGAATGGGTTCGGGTTTAAGTTATGGGTATTAGTTTTGGTTTTAGTTTAGGTTATAGGTTTTTGGATTTGAGAATGGGTTATGGTTTATGTTTAGAAAATCGGGTTCAGGTTAGGGATTAGGTTTGAGTTTGGGTTTTCAAGTTTAGGTTTAGGTTTAGGTTAGGGAGTTGAGATTAGGATTAGGTGTAGGTTTCACTTTAGGGAATTGAGTTTAGGTTATAGGTTTAGGGAAAGGTTAGGTTTAGGTTATAGGTTTTGGGATTTGGGAATAGTTTTAGGTTAAAAGTATAGGTTTAGGTTAGGTTATAGGTTAAGGTTTAGGAATTGGTTATAGGTTTTGGAATTTGAGAATGGGTTTGGGTTTAGGTTTTAGGTTTTGGTTTCGGTTTAGGTTATAGGTTTTGGTATTTGAGAATGGGTTCGGGTTTAGGTTATAGGTTTTCAGATTTGAGAATGGGTTATGGTTTAGGTTTAGGAAATCGGGTTCAGGTTCGGGATTGGGTTTGAGTTTGGGTTTTTAAGTTTAGGTTTAGGTTTAGGTTAGGGAGTTGAGATTAGGATTAGGTGTAGGTTTAATTGTAGGGAATTGAGTTTAGGTCATAGGTTTAGGGAAAGGTTAGGTTTAGGTTTTAGGTTTTGGGATTTAGGAATAGTTTTAGGTTATAAGTATAGGATTTGGTTAAGTTATAGGTTAAGGTTTAAGGATAGGTTATAGGTTTTGGGATTTGAGAATGGGTTCGGGTTTAGGTCATAGGTTTTGGTTTTGGTTTAGGTTATAGGTTTTGGGATTTGAGAATGGGTTTGGGTTTAGGTTATAGGTTTAGGGAAAGGTTAGGTTTAGTTTATAGGTTTTGGTTTAGGTTAAACGCTATGAAATAGCGGTGAAGACCGCTTGAGTTGAAGTTTGAATATGCCAATATGTCCTAGAGGGGGGTGAATAGGACTTTTTAAAGATTTATGAATTATATTAAAAATTCTATCATTCTAATCCTAACAGGTATGCAATTTTCAGGATTACTCAAATGTAACTCTACTTGTTTTCAAGCCTAGTAGATGATTCAATCACAAAACTATTGAATTTAATGAGCATGAAGCAGTTATAGTGTATGATGGATGTGATTGTGTGTGTGAAGTGTGAGCAGATATGAATTTAAATAATATAATCACACAAATGATCAACCACAAGAATCAATCACTGACACAGTCATTTTTATAGTGGTTCGACTACTTGTCTACTCCACTCCCGGCTGCCACACTCAACCCTTGAGTGTACCGGATTTCACTAAGGAGGTTTCCCATTGTTCACCTCAAACCTAAGGTTTTAAATCAAGTTCACCTTCAACCTTTACAACTGTAACACCCCAGATTTTTGCCAACCTGGGGTTAGACGTCCTTAGGCAATGGGTCGACCATAACACCTTGATAGCTTTTCAAAATTCGATTCCAAAGCCTGAGAAATCATTTAGAACCTAATTCTTTAGAAATTTAACGTGAATTAGCCAATGCTACACTTGATTTCCTGCAAAATTAGCACCAACTACTTTAAATACGATCTGTAAGACCCAAAACCTATAGAATCATTGACGCTACCTTACCCTGAAATCTAGGATCAAACTCTAAACCTGTTTGTTCTCAGGAACCCTTTGAAACTTTGTATCGGACTTGGACCGCACGTCGAAAGTCCGATTATCTCAAACTTAGACAATCCTGACCGCCTAGTTGGACTTGACAATAATTTTGAAAATCAAGCCCAACCGATATCCAGAGACCATTTTACTGAGTCCGGAGTGAAGAGAGTGGGAAAAGAAAAATATTTAGAAAATTAATTCAATTTAAATAAATCTGGCACATGTCGCTTGCGTGACATTATTTAAGCATTCAGACCGTTGGAATTTGACCCAAATACACCCTCGGATCAGGGAACGTTTCCCACTCAGGTTAGTGTACTTGGAATCCCTGATCGAGTCTCAGTGACCGCTAAACTGAAACTGGTCCGCCACGTGTGATCTGGAACCCTATCGAACTGAAAACTTAATGTGATCAGGATCCAACATCCATGAGCTTAAGTCCGACCGCATTCAGTCAGGGGACCTCCAGAAATGTCCTTTGGATCGGAACAGACCCGATTTGGCTATAACCCAAGTATACCTTGACTTGGAGTCTATTTTGGTTATGTTTGGGCTTATAAAAGGGCCTTAAACCCTTAGCTTTCTAACCCATACGAATTTAGGAAAACCCTAGGAGAGAGAGGAGAGAAAAGAGAGAGAAAGTGAGGGAGAAGTTGGAGCTTTCTCTTGGGATTCTTCCCTGCTGCTTCACGTGCCAAAGCCATCCACCTACATCGTTATTCCGGCGATTCTGACTTCATTCTAGGTAACTAAACCCTAACCTTAACCTGTTTTAGAGATTCTATCGATCCAAGTAGCGAAGTAGCTGACTTAACTTGTATATTAGGTTGCTAATCAGTCGTTGACGATGACGTAGAGTTCCTTTTCGATTCATTACGCTCCTACGGCATAAGGTACGGATTTTAGATGCTTAGATTACTTGTTTTCAAAGCTTTCACTGCCGTTTAATGGTAGATTACTGATAAGGATGTTGTTTGACATGTAGAACAAGCTGTCTGTTTTTCATTTCGAATACGTATGAAGAATATGAGATTTAGGGTATTTTAGGTATTTATAAGAAATACTGTATACGTACGTATTTTGCTAATATGATTTCCATGTGTATTTATCGTGTACCTATGCTAGTTATGTATGTATGATCTTTTCAGCGAAGAGATTCGCCCTAATGCACATTATTGGCCGACATACGCTATGTAGGCTAATGTGTGTAGACTAAGTGTTTGTATAAATGTTTGTGTAAGTATTGCATAAATGAGGTTGTAGTTTAGCGTTGAGATTGGATTCTCAACTAATATGACGATGTACATGATTTCCTCCATGTTTGTTATATTGAATTGGTTTCCTTATATATATGAAATGCTTGTGTTTAGTTAAATTGCTTATGTTGTATGTTATAACATGTTGTTAACATGCTTGGATTAATTGTGTTTCATTTTTGTCACTCACATATGATCATTGATTTAAATTACAAGTGCTTGGGGCTATATTCTAGTCCAGGCAGTCGGTAACAACTTAGAATTCGTGGTTGGATTCTATTTACCACGAAGGATGTGTATGACGAATCTGAGTCGTACTAGAGTCGTCGGCAATGGTTAGACTACACGAAGTGCTTGTGCACTTCATGTCGGTCGATTCAACGTACGCTCGTGCTAGTCAGACTCATCAAGTAACCCAACTGACCATTGTATGTTCACCTTGTATTGGTCATAACTGCTTGAACCTAGGGTACTGAACTTACCAGTGATAACCCTGATAACCATGGTACCTTGATCCACTAAGACTCATGGTGGTATGAGACACCGTGGTCGAGCTGTCGGCCTACGCTGGGGCTACAAACCTCCCCGTAGTGACCAGTGAGCAACCTAGACTCGTGAGAAGATTATGGTGATATGAGACACTATATTCTTACTGTCGACCTACACTGATAAGGTGATGGGGGAGCGGTGCAACAAGTGCGAGCAATAACCCTGATAGCCCTTTGTAGTGACCTCGAGCATATTCTGAATCTGCGAAGAGGCGACGAGCCTTTCCGCAGTAAACAGAGTATAAACTAGGCCTGTATTGATTAGGTGATGGGGGAGCCGAGCAACGAGTGCGTGCAATAGCCCTGACAGCCCTTGCAGCGACTTAGAAATATATCATCGTATGAGACTACTAGGAGTGACGACCCTAGACAGGATCATTGTTTGGGTATTGATATAAGAGAGGTACCCTTGTTTCTCAATCCTGTTGTATGAAAAGGACTAATAAAAACTCAGTAATCATATTCATATCACACTGCATGTGCCTTGAAGATGTGGAGCACTGAGGGAAGAAAGCATGCCGCGGACGTAAGATGGTGTCGCATGAGGGAGTATGTCTGTGAGGGCATCCATCATGTCATTTCATTCTTGCATTAATCACAGTATTTAGGAATGTTTGAATTTCTTACTTTATCATTATTGCTTGATTGAGTTGATAACATGTTAACCTTTACTCTATGATTCCACTGAGTTAGCTACTCACTCCCACGTTACGGGACGGTGTTGCGCACACCAACCAGTCCCTATTTTAGTTTTAGATGATGGCGATGCTTGCAAAGTAGAGCTGGACTTGATGATGATGAGGAGGATCCCTCCTATATGCAGGTTCTGATTGATGGGTTTATAGGGTTACTGATTAGATGTCAATCCACTTGGTAATTTGCCTTTTATTTAAACACCCATGTATATTCTTTTTATTCCATTCTGGAGTATACTTGTCTATAGTTAACCTGATAACATGTTCACACTCTCGAGACTTACAATCAATTATATATTTTATGTATTTATCACAGTCTTCCGCTTGTAAAACTTAACTGTCTTTGGAGTATGATATATTGTTTTGGCTTAGTCCCAATCTTATTTAATGCCATTCTACAGACAACATGCATTCATCATTATCTATGTTGCATAAGTGACGTTTTGGAACTCGGGAGTTAAGTTTTTACTCGACCTCTGATTTTCAGGATGTAATAACAACCTACAGAGAGGCTGACTGTTTATGTTCTCACGAGAAAGGGTCAACACATAGCACCCGGTTTAGGCACACTGGCCAAGGATCTTACCCTAAGACCTTAACAGAGATTTTACACGGTTCACCTCATAACCTAGAGTTTTACTGGTTCACTCCTAACCAGATGTTTATGCCCACACAGAGCAAGGGTCCACACAACGCACCCACACGTACACTCCCACCGGAGGCCTCCTTTGAGGACTTCAAAGGGTGAGCAACACCTACAACCCAATCCTAGAAAGGAATGATCACAGTGTCCTTTGGACTCTAAGTACTTACAGATAAGTTGCTGAGTTCCTTTTAGCACAGTGATGAAGATCTCCTTCTTGTTGATGAAGAGTCTTCAGCTCCCTTTATCCGCAACACAAAAGATATACCAATGTCCGGCTTTAGTCGGGTTAAGGTTATGATGGAATTCTACTCTCTAAAGATTTTCCTTTTAGGAAGATAGAGTGATTCCAATCATCTATGCATTCAAGGAATCCCAGCTTAATGATTTTCCATTAAGGTAGGAGCTAGAGGATCCTTAAATGAGTAAGTTTATTTCCCAATCCACTCTATTGAATATCAATGATGAGGGTGGATTGTAGGATGAACTCCCTGAGAAAAAGGGCTTAAGATAAATGATATGAAGTTTAAAACACTCAAAAGCACTCTTTTCTTTCTCTGCTAGCAATAAAGACTAACCTCTCTCTATATATAGGCAAAAGGTTCCAATGGATATAAAATGGTCACATTTATGACAGAGTTCGATATCATCGAGCAAGAGTCGATATGATTGAGCGTTTACTTTCGATTGTATCGATGATCTACTCGATGATACAAACTTAAATGTCATTTTCGCTTTTGGAAACCTTTTACCAACTAGTCGATGGGATCGAGACACACATTTCGAACTCCGATACCATCGATATATGGATCGATCTATCGACAGGTGAAAACAAGAGAGACAAGCCTTGAAGAATTTCAGGTTCTAAAGATATGATCGGGAAACAGCCGATGTCATTAGAATTTGAATGTCAATGATATCGATACTTTGTCAATAGGATCGATAAATCATATAGATTTACCTATAAGCACGCTGGTCAGTTTGTGCCAGATTCGATCCAATCGACCAGGACTCAATGATATCAACATTAAAATATCAATTTCATCGAATGACCCTCGATCAACATTTTAAAACATCCTAAAATTTATGCTGGAGGAAATATGCGCCTACTATCGATATGATCGAATGACTACCGATGTGATCGATATTTGAGTTCAGATTGAATGGAACAGTCATCGATATATCGAAGCTTGTAGTAGTTTTCTTTAGAAAAATAGGGGCACTGGAAAACTGCCTGTCGATATTATCGATTTACTTTTGATAGGATCGATATTTGAATATCGATGATATCGATTTAGATTTCGATATATCGATAAATAATCCAGATGTTGGTTTCTGGATGCTTTTTGTCCTCACTCGATTATATCGATTGAGATGCCGAGGACATCGATAGAGCAGGTTGATCATATCGAAATGTGAATCGATTCAATCGACAGGGTAAGAAAACTTGAAGATTTTTCTGTTTGGTAAAAAGTTTTCTTACATTAAAACCCTAAGGTGTTCTACTTAGTTTTAAGAGTTTTAATCACCTGGTATTTTGGGACATGGGATGTGAGGCTATGATTTACTTATGGTGAACTTCCACACATCCAATTGAGGCAGACACTTGACTTGATCTTCCTGTTAGGCGGTGTTGTCCGATTGACTCTACTTACACCGTAATTGACAAAGCAGGGCACTAGTAGGTGCACTTTCAATCTCTCCCTTTGTCAATTATGTGACAAAATACCCAAAACACCCTAGAAAAATATCTAGACAGATACATCTTAAATTGTGTGTACATGTATTAACATAATTTTATAAAATCTAATCACTCATGTATACAACCAGTAAGTTCTCCCCCTAACTACAAAACTCCCCCTTTCTTGTTGTGGCTGCTCCCCCTAACACTTGCAACATATATGAGCACAAATATCTAATTTTCCACAGGGGTGGTTGGAATTTTTCTCCCCCTTTTTGTCAGTCATTAGCAAAAGCATAATAAGTGATATTGATTGAAGAATTTAAGCATATGGGAGAACCACAGACAAATAGATGTTTATAGAGATTCAACAGTGATAAACATACATCAATGAAGCCAGGAAGGAAAATGGATGAAGCAATCGGTACAATCATTGTATAAGAAATAAGAATGGAAATAAAATAAGAATTGTATGTAGCCATATCCAATTAGTATCCCAAAAAAATATACTGCCACAGACAGCAATAGAATGAGATTTGTCCAAGGAAAAATACATAACACAACATCAGACGCGTTGGATAGTCAAAGGACAACTGGAATGATGCTTAATGTCTTCGAGGAAGATCATTCGTGAGCAATTCTACCATTTGCTAAGTAGTTCCCTGGAGGACATCGAGCTTCTCTTCAATGATAGTGAGACGCCTTTTACAATTGTTCAGACGCTCCTCTATACCAACCATCCCATTGAGCAGGTGACGTTCGAGGTGATGAGCTAGGCGATTTGTAATCGATTCAGGACTGACCAATGGCGTGCGATTTGATCCTCCATGTGTAGGCCGCATTGTTGGTGAAGTATGTTGGATGGCCCTTGGTATAGAAAGACTATGCTTGGAGGGAGACAAGGAAAGACAAAATCATTGTGCCACGAGTGATGCATCACTATCAAACCATGCTTCAGGATGCACTTCATCAGATGTGGCAGGAAACCCAGCATGGTGTGAGAGTTTGCATATGAGCACGGGAAAGGGCAGTGTCTCCCCATGATGTCCTTGAATTACATGAATGATTTGCTTAAGGAGGAGAGTTGGCAGGCACACTCGATTCTTTTGATATACATCATAAAGTACATTGATCATAGATTGAAAAAGATGATCACCAAGGACATCGTAGGGATACACATTTGACCAAAAAATGCTATGAAGAATTTTGAAGGTGGGTCCAAGATGGTTGATATGTAGCAAATTTTCATCATTTCGCAGAACTGTAGTTCCTTAGCACAATGCACGGGTTATTTCTCCCCATACCCCCAATCCATTGAGATTTCGGTTGGTTACCGGAATTCTAGTGACCTCCAGATTGAGGAGTTTTTCCAAAGTGACTGGAGTGATAAGCTTTGAGTAATGTGCAAGACCAATTCGAATGCTGGGGGGATCTTCACAAATGACATGGCAATGTTTAAAGAATTCATAGATCACCCCCAGTTGGTAAGATCCTCCAAGATGTAGAATATTTTGCCAACCGATTACTTCTAGAAGGAGGTGAACTCCAAAAGGCTCAATGACACTCTTGAGCACTAATCGTTCAGTGATGACAGACGGACCACCTTTCTTTGGAGTAGGTTGATACCTACTGGAATTTGATTGCATGTATTTCTCCTCTAAAGATTGAAAGTAAGCCTTACCTTTCCCTTTGATCATGGTTTGAAGAGGTGAGATGCTGATAGGAGCTGGAAGAGGTATTTAGAGAAGAAAAAAACATATGAGTTCGAGTGAGCCCTTCTCTTTATATAACAGACTTATCGATCATATCGATCAGTTATCGATATCATCGTCATGACTTTCACCAAAAGTTGCGCTGATAGTTGTTGAAAAATAACAATTCGATTGAATGCAGTTCAAGGAACCGTCGATTGAATCGATAATAAAATTGAAACTGCACAAATATTATCGAGGCTGTAAGAATTTTGTCATTTGTTCATCATCAACATGACCATGAATATCTCAGACCTTAAGATTTTCTAGTGTGTACCATAGGTCCAAAGATATTATTAATACGAACAAACACCAATTGACTTTTGGAGGTCACAGAACCTGTTTATGTCAAGAGGCTTTATAAGAATATCAGCAAGCTGTTTTTCAGTAGTTACATAATCCAACACAATGGTCTTTTCTTCAACTAGTTCTCGGATAAAATGATGACGAATGTTAATATGCTTGGTCCGAGAGTGCTGAATTGAATTCTTCGAGATATTTATAGCACTGGTATTATCACAGAAGAGACTCATTATGGATTGTGCAATCCCGTAGTCAAATAGCATTTGTTTCATCCAAAGGAGTTAAGCACAACAGCTACCTACGACTATATATTCGGCCTTCGCAGTGGACAACGAGATTGAGTTTTATTTCTTGCTTTGCCAGGAAACTAAACAATTTTCAATATAAAAGCATCCACCACTTGTTGATTTTCGATCATCCAAATTTTCAGCCCAGTCAGCATATGAATATCCTGCAATAATGGTGGAGGTTTCATATGGATACCATAGTCCAAAGGTGGTAGTCCCTGCAACATACTTGATAATCCTTTTAACTGCTGTTAGGTGAGATTCCTTAGGATCCGCCTGATAACGAGCACACATACCAACACTAAAAGATATATTTGGATGACTGGCAGTGAGATATAACAGACTTCCGATCATGCTTCGATAGAGATGTTGGTCCACACTTTTGCCATTAGTATCTTTTGAAAGTTTTAGAGTAGTACTCATCGGCGTGTGATAAGTGCGACCAGACTCAAGCCCAAATCTTTTCACTAAGTCTTTTGCATACTTAGTTTGATTTATGAAAATTCCATCATCCAGTTGCTTGACCTGTAACCCTAAGAAGAAATTCAATTCGCCAACCATGCTCATTTCAAATTCTGATTTCATGAGGTTTGCGAATTTGGATGCCTCATCTTCGCATGTTAATCTAAACACTATGTCATCCACATAAATCTGCGCAATTAACAATGAATTCTTTATTTTCTGGGTGAACAGTGTCTTGTCTACACTTCCTCTGTGGAATTCATGGTCTAAAAGAAACTTCGTTAATCATTCATACCAAGCACGTGGTGCTTGTTTGAGACCATACAGAGCTTTGTCCAAATGATAAACATGATGGGGATGCTTAGGATCTGAAAATCCTTTTGGTTGTTCTACATATACTTCTTCAGCAAGGTCTCCATTAAGAAAAGCACTCTTAACATCCATTTGAAATAATTTAAAATTTAGTGCGCATGCAATGGACATAAGAATTCTAATGGAGTCTAGACGTGCGACAGAGGCAAATGTTTCATCAAAATCAATTCCTTCAATCTGTGAGTATCCCTGAGCAACCAATCTTTTTTTTATTTCTAATTACATTCCCTGATTCGTCAGATTTATTTTTGAAGACCCATTTTGTTCCAATGACATTAGTATTAGTTGGTGTAGGAAACAGTTTCCACACATCATTTCTCTGGAATTGTTGAAGTTCTTCTTGCATGACATTTATCTAATATTCATCTTGAAGAGCTTCTACAATATTCTTGGGTTCAATCTTTGAACAGAAATGACTATAAACATTGTCTATCTTCCGTCTAGTTCTTACACCGTCATTAGGGTCTCCAATAATTTGCTCTCGAGGGTGATTCTTAATAACGGGTATGTCAGATGATTGCTGAGGTTCATTCAACAATGAAGATTTGTCATCTGATTTTTTGGGTATGCATGAATCTACATCATCTTCTATCTCATTTGCAGGGGAATTCACATCTTGAGGATGATCATCAATTACCACATTCGTAGATTCTTGAATAGTAAGAGTTCTTAAGTTGTATACTCTATAAGCATGACTATTCATGGTGTACCCTAGAAAAATGCCTTCATCACTTTTAGATTCAAACTTTCCTAGGTAATCCATGTCCCTTAAAATGTAGCATTTACTACTAACAACCCGAGAGTATTTCACATTTGGTAGCTTCCCATACCATAGTTCATATGGAGTTTTATTCAGACCTGCTCTAAGATATACTCTATTTATGATGTAGCAGGCGGTATTGACAGCTTCTGCCCAAAAACTCTTTGCCATATCTTTTCCATTTAGCATAACCGACCCCATTTCCTGTAATACTCGATTTTTTCTCTCAGCAACTCCATTTTGCTATGGGATTTTTGGGGCTGAAAATTCATGATGAATTCCTTTATCATTGCAATATTTTTCAAATTCATCATTTTCGAATTCACCACCATGATAACTTCTGATGTGTTTTATGTCATATCCTTTCTCATTTTGAATTCGTTTTACTAAGACTACGAATTTTTCAAAAGCATCAGATTTTTCTCAAAGAAATGCAACCCAAGTAAATCTAGTATAGTCATCTATTACCACCAGAAAATATCTTTTCTTTCCATGACTTTCCACTTTAGTAAGACCTACCAGATCCATATGCGGCAGATCCAAGGGCTTGGTTGTTGCTATAGTGGTTGTCTTTTTATGTCCAACTCTTATCTGTTTTTCTTTTAGACATTCCACACATACTACTTTTTCTTCTTTTCTAATTTTGGGAAGACCTCTAACCAGGTTTTTTGAGCTAAGTTTAGCTAAATTCTGGTAATGAACATGTCCCAACCTTTGATGCCATAACTTTGATTCATTCTTTACAGCCATATTACACTTGGTGGACAACCCATTTTCATTGGTACTCTCAATGATATAAAAGTTATCACTAGTGCGTAAACCTTTTATGACAGATTTTCCTGTATGATCTACAATTCTACACACATCTTTTGAGAATGTGACCAGATGTTCCTTGTCACAGATTTGGGAGATACTGAGGAGATTATGTTTCAGACCTTCTACACAGAGAACATCTTTAATTTTTGGAAGACCTGGTACTACTATTGTTCCTTGTCCAATGATTTTGGCTGAGCTACCATCTCCAAATGTGACCGATCCACCATCGAAGTTTGAATATTCACAGAAGTGAGTATAATCACCAGTCATGTGTCTAGAACATCCACTATCAAGATACCACTTCGAACTATTTCCAGCTTTGAGAGCAGTGTGGATTACAAGGCAATTATTTAGATCTGTCACATCCTCTGGGACTTTCTTGCTCATGATTCCAACTTCAGTCAAGATCACTCTCTAGGTAGTGAAGCCCTTAAAGAGAGACCTGCTCTAATACCAATTGAAATAGTGGGGAAGACCGCTTGAGTTGAAGTAGGAATATGCCAATATGTCCTAGAGGGGGGTGAATAGGACTTTTTAAAGATTTATGAATTATATTAAAAATCCTATCACTCTAATCCTAATAGGTATGCAATTTCTATGATTACTCAAATGTAACTCTACTTGCTTCCAAGCCCAATATAGGATCCAATCACAAAACTATTCAATTTAATGAGCATGAAGCAGTTATAGTCTATGATGGATGTGACTTTGTGTGTGAAGTGTGAGCAGATATGAATTCAAATAATATAATCATATAAATGATCAAGTAGAAGAATCAATCACAGACACAGTCATTTTTATAGTGGTTCGACTAATTGTCTACTCCACTCTCGACTGCCACACTCAACCCTTGAGTGTACCGGATTTCACTAAGGAGGTTTCTCATGGTTCACCTCAAACTTAAGGTTTTAAATTAGGTTCACCTTCAACCTTTACAACCTACACAGAGGCTGATTGTTTATGCTCTCATGAGCAAGGGTCAACACATAACACCCGGTTTAGGTACACTGGCCAAGGATCTTACCTTAAGACCCTAACAGAGGTTTTACACGGTTCACCTCATAGCCCAGAGTTTTACTGGTTCACTCTTAACCAGATGTTTAAGCCCACACAGAGTAAGGGTCCACACAACGCACCCACAGGTACACTCCCACCGGAGGCCTCCTTTGAGGACTTTAAAGGGTGAGTAACACTTACGACCCAATCCTAGAAAAGAATGATCACAAGTGTCCTCTGGACTCTAAGTACTTACAGATAAGTTGATGAGTCCTTTTTAGCACAGTGATGAAGATCTTCTTCTTGTTGATGAAGAGTCTTCAGCTCCCTTGATCTGCAACACAAAAGATATACCAATGTCTGGCTTTGGTTGGGTTAAGGTTATGATGGAATTCTACTCTCTAAATATTTTCCTATTAGGAAGATAGAGTGATTCCAATCACCTATGCATTCAAGGCATCCCAGCTTAATGATTTTTCATTAAGGTAGTAGCTGGAGGATCCTTGAATGCGAAAGTTCATTTCCCAATCCACTCTATTGAATATCAATGATAAGGGTGGATTGAAGGATGAACACCCTGAGAGAAAGGGCTTAAGATAAATGATATGAAGTTTAAAATACTCAGAAGTACTCTCTTCTTTTTTCTGCCAGCAATAAAGATTAACCTCTCTCTATATATAGGCAAAAGGTTCCAACGGATATAAAACGGTCACATTTATGACAGAGTTCGATATCATCAAGTAAGAGTCGATATGATCGAGCATATACTCTCGATTGTATTGATGATCCGCTCGATGATACAAACTCAAATGTCATTTTCACTTTTAAAAACCTTTTGCCAACTGGTCGATGGGATCGAGACACATATCGATGTTATCAGATTTCAAACTCCGATTCCATCGATATATGGATCGATCTATCGACAGGTGAAAACATGAGAGACAAGACTTAAAGAATTTTAGGTTCTAAAGATATGATCGGGGAACAGCTGATGTCATCAAAATTTGAATGTCGATGATATCAAGACTTTGTCGATAGGATCGATAAATCAAATAGATTTACCTATAAGCACGCTAGTCAGTTTATGCCAGATTCGATCCAATCGACCGGGACTCGATCATATCGACATTAGAATATCGATTTCATCGAATGGCCCCTGATCAACGTTTTAAAATATCCTAAAATTTATGCTGGAGGAAATATGCGCCTACTATCGATATGATCGAATGACTACTGATGTGATCGATATTTGAGTTCAGATTGAATCGGACAGTCATCGATATATCGAAGCTTGTAGTAGTTTTCTTTAGAAAAATAAGGGCACCGAAAAACTGCCTGTCGATATTATTGATCTACTTTCGATAGGATCGATATTCGAATATCGATGATATCGATTTAGATTCTGATATATCGATAAATCGTCCAGATGAATGTTTGGTTGCTGGACGCTTTTTGTCCTCACTCGATTATATCGATTGAGATGCCGAGGACATCGACAGAGTGGGTTGATCATATCGAAATGTGAATTGATTCAATCGACAGGGTAAGAAAACTTGAAGATTTTTCTGTTTGGTAAAAAGTTTTCTTACACTAAAACCCTAAGGTGTTCTACTTAGTTTTAAGGGTTTTAATCACCTGATGTTTTGGGACATGGGATGTGAGGCTATGATTTACCTATGGTGAGCTTCCACACATCTAGTTGAGGCAGACACTTGAATTGATCTTCTTTTTAGGCGCGGTTGTCCGACTGACTCAACTTACACCGTAATTGACAAACCAGGGCACTAGTAGGTACACTTTCAGGTTATAAGTTTAGGTTTAGGTTATAGGTTTTGGGATTTGAGAATGGGTTTGGGTTTAGGTTATAAGTTTTGGTTTCAGTTTAGGTTATAGGTTTTGGGATTTGAGAATCGGGTTTAGGTTATAGGTTATGGGTTTGGTTTTGGATTAGGTTATAGGTTTTTGGATTTCAGAATGGGTTATGGTTTAGGTTTAGGAAATCGGGTTCAAGTTTGGGATTGAGTTTAAATTTGAGTTTTTAAGTTTAGATTTAGGTTTATGTTAAGGAGTTGAGATTAGGATTAGGTGTAGGTTTCACTTTAGGGAATTGAATTTAGGTTATAGGTTTAGAGAAAGGTTAGGTTTAGGTTATAGGTTATGGGATTTGGGAATAGTTTTAGGTTATAAGTATAGGTTTAGGTTAGGTTATAGTTTAAGGTTTAAGGATAGGTTATAGGTTTTTGGATTTGAGAATGGGTTCGGGTTTAGGTTACAGGTTTTGGTTTCGGTTTAGGTTATGGATTTTAGGATTTGAGAATGGGTTCGGGTTTAGGTTATAGGTTTTGGTTTTGGTTTTGGTTTAGGTTATAGGTTTTTGGATTTGAGAATGGGTTATGGTTTAGGTTTAGGAAGTCGGGTTCAGGTTCAGGATTAGGTTTGAGTTTGGGTTTTCAAGTTTAGGTTTAGGTTTTGGTTAGGGAGTTGAGATTAGGATTAGGTGTACTTTCGCTTTAGGGAATTGAGTTTAGGTTATAGGTTTAGGAAAAGGTTAGGTTTAGGTTATTAGTTTTGGGATTTGGGAATAGTTTTAGGTTATAAGTATAGGTTTAGGTTAGGTTATGGGTAAAGGTTTAGGGATAGGTTATAGGTTTTGGGATTTAAGAATGGGTTCGGGTTTAGGTTATAGGTTTTAGTTTCGGTTTAGGTTATGGATTTTAGGATTTGAGAATGGGTTCTGCTTTAGGTTATAGGTTTTGGTTTTGGTTTTGGTTTAGGTTATAGGTTTTTGGATTCGAGAATGGGTTATGGTTTGGGTTTAGGAAATTGGGTTCAGGTTCGGGATTGGGTTTGAGTTTGGGTTTTCAAGTTTAGGTTTAGGTTTAGGTTAGGGAGTTGAGATTAGGATTAGGTGTAGGTTTAGCTTTAGGGAATTGAGTTTAAGTTATAGGTTTTGGGATTTAGGAATAGTTTTAGGTTATAAGTATAGGTTTAGGTTAGGTTATAGGTTAAGGTTTAGGGATAGGTTATAGGTTTTGAAATTTAAGAATTGGTTTGGGTTTAGGTTATAGGTTTTTGGATTTGAGAATGGGTTATGGTTTATGTTTAGGAAATCAGGTTTAGGTTCGGGATTGGATTTGAGTTTGGGTTTTCATGTTTAGGTTTAGGTTTAGGTTAAGGAGTTGAGATTAGGATTAGGTGTAGGTTTAATTGTAGGGAATTGAGTTTAGGTGATAGGTTTAGGGAAAGGTTAGGTTTTGGTTATAGGATTTGGGATTTGGGAATAGTTTTAGGTTATAGGTTTAGGTTAGGTTATAGGTTAAGGTTTGGGTTTTGGGATTTAAGAATGGGTTCGGGTTTAGGTTTAGGTTTAGGGATTTGATAATGGGTTCGGGTTTAGGTTATAGGTTTTGGTTTTGGTTTATGTTATAGTTTTTGATTTAAGTTATTGGTTAACGGTTTAGGTTAAGGTTTAGGTTTAGGTTATAGGTTTTTAGATTTGAGAATGGGTTCGGGTTTAGGCTATAGGTTTCGGTTTTGGTTTAGGTTACAGGTTTTGGTTTAGGTTATAGGTTTTAGGTTTTGAGAATGGGTTCGGGTTTAGGTTATAGCTTATAAGATTTGAGAATGAGTTCGGGTTTAGGTTATTGGTTTTGGTTTTGGTTTAGGTTATAGGCTTTGATTTAGGTTATAGGTTTAGGTTTTAGGTTTTGGTTTTGGTTTTGATTTAGGTTATTAGTTTAGGTTTAGGTCTAGGTCTAGGTTTAGGGAATTGAGTTTAGGTTATAGGCTTAGGGAAAGGTAAGGTTTATGTTATAGGTTTTGGGATTTGAGAATAGTTTTGGGTTATAAGTATAGGTTTAGGTTAGGTTATATGTTAAGGTTTAGGGATTTGAGTTTAGGTTATAGGTTTTGGTTTAGGCTTTAGGTTTAGGTTTAGGTTTAGGTTTGGGTTTTAGGATTTGAGAATGTATTTGGGTTTAGGTTATAGGTTTTGGTTTCGGTTTAGGTTATAGGTTTTGGGATTTGGTAATGGGTTCGGGTTTAGGTTATAGGTTAACGGTGTAGGTTAAGGTTTAGGTTTAGGTTATAGGTTTTTGGATTTGAGAATGGGTTCGGGTTTAGGCTTTAGGTTTTGGTTTTGGTTTAGGTTATAGGTTTTAGTTTAGGCTATAGGTTTTGGGATTTGAGAATAGGCTAGGTTTAGGTTATAGGTTTTGGGATTTGGGAATAGTTTTAGGTTATAAGTATGTTTAGGTTAGGTTATAGGTTAAGGTTTAGGGATTTGAGTTTAGGTTAGGTCTAGGTTTAGGTTTGGGGAATTTGAGTTTAGGTTATAGGATTAGGTTTAGGTTTAGGTTTAGGGATTTGAGTTTAGGTTATAGGTTTAGGTTTAGGTTTAGGTTTGGGTTTTGAGATTTGAGAATGGGTTTGGGTTTAGGTTATAGGTTTTGGTTTTGGGTTAGGTTATAGGTTTTGGGATTTGAGAATGGTTTTGGGTTTAGGTTATAGGTTTTGGTTTTGGTTTAGGTTATAGGTTAATGGTTTAGGTTAAGGCTTAGGTTTAGGTTATAGGTTTTTGGATTTGAGAATGGGTTTGGGTTTAGGCTATAGGTTTTGGTTTTGGTTTAGGTTATAGGTTTTGGGATTTGAGAATGGGTTCGGGTTTAGGTTTTTAGTTTTGGTTTTAGTTTAGGTTATAGGTTATATGTTTTTAAGTTAAGGTTTAGGGATTCCAGTTTCGATTCGGGTTTAGGTTATAGGTTTTGGTTTAGGTTATAGGTTATAAGTTTAGATTAAGGTTTAGGTTTAGGTCATGGGTGTGGTTTAAGTTAAGGGTGTGGTACCTGTAAATACAGATATAAAAATGGCCTGTCCAAATGGTCAGGCCCCTCCAATGTTGTCCATAGGAAATTGACAGCTTCACCATGATCATAACAGTGGTTCCCACCTTCTAGGGACCCTCGCTCATCTGGATAGCTCCGACGCACATTCGGATCTGCTCCATTAATTTGGAACAAATACATAAACACGGTCTATCCAAATAGTCAGGCCCCTCCAATGCTGTCCATAGGAAATGGACAACTTCATCATGGTCATAACAGCGATTCTCACCTTTCAGGGACCCCCGCTCATCTGGATAGCTCCGACGCACATCCGTGTCTGCTCCATTAATTTTAAACAAATATATAAACACGGCCTGTCTAAATGGCCAGGCCCCTCCAATGTTGTCCATAGGAAATGGATAGCTTCATCATGATTCAAAGAAGGGAACTCGAGGGTTTTCCTTACCTTCCATTGTATGCTTCCAAGGTGAAAATGGCCCCTGAAACACACATACATCCTGAGAATGGCTTCTCAAAACCGCAGACTATTTTGTTTTGAAGCTCGTTCATCTCACCTGAAAACCTATTACATAATGAATAACTGTAACCACAATGATAACTATTGTGAATGCTGCCTTCTAATCCTACTCTATTAACTAAGTTGCATAAAGCAGTTGAACTATTGGAAGAAGATGGAGACAGGTCTAATCCTAAAGAAATTGATGTTTGTATCAACTAGAATATGAAGGATTTCAACTTCTAAATCTAAAGAGTGATCATTTCTTCATTTTCTGCATGGTATAAAGAAAATTCAGCATATAAGGTCAGATTTGCATCTACCATAAGATTTAGTATTGTAGCCTCAGCACAATCTCTGACATTCCTCTTCACTTGATATCTTCATATCCCTACAAATGAGAGGTAGATTTTAGAAGAGATTAGATATATGTAGAGAGAGGTTCTTCCTTTCATGTAGCATGTAGATATATTCTAACATATTTATACATGGGCATAAAATTGTGTCCACTACCAAAAGTTCATACTTCATAGGCAAAGGAGTGAATAAAGCTTTCAGGCGAACTGAAATGGGAACTAAAATAATGACAAAAATGACAAAAATGATAAAAAAGAAGAAGAATACATTTGACTAAAACATTATAACATGGATTCATGCTTTCATGCGATATATGGAAATACATATATCAATATGCGGGGTGGGATGACTACAAATTTCTGAAATCCAAGGCATGGATAAGGTTATATCTCATCCATGGGTCAGTGTTCATGTTTAGTAATATGGTTTTTTCTAGAAAGAGTTCACACTAGACATAATGTGCCAGCCTGCCATGAGCCTAGGCAAAGAAGCAGGGTTGATGTAAGGCAAACAACCAGTTATGGAACTTTTGTCAAGCAATGTGAGAATTCTTATTTTGAATATGATTGGAAAAACTGGATTCATCAAAATTAACACATAGAGCTGGAATAAGGATTTGGGACCCTATATTTCTTCAAACTGAACTGCATAAAGAATGTTAAGTAATGGCAGATGGCACTCACCAACCATTCCTTATGACCCTGGTAACCTTCCTGGTTGAGCCTCTTCACAGCGATAACCATGCCAGTGCCAGATTTTGTTGTTGAAACCTTGTTGCTTGAACCACTTAGATCATTTCCAGCTCTGCTAACATACTTCGAATTGACCCCTACACAAACCAAGAACAAAAACATAAAGCATGATCAAAATCTCAACTTCAGTAACAATGAGTTAAAAAAGGTCACACTTGCGAGCGACCACAAGTTGCAATGAGCAGACCACATCAATTAGCTGACTCAACTGAGTCTTGTTGACTAGGGACCTAGTCACACCCTTTTTTTTTTTTTCTTTTTTCTTTTAAGATGATGATCTCATTAATAAACACTAAATACCAGAGTAGAAAGACAACTGTGGAAAAAACCTAATCACAAAATACTCATTACACTTTATCCACAGGATTTTTGTGGCACAAGAAACAAAGTACTCCTTACACTTTATCCACAGATTACTTCTTCTTTTATGCCAATTCTTTCTTTTTTTTTTTTTTTTTAGGCATATTATGGCCTACCTAGGAGTTAAACAACCTGATTTTTAGGCCAAAAGTTCTAAACAATGTGGCCTACCTACTGAAAAACTCCCAATTATATTAGCACATGTACCTGTAAATGCAATCATGTTTTCATTACAAACCTCACTTCTTACCTTACACTTCAATTTCCATGAGTTCTTCCACCCTTTCCATAACTTAAATCTTTCATTTTTTATTTTATTTTATTATTATTATTTTTTTTTGCATAAAGGTGGGAGCACACCACCTGTAACTTTGTTGAAAAAAAAAGGTGTACAAACACTCAAGTAGGCTCCAAAACAAAAAAAGGGGTCACCCTTGACCTATGAAACCTACAACTCACAACATTAGCCTATGCAATAAAAAGTAAAACCAGTAAAACAGAAAATACAATAATCTCCAACTACAAAGAGACGCCCCTGTAGCTACGAAAAAGAGGAAATTCAACAACATTGGACAACCAACAACACTGAGACTTTCCCTCAGCAAGACCTCCACCATCGTAACAACCAACAAACCCAAATAAATGACAGCAGGATGACATTGTGAGGTGCAAGTGTGTCAAAAAGAAAAGAAAAAAAAAACTATGCTTTCTTTTCCTCAAGTGTCTTGGAAATGAAGTTTTTCGAGAAAGACTATTTCTTTCCCATGCTTTTCACAAATTAAAACAGGCCCTTGAGTGAAACCTAAAATTCCCATGAGAAATTTGTAAATTTAAGAAATTTTGGAGAATGAGATTGGTCAGTAGCTAGTATGCTTACAACTACATACCTTTCTAGCGTAAATATGAGGTTTCGATAAACAAACCACTGCAAAACATAAAGCAAATGCGTCAATTACCAAGAACTATTGAAGCAAGTGGAACTCATTTCAAATGCAATCATGGCCATGTAAATTATAAAGGTTCTGGTAGAGGTGGCCATGGTGAATATGGTGGTGGTTGTATACAAATCTGAATAGAGAAAATCCGGTAGCAGACCCTCCCCACACATAAGAATGGATCAATGCAAATTGAGGAATTGATTTATTTTTAGCAATGAGATGAGCAAAACAAGCGTGTTTAGATAATAGGCAACGCAAGCTTCATGATCAAAGGAGATAATGGTGTTAAAATTATTAGAAAAAAAAAGAAAAGTAAGAGAACGTACGAACCGAAATGTATCCTAATCGGGCATGCAAATGATGCATATAATTTGGATTGTTCAACCCATACTCAGCCACATGAGTAGAAAATAACCGGTCTACATCCAACAGATATAATCCTCTAGCCTCATGTCCATCCCTAATTCTCTTATTGATCTTCAAATCTTGAACCATAGAATGTAAAAAGAGGTGATAGAACAATTTAATTGTTTTATTAAAGTACTGAGAAAAATAAATAAATTTGATAGGAAGGTTGGGACATGAAGAACATAGGGCAACAAAAAGCTAAGCTGTTAAGATCCTTTACCACTTTGGAATAGGATCCATTAGCTGCTCTAATTCGGTGAGGAAAGGAAGAACAAATATAGAAGCATTGAGATCTCAGGAACTTTATAGTGAAGCTCAATAATGGCACCAGGCTTTACTGTGGCAAGCTCCCCCTCAACTATCTATGTTAGCCCTAACGGATCATCTCAGTTCCGATAGGACTTGCTACTAGATCAAGCATCACCCACATCCCCAACATATTTCCACCTGAAACATCTTCCACGGAATAGAGACCTCTTGAAAAGGCCTCTTCCTCTACTAGCTATCACTCCACCAAGGGTCTCAAAGACCCAATTCATATTAAAAAGCTTTAGGAAGTGACACCAATTTTTAGTAGCTATGGGCAAATGAATAAAGAGGTGATGAACTGATTCTACTTCCCTTTTACACATACTGCATCTGGTGGGAATACTTAACCTTTGTATGGATAAGATGATCCTGGATTCAAATTTTTATCCACCATTGCAGTCTGCATAAGGATTTCAAACTCTCCCTAACTAGACAATGGGGAGAAGAAAGAGCAAGCAACAAAAGAAGCCAATGGAATCCATGTTCACAAACCTTTGTCCTCTAATTCAAAATTCCACAACTTGCCATTGGGTGTAGACTTCCTCTAGAACACAACTCCTCAAGAGGGTCCATTCCAAAATTCTAAAATTTCTATTTCAAAGGTATCCATAACTGTATTCATGAAGGTAAACAAAATCTAATAGCCTAAAAAAAAAAGGACGCATGCCCCCAAGTCACTCATAATGTCAAGTAACACCTATATTGCACCAAACCAATCTGTAATGTTTTAAACAATAATAAATAATAACATTTAATAATTGAGAGTTATAGCTAGTTAAAGATTTGGAACTGATCACCTACAGGCAAGGTACCACAACTTGTGGTAACTATAACACCCTTCCTTTCAACATGTCACTTTTGTAGCACATTAGTACAATGAAAATGGAAGGTCGCATCGTGGAGATTTACCTAGCACAAAATTCAGGTCGGTCCACTCGTCAGGCAATGGAACAACCTACAATATGAATCAACGTGCACACCAGTCCACCTATCATTCTTGGTACTGATTTCCTAAAAAAGTGGCTGTAAGTGATTGGTTCTCAAAGATCTAATGGAAGAATGATAGAATTTGATACAACAAAACTATTTAAATATAAATATGAAATCCTAAAGTTTAATAAATGAGATTACAACAAAAGTGCCACATATCGCAAAAAACCTTTGTTGGTATAAATGTGTCATGGTTTGAAGGGCAATTTTATGCTAAAAGGGGATGGTAGAAGCAACACTCAACACCATTATGTCATAACTCACACTCAACATCATATTTGCAAGATATATGAAGTATCACCAATCGATCTAGAAAGGCATAACCCACCAAGCCAGCACCTTAGGGGGCCCACCTGTGTGTCACATAAGAAATTGAAGACTCCTTAAAAGAACAAACTGCAAGATATATGAAGGATCACTTTCCAACTAAGTAACATTTCAGTTAGGAATATTAAATAGTTCAACAGATGCACTACCTCGGTACCCCCACAAACGTTGAGTCTACCCACTTCACCCCCACTTCAATCCATCAACCACAACAAAGGTAACTATAGTCCCAGAAGTCTCCCCTGTTATGAACATTGATACCAATAACACAAAACAGCATAAGATGCAAGGAAGAATAAAGAAGCAAAAAAGGAGTATGTATTGAACATGTGCCTTTTCGTTGAAAGTATATGTTAGTTTTCACGAAACCAGCTACTAGTGCTCAAGGAAAGGCTTGAAGCCACTCTTCCCTATCAATTCCTTGAGGAATCGCGCTCATAACATGATTCAACAAATTCTCTTTTGAGAATACAACAATAGATACGCCATTGTTCCCATTAAAGATCTGCCAACCAATGCCAAGTTTAAAGAACTGAAGGGTATATATATGGGGCTAGTGTACAGTGGCTGGCCAAAATGCTAGCATTTTCATTCACTCTAGAAATTCGTACAAGTGAGGTTCATCTTCTAGTGATCCAGATCATTCACCTAAGGATGGGTAATGGACCAAAAATCTCTTCCATCAAAGAGTCCCAGCCATCCGGTTGGAGTACATCTTGCCATTGCATTGTGACATTGGCTATATTTTCTTTGTAACTTCCCATGTCTAGGAAAATTATTGCACAACTAAGATTGTACATGCATCTGAAGTTGAAATATCACAAGTCCCATCTCATCGAGGACCATCGCAGGGAAAACTACAATTCTTTGCCACATCAACCTTTCACGGTGAGTACCACCAGATGAACTAGCTGGATCACTGAAAGGCATGTCCAATTTTTAACAAATAGAAAAGTCCCTGATCCAACTTAAGCATTATGTTTTTCCTCATATACAAGAGTACTCTGGATGATATGAGTAACAGAGAGAAGTGAAGAGATTACCGCAAACACAGAAAATGATGCCGCAGGGTTCCCAGGAATCCTCTGACAATCCGATTTTATCAGGAAATAGTCTTCCCCTTTCTTCGCAAGAGCGGCATGTCCGTACCTGACCAGTGGCTTCTCAATCTTCTCATTCGGTAAAGACTCTCTCTCTCTCTCAAATCGCATTTCTCCTTTCTTCAATTTTCAATCGAATGTAGAAATCATGAGTTTCTACGATCCCATGTGCAGAATTGCCACAAACACGAACAGGGGCGGTGGCTGCGGACGAAGGCTGTGGTCACAGGGGCTGTGACTGGTGGATGAGCCGGGGCAGTGACGAGGGTTGGATGAAAGGGGTTTCAAAAACCCTAGCACGGAATGTGCTCACAGATCAATGGTGAGTTTACGGCGACATGGGATTTTAAAAACCCTAGCGAGAGAGACAGAGAAGTTGGGAAACAGAGAGAGGGAAATGGGACTTAGTGACAGAGAGAGGATGAGGGAGTGTGAGAGATCGTGAGAGATGGCGAGAGGGTGAGGGTGAGGGAGAGAGAGAGAGAGAGAGAGAGAGAGAGAGAGAGAGAGTGGGGGTTTTGGGAATTTGGGTGGGCGCGGGAGAGGAACGCGGGTAGTTTCAAGTTTTATGGGTGACGGACATCACCCTCTGGATTTAGTTTCAAATTTTTGGGGCCTAACATTGTGTATTTTATCTATCCACTCCGTCCATTCATTTTAACGGCTCCTTTTTAGGGTTTATCCAAAAAATGAGTCAAAATGAAGATGTATATAGACCACACCAGATATTAACGATATAAATATATTTTTCATTGTTTCTTATGGTGTGGTCCACTTAAACTTTTGATCTTTCTACTTTTTGGGTTCTTGCACTAAAATAATATTTTAAAATTTATGGACGGCTTAGATAAAACAAATATATTGCAATGGCCCCCATGGAGCTCCTTAAACATAATTAGTCTCTAATGGGGAGGAATGCTTTAGCTACAAATTAAGTAAGTTTCAGCTACGGAGTAAATCTGTGGTAATATAACTACGAATTAAATCCATAGTTAAAAACTTACATAGTCCGCAGCCTTAGCTCATTTTTTTGGTAGTGTTAACTCAGTGGAGCTATACAGCAGAGGTTAACATGTTATCAATTCAATCAAGTAGTAATGATAAAGCAGTACAATTAAATATGTCCTAATTACTCTTGTTAATACAAAGATGTATGTATAAATGATGCATGCCCTTGCCTACACTCCCTCTTACGACAAGATCTAATGATCGCGGCATGAATCACTACCACTGTGCTCTACACCAACACCAACGGCACATGCAGTGCGATGTTATGAGCATAAGTTTCAAGTTCTTATTAGTCCTTTTCATACAGCAAGATTAGGAAGCTAAGGTACCACCCTTTATATCATTTACCCAACATTGATCCATCTAGGGGCGTCAATCCTAGTTAATCACATACGATAGGCAAGTCAGGTCACTACCAACAATGCCCTACCAACTAGTAGTCTATTTTTGAAGGCTCGTCACCAACCCGACTGGGGACCACAGCCAGGTTGCGCCGAGGTAGGCCTATTCATACTCGAGGTCACTCCACTAATGCCTTACCAACTGACAGTCTATTTTCGAAGGCTCATCACCAACCCGATTGGGGACCACAGCCAGGCTACGCTAGTGTAGGCTAACAACTCGAATACTATGTCCCGTACCACCGTATTCGGCTCACAAGTTTGGATTGCTCACTGGTCACTACGGGGAGGCTCGTTGCCCCAACGTAGGCCTACAGCTCAACCACAGTGTCTCATACCACCATGCCCGGCTTATGAGTCTTAGCGTATCATGGTACTAAGGTTAAACGAGCATTTTACTGGTAAGTTTAGTATCTTAGGTTCAAGCAGTAGCGTCCATAAATGGTGAACATACATTGGATCAATCAGGTTACTTGAGGAGCTCGACTGGTACGAGCACACATCGAGATGATCCACATGAAGTGCATAAGCACTCCATGTGCCTAACCAATGCCAACATCCCAAGTATGGCTCGGATTCATCGAAAACATCCTGCGTGGCAAAAAACAATCTCAGCCACCAGAACAAGGCCTGTTATCGATTGCCTGGACTATGATATAGTCCTAACCACATTCAATTATAACAAATAAGCATATGAGATAATCAAAGCAGTAATGAATACTCAAGTCAAATCCTACAATCATTTGAGCATGCTATGGAATACAACTTAAACATGAATATACAGTACACGGAGGAACTGTTACACACAATTAAACATGAGTAAACAAGCTATACATTACATAGAGGAAATCATACACTTAGCTAAGGTAGTTGGAATTCATATCTTAACTCCCTTATAAATCATAATTTACTAACTATTAACTCATTCAGACATTTTTTTCCAAACACTTAGACTACACCTTCCAACGTATATAACACACGTTGGTTATAATACGTATTAGGGCAAATCCTTTTGTCAAGGAATTCTTGTTTACACAAAAATTATATACCCATAATAGTTAATTATGGTAAGCACGAATACACATTCTATACTCATTCAGACATTTTCACAAACACCTAGGCTTCACAATATAACATACATAATGTATGTTGGCATAACATGTATTAGGGTGAATCCTTTCGCCAAGAAATTATTACATGTACAACTAGCATATATACACGACAATTAATCATGGCAAACGCAATTCCAAATTTCATACGTATACGATCCTTTCTACAAATACACGAAATACACTAAACGTAACATAGTTCATATATAACTGAAACGCGAAACAAACATCGCATTTGGCATGTGAAATAACATCCACATCAGAAATAAATCATTAATTGATATTGAAAGCCTTGAAAACCATAACCTATACATATATAGTCCGCACTTTACACCGGTAAAGGTGCATCGAACTCAGTTTGTATGTCAAGTTGCTGCCTACGACGCGAGAGCCACCTATAGCACATAATAGGTTAGCTATTTTAACACTTAGACTATTTAAAACCCTAGAACAGATTAGGGTTAGGTTTACTTATCCAAGTACGGCGTTGGAGCTACCAGAAGAACTATACGGGATTGGCATTTCAGCAGGTGGATTAGTATGGAAGAATCCTAGGAATCCAAACCAACTTCTCTCTCACTTTCTCTTTCTTTATTCTCTTCTCTCTCCTAGAGGTTTTCCCAAATTCGTATGGAATATGTGAGAGCGGTTTTAAAGCCCTTATATAGGCTCAGAACTGATGGGAATGGCCTCACGGCCAAGGTATACTTAGGTTATATCCAAATCGGGTCTGTTTCGATCCAACGGAGAATTTTTGGAGGTCCCTTTACTGAATGCGGTCGGAATTAAGCTCTCTGATATTGGATCTTGGTCAAGCTAAGTTTTCAGTTCGATCGGATTTATAGATCACCTGTGGCGGATCAGTTTCAGTTCAACGATCACCGATACTCGATCAGGGCCACAAGTACATTGGCATGTGTGGGACATTTCCCCTGATCCAAGGGTAACTTTGGATCAAATTCTGACAGTCAAAATTCTTATAATTGGTCCGCAAGCGACACGACTCAGATTACTTAAATTTAATTTTAATTTCATAAAAAGCTTCACCTTCTCACACTTTTCGCTTCGGACTCAAGAAAATAGTCCCAAGACATCATCTGAACTTGATTTTCGAGGTAATTGTTAAGTCCAATTAGGTGGTCATATTTGTCTAAGTTCGTCGCTATCGGACTTTCGATGTGTGGTCCAAGTCCAATATAGAGTTTCAATGTGCTCCCGAGAGCAACCGAGTTTAGAGATGGACCTAGGTTTCAGGGTATTGTAGCGTTAATAATTCTACAAGTTTTGGGCCTTACAGGTCATATTTAAAGTGATTGGTGCTAATTTCTCAAGAAATATGGTTTAGCACTAGTTAATTCTCGTTTAATTTCTAAAGGATTTAGCCCTTAGTGATTTTTGCTTGAGGTAGTACTCGGGTCTTTGTACGAATTTTTTCGGGACGTTACAATCTATCTCCCTTAAAGAACAATTTTGTCCCCAAAATTGCCTAAGGGTAACTAGTTTTTTTTTTTTTTTTTCATTTGCTTAGGGTATATAATAACTACATCAGCCTAGCTCATATTGGTCTACCCCCCTTAAAAGTTTCTACCTTTGAAGTTTAAAATAAATGTTTAATTCATTATTATCGTGCTAAGTGTTTGATGATAAAGTATACTTAAGGGTGGTATAATTTACTTTTTATGATTGAGCTAATACGGAAAGACAGTTATGGTAGGTTCAAATCTGATACGTCGATTGTCCACCTGACCAGTGTAGAAAACGTTGTATCCCTTCCTAATCCTGATAGATCTTGGTCTTCTGCCGGGTTAAAGTAGTGAGTCCTTTGGTAATCACCCAGGATTTAGAATTGAGTTAAGCCGCGAATGCCTTGTAGGGATATGGTTGTGAAATTCTGAAATCTGCTCATCCTAAGTATTTAAGGGGTATTATAATTGTAACACCCTGAAAATCGGGGGTCGTGTATAAACTCAACTCCCGAGTTCCAGACCGTCACTTATGCAACAAAAATGGTTATGATTCAATGTTGTCTGATTTAAAGCATCCACATGAGTAAAAGTATACCAAAACTGCAATTCATACTTCAGATCCAGTGATAAAAGCAAGCAGAAGACTAAACAATATATATCACTGTATGGAAAAAAAACAAAATACTCTCAACTGTCTCCAAAGTATGACTACATCTCTGAGTCTCATATACATGTAAATAGACAAAAAAAATAAGTTCAAAATAGTCCCACTGAAGTCCCCCTCGATCCAGGTCACCTACGGGAAGCCGTCGTGGTACTGCATATAAGAGAACTCATCCTGGTCCTCGTCAATCTCCGGCTCCACGTCCTGGATCTCGTCGTCACCTGCAACTACAACAGGGTCTGGTGGGTGTTGCAAACACCATCCCGTAACGTGGGAATGAGTGATCAACTCAGTGGAATCATAGAGCAAAGATTAGCATGTTCACAATTCAATCACGCGATAATAGTAAAGCAGTAAATCAGACAAACCTAATACTGTTGTTTAATGCAAGATGATATGACATGATGTATGCCCTCACCGATGATCTCCCTCATGCGGCAACATCTTACGACCGCGGCATGCCACACTCCCTAGAGTGCTCCACATCTTCCAGGCACATGCAATGCTATGGTGATATGATTACCCAGTTGTTATTAGTCCATTCAAACAGCAGGATTGGGAAACTAAGGTACTTCCCTTGTATCAATCCCAACACGGATCCTGTCTAGGGTCGTCACTCCTAGTAATCTCATACGATGTACATTTCGCAGGTCACTGCAAGGGCTGCCAGGGCTGTTGCTCGCACTCGTTGCACCGCTCCCCCATCACCTTATCAATACAGGCCTACTGTACTCTACTGCACGGAAGGGTCGTCGCCTCCCGTGAACTCAGAATACGCTCGCGGTCACTACAAAGGGCTCGTCGCCTGATCAGTGTAGGCCGACAGCTAGAATATAGTGTCCCATACCACCATAATCTGCTCACGAGTCAAGGTGCTCATTGGTCACTACGGGGAGGTTTGTGGCCCCAGCGTAGGCCGACAGCTCGACCACGGTGTCCCATACCACCATGCCCGGCTCATGAGTCTTCGTGGATCAAGGTACCACGGTTAATAGGGTTTACAATGGTAAGTTCAGTACCCTAGGTTCAAGCAGTTATGATACATACAAGGTGAACAAACATCGGCCAGTCGGGTTACTTGACGGGCTCGACTAGCGCGATCGCATCTCGAATTGAACGACATGAAGCGCGTAAAACACTTCGCGTGGCCTAACCACTGCCGCCAACTCTCAACACGAATCACATTCATCGACGCGTCGTTCGTGGCTATGACCAGTCAGCCACGAATTCGCTCGGTTACCGACTGCCTGGACTAAATCAAGTCCCACACATCTATGGAATTTCATTACTACGATGCAAAGGTATTGGAATTGAAATACATCATGTGAGCATGTTAGCACATGTTATAACATTCAATTTAGGCAAATCTTCAAGGCATGCTTTCCAAGCATATTCAACTTAGGCAATTCTTAAGGCATCATTTCTATGCACATGATGCAATCATGCATAAGGTCAACATATAGGAAATCATTTAGGTCAGCCTATTAATCATGAAATCAATCTCAAACTACTACATAACATCATTCAATACAATACATACTAATACAAGCATTTATACAAACACATACACTACACCCTTAAGTCCACATATAGTATGTCGACCCCAAGTGCGCAACTTGGCGAATCTCTTCGCCAAACTGATTATGCAGGCATTCCTAACTCTCTAATGCGGCGACAAATCATGTCAATCACGTCAGCAAATTATGCATGTAGACCGTACTTCCTACATATACCTAAAATGCCCTAAATCTCATATTCTTCGTTAGTTTGCGAAACAGGAAACGGAGAGCATGTTGTACATGTCAAACGGCGATGCCGTCGATAATCTACTATTAAACGACATTGAAAGCGTTGTAAACCGTCAATCAAAGCGTCTAAAATTCTCACCTAATCTCTTACGGTCGCGAGAATTTGAACGGAGCGTGTACGCTTCGTCTACGACAGTGGGAGATCCTGATTTATGGAAGACGTTAGCTAATACGTTCAGAATCTATATAAACCCTAAATCAGCAAGTTGTTGGGGTTTTTCTATACCTGAAAAGGTGTAGAAATCACCAGCCAGGTGATTGGAAGGAAGCGTTGATGTAGCAACTGTTGGCGGCTCGGAAGCGGGAAAAATCTCCTCTTCCCTTTCTCTCAAACTCTCTCTCTCTTTTCTAGGGTTTAGGGAAATTCGTATGCAAGGAAGGAATGAGGGTTTCAACCCCTTTTATAAGCTTGGAAACGCCCGAAATAGGCTCCGGGACGAAGTTTACTTATTGCCTATCCATTTCGGGGCTGTTTCGGTCCAAAAACTGATTTCTGGCGGTCCCCTGGTCGATTGCGATCAGACTTAAGCTCATGGGTACCAGATGTACCTCGTATTAAGTTTTCAGTCTGGCAGGGTTCGCAGATCGCACGTGGCGGACCAGTTTCAGTTCAGCGGTCACCGCACATAGATCAGGACTGAAAGTTCCGTGACAATAATTAGATATTTTTCCTGATCCGAGGGTGTAATCTGGATGAATTCTGACGGTCAGAACGCTTAATACTGACGCGTCAAGTCGTGTGCCAGATCTAAATTTGAAATTCCCAATTCGTCCCTATTCGCGGTCGCTTCAGTCCAGTTTCAACGAAATACTCTGTGATTATCGGTTTGACTTGATTTTCGAGATGATTGTCAAGTCCAGCTGGGCGGTTCTAACGGTCTAAGATAGGAGGTATCAGACCTTCGACGCGCGGTCTAAATCCAATACAAAAGTTCCATATGGTCCAGAGGACAAACCTGCTTAGAGTTGGATCCAAGGTTATAGAGTATTGTCGAGTTGTCTGTTCTACTCGATTTGGGTCTTGTAGAACGTATTTAAAGTGATCAGGGACTATTTCCCAGCTACTCTAGCGTTGCGCTAGCTAACTTACGTAAAATTTTCATGGAAATTATTTATACGCGATTTCGGGTCAAATCGGTACTCGATTCCAAGTACGGATTTTTCACGGGCGTTACAATCTACCCCCCTTAACAAATAATTTCGTCCTCGAAATTTGTACCTGTTCGTACTCCTCGAGAAGCTGTGGGTAGTTCTTTCTGATCTCGGCTTCTGTCTCCCAAGTAGCCTCCTCCTCAGAGTGATGCGTCCATAGTACTTTCACAAGGGGAATCACCTTGTTACGCAGTACCTGCTCCTTCCGGTCTAAGATACGTGTCGGTCGCAGGATATAAGTAACATCTTCTCCTAACTGCACCTGCTCCCATCTGATGATGTGGGAAGGATCAGCAACGTACTTCTTCAGCATAGAAACATGAAATACGTTGTGGACGCTCGCGAGGGGCGTGGGTAAAGCCAATCGGTAAGCCACTGCTCCCACACGATCGAGGATCTGAAATGGACCAATGAAGCGCGGTGCCAGTTTCCCCTTCTTCCCGAACCGAAGGACTCCCTTCATAGGAGAAACCCGCAAAAACACATGATCCCCGACTGTAAACTCTAGTGGCCTCCGTCTCGTATCGGCGTAGCTCTTCTGTCTGCTCTGCGCTGTAAGAAGCCGACGTCGAATAATATCAATCTTCTCTGACGTCGCCTGCACCAACTCTGGGCCAATCAAGCTGCGCTCACCGACCTCTAACCAGCAATGCGGTGCGCGACAAGGTCGCCCATACAGCGCCTCATAAGGTGCCATGCCGATACTCGTCTGGAAGCTATTGTTGTACGCAAACTCCGCATATGCCAGACAGTCATCCCAACTGTCCTTGAAGTCCAATGCGTAAGCCCGCAACATGTCCTCCAGGATCTGGTTCACTCGCTCCGTCTGTCCGTCCGTCTGTGGGTGGAAGGCAGTACTGAACTTCAACTTCACACCCATAGCCTCCTGAATGCGAGTCCAGAAAATAGAAGTGAACCGCGTGTCTCTGTCCGACACGATCTCCAACGGAACTCCATGCAGACGCACAATCTCTCGGATATACAATCTAGCCAGATCGTCTGCAGAGTTCGTAACTCTGATCGGTAGGAAGTGCGCCGACTTCGTCAATCGGTCGACGATCACCCAAATGGAATCATGCCCCTTCCTCGTCCTCGGCAACCCAGAAATGAAGTCCATGGAAATGAAATCCCATTTCCATTCTGCAATCGGCATAGGCTGCAAAAGTCCAGGTGGTCGGCGATGCTCTGCCATCACCTGCTGACAAGTGAGACAACGGGACACGAACTCAGCAATGTGGGTCTTCATACCTTCCCACCAATACGTTCTCTTCACGTCACGATACATCTTTGTGCTGCCAGGATGCATCGCGAGTCTAGTAGAATGCGCAGCCTCGAGAATCTCTCGTCTCAAGTCAGGGACATCTGGGACGCATAAGCGGCCACGGTAACGTAAGCCTCCATCCATACCAACTCGCCAGTCGGCGTCAGCATCATCACTGGCCTGCTCTCGAAGCTCAGTAAGATGCGCGTCGTCCCTCTGCGCCTCGATGACACGGTCATCGATCTGGGATCGCACCTGTACATGTGCGATGAACTCAAATGGCTCCTCTACGGTGAGTTTCTGCTCAAAGTCTCGCAAAAACTCAACCATATCCCACTCGGCAACCATCAGCGGAGCCGCAAACTCTATCGCCTTCTTGCGGCTCAACGCATCAGCCACAAGGTTCGCCTTCCCAGGATGGTAAGAGACTTCAAAATTGAAGTCCTTCAGCGTCTCCATCCATCGCCGCTGCCTCATATTCAAGTCTCGCTGCGTGAATATGTACTTGAGGCTCTTGTGGTCGCAAAAGAGCTCGAACTCCTCTCCGTAGAGGTAATGTCTCTAGAGTCTCAGTGCGAATATAACGGCTGCCAACTCCAGGTCGTGTGTAGGGTAATTCTCCTCGTGCTTCCTTAATTGTCTCGAGGCATACGAAATTACCCTGTCCCTCTGCATAAGGACACAGCCCAAACCAACGCTAGACGCGTCAGTGTATATAGTGTATCTAACCCCCTGCTCTGGCAATACTAGCACAGGGGCGGACGTAAGTCTGTCCTTCAGCTCCTGAAAAGCTGACTCCGCCTTATCATTCCAGGCGAACTTCACGTCCTTCCGTGTCAACTGAGATAAGGGTCTCGCGATCTTCGAGAAATCCTGAATGAAACGCCGATAGTAGCCAGCGAGACCCAAGAAACTCCTCACCTCAGTGACAGAACTAGGCTGCTCCCAGTCCTGCACCGCAGCTACCTTAGACAGGTCAACTGCCATGCCATCCTTGGACACCACGTGTCCCAGAAACTTCACCTCCTGCTTCCAGAAGTCGCACTTCTTGTACTGTGCGAACAACTGGTGTCGTCTGAGCGTATCCAGAACCAAACGCAAATGCTCCTCATGCTCCTCTCGACTCCTAGAGTATACCAAAATGTCATCGATGAAGACAACGACGAATCGATAGAGGAAAGGCCGAAAACCCGGTTCATCAGATCCATGAACACGGCCGGTGCGTTCGTGAGACCGAACGACATCACGAGGAACTCGTAGTGACCAAAACTGGTCCTGAATGCTGTCTTCTGCGCGTCCTCATCTCTGACGCGCAGCTGATGATATCCTGACTGAAGATCAATCTTCGAGAAGTATTGCGCTCCTCTCAACTGATCAAACAAGTCATCGATCCTGGGCAAAGGATACTTGTTCTTCACCGTGAGCTGGTTCAGCCTGCGATAATCAATACACAATCGCAGCGAACCATCCTTCTTCTTTACGAACAAGACTGGTGCTCCCCAAGGAGATACGCTAGGCCGTATGAAGCCAAGCTCTAGCAGACCATCAATCTGCGTCCGCAACTCCTCCATCTCACAAGGCGCCATGCGATACGTCGGCAGTGAGACGGGTGTAGAACCAGGAATCAGATCGATAGTGAAATCGATCTCACGTCGGGGCGGCAAACCAGGGATCTTCCTGAACAGATCCCCGAACTCAGAAACAACTGGCGTCTGCTCAAGGACCTGGGCACCAGCGTCGCGCAATATAGTGGCGTAGCTAAGAATGCGGAAAGGAAGATTTACCCGCACTGAAAATGTGAAAGGCGTGCCCTCAGGCTCGTACACCGTCACCACACGAGCCTCGCAGTCAATCTCGGCTCTCGCTGCAGTCAACCAGTCCATGCCAAGAATGACGTCGAGATAATAGAGCGAGGGATCGACGACCAGATCAAGAGTCATCGTCCTGCCTCCCAGATCAACTAAACAACCCTCACACATCTGGGTGACATCCGAATAATCACCATGAGCTGCAAGGACTCGCACGCTATCCATAGTGATAGTCTGCAACCCAAGACGTCTGACTACGGCACGCGATATCAAAGAAATCGTGGAACCAGTGTCCACCATGATAAGAACGGGAGTACCTCCGATGTGGCCCGTGACCTCGAAGGCTGAATGCTGAAAAGCCGGTGTCGTAGCTGCCTCGGCGGTCAGTGCATGAACTCGTGCCTGCTGTGGCCGGTTCGGCCGCTGTGTCAAGGGCCGTGGAGGCTGTCGAATCTGCGATACCGTGGGTCTGAATGAAGGATGTGCAGGAGCTGACCGTATAGGCGGTGCTGATATCGCCTGTGGACGTACACGATCAATCTTCTGCGGCGGCGAAAACCCACTGTCCCGCATCCTGGAGAAGCAACTCTGCGATAAATGGCCCGTCCTCCCACAGTACGTGCATGATAAATCAGGGCGCCGAAACGGTCGTACGGGCGCCGTGGTCCTGGTAGGAGGATCAAAGCGAGGCCTCTTGCCCGCGAAGGGCCTATCTGGCAACTCCGGTCGCGGCCTGGAAGTAGTCGGGCCTCGAGATCGCGCCAGTCGATCCACGTCCTGCTCTGCCCGCATGGACATGTGAACCAACTCCGCATAGGAAGGGAAACTGACGCAGCACATCTTCGACCGAATATCCGGTCGCAGGCCCTCCAAAAAGCGCCGTATGCGCATCTGCTCATCAGCTAGTATCGTCGGGACGTACCTGCCCAACTCTGTAAACCGATGCTCATACTCAGTAACCGTCATCGCTGCCTGCCTGAGACGGAGAAACTCATTCTCCCTCTCGTGCCTGTAGGTCTGGGGATAATACTTCTCATGAAAGCGGAACTCGAATGCTGCCCATGTCCATACAAAATCTGCAGCAACCGTCCGCAATATACTATCCCACCACATACTGGCCTCTCTCTCGAATAGGAAGGTAGCCAGCTCTACCTGCTCTGCCTCCGTACAGTGTAACATGCGTAGAATCTTCGACACTCGGTCGAGCCAGAACTCTGCCTCCTCAGGTCTGTGAGAACCCGAAAAAGTAGGAGGCCGCAAGCGCTGAAATCGCTCCAGAAGGCCCCGTGTGTCGGCAGGATTCCCCGCAGGGAAAGCAGGCTGCGCAGGATGTGCTATGCCCTCATCCTGGGCGTAAATGTAGGCATCCTCAGCTGGATGCGCAGGCGGTGCAGGTGGGGTAGAGGTAGTCGCACCCCCACCCTGGGCTAAAGTCCCAACTATAGTGGTCAAAAGCTGCTGCTGCTGTAGCATCATGGCCATCATCTGCTCGAATCTATCAGGGGGTGGAGCAGGCTGTGGCGGATGAGGTGCGGAAGTAGATGCGCGCTGTGGCTCTCGAACTGATGGTGTAAAGGGCGGTGGTCCATCTGTAGGACCAACAGCAGGCTGAGACGATCGAACAGTCTCAGGAATCGGGCCCACAGCAGGGTCCGGACGAGTGCCAGACTGAGAAGGAGTCTGATCCATCTGCTCAGACAATGAAAGTCGAACCGCGCTCCTCGTAATCTTAGGTGGCATTCCCTATATTCAAAATAGGGCGCAACCTTGTCAGTCTCAATTGCAAAAATACACCATAATCATTCACTTAAAGAGTCAAAGGCATTCCATGCATTTCAATTAATCAAAATTGTCACAATACAAGGGATATATCCTTACAAGCATCATGACTAGAATGACATGGAAATTAAGACAGTTAAGCAACAGCAACAAAAGCAAATCACTAGCCCTAATAGGCTTTACACACATAAAATAGAAAATAGCTAACTACTCATAACAACATCAAAGATCGCGTCGCTAGTCGGAGTCTGGCGACGGAGGAGGAGCACCCTTATCCTGTAAACAACACAGGATTGCCTTCAAGGTGCGAGTCACCTTGCCAAATTTCTTCTTCGTGACGGCCTTGGCATCAGCGACCTCTGCTCGAAGTCCTTGGACTTCCCTTCGCAAAGCGGTCTGACTCTCCTCCATCCGAGCAATGCGATCGTCAATAGTAGTCTGCGCAGAAGGAGGAGGGCTCTCATCAGTATCCTGAGCCTCCTCTTCTGCTTCTTCCTGAGTTTCTTCCTGAACCTCTGCACTAGGTTCTCCTTCGCTTTGATCTTCCTCTTCATCAAAGTCGTCCCCACTATCCCTTTCAAGTTGATTTTCACGATATTGCGACCCAATCTTCATCTTAACCATCGTCGACTCATCGATGGTGTGAATCGATACCGGCAACTCGGGTCCAAGTCTATAGGCAAACTCAAGCGCAATCTTGCAAATGAGTCGGCCAAAGGGAAGGGATTCGGATGTTCTCCTCGACCTGGCTATGAGAACTATCTGCCGTAAGATGAAAGTGGCCATACATACGTTCTCTCCCTGGGCCACCAGAAATAAGAAATCGACCATAAGACGTGTACATTCAATGCGGTTCGTCGACCTGGGATAGACATTGAACGTGCAGATATGGTGCAGCAGGCGCAAATCCTCAGACATGTACGTCGCCTTGAGGCTATTATTAGGCTGCCATGGAACCAACTTACCGCACAGAAACCTGGTGCGGCGATCTCGTTCACGTCTAGTCCTCAAATTCTTCTCATTTGGATGTACATCACCTAGAGGCACGTTGAGAAGTCGCGCAACCAACCGGACGTCGATCGTAGCCATCCGATCTCTGCCAAAAGGGATTTTGAACTGTAAGGGCTCCAAGGTAGGACTCTGGATGCTAGCATAGAAGGCACGAACAGTGCTCACATTAGCACGAGCACGAGCTTCAAAGATCGGTCCCCAGTGCGCAGCTTCAATGCGTTCGAACAACAGATACTCGCCGAACAATCGCCCATCTACGTCTGCCTCAAATAACACTCTACGATCAGTGTATTCACCATGAGGCATCTCTGACAGAATGGTTCGTCCAAGGTGTGCATGGGGATCCAAATCCCGCTTTGTACGGCACTCCAGGACTGCAGCTGGACCTGCGGCGGCGCTTGAACTTGCGGCACCACCCCGCGGTCTTCTCGATTGAGCAGGGCGGCTCGGCCCAGCCTCGTCTGTTGCAGTTTTCCTCTTACCCATCAAAGACAGGATGGATGAGAGTGACAAAAGTCCCAAAATAGCTTCCACGAAAGCCATGGAAAACGCCGAAAATGCGGAGAAATGGCTGCCCAATCTGACAAAAGGAAATCTAGGCGTCATAGAGGGATGATTCAAGCTTCCCAAGGCTGTAGTTTCAGGGAAAAATAAGAACAAAAAGATGGAATGGAGCTGCTCACGATTTCAGCACTATTTGGGGGATTTTGGAGCTCCAAATGGGAAAATCTTCAAGGAAAGGGGCTGCCAACACCCAATAATCGCTGAGTGGTGGTCGGTTTTGGCCAAGGAAGGGTTTAGGAGGGGTTTGGGTCGCCGGAATTTGGAATGGAGTGCTGAAAATCGAATCTAGGGTATGCAAGGGGGCTGTTTGTGAAGGAGAGGGGAGTTTTAGGGGTTTTCGTGGGATGGGAGGTAGCTAGGAGTGATGGGGGAGGTATTTAAGTAGGTGCGCCCAAAGGGCAGCACCGTCCGAGGTGGCCGGCCGGCGATGCATCGCCCGGCCGGCGATGGCATCGCCGGCCAACCTTCAGGTTGGCCAGCGGGACCCCATGGGTCTGGTCCCCCATGGTCCCAGGGCCCCAAAAAAGTTGGTCCCACCCCTTGGTTCATTATATTTTGGTCCCTATGAGCCCAAACATGTGTTCGGGGCTTTTCGGGTCCACATCGCAATCCCGAATACCAAACCATATGATGCAGCATATGAATTTGGGGTAGAAGGATCCAGTACATCTTTCTAGCTCCTTAGTTGCTAAAGAAAGTGAAGTTAGAATGGCCTTATGGCCATTTTTCATGAAATTTTACTATTCACTGTAACATTTGGTGAATGTACTAATTTGTGTTATTTTCACATTAGGTTTGATGCCTAATATGAAATGGATAAGAAAGGACTGAAGGTTGAAGTGTTTAGAGAAGAAATTTTGAGAATTTTTGGCAAAACGGGGTTTTTAAGCCCTGGCGATTGATTACTGGAGTCGTGGTCATTCCACGGCCCAAGGATTCACTTCTTCGGTTTAAAACCGCTCATAGGACGTCTCCACCCGACTTCCTACAGGTTAGTAGTGATTCGGGTCGCTTTACGCGACCCGAGATGCGTTACAGACTCGATCTTGCGATCGATCCTTATAGACTTCGCCTATCGGCGAATCTGTGATCCTAGAAGTGTTTCTAGACCCTTCTCGCACCCACCTAAGTCAAAGGAAGCGACAGTGTACGTCGCAAGACCATAACCCAGGCCCAGTATACTCTCATTCATGCTCTGATACCAACTTGTAACACCCTGAAAATCGGGGGTCGTGTATAAACTCAACTCCCGAGTTCCAGACCGTCACTTATGCAACAAAAATGGTTATGATTCAATGTTGTCTGATTTAAAGCATCCACATGAGTAAAAGTATACCAAAACTGCAATTCATACTTCAGATCCAGTGATAAAAGCAAGCGGAAGACTAAACAATATATATCACTGTATGGAAAAAAAAACAAAATACTCTCAACTGTCTCCAAAGTATGACTACATCTCTGAGTCTCATATACATGTAAATAGACAAAAAAAATAAGTTCAAAATAGTCCCACTGAAGTCCCCCTCGATCCAGGTCACCTACGGGAAGCCGTCGTGGTACTGCATATAAGAGAACTCATCCTGGTCCTCGTCAATCTCCGGCTCCACGTCCTGGATCTCGTCGTCACCTGCAACTACAACAGGGTCTGGTGGGTGTTGCAAACACCATCCCGTAACGTGGGAATGAGTGATCAACTCAGTGGAATCATAGAGCAAAGATTAGCATGTTCACAATTCAATCACGCGATAATAGTAAAGCAGTAAATCAGACAAACCTAATACTGTTGTTTAATGCAAGATGATATGACATGATGTATGCCCTCACCGACGATCTCCCTCATGCGGCAACATCTTACGACCGCGGCATGCCACACTCCCTAGAGTGCTCCACATCTTCCAGGCACATGCAATGCTATGGTGATATGATTATCCAGTTGTTATTAGTCCATTCAAACAGCAGGATTGGGAAACTAAGGTACTTCCCTTGTATCAATCCCAACACGGATCCTGTCTAGGGTCGTCACTCCTAGTAATCTCATACGATGTACATTTCGCAGGTCACTGCAAGGGCTGCCAGGGCTGTTGCTCGCACTCGTTGCACCGCTCCCCCATCACCTTATCAATACAGGCCTACTGTACTCTACTGCACGGAAGGGTCGTCGCCTCCCGTGAACTCAGAATACGCTCGCGGTCACTACAAAGGGCTCGTCGCCTGATCAGTGTAGGCCGACAGCTAGAATATAGTGTCCCATACCACCATAATCTGCTCACGAGTCAAGGTGCTCATTGGTCACTACGGGGAGGTTTGTGGCCCCAGCGTAGGCCGACAGCTCGACCACGGTGTCCCATACCACCATGCCCGGCTCATGAGTCTTCGTGGATCAAGGTACCACGGTTAATAGGGTTTACAATGGTAAGTTCAGTACCCTAGGTTCAAGCAGTTATGATACATACAAGGTGAACAAACATCGGCCAGTCGGGTTATTTGACGGGCTCGACTAGCGCGATCGCATCTCGAATTGAACGACATGAAGCGCGTAAAACACTTCGCGTGGCCTAACCACTGCCGCCAACTCTCAACACGAATCACATTCATCGACGCGTCGTTCGTGGCTATGACCAGTCAGCCACGAATTCGCTCGGTTACCGACTGCCTGGACTAAATCAAGTCCCACACATCTATGGAATTTCATTACTACGATGCAAAGGTATTGGAATTGAAATACATCATGTGAGCATGTTAGCACATGTTATAACATTCAATTTAGGCAAATCTTCAAGGCATGCTTTCCAAGCATATTCAACTTAGGCAATTCTTAAGGCATCATTTCTATGCACATGATGCAATCATGCATAAGGTCAACATATAGGAAATCATTTAGGTCAGCCTATTAATCATGAAATCAATCTCAAACTACTACATAACATCATTCAATACAATACATACTAATACAAGCATTTATACAAACACATACACTACACCCTTAAGTCCACATATAGTATGTCGACCCCAAGTGCGCAACTTGGCGAATCTCTTCGCCAAACTGATTATGCAGGCATTCCTAACTCTCTAATGCGGCGACAAATCATGTCAATCACGTCAGCAAATTATGCATGTAGACCGTACTTCCTACATATACCTAAAATGCCCTAAATCTCATATTCTTCGTTAGTTTGCGAAACAGGAAACGGAGAGCATGTTGTACATGTCAAACGGCGATGCCGTCGATAATCTACTATTAAACGACATTGAAAGCGTTGTAAACCGTCAATCAAAGCGTCTAAAATTCTCACCTAATCTCTTACGGTCGCGAGAATTTGAACGGAGCGTGTACGCTTCGTCTACGACAGTGGGAGATCCTGATTTATGGAAGACGTTAGCTAATACGTTCAGAATCTATATAAACCCTAAATCAGCAAGTTGTTGGGGTTTTTCTATACCTGAAAAGGTGTAGAAATCACCAGCCAGGTGATTGGAAGGAAGCGTTGATGTAGCAACTGTTGGCGGCTCGGAAGCGGGAAAAATCTCCTCTTCCCTTTCTCTCAAACTCTCTCTCTCTTTTCTAGGGTTTAGGGAAATTCGTATGCAAGGAAGGAATGAGGGTTTCAACCCCTTTTATAAGCTTGGAAACGCCCGAAATAGGCTCCGGGACGAAGTTTACTTATTGCCTATCCATTTCGGGGCTGTTTCGGTCCAAAAACTGATTTCTGGCGGTCCCCTGGTCGATTGCGATCAGACTTAAGCTCATGGGTACCAGATGTACCTCGTATTAAGTTTTCAGTCTGGCAGGGTTCGCAGATCGCACGTGGCGGACCAGTTTCAGTTCAGCGGTCACCGCACATAGATCAGGACTGAAAGTTCCGTGACAATAATTAGATATTTTTCCTGATCCGAGGGTGTAATCTGGATGAATTCTGACGGTCAGAACGCTTAATACTGACGCGTCAAGTCGTGTGCCAGATCTAAATTTGAAATTCCCAATTCGTCCCTATTCGCGGTCGCTTCAGTCCAGTTTCAACGAAATACTCTGTGATTATCGGTTTGACTTGATTTTCGAGATGATTGTCAAGTCCAGCTGGGCGGTTCTAACGGTCTAAGATAGGAGGTATCAGACCTTCGACGCGCGGTCTAAATCCAATACAAAAGTTCCATATGGTCCAGAGGACAAACCTGCTTAGAGTTGGATCCAAGGTTATAGAGTATTGTCGAGTTGTCTGTTCTACTCGATTTGGGTCTTGTAGAACGTATTTAAAGTGATCAGGGACTATTTCCCAGCTACTCTAGCGTTGCGCTAGCTAACTTACGTAAAATTTTCATGGAAATTATTTATACGCGATTTCGGGTCAAATCGGTACTCGATTCCAAGTACGAATTTTTCACGGGCGTTACAATAATTTATTAGGAGGTTTGTAAGTGCTATGATTTCATATCCCTTTGGTTGTCAAATTTTGTGGTGACAAAACCTATATCTATGTCTTGTATATATTGTGTTTTATGATTGAAGACTATTCATTCCAATCAAGTCATCGCATTTCAAGACAAGATCTTAAATGAAGAAAGTTTTCAAGACATGGATGAAGAATTCAAGTATCGAAGTCTTCAAGTTTATATGTTCAAGAATTGATCAAGTTCAAGTTTAGTAGAAGACTTTGTCAAGTCAAGATCAAGCTCAAGAAGGCCTACTACAAGACTTGTATATTCTCAAGCTTCTCTTAAGGGTCATCTAAGTGTACAGACTTTCAATGTCCATCTCACTTTTAAGGTTTGTTTGACCTTAGATTGACCTTAGGATAGGCTTTACATAGGTCATTCTGGATACATAACTCATATATTTTGTTATGCTTGTTTGGAGTGTTCTAAGACCAGTCCTAGGGACTTCAAGACCAGTCCTAACTCTGCTACGACCAGTCTTAAGTTTTTCAGGACCAGTCCTAGGCTGTTGAAGATTTTTGGATCTTTCTACCTGTCCTACGACCAGTCCTTGACATCCTACGACCAGTCTTGTGAGTTCTACGACTCATCCTTCGACCGGTCATAGACCTACGACTCAAACTCCAGCAACCATTTTTGGGGTCCTACGATCGGTCGTAGGTGTCCCAAGACCAGTCGTAGAGGGCCCACGACCGGTCGTGGAACAAAAAATCTTATCCCACGAAAATCTTTTAAAAATCTTTGGAGCTACGGCCAGTCCTAGGTTCTTAAGACCAGTCATAGACGGGATTTTTTAGGCTATAACTAGAGCACGAACTTCAGAGTTTTAGTACTTCAAATCAATTCTATTCAAGCATTCTTTAGGCTATACTCTGAGATAAGTTTGTGTTTATTTTAAGCTACTTTGTGCTTATTTAATATTCCTTTTGCTAGCTTATTTTTATTTGATTTTGATCTACATTCCAATCTTATTAGAAAAGGAGAATTTTTGATATTCCTTCTTCTTGGATTCAAAATCAAATAGAACTAGCCCTTTTGATTTAAAATCAATTAGACTTAGAACCATTCTTAAAGTGAGTATTGGACTTTGAACGTTGAATCGAACTTCTACTCCGATTGGTTCTACCGGGCTTCTTCAAAAGGTGATTCAAGTATTTTACATTTTTTGTAATTTACTTTCTCTGGTTTTTGTTTGAGATTCGCCAGAAAAATCTCATTGTATTGGTTATCTGAGGAGAGCCAGAAAACTCAAATTGTGGGGTTTTTGGATTGTGTAAGCCCGAGATCAAAGACACAATTGTGAAGGTTTTAGGTGAACCTATGAAACCTATTTTGATAGTGCATGCTAATATCCCCTGTGTGAGGATATTAGGAGTAGAGTAGCAATCTGTGTGGCTATTGGATAACAGTTGGTGTACACACAGGCGAACCACTATATATCGTTGTGTTGTGGATGTGCTTTACTCTTTCATTCTTTTATTCTTTCTGTTTTGTGGAGAGTGTTTGTGGATGAATGTTGTAATCACTTCAAGAAAGTGTGGATGAATGTTGTAATAACTTAGGATTTATTTTCTGCAAGTTATTTTAATTTCCTTGCTTATTATTCCTCATTGATTTTTGATACAAAGGACGTTCTAGAAATAAGGTTGTCCTACCTTAAACCTCTGGTTTTTACTGTAAGGTTGTCCTTAGAACTGATAAAGTATCAATGTCTTTATTTCAGGCTACTGCAATTGTTTTATATTCAACATTGTGCTTTATATCTTTTATTATTCCACTGTTATAAGTTTTATTTGGCATTGCCCTATTCACCCCACCCCCCCCCCCCCCCCCCCCCCCCCCCCCCCTCTAGGGCATATAGCTAGGCCCTTTCAAGTGGTATCAGAGCCTAATAGCTCGTGCTTATTGTTTATTTATTGGATTTATTTCCTGAGCTAATGATCTAAGCTATAGTAAGATGTCAAATTTTGATACCCTATCAGTTACTAGGCCACCACCTTTTAATTGCACAAACTATGCTTATTGGAAAGCCAGGATGAGGATCTTCCTTAAATCCTTGGATGAAAGTGTGTGGTTGGCCACAGTGAATGAATGGAACCCTCCTATCACTGAAGTAACTAATAGTGATGGTTCAAAATCAATGAAAGTAACGACTTATTCTTTTTGGACCACACTTCAGAAAAGTGAAAGTAGTGCCAATGTTAAAGCACTAAATGCAATTACTTGTGCATTATCACCAGATGAATTCAAAAGAATCATCTCTTGTGAAAATGCAAAACAAGCATGGGATGTATTAGAAATGACACATAAGGGTACATCTATTGTCAAGAAATCTAAAGTCCAACTCCTCACAACTAAATTTGAAGAAATTCATATGAAGGAGAATGAGATGTTTATGGACTTCTACACTAGATTGAATGACATTGTGAACTCTATGTGGGGTCTTGGTGATAGAATCCCAGAAAGTAAAGTGTGCGCAAAGATACTACGTTCACTTCCTGAACGGTTCAATTCTAAAGTAATCGCGATTCAGGAACTTCGTGATACGGATACCATGAGGGTTGAGGAATTAGTTGGTTCACTTCAAACCTATGAGTTGTCCTTTAAAGCTCCTAAAGGAAAATTAATTGCTCTCAAATCATCTAAAAATGTTTCATAAGAGAGTACTTCGGATTCAGAAAATACCGAAGATGATATGGCGCTTTTAGCAAAAAGGTTTTACAAAATTTTCAAAAACAAGAAAAAAGCTGATTTTCAAAAGTCAAATGATAAGAGACGATCTAAACCTAGAGCTCAAAAATCATTGAAAGATAGTCAATGTTACAACTGTCAAGAGTATGGGCACTTAGCTAACAAATGTCCTAAAAAGGACAAATCAAAAAGGAAAAGTATGATGGCTACTTGGGATGAATCGTCTGATTCTGAATCCTCTTCTAAATCAGAAGATTCTGAAACCGAGTCGGGCAATAATGTTAAAGCCCTTATGACTCTAGCCAAGATCACCTATTCAGATCATGATGATATATCTAGTGAAGAAAATCTGAATAGTGATTGTGATATTGAAGATGATCTTCAAGATGCTTATAATGCCCTTTATAAAGAGAGTTGTAAAATTACAGTTAAGCTTAAATTACGAAAAGAAAAATTTTCTAAGCTTAAGGAAGATTATGAGTCTCTTCTTTTAGAAAAGTCTCATATTTTCGATTCTTTTGAAAAAACTAAATGTGATTTAGATTTCAAAAACTCCCAAATTGAAGATTTGAAATCTGAAAAAGAAAAACTCAAAAATGAGGTAGCCTCTCTTCTAAGTTTGAAAGACACATGGAGATATGTCCAAGGTGATCCAAAATTGGAAAAATTATTAACCGGATCAAGAAAATGTGGTGATCGATCCGGGTTGGGCTATGATAAAAATACATTTCCTAAACAAAAGAACATTGCTCCTAAATTTGTTAAAGGAGAGTCTTCGACCTCAAAAGAAAAGAATACCTATCAAGGTTTTTCCAAAAATTCTAGGACTTTTCAAAAACCTAAAAGTAGCCATGTCAACTTTAATTTTCGAAATCGAAATCCATTGGCTGAAAAAATAATTGATCTACTCAAGGAGCTATTAAAGTCTAACTCTATACGTCTCTCCTAGAACAACAGATAGAAAAAGACCATCTATACTCCTAAACCCAAAACAGTTCTGAAATGGGTTCCTAAAGTTGCCAGCTTGGTTACCCACACTGCTTTCAAAGCTACAAGCCATTCAAAGTAGTACCTCAAAAGTGGTTGCTCTAGGCATATGACAGGTGACAAAGCTTTATTCATCGATCTTAAAGATATGACTGACGGGTCAGTCACATTTGGTGATGGAAGCAATTGCAAGATTATTGGCCAAGGTACGGTTCAGCTTTATAACCTTTCCTTATTTAAGAATGTTTTATATGTTGAAGGCTTAAAACATAACCTTCTTAGCATTTCTCAGATATGTGATAACAACCATAGTATAAAGTTTTCTAATCAAGGTTGTGAGATTGTTAATAAAAAGCATTCTGTTATATTAACTGGTCGCAGAACTTCTGAAAACTGTTACATAGTTAGTGATGCAAGCTCATCTACTCAATCATGTTACATGGTCCATACTGATGAGACTGAATTATGACATAAACGCCTTGGACATGTACACTATCGGAACTTATTTAGATTGAGCAAAAGAGAACTAATTAGAGGTCTACCCAAACTACAAAAAGTAGAAAAAATATGTGATGAATGCCAGTTGGGCAAACAAATTAGGAGCTCTCACAAGAAAGTGAACTCCAATACCACATCTAAACCACTCGAGCTTCTCCACATGGATCTTATTGGACCAACCAGATCGGAAAGTCGAGGAGGCAAAAAATACATCTTGATTATCGTAGATGACTATACCAGATTCACTTGGGTATCGTTCTTAAAAGATAAAACTGAAATCCTTGATGAAGTGAAAAAGGTCATCAAACGAATCCAAAATGAGAAAGGTTCTCATGTTAGTAAGATCTGAAGTGATCATGGATCTGAATTCCAAAAACAGTAGTTTTGAAAAATTCTGTAGCGATCAGGGAATATCACATGAATTCTCTGTGCCTAAAACAACGCAACAAAATGGTATAGTTGAAAGCAAAAATAGAGTGCTTCAAGATATGGCTAATGTTATGTTGAATAGCATGAAGCTCTCTATAAATCTTTGGGCTGCAGCAGTTAATACCGCATGCTATATCATTAATCGGGTTTATACCAGTAAATCTGATAATAAGAATGCTTATGAATTATGGTTTGAAAAGAAACCTACTGTCAAATACTTTCAGGTTTTTGGCAGCAAGTTTATATTTTACGGGATCGTGAAAATTTGGATAAGTTTGATATGAAAAGTGACGAAGGTATTTTTCTTGATTATTCTTTGAACAGACGAGCTTATAGGGTTCTAAATAAGAGAACTGGTGTGATTCAAGAGTCCATCAATGTGGTCATTGATGATCATTTGAATACACCAGCCCCGAGTTCAGATGATGATGAAGCTCTTATTATTGACAATCAAGATATCTCATCAAGTCAAAAAGAATCTGAACCAAGGACTGTTAAAGATCATCCAACCAATCGAATACTTGGAAACCCTCTCACTGGAGTACGTACTTGCAAAAAACTTGAGAACATATGTAATTATGTTTGTTTTACATTCCAAATAGAACCGGTCAACGTAAAAGAAGCACTTTCTGATGAAAATTGGATAGTTGCTATGCAGGATGAACTTAATCAATTTGTTCATAATGATGTCTGGTATCTTGTTCCTAGACCTAAAGATAAACGCATTATTAAAACAAAATGGATCTTTAAAAATAAGTCTGATGAACTTGGGAATATTATACGAGACAAGGCTAGACTAGTTGTACAAGGGTACACTCAGATTAAAGGTATCGATTACGATGAAACCTTTGCTCCAGTTGCTCGCCTTGAATCAATCAGACTTTTTATTTCCATTGCATGTTTTAGAAAATTTAAAATCTATTAAATGGATGTAAAGAGTGCTTTCTTGAATGGCGATTTACATGAAGAAGTGTATGTTGAACAACCTTCAGGGTTTGAAGATCCTAAGTTATCTGACCATGTATTTCGTCTCAAAAAGGCTCTCTATGGTCTAAAACAAGCACCCAGAGCATGGTATGAAAAATTGACTAAATTCTTACTTAGTCATAGCTTTCAAGTAGGAAGTGTCGTTAAGACACTTTTTGTTAAGAAGAATAACAATGATATTTTGATGGTTCAAATATATGTTGATGATATTATTTATGGATCTACTTACTTTAACATGTCTATTGAGTTTATAAAGTTAATGAAATCAAGGTTCGAAATGAGCATGGTTGGCGAACTTAACTATTTCCTAGGGTTGCAAGTAAAACAACAACCTGATGGAATTTTCATTTCTCAGACCAAATATGCTTCAAATTTGGTTAAAAGGTTTGGATTTTAGAATGGTAAGAACTTTGATACTCCTATGAGTACAACATTAAGACTCTCAAAAGACTCTACAGTTAAAGATATAGATCCTAAACTATATCGCAGTATGATTGGTAGTTTGTTGTATCTTACTGCAAGTAGACCTGATATCGCATTTAGTGTTGGAATTTGTGCGAGATATCAGTGTAATCCTAAGGAATCACATCTTACTGTTGTTAAACGGATTATTAGATATGTCGCAAGTTCTATAAATTTGGGTTTATGGTAGCCTTTTGATACTAGTATTCAATTAGCCGGGTACTCAGATGTTGATTGGGCCGGTAATATTGATGATAGAAAATCAACCAGTGGTGGTTGTTTTTACATTGGAAATTGCTTAGTTTCTTAGTTCAGTAAGAAGTAAAGCTCAATATCGCTCTCCACTGCTGAGGCTGAGTATATTGCAGTTGGATATGCATGTACTCAACTAGTTTGGATGAAACGCATGGTTAGTGATTATGGAATTAATCAAGATTCAATGATCTTACATTGTGATAATTCCAGTGCTATAAACATTTCCAAAAATCCAATCTAGCATTCACGTACTAAGCATATTGACATTAGGTATCATTACATACGTGAGTTGGTTGAAGAAAAAGCTATTTCTTTGGAATATATATCAACCGAAAATCAACTTACTGATATATTTACTAAACCACTCGACAAAAGCAGGTTTAATAAACTGAAATTTGATCTTGGTATGTGCATTTTACATTGAATATTCTTGCTTACATGTATCATAGTGTATCATATTTCATATTATATTTGTTTAAATTTTAAATTTTTGCATTAAAATTTTTTTTTTGGTCGATACTCGACCGGTCGTGGATGTTTACGACCAATCGTGGTACGACCGGTCGTGCACAGCACTCGACCGGTCGTGGAGCTCATGAGCATGTTATAATTTGAGAAAAATCCCCTTCTTCTTCATTTTCACTCCCACCCACGACGAGTCGTGGCTCGACCAGTCATAGGATTTCTTATTTTTCTTCAAGGTAAGTCCTATTTCATCATTTTTCTTGAAGATTCATGCTCTCTATGCTTTGATTTGTTCATAGTATAGCTTGATTTCATCTCTTGTTGGGATTTTCAAGGGTTTCCTCTCTATTTACTGATCTAGAGAAAACCCATCTTTCATTTGTGCATCTTTCTTGCTCTTTATATATCTTTTTGAATATGGATGTTAGAAGGAAAAAGAAAACATCTCGTGGTCCATCTTCTTCTAGATCTGCACCGATAACTAAACGGCACCTTCGGTCACCCGAAGATGATTCTCATGATGTAAGAGATTTACGTGTCCGTAACATTATCGTTGAGCATGCCACTGATCTCAATCACATTGCTCCATATGGTGTTATCCATCTCCTTGAATCTGTAGGATAGAGTAACATTTTTCTTTGGGGTGGGCCTACATACCTGTCCATTGCTCAATCAATGGTTGCATGCATCTCTGATTTTTCTCTTGTTAATTTAATTTTTTTAATTGACACTAGAGAAGGAAAATTTGAAGTAGACCGTCATTTAATATCAGGTATTATGGATATACCTGTTAATGATGAAGGTATACCGATTCATACTTTATATGACAAACCATCTGAATCGAAAAAATGCATGTTAACAAGAGATTTATGTAAAATTGATGCACGATGGACACACAAAGGGAATGCGCTCCCTTCAAAGTATTTGTTACCTAGATATAGAGTATTACATCGGTTCTTCATTTCCAATGTGTATCCTAGGTCCGACAATAAAACCGAATTGACTTATTTCATGGTTCGAGTGTTGCATTCTATTACTTCTGGTACCATGGTCTGTCTTTCCTCTTTGATTTGTCATTCCATTATTCAGTTTCGTTTCCGTCCAGGTCATAGTGATATTCCGTTCGGTTATCTTATGACTATTTTAGCCACTCACATGCTTGTCGATAAACCTGTTAATAAGGCACCAATTTCTCATCTTATTTTCAACAATTCCAATCTTAATAAAATGAAATTGGATCTGCTCCCTGGCCAAGTTGATGAAGGTGGTGTTGGTGGTGATGCTGGAAATGAAGGGAAAGCTGGCGATCTTCCTCAACAAGATGTTAATATGGATGGCTTATTTGATGATATAGAAACTGATTCACCTAATGATCCAGATTATGATCCATCTGGTTATGATGCACGCCTTCTTGCATTGGAGGAAAAGGTTGATAATATGAATATAGCCCACGATATGCGATTTAAGTACATGCAAAAATATCTTCATCGCATTAATAGGGGGTTACACCAGATTGATCTGACTATCCCTGCTCCTGCCTCTGGATCAGATTAGGTGAATTATCTTCTGGATAGTATCACATTATCTTTTTATTTTGGATATGTATTATGGATTATGGTTTGATAACATTGTCTTATGGATATTATATTTTGGATTATGGATTATGACTTAATGCTTAAGGATTATATTATGTCCTTTCATATCTCTTTCTCATTATCTGTTTATTCCTCTATATGTTCTCCTTCTTATTGTGACTTTCCCTTGTCATTTTATGACAAAAAGGGGGAGTAGTAAGAGTTAAAGCTTAAAGGGGGAGTTGTATGGAAAGGAAGAGTAATTTGTTTGAATTGATTAAGAAGGATATGTGGATGAGAATATGAGAATATGTAGTATCGATGTTATTAATTGTTTTCATGAGCAGTACTCGTATTACTCAGGGGGAGTAGAGTGATTTGTGATTTTATGGCTCAGGATTCTTTATTATCTTTTATGCTATGTGTTTTGTCACAAATTTGACAAAGGGGGATATTGTAAGTGCTATGATTTCATATCCCTTTAGTTGTCAAATTTTGTGGTGCCAAAACCTATATCTATGTCTTGTATATCTTGTGTTTTATGATTGAAGACTATTCATTGCAATCAAGTCATCGCATTTCAAGACAAGATCTTAAATGAAGAAAGTTTTCAAGACATGGATGAAGAATTCAAGTATTGAAGTCTTCAAGTTTGTATGTTCAAGATTCGATCAAGTTCAA